>CM057387.1:32875000-34125000 GCA_030015415.1 Cynopterus sphinx | reverse complement strand
TAAGGCATTGCCTATAATGACAGACCATGGAATTAAAGCCATGTAAGGAAATAAATGGTGATGGGCAGAGAAAAAGTGGGTCAGTGAAAGACATGAGGTAGTAGAATTTATGATTTATGTATTGGAGTAAGTGAAAAGGGTAAGGGGTTGTAGTCAGAGTAAGAGACTAGTGTGCAAGAGGAAGGAGCTGGAATATTTCCATGTGGAAACTAGGACTGGGATATTATTATGGGAGTAGGAAGCCGAGAAGGGGAATAGGAAAAGGTGAATTAATCAAGCCATAAAGACATCAGAGTATTGGAGGGTCATTTACAGGGTGTTGATGTCACCTGGAAGGATGACAGAAAAGAAGATACCAGTGTTGTCAACGAATGACCTGAGTTTCATAAATGATACTAAATAGAAAGTCTGATGGATGACACATTTGGGTAACAGAAGGAATTCGAGGTTTTAGTTGAACTAAATGCATCATCTATAGGCAAACAGGTCAAGAACCCTCATCTCCACCTTCTGGCTCTGAGGCACATAAATTATAAATGAAAGTAAAAAACCATTCACATGGGAGAGCTGCTTTAAAAAAAAATCAGAATGCTCAGCGTATGGAAATGTGAAGGAAACAGTTACCAAGAGAATTAGGGTAGTTGAAATAGAGGAAAGTTTAATGATCATAGATGTGGGATTTGTGAGGACACATTAAAGTGTTTAGAAGGGAGTAGAGGTGTGGAGAATTAGAAAATGCAGAGAACAAACTGAGGGGGAAAGTGAGTGACATGATCTGAGAGGTTTTCTTTTTGCTGGTGGCCAGGGGTGTGGGCAAGATAAAATTAGTCCTGAGAGCAGCAGGGTGAAAGGAAGACTAATTAGTTCCATGTGCTTGAAAATTTATCTGATGTAGGGGATTTGGTTCTCTTCATGAGAATATGTGGTGATGCCATGGCCTTGGTACTACTGTCACTGGCTAAGGATGGAAAGGCCTGTATTCCTCCTTTAATGTGCCTCTGTCTGGGTCCTGCTACATCCGGTGAGTCTTCTGAGATAGAAAATGTGTCACTCTTAGGGACATGCTGTGCTTCCTCAGAATGAGTAAAGTTTCCCAACCCTGCTGAGGTGAGCTTCAGACCTGGTTGCTACATGGAGTTCTCTGTGTTCAGTGGCATGGCAGTGAAGGGAATGACTTTTATCGAGTATCTTGCTGTGCCAGGCTCTGGACAACCTTGTCTTGTTTATTATAACTTCACCCACTTTTCTACCCATTTGGTAAGCAGTGGTCTTCACTTTCTAAGGCTAGTAAGGCTGGAGAGTGGAAAACAACTATTATAACTCATGTCATTATACTAACATCTTCAAAATTACCTCATTAAAGGGAAAAAAGTACTGGCCCAAAGGGGCCACTTTATTACTATCACATTACATTTAAGTAGAAATGATACCTCTTTTGGGACTTAGATTTCTTACATTCTAATCTTTTTGAAGTTGAGGAAGCTATGTAGCATATAAAGGAAGGTGAACTGCATTATCCATGACAAAAATTAAACTGGTTAATAATTAAATGCCATGTGTGCTATGCTGTCCTTTTAGCGTATGCTAAAATAAATGGTTGAAATTCGAGGAAATGATGAGAGGGATATCATCGTGAAAAACTAAAACTATCTAGCAATTAAGGTGCTTCAACACTTGACATTTTCACTGTGAACTTAAATTTGTAGGGTAATGGATTTGGTCTTGTAATTTCCCAAAATATCTTGAACATACCTGCAGATACAGTATTAAAGATGACATAGCTCCTGACCTGAACGAGCTTACCATCTCGTAAAAGATAGTCAATTGACCATTACAGCACCTCAGCCTTCTACACTGGGAGGACAGGGAACCTAAACATCAAGAATTAATTTTCACAGAGACCCCTGCATTAAATAAGAATTTCAGGTTGTTAATTTTATTATTAAAATTCTGTCTATAAAATCAGACATTCTGTGGCCTCATTATTGGTAGTAAGTTAGCTATAAACAAGTTCAATTGTGTTCAATTGTTATCTGTTTGGAAGAGATTAGAGTTTTAATGAATTAATTATTAAATTAAATTAATTATAAAGTTTACTAAAATGTTAAAGCACCACATTATTTCTTCTATTCTGTTTCAGTGGTGCATATATTCCTACATCTTCTGTAAATACAAGAAAAATAAATAATTGAAATTTAAATGTATACTGGAAAAGTTATAAGATCTAGTTTTGCAAAACCTTGGAATGATACAAAAAAAGGAAAAATTATTTTCAGCTTTGTCTTTCAGTGATATAAACTGTATTTTTATTCAAGAATGCATTGAAATGACTTTAGGTCACCTCACCTTTTATCTGATATTTCTCTCTGAAGATTTAACTACTTTAGTAATGATTTATTCATTCAACAAACATTTATTTTTCACCTACTATGTATAAAGTACTGTATGAGTTCTGAGTGTGACATCAAGATATACCCAACAGGAGCCTCCAGCCACACAGATTTTACAAATACACACTGACTAGTTACAAGTTAAATACTACATTATAGAAAAAAAGGAGTTTCCAGAATATTTGAGATAAATAATTTATTGGTTATTTCTTGTAGAGTTTCTAAATAAAAGATAAATATGGCATTCATGTGGTCAGACTTGAGGAGTTTGTTTTCCATGGTTGGGAAGAAATGATCACTCCAAGAAGACACTTTATAAAATTCTTCCAGAGACTGGAGCTTCTCTTTATGTCAGTTGGGAACATGATTGCATAATAGTACAAGGCTTCTCTTATGAAAGAAAATAATTTGTTAAAGCTGTGTTCCCTTACATTTTGCCTACAGATAGCAGGCCCATGCCATGAAAAAGAACAATAAATCATTGTCAGATGTTCCCTTACATCTTGTCCAAAGCCAAAGGCCACCATGTGGGAGCGCCTCAAAATTTGGGAGTCCTAACTAGGCTTTTGGGAAAAACCTTTAAAGATGTTTTAGTTGATACCAAATATATATAGTCTTATTGAAAGAGGAACTGTCAAAGTACTCTACTAACAGGATGAGCTTACTTAACTGATACAGTATGAGGATCCTCCGCTAGGATGTGCTTTGTGACTGTCATGATAAAATACTGTTTTATGAACTGAGTAATTAGTGTACAGTTGGGTGGTTCTCTTCCATGGCAAGCCATCAATGATAAAATATTCCCTTTGTATCTTTCCATGTCTTTAATCGAGGGTGTCAATAACCATATCTCTTTCTTAGTTGCTTACAGGTGAGAGGAAGTGAAATTCTGCTCCATAATATCAGCACGACGGGTTAACAAACTGGTTGTCAGATTGCTCTCGGGTTGGATAGAAAAATTTCTCTGTGGTTTGTATTTATTTGAATGCCTTGACTAGAGTTTAAAGTCGAACCTTGTATCTTAAGACTGTTTCTTCAATGCTTTAAAAATGCTGAAGAGAACCTTTCATGGCTAAGATATGTCAGTTGTGTCTCCTTAATATTTGAACACTCAGAACTAAAATATTACTACTAAGCAACCTGCTGTTGTAGAACTTTGCTCAGCAATCCCACACAGGCAGCTCTAGCAGGACTGTATTTCATGTGCTTTTGGGCTAGTACGGTCCCTTCTGTGTTATGTAAGGGCTTCCCATTTTATGTCAATTATCTCTTCTATTATCTCTTGTTAAAGATTTTATGAGACCAATTCAAATTAACTTCTATTTATTACATTTTGCTCTTTAAAAATCAAATTTCATTTGCGGTACCTTCAAACAATACATTATAGTTAAAAGGAGGCATGTATAAATGATACCATCTGCCAACTAGAGGGAAGCATAGTGCTATGTCCACACAAAGAATACCAATTTATTATTGGGAAGTCTTGATGTAACAAATTGCTTTGTTGAAATACCAGCACTTCTTAAAAAATAATAATTATAATGACTGTTACACAATAGCTAGTTACATTTAGAATTTTACCCTTTACAGAAGATTTAATAAGCACTAACATTTAGGGACAAAAAAAATATGTTTTTAAAACTGGAAACCTGATAAAATGAAAGAGACGTGGGCACTAGAATCACACATAGTTGGAATCTAGAATCACACATAGTTGGAATCAGAGTCTAGAAAAGAGCTGTCTTCACCGTCAAGAGAATGATAATCAGACTTGATAATCAGAGTTCATAGACTCATTTTGATGTTGTTGTTGTTGTTATTGACACACCCACATAGGCCAGGAAGACTCGTCAAGGCATGAGGAAAACCAACTAGTAGTATTGTCACCAAACTCAGCTGACAAATGAAATCATCACAATTTATTTATCTTTTTTCACTGTAACATGTTATAATAGCAACGTATGCCCACCAGTGAGTTAATGGTAGCATTAATTGGCACACAGCTATCTTTGGACTATTAATGCAGCTATTACAAAAATATGGTGTATTTATATGTATTATGATAGAATGATAAACAATCTATTCTTAAACAGAAAAAATATATAGAATTTAGATCATATTATAAATTATGATATTATTAACAAAATAAAATAACATTCATATTTATAAAATAAATTCTTAGTAAAAGATCTAGAACAGTGTATATCAAACTCTTAACAACTATCACCTCTGTCTAGAGGAATGGATGGGGGTAGGGGTGGGATGTTTCATGAAAGGAGTTCTTATATTATATTCTGTGCAATTCTGAATTATTTGAATTGTTTTTATGGTAAGAACATATTCATATGTTGCTTCTGTAGGTAAAATATAAAGAATATAATTGAAAATCACCAAAAATAGTAAATTTAATTATTAAAAATTTAAAGAACTCTTTAAAAAGAAACTAAAGTTTTTTAGAAACTATACATCTTCCTACAGGATCCTAAAAAATTTTTATTATTTCTAGCCTGCTTTTCTTTTTTGATCCTATAAATATATGTTTTTGAGAAGAAAGTGAACGTTTCTTACTGAGTCCACTGATCAGAAGCCCTTGGTGAGCCCACTGCACTCATCATGCAATCAAGTTTTTACATAGCAGAGAAGAAAAGTGACACCTCGAGGATGTAAATAATAGGCTCCAAAAGAGTGATCTAGAAAACTACCGTAGGATGTCATATGTACCTGGAGAAGGAGTGGGACAGGGCCATTTTCTGTGAGGAGGGCAAGCTTGACTACCTGGAGCAGTAAGGCAGAAACAGCATTTGAAGAAGGAGACAAAACTTATGGGCAAAGATAGTGATAACATTCAAGGCATATTCAGGGGACAGAGATTAAGACAGATGAATTGCAAACTGATGAAGTGTTTTGGAGATACTAAGGGGGGAACAGCAAATTGTGAATGGGTTTATAAACCAGATGTAGGATTAGAGTTGCCAGAGGAGGTGACAAGTCATGGAAAAATAGTTGCAGTACACTGAAGTGACAGAGCAAAATTGCAAGTAGAATTGAGAATGACAACTGTGTCTATTAAGATTTGAAAACAAAAGTGGAAAGTAC
This sequence comes from Cynopterus sphinx, assembly GCA_030015415.1. Lineage (NCBI taxonomy): Eukaryota > Metazoa > Chordata > Mammalia > Chiroptera > Pteropodidae > Cynopterus > Cynopterus sphinx. The sequence continues at coordinate 34,119,514 of CM057387.1, read as the reverse complement.
TGAACAGATTAGGGTGAGCAAACCAAGAACTATGCTTTGTCCCCTCTCTGCTTTTCTGGGTGTATCTGGGTCATTCTTTTCTTTTTCTCTGCAGATGAGCTTCCCCGGGCTCTTGATTCATCTTAGTTGACCACTCCCAAGGTCACTCCCACAGCTCCCATTCTGATTGGGGCCACACATAGACAGGTTCTGACTCCCTCTCATCCAGTCTCTCATTACAGGGAGTGATAAATTTGATTAGACAAGTTTAGTTCTAGAACCTATCTAATAATTAGCCAGTGAGGAGTAGCAAGTCGCTGCACAGTTCAATCATGACTCCTGTGAGTTCACCACAGTGTGGGGATGCAGTTCCAAGAGAAAGTGGGGGGTTGAGTAGTGAACTGGATACCTTCTCTATTTGTTAACTCCATATAACTGTTAATTATGTAATAACGATTGTGGAGATTTTCCTTTTGGAACTATCACCAGTAAAAATAGCAAAAGAAATTTATTCTGTGACAAAGCATTGGTCCTATGGCACTGGTCACACCAGTTCACCATCAATAATAAAAATTTTTATTTCATGGACTCCTCTGAGAGGATAGAAGCAGGAATTTTATTCAAAAGAAAAACTGAGATTTCTGTCTAATCAAGAAGTACTGAAACCAATCTTGGGAATTTTTTCCCTTGTCTTCCGATGGAGCTTATGTCTTTAGCCATGTCTTTGTGCACCTTAAGATTGCTTAAATAATCAGCTAATACCTGCAGGCTTTGATTGCTCCTTTCAGCCACTATTTTAAAAATGGAAAAACTGAAGCACTAAAATTTTTTCTAAGCTTCATAAGACTAAGAAAAATGGACTCAAATCAATAAAAACATAACATCAAGTATTAGAAAAGGCTTTGATACTAGAAAGAATGCCTGGAAGAGACAAGGAGCTGTGAACCATGATAAGTAAATAATATAAAAATTTAATAACTATGACAGTGAATAAAGGGTGAATTAGACAGCAAATGCATGATTAACTGGTGAGTCAGTTGTATAATGATAAATATTATAAGTTTGGAGGAAGGTGACATCCTAAAGATTGGACATACTCAACAATTTACATATTTCCATATAGAGACATTCTCACTAAATTGAGCAATTAAGAAAGTTTGTTATAAAAAAATAGCTTCTATTTATAGACTCAGTTTCATTAAGGAGGATAGAATCACAGAAAGATCTAGTGGATAAAACCAAAACTAGGATGTAATCGATTTTAAGTAACAAATAGATAACATAGATATTGGCGACAGTGACAAAATCAGGACCAAAATGGATCACCACAACTCAAAATTGTAAATAAGCAAGAACTATAATCAAAGAGAAATGATGTAAACTGAAGGGTAGAATTAATAAATTAGAGGTGGGAATACTAAACCGGCAGATCTATAGGAAGAATCCATAGAGTAGAATTGAATCTGTTAATAATGACAATCATTTCTCCTTGTTTATAAGTCTCAGATCTGAAGCTATCAGATCTTCTAGTTCCAGATCTTGTAGTTCCTAATTGTGAGACCGGGCTCATGATATCTTTGGATTGTCAACTTTCATGTGATTTCATCACTGTTATCACACCATGTGTAGCTTTTCGTTGACTCCTGTACTGTTCTTTATAACTGGAAGAGCTGTAGAGTAATATGAATTAGTATGGTCAGTGTCTTAATCAACTTGGCTGCCATGACAAAATATCTTAGACTGGGTGATTTAAACAACAGACATTTGTTTTCTCATAGTTCTGGAGGCTAAAAGTCTGAGATTAGGATACCGATATGGTCAGGTTCTGGTGAGAACTCTCTTTCTGGCTTGCAAATAACTGCCTTCTCACTATTTCCTCATGTGGTGGAGGGAGAGAGAGCAAGCCCTGTGGTGTCTCTGCTTATAAGTGCACAAATCCTATCATGAGGACCCCACCCTCGTGACTTCATCTAACTCTAATCACCTTCCAAAGGCTCCATGGAGGTTAGGGCTTCAACATATAAATTTTCAGGAGATGTAATTCAGCCCGTAGCAGTCAGAATAGAGGAAAATTAAAGAAGGCATTGCATTTGAAGCCTGAGTGATTGGAAGGATATTAATATGGATGACAGAAATTTGGAAATTAAAATTAAAATGAATCTGTTTCAATTAGGTGAGCTCATTTTTAGATATGTTTTAGTTATGTTAACTTTGAGGTGACCAAAAGCAGAGAAATATAAATGTTTAGTAACTCTGGGAAGTTTATCCTGTTGCTTAAGAAGTATCTATTTTACTCATTTTACTCAATACTTATTGGGAAGTCTACATCTGAAAACTTAAAGCTTTCTTTAATTTTGGGACATTTTGTTCTATTTACATGTTCTCTTGCTTTATTCTCTGGTTTGCTCTTTCTGGAAAGCTTGTTGTCAAATATTGGCACTGGTCCTCCACATCCTTTGGCTTTTTCTTCATTCTTGCTATGTCTGCATTTTTAACCACTTCTGTGAGAATTCCTTGGCTCCTTCTTCTGGTTTGTTCTTCAGCTGTGCCTGTTCTCTTACTCAGCTCATCTATTGAGATTTAAATGTCAGTGATCATTTTTGCCATTTTTCTGGAAACGAATTGATTCTTATGGGCATTAGAGCCTCTTATTTCTCAGGTGATATTAATTATACTTAATCTAAATTCCTGAGCAGATATTTTCTGTTAACTTTGTTTCCATATGTATTAATATTTATCACCTGTTTTTCATGGTGCAGGCTTTCTTCAAATGTCTATGTCTCAGTTACAGCCACCTTTGTAACTGAGATTCCTTGTCAGCTCAAGAAAAAGTCTAGTGAAATAGTTAAGAGTATGAGCTCCACGGCCTGGGATGTGATTAATGAGTTCAGTTTCCTCACCTATGAAGTAAAGACAATTATAGCTCCTATCTCACAGGGTTTTTGTGAGATTTAAATTATCAATATATGTAAAGCTTTTGGAAGGCAACCTAGCACACATCCAACCCCTACCACTCTGTAAGTATTATATTTTAATGTTATGAGAATAATGAAGTGTTTACTATTTATAAATAACTACCCATTAATAATATGGGACTAATAAAGCATTTTATTGCAGCCAGACTCCAGTGATTGGGTGAATGGTTAGGTAGTGCTGCTGGGGGAAGTATGCTAGTAGACTGTCTTCTAGGTGTGGGGGCTTCCTCATCCTGCTGAATGTCAGCCACCTGACGCACTGACAGTTCCCAGGCGGTGGGTAGGGTCTGGAGATGGGGGTGGGAAATCATGGTATCTCTTTCTCACTCCAAGTGTGTGTGTGGAGGTGGGAGACTACCCAGCTACCCCAGTCTGATGTCACTGCTATTCACCCATTGAGAGTGTGTTTCCTGTGATATGTTATTCTGCCATTTGTAGGGATTTCTAACAAGAGAGTGAAGTGAGGCCTGTGCTCTTCCCCTATCTTGAACAGATGCTCAATGATTGTTTTGAATATAACAATTGTGTATTTTTAAGATGCTCCCTTCTTTCCCGGTAGGTCTTAATATTTGCCCCTTATCAAAAAGGTCATTTTTAGCTATGGATATGGCCATCTACAAAAGTGTTATAAAGATAAGATGTTGGTTTCCATTCTATAGTTTATGATACATGGCTGTGGTGTCTAAATAAATCTGTTATTACCATGGAATATAAATTTTTCCTTGTGAGCTGAGGTTTTTACTAACAGATTTAAAAAGAAGAGTTGGGAACAACTGGAAAACATCTTAAATCCTTGGCTTTTTGTGGTACTAATGAAATATTAGAAGAGATGAGAGGATTTCTTCAGCTATTACTTAGATGAGCTGTCTTACCTTTTTTCATGGACTTGAATAATGTCTTTAAGGACAGAAAATGAGAATGAGAAAATGAGAGCACACAGGTACCCTCTCAATGTCTGTGTGTCCCCTCCACATCCCAAAGGATAGTTTGAAAAGGATGTTGGTAGCCCAGTGGCAGCTGCCAAGAGCACTGTGATGGGCGTGAACTCAGTTTTCCATGCAGGATGCCAGTGAGGCCAGGCACTTTGAAGAGATGATGTATTCATTGTCTGAGCTCATTCATGGTGATGGCAGCAGCACTTTTATCCCTTCCCTGCAGAGCTATCCTTGTGGCAACTGGTCACCAACATCAAGAAATGACATATGATAAAAATGATGCCATTCGAGAGACTTGGATAGGTGATGAGAATTGATGTTGATTTTTTTTTTTTACCTTTTGAGCTAGAGAGTATTTATGTTGTCTAGAATTGGGTGCTTATTAAGATTCTCCTTGGTAGAAGAAGGGGATCCTCTGATGCCCTAAGGACTGAAGTTTGCGTGGGATGCCTTGAAAACCTCATATTGTAATTTTTTTCCTCTGCATTTTGACTTCGCGGGGTTGGATGCAATTCATTGACCCAGAAAGTATCTGGTGGCATTGATTTGGCACTTACACAAACTCTCTGACTCAGCTGGTTAAAGAAAGTTCTGGTTCATCAGAAACAAAAGTTAAGAAGAAAAAAAAAACTAATAAATTTGAGCAATTCATTTGACAGCTCAGTATTCAGTTTGATTTAACATGTGCTGCCCTTTTGTAAAAATGAAAGCATTTCATTTATTGTGGTTCCCATTTTTAGGCTTTTTTTTTTTTTGGTCTTTCTTTTGCTTAAAGAGCTTTGATAGAGTTGAGTTGTGGCATAGTGTAAGAAAAGAGGAAATTTCAAATATTCCTTTGAAAGAAAAGCAATTTTAAAAGGAACCAAAGATGAATCTTCGCTGATCTCAGTTTAAGAGCAAAAGGTAAATGGAAGCTTGACTTTCATAATTAATCTTTTTGTTTTACAACTGGTTCTGACTTTAATAAAAAAAAAAAAAAGAAACTAAATCTGTACACCTACCACATTCTTCTAAAGTGCGTATCAGCCTTTATAGCAAGTATTGTGTAGAGTACTATAGCTTAGTGATTAGGGTCATGGGTAAAATCCTGGCTTAACCTACTAGCCATGTGGTCTTGGGCAAGATGCTGCTGCTTTTCTTCTTTTTCTTTTTCTTCCTCCTCCTCCTCCTCCTCCTCCTCCTCCTCCTCCTCCTCCTCCTCCTCCTCCTCTTCCTCCTCCTCTTCTTCTTCTTCTTCTTCTTCTTCTTCTTCTTCTTCTTCTTCTTCTTCTTCTTTTTCTTCTTCTTCTTTTCTCCTCCTCCTCCTCCTCCTCCTCCTCCTCCTCCTCTTTTTCCTCCTCTTCTCCTCCTCCTCCTCTTCTTTTTTCTCCTCCTCCTCCTCCTCCTCCTCCTCCTCCTCCTCCTCCTCTTCTTATTCTTCTTCTTCTTCTTCTTCTTCTTCTTCTTCTTCTTCTTATTCTGCTCCTCCTCCTCCTCCTCCTCCTCCTCCTCCTCCTCCTCCTCCTCTTCCTTCTCCTTCTCCTTCTCTTTTCTTCTTTTTCTAAAAATTAAATTATTGAGGTGACATTGGTTAGTTGGTTTTAAGTGTACAATTCAATAATGTATCATCTGTATATTGCATTGTGCCCAAGCTCCCCATTGGGCAAGATGCTTAACTGCACTGTGACTCAGTGTCCTAATATATAAACTAGGAATAATAATTGTATCTGCTTGATAGGATTGTTAAGAGGATAATGTGAGTCAATACACAAAAAGCATGTAGTACAATGCCCACTATACAGAAATGCTGTATATGTGTTTGCTATTAATATTTCCTTTAAAGGAAACCATCTGAAATTATGGGAAGTTTAAGTTTTCAGACAATATATAATGACATTATTTCTGAAGCTGTTTGTAAAAAATATTTTGTGCTTATGACATTTTGTGTCATAAATTACTGCTGAATAACTTCCCCAATTACGATTAGGGAGCATGGTAATTAAACATAATTGTTCTTGTTTGTATTATTGTTTTTGGAAATTAAAACATTTTTTCTTCCTTTGGATGGCTCAGTATAAAAAGTGCACAGAACATGATATGCTGCTTTTAGAAGGAAAATGTTATTAATAATCACATAGTAATAGTATTTGTCATTAATAGCATAGCTCAATAATATCATTACTATTCATAGGCTTTTAATTCATTTTCAGAGATGATGGCAAAAAATCACATTAAACTTTTGCATGTGTTGATTGACAGTGTCTTTTAATGTAAATAGAAAAAGACTAATGTTGGAGTCACCTATAATTCTTAGCTTGTTTTCTCTTTGTATCTTTTTAAGCATTAACTCTTTTGATTAAAATATTCATACCAAGATGTTTATTCAACCCTTCAAATTTAACATACTCCAAACTTCATCATATATGCTTGCTTCTCTCCTTACTTATCCTCTACTCCAACCCTCCCCTTACCCTGCCTGTATCACATGCACACACTGTGCATCTCCCTGCTCTCTTTCCTTGTCAGATGTACCTTTGTTTTCCTAATCACCCCAATCTTAAACATTTGATTATATTTGATTCATAATTTCTCTTCATTTCAGTCATTCAACAGGCAACTAAATCTGAGTGGATCTTCCTTTAAAATAGCTCTTGTTTATACTCCTGTTTCACTACCTGTCATAACTCAAGATAAAATCCTCAATTTCTGTTTTTTTCCCACACTAAAACTATATTTAACAATCTGTATTTGTTGATAAAATTAGTTTTTATTAGCAAATCCAGATGCACAATGTTCATCACTTATATAACGTTGCATTGGTTAATTATTCTTTAGGTGTGGGTAGATGAAAAATAACATGTAATGACAAAAGTCATATCATTACATCATAAAATAATATGAGAAGTTTAGGTTAATTGGCTAAAAGTAATTGTGGTGAAGTAGATGTTAATTTCCTTTTTTTTTTTTTTTTAATTAGAGTTTATTTAAGACAAACCGACGCCATATGCTGGGGAACAAGATCTCAAATGTCCTTAAGTTTCTATTTACAGTTACTAAATTAGTTTCCTGTGGCTTTCATAATATAGTCCACAAACTGGGTGCTTTGAACAAAGGTCCACAAACTTGGGTGAGTTTCTATAGTACAATTTCCACTGTACTAAAATGTTCTTTATCTGACTTATTGTTGTTGGGACATCTGAGACATATGTTCATGTAGTAGTAGTGTTGGATCTCCTTTCTTTTTCTCCTAAATTTCCATCTTTATTTCTCTTGAGAGCCTGTCATTATTACTATTGTATTAAACACCTGAAGAGGGTATCCAGTCTTTTTGTAAAATCAGTATTTTCATTTCCTGGATAATTAGGGAAGTGAGTACTAATTAGGAGGGTTCTTAACAGCAAAGCTCTTGAAAGTGACTGTGGAAGACATCCTAAGTTTGCCTCTCTATTCAGACTCTTAACAAAGGAACCGTAGGAGGTGTGGCAAATTAACACGGAGATGTGCTAACAAGGACCGAAAACAACTGTCTTGGCATTTGAGCTGGAGACAGTTTTACATTTAAAAATATTTCTGTCATTAACCCACAAGCTGATAGGTATTCCTAATAGAACTTATTAGCAGTCGGTTTTAGGTACACATATTTGTGTCAGGTGTTTTATATATATTCTTTTCTGTCCCCAGAGCAGGCCTGTCACATAGGTACAAGGTCCATTTTACATGGAGAAATTGAGGCTGACAGAGGTTAAGGAATTTGCACACAGATTCTGCAGTGGCTGAGCCAGGACTGAAGATGAGGTCTATTTATTGCTTTAATTCTTCATTAGCCATTCGTTTTGTTTGGAATAAAGAAGGTGGTTTTGAAATGGTCTTTACTTGCTCTAGGCATGTTTCAGAAGCAAATCTATTTCTGTGACACATGTTAAGAATTTAGAAAACAGTTCAAGTAATTTTACTTTATTTGGGAAACAGAAGAAAATCTTGTCTGCTGTTCCTTGACTTCACATTTTACATAATGAATCTATGACGTTCAAATCTGCAGATGCCTGCATCTTTGTCTAAAATCAAACCTGAGAGTGTTCCCAAGGGCAAGGGCTGCTCCCAGAAGTTTTCCAAATAATTTGCAGAGTCTAGAAAGTTAAATCCAAACAAAGTAATTTACCAAGAGAAAAGAAAAAAGCTGGAAAGTTTACCAAATAACTGTGCTGCATATGAAGTATGATGTTCTTCCCCTTCTTCTGATGCTGCCTTTGTGTTACGTTTAAGGAAGTACCTCTCTGAGTAGCTGCTTTAGGGGAATATTTTTATTTTGAACTGTCAGGAGTCCATGTATTCTGCTTTGCATACATCAGTTTGCTAGATCAGTTTCTTTCTTTCCTTTTTCTTTTTTTATTTTTTACTCTGCATGTAATGGTTTCTTGCATATGCTGTGAATAGAACTTGCTTTTTGTAAGTCATTCATCTGGAAGAAGTCCGTTATTTTGCTATTACCCAGTCAACAGATGCAAATGCTTCAGAACAACTGAATTTTGAGGGTTTTTTTTTTTTTTTGTGATGGTTGTTTGGGTTTGCCTTCAAAATATAAACTTAGTGTTCATTATTTTGAAAGAATAAATTTACTTTGAAGGAAGGTAGATATTATTGCTTGCTAACAACTTTGTCATTAAGAACTGGCTCATAAAGTCCTCTCTTAATGATGTTTGAATATTCATTGAAGAATTAGTAGCAGCTCTCAACTCTCTGTCTAAAGCTAATAAAAACAAACAAACAAACAAACAAACAAACAAACAACAAGCCATGTTGGTCAGTGGCCCTCCTCTGCTCCTTTCCATAGAAAATTATGATTACAGGGATTTTAAACACTTATGTAAAATAATGTTGCTTGATAGTGGTTGTGTGGAGGTCACCAAGGTTCATCCTTTATGCCTGATGATCTGAGGTGGAGCTGAGGAAGTGATGCTAGTGCTGGAGAGCAGCTGCAAATACAGATGAAGCTTCACTTGCTCACCCACCTCTCACCTCCTAACAGGCCACAGACTGGTCCACAGCCCGGAGGCTGGGAACCCCTGCTTTATGTGACTCTCTTCTATTTGGCAGCTTCTCATTCTTGGGTGGATCCCAGAAACTGCTGGAGATCACACACTACCAAAGACTGTTTCTACAACCCTTATTGATAGACTTTATAAGTCAAGAAAATCTGGTTAAGTGTTGAGATAGCTAAGTTATCACTGCTGTTTCACCACAGTGTGAAAGGATAGGAGAAGATGGACTTCTGGTATGACATGTGAACCAGTTTGCTATTATGTCCCTAAATTTACGGTCTAACATCGTATTTAATCACAACCATTCAGCAACTTTTCCAGCTTGGTGAGATTCCAGCTCACTAAACTGAAATGTCTGGTTCACACAGGGTACCCTCCCTTGTCACATTGGTTCAGGGCCCATATTTTCCTAATTCTAGACAATTTCCTTGTTCATGCTGCTTTCTATTATACTAAGATCTCTTCCCAATGTGCTTTCAGTTGTGTCGAATTAACTTATTGTTCCCAAACACATCCTGGCTCCTGCCATGGAAAATAAACTAAAAATTGGACACGTCATGTCCTGAGATGATGCCAACACAAAGTCATGAATCTTTGCCCTCATTTCCACATATTTCCTCAAACCAGCTTTTTCTACCACTTCTGTCATAGGTTTCTGCTAATCACTACTTCTTTTTTAATATCTCTATTCATATTTTCCTTTCTTTTGCCATATTCTTGAGGATGCATAGGCAATTATTGAGCTCTGTTCCTATTGATTTCACACTCTGTTATGCTGAGTGTCATTCCAGAACACTCTGGGTATTACCTATTGCTGCCCCCAAAATGGTAGAGCAGGATGGGGCCTCAGAAACTGCTTGGTCAACCTCCCTCACTTTGAATAAGGAGAGAAGTAAGGAGTGTGAAATGATGTGACTTGGCCAGAGGTCCATGACTAATTAGTAATAGTTGAAATTTGAACTCAGGACCCCTTATCTTAAGTCCAGTGTTATTTTTGTACAGCTCTTCTCTTAAAACAAAATGGGACTCGTGGTTGGGTATAGTCAGGCTTGACTCCTGCAAAAAGAAGGTGAGAATATCCTGAAGCATAGTTTTCCTCATGACTCCAAGAATTTCACCCAGTCTCCAGGTAGATAAAGATTTTTTGTTTTTATAATTTGTATTGAACATGCATAAGCATTTTGACATTTTTTAGATGATTTTCATTATATACCCTTTGCAATGAAGAAAATAGTCCCTTTCTCTGAGGGGTGCAGGCTTACCTTCAGGCCAGGGAAAGACCTAAAATGCTAGCCTATGAGCACAGGGCGCCCTCATAGTTCTGACAATCCTCAACACCAGCTCAGGATCCACTGTCCATCCTAGGTATGTGGTGGCTACTTTAGCAAGGGTGTTGTTTGACCCTAGGCTGGACTACTGCCAGCCAGGCCTAGTGCTCATTCCTCTTCGGTGACCTGCTAATCCAAAAACCATATTTCATAACAGTACTTTTAGAATTTTGTGAGTTAACACTTCAGTTTCTCATCCTACTTGCATTTCATTTTTACTGTGTTAAAATATATTTTGTACATCACTAGTCATAGTGCCTCTGGATGGCAAATGGTTATTTCCTAAAGTTGTCATGTTATAGTTTGCTAAAGTTTACAGGTGGAATTTTCTAATCACAATAAAACAGCCCCCTTCTCAAGACTTCTCTAATTCTCCTATTCAAAGAGTTCTCTTCCTCTTAAGTTTTACAGTCATTTAGTATCTTATAAATTTCTCTATGAATGTGCCATTTTCTACATTTTTATTAGACCTGTTGCTGTTGTTCTGATTTGTAATATGTTTTGAGTGCAGAGGCCATTCGTGAAGTTGGCGTATGCTTTTCAAATTTAGTAGAATGGTTTGCACCCAGTGGACATTCAAATATTTTTTAATTGGATGACTCTGAGATGATGAAATTTTATTCTTTCTCCCACTTTCTCAAATAGCTGCAAAACAAAAGCATGAATCTAGACTATTTCTGTTAAACAGACTTTTGGGGAGTAGAAATGTTTATTTAGAAGAGTTAAAGTTCATAGGATACAAGTAGGAGGGAGATGGAAAGGAAACTGATGTCCTTGAGTAACTAGATGAAATCATTGTTATTTTTAGGGGTCAATTTGGTATAAGTTATGTTCTTTAGATCTGAGCTCCCCCTCAACACTGTTGTTATCATCCATGCCTAAAAAAACAAAACAAAACAAAACAAAAACAAAAACAAAGATAGGAAAAAACTGTGAAATTCTAAGTGAAAACAAATGTATTATTTCATAATGTCATTCTGCCATGGAATTATTTTCTGCTAGATCCAACCATATTTTCAAGAATATGCCTTCTAATTAGAGAGATATTTACAGGAGTATAATAGGACATTCTATTTCTTGGATTTTTTTCCCCCACAACTTCTAACCCCATGTTTGATTCTTTCAGTTTACCTTTTCACTCCTTCTAGATAAATCGACCCTCTTTATGTTCTTGCTGTCTTTCCTCTAAATAGTTTATTGTGTCCTGTTTTATTTATTCTGATAATATAAACACCATCCAATCTCAAGGTGTGAGCCATGTGGCTCTCTGGGTAAAGGGCAGTTCAGGTAGAGGGAACAGTCAGTGAAGAGGTCCTGACTTGTGCCTGGACAACTCTGAGAATAACAAAAAGATTAGCATAATTAGTAGGCAGTGAATAAGAAGGAGCATGGTAGGAGATGATTTGCTGAAAATTTCATAGTGGAACTAAGCAGGAAGCAGGAATTCATTAATCCATGAAGGACACGATGATGATTTGGATTAGGGTGGCAGCAGTTCAAAGGGAAAGAAGTGGTTAGATGCTGGATATGTTTTAGAGTCAACAGAATTTGCTGATGAATTGGATGTGTGGGTGTGAGAGAAAGATAGGAGTCAAAGATGACTCCACATATTTTGACCCAACAGATCTGAGAGGTAGGGTTGCCACTGAGATAAAAAAGATGTTGTAGAAAGCTGTTTTTTCTTCCAACTTATTTAGCTATACAGGTGGAGAGTTGGATGTATTTACAGATGTGTTTTCAAAAAACTGAGTGAGTGAACTGAGAGAGTGGCAGTTGTTGAGGGTGGATATTCTTCTAAAGATTATAATGGACCATGGATTTAAAGCTAAGGAAGGAAGGAAGTGAGGGCATGAGTAAAATAATAATTGGATCAATCAATTGTTAGTCATAGAGGGGTTGAATAATGGTGGTGGTACTAAAAGAGTGAATTGGAATGATAGAAGATGATGGTTGTAGAATGAGATAATGGAAATTGAGATTACGAATGGATCACATTTATTGGTAATAAGAGTATGGCTTAAGAGTGAAGGGCTGAGGTAAAGGGGTGATAAGACCATTATATTATTAGAGGTGAAGAAGTTAAGAATTGAGAAGTTAGAGTTTTGGGAGGTTGGTTTTTGTGGATGTTGATATTACAAGGAATTATGACAGCAGTGGAGACATTTATAGGAGCTAAAGTTGTCAAGGATTAAGGGATGGTGGTCCTGAATTGCCATAGTGGACTAGGACAATGAAGGATAGCAGACATAATCTGGTGACAAGAAATTCAAACTTGAGTATTTTCATGGAAGGGAGAAGAGGAATGTGTGCAGTGGCAGTTAACAATCTACCGAACTTCTTTCTATACTTAATGGCACGGAGCTTTCAAGAGAGAAATGGCAGTCCTCAAGAAGGCTCCAGGGAGAGCAGTGTCCTCAAGAGAGGTTAGAGCAAGGTGACAGGAATTTTAGGTAGAGAATATGAGTAATTATGGATGTTGGCATGACTGCTTTTTTTTTTTCTACTTGTGATATCAGAGACATACACCTACATACACTGTTTTTATTCATCTTTGGATTCTAAGCAACTATCACAATAAAACATGGTTGAATGATTTAATGTTCTATAGGTTCTCCAAAATAATCTAGAACTTTTTAGAAAGTAAATCTTAGCCATAGTTTAGGTTCATGAAAGTTTAATGTTTGTCAGCCTATAAATAACTGTCCCAATGAAAAATGGTACTTGGCACATAAATGTCCAGGCAACTATAAACATATATTGCGTGTAACTATTTAGTATTTAAGTTGCCAGCACCTCTTCAATGTGGCCTATTATCATATTGAATTTAATTTCATTTGCAATTCTTCATTGGTTTTCCAGCCAACAACTAAGTGTCATTAGCACACACAGCACCACCAATTCTGTTAATTAGCCCTATAATTGCAAGTGAAAGAATTGAATATACTTGAGTTTCCCATGAAAATTTAAAAATAAGATGGAAATTCACTAATTGCCTATTTCACTTTCAGAAGATTTCATAATTACTGAAGCGTCTCTCTGCTGCTTTGAATTGATGCCTCTGACTGTAAATTATGGTCCAGGTGCTCACAGGATGGGCTGCCTTCAGTTGTGCCAATTTCCTATTTGTTACTAGGAAAACACTGAGAAAAAATCCTACTCCTCTAAAGCACGAAAGACTATGTAAGGAAATCTCTCCTCCCTTTTTTAACATACAAATCTTTGACGCTGGGGAATTCACTTAACATCCCTTGGTGGGGTTTGGGAGGGGAGCAGCAGGGCACCAAGCAAAAGTCTGGGTCATGATAGGAAGCCGGATCACACCATAGTACATTTTCTTATGAAGAATACAGTCTTGAATACTATGATTCTGTAAAAACATTTCCTAAAAGCTCTCATCAGCCATGGCGGCATGCAACATTTGCAGTTAATTTATTTGTAGTCTGCAGCTCTCGAGGTCTAGCTCAAAGAGGTGATCTTTCCCTTTAGGTGAGCTGATAGAATACATGAAAAACAACTAACTCTTATTGAGCACACTCTAAGTACCAGGTTCTGTGCTAAGCACTCTCGACATATTGTTTCACTGAATCTTCGCAATGGCTCGATGAGGTGGGAACTGTTATTGAATCCATTTTACAGATAAAGAAACTCAAATCCAAGTAACTTTCCTCAGGTCACTGAGCCAGCAGGTGTCAGAGCTGGCAGGACAGGCAGTGACCTGAGGGCCCACTCTAGAGACACAGCTCCTGGTAAACGAACTGTTCAAGAAGGAAGGCTTATGCTCATGTCCACTTAATGGTTTGCTAAAGCCTTTAAAAATACATATACATATATATTATTTCATTGATTTGTTTACCAATGAAAATGTTTTATTGAGCACTTAGTATGTCAATAACAGAAATGACCTTGAAGACCAAGTAGCCCAGCTCTGCTTCTACCCTCTTGCCCTGCTACTCTTCTAATATGCACTCAGGGTTGTTAACTGAATTCTCCACCAAGAGTTTTATATCAGGAAAGAGGGTAGAAATCTTGTTACATACATTTATGCACTTTTTACCGTAATGGAGTCTCTTGTTTCCAGTAGGAATTCATTAAAAGTATATGCTAAATGAGTGAAACAAAGATACTTAAGGTTAATGAAAATGTTTAAGTGCATAAAAGTGGTTACTAGCAAAACCGGGACCAAAACCAGCAGTATTTACTGTATGCCTCCCAGACAAGGCCACCAAGAAATCTTCAGTACAAAAACAGAAATGAGTACTTTGGTTTGTAATGTCCTCCAACAAAGTAGACCAGATACAGACTAAAGAAGGGGCTTCTTGAATAGTCTGTATACATGAGCAGGAACGGAGACTATAAAACTGCAACTATTCTTAAAGCATCTAAATTTCAATAAACCTTGAACAGAACAGCAAATAAGTACATATTCTGGAGCAGGTTTTTTTTAAAAAATAAGATGCAATTTGATATATATGTGAACAAAATTTAATTATTAATTTTGGGGATTTATCATGAATTCTAACTCGGTCTTAAAATTTTTTTCTGTGATTTTTTCTAAATTTCCTTCTTACTCAGTATCAAAACATCTATTAAGACTTATTTCTCCCCCCACCCCCCAACACAGTCCCTACAGCATGACAGACGATACGAGTTAGACTTTCCCACTAACCTAATTCCACTGCCTTTCTCCACAAATGATGATAGTGGGAAGAAGATATAGTAGAGATTTGTCAATGCAAAAACCTGGAACATTTTTCGTATTCATGAGGAGATATTTTCCTCTTTATTACCAAATCTCTCTCCTGCTGTCAGTCACAATATTCTTCTTCTATAGTTAGGTATACATTGATTTTATATGTCATTTCTTTTTCTCTATGGTAGTCTGTTGTTCCTTTAAAAAAAGGCTCAAAATGTGATTTAAATGAGAAAAATTCTTTTTAAATACCTAAGTATTAAAGTAAAATTTATATAAGGATTTTATATAGGAATGTTAGATTATTTTATGTCATAGATTAAACTTTTAATATAAATGGAAAAAAATCACTGAAGTGAGATTTTTTAACCTTATGTTTTAAATTAAGTAGACTGAGAATTTATATTATTTTTTGGCAAGTTAAAAAGAAAAAGGAAAGATATGTTGTGCCTTGCTTTTTGTTCATATTAGTGCTCTCAATCCTGTTAATGTTTTCTTATTTCCGAACAGCAAGGCTCTTTAAAAATGTAATTGCCATCTCATATTGGTAATATCATTTGTAATGAACACAGGACCAGAGACTAAGTACTTTTATTTTGTTCCTCCATTTCTCCCACCCATTGCTTATATATTCTATTGATTATGTCTTACAAGTGATATGAATTGACCTTGCTTATTTTGGTTTTGAGAATTTATTGGGAAAACTGAATGGCTGCTTAGTTGAAGGAAGAGCTGAATAGAATGCCTAGGAAAGATTTAGACAAAGATAATTCTGGAGGCACAGCAAGCAGTAGGATTTGTTGGCCACTTAAAATAGTTGGCTGTTGGTGACTTCCTATTACTGTGCTTCTCCATGTAAATGGGAAGTTCTGGGAGAGAGAATCTGAGAGTTCCAGGTTGAATCAGGGGTCTTTACCACAAATTGGTAAGTTCTGGTCACAGAGCAAGGTTTTGGGAACACACGTACCTTTAGGCATCAAGAGCCACTTTTACAGAAAGGAGAGTGACTGCAAGTGGGCAGCCACCTTTAGTAATAACTGCAATAATTGATCATATTGGTTTTCCTAGAAAGGAAATGAGGCATTCCACCCCCTTCCACACATACACCCCAAGGAGAACATACGTTCATTCTGCTTCGGATAACTTAAAGTATAAATGTTTATTAATATTTAGTAATATTTGCATTGTAATGAATGATTTCTACATTTTATTGATTTTGTTAATGTAGAGTTTGGAATTATCACTTGTCAAAGAAACAAAGTTTGTGGCACATTTTTTGATTACTTGTGCAAATAGTTCACACTTAGGTTTTATACTTTGCAAAAGAAAAATCACAGTGTAGGTGGGGGAAAAAGTGACTTATATGGTAACCACTACAGAGAAAACTTGTTGAGGAAAGGGGTCCAATTTTATTCATTTTAGCATCCACAGAAACTTGTACCAGAGTCTATTACCAGTCTAGAACTCAATAATTATTTTTGAATGAAGAAATAAATGAACAAAATATCTAAAAGATATGCATTTATTCTTTTTGTAAGTATGTTGTCATAGAAAATTCATATTCTCTGTTAGGCAATCCAACGTTCAATCAAGTTAACAGAGGTTGAAAACATAAGTACTAGTAGCTTATTGGATGGAAACTGTAATTAAGGAGATGGAAATTCCCAAGTTCTGGCATATCATGACAGAGACTGTGCACAAGCACATGGACACATGGCCTTCCTGGATCACCTTCCTGGATGTGGAGATAAATGCATTTGAAGATAGAAGACTACATAGGAGGGAATTATTGTTAATACTGATTTTCAATTGAAAGAGTGGTCAAGAGCAAAATATACATTTTTATTTCATTAATTATATTCAACAAAGATGTAAGAAGAGCTTACATGAAACAACTTTCTCAGAAGTTTTTCTTTTTAGTGTGCCAAGGCCAATTTGGCAAGTATATACATATGAATCTTTGCTAAGTTGGCTATTTAACATTTGTGTAATTTTATGGTTGTCTTTGCATAAGCAATCACATGTCATTTCACTTCTTCATGTTATTATTGGATTGAAGTTCCAGGGAATATAACATATTCTAGACTGTGCTCAAGGTATAGCTAGTAGGTAGAAATCTTACACTTTGGAAAACAAGAATTATCTACCACTTGCATTTGTGTTTTCCCTTCTTCTCATCAATCCTTTCTCTTCTGAATTGAGATATTGGATAACAATTCCTTTGTCACTAGAAAATAGTGAATTACCTTTGATATTTTTGGTATTTCATTGACAAGTCACTTTATTACCATTACTACTGTAGTATTTGCATTTAACATTTGACATCTAAAATTTTTATAGAAGCATGATCATATGTGTATATATATGCACATATGTGTGTATACTATCTTGTGATTATAGAATCAGAAACACAGAGAAGATAACATGTCTAAGAAAAATCTACCAGTAATAGACATAATGGAAAATTGAATTTTATAGTTATGGGCTATCTTGTAAGCACAGTACATTCTTCAGAACTTCAGATATATCTTTCTGTTCAATATCAATTAATGGGAGTGCTATATATACAAATATATCTCTTCATGAAAAATAATATATAAATATATAATAAATATAAGATATATATAATTTTCACGAAGAATATATTTTTATTATTTGGATTATTGTTCTGTATTTATTGTCACATAATGTTAAAAGAAATGGTAGTTATTAAACTAATCAAACAAGTTGAACCGCCCCTAAAATTAATTATATTGATTGGGTTATCTAGCGATTTGCTAGTGATGGCTGGGGAATCTGGTTTTCAGCCAGAAGGGAATCAAGATTAGGGCATAATGATTTAAAAACAAAGACTTGCATGATTGAATCCTCCAAATCCAGATTTCCCTGGTTCAGCTCAGTAATTTTCCCATTTTTCTATTTTAAAATCATGAAATAAAAAAATCTTCTAAGTACAAGTGTGTAATTATAGAAGTCATCATGCAGTTTTGAAATTATTAAATGCAATTAATTTTATTGAAAATTGAAGGTGGAAAATAATTTTAAAGTCAATATTCACTTATTTTGCTAAAGGCTGTACTCTTGACTTAGTCATTACAATTTTACAAAAATAAATTTAACTTTTACTACTTTAGTAAAATATATGAATTTTCAATATGGTTGTTAGTAAAAGTAAGATAAATCTTAATAGCGTTAAAGCTCTCTTTAGCAGCAAAATAAAACTGGCCAGGAATAAATACAGAAAGAACAATCTGATTTTTACTGTTTCAAACTCATATCTGTTGTATTAGTGCTATGGTAAAGATAGCAAGTCACTTTTAATTCTTTATTTGCAGGGGAAAGAATTTGGTAGTTTCCATGTCATGTACCATATGTCGATGTCTTCATATTACCTATATGTCTATGCCTTTTAACTACATATATATGTGTTTTCAAGATGATATCAGCTTAGCAGTGTGGAACCAAATCTGAAGCCCAACACTCACAGTGAATCAATGCAATGTTCTCTTGGCTTTAGCACCATTAAGATACAGAGAAGCTCATAATCATATCAATTGTTTTTTAACTAATTGGAAAATCAGTAAAGATACATTTTTATAACTGTATGCCAAAAGTAACATTTGTTTAGTGAAATATTAACTAGTTGTTTTTGTGGTCTAGTCATTTAAATTCAGATGTTTGCATGGAAATGAATGAAAGTTTCCATTCAAAATTAATTTTCAAACTTGATATGTGCATATCATCAGGAGAAGAATTGAACTCATCTTCTGAACACTTTGGACATTATAAATAAATGAGTAAAAACACCCAGCATGTCTGTATGAGAAAACTAAATACTTTTATGTCATCCAGTAGTTACAGGACAAAGTACATACAGCTGAGTAGAAAAATATCACCATTGGCAAAATTATGTTGATATCAATATAATAATATTTTCCAAGATTTTCATGTTAGTGTATTGCATATGGTTTTCAAAACATATTCACATTTATTTCTTGTCTTATTCTCATAATAAACTTCACAGATAGAAGAAATGAGACATGGAGATTTGAAGTGATAAACCCAAGTTCACAGTACTACTGTATAAAGAACAATATTCTTCAAGTGGGGGTCAGACATTTTAGTTCAGTTGACTTTATGTTTCTTTGTGTCCTCATGAAATGATATCTCATAGGACAATCTAACAGTTCTCTTTCAGATAGAATTCAACTATCAGCTCTTTAACAGTGTGCTACATAATAGAAGATATGGTACGCATTTCTAGAAGACACAGCAACATAGAATAAAACTGTAACAACACAGAGAAATAAGAGTATAGGTTGGATATAATCAAACTAGCTCTCTTAAAATCTAGGAACTGCTGAAAATAAAATTTTGATAGAACATGGAATTCCTTCATATTTTCCTCCCAAATATATAAAAGATCCAAGTATATATGTGTGGAAAATATTGGGAATACTTTTATTCATTGGCTCTGAAAATAGAAAACAGTTTGCTCTAGTAAATACTCTTTGGAGGAGAAATAATTTAATAAAGATTACAAAACTTCATTCCTTCGATTTTTATATTAACCTAGTAGCGGCATAAGTGTCCAGTACTGGCATACTTAGGATTCAATAGTTGTTGAATGCAATTGGAAGCTTTGCTTTTACATGAAATAAAGAGGAAAGTTGAATGTCTGACAGTGGCCAATTAAAATTAAACAAATACATAACAAGAAAAATAATAACAAGGCAAGAAAGTCAGAAGATGGGGACCACTTATCAAGCTTTTTGACTTATGACTAATGACTTCAGGCAAGTCACCCTGAGCTTACTGGAATGTTTTTGGGATGAAATGGAATAAAGGACTTTGAGACTGTAGAGTCTCACACACAGTGAGGTGCTGTACTGTTTGTTTTAAAACTATATTTTTTGTTTTTGGTTATTTTTCAGCAAAAGCAAAGGATATTGTGGTATACAGACTTTAAATGTGTGTAAAATATTTTAGACCCAGTGATACATCTAACTTTGCTTTGTAGAAAAAATCCACTTTACTTTTTTTGTAACTTTGGACTGGAAATGAAAATAAAACACCCTGTTTTTTTTTTTTTTTAACATTCTGGTGCTCAGAATACCTAAAAATTAATTGAAACGTGATAATTCAATAAAGCATTATAAAATTTAAAGAGATTGACTATATTCAAATATTATATCCTTTAGTTACTTTAGGTAATGCAATAGTCTTCACTCAAATGGAAAAAATTTCCTTTACGAATATATCAAAGTGCCTCTCTGTTCTTTTTCTCTCGATTTCATTTAGGTTCTCCAGGCAAATTTGTTTTCTTTCCCTATCTATTCAAACTTCTGTTTTTCAAGTGGCTGTTATATAGAGATGTTTGGCTAAGTACCATGAAAAATAAAATGACAAATCTTGTATAAATCTTTGCTTCAAATTGCTTAGCATGTAGTAGGGTTAGTCAAGTCAGTTGAAGATACATATCAAAATATAAAATGCAAAGAAGACAATAGTGCCTTGGGAAAAATAGAACAGTGCTTCGCTGTGCCATCTTTGAGGAGGGGGCCATGTCAGTGGCATGAGATTAAGTCTGACATGTGCCACCTGAGGTCCTTTTCATGTAGGCCAACATAAGTTATTCATATTACTTGTGATAGTTTCTGTTGCTATCCTAGTACCCCAAATTCAATGAGATACAACCTGAATTCATCATGGTTTCCAAAAATCAGGTTCTGTTTAACCTGAATTTCCTATTTCTTTTAAGGGCATCACCCCCCATTTCAGCTATGGAAACTTCAAGTCTTTGGAATCCTTAACCCTTTCCCATTCTCTGAGTCCAGACTCTGAATTCATATCTTATTTGAAACTGTGTTTTGTCTGTTGCCTTCCTGGTTGCAGCCCTGCTTTGAACTACCTTCTCACTCTGTGCACGGACCCCACGTGATTGCTCTTGTGCAGCTTTGCATGTTTATTTTCCTCCACCTGGAATGCCCTTCCTCTATGGTTGTTTACTGAGGGATATAAACAACTGACTCAGATGTAACCATGCCCATGAATCTCGCCTGTCCTACTGTTTCTCCATGGACCTCCACATCTGGCTCCAGGACATCCTGCCCTTTTTTCTAAAAGTGAATTTTTTCTCCCAAATCATACAGCCCTCAGTTTCTACCTCTTTTGTGGCTCCATCCCATGCTATACACATTATAATTATTTGAGAACACATGTTTATTGACCAGCTTAAAAGATCTCAATAGAAAAGGACTGTTTCTTATAGAGTATGAGAATAATAAATATTTATATATGAAGGAAATACATGCATATATAACCATAGATAATTTCATACTGAAAGTAATATTTGTGGAAATATTCTTATATACACACTTTGTAAGTTCTCTAAATGTATATATGTGTGTGTATATATATGTATAAATATGCATATATATACACACACATATGTGTGTGTGTGTGTATTTAGATACACATTCAAATAGAGTTTTATTTGAAATTTACTTTCAGTATAAAAATAAGCACATCTTCTTCCTCAGGATGTCTCATTACTCCTGCTGGGATTTAAATGTAACATTGAGGGTGGAGGAGTTGATGATTTTTCCTTGAAGATTTTAGACTAGGAAAAATAGTGACAAAAATAGATGGAAGAGACCCATAAATAGCATCCACATGTGGCTGGAGGAGACTTATGGCCTGGTTCGCAAAATTTTCAAAATTCTACTCCCATGTTCCCAGTGATCCTGAAATTTGATTTAATTTCATTCAAATATATAATAGGAAGGTATACTGGCAACTCCCACTCCTTCTAATTTGAAGTAGCTAGATGCCATACCCTGGCTAGAGAGTAGCAGAAGCCAGCATAGAATTTAAAGGAGGCTCTAGCATAAACACGAGACATGCTCATTGTAAAGATGTTGATCCAGCAACATCTGTATATGCCATATGCAAAGGATATATGAAACAGAATTAATATTCTCCACTATTCAGGACAGTGTGTTTGGTTCAGAGAGGTAAGCAAGAGGAGTTGAAAAATTCTTAATGCATATTATGCTTTGTATACAGGCAGGCTTTTTATCCTGGTAAATGGAAATTTGGGAGTATCAGAGAAATCTGATTATCAACAGGGATAATTCAGAATTACCTATGTATCCACCAACAGATTCTCTAACCCTAAATACATGGTGCCTAACTATTGCATCTAACTTTTTAATTAACCTACTTGTGGTTTTGACAAATATGTGTATGTGTACACATGTGTGTATACAACTTAACCTGCTGAATCTGTATTGTCTGAATCATAAATGCCTCCTTGTCAGGCTACCATCTGGGGCTTCAGAAACACCAAATAGCATTTTTGTACATTTCATATGCTCATCATGTTGTGGTGCTCTTACTCCATGGACTTGCATACTGTTTCAGGAAGATAACAGTGAGCGCTGGCCTACAGAGCTGCCATAAAAAAACACAGGTGGTGGTCACTGAAAATGATATGATAACTTTGATACTACAAAGGGGTTAGTTTCTAAGATCATTTTAAAAACTTGTTAAAGGTACACACATCTGTTTTGTCACCATTGGGAGTTGATGCTTCAAATTTTTTTTATCATATGTTCAAAAACCATCTACATTACTTTTGCTTGTTGTTCTCCCCAATCTAACAATATATGGTAGGAGCAATGCATATGGGATGCATAACTGGTCCTTAAACACAGAGAATATAAAACCCCAAAGTAAATTCCTACTGACTTCATCACAGCAGGCCTGATCGTTTGCTCAGCTTGAACCTTTGCGGGTACCCTAGTGGGTTTCAGAGCAGGAGGAAGACAGGCAGCTGCCCAAAGCACAGCTGTGCTTGTCCAGGAGGCCAGGCTGAAGAGAGAAGGACAAGAGGGACCCACTGACCCCAAGCCACCTCTTGTCTTGTGTTCAGCCTCTCTTTAATCACCTGTCCCTCAGCACTCACTTGTCTAAAGACACTCTAGTCACCAAAGCAGGACACCAAGTACTGAGATTCCTTTTCCTCCAAAGGTAATTCTGAGGATTGATGAGATTACATTTGTGAAAGATTTCAGCAAACACTGAATGAAAAGCACTGCCTGCATACCAGGAGCTACTGTATTTGAAGAGAAACACCATTCATTTCTGCCTTTTTCTCTTCTTTGCTTCTGAGACCCATGACAACACTCATTCTTTCATTTTCCCAGCCTGGATGTAGATTGTAAAGAGGATGGACCTCTAAGCTGAGGCCAGAGCTGCTTTCCTTAGGCGAAATCTGACATGTATTGCCATCATCTCTTCTAAGAAGAGTTATTTCCTTTTAGAGATATTTTATGTATTTAAATGAACATTATTTTTTTAAAGACATCAAATCAAATCTTACAAGGAAAACTTTTTCCTGGCTGCGGTACTTTTCATGTTTGACATTGGGATAAATTTTAGGCTGTATATGGAAAAATGTTTTATTAGGTTTATTGTTATTTATTTTTAACGTCAGTTTATTTTTTTCATATTATATATACATAATTAAAAAAAATTTTTTTTTTTATTTTATTTTCCCCCATCCCATCCCCGCTCCCTTCTGGTAACCACTAGTCCATTGTCCATGTCCATGAGTCTCTGTTTGTTTGTCCTGTTCATTCATTGCTTTTAGGTTTATATCCCACATATGTGATATAATGTGATTTTCAACCTTTTCTGTCTAGCTTATTTCGTTTAGTATGATTATTTCATGGTCAATCCATGTTGTTGCAAATGGCAATATTTCATTTCTTCAATGGCTGAGTAATATTCTATTGTATATATGTACTACAGCTTCTTTAGCCAATCATCTGTTGTAGGACACTTTGGTTGCTTCCATGTCCTGGCCACTGTGAATAATGCTGCTATGAATATCAGTGTGAAAATATCTTTTAAAATGTGAGTTTTCAAGTCTTTGGTGTTAACACTCAGTAGAAGAATTGTTGGATCATATGGTAGGTCAATTCTTAGTTTTTTGAGGAACCTCTATACCGCTTTTCATAGTGGCCGTACCTACTTGCAGTCCCACCAGCAGTGTACGAGGGTTCCTTTTTCTCCACATCCTCTCCAACATTTGTTATTACTTGTCCTGTTGATTATAGTCATTCTAACAGGTGTGAGATGGTATCTCATTGTGGTTTTGATTCTCATTTCCCTAATAGCTAGTGATGTTGAGCACCTTTTCATATATTCATTGGCCATTTGTATGTCCTCTAGAGAGAAGTGTCTCTTCAGGTCCTCCGACCATTTTTTGATTGGATTGGTTTTTTCTTTGTTGTTGTTATTGTTGTTATTGAGTCATATGAGGTCTTTGTATATTTTGTTTTGTTAGGTTTAAAAGCAAATTTTTTTGCTACTTATATTTATGCTTTCAGGGATTGTTCTCATATGTGGAATGAAATTCTTCTCCAAGTTCCATAGAAAATGGTTTTAGAGGCAGAAGAGGGTCACAGTAAAGAACACAGATCAAAAATTTAGACTTGGGTTCAAATACTTAATCTGACTAGCTGCCTTCCTATGTACTAGAAGCTTTCCTTTGGGCAAATAGCTCTACCTTTCTATATTTTTGTTCTTCTGTAAAAAGAGAGTAATAATCATATTTGTTGCACAGAGATGTTATATAAAAAAGCATATTTATATGATGTACTTTGCATAAGTTTTAAATGAAAAGTTGTTATATATCATGCTTATGTACTTTTTAAATACATACCAGAAGCAAAGAAGTTTATGGCACATCAGTATGAGAAATAGACTAACATTTCTTTCTGTGGCTTCCTTCTAATGATCTCAGTGGCCTCATGGACCAGTAAATTCTGTTTTTTGGCAGGCTCATAGATGGCAATACTCAAGGAAATATTTTCAACCCTTTAGAAATACATCTGAACATTTATATACCAACACATACACTTAAACACATTCCTTTAAAATATATACACACACATACATACATTAACATACACCTCTGTCTATTTGTCTGTCTGTCTTTCTATCTGTAATGAGGCTGGCACCACAAGCCACAAAGAATTTAATCTATTCAGTGGCTCTGGCCAAGACAAGTAGATCAGCTCTCAGTTTGTTTAGCTAGAAAAGGTAGAGTTTGAGTTAGAGGAACTTCCAATTTTAAATTTTTAAGATTTTAAAATGTATCCTTCTTTTTATCTCCAGATATTGTTACCAAAGAAGCCTGTCCTTATTCTCTGACCAGGTCATACCTCCATTACTTACTTTCGCTGTGCCACGTGCCCATCCCTCTGGTTTCCTCATTGGTCTATAATTTTGTGATATCTATTCTGTCCATCACTAACACAGTACCAGTATATAGTAGATGCTCTGTCCATACAAAGTGGGCATTCTGTCCCTCTAGATGGCAAGACTGTTTTATAACTGGTCTGATTTCTGTAAGTTGCCAGTTGAAGCCCATGGAGAATCTATTTTTTCTCAGTTTATTTCTGGAAGCAGGCTACTTTGTAATGAGCTTATTATTTTGTTTATAATGTATTGGCCCTGTTCTTAGGATATTAGGTAAAATCTGGGAATGTAAACAAAATTTGAGCAATTATTTAATGTATTCCTTGGAAAATAATCAAGTCAATATGTGCTGAGCTGAACAGATTGGCTTCTCTTTAAAAAAGACCATCTGTATTGTTTCATTCCATTAATACCTAAATTGTGGGCAGCATGTAGGCAAAAAAGAGCTGATTGGGTTCGAGATGATTCACTTACTGTATGACCTTGGTTAGTCTTTTAGACTCTCCAAGCCCCTGTTTTTAAATTGAAGATTATATACCCTGTGGGCATAGTATGAGGATTAAATTAGATATATTGTGTAATATCTGAAAACAGCATCTTGCACCCAACCTATATTCTTAGCCTTCCTTTTAAAATATTTGCCACAAAGATCTAACAGAGGAATTAAGGAAAGCAATTCCAAATTATTGCTAAAACTAGAAATTCTCTCTGTTTATCTGTCTTTAATGAAAAGTAAATCCTCAAGACATTCTGCACTGAACATAATCTTTCTCCAAGAATACCCACAGCCTTGTGTGTACATGATGATATTTCTCACCTGAGTTCAAACTAATGCAAACCCAAGTGTTAGCATTAGTCATTGCCATTGGAGGTCATAGAATTATGATGATGACGGTCACTGTTTCAAAAGCCCAGCAGAAATAGACTGCCGATTTAGGATTTATGTGTTATAAGGAAAAGAGCTTTCATTAAAAATAAATAAACAAACAAACAAATAAATAAAACTATAGATCATTGTAGTATGATTTAATACATTTTTAAAAACATGAATTCTCTGTAAAAATTAATACAAGAGATTCTGGAAATGGCAAATTTGAGAAGCAGTTACTAATATATTTTTTTCAGAGATAAGAAATCCAAATCGCAGTAGAGTTTGTTTCAAATCATATGTTTGGTCTAATAAAACATTTTCTCATAATACTTTATATTTGGTACTGAATGCCATGAAAGACATCTCTCTTCTATTGTTATGATAGTTTATTAAATAAACCTCATTAGCGCTAATCCCTAAAGAATCCGACCAAATTTCTTGTCTACTGATCTTTTTAAAATAACTTTTTCCCTTTTGAGCATATTTTATTGTATTTACAAACAGCATGGTTGAGTAGGGGTGGAGCAGGGATGAGAAAGCATGTTTACATGTTTTTGGCTGTGCTTATAAAAAGTCTTCCACAAACACATGATAAACTCTAGTTTCCCAATTACAGAAACAGGGTGCGTTTAATTACTCGCATATGCTTGGGTGACAGGAGTTGTCCTGAGAAGCTGGAGAACATTTTTTCAAGACAATTTTTTTATAGCAGTTTCAGGATCACATCAAAATTGAGGGGAAGGTATAGAGACTTCTCATATACCATCTCCCCCACACAAGCACTGACTCCCCTGTTATCAGCAACCCCCACCAGAGTGGTTCATTTGCTATAATTGATGAAGCTATGTTGACACATCATTATCACCCAGAGTGTGTAGTTTACATTACAATTCATTCTTAATGTTGCGAGTGGTATGGATTTGGACAAATGTGTAATGATATGTATCCATCATTATAGTATCACATAGAGTATTTTAACTACCCTAAAAATCCTCTGTGCTCTCCCTATTTATCTCCTCTGCCAACCTCTGATCTTTAAGAACATTTTTTTTTTAAGAAGAGATCATGTTAGTAATAGAAACAGGTTGACAAAAATAAGGAGATTCAGTTATTTTTAGGGTTAGAAGTCCCCATTGATCACAGTATGGAAACATAACTTGCCCAAATCGAAATATTTGTCTTTCCCTTTCTTAATATAACAAGTGATTATTCTAAAGTACTATTTGGTCTCCTTTCCATTATTTTATTTTGTATTTGGGAGTTGTGCATTTGATCACCAGTAAAGCTAATTCATTTCTCAATTCCTCAGGGACATATGTGAGAATAGAGCAAGTACTGAGCTGGTAAGACATCTTTTTCCCTTGATCCTGTTTTATTACTTTGAAAATGTTTCTCTGCTATGATAGCATATTATGGAAATGTATGTGTAGGAAAATGCATTCTATCTTTTTCTTTTCTCAAAACTCATTTCCACTTTCCTAAGGCTAATAATTTCATGTTCTAAGCCATAAATATGACAAGAAAAATATTAAAACCAATGTAATCATCACATGTGGTAACATCTAACTTATCTGGCATTATTAATAAACTAGATAAATATAATAAATACATATAAATGAATGTTTTAGGTAATAGGTATTTCCTTCCATGCTTTATAAATTTCTAAAAATAAATGAATGTTTTAGATAATAGGTATTTCCTTGTATGCTTTTTCATTTTAGTAAGTTTTCTCCAATGCATCTTTCTAAAATGCATTTATATTTCTATGACTTGAAATATATTATTCTAATTATCAATAAACATTTTTATGATTCATAAACATCATAAGAAATATTTTTTGTTGTTTTATTTTTTTTCTGTATTGAATATTTCAGGAGTGTACATTTTTTGGCATTTTTATAAATAAACTCGTGCTGGTTTTTCTGTTCCCTTTTCACTTTTTCCTTTTTTATCTTGGAGACTGTATTCCAGTGTTTCTCTCCTAAATATGAAATGTGTGTTTTCATCAATCAGATAGCCCTACTGCTGACCCCTCCTATTTACCTCTCTTCTCTTTAACCAAATAACTAATTGTGTTACATCAATGAATATAATTTAGTTACAACTGAAGTTTCCTATGCTCTAAGAGTGTTTTATAGTTGTCTTAACATAATTTGTTATCTCTATGACACCATAAGGAGTCCCTTTCTCTACTTCCTTCTGGATTTATGATTATGTTTCGGATATTTGAAATTACTAGAAACTTACTCTCTTCAACGAGTGGGAATTTCTTTCATCAGACTTTTAAATAGGAAAATTGTTAATCAAATAATGCTATGGACATGTGATCTGTAAAGCAGCCTTGAAGATATCACAAATAGCTCACTGTCAGAAAATTTGTAAATCCAAGCATTTTCTATCTGGGTTCATGTGGTATTACTTTATTCAACAGAAAACTAATTTTTAATAGGTTAATTAAGCATCAAGTGACCAAAAGAAAAATACGTTGCCTTCAATTTAGTATTAAAATCTTGCTTCTCAATTATTTCAATTTGAAGTGGTATGAAATGTGCTCAGTTATAGAACCTTAACTTAAGTTTTCAGTATTTTATCTACTTGCAACAGTGGAGACACAAATATTGATTGAAAAGTATTTGCTGAACTGATGTTTAAAAGGATGAGCATGGCCTGACTTGATCATGCCTATTTGATTTCTTCTCATCTATTTCGAAAACAGTATTCCTGTCATTTATCTGTGTGTGTATAATTATATACACCTCTCTCTGTGTGGATCTGTGTAGGCAGATCCGTAAGGAAATGCAGAGCTCTATAAATTGGCATCCACGGAGTCCCAATGATAAGGGAAATGGAAGCTTATTATTGCCAGCATGTGTTCAGGTAGCAACTGTGGGCTAACAAGGTTTTTCATCCAATATTTACACTTCAGTGGGAACATGCAGTTATAACTGATTTATTGAACTAGCTGGGCACAGTAAGGGGCACATACCTATATTCTTTCAAACCACCATCTTTCCTTCATGCCCCAGGCTAAAATCCTTCACAGGTCCCATGGCTTTTGCATTTACTGCAGGTACTAAGAAGTGAGATTTTTTTGTTTTGTTTTGTTTTCCAGATGATAAAAAGTCCGTCCCAGCCTAATATCAAAGCCTCAATCTCTTAACTGAATTGAAAGTTCCTGCTCTCACCTGCTTAGGCCTGACTTGGCATCTTCACTCTCTGCCTTCCTCTTCCACTCAGGGGGCTGCCTCTGCTTTGGGGAGTTGGGTGAGGAGGAAGGAGAACGGGCATGGTGCCAGTGCCTTCTGAGAGAGCCAGAGATTCAAATGCAGATTCTTTTACTTTTGAGGTGCTTTTATGGGTTCTCCTAAGAGCCCCCGCTGACATCTTCCAATTTCCTGGCGTGATGAGGTCCCCTCCCATTGGCCCTGACACCTAATTCCTTCTCAGTGCCTTGCTCCCATTGCTTCTCTCCTGGTTACTTCTCCCAGCCATGTGTCACTTGAGTAGAATCACTCTCGGGAAAATGCAAGGTTGACCTCTGCTCTCTCTGCTGTCAACACTGTGACTCCTCACTCGGAAGGCTCTAGGTCTCCTGAGCATTTAAACATGTTCAGCTGTGAACTTGTACCAATCTCTGTACCCTCCATACTTGGGGAACTGCTATCTCATCACAGTACCTATGCATTTCTCTCCCTGGTCGTTGCATTCAGTGCTCATGGACTTGAATGCACATGATTTATTTATTCAGGATGCACACAGATGACATGGAGATGTTTCCATGTAAGAGCACTGTGCTCGTGATGTCACCAGTAGGAGAGAACAAAACAGCTACTTAATGAGATGTACCTCCTCTCAGATCCACACTTCCCAACATGGGGGTTTATAAATCTTTTTAACTTTGCTTTTGCTTGTGAAACAAATGCACAAATATACCATCTGAAGCACATTGTTAGTATAGCCTGCTAGAAGCTGTCTGGCATGTGGGTACTTTCTTCCCTTTCAGATCTTTTTTTTTTTTTTTTTTTTTTTTTGAGGGGGGATGTTCTGTTCATGAAGTTTTTATAATTCCTGTTTACCAGAAATGAATTTGGGCCATTGCCAAAAGCACCAGGTCTGCTGTTTCTGAACTTTTTTTTAAAAAAGAAAAAAATTCTTTGCTTTTGTTCAGTTTAATAACATAGGCTTTTGCTTTCTTCTTATCAAAACTGTGATTCAGCCTTTTTAGTGTGTAATTATCCCAGGGTCTTCGATTTGCTAAAGTGAGAATCTCTTTATTTTTGTCAAAAAGCAGTGCTGTTCAGCTTTGGAAATCTTTTGCTACATTTTGTTTTCACTTGTGCCTTTGAGATCCTGAATATAAACACACAAATTGGAATTCTGACTTGGTAAAGAGAATTAATCTTGAAATAAATTAACCAAAAAAAAAAAAAAGAGGAGGAAAATTCTATGCAACCATTGTCTTATCTGCAAAACAGCTTAAACGTTTGATGGCAGGACTAGGTCAAATGATCTTTTGAAGATCCTTTTGCGTCTTAGTACTATAATGTAGGACAAGTACAGGTACTGCTGAAAAATAATTGTTTTTCACTTTTTTAATTTCCAGATTTTTTATCTATAAAAGTAATTATACTATATAAAATTCATAGACACATTATATGATACAACAGTACCTAAAACAAAAGGCATGAAATAGTGCTTGTTTTTTAAAATAATACATTATATTTAGATTTTTTTTTAAATAGTGCTTTTAAAATTGCCCTTGATGAAAGAGTAGTCCAGGAAATTTTATTAAAATTTCAATTTTACTGTTCTCTTTGTAGAGTTAACTGGTATTTCTAGGTACCCCATACTTTGCAAAGGTAACTAGCCTGGGGTTTAAAATAGGTGCCGTTAATGGGGAAGATGCCTATTTTGCTGACTCCTGCCCATGCAAGGTTATCAGCAGCTACGTTTGGAAATCCCCAGACAGGGGTCTGCTCTCATTGGGTCTCATGAGCAAACCCAGTCTGTGACTGTTTCGGGTCTGTTATTTTCTTCCTCTCTGTTCCTGCTGCTTTGAGAGAGGTCAGGTGCTGAGTCATGTACAGGCCCCGCCCCTCTGACCCCTCTGTTGATGCAGACCTCCCAAGGGGGGAGGCAACCAATAATCATTGAAACCCTCAAAACACTGACTGGTTTCTTGTATAAGACAGGGGAGAATGTTTTTCTCCCTGTCCTGCTACATTTGTCATACTGCTACCAAAAGATTAGTTTGGGGGACATATTTGAGCTACAAATGCTGTAATATAGAAAATTCTGGTAGGCCTACTCTACTGATAAGCCAGACTTTCATAACTTGACCAAAACCCCTATGATTTCAGCATAGTCTTGAGCTAGGACCTCTGCTATGATGATGCTTAGGTTTGCAGCTCTACTTAAAATACTTAGAGCTTTCTTTACTCTAAAGTGTAGACCCAAAGGGACTACCCACTCTCTGTTCCTAAGATGGAGTGTTCTTCGGATTCTTTGAAGTACTTAAATGTGTACATTTTTAATGTACCCAGGACCTTCCTGACCATCTTTTATTTTCTATATTAGCCTTTACTATGATCTGAAACATTTATTATTCAGTGGAATTTAGAGCATTTTCTTATGCCTACTGTTGGAAGGCCCTAGAGATACAAATATGACACAGGCATGGTTTAGTCTTCCAGAACTTCTACAGTCTGTGAGAGTCAGCCACAGAGAGAAATTTAGACATATCAATGCAAAAATGTTGCTTTGTTGTTTTTGAAAAAAACAAATACTACTTAATTTACTTGAATGATATAACTACATAGAGGTTATTTGGAATTATGGTCATTTAAAAATCTTTAATATTATTTTATAAATATTAAACATTGCTACTACACCATAAGTAGAGTTAGCCATATGTATGTATACTATGTATACTATGACTAATATGTATGTATACTATGACTAATGATAACTGTTGTTGTTATTATTATTATTATTATTATTATTACCATTACTATTATAGCATGCTTAGTTATACTTGGTGCTACATATGCTTGAACTTGCTTAATTATTATGACAACCTTGATAGTTATATCTTAGGTTGCCCAGAGCAACTGTAAACTTTGTGCTTTGGACATTACCTTCTCTGCTTGATTATGCCTAAGGAAATAGCATCTTCTCCAATAGTGTTTCTTTTTTATTCTCATATCATTTTGTAGCCACAGGTAGTAACCACCAGAAAGCACACTGAGAAATTGCTTTTTAGGCATAGAAAAAATCCACAAAATGCTAATCAGAAGTGGTTTTAATTTTTTATTTTTTCTGCTGACTAAAAGTACTACATATCTATTTTTTTTTCTTTTCTTAACACCCGACCAATCATTTGTCTTCTATCCCTTTTTGCTATCATTCACTGCTACCCACAATAATAAAAAACAATATGCATACAAAAACACACAAGCCATTGGGTGTCAGCACACTCTCTAGCAGAGCTCGGCTGGATAGATAAGGCAACCCTGCTAGTGATGTTTGACTGCTTTCCCCAAACAAGTCTTTACCAGGTGGAGTAAGAGAGTGGGTACATATTTCCATTCCTTTTCTGTAAATAGCGATGCTGAATAAGGGACCACTCAGAAGATTTCAAAAGTAAGCATTCTGAGAAGGAAAAATTAACAACAAAAAAATTCATGGTATAATTTTTTGAGCTGTTTAGATCCAATTAAAGTCCTAATCTAAGCACAAAATAGTTTAGAACAATGGCCTCTTGAAGCTTTACAGATTAGGCTTTTTCACTGTACTGACTTTCAAATGCATTATTATTATAACATGGATAAAATGCTACATTTAATTCTAATTAATTCCAAACCATATACCAGGATAATTGTAGCAAAAGCTTGCTTTGGTTGGGGTTTGGGGAGAAGGGTTGTCTATCCAGCGGTAGCATAGAAAAATTTGGGAGGCAATGAAACTGTTCTGTGTGGAACTGTGGAGGTGGACACATAATTCCATGCATTTATCAAGATCCATAGAATCATATACCACAAAAAGTGGGTTTTACTCTGTAATTTTTAAAAAAATCAACTAGGAGTTGGGGTGAAGGAGCATGAAGATGACAACAAATAGCTCTAACTGTATTACACATGAACCGCAGAGCCGTATTGAAGATGGGGAGAAAGGAGCCGACCTTAAGTAACTTTGGAAAGCAGCATTTCGACCAAAAGAACTGTACACAAACATTATAATCTGGTGTGTGAATTTGTGTCTCACAGGCATATTCATAAGGAATTCTGAAAATAATTTACTTGTATATAAGAGTAGAAAAAATAAGTAAGTATATCATAGATAATGAAGGCTAGATTTCTTACTGTTAGAGTAAGAAGTTACAAAAGAGAAAGGAAGCAAAATGAGCACTGTGGTACTAGGTCAGAGGTAGGAGTATCAACATGGATGTGTAAAATATATGCATAGAAACAGATACAGAAATATAGATGCTTGTGTATGCATGAGTTAATATTCAACATATATTACCTCTCTTCTTTGAAGAAACTAGTATCTGTGATTTCACCAGTAGCAATGAGCATACTGAGTGCCCATATCTTTGTTTTCAAAGATCATTCTGTGATAAAAACTGTGGGTCCTTGGAGAACTGATTGTTTTCAGGATTGGGCAGGGAAAATACATGATGAGTATAGAACAATTTGTGATGCCACAAAGTGAGGGGTGTTAAAAAATAAGGGGACAGGAGATGAGGCATATTGAAGGGAGCATGGGAACCAACCTGAAAGAGCATGAGCAACAAAACGATGATAGTACTGGTGGATTACAATCCAAAGAAAAGAGTAAATATCTACAAGCCTATACTGATATACATAAGTAAATAATTGAATAAATAAATAAGGGGGCTAAGTAACAACTCTTCCTTGCATAAGAATTCCACTTATAATTGTAAAAGGAAGGACTACATGAGAAATATAAAATTATAAATAGAAAACCACTATTAGAATACCACAGTAGTTGCTGCAGACAAATCCACCAATGGATGCTAAAGTTAGTGGGCAAATGTTGAAGCAAAAACAAGAGATCGACATAGTCTCAAAGTATCTCCTGCAAAATACTGAATAATTACAAGTGTAAAAGTAGTATCTTGACACCACTGTCTTTGCCTAGGTTGACATTACCACTTATACATATTGTCACAATGAACTCTCTGATATGAGGCACCAAAGACACATTTGTGTGGTATCATTCTAGATAATACATCTTAATTTTATCATGAGGAAACATCAGATAAAGAAAAATTAAGGAATAATCTACAAAATAACTACTTTCAAAGTTCTCAAGATCATGAAAGACAAGGAAAATTGAGGAACTTGCAGACTCATGGTAACGAAGGAGGCGTGATAACTAAATGCAATATTGGATCTTGAATTGGATTCGGGAACAGAAAACTTACATTTCTAGAAACACTGGAGGAATCTGAAGAAGGTCTATTTTGTACTTTAGTTAATGGGATTGTACAAAACTCTTAGTTTTTATAAATCTTCTACGGTTGTGTAAGATGTTAACAGAGGAGAAGCTGGGTGAAAGGTCAAATTTCCTGCTCTTCTATAAGTCTAAAGTTATCTCACAATAAAATGTTTTTAATTTTTACTTTTCCCTATCAAATGTTTTTTCCATGATATGATAGAAAAATTTTACCAGTCATTAT
This sequence comes from Cynopterus sphinx, assembly GCA_030015415.1. Classification (NCBI taxonomy): domain Eukaryota; kingdom Metazoa; phylum Chordata; class Mammalia; order Chiroptera; family Pteropodidae; genus Cynopterus; species Cynopterus sphinx. The sequence goes on along the minus strand of CM057387.1, from coordinate 34,084,742 downwards.
TTATTTGTTTGCTTATTTGTTTGTTTGTTTGTTTTTAAACAAATGACCACTATCAGCAGTTAGAAGCAATACTGTCATCTTGCATTTGTGGCAGAATTCAGTCTCTTCATCCCAAGTACAGAGCCAGTTACTGTGCAATGCTCTTAATGAAGAGATAGACCTAGAAAAAGTGCCTTGACTAAGACACTAAATTATCCAGAAACAATAATTTCATTCTTTTGTCCTTACAGGATTGCTATTGCTAATGCTATTGCTCTTTCTTATAATTTGTCATCTGTAATGTTTTGATATTTAAACACTTTTAAGGGCCCAGTCTGGTTTTTTGGTCCTCTCATGGGTACACACCACACACACACACACACACACACACACACACACACACACACACACAAAATGGAGAAATTTCTTCCATAACCTTATGGTTTAGTTATAAATTTGCTAAGAGATTGGGAATTAGTGATTAGTCAAGGAGCCCTGCACTGCTAGATAGTGTGTAAGTCATAGTATACTCATCTGCTTGCAGAGTAGTCTCTTCAGAGCCCCTGTCATTTTAGAGTGGCCCTTCTTAATAATCCCCAAACAGCTATTAGGTATATCTAATAGTCTGGCCAGGGCAACCAGTCGGCCAATATGGTCAGGCAAGCCTTAGAGAAAGACTCCTACTTTTCTCTTTGTCTCCTTCTGGGTTCAGCCCCAGGGAGAGACAGTCCAAAGCCTAGCTGCCATGGCTTGTTTTTTTTCCTCTTAGTATGTCACAGATGAGCCTCTAGGAGAGATTAGGATGCTCCTTCAACCTGTGAGAATGACTTAATTGAAAAAATGCTTCTTCAGGATTCCACTATCTGCCCCTGGATGCCTTTTGGGCTTATTTCTGATGTTTGGATTTTCAAAACAGTAGCCTGGCATTTTAGCTTTGTTTAGTTTGTATTTCAGATGCATTTTATGTACTTATATGTTAAAATGCCTGTACTGTTTTTAATTAAATGTTTTATTTTGAGATAACTGTAGATTCACATGCAGTTTTAATGCATGAGTTTTCCCTTAGTGGAAGTAACTTGCAAAATGATAGTACAGTATCACAACAGGATGTCTTAGTGTGTTTGGACTGCTGTCACAAAAATACCATAGACTGGGTGGCTTAAATAACAGTTATTGCTCAGCATTCTGGAGGCTGGGAAGTTCAAGGTCAAGGCACTGGCAGATTTGGTGTCTGGTGAGCACTGGATTCCTGGTTCATAGGAGGCAGGCTTCTCGCTGTGTCCTCCATGGCGGAAGGGGTGAGGGCACTCTTTGAGGTCTCTTCTGTAAGAGCATTAATCCTGGTCATGAGGACTGTGCCCTACCCAAGGTTAACCTCCAAGTTCTATCACATTAGGGATTAGGTTTCAACATATGAATTTGGGGACACAAATGTTCAGTCTGAAACATGGGGAATTGGTACAATCAAGACACAGAGCATTTCTAGCCCCTGAAAGACCCTCATGTTTCTTTTATAGCCACAACCACTACCCTCTAGGCCCACCTGGTCCTTAATCCCTGGCAATAATCAACCAGCTCTCTATATCTATTTTTAAAAAAAGTAATTCATAGAAAGAGATTGATTTGCCTGCTCTCCAATGAAAAGCAGCCTTCTTTCTCCTATACCTTGGAAGGTAGATACTGCCACATACATAGACTGTGCAGAACTTTAATCTGTCAAGTTGAGTGTTTGTGAGAGTTGGCACTCATGATTTTATGGTAAATTCATAGGTCTCAGCACCAAACAGGGATTCAATTTTCACCACACCTGTATCTAGCTGTGTGACCTTGGACAAATTAAGAGACTTCTCTGAAATAAAGTTTTCTCAACCCTGATGGGGTTGAACAAAAACAAGAGAACAATAATGACATTGACCTTAAAGTGTGAGAGAGAACTACATGAGATGATTTAAATAAATTACTCAGCTCAGCAACTGGTATGTACTAATTCTTCTGGAACTATTACTTGATGGAGGAAGCTTTGGCAGAGTTCAGAAAGTGAGGAAAATCAAGTAACATCTGAAAACCCAAATTCCTAACTCTACTTTCTCAGACCCAGGAGAAAAAAATTTCAGATTTATACAAGATTATGCATCCAAAGAGATTATTAAGATATTCAGAGAGTATGAAATTAGAATTAAAATTAGAAAGGATCCTTGATCCGTATTTTTAACTTTGCATAACAATGAATGGTGACATTTGCTTGTCATTTTCTACAATCAGAACCTAACCATTAGTGACTTTGAAATTTTTTAACTGTATTAGAATTTTTCTTTTAAAAAATGCCTTTATTTTACAATGTGGGCTTGACTTGACTTTGCAGCATAACCCTAAATGTGCACCTGGACAGATTTAAATCCTTCTCTACTGAGCATGCAGATCTCAGGAGCAGTGTCTATAATTGATATAACATATTGGTAAATCAACATATTTATTTCCCCCTGGTGAGTCATGCAGCTGTATACATCTAAAAATAAACTTTAATTCTACCTCTCACAAACTGGTTTGAAGACTATCAGCTAATGTTTGTTTGGCAGTTGATAAAAATGGAATAATTATGTTGAATTTGTTTTTCTATTTGGCATTTCCAATGTTCCTTTCCAAACAGGTCTTTTTGGGAAAATATTTGCAAGGCAGTGCTTTCCAGGTCTCCCCATTCCTTTGACTGGAGCAACATAGTGGCAAGGAGATGTGTTCATTGTTAGTCGCATGTCCTTTAACCAGACATGGAGCATAGTTTACCCAGGTGATGGGGGTGTAGTGGCTGTGTAAAGTCTTCTAGAATTCTCAAAAATGCCATGGTTTAACAATGACAATGAGTTAGGATTTTCAAGTGAGTTAACACATTCACACATGAATGTGTGTAAATGATTTTATTTTAAATAAGTTATTCTTTTTATATGAAAGCCATTACATATAAAAGTGTTTCTGAGCATTTTATCTTTCCATTTCTTTTATACTTGTGTGAGGAGGTATCTATTATTATAGATTGCATTTGTGAGCCTAGAGTTGATTCAGACAGAGGAAATGACAAAACATTTCTAGGATATCTTTGCAGAGATTCATTCTCAGATTGAAATCATGAGGTAAGCTATAGTATAGAAGAACCATGTCTATCTCCTGAAGACAAGCTTTCAGAGCTGCTTGGTGAGTGTAGCAGAGGCTCTGGCACAGGTTAAATCAGACTCTGTCACAGACTAGGCAGAATCTTATGTGATAGATATGGCTCACCTCTAATGAGTCCCTCAGAATCTACCATTTATTTTTATTTTATTTGAAATGATTGCAAGACATAGAGAAAGTTTTGCAGGTTAAAACTTAAAAAACATGTACTGTATTTGGAGAAACATGAAAGATTGGTGGGCAAATGTTTTTATGAGCATAGAAACAAAAGGTGGGAGTGTTCATAAGAGGAGAAAGATAAAAAGGAAGCTTTCAATATACTCTGAAGATTTGGAGTTCTAATTCATTTATGTTTTATGTTTACATATGCCTATTTATCAAAGTATCTAATTGTCAGTTGATTATTTATTTTTCTCTAGATTCCACCTAAAGCTTGAAGAGACGAGCCAAATTTAGATTTTTAATGATAGTAGTTAAATAAAGTAGCTGTTATTAATTGAGTGCTTATTATGCTCCAAGTACTCAATTATAACATCAATTATATTATTTAATCCTCAAACTTACCTTATAAATTTGATATTTGATTAGAAATAGTACAGTAAACTGAGGCTTAGAGAAGATAAGTAACTTAACCCAAGTTGTAAATATTTGGAAAATGTATACTTTGTAAATGTGTAATTATTATCTCATTCCTCTTAAATCAGTCTTTAAAAGGCATGATTTGTTGGCTTATTGATTTAATCAAACATCAACTATGCCAGTAATGAAAAAGCTCCCTTCAACTTTGCCTTGAAATATAAATGTTTTGCTTATCTGGTCTAAGTTTCTCCAGTTGAGTTGCCCCAAGGTATAAATTATGTCTTTCAATCTAAATATACTAAACAGCTCCTAAAGTGCTCTTTAATTGAAAACTAAGGCTGCTAGCAATTGTCCAATAGCTGGAGTATCTCTAAGAAGCTGGCATTCAGCAGGCTATATCTTTATTCTCCCATTTTCTCAGCAGTAATCACAGTGCTGCAAAATCTTAAAAACTCATCCATGATTTTATTTGTCTTTTGAACATTATCAAAGAGTAATTTCAACCAGATTAATGACCAAATGGGTATTACCTTTTCCTTTCTCAATTCCCCTATAGAATAATATAGTATACACTACTCATCATCACCATCGATCCGTCAATCACCACAAACTTCTGAAAAACACTGCATGGCACAAAAGTTTTCCCTGGATAAAAAAAAAAAAAAAATTGCCATAAAGACATGATAGTATCAGTCAAGTCTTTGAGATATATTTCAAATTATATCACTCTTAAGATTGATTAAGTATCTTAGATACATAGCTCAAGTAAGCCATTATATTTGGAAAATTCACATATACATACACAGTTCTGTTATTATGTAATAAATGGATGTTAGGAAATCACTTAATTGCAATTTCAATATTTTGACTTAGGAAATATTTGAACTGTCAATTATTGAAAATTAAGCCACATTAACTCTCTGTCATTCTTCAATTTTTTATGAGCCTTGTCATGATTCAGTTACTCCCTCTGCATTAATTTTGAAGGATCATATTTCCAAGAATTGTTTTATTTTGCAGCTTGTAATGGATGTTGAAAATAAGATTGTACTAAGAAAAACAGCATTGTTTGTAGTATTATTACATTGAAGTGCTTCATTATTACATTGAAGATGTCAGTTATATTTTTTCACCAAGATATTGGTCAAAGGGTTCAAACTTCCAGTCATTATATGAATAAGTTATAGGGATCTGATATAGAGCATAGTGGCTATAGTTAACACGCCATTTAACACACTTGAAACTTTCTGAGAAAATAGATCTTATATGTTCTCAACATACACACACACACACACACAATTATGTGGGTGGTGGAGGTGTTAACAAATCTTATTGTGCTAATTATTTTGCCCTGTATAGGTGTATCATCACATTGTACACAAACTTACACAATGTTGCATCAGTGATATCCATAAAGCTGAAACAAAAAATAAACCACACACACACACACACCCTCATAGTTGAGCTCAATATCACAAGTTTTAAATCCAATATATATTTTTTTGTATCTTAACTTATTAATACATTGGACTTTAAAATCTTTTTTTGAAGATTACCTTTTTGATCATCAATTTTGAATACTGGTTTAATTGAACAACATAGTAAAATGTTTACTATTTTAATAAATCAATGTAATTTTTTAGTTTTTTAATGAATTAATATAATTCAAAAACCTTACTGGAAGTTGACGACTGAGATTCTCTTTTTGTTTAACTACTTTCCTCCTACCCCCCCTCAAATGTTTAACCCATTGATCAGAAATATTTTCAGTCATTTTGTCAGAAACCACATTTGCTTTATGAGCAAGACAAGGAAGCCTCTTTCAGATGAGGCTACTTACCATTTAAGCAAATGCCCGGTATTTTACTTACTAGATATAAGAGCATTAGTAATAGGATGAGATAATGTTGTGACCATGAATAATCCTTGACTCTAAAGCTGAAGCATAAGTTATGAATACGGTTTAACTAGAATTTAAACTTCTACATATTGGCCTGGTTATGGAGAAAGAATATGGGATGGGGTGCCAGGAATCTTCTGGACTGTGTTATTTCAGAACTTTATTCTGCTCTCTTTCTTATCAACCTTCTTACCTACATGTTTTCCTAGCAGCTGATTCTCTGAGAAAACCATATAATGACTCTAGCCAGTTGAGGATAAAAGTGTTGACCAAGTAATTCAAAGAGCAACAAATGGGTTATTTATTTGCCTAACTGAAAAATGAATCACATGCTCTTTTAGAAAAATAGGATTGCTTAGCTTCCTTATGCCTAGATGCAACTCTGGATTCAGCCAGATGAACATATGGTAGAGACTAATTAAGATATCCCTACTGGGAACAAGCCACGCACTTTCTGAGCCTCGGCTAGAATGTTGAAAATTTCTAGCAACAGCATATTCTGTGGTCTTGTTTAGCCTTCTGGCTACATTTGCAAGTTGTGTGACAAACCTACTTATGCAGGAAATGGGCTGTACACAATCCAGAAGTGAAGGGATTTGTGGAATTCTGAAATTAATATATCATGATGATTATATTAGAATTACCAATGAGCTTTTTGCCTCTGTGATATTGTCCAACATTGAGAGCAGACAGTAAGATAAGTGTATGAGGCTAAGTACATCTTATGAGGCTTGCAGAACTGTTTCCTTTATGAGCTGCAGTTTCATTATTATTATGATCTTTTTATATGTTGGTTCATTGAAGTTCCATCTTTCTGCTGAACATATTCTGGACCTAGGAAATTAGGTAGCATTGTATTCTCAGATATGTTAAGAGAGAAAAATCTCACAGTTGAAAGAAAAAAAAAATAAGTACGTATGAGTACGTCTGTATAAAATGTCTTTCTTACTGAAAATATTATCTTTTTGTGTGAACAGTCTCAAAGTACTGGTCTAAATAGGGAATTCTTAATATTATGCATCAATTTACCTGAGAGCATTGGCTTCTTACATCTAGGCAAGGCTTGCTTGTTTTTTGCACTTGCATTTTAGTCTGTTTAAAAATATCATCCTAATTCTGGCTTTCCCTTGCTTTGTGCATAGCACCATGCACAGTTCTTGAGCTGGTGAAGATCTATTGTTTGTTCAGTGATAATTCATTAATAATGGGGTTGCCAGAAGTCCCTTATATCTTTAAAGTGTCATATCTTAAAAGCAGCAGCTTGTTCTAGGCAGAGAGTAAATATATGGTGATGGACTTTAAATTTAAGCACTTCTTTTACATAAAGGGCCAAAGTATCTGTTATATTGGTAGTTAAACTTGAAAGCACATTTTTATGTTAACTTTAGCTTTAGTTTTTTTTTTTTCTCTTAAGTTGATTTTTGCTTTGGGAGGCTTACCTTTTACTGCTTATATCACCAGTCTATAAAACTCAGCAGAGGCATAGATGGTTTGATTATTCACATTCATAAAAAAAATAAATCTCTACAATTTTGGCCAGCAGATTAAAATTGAAGCTGTTGATTAAACACATATTTTAGCACATCTTACTTGTGATGTTTTCTTATGGGAATCCTTTCTCACCAAAGAGCCCTCACACACACATATGTGGCTTTAGGAATGAATTAACACTCTTAATCAAATTAACTAAACCTTTTTTTCATCTTCCATCTTCCATCACAATAATGTACCTTGTTGATGAAACATAATGAGTCTCAAAGAGAAAAATCAGAGGCTTCAGGGATAGGGAAGAAATTATCTCTTTTCAGGAAAGACTTAACCCCGAAAGCCATAGCAGAAATCTAGGGCTCCTAGTCGCATAGCATGGGGCATTAGGTAACCAGAGAGAAGGAAGAGCAGTGTCACTAGCAAAGGCATAGAGTTGGGTGATTACATTGGACTTTGCATGACACTTTTTTAAAAGTGCTATCATGGGTGCCAATGTGAGACAAATAGAATAAGGCCAAGCTGTCAAGGGCCTCAGCTGATAGGGGCGTTCGGGTGAGATTCGTCAGGTCGAAGAACCATTCTTGCTGTTTGAGCACTATGGCCTGAGTTGTCTTTGGGGATGACTAAAGTGACAGCAATGTGGCGATCAGTTGGAAGCGAGAGTGTGGGTATGAGAGTAAATGTGAGCTCTTTCAGCAGGACAGCCCTGGGCACGTCCTTTCTCTTGGCGCCCTAGCCTCTCCTAAAAGTAATTTTAACATGAGAATTTCAGAACTGCAGGATACTGTTTTTTTCAGAAAGCTGACGTTTAGATGCAATGATTGTCTTGCTCCTGGAGTGGTTCACTGAGATAGAAATCATCCCTAGGTAAAAAGAGTTTGCCATTCATTTACTGTGTCATGTTGATATCTGCACTGTGGCATAGCTTATAATTCTCTGAGTCAATCCAGATCCAGCTGTGTACAGTTGACCCTCGAACAACACAGGCTTGAACTGCATGGGTCCACCTAAACGTGGATTTTTTTTTCGATAAATATATTCAAAAACTTTTTAGAGAGTTATGACAATTTAAAAACACTCACAAACTGTCGCCAAGAAATGTCAAAAAAATTGAGAAAAAAGAGATGTCACGAATGCATAAAATATACGTAGATACGAGTGTATTTCATTATTTGCTATCATAATATATGCATAAATCTATTACAAAGAGTTAAAATTTACCAAACTTACACAGTTACAGATCATACATGGGGCCCTTCTCAGTTAAGAGAAATGTGTGCAAACATAAAGATACAGTATTTAAATCAAAACTGTATAAATTAGTACATGTACTACTGTAATACTTTTGTAGCCACCTGTTGCTGTTGTGGTGAGCTCAAGTGTTGCAAGTTTCCACTTGTAGCACCATGGCACACTAATCATCTATCTCCATGTGAGCAGTTCGCCTCTCCAGTAAATTGTGTATTGCAGTAAAAAGTGATCTCTTATGGTTCTTGCATATTTTTCACCATGTTTAATGCAACACCATCAACCTTAAATAACACCCTGGGATCCATACAGAGTGCTACTAGTGATACTGGAAGTGCTCCCAAGTAGCAGAGAAAAGTCATGACGTTAAAGAAAAGGTTGAATTGCTTGATGTGTACCATGGATTGAAGTCTTCAGCTGTGATTACACACATTTCAAGATAAATGAATCCAGCATAAAGACCATTGTTAACAAAACAAAAGAAAATTTGTGAAGCCATTGCTGTACGAAAACCTTACACTTTTTTGCTAAATACCTTTTTATCTCATATTGAAGATGCAGCTGTTATGTGGGTGCAGGATTGCTCTAAGAAAGGCCTACCTATAGACTCTAACATGATCTGAGAAAAAACAAAACCATTACCGGACAACTTAAAGTTAAAGGAAGGTGAAAGGTCTAACGCTGGAGAATTTAGTGCCAGCAAAAGATGGTTTGATAATTTTAGAAAGAGGTGGCTTAAAAAATGTCAAGATAACAGGAGAAGCAACTTCTGCTGACTGAGAGGTAGCTGACAAGTTCCCAAATGCCATTAAGAAATCGTTGAGGGGAAAGGATATCTGAACAGGTTTTTAATGAAGACAGAGTGCCCTGGTTCCGGACAAAAAAAAAAAAAAAAAAAGAAGCCACAAAGGACATTTTATTAGCATGAAGTTAGCACCAGGATTTAAGGAAGGAAGGGACAGGCTAACTAACTCTGCTGTTTCATACGAATACAGTCGGGTTTATGATCAGGGCGGCCCTCATCTATGAAGCTGCTGAACCCTAAGCTTTGAAGGGAAAAGATAAACACCAACTGCTGGTCTTTACAAGAAGGCTAGGACAAGAACACTTCTTCTGGGTTGGTTCCGTCAATGCTTTGTCCCTAAAATCAGGAAGTACCTTGCCAATAAGGGACTGCCTTTTAAAGTTGTTTCAAGATTAGACAATGTCCCTGGCCACTGAGAAGGCCATGAGTTCAACACTGAAGGTGTTGAAGTGGTTTACTTGCCCCCAAACACAACGTCTCTAATATTAGCATTTGCAGTGTTTTGTATCATATAAGGCAATATTGATATAGGTCCCGACAGGTGATTCATCTTGTAAACAGATGATGTAAACTTATGTTATCAATAAATACAGTACACTGCTCTAAATGTATTTTTTTCTTATGATTTTCTTAACATTTTCTTTTCTCTAGCTTACTCTATTATAAGAACATAGTGTATAATATATATAACATACAAAATATTTGTTATTTGACTATGCTATTGGTAAGACAGAAGGTCAACAGTAGGCTATTAGTAGTTAAGTTTTGGGGGAGTCAAAAGTAATATACAGATTTTTGACTGTGTGTAGGGGTCTCAGCATCCCTAATCCCCACATTATTCAAGGGTCTGTTGTACAAAGATGACAGAGAGATTTATTACTAACCTCAAAAAATGCCTGAGTGGTGGGACACAGCTCTATTCAATGATGGCTTTGTAAATGTTAAGCCAAATTATAAGTGTGTATTATATTGTGTACTATACAGGTTTAAAATAAATGTATGCTGAAAATTAAAAACAACAAAAAAGAAAGACCTGCATAAAGTAACACATTCTCAGAACAAAGTGGCATGGAATTAAGTATGGCTTTTAATCATATGCACTGTTTCATTCTGAAAATAGCTTGTGGTTATGCTGTCACATTATGTACATTTCTGTACAGTAGCTACTAACTACATATTGAAGTTGTATTTACAGTTATAGCCTCCTGACTCTGGTTAAAATTCTGGCAGAGTTCAGCAAAATAGTCCATCATTAATCACCTCTTTTCAATGGCATTTATGTCATTGTTATGAGCATTAAGTCACGTGCAGATTATCAAAACACCAAATGTAAAACAATGTTATTAAAACAAAAGTGAACATCAACTTATTCTTGAAAAGGTGATACGTAGCAGTTCAAATATTCTGTTCTGGAAATCTCAACAATAATTGGGTCTACTTATTGCATCAAAATGCATATGATTGCATCAAAATATTTTCCCCTAGCATTCCCCAGAGAAGAGGATATTATCTTTTTTTTTTTTTTTTGTGATGAACAGTTTTTTGTTTTTGTTCTTAGATATTTTTTATTGTGGACGTGTGTAAAGGTTTCACTCTGATTGAGACTCTTACTTAGTCTCTTAAAGCAAAGAAGTCCAAGTGGACCTGGATGTTAGAATAAGAGTCTCAGGCTCCTTTCAGAAAAATAATTGACAGTGGCATTATTTTACTGTACCACATGACGCATTTAGTCAGCCACATATTAATTGCGTAAGAATTTTATTAGTCACATGAAGAGAACGTGCTTAGCTCTGCAATGGCTTAAGTGCATGTATCACACTGTCATGCACTTAACAATTTTTCATTAGTTCACTTACTTTTAGTGCTTTTGAATAGTGTAAATGATCATCAACCTTATCACAAAATCCTTTACTTTTGTTTAGGATACTGCCCCCAGCAACAGAGGACTCCCACACCCCACCGGCAGATGAGCTATTTAGACCACCTACTGTGGGTCAGCACTTAGTTCGAAGCACTAAGGATACAGCAAGGAATAAAACAGATCAAGCCCCTGCTTTCAGGAAGCTTTTCTTCTATCGCATGGACAAAAAGAGTAAATCCATAAGCAAATAAATTCATTCCAGGTGGGGATAGAGACCCATGAAGGAAAATAAAGTAGGATAGGAATGAAAAAGGATTATTGGCAGGAAGGTATTAAACCCACTTAACCTGTTCTTAATGTGACTTGGCATCACCTATTATAAATCTTCATAATTGTATAAAATAATGGTATGGTTATGTTCATCTGTCCCCAAACACAGATCTTAACTGTCACTGTTCGAGGAGTCATGATACCTACCTCAAACCACACTAGCTACTATCTGTTTCTTGCAGGGGAAAGAAAACCTGGAAATTAGCCTGGTTAGAAGAATTACATTAAGTGAGGATCAGTTCAGCTCTGCATGAATGCTACGGAAGGTTGATAATTTTAGTCTAAGCAGTTTTTATATGACATATACTCTAGAATCACAGTGACCTTTTTGGTTATGCTTCAGTTATGCTTTGAAGAGATGAGATTGAATGACATTTAATTAATTATTGTCATTTTGTCCCCATAAGGGTCCATTTCTGGCTTTATCATTGAAGGATTATAGGTCATTTTTACTAAAATATGAGTAACTAAGGTTCTTAATATACATGATATGGCATTACATGGATAACAGTGGCTTCAGTTAATGTGCTTTTTCAAAGCAAAAAGATTTTTACTTGTATAACTCATATTATTTGGATCAGAGCCTTAATTCTTTACTCTTCCTCTGTAAAAACAGAGATAAAACTGATCTGAATTGCAATTTTGCCATCCAAGCATAATATGAAGGATAAATTCCCCTGACCTTCTTCACAATGTTATGATAGCTAATGTTAATAATTGTAATGCAGAGTCCCCACTAGCTCAGTAAAATGAGTAGTCTATATTTTAAAATGAAGGTGACTTGCTCTAAGTCCCTTTTACTGAATAATAAGCATCCCATGTAGGACTATTACATGGCACTGATATTAAAATACATTTGAAAATAATTGTTTTCTTTCTACTTTATACAGACATGTACACTTTTGCAAATATGCTGTCAACTGAGGCAGCCTAAACTCTTGTAGTATTAAATATGTATTGTCAAAATATATTTTGCCAACATACACAACAGATTTTGGCAGGACTCAGAAGTTGAAGACTAGACTGGAATAGATATAATGTAAAACTTGGTGATATTTGATCAATCAAATCAGTTCAGTTTAATAAGTAGGTCTAATTATTAGTATTATGCATGCAAAACAGCCTCTAGCCTCTCCACCTCTCCCCACAATTACTCAGATAAATTGATTACTTCTCCTTTCTCATTGACTTCCTTCTGCCAGAAGCAGAATAGCCACGGGATTATTTTGCTTCATTGTTCAGCACACTCTTTCTTTAGGTTGGTAGATTTCATCAGTACTTACAATGAGAAATATTTTTTGTTATCAAAACAATTCATCCGACTACAAACATAGCAATACCTAACAATTTTATAATTGTTCTTTATAAATCCTTTATAAAAGACTTCTAGATATATTTATCTTTAAAATGTTGATACTCCTAACAGCCATGTGAGTTAGGGGAGGCAAGAATTAAGATTCTTGCCTAATTTTATAATTTATGCCTTCCAATTTTCCAGCTAATTTTAAAGCGCTTACAAAACTTTTTATATAGCAAATATACATACAAATACATATATTTTTAAATTTGTTAGTGATATGTTTGAAATTTTCTGTAAACTTCATGCTCGTATTGGAATTTTTATGTGTAACATCAGAGAATTCTTTTAAAAAATTATTCTCTGCATTAATGTTTTATATTTTTATTTTAGCTTATATATTATACATTTTATAGGGCCACCCAGAGTCTATGCAGAGTACCTTAATACAAATAAATAACTTTTGCTTTGGCTAATTTAAGTGGTAATTTCCCATTTACCTAAGATTGAAGTTTTAGTCTTTCAGGAATAATTCTTGTAATCAATATTTCACATTATTATAAAAAATATAAAACAATCTAAGTTTTAATGCATTATCAAAGACGTAAAGATAATCATATGTATGTAAGGTTATGATGCTTTAATGTGAGATTTCATCAAAGGTGAGAATGAATTTATTTGTCTTTATAAATTTAGTAAGTTTAAAACATTTAGAAGAATAACTACATTGATACTTAAGGCATTTCATTAGAATGTTCACAGGCTATATTATCAACTCAGAAGTGGATTCACAAATAGAGATCGTAATTAAGTATTTTTTATCCAGAAGTATTTTCAAAGGGTTATTAATGGAATAACATCTGTCAAGCCCCTAGAGTGGCCCTGGTATATGGTAATTATTCAATTAAGGCAAATATTAATATTTTATATTTCATCAATAATTTCTTATATAAATGGGCCCAAATAATCTAAAGCATGGGTATTATTCATTTGACTATATCTTAGGCCTCAGGTTTCTTGGGAAGATAGAATACTGCAATCTACTATGGTTATATTTAATAACAGTCACATGGTTTTCTGAAAATAAAAGTTCTAAATGGAAATCACCATTAATTGTGAATTGGGATACAAGTCCAAAAAACTTTAAAACTATTAATCTTTTCTTATGCAAATGAGGACTCAGTACAATTTAGGAATCTACATCGCTTATAAGTCTCTCTTTAGTTCTTTGCTTAGAAGTATAAACATTGTTTTAAGCATCCTGGATTTTCCTTAAATTTTCACTAGTGAAGTACGGAAATATCATATTATTTACTGCATTTCCACTAGGGGGTGATCTGCCATTGAAAGTAGTAAAAATGGAAGGTTTGAAAACATTGGGCCTACCAAAGCAGAATGGAAATGCTGGGTAGGAAGCTCTCAAATAAAATGCTCCAAGTAAAGTAAGAGAAAATAAAGTTAATACCTTTGGAATTGGCTCCAGCAAGGAGAACTTTAAAGTCTTTATTAAACATCTCAAACCACACAGTTTTGAGACATAAAAGTAAACATTGATGGCCATACATTTTTTTTTCAGCTTCTAAATTTTAGGAGTTGAAGTTTTGTTTTGTTTTGTTTTGTTTTCCTCATCAGCGTAAAATATAAGCAGCATTTCTATCAAAGAAGAATTCACCTTCGTTCTTTAAAGAACAGAGTTGCGTTTTCTGGAGACAGCAATTTTCAAAAGTTAAGGCTGCATATGTAATGCTTTATAAAATAGTGTAGAAGAATATTGGAAAATACTGCGTGGAGACTTGAAAAGAGGTTGAAACCTGACAATTATGTTGAGCTTACTCAGAACTAGACACTGTGGTAGGCAGGTTTCATGTATCATCTCGTTCAATCTTCACAATCTTCTTGTTTAGCCTATAAGTAACTTGAAAACTGTAGAACTCCAAAGGGACAGTGGGCTAGAGATTGGGTATTAGGCAGTTATGAGGCAGGATAGAGAATGGGAGGTTCAAAATGCCTTTGAAAACCATCTCTTATTGTTTACTAAAGTAAAAGGCTTTTTAAGAACTGGAGTTGGACATACCAAACAATCTGTCACTTCCTGATAAACATTTTGAGATCGTGAGCATCAGCAGCAAACCTGACTGCTTCTCAGTTTTTTTTCCTGGGATTTCTCTAAAAGAAATGCTCTAGACCTTGCTTATGTAGTGACTTTGAAAATTAGCCTTGCCTTCTAGTGAACGTGGGTCTGATATGCTCACCATTGTTTCTCATTTAATTTTCTGATGTAAATTTGACTAAAGTCTTGCTTTTGCTCAAATCTTCCACCGCCAAGAGTTACACTTTAAATGCAATGGATACCTAAATTTAGGATTAAGAAAAAAAAATCTCCATCTGATTTTCCTCTTCTTGCTGCCATGACCATAATAACACAGACAAGGAGCAGCTTTTGAGAGCTGTTGCTTCTTTAGCTTTTGTAATTAATAAGAAACATGTTTTAACCTTTCTCAAGAGAGAACCCAGGTAAACCACAATCTAATATATGGCTTTCCTTCTGCGCAAAGGGTTTTATGCTGACACGTGAATCTTGGACGTCGCAAGATCTATCTCAAGACTTATGGAGATAATCTTTATAGTGGGTGGACACTTATGTGCAGTTTGTTCTTTAGATGAAAAGTGATTCAAACTTATTTCCTACTTAATGTAAGAAGCATTGTTTCTTTATATTTTATTAACCCAGGGATCAATTAAATCTAAGTAAAATATGCAGCAGTAGCAATCTTTAAACTGTGTACAGTATATTCTTGTATCTTCAAGAAGAATCTTTGTAAGGTCTTCAGAAAACTGGAGAGGCTTGGGAGCATGAAAATTTTTTCACATTCCTATGCTTTCGTTAAGTATTGACATTCTGCTGTGAGTAGCTAACTTTTCAACTTTCACTAATATTTTATTTCTTACATATTGCCTGTTATTTGTACATGAACCTACATGTTTTTATTTTTGAACACATGATGGAAATGGGATGACTGGAAAGGATACTGCTCAGTGGGTTAGGCTCACTCACTAGCTCAGCAGCTCAAATCCAACTCACCAGGCCCATGGCATGAACCCTTCAAATCTATGTTTCAGTAAAGTATAAATCCCCATAGCTGTGGACCTTCAAGATGAAAACTGGTAATGTTAACGTTTTTCACTAGTATTGCCAGGATTGAGGGATCACCATTTCAATCAGTCAGGTGTTTAAAATTCTGTACACACTGCAGTGGATTGCCCACAAGTATAAATAACCCTGAATATATATGACTGATTTCACCTTAAGGCCTCAGATATGTCAAAATCCAGATGTCAAATTTGTGAGAATGTTAGGTAGTCAGCCCAAGTTTTTAAACAGCTCTGTATATTGCAATAGCATTTTGCTGTATTTACAATAAGGTTCTTTACACTGACTAACAACAGATCTCAAACATGACGGTTGTAGTCTAAAAACATGACATTTATTCATAAGTGAAGGCAATGGTTTCCAATCCTGGCTGAATATTAGAATTTCCTGGGGAGAATTTAAAGTATTCTGACACCTGGGCTTCAGCCTAGATCGAATAAATCAAGATCATAAAATCAATAATTTTTAAAAAGCTCCCCTGGCAATTCTAATAAGCAGCAGGGATTGGGAACCACTGGGTTAAACTGATTTATTTATGACCATCTGGAAATAAAATGCTGGCAGAGTAGAAGCAAGTAAAATGAGTTGACTGACTGTGTGGGTAAAATATAACAAGTGCAATTGATTTTACACAATTTTATTTTTAAAAACACATACACAGAACTTACTAGGCATCAGGCAGTCTTACGTAGTTGACTTGTTTAACCCTTACAACAATGGGGTCTGAGAATTCACAGTTATAACTTTCAAGATGATGTTGCCGCTCTGATCATCACACCCGGAGAACCACTGCAGCCTGCTTCACTGCTTTTCAGAACTGTCCAGCTACACTCCACCAGAGAGCAGCCTCTTTAATTATAAGAATAGTGTAACTGTGGAAGTCTAAGTCTCAATAAACATAAAATATTTTTGCAACTCAAAGTTTCCTTTGTTGATTGGAGAGGCTTGGGCTGGCATTGTTTGGAGTTGATAAATCAGTGCGTAAATTGTTCAAGCTGCCACTGAGTTCTTGATTAGGGATTGGGAAAGTGTGATTAAACAAAAAGAGAGTGAAAGGGGAATAAGATTGTAGATGTGGAGTATTCTTACATAACTATTCCTTTGACCACTATCCAACTATTTTTCCTTTTAGGTATTTTGTTCCATACCATCCTTACTCCATTATTCTTTGGCTAAATAATTCAGTGGTTAGCAATATAATACAGAAAATTACTATTATGGATTCATTTGTAGATGATAGAGGAAATCAGAAGTCACATTTTAAGCTAGTAGCATTTATCTTTCGTGTAGTAGTGTT
This sequence comes from Cynopterus sphinx, assembly GCA_030015415.1. NCBI lineage: Eukaryota > Metazoa > Chordata > Mammalia > Chiroptera > Pteropodidae > Cynopterus > Cynopterus sphinx. The sequence continues at coordinate 34,067,645 of CM057387.1, read as the reverse complement.
GGGATGAGAAATGTGTTATATTTGGAATTCCATAATCATGAGTCATGCTGTAAAAGTGATCACACACACACACATTCTGTCTCACATTGTTTACAGAGAATTTCTGTTAAGAATGTGAAACAGTATCAACTAATGTTCATGGGAGGGAAAATAAATGATGAATACATATATTATCTTTCTGGTAATATTTCAGCTCCAAAACTTTAGTATTTGTGTAAATCACATATAAGGTCCCAATATATTTTGTTAGAGCTTAGATCTTTCATATGTCCTTGTTAAATGCAAGTGTGAGTTTCAACCTCTGCAGGAATGTGTTTTCAATACTATTCTGTGTATTCCCTTATCTCAGTCGATAAATGTCACGGTGTGTCTTTAAACTCAGAAGCAAATAGAACTATTAAAAGAACATTTTAAGTTAATTCTACAAAATCATGTTTTCTATTATAACTAGTAATTCAGTATTTAAAAAAAAAATAGAGACCTAGCAGTTAGGAAATGTGTATACATTTTTCTTTAATGACCTGGCACCAGTGGGCATCTGATGTCTGTGAGTTCTGCTCCAGTTGTTTGATTCCTTTGTCTGGCATATGGCTGTCTCTCCATCTGCACTTGTCAGTCCCATGTGTCCCAGGAAGTTGCAAGAGGGACAGACCTACAGGAGAGACTACACCATCTTGAACTTTACCGACCACACCAAGTGAAATCATTTTCATAGTGCTTTTATTTTTTACAGGCACATAAAGATCAGCTATTTCCTACAAAACTATGTTCCATCTAAAAATTGTGTTACAAAGCAGGAAAATGCTAAAAATTCCCTCTACTAGTGGAGTCAATAAGTATTAGGTATATAATTCCATAATTCCTGATATTATATTCCCCTTTTGTCATTGCCACCAGGAGAATTGCATTGTTTTTGAATGTAGGCTTTGATACTACCCCTACTGTTTTATATTATTTAAATAATTTTATGAGACTCAATTTTTGCTTATATTCTTTTTCTTCACTCATGTCATAAGTGATTTGTCTGAAACAGACTAAAAAAAATCAATGTAGGTTTAAAAACCTCAGATAATATTTTATTCTAAATGCAGTCGTTATTGAACCTGATTCTTGTCATTTTAATTGTTCTTGATACTGGCTTATAAGGACAGCAAACCATCTAAAAGCCTGGAGAGTATTTGAAATAGAGAATTATGAATAAAGTTGTTCATGTGATGGTGGTTAATATAGAAGAGAAGGCATGAGAAATATGTTAATAATGAATAATGTGCAAAGGCCTATCAGATATTGCTGTTCTGGCTTCTTAAGATCCCAAAGCTCCTAAGTGAGAGTAGGAATGTGAAAGCATATTATACTTTTTAGTCTCTGCACACCGAGAACAAGTACCCACGTAATAAAGGTGTCATGAATATGTAATGCTGTGGAAGTGGTCTATCAATAAAACAATGAATTAACCAGAAACATTCATTGGAAGCTTCTTCGTGTGATGTTCCTGAAGCAAAAAACTTTATCCTTTAAATTATCCATTCCATTTTCAAAATATCTGCCAGTGCTCTTCAGATTGTGTCCTTTAGGATGTCATTTAGCAGCCCCAGGCTGAGTGACACATCCTCCTGCTTCCTTTCCTTGTCCCTATTTCTCTTCCTGTCTTTTGCCTGTAAGAACATTTGTCCTTAGCTGACTCCTGAAGATGCTACTCCAGTATGGAGTAGTTCTCCCTAAATTAGTCCTGGATCTATCAGCTGTCATTATCAGCTATCACTTTGGAATGTGTAACTGACACATGTCAAAACCTGAATAATGACAAAACATTGTGTACAGAGTATGACTGCAGCTGTGCAAATGTGTGTGTGTGTGTACAGAAAAAAATAAGCAAATATTAAATATTAGTTTATTGGATTTAGGTGATTTTATTTTCTTGACATTGTATATATCTTTCACAATAAGATTGAAAGATTTTAATGTGAATAGTCATAGGGAGGATTTTATTTTTCAAATCTCATCTCCCCTCCCCACTTCAAAACGAAATCTTTTAGGTTTTTCTTTTTTTATCCATGTTTTTACTTCAAGAATAGAATCATTTTGTGAGCAAATAATCAAGTTTAATGTTTCGATGGTAATGTTTATATTCCTAAATTGCAATATTACATCTGAAAAAGTCACTTCAAAGAAATGCGTGATTTTCACATTTCCCCATTTCCATAGTGTTTTTCCATGTTAATATCTAACATTTTTCTTATGTTTTATATCTCCAGATTACCATACCAAATTCTTTACTGCTCATGATGTTTCTTGAAGATGATTCTGCCTGAGCCAGAACCTGACACTTTATTTCCTTTTTTCTAGTATTTCTTAAACCAGTGATTCAGCCTTTCTCTTTGTTCCTCTAGCATCTTTTACTTCCACAAGATCTTCTGTCCAGATCTGTCATCGCTATTATTAAAGTCCAATTATCCTTTTCTCACCTGGATTTATTGTAGCATTGTCTCTGCTGACTTCTTGTCTGTGCCCAGCTATATACCTGTGAGTTTCTAACAACTAGGAACACAATGCATGTAATCGTTAGTGCTAAATAACATTTGAGCTGAACACGGTTGGGTGACAGGATAATACTCAAGGCAGAGCTGCTCTTTGGAATGAAATCATCCTGGACGCTTCTTCCAGACTAGCAGCCCAGTTAAGTCCCGAATGGCACACCTGTGGGGTCTGTTCAAGCCTCAGGTCAGAGATATCTTCTCTTCTTCCCAAGTTGTCTTCCCTCACTGATCACACAGGAGGTTCTTATTTCTTGTCTAGGGAAGGTTTTTTTTATCCTCGGTTCATTCTCTCTTCCAGAGTGTCCCAGCATAAGTGCCCCTCTTTCTTCTCTAGAATCTTCCTGGAGATTCCCTCATTTGCCTCCCAGAATTATTTCTGAAAATCCTTTCTGGGAAGTTTTAAGATAGTTGACCCAAATAGCAACAATAACATTTCCAGCAGTTAAAAAGAGGAGTGTTATACTCCCACAGGCTTAAGCAATCACACTAATTATCTTAGAAGGGTTCACAAAAATGTGACAAGGGTGTAGTGCTAATTGTAATGTTCACTCTCTGATACATTCAGCCTGTAAATACTGTTTTCTAGATCAGCACCATGCTTTTAAATATATTCTGAAAATAAGTTCGTCACTTTTTATATTCAGTATTTTTATATATTTTATATTTTTATATATTTTATATTTCATTCTTCTGGCATGTCTGTTCCTGTGGACTAAACAAGAGTTCATTTGAATCAAGGAGCAGGAAGATTCGTGGGTGGTATTAATCCTGTAACTTCAATAGCCTGGACCAGAAGCTTAATTAGCATATGCTTTTCTTCCTTTCCTGTGTCATGGCCACTGTAGTTGGCTGTGATGAATTATTCTACATCTGTGGGCAGTTGGCTGGTTCTAAGTGGAGTGATTCCTCCTGAAATGGAGAGTTGCTACCTGTGTGGGTCACCTGAGATCACACAGAGCCCATCTGTGCATGACTGGGATGAGCACCATCGTGAAGGCAGTGACAGCAATGGTCAGATGATTCGTTGTGGCTCTCCATAACAAGTTTATTCAGAATCGGTTCTCCTGAAATCAGTCAGTAGTACACTAAGGGACTTGACTGGCATGCCCTGAGTAGAAATCACCTTTCAGCTTTTGCTTAAGTCACTTGAGTTGTAAAGAAATTACTACAGTAAAAACAGAATTGTTGACTGAGTTGTGTTATATTTTTGCAACTTTGACAGACAATTTAGCATCATTTCAGGGGGAGAAAGGCTACTGTTTGAAGGATAGTAGAGACAAGGCTGAGATGGCAATGGAGAGCATTCTTATTCCTTACAGTGTGTCCCTCCCTACATAGCAACCTCTTTTCACAGAAACCACATGACCTAGCATGATGAGGAAGCAGTGAGACACCTGCATGGGCATCAGTAAGGTTAGGGGCCCTCCTGGTGGAGTACAAGGAATGGGTGGGAGTGGAAGAGTGATGGGGTTGATGTGCCTCCAGGATGCAGAGGAGCCTGGAAGATATGTCATGTGTTATTAATTTCTACACAAAGAATCATGCAGTCATGGAACTTTGGTTATGGAAGGAATATTAGAAATAAAGTCTTCCAGACTATTTAGTCTACAGCCAATAAAACTGAAGCCCAAAGAAATCCCCTTGAGATCTCATGGCTCAATTGTGACAGAGCTAGGAATAAATAACCCTTCTAGTATCAAATATACCATATTTGAATACTGATATTTGATGAATACTGATTTCTAGATCATTTTTCTTGGTGCCCAGGTGGTATCACTGCATTTCCACAAAATTCTTAGTATTAATGACTAACATTTTAGCTTTGTTTCCAACATATATGTAAATCAGGGCATTTGATAGACTTGCCAAAACAATCAGAATTTGCCAACTTGTTTTATCAGTAAATCAGGTTATTCTGTAGAGGCAGTTGACAGTACGCCTAGGATTATTGCCTATAGTAATAATCCACAGTGTGATCCACATTGACTGTGGATGATTTCTCTGTATAAGGAGAGAATAAATTGGAGCTTGAGAGTATGAGCTGCAAAATATGATATTTTACAGCAGGATTTTTGCAAATTACCATCAATTTTCTTTCTCTGCGTGTAACCTTAAAATGAAGAATGGTGTCTTTTCTTTTAATGGAGGTAAAATTTTCATTCCTAAACCACCCTGGGTACCTGGGAGAGGTACTTTCGCCAAGGGTCCATGAAACAGGAGTGCTGTGATGCTTTGTATTCCAGATGTGTCATTAGGTGAGGCTGCAGAAATGAAAATCCTGCCAGATTTCCCTTCTTCTTTCACATACAGATGGGAGGAAGGAGAAAGATGACCAGAAGCCCAGTGCTGGCTTACATACCTAAGTCCCTGTGTCTAGGCATGAGCATACAGTTTGCTTTCAAAATGGACACACCGTAAAACAAACAGCATCACTGTTAATAATTACTTGGACAAAGGTATAAACGAAAACCTGGGAACACCAGGAAGTGTAGTGGTTCCATCTTTGACTCTTAGGCAAGGACGTCAGACTCTATCATTGTACAGGGAGGAAAACCGAGGTTTAGAGAGGAGACACGATTCGCCCGAGGTTGTATTTAGAAAGTGGAACATGCAGGAGTCCAATTCTAGACTGTCTGACCCCAAAGCAGATGCTCTTTCCTTTATGCTCCTTTCCTTATAGGTCAGCAGTTCTCAGACTATTTGCACAAACATGCCATTTTTGGGCTGGAGTAAGGGTTGAGAAAAATGGAACTGTGCTTAATACTCTAGCTATTCCTTTGTGTAGTTGACTCATCATGTGGGTGTTTAGAGGGTGAAATGCTTTGGGGGGCGTCAGAACTCCTCCTACCTGGAGCAGCACAGACTCCTGAGTTTCCTTCTTTATTCCAGGCTTTTTTCTTTTTTTTGACATATTCAACCTGATACTCAGGATGGAAGGGATTACCTTCCCTGCTTGTATTCCTTGTATTACCTTCCCCTGGTAATACTGCTTGTGTTCCTGATACATCATCCCTGTTGTTTCCTAAGTTAGGAAGCCCCACTCAGCCTCTTGCTCCCCATACTGGCCCGCTCACTTGGAGTCTTTCATTCTTGCTTTTTGCTGTCCTCACCCTAGCCAAGACCTCATCACCTTTTGCTTAGATAATTTTTGAGACTTCCCTCAAATAATCCTACTTTGGGTTTGTTTGTTTGTTTGTTTGTTTATTTATTTTCTTGCACTGCCAGAAGGATCTCTTCCTGAAAAGCAAAACTGATCATAGAACAATGTGGACTTTTCCTGTGATGTCTCAGTTGCCTGTAGATGACATTCAGTCTATATAGAATAATGTACAGTTATTCCTTGGCGGGGGTTGGGGATATTAAATCTCTCTTGAAAGAGAGACAGAGACAGAAAGAAAGAGTGAGGAAAGGAGAAAGGAAAAGTGGAGAAAACAGAATACAACTGTCTCAGAGACGCACTGTCCAAAGCTGGTTGGTTGCACAGGTCAACCACCTGTGTGAATGAGGCCTGAGTCCAGGCACAGAGATGAGACTGCGGGCCGAAGAGCCTTCTTTTTCTAATCTGCACAAAACTCCCCCACTTGCCACGCCATGTGCCCACAGGACTTTATCCATTTGGGGATTAACACTTTTCAAAAATGTGCCCAGATGCTTCTTTTGGACCGGCTGTGGCTTTGGCTGTTTCCTCTGATAGATTTGGTGAGTCTCAGCGGTGTGGACTATGTCTTTAAAGTACCTCCCTAACTCAAATGCTCATTCGAATCACCTGGGGGTCTTGTTCAGATGCAGGTTCTGATTCAACGGTTCTGGGTGCTGGTACTGCTAAGCCCCACTTTGAATAGCAGGGTCCTCAGATCTGGTAGGGGTCTTAGCACAGAGCAGGGGCTCCATAAGTGGATCTAGTTGGGCAAATAGGAGGAAGGGGGTGTAGAGGGATGAAGCCGTGCTTCATACATACCTGAGGTCTAAAGATCCATTTTGCTAATATTTTTAGAGAAAAGATGCAAAGTAAATATAAAATGATGGAGAATTGTGAATGTTTTTCCTTAGGGTAAATGTTTTTCACAATTTCAGGCCAGACCATAGACCCGTTAACAGAGTTCTCTGTGTTCCTGGAGTGCTCAGAGCCTCCCTATAGCCCTCCACATAAACCATGGATGCATAAAGATCCAAGGGGTACATTTCATGTTAAATAACGACTGTAAAATATTTGTATGCTGTGATGTTTATGTAATTTTTGAGAAATTTCAAAACCATTCATTCCAATATTCATTTGTTTTCCATTAAGAAATCACATACTTTGTCATTGGTGATAGACAATAAAGGGGAGAAAAAACATTTATGTTGCTTCCAAATTGCTTATCTTATTTTGGAAATAAAGAAAATGAGGCTGCTGGGATGGATTAGGCTAAGTGAGGTGGAGCTGGCGATGGGCTGAAGCCAATGCCTGGCCCTTCCAGTTCGTGGCTGAGTGACCCTGGTCAGTTGCCTCTGGGCCTCTGGGCCCTCTCTGCATAGTTCACTAGCCCGGCATGTATGTCTCAAGTGCTTACTGTGTGTGAAGCCACTGGACCCAAGGTAGTGTGAGTGAGTGCATTGAATTATGTGACCACAAGGTCCATTTTCCGTTGTTAAGTCAGTAATTCTGTGATTTGCCAAAAGATACTTGAATGTTTGAATGAAAAAGTAAATGAGTAAATGAATGAATGAGTCCGTGTGCGCGCGCACACACACACACACGCACACACACAAAGTCAATCTGTGATAACAGCAGATTTAGGTACTCTTCAATTTGTTGTTACTTTTGTTACACCCCGCCCCCCCCCCATAATTATTAGAACATATTTCTTATTTCTTCTTGGAGTTAAATTAGATCTTTTTTTTTTTTTTTTTTTTTGATTTTAGGATAAGATTTGGGCAAAGCAAAAGATTGGTCTGATCTAAGCTGAACTATTGCTTTGTGTGGCTGTTTACTTCTTAATGATGAAGACACTGGAAAGAAGAAAAAGTATACATTTTTGTTCTCTAACAGCCCATAGCAAGTGGCACCGAAGCAGCACTTGGTTTTCTAAAAACACTGTCTGGAAGAAAGTATTAGCATCCGTTTTCAGAGAGGCCTTCAGACTACTCACAGGCGTGGGTACGCAACAGCCAGTGTTTGCTGCTAAGTTCAGGATAGTGTGGATTATGTCACTTCCCAAGTTGAACAGTGTTTTCTGAGAAACTGATAAATATTTTGGCCTACCTAAATATTTAACAATCAAAGAAGAAAAAGTTATTGCCAGCCAGGATTGAGTTCATTAAAGTATAGCGTACTTTCCTTTCATGTCATTTATAAAGGTTCTTTCATACCAACATACATTCCAAGCAGCATATAACATGAGAAAATTACCTGCATATTTTTTTGTTTTCACATTAGGGGTAGAGAGAGGTGATGTTAACTGACCACATGGCAATTTTTCTGTGGTGTTAGATGCTATCTCGCCTTTAGAGTTCATGTACTTGGAACAAATGTCCTGGAATCCATCCTACTGGCCTTTTCTTGAATTGGTAGGTGTAACCCCCACCCAAGAAAGTGCAGAAAAAAAAAGTTAGTTAAAGGCTCATAGCAAAGAGAGCCACAAACTAAAATCATTTCCATTTGATATGTGAGAAAAAGATTAATTTTATAGAGTTGCAATGTGTTAAAAATAAAATTATAGTAATTTGAAAACATTTCTACTTATCCCCATATAGGGAGACTGTTTCAGAAAGAGAGTAAGTTTTAAATTCACTATTTTCAATCTAATGAATATGCTGCTTTTTCAAATAAGTCTATTAAGCTGCATTGGCTACTGCTCTTTCTCTTAAGTTCTCAAATGTTACTACACACACACACACACACACACACACACACACACACACACACACACAATTCACATAGTTACAATTAATACCATAAAATAGCTTGTAGCACAGTGCTGACAATTAATACAAACAAATGAAGATAAATAGTTCCAAGAGCAGTAGGGGGGTGGGGAAGCATAGAATAGGTTAAACAATGTAAGATTCAGAGAAGTCATATGAAAAAATAGAAGACATGGTTTATAAGTGATGTCAACAGGACCTGTGCTCTGGTGGCAAGCAGTGTCTAAAATAGCCTCACGAAGCTGACCTCAGCTTGTGAGACTCAACTTACATCTCCTGTCTTTCTTCTGTGTTCTCTGCCCTTAGATCCCCTGCATGGGAACGCCTTTCTCAGAACGAAACAATGGTAGTAACCTTCATAACTATGTCTGTAAAACAGGCGAAACTGTATTTGTGTCTTGCAAATTTATCAATGCTTCAATTTGCTAGGACGTTATTTTAGTAAGAGTACCAAAAATATGCATATTGAACTTTTACTCTTCAAAAATGAAGCTCTTCAAATTTGACTCTAAGTGTGCTTTCTCTCTCCTTATACTTAAGGTACCTCTCACATTTTGCTCTCAATGGCAATAGAAATTCTAGCAGAGAAAATGTTTGCTAAAAAAGAAATGGATTGAACCTCAGTCATACTGCATTTTTCTTTTCACTTCTTCCTTAGAGAATCAAAGAGAGAGAGGGTTAGAAATGAAATGCTGAGCTATAAATAATAAAATTTCAATATAGAGATAGTGATGAACTCCAAATAAATATCTAATTTAAAACGAGAGTAAGGAGTCAAAATTTCTGATCCTCAAGCTGTACATGGCCATGATGGTCACTTGGGAACAGGTGTGTTTGCCTTTGAATGTGTTGAATCAATGATGGTGCAACCAAAAGTAAAAGAGTTGAGGGATCCCAGAGGGTGTGCTGCTCTCTGAGATTTCCTTGGATAGGGAGCCTAAGTTTTATATATTTTAAATCTCTCTCTTATGATGGTGCAAAATGGTCCCAAGAATATCATCTCTCCCATTCTGTAGCTAATAAAACAGGCACAAGTAATCAGCTCTTTTAAGCTATCTGAATGTAGCCTTCCAGCTCTCAAGGTGCCACCCTCAGACACTTTTTGAATACGTTTGGTATTGGTCATTATGATAATAGCCTGGCTTTAGCTTTTGCATACCTTTTATATGTCCTTGTTTCTCATTGTTCTTTGATGAATGCAATTCAATTAATAACCGCGTTTCGAGGATTTCATGTCTTCTCATCAATTTGCTTATCAGCACTGAGTCCCTAACACAGCGTGGGTACTTGTTAAATATGTGTGTATTGATCTCTTGCTGAAAAGCCTCTGCTGGCTCATTAACCTCACCTGAGTGAGAAAGGCTAGGATTGTCGAGTGTGCAGGTTTGGTAAAAACATTCTTAGGCCCTAACATCAGATAATCTTGCTGCTCTGCTTGCAAGTCCTTACACAACTTGTTGAGCTTATGATTCTAGTCATTAAGGTGCCAACTCTGAATCAGTGGAGACATAATTATGCTTATGGCATTAAGCAGAACTTCCCAGGAAGAATGCTGCCCATCTGCCTTTTTTTTCTGTAGTGAGAAGATTGGTTTGTAATTTTGTGAGGGGGAGAAAATGAGAGTGGGGGCCCGTAGGGGAGGTGAGAGAGAGAGAGAGAGAGAGAGAGAGAGAGAGAGACAGACAGACAGACAGACAGACAGACCCTGCTCTGTTTAAAAGCTGAGAGGTGTGTGTTGATCTTATGAATTTATGATTTTATAAATTTTGCCCTGACTAGCCAGAATTCTAATGGTCAAATTGTTCATATTTTGTTTCTTAGATTTTTTTTTTTGGTTATATAATTTACGAGTAGCATGACCATATAATAGATCACACAAACCAGGACACTTTGAGATAAAAGGGGCACTTTTATAATTTTCTAGGAATGAAAAGTACCATTGGGAACTGTGGGGTCACCTTGTCATTACTGTTTCTTTTCCTTTAAGCTCTTACTTCACTTGCATACCACCTCTGTCTGACTTCAACAAATGTATAAAAAAGAGCTTTGCTGTTGTTCTGCTGCTCTGCTAATGTTTTCTGGCTTTGCACCAACTGGAATATCTGTCAAAAAGACAAGAAAGATGTTGGCATCTCTTAGCAAAGACTGTATCTATTTTTCTCTGATACATAAGCAGATACTATCAGGGAATCTAATCTGAATCAAACAACAGCTTTGTTTTCTAAGCGTATATTATCAACATACTCCGAAAGACAACAATGCTGTATCACGAGTCAGTGTAGCTCATGCCACATTTTTCTCTTGACTTAATCATTATGGACTTCACCTGTTACTAAATTTCAACCTGTTGGGAATTAAATCAATAATAATATTTCCAAAGTAGGTTCTTATTTTATGCCATACACTGTGACACTTTCCAACATATCTCTAATCATTAAAACAACCCACCCTGCAAGCTAAGTTGTCGTATCTCCATGTGACATCTGCAGAAGAGTGGAGAGATTAAGACACTTGCCTATTCAGTGAACTGTAGATTCTGGGTTGCATCCTAGATAAGCCAATGTTATTTCTACTAAACGCTGTTGTCTCTTTAATTAATAATTAACATCAACTCTCTAGAACATAATTATGTCTTGTTCTCAGTTATTATCTGATAGTTGTTTTCTGTAGATCTATGAATACAATTACTTTATTTTATTTATGTTATTTATATGAATAAAAGTATTTTATTTTATTTTATTTTTATTTGTATGTTACTTATGACTATTGCTAAGTCATAAATTAGGAACACTAGACAGTCACAAAATTCACAAGTACTTAAAATTAGGCAAATAGTGGAGAAATCACCACTGATGAAATTGCTAACATAGCAGTAGTTTCTTAAGAGTTAACCTGTTTCTGTGCTTTTACTTTGTGAAGATGAACTAACAAGGTTTTGTTCTGTTCTAAAGAAGATTATTTCAGAGTGTAGGATGCTTTATTATGATTATACACTATTAGTGTTTTCAATTCTATAAATATATACTTTGAAATAACAGCAATGAGGTACAATTTCAGCACCTTATCAACCAAGAAAGGAATTATATACCTAAATTATTACCACCATACTGACAGTTTGCAACTTTAAATTGTTCACAAAGTTTGGGAGAAGTATATCCCAACTTTATCTTTATGAAGAATATAATACAAAAAGTAGTGTTTTCAGCTTGTTTTAAGAAAATGTTTTCAGTTCTAACACTGAGGAATGAAAATAGCAAAATCCCATCAAGTTAACAAAAAAAAATCTCTTTCAAAAATTCTGCTCTCAGAGATGAGCAAAGTTAAAGGATATTTCCTTAGCACCTTTATTTCTCATTAAAGGAAGAGCATGAGCACGTGTGTTGATTAAATGTGAAGTCCCTCCCCCTCCACCTTTTCAACATCTCTGCCTATGGAATGCCCAAGAAAAGTTATGCCTATTCTAGTTGGCCAGTACTCAAGGGAGGTGTGCGCAGGCAAGCTCTTACGTCCTTATTTTCAGGGATGCACATCTAAACGGGAGTGGACACAGAAGGTCAAGATAGTCCATGTTAATTATGTGGATGGTCCAGCGTTTATTGTGCTATTCTCCACTGCTTAGTATGTCTAAGCTATAACAATGAAAGATATCATCAATTTAGCTCAGATCTTCTTTTGACTTGGGTCAAGATTTGACCTAACCTAAAATGTGGGCTCGCTCAACAGAGTTGGTTAGATGAGGGCTTCCAAGCTTCCTACTCATGGTGTGCCACTGGCTGCACGTGGTTAAGGGTCTCAAGCTTCCAGGTGAACAATGGAATCACACCACTGCATCACTGATGCTCCTTCTTTACATGGTGCAAATTATATAGCCCATAAGAACTTCATTATCCTGTTCATCTTTCTAAGTTGCAAGATAAAATGATAATCTTTCCTCATGTGCTTACACATATGCTATTTACAAAGCTAATTAAATGTTTAGGCCTTTATCTTTCTTTATAAATGCAGTGATGTAAATACACATAGCAGTTTAGAAAAGTGAATATTAAAATCATTAATTTTAATTTTGTCATAAACCATAGTTTTTCCTTTTTAAAATTTATTTTTCAATTTAGTTGACATACAATAATATTACATTAGTTTCAGGTGTGTAGCATAGTGATTAGACATTTACAAATCTTATGATCACCCCAGGAGTCACCCATCTGACATCTATAACTATTGTACAGTTATACAGTATTATTGATAATGCTGTACTGTATATCCCATGGCTATATATATATATATATATATATATATATATATATATACATATATATATATATACACATACACACACACATACATACATACATATACACACACATACATATATACATACACACACACATTTATTTATTTATTTATTTATTTATTTATTTATTTATTTATTTTTAGGCGAGGCAACCCTTGGTTGACCTCACAGATTGCAAGGACCTTGTCAGTTTACAGCTTATTTTTTACGCCTACAGCACCTGGTCTTCCTAGGTGGTCTCCCATCTAAGTACTAACCAGGCCTGACCCTGCTTAGCTTCCAAGATCAGACTGGATCGAGCTTGTTCAGTGTGGCATGGCCATAGACCCATGGTTATTTTTTAACTGGAAGTTTGCACATAAAAGTATGTTGTAATGGAAAGAACAAGATACAATCTGTCAGAAACTCTAACTCTGGAGCTGTCACCGCCTATAGGAAAGCTGCAGATACAAAGCCCCATTCTCCTTATTAGTAAAGTGGGTGTGAAACCACATCGCCTGATCAGAGTACCATGAGGCCCAATGAAAGAAAGCATGTTAATTTCCTTCATACCATTTATCTCAGTATGAACTGATTGTTAATTAATATATTCTTTTCCTTTTTGGCTTACCTGCCAGAATGTAATCTCTACAAGGGCGTAGATATTTGTACTATTGTAATCTGGTGTTCCCATTAGCAGGCATGCAGGAAATATTTATTGAATTAATCAACTTTCCATTTCAACGATAAGCTCAGAGACACCCTCAAACAGCATAGTTCCTCCTGGTACAGCCATAAATTCATCAAATATTCAGTTATTTAGATCATGGGGCTAATTCTGTGCTAGGAACTTTAGATGCCACAGTGAGCAAGTTAAACAGGGTCCTAAACCTCAGTGTGTTCACAGTTTTGAACAAAGAGAAACATTAAAAACAACATAACAGCGATAAATTATTATAATGTAATATGATGTGATATGATTATAAAATGACCCATTATTCTTGGTATTTCGGTCACAGTGCCAAAATCCAAGTTGATATAAATAGCTAGACCTTTTATTTTCCAATGGAGCTAAGTTGTTGTCTCCCCTAAATCTTTCAACAGGAAGAGGCTCTTAGCTTTGCTTTTAACCTTCCTCATAGGACAAGTAGCAACTTCTTTTGTGCATGGTATTGTTAGTGATTCCTGCTGTTGTGAACCCTTACTCAAGCTCTGGCTTCTGCCTCAGCAGAAATGACTTCACAGCTGACTGAATTTTTGAGAAGGCACATCTTCTTCCATGTTTGTGCTCCCCTTCCTTGTTCTTGTTCTCCACACTTTTGTGTAACTCTGTGCCTAATTCTATTTGGTAATACAGCATTGGTCCCTACTTCTTTAAAGGTCTAGTTTTACCTTCTCTCTGCAGGACCTCATATTCTTACTGTAATTTTGGTTTTTTATCTTTACCCTTTTTTTGTTGAACTTTTCAGTAATCTATCTTAAAAATTGAGAACCAGATCTCTCTTGAGGGAGGGCGCAGATATCAGCCATTCAGAACCCTTCTGTAGCAACATTCTGTTTACCTCCACTCTGCTCACATGCTTCCACATGGGTGGGTGTATGCATGTGCATGTGCATGGGAGTGCACATAAACCACATGTATATCTCCCACAAAAGTATCAAAATAGCTAATGCAGCAGATAAGATTTACGGTGGACTTATGTAAATCTTGAGAAATTAAACATGGAGAATGATTATTATGATGACAACTAATACATGGTCCTAGTTATTTTCACCAAAGAGAGTCTGTAGAAAATTAAAGCAAAGCAAAACAAAGAAAAACTTTATTAGTCAAAGTTTTCATCTTTCTAGAATAATAAGTGGCGGCTTAGGTCCATAAATATCATTTAAGTGCTTCTAAAATAATATTCATAGCTACTAATCATTTCTTTAGAAAAAGAATAAATTGATGGAGCAAGGATGTTACCTGTCAAACAGTTATAAAGGCTTGGACACCTCCCCCTGCCCCCAAAAGAGTAAATTGGACTTGTAATATATATATATACTCTTTTAGAAAGAGAATAGGTTTAGAATAGCGAGAATTAACTTGGTTAGTACAGATAGTCCAATGGTTCTCAGCTAGAGGCCAAGAGACATTTGTAATTGTCACAGTGGGGTGGGTGGTGGTGGTGGGGGATACATCTAATCAGTAGAAGCCAGGATGCAGCCAAACATCCTACAATGTGCAAGATGATCCCCCTCTCCCCATCTCCCTCACTTCCTCCCTCCTCTTCCTCCCTCTACCTCTCCCTTCCCTCTCCCTTTCCTCTCTTTCTCCTCTCTCTCTCTCTCTCCCTATCCTTCTTCCTCTCTCTCTCTTCCCTCTCTCCCTCACAATTTGCTAGCCCCAACTGTCAATAGTACCAAGGTTTGAAAACCCTGACACAGCTTAACACAGGCCTCAGAATCAGACTTACATAGTCTTTTGCCAAAGACATCATAAAAGTTACAGTTAATATTTTCTAAGCCCCTTTACTAGATATTTAATTCACTTGGAACATCTTTATTAGAAATTACCATGAGAGTATAAGATGCACCCATTCTTGACTACAACATAATTGGACATCTTGGAAAGATATGTTATTAGACTGAGTCTTAGGATTTTTATGTAAAAGATTATATAGTCAAAAAGAGAGATTACATAGTCATTTACCAATTTACCAAAAGTTCCTCTTGGTAGACATAAGGAGGACTCACAGTCTCAGTGCTATGAAAAAGTCAGGAGTCAGAAAGTTTTAATAATTTTGCTTTCTTTAAACACCCAATCGTCTGTGTAATAATTGTGCAGATCACTTGTAATATGTTTTCTTTCTCCTAGTCAGTCTTGGAATTGATCCTTGGTGGTACATAGACATGCATGACCATTGGGTAGCCTTGGGTGCATGTGGGACACATCATTTATACATTTTAATTGTCAGAAAATTGGAATTAATGAATATTACTTCTTACTATATCTCAAAAATAGGTTTCATAGAAAGTTAAGCACAGAGATAATTTTATAAGGTAAAAAGAGAGTGAAAGGATCTTTTATAGCAAGGTGACAACTTGAGGCACAACAGCAATGGAGAAAGCTGTTTAGGTTTATCCCCAAACTATATTCCCTTTATTTTGATTACCTACTTCCCCATACCATGCTTCATTCTAATTCTTGATTTCAGCTGTTTTATAAAAACAATGCCAAATGATTAACAACCATTATTAAATATTAGCATTACAATTTTAATAACATTTGTGCATCTACTAAGTGCTATTTACTTACTATTTTATTTATATTATTCGGGAAGCACTGTTTTATTTATATTATTTCCACTAATCTTTCAACAACACAGTGAGATATGTTCCTTTTGTTATGGAAAGGGGCAGTGAGGTTGAAAGAAACAATATTGCTTTCCTGGGATCCCAGAGCTTGTAAGTGGCAGATCTGGATTCAAACCCAGGTTTTTTATCCTGTACATGGCCTATGGTCCTCATCTCCAACTTATTACTCTTCCAGTGTGCGTGGAGATTTATTTTAATGTTTAAACAATTTATTTTGTTTTATTTCTTGTCTCCATTAAGAAAAACTTAAGTTTTATGATAACTTTAGAAAGGGAGCCTTAAAAATCAAAATATAATATACAAGTTATTTATTTTAATAAGGCACGAAAAGATTTCGGATTATTACTTTGACATTGGCCGGTGACATTGGCCGGTGACACTCAAGAACGTGGAGCATTGTTGAGTCTTGTTGACATTCACCTTTGCAATCTATAGTTCTGAGCTTATGTGATCTCCCATTTATGTGTATTGGTGGCTTTTACTCTCTCTTAAAGAGGACCTTCACCTGCTGAGAGGAGAAACAACTGAGTTTAAAAATGCTATTCCTGAAAATCATTGAATCATCCTGAAATCCTAATTACTGTTACTACTGTATTGATTTGAGAGCTTATGATTGAAGGTTTTTTTTACTAAAAAGACAGGTAATTTCATTTTTGTTTGCAACATTTATCTGCACAAAGTGTCCTGTTTCAGTGTTTTTAATGGTAAGGATAACTGCAGCTTAGTTTCCTTAAAACAGGAAATAATTTAATTGCACAATCACCTCTGGTTTTATTTACATAAGTGTTCTTTCACATTTTGCGTTTTTTCCCTTGATTATTATGTGGCATGTGGCTAAACATTCATAAGCTACAAAAAGGTGAACAATGAAAAATGTTTCTGTCCAACATCAGATTCTAAAGCCATTCCCCGAGTCGCTCATATATTATGAATCTTATCTTTCCAGAAATATTCTGTGCAGGTAGATATAGATGGCTGTAGATACGTAGGTACATTTATATTTTTATACATACATCTACATACACATGTATTATATGTGTTTTCTTGTTTTGGGCTATAAATGTGAGTATATATAAATTTTCTTCTGTACTTTAGTTTTCTTTCATTCCATAATATCTTTTAAAACATTGCACACTAACAAATACAGGTTTACTTCCTTCCTTTTAAGAACCGCAAAGTGAATTGCTGAATAGATGATGAAATTTGTCTTTGGGAAAATGAGACTGAGAAGCACTTTAACTGTCTGAAATTAACTTTTAATTCCTTTTTCACATATTTTCATTTGTTTAATTTAACTTTGGAACTCATGCCAGTTATGTTCTTTTATGACTTTTCATTCTTTCAGATTCAGTATTATTTGTTTTGTTGCCATCATTTTTTCCCACCTCATTTCCCAATGAATTGGTTTCTCTGCATGTCAAAACTGTCATTGAAATGCTATTCAGAAAACTCTCAAGCTTTGTGAGTAGTGTTAGACTCATTACTCACTTCTCTAGAAATAACCTACCTAGTATTTCTCAAGAGGGACAATATCTTGATTATATATTCCCCAATAAAAGTAAAAGAGACAGAAGATTATTTTGCTACACTCATTAATCTTCAGACTCAGAAGAAATCATAAAAATTCATTGTTATTTTGCTTATATAATTGTTTAAAGATGGTATATTACCAATAGACCAAAATGAAGAATGTTAATTTTTCGTTTGTTCTTCCAAATATTCATTGATGGCCCTTCATTTCCTAGGCATTATGCCATGTGGTCAGGGTTCATTAAGACAAGTTCCAGACCCCTGCCTCCAATAAAACTAATAAAGGAGACAAATGGGTGAAAAATAATAGAACGTGGTGTTGTATAACTAAGGTGTGCATTGGATACTGTGGAAATTGGAAAAGGTTATCTAAGGCAGCCAGGTAGGGGTCCAGGGAAGGCTTCATAAAGAAGGTAATGCTTGATTTGAATCTTAATGGCTGAGAAGATTAAACCAGATAGAGAAGGGATTAGAGGAGCAGTGATGCAAGAGGGAGAGAAGTGGGAGGAAAGTTCAGGTAGAAGGAATTAACTCAATTCCAGGCAAAAGGTAGCATAATACGTTTTGGAAACTCTAAGAAATTTGGTATAACTTGAGTGCGTTGTGCATGTAATGGCCGCAAAGAAGTCCCGGGAACAGTCATGGATCTCCATGCTAAGGGGTTTTGAGCAGCTGGAGTTTTGAGGCAGTAAGTGATAAGAACAGATTTTAACTCTGGCAGCTGTGTGGCAGATGGCGTTGACAAAGAGGAGAGTGGACCATTTCAGAAGCTACTGAAATAGTCCAGGCAAGAGCTGATGAGACACAGACCTAAGCGTTGGCAGGGATGATGGAAAGAGAATAATAGTTTGAGATTTATCTAGAAATTAAACAGACAGAGCTTAATTTACTCCTGAGTCACTCAACAAGAAGGTAATCAGGACCTCCTGACCAGCAGTCTCTGCCCTCAATACTGGGGATCCATGGAGCATATAAGGAAAGAGTCAAACTGTCAAGTAGGAGCCGTGATATCCTCCATGCTGCATTGAAAGTTTGCATGCGATGCGATGAGGGCCAAGGAAAGAGGTATCACTTTGAGCCGGGGAATTGCAGCCTCCATCCTTCTAGAGCCTTGCACGTGAATGGCATGGGAAGGAATCAGGGACCAAATCCCAGAGGCCTCACATGCCTCCTTAGGAGTTTGGACTTTGTCCTCTAGGCAAGAAAAGCAGTTGGCAGGTTTTAAGCTAGATGTGCCTTTTAAAAAATTTACTGTGAAAATAGTGTGGAAGATAGATTGAAATGGGGTAAGACCTGAGGCAGGAAGAACAGTAAAAAGGCCAGTTTAATAATATAAATGAAGTGAGAATTACTAAAGCAATGATAGGAATGGAGGGAAGGACACAAGATAGATGTTATGAGTTAGAATCAATCATACTTAGCCATGAATGAGACCGGTAAGTGGAACAAGGGAGTTGGATAACTCCCAAATTCTGGAATGGCCACCTGAGTGAACAGGAACAGGACTACCACAAAAGGGACTGCCTTGATGGGGAATACAATGTGTTAGGCTTGAGTTCTGTTGAGTTTTGGGAACCTGTGAAAACACCAAGTGGAGAAATACAGTTGGTGGCTGACCCTATGGGACTGAACATCAGCAGTGTTGTCTGGCAAAAGGTGCAAAAGCAATCAGGAATTTTTTTTTTTAATTCTTTAATGTCACCATATATTTGACCCCTTTGGAAATTACTGTGTGTAGTTGGCATCACAGCTTATGAAGATGTAACCAAATGTTCCAGAAGAGTGTACCAATTGAGCCCAAAAGAAGTTGATGAACAAACTTCTGAGAAGCTCTTCTCCATGAGTCAAGGCCACATGACCCCTCTGGAGACCTCTCCAACTTCACGGCTTTAGCCTTACAGACCATGTTCTGTTGTTATTGTTGTTGTTGTTGTTTAAAACTCAACCTTGTTTTCATTTAGGGCCATTGAACAAGCAGTTTTTTCCTGCAGAAAATTGTTTGCTGAATGGCTACTTCTCGTAGAGGATGCCTCTGACCACCCTGTGATAGACACTCCCTTGATTCACATCCCTGTCACTTCTGTCACATTCTCCTTATTTTATTATCTCTATAGCACATGGCCCTATGGTTTAGAATGATTGCTTACTTGGTACCCTATTGCCTCTCCTAATTTCTCCCATCTTGAATTGCCATGGTATAGGATCTTCCCTACTGATTTTGCCACCATACTTCCAGCCTTTTATTTGCATCCAAGATGATGTAGATGCTTGAGAAACATTTGAACTATGAAAGAACACCACATTCCTTACACCAGTCATGATTTTATTTTTGTATACGGGACATGTAATTGTCAACTTTATTTCTGTTTTCAACTATATGGGGATTTGTAGACAGACAGTCATAGTTTTTTATGTTCAAATATCTTATATGTTTTTGTCTTAAAAGCATGTATCACTATAGTACCTAACTTTAAATAGTTTTATAGTTAGATTTTATAATCCAAATGGAGATTTTAATTATCTTAAGATTTGAGTCAGAACCTCTTTACTTATAACACCTGAGCCATAAAATTTTTGACAGTTCTTTTTCAAAAGAGATTATATTTTATTTGGAATAAACTTTAATATTATTTTATACACCAAAAATATCTCTAGTGTTTATTTAAAATATAAAGCCTAATACTAACAGAAACATTTTTGAACTCATTATCCAACTCAAAAGCTAGATTATCATCAATAAACCGATCTATCTAGGGTGGTTACTTTTCCCTTATTCGAATCCCCTTGCCTCAGCATAGTATCTGCTATGCTGGGTTGGAGCTCATTATTTTTCTGCTTAAAAAAGATTCTTTCATGTGAGTATGTATGCCATGTTAGTTAATGAATTATGTTATTGAGCTTTATAAAAAGTGGTGTCACATTGTAGAGAGCCTTCTGAGACTTGCTTTCATCTCCCATCGCTACTTCTCTAGGATTTGTTCATGTTATTTTACATTGTCATAGTTTATTAGTTTTTACTATTGCATAATATTCCATTGTTTGGCTATATCATAAATTACTTTTCTAGCCTCCTGTTGACAGACATGTTTTTCCTCTTTATTTTAATTGTATTTCATTTTGAGTTTTAAGGTTTGTGATGGTGTTGTTTTGCTATTACAAACAGTACTGAGGCAGATATTTTTGACAGACTTCTAGTGCAAGAGCTCTCTAGATTAGTACTTATCAAACTGTCTTGCTGAATGGTCTGTTTTCTTTTTCTTTTTTGTTTTATTATCAATACTTCAAAGATTAAAATTTTGGAGAAAACAGCAAAGATAATAAAAATTAATTTCTAAGAAAAGGAAAAAAGACAAAAGTTTAACCTCATTTTAATTAGATTTGACAGATGTAAAAATACTCTGCCAAATTGTTATTAAATGTCCAACTTCTGTGCCTATCTTGTTGCAGACAGTTATAGCACTTGAAGAAGCACTGCCCTAGGGTTACATCTTAGATATGGACTTGCCATAGGCTCATACTTTGCCAAGTAATGCCAAATTCTTTCTACGTGACTATCTCAGCTTATACTTCTAGCAGCAGTGTGTATAAGTCTCCCTATAATCTAAATCATCATTAACACTTGTCTTCTAGCTTTTACTGTTTGCCAGTTGGATAAATATAAGTGATTTCTCACTGAGATTTAACTGCATTTCCCTGATTACTTATAAGCTTAGGCATCTTTTTAAAATGTATCAGCCATTCATGTTCCTCTTGTGTGAAAAGTCTGTGTCTTTTGCCTATTTTTCTATTAATTTGGTTATATTTCTGTTTTTACTATATGCTAAACCTGTGTCAACTATGTGTATTGCAGATATTTTTCTCATGTATTAGTTTTTGTGGGTTGAAATATATATTTATTTCTTCTTAAAATTTTTCTTCCAGTTTGTGACTTGCCTTTTCACTTTTAAAAGCAAGTTTTATTTCATCAGTATGTATTCATTTCTATATGTCCAATTAATCCTCACTTTTTATGAGAAATCACAAGATATACATGGTATTATAGCTATGTCTATGAAGCCAAACAGATGGAAATTTTGTACATATTTAAAGAATAATTGGGTTATCAAGGTCGTATTTTTGTTTCTATTTAACAAATGAAGAAACTTGGGCTCAAACAGAATAAAGAACTGAACTAGTCCTTGATATATGTGTATAAATATATATTTCAACCCACAAAAAACCTGTACATGAGAAAAATATGATTAAATGGTGACTACTTATTACATTTTGATATTTCTGTTTCTTTAAGTGAACAGAAAGCACTCCAGAGTAAAAGACTTAGTTGTTATGCATAAATATTTTTATAGGAATTATTTTCAAAGACAAGAATATATTTGTACTTAAAAAGCCACTTCTATTAAAAAGGATATATTATTTTGGTGATCCCAGCTAATGCCTAAAGCAAGTGTGAAATAGCTTTGGTAGGCATTTATCTTGTGAATAAATGGTAGATATCTTTATGACTAATCATCTAGGAGTCTGTTCCAGGGATTTTTTTCCCTGGAGAACTTGGACTTTACAATGGGAATATTTAAACATATTGTCTCTGATGTAAAGAGTATTTCAGTGCCCAAAGCCTCATCAGCGTCAGAAGGCCTCACGTGCCTTCAAAACTCTTAAGGTTTTCTTATCTTCCTCTGGCTCCAAACAATATTCAATGTTCAAAACTGTTACCTACCTTTATTTTTTCTGTTTTCCCTTACATACATCCTTTGCCAAGCCTCTATTCTTTAGAGAAGACAGAAGTAAATCATTGTTCTCAATATAATGTCTTCTATTATTTAAAGATTATAGATATTTAGAACCGAAGGGAAAACTAGAGTTTCTAGGTCTTCCTAAAGACCTTGCGTGCACACATCCACGGAAGGAAAATGTGTTCCTGACATTCTCATTAGCTTTGAATACACCCAAAACATGTCTCCCCACAGCTCTTTCCCAGTATCAGTCCTCAACCATATGGAAGAAATTAATTTTGTATTCTATCTAACAGCTCTCCAGATATGTGAATAATTATTGTTACCCTCTAAGTTTTCTCCTTTCCAAAGGCATATCCAGATATTCTCGGTAATTCTGCTTGCGTTCGAATCCTTTCACCATTCATACCCTTTTCCCCAAATCACTCTATTATATGGGTCAAAATGCCATGTGGGTTAAATGCCAACAGGAATCAGGCAGGTAGTGAGTGTGGAGATTTGACTGTGGTGTATCAGAAATGTTGCATATTAGACATTTAGGAACAGTCTTCTATTCCATTAGGAAATATGCCCTGTCCTTTTTATTTTTACTGTTTTTTTTTTTTTTAGCATGTGGTTAGATCATTTGCATGCCCATTTTTAGTAGAGACAAAGGTAAAATAATATATTAACTTTCCACTTAAATCTTCCATATGAAAAAATAAAAGTAACAGTACAAACATAATGACTAGGGTCCTTGACATTTGGCTATGATTGGGGACACAATAGGTTACACAGCAATTATACCATCTGGAGAGAGAAATCACACACAGCCTGAAGCATCAAGAGCTGCCCATCTCTGGGAGAGGAGTGCCATGTGGCAGCATCAGTCATCCAGCATGTTATAGCTTCCACCTTCAAGGCATCTTGGAAATATAGCTTTTGTTTTTTGTTTCTGTGTGTTTTTAATGTGAAAATTTCTCATTATTAAATTTTAATAGTGAGTTTTTTTTAAACAAAGAAGAAAAAGTAATCTCCATATTTCAATATCATGCTTGCCAAACAAAATACATAAATACATCTGTACACCCGACATGGCAAGTTTGTAACTCCTGCTTACCAATCACTACTACAGATGTAGTTTTCAGAACTGAAGCTCATTTGGCAGAAGCGTGGAGCCAAAGAGGCACAGCTGGGCTGAGGAGGTGTGTGAGGGCTGAACCAGCACCAGGTGCCAGGGCATATCTAAATTAGCCAAGGGCAGCAACTCCTTTCTAGTCCAGTATCAGGCTATGGCCAGAGGTAGACTTAGGCTTTTGGCAGTGGTCAAGGTCTCACACTCACCTAAATGTAGGCAGGCTTTACCTGAAAGGCTGTGGAGCCACAAGGGAGGACCCTGTGCCCATGGAGGCACTAGAAGTGGGCATGGTTCAGAGGTAGGAATTTCAGAGACCACCAGTTAGACAGAGATTTTGACATTGGAACCAATTTACATGGCAGAAGATGGGCTATAGGGAAGAAGGCAAGACGAAGAGCAGGCAGCAAGGCTGACTGAAAGCTGAACTATTAGTTTAGAGTTACTTATTATTATTTTTTTTAATGCCCAGAAATAGGATTGATTCCAGAGTGGAAAATGGGACTGAACCTGCGGTGAGTAGGAGGTAAGGGATGGAATAAGGGTGATGGAATGTGAAAGAGGGAGGGAAACAGGAGTATGGTAAACACACACACACATAAGCACATTATCACAAAGGTACTTTTATCCTTTATCTAAAAACCCTGTAGGCAAAAGACTATTGGAAATGTACAAATAGAAGTGTGTATGTGTATCTTCCCTTGTTTAAAGTAGAGCAAAGATGAAGCTATTTCAAAGGAAAACATCCAAAAAATTGATTCAGTCAAAGCTAGAGATTATGTATGCATATATAATGAGATGTATAAGATATGTATTACATAGATAGTAATCTATATACATAATTTCTAAAGCAGAATTTCTTGATAATCCACATGAGATTCTGAAATCAACTGTATGAAAAGAAAAAGAAAACAGCCTAGTGGAAGGTCTGGAGGGCAGTACATCACTGAGTTTGTCTCTATGTACCTAGTCTGGTATGTTACATGGTGAATTTTGGCACTTAATTATTATTTGTCTAATGAATGAATGCTTCACAGAATGGAGAGTGGTTTAAGGTCTTCTAGGAGAGAGATAAATGACAGTTTCCTCTCAATTTATGCTATGGGACCATTGTACCCAATTTGGCCCCATTTTCTAATCATTGGCAAGGATAATGTAGAGATAGTAAAGGCCACATAGAGAATGAACCTTTAATCTGATTCAGCAATCAACAAGAGATTGCTAAAATATTGATGAATTATGAAATAAGGATATATTAACACAGGGCTTATGCAGTTTCTGTAGGTTGGACCTGAATCCCTTTTGTTCGAGTAGAAAAATGATGAGACTATCAAAAGATATATATCCAAAACAGCGATTCAGCCAAGGATAATAATTGATTGGTTCAGAGAGTCCCTTTGGGCAAGACACATGGGAAATGACTTTGGAGAGAGAAGTAGAGAGAACGGCAGGTGATGATTTTCCTTGTTTTATGAAGTTTAGAAGCTCAGAGCGAATGTTGTGCACTCTGTCATATTTTAACAGGACACCGACCTCATAGTGTGCTCTCTAGGTTAGAATGGATGTGATAATCTTACATCTTGAAACGGAAGCCAAGGTGGCTTGTAAGGCAAAGAGCTGTCAGCCATAATAGAGGAGAATAGCACTTTCTAAGAAGATCTGATCAAAAGCAATGTTTTAGAATAGGAGCTGCTTTATTTTAAATTCAAGAGGTTTTATTCTGTCCTGCATGTGGCTGCCCTCTGAGTTTTACAAGAGAATATCAAAATCATGCAGTTCTACTCTGAGTATTCTATATTTAAAATATGGCAAAGAATATTCACAGTAATCATTAGGGATGGCATTACAAGAGATGTTGACTATTGTGGAAAAATTGGAAGAAAACACTAATATTTTTATGGGTTCTATGTTACTAGATTGCTTAATGGTATAATTTTAAAAAATTTCTAGCCTATGACTGTCTATGATAGACCTTATCTCAAAAGCGTAACTACTTATTACAAAATTTAGCTGTCAAGTCAGGTGTAGTGACAGGGTTTTGAAGACTTAAAAAAAATATCCAATAATAACGTGATTTTCACATCATTAGACTAGTGATCAGTAATTCCTGAATTTTATTTAGACTGGTACATATGGCCAACTCCTAACACCACAAACTGAGGAGGTGGGGATCTTGGAATACAGTACTTTGAAACTCACAGGTGTGTGTACATGTATATATACAGTGATTTAAATTATTTAAAATAAATAATGATTTCATTAAATAAATCTTAACTTCATTTGATGGCTATGATTTCATTGTTTAATTTTCAAACATTTATTCTCTAATATGAGAATCTTGGCCTTTTGTTTATAATTTTCTTTACCAATTGGAAAATTGAAACCTCACTTTTTTGAAATGTTACTTTCAGCTAAAGAGGAAATAAAATATTTTAACGTGAATGTGTTTGAGAAAATTATTCTCAAGCAAGACATCAAAATCAATCTCTTTTTAAAGGTTTTTGTTGCTGTTTTTGTTGTTGTTGTAGGAATTAATTACATAATATCAAGAGATAAATGTAAACTCAAGATCATCGAAACCTTACTTTTCAGGCTGTTTCTGAGCAAAAATTATCCTGGCACTTGCTGCTGCTGTTAAATGTATAGGAAGCTTCTAGGCCATTTGGTCAAGTCCCAAATCTCTGCTTTCTAAGATGGATAATTGGTGGTCTTCACTTTAGCAGTTGCTTTGGGGAGTTTTCAGTTGTTCTGGAAGGGCCAAGCTCCAAGAAATAGGGCAGAGTCAGGTGAACCTGTGTGAGCATAGTTTAGGATTTTTCATCAGTCAGAACACAGGAGATGTCAAGAAGGGGTGGCAGTGGAGCAGAGTGGGGTACGGGGACAGAAAGAGAAAAGGAGCCACCTCTGCACTAACCATGCATTCTGTCTTCTATAAAAGTATGGAAATGTGTAAAGGCCTGTTAATGATATTTTCTCACTAACATGCATTGCTATGATTTCCATGTGTCGCCTTGAAAAAAATAAATCCTTAATTACAACAGAAAAAAAATTTTGTAGATAAATATAATGATAGCTTAGCAGGAAGAGCTATTTAGTTCTTCCTTAAGACTATTTCTTTTCTATGATTATTGTCACAACTGGTCTGATGACATTAATTTGAGTTCATCAGTTGAGAGAGAAAGAAACACTTCTCCAGAGCCAGATAAGTATGAGAAGGGTTGTAATAACAAAATGTAATAGTGAATTTACTAGGAAAACTAAGCAGAACATGAAAATAAGTATTCTTAAAAGACATATTGAGGTATCCAGAGTTCTAAGGCATTTTCCTGATATTGAGCATCTTTCCATGTACCTGTATGTCTTCTTTATGCTATCTGTATGTCTTCTTTAGAAAATATATTTATCTAGATCTTGAGCCCATTTTTAATGAGATTGTTTGTTTGTTTTTGCTATTGAGCTGTATGAGTTCTTTGCATATTTTAGATATTAACCCCTTGTCAGAGTTATGATTTATAATTTTCTACCATTCAGCAGATTTCCTTCTCATTTAGTCAATGGTTTTCTTTGCTGTACAGTAGCTTTTTAGTTTGATATAGTCCTACTTGTTTATTTTTGCTTTTACTGCTTTTCATTTGGTGTCAGGTCAAAAAATCATCACCCAAAGCTATGACAAGGAGCTTACCACCTGTTTACTTCTAAGAGTGTTAATGGTTTCAGATCTTACATTCAAGTCTGTAATCCATTTGAGTTGGTGTATGGTGGTGGTCCAATTTCATTCTTTTGCATATTGCTATCCAATTTTCCCCCCACCATTTATTGAAAAGACTATCCTTTCCCTATTGTATAGTTGGCTCCTTTGTTGTAAATTAATTAACCATATATGCATGGGTTTCCTTCTGGGCTCCTAATTTTGTTCCGTTGATCTATATGTCTGTTTTTATGCCAGTACCATACTGTTTTAATTACTATAGCTTCATAAAGTAGCTTGAAATCAGAGAGCATGTGCCTTCAGGTTTGTTCTTGTTTCTCAAGACTGTTTTGGTTATGCAAGGTCTATTGTGGTTTATACAAACTTTAGGATTTTTTATATTTCTGTGGAAAATACCATTAGAGTTTTGATAGGGATTGTACTGAATCTGTATTTACCTTAGGTGATATGATATAGACATTCTAACAATATTAATCATTCCAATTCATGGACATGGAATATCTTTCCATTTATTAGTGTTTTCTTTGCTTTCTTTCATTACCATTTTATGGTTTTCAATAATGTGTTTTTCATCCATGGTTCAATTTATTCCGAGGTATTTTATTCTTTTTGATGCAGTTGTAAAGGGATCTTTTTTTTGTTTCTCTTTCTAATAGTCCATTATTAGTGTAAAGAAACAACAAATTTTTGTATATTGGTTTTGTATCCTGCAACTTTACTGAATTCATTTATTAGTTCTAATAGTTTTTTGATGTAGTCATTAGGATCTTATATATATAATATCATGTCTTCTGCATGACAGTTTTACTTCTTCCTTTCCAATTTGAATGCCTTTTATTTCTTTTTCTTGCCTGATTGCTCTGGCTAGGACTTCCTATACTATGCTGAACAAACGTGTCAAGAGTGGACATCCTTGTATTGTCCCTGATATTAAAGAAAAATCTTTCATCTTTTCACCATTGACTGAGATGTTAGCTATAGGCCTATCATATATGGCCTATATTATGTTGAGCTCTGTTTCTTCTATACCCATTTTGTTGAGTTTTTTTTTTTTTATCATGAATAGATGTTGAATTTTTTCAAATTATTTTTCTGTATCTATTGAGACAATCATATTATTTTATCCTTAACTTAATATGGTATATTACATTTACTGATTTGCAGATGTTGAATCATCTTGCATTCCTAGAATCAATCTTACTTGGTCATGGTGTATGATCTTTTTAATGTATTTGTTGAATTCAGTTCACTAATATTTTGTTGAGGATTTTTACATCTATGTTCATCAGGGATATTGGCCCATAATTTTTTTTTTTCTGGCATCCTTGTCTGGTTTTGGTATCAGGGTAATGCTGGTCTCATAAAGTGTGTTTGGAAGAGTTCCCCCATCTTCTATTTTCTGGAAGAGTTTGAGAAGGATTAATATCAATTCTTCTTTGGATGCTTAATAGAATTTACCAGTAAAGCAGTCTGGTGTTGGTATTTTGTTTGTTGGGAGGTTTTTGATTACTGGTTCAATCTCCTTGCTAGTAATTTGTCTGTTTAGATTTTCTATCTTATCATGATTGAGTCTTCATAGGTTGTGTGTTTCTAGGACTTTATACTTTTTGTTTTTTCTAGGTTGTCCAAGTTGGTGCGTAATTGTTCATTGCAATCTTTTATTTTCCTTTGTATTTCTGCAGTATCAGTTTCAACAACTTTTTTATTTTTGATTTGATTTATTTGATTCCTCTTTTTATTTCTTGGTGAGTCTAACTATCGATTTCCCAACTTTGTTTATCTTTTTAGGAACCAGCTTTTAGTTCCATTGATCATTTTTATTGGCTTTTTAGTTTCTATTTCATTTATTGCTGCTCTAATCTTTGCCTTTCCTTCTTTTACTAATTTAGGGTTTTGTTTTTTCTTTTTCTATTTCTTTGAGGTATAAAGTTAGATTGTTTATTTGAGCCTTTTATTGTTTCTTGAGGTAGGCATTTATTGCTATGAACTTTCCTCTTAGAACTGCTTTTGCTGCATCCCGTAAATTTGGTATGTCACATTTTCCTTTTGGTTTGTCTTGAAGTATTCCCTAATTGTTCTTTTAATTTCCTCTTTGATCCATTTGTTATTCAATAGCATATTGTTTAATCTCCACATATTTGTGAATTTTCCAGTTTTCTTCATGTAATTAATTTCCATTTTTATACTACTGTGGTCATAATTGATGCTTAATATGATTTCAATCAACAAATTTTAGGACTTGTTTTATGGCCTAACACATGATGTTTCTTGGAAAATGTTCCGTGTGTACTTGAAAAGAACACATATTCAGTTTCCTTTGGATGAACTGTTCTGTAAATATCCGTAAATCCATCTGTTTTAACATGTCATTTAAGGCCAATGCTTTCTTATTGATTTTCTATCTGGATCATGTATCCATTGATGTAAGTTGAGTACTAAATTTTCCTACTATTATTGTACTACTGTCTATTTCTTCCTTTAATTCTGTTAATATTTGCTTTATTAGGTGCTCCTCTGTTGGGTACATAAATATTTTTGAATGTTTTAAATAGTGGCCATTATCATTATTTAGTGCCCTTCTTTGTCTCTTATTTGATCTTCATTTTAGAGTCTATTTTGTCTTAAACAAGTGCAGCTATTCTAGCTTTTTGGGGGAGGGTTAAGTATTTATTACTTTAAAATGAAAAAATAGTAGAAATAACATGCTGGAGAAGACATTGAAAAATACTATTGGCAAGCAGAGAAGTGTTCAATCATTATTAATTAATAACTATCAATATCAAAATAGATATTATTAATAGAATTTTAATGATTACATGATATTTAAAGCTAAAGCAGTCTTAGGGTTACTTTTAACTTCAGTGTTAAGAGTACTATGAACTTTCATGCTAAGTGTGCTGACTTAGAGGATCAATTAGGACCTCAGTCAGAACTGTAAACTGCATGAGCACTTATATCCTTACTAATGAGAAGCACATTTGAAGTAGTGCTGGATCTGTTCCAGGGGTTAATACCATGGATTTTACATCTCTTCTGAATCTCTAAGGGCAAATAAAACTTGTAGTTGTGTTGGTTTATACTTCTGTGTTTTATGTAACTTTAAGATTTCAGAAAAATATTTTTATGCACTCTAGAGAAATAATATAAGATTTCTTCAAAGGAATCATGTGTCTATGTGGGTCTGCCCCACCACACCTGAATCACCTTTAGATCCAGTTGCAACACCACACCAAATTGGTTTCAGAGCTTGACAACTAATGCAGAAACATTTTACAAGCTCACAAGTTCTGAAAAAAAAGAATTATGCACATAGTATCATTCTAACTCACACAACATTTTGCTGTGACTGATGATGCCATATTTTGTGTGATATGTCAAAGAATGCATTTGGAATGTAGACACTGATTTGTCATGATCCAAGGTGTTGCAATTCTTTCAAATCCATGCTCAGTTTTTTAGGTAGTCATAGAAGAAAACTCTTACCAACATTATAGTTTTAAAACTGCTGATAACTTTGCAGAATATCATTGTTCTGACCCTGCAAATTCCTCTTTTGATGAGCAGGTTGTGGCATGAATCCTTTATGTGACTGATGTTTAGTGTGAGACAGAGGAACAAGTGAAGGACATGACGATCAGAAAGCAAGTGCTGACATCATGCTCAGTTCATTCTTTCACTTACCCCTCAGTCAACAAATAGGTATAGAGTGACCCCTCTGTGCTCGGTGCAGATCTCAATGCTGGGGACATGGCTGTGAACAAAATAGGGAAAATCTGTCCCCTCACAGAGCTTGAATTCCCTGGCATTATCACTGTGGATATGTCTCAGAAGTTTTAATTTTAAGACTTGGCTAGGCCACTCAGTGCATCATCTGCCCAGAACCATTTAAAACAGTTCTGGAACCATTAGCATCAGAATCACTTAAGGCACCTTTAAGAAAATCAGAATCAGACTTTCTGCAGACAAGGCCTGGAAATCTGCATTTTAACTACCATCCCACTGCAATCTGTCTCTTCACACTAAAGTTTGAAAACTGCTGATTCAAGAGACAGATCTTATCTTAAATGTTTGTAATATACACAAATAATAGTAGTAGTAACAACAACAACAACAACAGGAATGGGAAGAGACTTTGGAAGATGACAGATATATCTGTGGCCTTGATGGTGGTGATGGTTTTGTGAGTGTATATTTATTTCCAAACTCGTCAAATTATATACATTAAGTACAGCTTTTTACATGTCACACATTTCTTAATAAAGTGGTTTTTTAAAAAAATTTAAAATTTAAAAAATAAAAATAAATAAAAATACTAATCCAGTCATTTATTTGTAATATTAATTGTGAAGGAATAATAGTAAAATACTTGAGGCCAAAGTAATTTGCAAAACCTGTGACCATAACCAAAATTGTTGACTTGCCAGAAAGCTGTGGTCTAAACATTCTAACACTCTGTATTCAGAAAGGAGCAGCTGCAGGCTAATGATTTTAATGATTTCCAGGACACATATTGAAAAATTAAATAAAATGTGCTTGACAGCATGTTAATACTCTGATAAATTTCATCATTTCTCTTCTTTTGGTAATTTTTGAAGATATTTTTGTGTTGACTTTTTCCTTCACCAGAGCATTTAAATTCTTTCCCATCAGCTCTATGATGGTGAATGAGAGGGGTGAGAGTTACTGATGCTCTTATACTAACATTGGAGGTAAATAAATAACTAAAAATCACAGATGGAATACTTACAATTAAAACTACAGATATAGCAATAGATATAAAGGTTTCCTTTAAAAGCAGTAAATGAAAGAATCACAGCTGTTTTGCAAAGAAATGTGAAGTCAGCTTGATTGATAATGTTTAATGCCCTTTGAACATCTGTTGAAAGACTTTCCTTTATTTTGGGTAATGTAGGGGAGGAAAAATATTTTTTTTCTCTACCCTTCTATGTTCTTGGTGAGAAGGTTAATGAAATAAAAGATAGATTAGCAGGGGGAAAAAAAAGCAAACAAGTTTAATGACATGTATATCTCCTATGCATATAGGAGATACCCAGGAAAACTAAGTGACTCCCCAAAATGTCTCAAGCCACCACTCTAAATATCTCCAACTAAAGTCATCAGATGTTGGGGGACAGGGGTGGTTAGTTATGGGAAGTTAGCAGGAAAAACACAGTAAACAAAAGTAAGGGCATCATGTAGATTTAAGTTGCTGCCTCTTCCAATGATAAGAGTTTCTTGAGATTTAGTCATCCTTCTCTTTCTGGTACAAAGATAGGGAGACATCCTTACAAATGGAGATTTCTCCTATAAATATAAATATATCTTACAAAAGGGTAACTTCTACTTGGTTTTCAGAGTTTCTCCTGTGTTTGCTATTTCTTAAAAATACCCAGGTTAAGATAATCTTTATGTCAAATAGGCATATTTTGAGTAGGCAAAGTCAGCTCCCCAGTAATATCTAAAAACTGAAGGAATTACTACAAACTATTTGCTAGCCTAAGGAATATGAGCTTATATCTAGGGAAATATAAAATTTTTACTTCTATGTGTATTGTCTCAAAAGTCCCAGTCAAATCAAAGACACATCACATAAAAAGCAAGTACTGATAAAAGAAATGTCCCTATTTTTTTTTTTTTTTTGGCCTGGAAGATGGGCATTCTTAAGAGAAAACCATATAAATTATTCATCAACTCTTTTAAATTAAGCTAATTTTTTGCCTTTGTATACTCTCCTCCTTGCCATTCCGAACTCTCAACATTTCATCAAAAAAAAAATCATTCTCTCTCAAGACTTTCCATGTTTAGTTTTCTCACATGGAATACCTACTCCTGTTATATCTCTTCCTTTTTACTTTGTACCTTTTGATCTTGAAACCTCAGCTCATGATGCCATCTGGGAAGCCTTTCCTCAATGCTCAGGGAGTCATTCCCTTTTCCACCCCCAGCCCTCTGCACACAGAACTCTACCTCAGTACACATCACATTGTACTTCCTCGTGCTGACTCTGGAACTGTCCCAGCCAGTCTTACCCATCCTGGAAACCCAGCTGTGAGGCCACTGCCAAGCTTCCAGTGGGTCAAATCACCATAGCGTTTCAAGTAGATGTTGCAATTCAGCCCACACAAGTATTTTGTTCTGTTCATTCGTTGTTAGGTTTTATTGGTGGTGGTGGTGTTTGCTTTTTTTTTTTTTTGATGGGGTCAGGGAGCCCAGTAGCCAGTATTTAAACATTAGGAAATTGCCCCTGCTATACAAGTCTGGATTTTTGGTCGTTTTTAAAAATCAAAAGATATGGCAACACCAGGCCCAGCAGATTGGAATTTAAGGAAGAGTTGCCCGTAACATAGCACTAACGCCTTTCACTTAATCCCCTTTATCCTTTGCTCATGGTCCTTGCAGTATTAGAATTTGATTTAAATTCCAAATGCCTTAGAATGGAGTATAAAACATTATAGCTAATCCAAGATGATCATCTTTATATTTTAACAATCCCCCCACCATGCTCCTAGTTTTGCTGGTTCAGAATATCTCAAAACTTTTCCTAAGTGTCATGTTTCTCTGTCTACTCATCCAGTATTGTGATTATTCATGTGTCTAGATATTCTTAGCTCTTTGGGTTGAGTGTGTGTCTTTTTATTTCTGAATGTTATCTAGCACGTAGATATTCAATAAACAGTAAAGTGTTAATGGATTAACTTTGACAGGAGGTATCTATGTGGTATTGCTGTGTAACTCTGAGATTAAATTCTTTTCTAGTCAATATCATAGCAGAAGGAATTAAAGTTATCGTTAAGAGTAAGAGATAATAAAATAGAACTACCAAAGGAGTTAGATATCTTCCTGGAGAGTAGAGACTTGGACAGGAAGTGATGAACTCTGTGCAACTAAGACTTTAACTTGCTTCTAGATCCCTTGGGGGTCTCAGTGAACTGCAGCCTCTCACTCAGTGTTTCTGGGGTGGGGTGCTGAGAGTCTGCATTTCTAACATGCTCCAAGGTGAGGCCCATCCCGACACTTTGAACAACAAGTTCAACATATTTGGTTTTTAATAGAGAATTTCATGCTGATCAAGTGGTGGACTGCTTCTCTGGGACATGTTGTTATCTGAAGACGAGGGCTGTGGGAAGTATTTCCATGAGCGCTCTGGTTTTCATTATTCAGTGTGCCAAGATAGCTGAGTACTGGGCTGGGGAAGTGAGTGTGTAATGGGCCAACAGACTCCCTTTGTATAATAAACATGGAGCCTTTACGTACTTAGGAAGCCCTCACTTTGAAAAAAATGTTCACATAAAAGAAGGCCCTTTGATTTTAGTTCAAGGGCAAGCCATCTGGTCTTCTCCTTGTGTAGTAATCAAGCTAATGGTGCCAGTGCCTTCACTGGAGAAAGCAGAGAATGGCACTTCAGAATCTGTTCAAGGGCCTATTTTTAGACTGGCAGCACAGGAAGGAGTGTTTATTTCATGTTTAATGCAACCTTCCACTTCAAATTCAAAATGTTCCTTTTACTCTACTGAGTTTCTATCAAGTCTCCCAAGAAACACTGCCAGCTTTGCATATCCCTATCCTCTAAGATGATTAACTGTTTAAAATTGAAAAGTCCCCAAAATGCAAATCCAAATCATGCCACAGGCCCCTGGTAGGGTACAAAAGACAACTCAAATAAAATGTTTCCAGACGGTTTAAGCATTATTATGTTGTTTATATTCTTGAAGCAAAGGAGGCATCCTAACCTAGAGAAGTTAGTAAAACGTTATTTTGGGGAACATTTATCAGCTTCCTCTTCAGAAGCCTGGGACGGCCACTGCATAGTTCCTGGGATACCACACATCAGACGGATTCTGCTAAGCAGCTGTTCAGCTCTGGTTAAGTGGTGCCGAGCAGAAGGCTGGGATGGCTTGTGTAGTCTATTGTGTTTGAATCATCTACACTCCTAATCTATTTTGCAGTCTCAAAATGTTTCCTTAACCTGACATTTTAGAATTTGAGAGCAAGCTGTATCTGTTAATCGAAATCAATGGATCTTATTGTATGAGAAGAGTGACTTATACCTTTATTGAGTTTTTACAGAAAAGAATCTTGAACTGTCAAGTTTCTTACCATGCCATATCCTACCTGGAATCATTTTTCCCCTAAAGCAATTTAGGCACTTCTTTTTCTGATAATCCCTCAAAGTATACCCTCCACCTTTTAAAAAGAGAGACATTCAAGTTATTGCTTATTTTCAGCTTTCAGTCACAAAATCCATAAAATGTGTTGCTTCAAAATAGAGTGAGTGAAAAAATATGGATTTTAAGCAGGTGTCAGGTTGTTTATTTGGTGTCCCATTTTGAGCCATTTTTGCATTTAGGACATGTTAATCCCCAGGTATACTTGTTCTCTGTTGAATACACATATTTAGCATTTAAATAACGATTTTCGTTTTCAGAGTGTTCTGTGAACATTAATTAGCATTGCTTCACAGCATGTCTGTGAGATGGGTCAATATCATCATCACCATTTTACAGATCAGAAAAGTAGAATTGCAGAAGCCAAGTTATTTGAATGAGAAACTAGACTAAGTCAAAAGCAGCCGGGAGTGGTTTCACAGCCCCTCCTGAAAGACCAAACATTCGGCAGTCTCTGAGCACCAGGGCCTCATTACTCAGTGTTTAGAGGGGGTTTAATGTCTGCAAATGCAAAGATAGTGTTGTTTAAGCAGCAAAAGATCAAATTAGAGAACTTAGTTCATCACTACATGAGCCAGGTCTACTGTGTGCAAGCAAGCTAAATGGCACATGGAGCTACCAACGAGCTGCAGGAGCAGGCTTCTTGACACCCATCTCTGTGACAATGTTGTGGAAACTTTTTCTTTTAACAGTAAGGAGATACTTTTTATTGTGTATCTGTTCTTCATGAGGATGAACTTAGCGTTTACAAATATCATTGATATGAAACCTGTAAGGAGGTATTGTCAGTCTCAGTTTGCAGGTTTAAGAAACTAAGGTCTATGGGTTACATTTCTTGTCCATATTACTTGAGTGATTTGAAGTCAGGCTTAGACTCAAATACAAGTTCATGAATGACTTACCTGTTGTCCTAAATGCCTGGATGATAAGGTTAAGTGCCAATCTGGAGAGAGGGACCTTTATTGACAAGCTACCCAGGGTTGACTTCTCTTTTTGTTCTTATCAGGGACTCAGATGAAGTCATCAACAAGTATATCATGTGTAAGAACCCTGTGAAGACGAATAGCATAGATGTTGGATAAGAGAATAAGGACACACTAAATTTCAAAAGGCCAAGATAGTGAGCCAAATCAAGTGCTATGCTGATTAGGCCACACGTAGAAGTCTATTTTGCATGTACAATTTGGTTATTATACTTTAAAGGAGCTAAAATCCAGCAAAAATATGTTTAGAAGTGAGTGACTAGGAAGCTAATAGGAACAATTAGGCCACTCACAGCAGACCTAAGCCATCACAGCTGTCTTTCACATGAAGGGATATCATGTGCAAGAAGGAATAGATTCCGCATCTATTATACTAGACACTAGAATACTAGATATTAGAATTAATACCAGTGGTTAAGAGTTAAAGGGCCAATGAGTTGTTTAGTTGAGACATTTTTTCAGGGAGTCAGATCTACTCAAGCAACAAATCTATTAACCAGAGAGGTACCCAGTTCCAATCATTAGAGTCGCTTGACCAGAATAGTGAGTGGCAAGATCATGCCTTTGGAGCCTGACAAGCCAGAGTCTGAACCTCAGCTCCTCTACTTGCTCTGATGCTATCTTATTCTTAAAGAGTCAAGTAACAAAAGGGTTTACCCTCTGTTAAATGTCCTAACACTTTGTTGCTAATAGGAGTGCCTCTAAAACTTTAATGTCAGTCTCTTAGTTTAGGAGGATCTAATAGAATGCATTTAATATCAAATGGGTGCTTAGACAAAATGTGATTTAAAGACTTGATGTTAGGTCCCAGAGGGTCTTGGATTTCTAAACCAGGGGCAGACATTAATCACAGGAATAAATTTTGTCATGGGGGATATTTCATAAAGCAAAGTCCCGATGAGTTGACAGTTTTTTCCAAAGTTTTTGCAGCCAGTCTCTGAAAAGTATTACTTAAGTGTAAAGAGAGAAAGCGAAAATTGTAGTCAGGTAGATTGTCAGTATGTTAAAAAAAAAAAAAAACATTTATTCCTTAATTCTATATTAAGATGTTTTAAAGCATGTTTCATAAATTGTACTTGAGGTGACTTTAAATTTAGTCATATGTACTTTTCTTTGGCATATTGTATCTCCTCTCCTTTATTCTTTTCAACCCTTTCATTTGAGGCATCAGAAATACGTGAAATAAAAGCTTGAATGTAGCATCTTAATTATGTAATATGAATTTTCTCCATAAGAATTCAAATTAAATCTAAGAACTTTAAACAACTGAATTAGCATATGTCAATTATACTTAACATAGCGATTTTGTACACATGATTAGAGGTGTGAGTGGCAAGACTTAGTATTTTGGTAGTAATTGAAAGGGCCAGTGAGACAGAGATAGGCATCAGTGATTGCTGTAAGTCAGCCAAACAATTCATCCAAGGTAATCTGTTACTGGCAATACTTAGCATGGAACAGCTTCCTGGTAGAAGTGTCTATCTAATGTGGCATGGAACATTTCCAACTAAAAGTCTCTAGTAGTAATTTTTTTTTTTTCAAAGAAAATCAAATTAGCACAGTGGTTTGAAAAGAGTTTGAAGAGGTCACCCTGGTTACAGAAAAAAAGAGGCATATGTTTTTAGAGATATCTATTTCAAGATTCGTTAGCGCCATTTAAAGACATCCTAGAAGATGATTTCTGTCAAATCTTGCATTCCAGTTTGGATCTAAATCTGGGACAGATTGAATTTTCGTGTCCTATTTTTATTCATGGAAAGATTATGTAAATTAGAATCACAGATTCACTCATTTCAACCAAGCAGAGTTAAATTGAGAACAAGCCAAATTCCTGGACTGTCTTACTCCCAGGACTTTTCTTATTCAGAAGTCGTAACTACCTAAAGTCCTACCTATAGGCAGCCCCTCCTACATCCACCCCCAGATCATGCATCCTGCCTGTGTCTGTACCCCACTTTCTCCTCATTCCCTCTCACTGTAACACAGGAAATGCCTTTTGTTCTATCAAAGGCCCATTTATCTTTGAGGCTTGAGGCCTATTTTTTTTTTCCCTCAAACACCTGTCTTTCTTCCTTTGTAAGTCTCTCCCATTGTCTCTTGCTCCCTTTCAAAATCCATTAAACAGTTTGCTGAGCACCTAGTCGGTGCTGTTCTGGTGTTTTCTGCATTTAAAGATGTTTCCTGTCTCTGAGCTAAGTAAAATTTTGATTTTTTTTTCCCTCACAGATGGGAAAATTCATGAAACCTCCTTTCTTTCTCTCATTAAATGCAATATGCTAACAGTTGCTAGAAGGGACCTATACTGCTTTCAACTTGATGCCTCCAAAAAGGACTTTTCTGTTGTTAGGAAGGTTTTAATCCAGATAGTGTTGCAAATTTGGCAAATGAGGGAAGAGCAGAGGACAAGCGGGTGGCCAATAGGGGGTTTCACCGCAGCTACGGCTGAACCTTTGGAGGGATACCAGGTTATAGCTCCGGAAAGAGGAGCTCAGCCTTGGGGTTTTTTAAAAATTATTTTCCAGGTAACATAAGCTGTAGAATCTCAGTGATATTCAATTACTACTTCTCTTTGTGATGCTTATGTGTATTGAATGGTTACTATATGCCAGATGTTCTTCAAAATGTATTGTGTATGCTAATTAATTGAACCTTCATGATTACCATAATATTTTCCACATTTTATTGGTAAGACAACCAGGATAAACAAATATTGAATGATTTGTGCTAGATCACATTTGGTAGAGCAGGAGTCAAACCCAAGTAATGTGGCACCAGAGCCATTCCTCTCATCCTATTCCCCAGATTCTCTGTGATCTATTTGGGAAGAAAATCCAAAAATGTCTAAACAAAATGTCTCCTGTGTTCTCTCAGGCAGATATGTTCAGTGACTTTGGTTTACCTTACTTAAAATGATGAAGACTACAAGTTATTAATCTTGAGTCTCTTCCTGTGAAATTAAAATCCCAAGTGGCAGAAACACAGAATTTCTGGGAGCCATTTGGAGCTTTTTCCTGTATATTCCCCATAACATGTGCACTGTTTTCTCCTATGAAAATCTTTCCTCTCATTATTCAAAGTAGGCTCTAGAGCATCCCATCTTAAAAAGAGAGAGAAAAGATAATTTTCCTCCAATACTTCTGTGTTTATGTTGGTTAATTATTTTAAAAGTTATATTTGTGTGTGTATTATAAATCAGAAATCAAATTTATTTTTTCTAAATTATGTACAATTGTGCTAACAGCATTTTTTGAATAATTTATTCTTTACTCACCTATTAAAAATACTACACTTTAATTTATTAAATTTCTGAATATATGTAGGACTCTATTAGGGTTCTTCATTCTGTTCTATTGATCTATTTGTTTATTCTTATGCTATTATCATACTATTTAAATTACTCAAAGATATTGGATGTCCTTCTTTTCAAATCTTTTCGACTAGTTTTATTCAACCACCATATATATTTTAGGATAAGCCTATTAATCACTACTTTTTAAATGTTGATAAAACTTTTGCCATTTCATTATTCATAAAAGGCATTTTAATAAAATCTAATTAATTAATTTAACTTCAACTATTTTAGAAATAAATTTTTGAAGAATTGCTTTCTCACCCAGGATTATGGTAAATTTTTCAATTTATTCAGTTTACTCTTATGATCTTAAGTTATCTTTAGTAGTTGTTATATATTTATTACTAGGATTTTTGAAGGTACATTATGATACGTACTATAAAAATGACATGGTTATTTTGCAAAGGGTATCAGTCAATTATATAACTGTTACAAACAAAAAAAAATAGGTTTATTGTATCCTCTCACCACTTTGAACTTTGCATGTTTCTGATTTAGAATTGGGTGATATTAATTTTTTAAAATGTAGTTTGATTATTTTGTCTTACAAAGGGACCCAAACAAACTATTTCAAAACTCAGAAATAAGATAAGATCTAATTTGAAACCATCCTTAAATTTCCTGATAAAGAACTATAAGAAATCTTAATTTCTAAGTATCCTACCCTGGATTCTGGTATACCACCACCCCATTGTGAGAATCACTGATTTCAATTGAAGAACATTTGATTTTTTTATTTGAAAAATAGTTGGAAAATTAAAAGTATATTTAGATAATGTTTCAAATATATACCAGAAAGGACTTTTTATTTATTTATTATTTTGTCAATTGATTTTACTCCTCAATAGATCTTTTATCTATAGAAGTTTTTCTGTGAAATAAATGTCATTTCTTGGTTTGCTGAGACATTTGTAAAAGGTAACATTTAACCAGAGATACATGTTTTCTACATCTCTTCTTTTAAACTGCTCTTTTAAATAATGTATCACATGTATAAATATATTATTAATGCTCACATGTAACTTTTTCTTTGACCTTCACACCAACATTGTACAGCTAAAGGGTAATCATTTATTCTCCTCATTTAATAGGTGAGAAGATTGGCACGGCCAATGTGATTAGCTCACTGTGCTATTGAATTGCTAATCAGTAGACTATCAGCCCAATGGTGCTCCTTCTAAAGTCTACTTCTCCCTAATATTCTGTAGTAAGATGCCATAAAACCAACTCTCCAGATTCCTATCTTTGGTTTTCTTATTTGTATGTTATTTCTCATAACATTCTCCACAAGTGACAGTTTTGGAGCAGACCTATGAGAACACGTAAAGGGAATCTTGAGGGGTGGCAGAAAAGCCACATACCAGTTGTAGTGAGGATCCCACAATAACACAGAGGGAATAAACTACACAGCCACAGTCAACTTATGTCTAAACTCGGGTGATGTGAGTGTAACAATATTGTGCCTTCTTTATGTCACTATAATTACTTTCAAGTTTGTTTTGTCATCAAACAATTTTTTAATCAGTGCAGCTTGTGGAAATCAGCACTCTGGTATATGAATTATTTAATTCACTTATTGTCCACTTCTTAATGCCCAGCCCCATACTCCTGGGGAAAAAAAAAAGATCGGGAAGTTTCAAGAAAGATTACATGGAAAGCAAACATGTGGCCAGACAAAGGTAATATCTGAGTTGTTTCTTATTATCAAAAAAAAAAAAATTGTTTGTAAGAGTAAAATAAAGCTATTAGAAAGGTACATGCTTTTATTTAATAGAAAAAAAATATTTGTCAAAAAGCACAAAGTACATTTTATGCTTGGTTAATTTTTTTTTTAGATAATTTACATACACGTACATCGGAACTGTTTATTTTCACAAAGAAGACATTTAAGCAGAAAGAGGATGCCCTCCTTTTTCATTTCCTTACATATATGACAAAGGCCAAGCCCATGGATTCACTCCAGACTGATAGTGGCACTTTTCCCTTCAACTTCTAGATCTTTCTCAAGTTCAGGTCCCAAAAGAGCTTCTCCCATCTGTTCTAAATTCTAATCTAAGAAAAATCTATTGCTTTTCCTAAGACATCTTTTATTTATTTTCCTAAGATATCTTTTATTTCTTTTTGAAATCATCATCATTTAATCAGATTTTGCCATCCTTAATTATCCCAACACCAGTCATAGTAAACTAAATGAAAAATCTGTTAGGTAGTAAACTAAAAATCTAACTGTGGTTAAAGGAGGAGTGAAAACAAAATAACTAATTAGCTAAACAAACAAATTCCTAATTAATAAAATAATTAGCAAGTATTGCAGTAACCACCAAACTATGTGACATATTGAACTTTGTAATACCTTTCAAAGGAGAGTCAGGCTGCCCTGGAAATGGAAGGTGCATCTGTGTGGTCGGAATTTAGGTGGATTTTAAAGGAAGAGTAGCATTTGAATTGGCAGGCCTGTGCAGAAAGGGCAAACTTGAGTGATTGAAAACAGTGATTTTCAAACATTTTTTCCCTTTTGCAGAAATTTTTCTTCAAGTAAACT
Organism: Cynopterus sphinx; assembly: GCA_030015415.1. Classification (NCBI taxonomy): domain Eukaryota; kingdom Metazoa; phylum Chordata; class Mammalia; order Chiroptera; family Pteropodidae; genus Cynopterus; species Cynopterus sphinx. The sequence continues at coordinate 34,025,446 of CM057387.1, read as the reverse complement.
ATTTGAAACCTAATATATAACAGCTTAAAGTAGAGCCACTCTGATTTAAGGAAGGAGTGAAATGGGCCCCAGAGTCCTATTGATATATCAACCTGATTTTATCTTGGGCCTCTGATTTAGCAGGTTCAAAATCATTCATTGGTATATCATTCGTGCCTATACTTTCTGTGGCTTCTTTGAGCACTAATATCTTAGTCCCAAGATAGAGGCATTTGCAGTGATTCAAAATTGAATCAGGGTCTGAAAGAGTAGCAAGAGGGTAATAAAACAAAAGGATAATTAGGGAGCACTCGTTAAAAAAGAAAATGATTTGTTGACGGGGATGCTGGGAAGAAAAAAAAAAGGAGGAGTCTGTAATGTTGCTTAAGTAATGAGTCTCCATGTCAGAGAAGAGTACTTGTACTAGTCAGAGAACTGAGAAGTCAGGTGAAGATGCTACATGTGTTTCTTTGTTTTAGTGTGTGTGTGTGTGTGTGTGTATGTGTGTGTATTTTGCCTTTCAGTATAACACTGTGCTGAGAAAGGCTTTAAAACAGAAACGTATAGTCCAATTATTCTAGTTGTATCTTTAATTTTCTATCTTTTCTGAAGATCTGGAATCTGCTCATAGACATGTGATCTATATCAAGGCTCTCGTTTCCAGATGGCCCTGGCCTCGCATCATTTATAGCACACCCAGCACTGGAGACAGAGTGAAAAGGAGACATAGTCCTGCTTTCAGAATATTCCCAAATCTGTTGGAGAGACAGATGTATTTAGATGAATAAACGTAAAATTAAAACTGCATTCAGTAGTGGGGAAGGATGGTATTGAGTGCCTGGAGAACATATTCAAGTCCTGATCTAGTCAGAGAAGGTATCCAGAAGACAGTGACATTTAAGCTGAGTAATAGTTAAATAGGAGAAGAAATGGATTGAAAGATGGGAGAACATTCCAAGTAGAGGGAAAGGCATATGCAAAGGCACTAAGGAAAAAGGAGGCCTGGAGCATAGAGGCTGAGAGCCAAGAGAGAAAGCTGAAGAAGAGTACATTATTCTAAGAGCATTGCATGTCCTCGATGGGGAAAAGGAGGGGTGCGTGATGTATTTGGGCCTCAGAAAACTGACTCAGATTGCATCATGGAGAACTATTTGGAGAGTGGACAGATGAGACATGACCAGACAAGTGACTATTGCAGAAATACCAAGAAAGTTCTTGGTATCTTGGACCAAAGCGGCTAGCCTAAAGAGAAACAAGATTCAAAAGATAGTTAGGAAAGAAAATAGATGGGAATTGGTGATGAGGATTAAGGGAGAGCAAGGATAGGTTAATGATATATGAAGAATAATAACACTTTGACATGACATCATTATTGCAAAAATCACTTTCCCAAGTCAGTGTTTGCTTTTTAATTTTGTTTATGGTGCTTTTGATATGGGAATTTTTAAAATATTAATGTGCTATTAAAATTTATTATTTGTTTAATTTGTAATTTTTTGTTGACTTTTTTGCTTAAAAATGAGTTTTCCACGTGCTTAGAAGATATAAATATTTACCCACATTTTCTTCCCATTGTTTGGTAATATCTTTTTCTTTTTGTAGGGGGCAGTGCTTGTACAATTTAGGCCTTTACCACATCTGATTTACATATATATATATATATATATAATCTTATAAGCACGTGGAAAACTCATTTTTAAGCAAAAAAGTCAACAAAAAATTACAAATTAAAAATATAATAAATATATATATGTACACACACACACATACATACATACATACACACACATATGTGTATTATGTATATATAGTACAAGATTTAAGATAGGTATGGAGTTGTTTTCTTGTAAATAGCTAATTGTCTTATAACCCATTTATTAAATTGTGATTGCAAGTCATCCTTTTGTGAAATATTTTCACAATAAATATATCACTGAGATTAACCCTATGAAATATAAATAATTACACATGATATTCATGTGAATATTTCAAGTGATGTGTCTTAAAAAAAACCCGTTGTAAACATTACGCGGAGCAATAGTGTTGAAAATAGAGCAATGAAAACAAATCCAAATTTGTTGGATTTGGACTGTATAGTTTAGTTTTGTTTGTTTATAAAATAATTTTTTTAACTCATTGATTATACTAATTATAATTGTATTTCTCAGTTCTCAACCATTTCTCCTTGGAATTCTACCTTTGCTTTTTAGGACTAAAAAGTCATTTATTTTATTTTTTCTGCTCAGATGGAAATTAAAAAAGAATTTTTTAAATTCATTTTGAAAGATAACTGTAGATTTGAAATCTAGATTATCCTTTACTTTTTTACTAAAACTAATAAGTGCACTGTGAAATTTATTGGGTCTTATGAAGTGATTTTATTAATCCTCAATGTAAATTACCCATTCTGTTGTGACAACTTTCAACATGAGAAAGAAACATGAGCTATATCCAGTCTCCAGTAAGGAAATATAAGTATAATTAGAAAGTCACAATGACTCAAAACGTTGTGTTTTCATTTCCAGAAAACTTGAGTTTTAAAGATTAGGCTTTGCTTATTTTTGCTTTAGTGCCATCCTAGAAACTCCTACCTGTTTATTAGAGCTGTGATTCTCATCTATTCCCATAGCAGTGTTGTGCCCACAGAAGTCTACGACACTATAATTAGGATTTTTCTTCTAAGAAAAACATTATAATAGACATCCTGCCATGCTTATGTTATTTTAATTGGATATTTAGCACTAGGGATCTTCATAATTTATCATAAAACTTTAATGTTAATAAAATCAGCTGGAAGGAAGCACCACTTATCTCCTTGATTGCACCATAAGGAGTAGGATCTTAATCTGAGTCTTTCTTTCCTTTCTTTCTTTTTTTTTTCTTTTCTTTTTTTTTTTAAGCTAATGAGAGCAAAGAGTTTGTAAATGGATCAAGGGATCTCAGCACTGTAACACAATGCTTCACCAAATATTTTTTATAACCCATCTGAAAGAAAAATTACCCAGCACAGAATTAAATAGTCAAGGAAGACTTTATTCAAAACTATTGCAGTCAGGGAGAGAGATTGAACTTGACTACTGCTGAACAAAAAAAAAGCAGTTTTTAAGAACCAGGATGAGCTACTGAAAAAGGAATGGAGGATTTCACAGGAACTTTGGCTGTAATTAGACCATCTGTGTTTGCTAGTCTGTGTTTATGGAGGTTAGGCTTCTACCTTCTGAGAAAGACTGGGAGATAAGAACTCTATCTTTCTTGATTATTACATTTCAAAGGGATGGCTCCCAGGTCCTCGAGAAAGACACTCCTAGGTTGTAAAACTGAAGAGAGTTAGGAAGAAGATTCATATCTTAAAGAGGCAGAGGAAGAATTTATAATTACAATTTTCCAAAGTAAATACTCTTTTAAAAGGGAGATCAGGGGCCTGTCATCAGGAAGAAATGCATCTAAAGTTTGTCCAAGTCGAAGGGAATGTTAAAACCATCTTGGCCATCCATTGCTGGACTACTAGATTTTACCTGATGATCCAGGAACTGATCATCAGGTAAAATCAAGTTCTTTCTTACAGGTAAATGGCATAAAATCTTAAAATCTTTAAACTTTATGTAAAACTAAAGTTTACTCACTAGTAATCTACCAAATTAGACATTAATGTATAACAGAGATGTCTTTGCAGTCTGCTTTAGAGTGCAAGAAATTTCACCATCTCAAGTTTACCAAATGATGATAATAGTTATATCTATTGAGTCCTTAATTTACTCTAGAGACTGTTTTAAGTATGTTTCATATGATGTAGACAACAGTCCGAGAGCTCTTCTTTTCCCAGAAGTTGTAACTTGTCCAAGATCAGACTGGGAATGGAAGAGTAGATCTCAAAACCAGGCCTGTGACTCCAGAGCCAAGATCTTCACCCAAAATAGACATGCATGAGCACAAACTGAAAGAATAACAGGAAATTGCAAGAGAGGTTCTTTTTAGTTTCTTCTTTCCTCTAAGTAATTGAAATATCCCCAAAAGCCAGGCCTAACTCTATACCACTCTAGCAATTCCTACATAAGCCTTAATTCTGTCCTGTTTCTTGAATGGAAGAATTTTTTCTTCAGGCAGGTAGCACCGGGTTTGTTTTTATTCTCATTTACCGTTGTCTCTTGGCAGCCTTTCATTTATTTGTGCAGAAATTTTTAATGAGACAGAGCCTAGCCTGATTTAGAATCAGTTAAGACTCCTACAGTCATTTCACATTCCAGTGACACAACGCAGGAATGATGATGGGTGTCCTGGACCTTTCTCTGTGCTTGGATGATGACATGGATTACAACAAATAAAGAGACGTGTGACCACCATCAATCATGGCACAATAGCACTAGATTGCAAGTCGCAACTTCAGTGAGATATAAAAGCATTAAGATGTGTGCCGAATCTCATACAACACAGATATGTAAAGTCTTCTGTTATATTTTACTTTTTGACTTAACATTTAGAAACCTGAGAAATAATGTGGAATGCTAAGAATTTTCCATTCGAGAATTAAAGTCCTTTCAGTACATGTTTTAATCTCTCTGTGATTATTGACTAGTTTTTTTTTGGGGTGGGCATGTGTTAATTTATAAAAAGAAATAATTATAAACATTTCATTAAGTGTCAGGCTCAGGCTACCCTCTGGGAGCAGGTCATCTAGAAAGGCATACAGTCAAGTGAAGCTTCAGGTACAGTATGGTGTAACTAGTGCAATGAACAGTGGTCAAAATTATGCAGCCATTTCTGAGTTTATATATTTAGCGCTTGTTTCTCCCACCAGACAGTCAATTCCATGAGGGCAGGGACAGGTTTCTTTTGTTGCTCTATCTACAGCAATGCACACATTTTAGAAATTCAGTGAATATTTTTAAATTAATGAGTCACCCATTCTTCAAGTGAGAGCCAAAATATTGGAGAGGATTGGATCAGGAAAGTTTTAGTCGGGGAAAGTTAGTGAAAGAAATCATTATATTGTCATGGAATTTATTATATCTTTCTCATGTTTTCAGTGTTTATATTATAGATGTCACTAGCTTTCTACTATGCACATGGCACTACTCTGTGTCCTACCCAATTTTTCCATTAAGATAGTACTCTGTAATGTACTGACAGTACAAGTCAATGTTCTGTGTGATGAATATGAAATTTTTACTCTTAACTCTTAAGAATATAATGTCTCATACCTGTTTCAGGGTATATTTGAATATAGCTCTACTGATGTAGAAGCTGCACATAAACCAGATACCTGCATGATGGCCCTCCTTTTATTTGTTGGAAAGTCATCGAATGTTAGTTTCTTACAACAGTTCTCCCATTGCCCTGAAGGTTGCTATAGAAATATTAATGATAGTCACTAAAAATTGTTAAATAATCAAAGTCCGTAAATCATAGACATCCTTTATACAAAATGTCATAAGTTTTACCTACCCCATTCTGACTGCTTCTACATTAGTGAATGACATGACATGTTCATACAGAATAACATAAGCTTGTGTGAAGTCTTCTGTAGGTTAAATGGCTGGTTGCTTGAATTTTGGGAGAATAAAATTTAAAAATCAGCTGGAGCAGCAGCTTTTACTTTAGCTTCAGCACCTTTAGTTAAATAAGAATCTCTTTAGGATTCAAAAGGTTTCATAACTGGAATAAAACTCATAAATTAAGAAGCAGATTGTTTTTTTTATTTGAAAAGTGAGATATAATTTTATGCATGATTAGTGCCATCATACAGTGAATATATTTCCTCCAATTGATAAAATACGTTCATTAATGTCTTTCAAAATTATGTGGCAATTATCTTTACACTTTGTTTTGCAAAGGTCTCGAAAGCCAAGTTTAGAAGTTATAACTTCTCTCCTTCTCATTGTCTGTTATTAGTTATAGTGTGATAAATCACCAGTGAAGAGGGCAGTTAAGTTATATTGGTATTGCACAGGGTGTGTATAGGTTTGCAAAGAGCAACTTGACAACCTCTTGAAATTCTTCTTTGCCTCTCTGTAATAAATTCTGGAAAAAAATTTTAAGGAAATAGTGAATGTAAAAATTTACTTGACAATTTACCAAAAATTTTCAAATATCTTCAGAGGAAGTAAACTGTGTAGGTTTTGTCAATCATCCACTATTATCCTAACTATATATCAGGAAGTATCTGTATCATCACTACCTGAATGTATGTATAAGAGGATAAATCATGCAAATTGATGAGAGTCACGTTCAATTATTGTTAATGTTTTTTATTGGAGTATTATTTTATTTCTAACAGGATAATTTCAATTAAGGTATATGGGTTTATTTAACTAACAAACGATTATGTGGCATGATAACATTATAAACTGAAATCTGATGAACTTAGTGATTTCTGTCTGATTTTAAATCTTTTTGATATTTACCTAAGATAGCATGTGTCCAGACTACACCCTACTGGGAAATCTATATCACATGATTATTCTCTATGTTGTCTGAAGATATTTTTAAACTGTTGAGAATGCTTCATCATGCATAGGGGTTAGTATCTGGAAGCTATTTTCTGTGTTGTCTGACAAGATTTTTTAAAACTAAAATAAGGAACAAAATGAAATGTTACAGGAAGTAAAGCATCAGTTTTAATGGTACAGAGCACCCATATAAGACAGTTGCTTTGATTTCAATGAAGCTTGAACTAGGCAAATCTAACAGTACAGCGCCAAAATTAAAAGATATCAGCTTATCAGATTGTTTTTGACAGAATTTTTTTTTGTTCTAAGTGACAGAACCACAACTAACCTACCTGAAATAGAATAGAAGAGAAACTGCTATCCTAGGACGCTGGAAAATCTGCAAGTGATCCAGACTCAGGCACAGCTCAGAGCTGTATTCCATGTTCTCAGCGATACCATCTTCCTTGTGTCACTTCTCTTGCCTTTTTCTGGGTAGCGAGGTCTGCTTTTCCTTTTGTGGGAATTTAAAGTACAGAGCATGAACCTATAGCCAAAGGAAACTATTTATTGCTACCAGAAGGGAGATCTTGCTCATGAAGGAAGCTAACCTGGAGTAAGTCATTTATAAAAAAGTATATTAACTGGCCAGACTGACTTGTATTCCTGTTAAGAAAATGTGAGAATCTTGTGAAATCCAAGGAAAAGAAAACTTTTTACCATCTTAATCATTTTAAGTGTATAGTTCAGTAGTGTCAACTGTATTCACATTGTTGTGCAACACATCTCTAGAACTTTTTTATCTTGCAAAATCAAAACTCTTTGCCTATTGAATGACTCCCCATTTCCCACTCCCCCAAACCCTGGAAACTACCATTCTGTTTTCTGTTTCTATGAGTTTGACTACTTTATCATTCATGTAAGTGGAATCATCTAGTATTTGTATTCTTGTGACTGACTTATTTTACTGAGTATAATGTCCTCGGAACTCATCTATGTTGTAGCATGTGATGAGATTTCAAAAGAAAAAGACATTTTAAGATTTTTTTTAGCTACATGAAAGGGATATTTAAAAACACAATTGCCCTCGGGCAACTTAAATTCATAAAACAAAGATAAAGAAAGCTTATGGGACTGAAAGTAACCGTAAAATGTAATGCTCACATTACGTTTTTAAAATTCAAATTCATTCAAAATAACGAGCTTACCAAGAAAAAAAAGGCAAAATCACATGTGCAGCCTTTGGACTACAAGTTTTCAACATTTGCTGCTTTTAAGTATACATTGAGATATTTTCTTTTTTAAAAAATGAGACAAAATATTTTATTTTTAATTTATTGCATATATTTTTCAATTAAACCATCTATTTTGAGATAATTATTGATTCACATACAGTTGTAAAAAAATAAAAACGCAGAGAAAGTTCATGTGCCCCTTAACAACTTCCCCCCATAGCAAGGCAAATTATCAAACCCTGAGGTACATATTCACCATTACATTTTATACTATTCTAATGATTTATTTCCTGTTTGCCTTCATACATTACTCTTGTCTGTAAAGCCTGTACTTCCTAGAATAGGAATTCCTCTTTCCCTCAAATGTTCCTTAATCTTGTACACAGGAAGGGATTCAAAGAGAATTTTCTAAGTTAGAAAGATGTTTCTTTTTAGGAAAAATGAATGGCATAATGGAAACAAAAGAACTTTCACTAAACTGTAATAGCTTCTTTACACAAATAAATGAAGGAAATTTTGTCCTTAATAGAGAAAAATTAATGCAATTATTTTCTTAGTAGAGAGCATGAAGGGTGTTCACAAACAGTTCCCCAGTCATGGAGTGGCCTTTTGTTTCCCTTCATTTCAACAAAGACCTCATGAAGTCAGTTTAGTTTTTCAATTTTTCAATGATGGTCTAAAGTCAAATAATATACTGACGTTATATAGGTTATACTGAGCCTATTTGAATTATTTTCTGAGGAAAATAGAGTCATTCTCATTTACTCATTCATGCAATACCTATGCATAAAAATAGTAAAAACAAATAAGTATGATAATAATAATAGCTAACTCTTATTATAATTCTTATTAATAGCAGTTACTATATACCAAATACTCTTCTACATCCTGAATTGTTTGTCTCTAATCCATTGTACTCTTTTTTAAAAATCTATACTTTTGCCATGTTTTTATTTTAGTGTCCTCGTTCCAATATACCTTTTAGTGTTCCCCATGTTGCCTACATTGCGTGCATGAAGCTCTGTAGTCAGTATTTTAGTATGACTTTCCACAGAGTACTTTTTATTTCTGCTCCATTTTTTTTTTTTTTAGCTTTCCTGATTTTTATTTCTGTCCCTCAAGAGCTTTCCATGGTATCTATTCTTTTTCTTCTGATTTCATTTTCATGTCCATGACAGTTTATTTATTTTTTCTTTCTTTATTAGTTCCGTGAGCTTACGTTTCAGCTTAATCATCACTTCCCTGAGGTCTTATATTTCTACTTTGTTGTTTTCAAAGACAGAGAGAAATACTTATGTTTTTTAAAGTAGTTGCTTAATATTTAATCTTTTCCTCAGTTCCATGGCTGCTTTTGGGGGTTGGGGAGGAAGCTAGTTTTTCATCTAGTCTTATAGAAACTTGGTGTTAGTGCTGTACTCTTATCTTCTTTCAGAAAACATACTTGTCTCTGGAAAAATTACTTTTCCCTGGATAAGCCCTTCACCGTACATTTATTTGGTAGAGGTGTTTGTTACAGTTCTAGGCTTGCTGATTTCCACAAAGAGAAGGCATTGGTCGTCTCTGCTGCCTCAAATTATACCTGCTTCATGAGAATATGGCCTGTTTAATTCTTTGCTTTCTGTAGCTCTGTCTCTTCTACTTCTCTGAAGCAAAATGTTCTCATCAAGGGCTTATTCCATCAGACCAGGTCACCTCAATTCCTGCACCCATAGGTTTTATGCCCTACATTGACGGGCAGTATATTTTTCTTTGTTATTTCTGAGATCAACTGTCTTTGAACCCTTTTGTCACTGACATTGCTCTGCTTGGCCTTTTGTCTCCACTTGATTCTAGACAATCCTGCTTAACTTCATCAGCTTTTGGCAATTCTACACATATTTTAGTGACTATGTGTTGTCCTAGTAGTCTCTTCCATTTTAAAGTTGGTGTTTGCTGTATTTTATGTATAGAATTCCTTATGTCTTTTTTAAATAGCCTTATTGAGGTTTAATTTACATTCTACAAAATCCTCCCCTTTCAAGAGTACAGTTTGATAATACTTAGTAAATTTATCCAGTTGTGCGACCACGACCACAATCTATTTTTACAAATTTTACACTGCTTCAAAAGTTGCCTTATTTGCAGTCAATCTCTGTTTAAAATTTTAATTGCTGAAATCAAAGTTCTTTGTTTACATAGCTATGATCATTCCAGAAATTACCTCTGCTCTATTTTCATTATTAATAAACCTAAGAGGGAAATGGAAGTTCAATATAGTAGAAGATTAATAACATACAACTATATCTTGGCACTTATTCTTCCACTCTCTAATTTTTATAATAGATTTTTTTTTATAGCTCTCAGATCATTTTCTTCCCAGAAGGAGAGATTTTTGAATGATACACGTTAAGCTCAGGGGTCATTTGGGACATACCGATGTTAATTGCTGCTGTGATTTTGTTAGTGTGAAATGATTTTCCCTTTCAGTATAAAGCTCTGGAGGTAGAAATCAATTGTCTGTACAGGAAAGGAAACCAATTTAAATTAGAGATCCTGAATTATTTTTAAAAAGCTAATATAATTTTAAAAGTAAATTTTACACTTTAAAACACTTTTGCTACACTCAAAATTTAGTAGCAAAATTGGCTACTTAATTTTAATTTTAGTAATGATTGCATTCTTGGTTGGCCCTTGGTTAAATCATTTAACTCTCTTGAACAGTGGTTTCCCAAAATCCCCACAGTAAATCACCTGTTGTTTAGTAAAGTATTTAAGACTTTTGTTAGCAGAAGGTGCCTCAGTGGCATGTTAGATACATCAAAGCACTGAGCGTATGTGGCCAAATTTTTCAGGCATTTTCAGAAATGAGAGAAGATGAAGCCAGCCAACGAAAGGGTACTACTCATTCTCTGAAAACTCCTAGCTAAAAAGAACAATCTCAGGAGGAGGCTTGCAAATCCTTGAACTGTTTTTTATACAATTATCATTTATTAAATGTTTTCCTAGTTCTTAGTTTCTTAGACACAATGCTAAGCATTTTCAATAATAAAATAAATTTATTTTCTTATTGAGCAACAGTTTAATATGCATTAAGTTGGCATTTTCCTTTTTATGGATAAGGAGACTGAGCTCCAGACAGAAAGGCTAGGAAATGGATTAGAAATCCTGGAGCCAATCCACATTTGGCAGCCTGGCTCTTGACCATTCTCTCATGTCTATCCTGCATAGCTTAGACCTTCCTACATATAAAAGGAGAAAATTTGGATTCGCCTTGTGCTTCTTAATGGAAAATATGACATAAATTCAAGATGTTCCCATCCTTCTTGTACGGCCTGGAGTATGTATGAAATGTGCTATTTTTAAGGGTTGCCCTCATTACTGTCTAGGTCTGTTTGTAATATTTCTGCAAGGGAAAGTGTAGGGACAGCTTGGGTCATAATGATGTGAGTGATGACAGTTAAACATTTCAATACTAAGATATTATTTGTTTTATAACAAGATGTCCCCTTTATCACATCAATATCACTAAAGGAGCTTGGTAAAACTACAGCTTCACAACTCACCTCTGAGCCATGTTTTCTATGTAATTTAGCATGTTTCCTTTTTCTTGGTAATGTAAAGCATGCCTTAAGAAGAATAGTTTCAGATAGCCAACACTTTTTAGAGGTGGTGTAATTAGTAGTCAGTATGTGATCAGAAGTTTGATTTTTTTTTTACCTTCCTGTATACAAAGAAAAAGGAATAGGGTATAGTAAAATAAAAGATTGAAGGAATTTCAGGCAAACAAAAATGGAGATATAACAGTCCACTACAAATTATGGATTTAATTGGATTTAACATTGATCATTTTTTCAAATAAAAATGGACATGTGTTTTCAGAAAAAAATGTTAGATGCAACTGAACTACTGTGTCTTGAGTCAAGTCCAAAATCCTTCTCGAAATATATACTATTATGTTCTTCAAAGTCAAATGATGTAGATTTTACAAAATCTGAATATAAAAAGCAACCCGGTAAAATACTGGAGATAAAGAATCTGCTACGGTATTGGTCTTACTCCTTTTAGATCTCCTTCTCTAGAAAAACTTCTGTGATATCTTCTTTCTCATTCACTTCTCTCTCTCTTTCTCCCTGCTCTCTCTCTACTTCTCTCCCTTTCTACCTCCCTCTATCTACCCACATATCCACATACACATTTATGTACATACATATCAGAAAAATCTACGTAATTCTACATGTATGTATATGTATACCCTTTTAAAATAAAGTCTTTCATTAATTGAATTATAACAAACAAACATTGAATCTATAAATCAAATTGGGGAGAATTGGTATTTTGTAGTATATTAAACAGCTATTTGCAAATATATTCCAGCCATAGGTAAAGAAGATAATATATCAGGATCATGATAAGTTTGGTTAAGGAATAAAAGGTGATTTAATATTAGGAAATTAACAAGTATAATTCACCATAACAACAACAAAAAGACATCACAAAATCCTCCCAGTGGGTGCAGAAAAAATATTTGATCAACATCAAAATTCATTCATGATAAAAACTGTTAACAAACTAGAAGTAGAAAAGGATTTTCTTAATATGTTACAAAGAAATTTTGACAACTTCTTCCTGGTCTCTGGGATTGGAACAAAGATTCTGCTTGACCACATTTTACTGAAGGTCCTGCCAGCAGCAAAGTAACTCAGGCATTTTACTCAGCAGCTGGCTTCTGCAGATCGAGAGTTCCAAAAGACAAAATATTGCTAATTTGGAAACTGGCACAGTGTCTCTTCTACTATAGTCTATTAGCTAAAGTAGTCACAGGTCACGCAGATTCGAGAGAAGGGGCCATAGACCCTACCTCTCAGTGGGAAGTGTCAAAGAATTTATCATCACAAATCTGCCACAAATTCTTACGTGTTAGAAGCTATTTATTTTTTGCAATAAAATTTGAACTCTAGCTTGATTGAGATCACTTGAGCTCTACCTTGATTGAATATGAAATTGTGAGTTATTAATTTGCTTCCTTGATGTCTTTTTAGGCTGTGCCCTACCATTTTTCATCATTGAATGTTATGATGGAGAATGTGGTAGAAATATTCGTGCTTTTCCTACTGAGAACCAAAGTGGGTTCTGTTTGTTTATTTTGTTTTGTTTTTCTCTGAACGTAGATATATATTTGCCTCTATTTTAAGGATACTATGTCCCTCTGACATTTTACATACATATTTTTATCTCCTTTATTATATATTTAATAGTATTAAATAGATATTCAAACTTTTATATCTATATTAAATTACACATTTATATATAGTATATATATGTATATGAAGATATAGATTTGTGTATATGCATATAATTCTCTCTCCAGACTTTTAACTTGTCTTTTATATCTCTATTAATTTGCTAAATTTTCCCAAATCTCTTTTTCTGATGTTTTCCACAAATCCTTTTTTATGCTTCTCAAAATGTGATGATCAATTGTTTTATTATCTTCTTTAAGTTCATTTATCTATTCCTTGAGTTCTTTTTTATGGAGATTATATTTTCTATAATTTAGTTGATTGGCCTATAATTTTAAGATGCTTTGGATCTGCATTCTTAAGTTTGCAGTATTCCTTTTCTCCTTACTTATCAGTATATCCACAGATATCTCCTCCTCCCTTTGTACTTTGAATTGTTTCTTACTGACTGGCAGAGGAGAAGTCACCTGGGAATTTGAAGTGTGATCTCATAATTCTACATTTTTCTAATCTTATTTCTATGTGAGGCAGTGAGCTTGTTCTAGACTAGCAGAGAGCCTTTCTTGAGTATAAAGATGTCAAGCACATCTAGTTTTGTATATGATCCTTTAAATTAGTAGTGTAGATTAATATAGCTTCTGTCCCACCTTACTTTACCAAGAACTTATTCTGTGAAGATAGTATATCACAGTCATCTCCAAGCTTTTTGGCATCAGGAACTGGTGCCCCAATGAGAATCTAATGCCTGAGAATCTGAGGTGGAGCTGAGGAGGTGATACTAGCGCTGGGGAGTGGCTGCAGATACAGGTGAAGCTTCGCTCACCTCCTGCTGTGTGGCCAGGTTCCTAATAGGCCACAGACTAGTACAGGTCCACGGTCTGGGGTTGGGGACCTCTGCAGGATACTAAATTAATTTTATGTCCACTTTGGGGCTGGTGTTATCTTTCCAAGCAGCAGGGGATTGGGTTTATTCCTTATCAAACCCTCTATTGGGGAAGTTCATGCTCCACCCACGCTGCCTCTCCCTCACAATGGTCCATCACGGGGTTTCAGATATGGCCAATTCTTATTTTCCTTGATATTCTGGGTTGAAAATCAAAGGGATGAGATTCTTTACTTCAAAATAAATAGCTAGAGGTTAATTTCCAGCATTTGAGCATATGAATTTGACATTTAAAAACTATTTTTATTTTTTTAAATATAAATTTTTCAAGTCATTTTGTTATGAAATACCATTGAACTAATTTATATAAAATATGTTCATTTAAATAGTCTAGTTCATTGCATTCTTTCTTTTAAAATGTATTCTAACATCCTGATTTCCTTTTGCTTTTCAGATGCAGCAACTGTTCCATGAAAATTATGAACACAATCGAAAGGGTTATATCCAAGACCTTCACAATAGCAAAATCCATGCAGCCATAACACTTCATCCCAACAAAAGGCCTGCCTACCAATATAGGCTTCATAACTACATGCTCAGCCGCAAAATTTCTGAACTTCGCTACCGCACCATCCAGCTCCACAGGGAGAGTGCACTGATGAGCAAGCTCAGTAACAGTGAAGTGAGCAAGGAAGATCAGCAGCTGGGGGTGGTGCCTTCTTTCAACCACTTCCAGCCCCGGGAGAGAGATGAGGTGATAGAATGGGAGTTCCTGACAGGAAAGCTCCTTTATTCAGCATCTGAGAACCAGCCTCCTCGACAGAGCATCAACAGCATACTAAGAACAGCACTGGATGATACTGTCCTACAGGTGATGGAGATGATCAATGAGAATGCCAAGAGTAGGGGACGGGTCATTGACTTCAAGGAAATTCAATATGGCTACCGCAGGGTTGATCCCATGCATGGGGTGGAGTACATTTTGGATTTACTCCTCTTATACAAAAGGCACAAGGGGAGGAAACTGACTGTGCCAGTGAGACGCCATGCCTATCTTCAGCAGTTGTTCAGCAAACCTTTCTTCAGAGAAACTGAAGAGCTAGATGTCAACAGCCTTGTGGAGACTATTAACAGTGATACTCAGTCGTTCTCTTTTATCTCTAATTCTTTAAAGATATTATCTTCTTTTCAAGATGCCAAAGAAGTGGGAGGGCGCAATGAAAAGAAAATACACATTCTTGTTCCTCTCACTGGAAGGTATGACATTTTCTTGAGATTCATGGAGAACTTTGAAAATACTTGTCTGATCTCAAAGCAAAATGTAAAACTGGTCATCATTCTTTTCAGTAGGGATTCTAGCCAAGATTCCAACAAGCATATGGAGCTGATAAAAGACTATCAGAACAAGTACCCTAAAGCAGAAATAACACTGATCCCCATGAAAGGAGAGTTTTCCAGAGGTCTTGGCCTTGAAGTGGCTTCTTCCCACTTTGACAATGATACTTTGCTGCTATTTTGTGATGTTGACTTGATCTTCAGAGGAGACTTTCTCCAACGATGTAGAGACAATACAGTTCAGGGACAACAGGTGTATTACCCCATCATCTTTAGCCAGTATGACCCAAAGGTAACCAACAGGGTAAATCCTCCCACTGATGATGACTTTGTCTTCTCAAAGAAGACCGGATTTTGGAGAGACTATGGATATGGAATTACTTGTATTTATAAAAGTGATCTTCTGGGTGCAGGTGGATTTGATACCTCAATACAAGGTTGGGGACTGGAAGATGTAGATCTCTACAATAAAGTTATTCTATCTGGCTTAAAGCCCTTCAGAAGTCAAGAAGTAGGAGTGGTGCATATTTTCCATCCAGTTCATTGTGACCCTAACTTGGACCCTAAGCAGTATAAAATGTGCTTAGGCTCCAAGGCAAGTACTTTTGCCTCAACCATGCAACTGGCTGAACTCTGGTTGGAAAAACATTTGGGTGTCAGGTACAATCGAACTCTCTCCTGACAGTCCAGGCAACTCATATTGCCTTTTTAAAGGGGAGTTTACCTCATTGTTGGTCGTTGTTATTTTTATTTTATTATTGTTATTTTTATTATAATTATTATTGTTGTAATTTTATTTTGTTGTCCTGGTCTTAAACTACTCTTGGTTTGGTTTGTCTTCCAAAGAGTGTTTGTTGACCTCAAGCAAGAAGAGTCTGCAGTTCACTGATTTTTTTTTTAGATTTCTACTGAAGTCAATATATGTATTACTTTTATATATCTTTATTGGAGATTGAGTTAAATCATGGCAATCAAATGACTTTTGAAGTCCGTTCATCATGAGAAACAGCTTGGAAGAATGTTCTCTTGTTGGGGCTCATAGACGCAATATCAACTTTTATTTTGTTTGTCAGATTCAATGTGACACAAATATTTACTGGTGAAAGGTACCACAAAAGTGCTTTATGCTTCCTATGGGGAAGGGACTCTGTAACATAAACTTGAGTTTTGTAATTTATACAAGGACTTAAATATATAGACGATAATTTTCTTCATCTTTAGAATTTTTAAAGTAAATGAACACTTATGATTGTATGTTTATTTTTTAAAAAAAGGTTTTAAAAATTGAGGAGTTTTGTTCCACAAGCAACCGGTACTGGCTACCCTGGTCTTAAGAAAATTATGTACTCCTCACAATTGTCTGCTATAAATGCGAATGAACTTTATTTTCTCAAGGAAATATGATTTAATTAAATATTCATGTACATTTTAGAAGCTTTATGAAACAATGTCCTTCATTTGCTGGCAAGAAGATAAAATATGACAGAACCTGGTAATTTATAATAAAACACAGGTATAACAGTATTCTTTTTCAAAAACGCTGAAAAAGTTGTGTTGTTTCCTTTTAGTGTATTTATACCAAATGTACTTGCTACACAGACTGGAAAAGTTATATTATTATGCTTTAAATACTAACCTTCATAAGTTACTAAAATCAGTAGTTTTTAATTCAATAATTTATAATCTAACAGAAGCATTCCTCCTCAATCTCTTTAGCTTTGTAACCAAACTGATCCAAGAACAGATTAGAAACAGCCTTTAATATGGGTTGGTAGATGATTCAAAGATACAAAATCAATGGAGAAATTGTGAATATAAAATTAATTTTACAATTATAGTTGTGCAACTATATAAACACATAGAAAATATCTCATTTAATTTCACATATTCTTTCTTAAAAATAACCAATGGTGTCCAAATGTAAAAAAACATAATCTCGTTCAAAAGTGTAAGCAAAAATGAAAATTTATGCAAGAAGATCTCATGAAGGCATATTTTTAAATTTTTATTTTGTAAATAGGTAATGCATTTGCATAATTCCAAAATTAATCAAAAATTTTAAATGTCTACACTATCTGGTCCTTCTCCCTATCTACTCAGATCTTCCCTTGACCATACATAACCAACTGTTTGAGGCCTTTTGTCTTTCTAGAGTTTCTTAAGCAAAAAAAGATAAATTTAATTTTTCACCTTAACACACAAAATGTACCATACTGTCCATACTGTTCTTCACTTTGATTTTCTTTTCACACAATAGGACTAAAATTTGCATCAAAATTGATTTGAAAGCTACTATTATCAATTGTTGTCATTATTTGGAACTGATTTCCAAGAGGCCATACAATATTTGCTTAGTGATGGGTTCCTTACATGGTAACAATGTCTTTTAATGAAGACATTTTGGGGGCTTCTGAAAAATTATATTGCTTAATAGTGTGACAAATATGGTTTCCTTGATTATTCTCCTTGACTATAACATATAATTTTAATAATGTCATACTCATTAAAAAAAATTAAGGACACTTTTATATGTAAAAAACCTTGACAGTGCTAACAATTCAGAATTGATCTCAGCTCTGATATTGTCTCTGGCCTTCATACCTTATTTTTATAGCTTATTTCCCTACATTGTGTGACTTAGCTCTTTTGCATATTTTATTTTCCTGTGTAGTAAATATATTAACATGCAGTAAAGATAGTCACTGGGGAAGATCTATTACTAAACAACAATTATAATGATTATATTAATGAGGAAAAGAAATCAAGGCCTTTCCTTTACTTAAATAACTGAAATAACAGAGTTTTACAGAGGAATAAATGTAAAAGTCTCATTTAAAACACTCCAAATCTTAGAGAGTAATTAGGTAGCTACTCAGGGATTAAGTGGCATTCTCACGTTATACCAATGAAATTATACTGGTGAAACAAGAAATGCAGAGATCTCGTTTGAGCTCAATTAGACACATGCATGCTATACTGAAATTAATATAGGTGCATTTAAATTTAAATTTAAATTCAATTTCATAACTTTGATTTTTTTTCAGGCACTGAAATATTTCCTGACTAAAAATTTATTGAAATATACTAGTAAAATTAGGACTGTTTGCTGTTTAACCTGTTTAGTATCGCTTAAAATCCCTTTAAGGCTGAAGGGCAACACAATGTGAATGCAACCTGAAGCACAATATATGTACGTCATTGGCATAACCTTATTCGGATAGCTACAGATGTTCTGTTTAAATGTCCTCCCTATAACAAGTTCATCAGCCTTCAACATCATCTTGCAATCATCCCCTGTGCACTCAGCATTTTATTTGCCTTGTTCTTTTAAATGTAATCCTCACACAGCTCTCAGAATATTGATATTATTTTCTTCATTCAGCAGATATGGAAACTGAGGCTACAAGTGATTAAGTAACTTGTCCTGAGTTCACACAGTTGGCATGTACTCATGTTAAGATTTAAATTAATTGCTGTCTGAATCTGGAGCACCTGTCTTTCCACTTTAACTCATGGCCTCTCTCAGTTGAGTGATATAAAAGACAATGAGGGAGAAAAAGTCTAGGCGACACCATGGATTAGATTGTGCTTTCGTTCTGCTTGCTTCTGCTCTACGCTCGTTCTGGTTAGAACTAAGTTTGCTGTTCCTTTACTCAGAGCCCTTCTGGCTTTTAATCTCAGTCTTCCACCACTTTGCTAGCTCCCTCTGTGTAATGCTGCCTTGGGAAGGGGTTTCTTCTGTCTACTTGCTCACAAATCACTGGATCTCATACAGCAGGAAAAAAAAAAAAAAAGCTGAAAATTCCTGATGCCAGCAGTGGCCCTTCTATATGTTCTCAGCCAGCTGAGAGCAGAAGCTGTCCACAATGAACACCACCACATAATCGCTTGACTATTTATGTCACTTGTCCCATACAGATTTGGCTAAAGCAACTTTGTCAGTGCTGAGCTATTTCTGAATCTGAGAGTTGAGCCCATTATGCCTAGTTCATAGATAGGGAACTAAAGGAATGAAATACCCAAATGTGGACTGATAGTCTAACAAAGAAAAATAAATGTTCACTGGACAGGTAACTTATAAAGACCCTCTATTTTTAACATCAGAAAGCTGAGGCCTGTCTCTAGTCACCAGCACCATGCTGGGATGCTCTGGTTTTTCATGGTTGCATTTTCAGATTAGCCCTGGGCAGTTTCTTCTTCCAGGAGGAGGGCCCGGAAGATGAGGCCACTTTCCAGTGGCTTGGATTGCCCAAATGAGAGGCTGTGGCACTCACAGGTCTGTTGAACTCTCACTGAGACTTAGAGCTAGAAAGAGATTTGTTGTCTCTCCCCTTTACCTCTCTTCACACAACAAAAAATCTGTTTAAGCAGGTAAAACATATCAAGATGAGTCTCAACTAGCCAGTAAAATATCTATAGCTCTGTCCTGGCTGTGGTGATGAGACTTCTATGGGAGAATGAAGGCATTGACACATCTCACATTGTGTGGTCAAGCTACCTCTCTGAGTCACTGCATCTTTGCCCTGCAAGTCATAGTAACCTAGTGTGCCTTGCCCTAGGGATTTCTCTAAGAGTGTCTGCTAGGAAGTTGAGGCATTGTCTGCTTAGGGTCTCATTCATGCTTACGGTAGTGTCCCCCTTATTCACAGTTTCACTTTCTGTCATTTCTGTTATCTGCGGTCAACTGCAGTCTGAAAATATGAAATGGAAAATTCCAGGATAAGCAACTCGTAAGTTTTAAATTGAGTTGAACACCATTCTGAATAACGTGATGAGAGCTCATGAGTCCTGCTCATTTCCGCCCATAGTGTGACTCATACCTTTCTCTTGTGTCTCCACACTGTAGACATTCCCCACCCAATAGTCACTTAGTCAACTTGGTTATCATATAAACTGTTGAGGTATTGCAGTACTAGTGTTCAAGTCTCCATTATCTTACTTAATAATGGCCCCGAAACATAAGAAGAGTGATGCTGTCAAATCAGATATGCCCAAGAGAAGCAAGAAAGTGCGTTCTTTAGGTAAAAAGGCTAAATGTTCTCCACTTAATAAGAAAAAAGTCATATGCTGATTTTGCTGAGATCTGTTCTTCTATCTGTGAAATTGTGAAGAAGGAAAAATAAATTTGTACCAGTTTGCTGAGAGAGCGCGTATTTGTTAAGTGGCGCGGGCCGGTAGTGGCTTCAGGCTCCACTGGGTGCCTGCATCACTAGCCTCGCTTCCTCTTGCCACATAAGCCCTATATCACCTCACGTCACAAGAGGAAGGGTGAGTACAGTCCAATAAGATTTTGAGAGAGAGAGAGACAGACAGACAGACAGACAGACAGAGACCTCATTCACATAACTTTTATTACAGTTTATTGTCATAATTATTTTTTTATCATTGATAATCCCATTAAATCTAACTGATAAATTTTATCATAGGTTATATATATAGGAAAAAGCACATAGTATGTATATAGATCTGTAGTATTTATTCATGGTTTTAAGCACCCACTGGGGGTCTTGGAACATATTCCCCACAGATAAGAGGAGACTTCTATAATTATTGAATACCTACCTCCTCAGGAAGGAGCTTGTGGTTATGGGTATTATTTGGTGAATGTAAAATAGTACCCCAAGGGACTATACAGGGACATGTTATCAGTTCTTAGTGCTACTGACTTGCCTACCTTCCCCATCTCTGCTTTTATGAGCATCCTAATCATTGTCAAAGGTAGTCTGTTGGCCTCCTAGACCTTAAGTTTTTGAGCAGTAGTAACAGCGGAGGCAGGATGGAGGCCTGGAATATGCTAGTGCTGCACTGCCTCTGTGTGCCCCGGAGCCTCGCTCAGGCGCAGCCCACTGCCTAGGTTGCCTTGCCAGGTGGCGGCCCTGATGAGACCTCAGCAGTAACTCATGCCCCCAGGTGGCAATACAGTCACATCTGAAGCAAGCTGCGAACCACCTGGCACTGACACAAAGATGCCAGCATATTCTAGCATCACCCTCAATTTGACATCCACTTGTCTATTTCCCTCTTCCTCAGATCAGACGCTACCAAGATCTGTGCCATATTTGAGATTCTACTCCATGCAGGATTTTATTTCAATCAGATTCAATCCATATGTATTATTCTATAGGTTAATATCAAAGCTGAGGTTATTGAGTTTTGATTATCCATCATGCACAGGCTCTTTCATTCTGACCCAAAGTCGGTGCTTATTTATAAGAATATTTATAGGGATAATTCTGAAAGAATTGGTGAGTATAAGATTAGAAGGGAAAAAAATGTTATTTAAAAAGAACCTTAAAAAAAAAGACTTCCACAGAAAACAAAAAGCTTTTTTTTCTAAAATACTTGTTCTTATCTGTAATGTTAACCAATTAACAAATATTTACTCAGAACTTGTTTGGGAACAATACTTTCAACTATAACTCTAAGAATGTAAAAATAAACCATCTGAAAACAAACCTCACCACCATCAGGCCTCCTTCTGTGGGGCTGTTCTCCATCTTCTCAGTTTTTCCCCAACTGCTATCCCCTAAATTCCCACAAATATTGCATTTTCTTATTTTATCAAAGCAGGAAAAGTATGTGTATATGTCAAATGGACTCTAAGATCTGTAGGTGAATTTCAAATACAGAAATAAGAACTTGCCTTGTTTCTGGCATCACATGTTCAATTTGACATCGATCAAAAATAACTCAAGGCCAAAAGTTCATATAAAAATAAAAATAAATACCACAACCTTAGGATTGATGACTTTCTGTATCTAATCTATCAAATGTTCTGTCACTACAATTAGCTTCAAGTTTATTTCTCTTTCTCTTCCACACCCACCAAAGTGGCTCCAATACCTGCTTCTATTACCTAAATCCTTTTTTTTTTCATTTAAAAAAATGTATTCATTTAAATTATTTTTAAGTATATAGTATATTGATTGGACATTTATGTAGTTCACAAAACAATACCCTCAATTGCTCCCACCCTTTCCTGGCTCTCCACCTAGCCAACGTATTAATGTTAACTGCTTTCCCTATGCCATGCTCCCCATACACGTGACCATTTATCAACTATTAATTTATATTTCTTTAACCCTTTACCCCATTCTCCCATCACCCCACCTTCCTTCCCCTCTGTCACTAAATTGTCCACTATATTTGTGAGTCTGTTTTTGATTAGTTTGTTCTTTTTGTTCCTTAGATTCTGCACATAAGTGAAATCATATGGTATTTATCTTTCCTTGTCTGACTTATTTCACTCAACATAATAACCTCTAGGTTCATCCATGTTGTTGCAAATGGTAAGATTTCATTTTTTTAATGGCTGAATAATATTCCATTGTATATATAAACTGTAATTTTTTTATCCAATCGTCTCTTTATTGGTATTTAGTTTGCTTCCATATCTTGGTTATTGTAAATTATGCTGCCATGAATATTGGGGCACATAGATCTTTATAAATTACTGTTTTGGTTTTCTTTGGATAAATACCCAGAAGTGCAATTGCTGGGTCAAAAGGTATCGCCATTTTTAATTTTTTGAGAAACCTCCATACTGTTTTCTATAGCAGCTGTACTAATTTGCAATCCCACCAACAATGTATGAGGGTTCCTTTTCTCTGTATCCTTGCCAATAATTGGTGATAGACATTCTCATAGGTGTAAAATGATATCTCATTGTAATTTTAATTTGCATTTCTCTGATGATTAGTGACCTTGAGCATCTTTTCATATGTCTATAGGCCATCTGTATTTCCTTTTTGGAGAGTACCTGTTCAGGACTTCTGTCCATTTTTTAATTGGATTGTTTGTTTTTTTTATTATTCGATTGTATGAGCTCTTTATATATTTGGATATTAACCCCTTATCATATGTATCATTAGCGAATATCTTCTCCCAGTCATTTGTCTTTTTGTTTTGTTGATAATTCCCTTTGCTATACAAAAACTTTTTAGTTTAATGTAGTCCCATTTGTTTATTCTTTCGTTTCTTTTGCCCAGAGGAGGCATATCTGAAAAAAACAATTCCTGTTAGTAATATCAGAGAGTTTATTGTCTATATTTTCTTCTAGAAGTTTTTTGGTTTCAGGTCTTACATTTAAGTCTTTAATCCATTTTTAATCTATTCTTGTATATGGTGTAAGAAGAGGGTCCAGCTTTTTTTTTTTTTTTTGCATATATCTGTCCAATTGTCCCAACACCATTTATTGAAGAGACTGTTTTTACCCCATTGTATATTCTTGCATCCTTTGTCGTTTATTAAGTGAGTGTATATGCGTGGATTTATCTCTGGGCTCTTTATTCTATTCCATTAATCAACGTATCTGTTTTTATGTCAGTACCATGCTGTTTGGTTACTGTAGCCTTGTAGTACAGTTTGATATCAGGTAGTGTGGCAGCTCCTACTTTGTTCTTTCTCAAGAATGCCGTGGCTATTCAGGGTCTTTTATGGCTCCATCTAAGTTTTAGGATTATTTGTTATAGCTCTCTGAAAAATGCCATTGGTGTTTTGATAGGGATTGCATTGAATCTATAGATTGCTTTGCGTGGTATGGCCATTTTAATGATGTTGATTCTTCCTTCCCATGAACATAGTATACACTTCCATTTATTTGTATCTTCTTCAATTTCTTTTTTCAATGACTTATACTTTTCTGAAAACAAGTCTTCTACCTTTTTGGATAATTTGATTCCCAGGTATTTTACAGTTTTCAATGCAATTATAAATGGGATTGTTTTCTTAATTTCTCTTTCTGAAAGTTTATCATTGGTGTATAAAAATGCCACTGACTTCTGAATATTTATGTTGTAACTTGCTACTTTACTGAATTCATTGATCATTTCTCACATTTTTTTTGGTGGACTCTTTAGGGTTCTCTCTCTATAGTAGTATCATGTCATCAGCAAATAACCGGAGTTTTACTTCTTCCTTTCCAATTCAGATGCCTTTAATTTCCCTTTCTTGTCTTATTACTGTGCCTAAGACTTCCAAACAATGTTGAAGAGGAATGGTGAAAGTGGGCATCCTTGTCTTGTTCTTGATCTTAAGGAAAATGCTTTTAGCCTTTCTCCATTGAGTATGATGTTAGCTGCAGGTTTGTCATATATGGCCTTTATTTTGTTAAGGTATGTTCCCTCTATTCCCACTTTGCTGAGAGTTTTTGCCATAAATAGAATCTAGGTTTTGCTGAACGCTTTTTCTGCATCTATTGCTATGATCATATGGTTCTTATCTTTCAATTTGTTAATGTGGTGCATTGCATTAATTTGCGAATATTGAACCAAACTTGTATCCCAGGAATAAATCCCACTTGATCATGATGTATGATATTTTCAATGTATTGCTAAATTCAGTTTGCTAATATTGTTTTGAGGATTTTTGAATCAATATTCATAAGAGATATTGGCCTATAGTTTTTTCTTTTTTTGTAATGTCTTTGCCTGGTTTTGGAATTGAGGTAATGGTGGCCTTATAAAAGGAGTTATGGAGCCTTCCCTC
Organism: Cynopterus sphinx; assembly: GCA_030015415.1. Classification (NCBI taxonomy): domain Eukaryota; kingdom Metazoa; phylum Chordata; class Mammalia; order Chiroptera; family Pteropodidae; genus Cynopterus; species Cynopterus sphinx. The sequence continues at coordinate 34,000,884 of CM057387.1, read as the reverse complement.
TTATTGAAATTTTTGGAATAGTTTGAGAAGAATAGGTGACGATTCTTCTTTGAATGCTTGGTGAAAGTTGCCTATGAAGTCATCTGGTCCAGGACTTTTGTTTTTTGGGAGTTTTTTGATTACTGATTCTATTTCATTGGTGGTAATACCTAAATCTTTAACAGGTAATAAATGAATGTTAAAGGCATAATACTAAGAAAAGGAAAGGGAGAAGGCAGTTCCTTGTGTATCTACCTTTTAAAGACTATTTTTCTTTTCTTTGCAAGTGGATTCTTCCCTGTCATTTAATACAGCTATATAAGATTTATTTTACAAGTTTTGGGTTTTAAGAAGTTATCACTGTATAAATCATGAACTTGAAGGCTGTAGTTAACATAAATTTTTCAATTCTTTTTCATTAGCAACCCTAGTCTCTTTAAAGCTTGCTGTAATTTATTTCTCTTCCTTGTTAGCTAACTGGAATCCCAAGGGTAGAGATCTTACACTGCCTCTTGAGTATTCAGGCTAGAAACAGAAGGAAGAAAAGGTCAAAACTCTTTGATTCCCGACAAGTCCTTCCCATTTCTCCATTAATCTGTTCAACGTTAAATTGGGGTTTGTATTTTAATAAGAAAAGCATTGCATCCAAATATTTACCAAGTTAATAATTCATTTATTTAAAAAAAAAGAGGTTTCCTGAATAAATCTTAGTATGTATTTTTAGAAATTAATTTGCTCCCGGAAACCAAATTTATAATGAAAGAGATCAGTTTACATGTTTTTTTTTTTTTTTTTTTGGTAAACCATTATTATGTGGAGCTTAAAAATATAAAATAATTATGATTTATGCCATTATTGCTGTTTTCTCAATATCTATAATGTCCATATTTTGATATTCTACATAAGACAAGCAGAATTCTTTTAAGAATGCTACAAACTCAGAAAGGCTGAGAAGAGAAAGGAACTATCACTGCTCCTAGTCATTTATCTTTCTTTTGTACCTGCCCCTTATGCATTGTGCCTTTAACTTAGGAGAGTGTCCTTTGGTCTCCAAAGATGTCTTCCACTTGTCAGTTTATTTATTTATTTTTTTAAAAGCTGTTTTTTAATAAGGAAGGAAAAAAACAAAGTTATTTTTTATGTTATTAGATTCATTGTTTCAACAGCTATTGTTCATTAAGTGCTAACTTACTGCACAGTAACTGAGCAATTATTATATCCTTTGAACTTCATTAACTCTAAAGTAGGTATCATTATCCTCATTTTACAGATGAGCAAAATAGGTGACAGATTCATCTTGTTCTTCAGAATGAAAATGCCTGGGTTTGAGCTGGGACCCAAACACAGGTCCATCTGAGTCTGGACACATACCTTCCCCAAGACTCAGTAAGTCAGACAGGGTGGAGTGTGTATCTATCTACTTTCCTATCTTTAGAGCTCACCCAGGGTGCTCACTGAACAAAACTGAGATACATTTATACTGATATCTTGTCAGTTATGGCAGAATGGTTCTGGCAGAACAATTTATTTCCACCCCTTCTCACTCTTTCCCTCTCTCCCTCCTTCATTGGTTCCTTCACTTAACAAACATACACTAATGGTTTATTTGACACAATATGCCAGGATAACATCTGTTTTGTTCAAACCACTGCCTTGGTAGCATCATTCTACACCAAGTGACTGGGTCATCCGGAATGCCATAATTCAGGATTTGGTCACATCAAAACATCTTAAAAGAGAGAAGTAGTATATATTAGGAAATTGAGACTCACACATAGTGAAACAAATATCTAAGAGAAAGCCTTTAAAACTCCACAAAATGCATATCTTTTGCAATAAAATCACTTTTATATGTGCTTTTTAAATGTGTAATTCACAGAGTTTACTTCTTAAATAAATGTAAATAAGTTTATCAAACATATTAATTTATCCTTCTAAGATATATGCTTCTTTGTTTCCATTCTAATAGATCCTAGATATTTTATTACTATTATTTATTATTACTGTTATTTAATGAAATAACTGTTGACTCTGAATTGTATAGAAAAATATGAAGTCATTTTTGAAACCACAGATATACTGGGACAATTCTTAACAGCACTATTTTGGCTTAAAAAAAATTCTGTTGTGAGTCAGTTGCAGGTATTATTTTTCTGGGCATTCTCAGGAAAGTAATTTAAGCTTTAAATTCCTTTGCAGAAAATTAACTTCAAGGAAATTGCAGCCATTTAGGACAAAAGTGTGTGGAAATGAAAGTCTTCCTCCTTATGTGCTTTTATAGGTATTTTGTATTTTATAGGTATTTTGTATTCTATTTATTCCTTGACCTTTTTTGATACTAGTACCTCTTTCTTTAGGTGAGAACCTATTCCTAAACCAGGAGCTCTCACCTGTAGCTCTTTATTTCTCTTGTTCTCAGTGGCAGTCTCTCCTGCACATGGGCAGAACAACTGACTTTATTTCTCTTATTGATTTCTTCAGCATTTTCAGAAATTGTAATATTGTATTACATATTGTAAAATTCTTTCAGTGAATATTTAATAAAATGTTTTAAAAGTTATTTTTAAAATATATTTTATCTAAAAATAGATCAAAGATGTATAATATTAACATCTTCTTACTTTCCATTGAAGCCAAATGTAGTTTCTTTTTGTTGATGTACTTAATGCTTTAGAAATTACCAGATTCTCTTTTGTTTTAAAATAAGATGTAAAGTTATTTAGTCTTCATTTCCATGACAATCTACACTGACTTTTAAAGACCCAAGAATATTTTTTGAATTATCACATCATAAAAACTCCAAAAATAAGCAGGATTTTTACTATGTGCAACCACATTGTTACTTCTCTTCTTAGTGCTGTCTAAAATTTTCCAAACTCACTTAGAATAAAACCTAAACTACTTATCCTGTCATATAATGCCTGCCCATGTGATCTTCCCTTGTCTCCTCCCTGTCTCCTCCTGTCACTTACACTCTGCTTCATTCTGCTTCTATCAATCACATCAGCTTCCATTTGAACTTGTAAGCAGGCCAAGCTTGGTCCCACCTTTAGACCCCTGCCCTGTCTCTCCCTGGACTTGGAAAGGTTGTTCGTGAGATCTTCCCAAAATAGGCTCCCTTTTGTAATCAGTCTCTCCAGAAAGGACTCCTTGTGAGAGAGGCTTTCCTGACCACCCATTCTTAAATAGCTCCCTCTCCCATCCCTCCAAGTTTCGTTCTTGGACTTCTCTATCACCATCAGATAGTCATTATCACTCTGATATAGCATCTCCTATATCTTCTGTTTACAGTGTATCTGGTATTTTCATGATTTACTTTTTGGTATATCTATCTCCTTGTCGCCTTCTTCAATAAAATATATGCTCCATGAGAACAGGGACAGTAATTACCTTGTTCAGTTCTGTGCTCTCAGGCTCTAGAAGAGGAACTCACACACTGACCCCACACACTGGCTTGGAGATCTCACTGCCAGGACCATGAACCTGACTTAGACAGGACATCATGTATATTGACTGTTCAGGTTCAGCTCAACTTTACCCCTCTATACTTTTGTCTTCTCTACCTCCTACCCTCTTTAATCTTTTTTTTTTCTTAATTTACCTTTTACATTTGTTTTAGCTTTGTGGATTTCTAACTTCATCTTATTCAAGATCATGCATCATTTAACCCTTTTTACTCCTCCACTCATTCATCAGCAAGTGTTCCATCTTTTAATATAAGCTGAATATTTGTTAAATGCTAAGCCATGCAGGGGGGAAATTACCCCCTCTCCCTATAATAACAACAAAGCACACACACAAAAATCAAATACCAAATTAAAAGTGTCCTTCAGGATATCAGCCAGGATATTATTGCTATTTCTTTCTTCTTCCTACTCTGCGCAACTGTGGTGGGGTGTTCGTTTAAAAGTTGTTTTCTTCTAGAATGTGAAAACAAACCATGTGTCTGGGTATCATTGTACTAATTCTCTCTCTCAAATACCTCCTATGTTTGAAGTTTCAAGTCAGACTATAACTTAAGATAGACTACACTTCTGTGGAATCGAAACAGCTCTGAAGTCTGTTGGTGACCCTTGTGGTCTCAGAGCTCCACCTTATTAAGGGGATTTGATATGACTGATTTGGATATGATTGATCTGTATTGGAAAATCCAATTGACTCCTCAATATGAAGATAACAACTAATTAATTCACAGGGCAGTTTGATTGGCCTTGTTTTAATTATCTTTCCAAAATCCTAAGCCTTCCTAAAAGTAAAATTTAGAGGAAAATGTTGTCCGAAAAGCACAAGTTTGGATTAATGAAAATGGATGATGACTTCAAGCCATACTGCCATCAAGATCTGAGGCCCTGAGAATCAGAGGAGGCTTTACAGAGAAGGAACACAGATGACTAGTTCCCAGGGCAAAGATCTCCCTGGACCATGTGCTTTTATCCTTGATGGTAATACTTACCCTTCCATTGTGACAGAAAATTACAGGCCTTTCACCAACGTGTATTACTATATTCCTCCTTCAGCCATGAGTGCTGTTTGAATAGACTGTCTAGCATTAATATGCACGTATCCACCAGTTTTTAGAGGGCAAAATATTTTGGCTTGGTTTACTTTCAGAATTTATTAAACTATATTTTGTAAAATATTAGCTAGGGCAAATTAAAAATGTAATTCTATGCAAGAGCAATTATTTTTATTTTTTTATATTTTACTTTATTTTCAGGCAAGGCAACCCTTAGTTGACCTCACAGATTGCAAGGAACTTGTCAGCTTACAATCCCTTATTTTTTATTTTTTACTCTTGCAGCACCTGGTGGTCTTCCACCCAAGTACTAACCAGGCCCAACCCTGCTTAGCTTCCAAGATCAGACAGGATTGGGCTTGTTCAGGGTAGCATGGCCATAGACGAGCAATTATTTTTAAAAACTACATTTTTATGAATGTAAATCAGTGACTACTGATCAGGCTAAAAAGACTAAGGAAGATAAAAATAATCAGAAGTCTGCAATGTCTTGCTCTTATCCAATTAACAGATTGTTGTTTGTGTTTTTTTACATCAACTATGTAAACTTTGCAACTATGTGTACTTTGCAACTAAACTACAGAAGTAGCACACAAAGGCAGCATCTTTTAAATAATCAACTGAAAAATTGATTAGTCATAGCTAATGACTAATGGCTAACTGATACGTTATATCCATCATACAAGTATGTATAAATGAAAGAGAATTGGGTTATACAAAAAGCAAATTGTTTGAGATATGACTTTCACCTTGACCTTTGCTAACTCCAAATCAGCTCTGGCTTCTTCACTATAAGCATGAAATTATCAAACAGCCCAGAAAATTCTAGTCTGCCAGTCTCCCCAAAATGATGTAGTACCATAAGAAATGACTTTTGTTTTTGCTCCTATTCCAGTCTCCAGGCAAACCATTACTCTTCTCTCATGATGACATGCCTTCATGATGGTCATATAAATATGGTCTGATTATAGATTATTGTAGATGTCATCATTATATTGAATCTATGAGATTTGGGGATGGGCCTCTAGACCCCAAAGCCACACACACAAACACCTGTGTCTTAGGACAAACTACTTCTATGATTTGCCTCCATTAAAGTTTCTTCAGAACTAGCTGATACAAGGCACTGAGCCAAGATCAGAGATATAAAGTTGGCAAAACCTGTATCCTATCCCCAACAATCTCATCCATTTCATATAAGAGAAATCATTTTCCACATCACTAGTGACCATTTCTGCCCTTGTACTCAAATTCCAGCGATGCACAGTTTCGGGTCTAGCTAAAGTTTCTACATAATTCTATTTTAAAATGTGCAATTTTTATCTTTAATAATATTTCCCAACAAACAGCACTGCCCTTATTAAAATATTTTATGTTTCAGGCATTGTAGAAAAAGAACAAGAATAAAAACCTGATTAAGCAGATTTAGAAAGCTCTAAACCCTAGACACAAGCCTTTCACCATGAGAATGGGGGAATTTACCCCATAGACCACAGTTCTGTTAAGTTTTTATATCTATATCTATTTTGTCCTAACAGAGACATGAGGTTTCTGGCTTAGAGAACAGACTGATTTTTTTGTTTTTGTTTTTGTTATTGTTATCTATTCAATTTCTAATTTTTATTTGTTATTTTTTAAAATTTTATTTAATTAGTTTCAAGTACACAGTATATTGGTTAGATGTTCATATAGTTTATAAAATGATCCCCCTAATTGCTCTTTTTCTCCTCTGGCTCTCCACCTAGTTATTACATTAATGCTAACTGCATTCCTTATGCCGTGTTCCCCATCCCTGTGACCAATCAACTACTAATTTGTACTTCTTTAACCCTTCACTCCATTCTCTCAGCCCCCCAACCACCCTCCCCTCTGGCTCTCACCAGATTGTCCTCTATATTTGTGACAGACTGATTATTTACTTATAGAACATCTTGCATTGATTTCCCATACCCCTACCCCCTACAGGGCAGTATGACAGCCAGATGTACCTGGTGTATGTAGCGGGTAGTGGGCAGTATCACAGAAGAGAAACTCCAAAATTATGAATTGATTTCCTGGCATAGCTGCCCATCCTCCCCTCAGGAGGAGAGACCTTATCTTTCTAACATGCACAAGTTCTCTCTGAAGGGAGGAAGTCAAGGTCTCTAGGGCCATTACCCTTGTATTCTAGACCAATGGTTGCAGGAGAAATGAATCTGTAAATTTCTCTCTCTCTGAGGTATCTGAACTTAACTTCCAAGGTGTGCTTTCTGTTCATTCATCTTTTAACCCAGGCTACTAGTACTGCCTAATCAGAAAGCTCTGACCATGAATAAATATGAAAATAGTCATGGAACATTGTCTCCTGAAACTCCAGTGTACTCTCTGTTAATACCTCCTCTTAGTGACTTGACAGTACTTGTATGGTATGCTGTAGCAGTCTGGAGTGTGAAACTGATTTTTTATTGAGGTTGGGAATTAACCATACTTTCTCTTTGTCCCTTTTCAAAATGCTTTATTTTTTTTTTAATCCTTGGTTATAAGGAGGAGGGTGCTTCTCTTGTTCTCACAATTTTCTTACCTGTCAATAACTCATGAAATTGGTTTTTTGAAGGCCCACTTTTATATTAATTCAGAAAACTAAAAGGAGCCATATAATACTATTTGTTAGAAGTATAAAAATCAAGTATGACTCTGTGGTTTTGTATAGAAAACCTTAGAAACTTTCTCCTGAAAAAATAATGTTCACTTGTATATAACAGTTCTTCCTTCTCTCGTGTTTCACTTTGCAATCTGTAATCATTCACTGGAATCTTATTGTTTAGACAGAAATGTAACTTTTTTTATGTTAAGTGTTCATCCATACATAAAAAAACAAACAAGGTACACATTGTTATGCAGAAGTTTAGGTAGTTGAAAATGTTGACACTTTATTAACGCCCAGGGGGAAAATTAAGGATGGGTGTGAAGAATATCGATTTTTTGTTATTGCTATTCTGTAATCAAAAGTTATATTTTTAGTTGGATATTCCTTATTATATGTAAATCGAATAACTTTTCTTGTTTTTATAATCTAATAAATTATGATGTATACAACTGTTCTGCTGAAGCTGAAGTAGAAAGCAAAGTGGATCTTACAAATATATCTAAGAAGTTTTCAGTAGATCCCCATTTGTCTGGTTAACTATTGCTGCATAACAACTACTCTCAAAACTCAGTGGCTTAAAATAAATATTTTCATTGTTCATGAGGATCTGCTTTCAAGATGGTGTCCTCACTCACCTCTCTCAAGCTGTGGTGCCCTTGGTTCTCACTCTCTCACCAGAGGTTGTCTCATCTTCCAGAGCTTTCTCAAAGTGTGGTTGCCCCAGGGTAGTAGAGCTTCTTCCAAAGCAGCTCAGGCTCTAAGAACGAAAGTTCTAAGAGACCAAGGGAGAGTCTGGAAGGCTTCTCATAACCTAGCTCCAGAAGACTGCCACATTCCATTTATCAAGCAAGTCACTAAGAAGGGGGAATTCCACTCTACCTCTCAATGGAAATATTTACAAAGAATGTGTGGCTCTTTTAAATCTATCATACCTTCAATATGCTTAGAAAATTGCTTCATCTCTTTCTCTCCTGAAAACTGGGGATTAAAGCCAGGGGAAAAAAGCACTGGCTCTTCGAAGCTTAAAACTTCAAACTTAATATTAGACATATTGAAACAAACAAAATGATGTACTTAACCATGAAGAAAAGGACCAAGAATTGAGGGGTTTTTTTTTTGGTTTTTGTTTGTTTGTTTGTTTGTTTGTTCAAGAAGAAGGCAGGTGAACTCTTGGAAAGTAGTTCACTGAAAACTTTTTATAAAGTTACCTATCAATCTCTTGCAGAGACGAAGGATTTCTAGAGACCTGCAAATGTCATGATATTAGGACATGTCAGTCAAGAGTTTTGATTAGACTGAAGTGTCAAATCTACACAGGAAATGTAAATCTCAAAAGAGTATGTTTAATTGGTCACTTTACCTCTCCAACAATTTTCAAGTGTTCTAAAGAACTTAGCACTCTCACTCCAGCATTTTGGTTTACCACTAGCTCATAAAATAACCCCGAATTAAAAAGAAAACCATTTTTATATAAAAGAACGATATATAATACATGTTTAACATTTTTCTACAACCAAACAAGATAATTAATACTACAATAGACAATATATACATGCTTTTTTTTCATGCTAGCCATTTTTCACCTTGTCATTGTTTCCTTGTCATCTGTGTCACCCTCTTCTCTTCCCTGTTTTTGAGGTTTTTTTTTTTTTTTTTTTTTTTAATAAGTCAGGACAGTATTGGTTAACATGCATTTCAATATTCCTGGTATCCAACAGTTTCAATTCTCGAGAATGAGAAGAAAAAAATTTTTTTCTTTTTTCTTTCTCCTTTCCATTGTAGTAAATAATAACAGTAAATAGTAAAATCTTTTCTAAACCAAATGTCATTACAATTCATCATTATCTTTTTTTTCCTTAAGTAATCTTTGATGCATGGCAATAGTTGCTTATTGTTCTGAAAATGATAAATGAAAGCTGTTGCTGTATCTTTATTTCTCAGCATTCTCCCCTTAGATGCTGACTCTCCTGCTCTTCATATTATACATTGCTTTAAAGAATGAATGTTTCTGATCATTTCAGATAGCTGCACGTGTTCTCTGACTTCCCCCTGTCACTTTCCCCTATTAATTTTAGACTTTTAAACAGTTATTCCTTCAGTAGACAGTTTTGGTGTGCTTACTGCATTCCTCTCGTCATGGCACTAATTTCTGTCCACACACAGTTGATTAAAATAGGGCTATTGCCCTTAGGGAAGTCATAGCTCAGCCAAAGAGGAAGAAGGGCAAAGAACCACTGCAAAACACATGAAATGCCACAGTGGAGGAGTTTACTGGAGGATTACCAGAGTCTGCAAATTTTTCTTGTGGACAAAAGAAAGCAGGCAAGAATCATCTCCAAAAACAGCCCTGTGACATTAAAGACCTTTACTGTCATACTAAGGACTTTGGAATTTATTCTGTAAATAAGGGTGAGATGGCAATGACAAGGACAAACATACATTTAGGATTCTTTTTCAAAATCAAATGGTAAAGCCCATGATCTTTATTTTCAATTTTGTGAAAAATTTCAACGTATTGTTTATAAAACTGTCTATCTGTGCATGTGCATATGTGTGTTAAGTGCTCTCCCTTCTCCAAATCTTTCTGTTTAAAAAATTTGAATGAGTTTGTCTTCCTAAATATTACTTTTTACTTTTTATAATAAATCTTCAGAAATATTTGACTGTGAAATAAGTCTTTATTTGTTATTTATGGTCTTAAAAATAGATGTTCAGGCTATTTTTAATCAATATTATACTGAAAAGAATACAGCTTTGAATAATACTACAAATAATAATAACACAATTTTTTAATCAATATTTACTCTTTTTTCTAGACACTCTACTAATTACATATAATTTCTCATTTTGTTTTACAGTATCCTATAAGATAGGTATTATTATTATCTTTTTTTTTTTTTTTTTTTTTTACAAATGAGAACACGGAAACACAGAGTTTAAGTTACTGGACCCAGGTTCCACAGCCAGGAGATGGAGCATGAGGATTCTTATAAAGACAAAAGGATTCTAGAATGTTTAAACTATTTCAAATAAGAAATCCCAAAATTATAGTACCAGAAGCCACTTAATAGATATTATCTTGTATTCTGATAATTTCTAAGCATGTCATATTTACTATTTTGTTACTAGTTTTTTTTTGTTTTTTGTTTTTAGCTGTGTAATCCTGAAAATTTCTAAACACCCTATTTTTCTCTATTAGCCCATGCTAAAGTATGTCCTCCTTAACTCATTACAATATAACCTACATTTAGTAAAATACACAAATCTTAGTGTACAGCATAGTGAATTTTTATAGATGTATATACATATTAACTCCACCTATATTAGGACATATTCCTTTTCCTGAGCAGTGTCCCTATGACACTTTCTAGTAAAAAATTACATGTGTACCCATATCCTAAATTTTAGCATCGTAAATTAATTTCCTTCTCTTATAAACAGAATCATACAGTAGGTACAGTAGAGTCCTGTCTCTTTCACTCGACATATTTTTGTTATTTACCCTGTAGTTACATGTAACAGTGATTTTTTTTTTCTCTGTGGATGGTATCTATTGTTTGAATGTGCCACAGTTTTTAAACCAATTATACTATGGGTAGATATTTGAATTGTTTTCACTCTGGGACTATGAATAAATCTTATGTACCCTTTCCTTTCCTTTCCTTTCCTTTCCTTTCCTTTCCTTTCCTTTCCTTTCCTTTCCTTTCCTTTCCTACTTTTCTTTTTTCTTTTCTCTTCTCTTCTCTTCTCTTCTCTTCTCTTCTCTTCTCTTCTCTTCTCTTCTCTTCTTTTCTTTTCTTTTCTTTTCTTTTCTTTTTGTATACATGTTCTTGTTCCTCTTGGGCATGTAATCCAAGGAGTAGAATTGCTAGAACATCGAATAGGTGTATGTTTAACTTTAATAGTATGTGCAAAAGTTTGTTCAGAACCATTTGCTATTTTATTTATACTGCTACCAGCAATGTATGAAAATTATTTTTCTTTATCATGTCTCCAGTACATAGAAGTCTTTCTAATTTTAGTTTTTCTGATATTTCATTTTGGTTTTAATTTCCATTTAACTAAGCTATCACTGGATCACAATAAAAAGAGCAGATTGAGCATTGTAAGAAAAAAATCCTTTGGAATTTTCATTTTGGTTATTAAACTTTTATGATCTAAAATTCCTGCTTAGTTCTATTTTTAGAGTTTTTTTCTTGAAGCATTTCATCTTGTTATATCAATTTTTAAAAAATTATTTAACATATTGTTAATAATTGTAATAAATTTCCTGACAATTTCAGTAGCTTACCCATCTCCAAGTATGCTTCCATTGATTGTTTCTCTTAATTCTGAGCCATGTTGTCCTTCTTGATATGTTTGTATTTTATTATATTATGAGAATTGTATATAAAAGAATATTGAAGACTGAATATATATGTTTTATTTATTTCTCAGAGAGTGCAAGTCCTTCTCTTTATCTAACAGCTTTGCTGAGAGCTGATCATTCAGATTCCTCTCAGAAAATGTTGAGCTGGACTAGGCTGATGTTGTAAATAGACTGTGTTCACCTGTGATTAACTCAAGCCCCAGTTGCCTGAGGTGCCGTCTCCTTGACATGTTCATTCTTTGTGTAAGGACAGGATTCATAGAAACTTTTGATATTTTTAGTCAAATCTAGATGGGCTACAGAATCCAATTTTCATATTATTTTTATGCATCTCTAAGAAGTTTCTTCTTAAAATCTAAATTACAATAGCAAACATTTACTCCACTCTTTCACATGCCTGTACTGTTTTTAAACGTTTTTTATATGTATATATTATGTCATTTAATCTTCAGTACAACCCTCTGAGATACATGCCATGAGTATTCCCACTTTTATAATAACAAATATGAGGCCCAGAGAGGTAACGGGAATAATTAGTGAATTAAGTGGTTGCTCTGATATTTTCAGTCCCTAGAGCTCAGGACCTTAACCTCCATGTGACACCACCTCCTATATTTTCTTACCGCTCAGGGGGAATGTAGTCAGATGGACCAATGTCACACACCTCTGTCTTTTTTTCCTACTTTTACATCTCTTACTGTTGTCTTACATGCTTGTTACCTGTCTTATTTTATACAGTCTCATGTCATTTGCTAGTTTGCATGAAGGGTCTAGTGGGGATCGACTATCTCTACTTTTGCAGTCCCAGTTTTATATTATTACCCTATCTTCAGATGATATATTTAGATGGCCTGGGAAAAGAAATGGCAAGAAGTATAAATGTGTATTGATCCATGAGTGGTGGCTAAAGTTTGAATGGGATGGTTAGGTAAATGGAATTAACAGGATTTGAGAACTAGAAACAAGATTTGCATCCATTTTAAGTAAGGTCTTTTCAGATTGGGCCAGAGTATAAGAATATATGTGTCTTATATGAACATTCATCAAGGGCACCCATCAGACCAAGCTTTCAGTAATTAAGTGAATGGCATGACACATTCTATGGAATTTGTATAACTTTTCCCACTTACCTCATGCTTGTTCGCTCAGTGGGTTAATGAGAAAAGTGGCCACAGTGTCAAAGATGGAAGTTACATGTATTCTTAACAACTGTGGCTCTTCCTCCCCAAAGCTTACCTTGATAATCCCACTGCCAAGTACCTTATCTACTAAAAGCAAAGACCAAAATTGACCCCCTTCCCTTAAGTTAGGGATGAGAGGGTTTGAAAGCCAAGCATATCAGCATGAATGGGGCAGAAATTTACTAGAATAACATTTATTTTAGATATAAATTTGTCTTTCTTGGACAATCCTGCAGACATTATTTCCCATCATTGTATCCTTTATACATTGCTTTTATCAAAGAAACTACCTTATGGTGAAAAGGTGAGAAAATAGGCTGATGCTTAAACATTTCATTACAAAATGGTGCAGTGGTCAATAAATTACTTTGATATGATACTAGCTGGGCGACAACGACTTGCAGATTGGAGGTGCTGGCATACAGAATGTGCTGAGTGCTCTGAATCAGTAATCAATGTCTAATATTTTTTGTCCCCTGTAACTGAAATGTATCCACCAAAGGCATGGTACTTTTCATTATTTCTCTTAATGACTCTCTACTAAAGATTTTGCTTTCATTCTCTCTAGCTATGTTTTTGTTTGATTTACAATTTTTGGCTTTCAAGAAAGGAATGCTCTCATGAGGACACCGAATAATGGTTCTGTTGACCTTGATGCTGAGGCTGTCCATTGACTATTGGGGCCCTCTCCTGCTCTTAAAGCAATGAAGAAAGAAGAAAGCTGATGGACTGTCTGTGGTGACTAATCCCACAGTGAATGTGATTGATGTTATTACACAATAAAGGAAGGGAGAAGTATGTCTGAAATCCAGAAGTTTCTCTGAGATGCTTCTTAGCACTTCGTGCATCCTATTGAAAATGTTCATGGGAGTTTTAAACAAATCAATTAAAAAAAATATCATAGACTCAGCCCCCACAGGAAGTAAGGTTTGTTTCACTCAACTCTATTAGCTGAAGAACATGGAAGTTTTAAACACCATCTATTATCTCAAGGGCAGCTGAAGAAACAACTTTAACAATGACTTTTGTTTGCTTGTTTTTGCTATTTGTGTATTTATGCATTTAAGCAATTTTCATTTTTTTCTTTAACTATGTTATCTGAAGTGTGTTGGTAGTAGTTAAATTTATAATTTAATTCTGAGTGTTCAGTATATCAGACTTGCACTATGAGTAATTATAGAAATAGTCACTAACAGAATAAAGGATGCATTTGGATGTTTAAGAAAGTACTGTACTTCGTGGATGTTTTATTCAAGGCAAAATGTTAAATAAGGAAAACAGGGCACCTTTAAATGGTGAAGCCTGAAATCCAAAGTAAGGATATAATATCTTTATCCACCAACTATCACACCATAAAAACACATAAACAAAAATGCTGGTAGAATAACAAACAAACAAATAATAAATAAATAATGCTGGTAGAAATGTGTTAGATAGGACAAGGATCTCAAGCTCTGGGCCATTCATACTAAATGCTATTCTTGCTCAATGCTAACATGTAGTAGAGTATTTTGCAGATTTAGCTGTAGCAGGGTGAGCTTGATAGGATAGATTAGCCAAGTGTAAAAAAGAATTCAACATGTAATTAACCAAATAGTGTATATAAGCAATGGCTAAGCCTCCCTTCCAGGAGTCAGCTTTAGATGTGAATCCCCTATTTTCTTTACTTGTTACAAGTAAATAAAACTACTCAACAACAACCATGTCTTGTTCCTGAATAGAACATCCCGAGCAGCAAACCCCATTAGTTTGGTAACAAATTCACAGAAGTTGAAGATGAATTTAAATAAACTCTCAATTCATTATTGATGAGGTAGACCAAAATATGTAAGAGTTCATGTAATACAATAAACCATATGGTTGACCTAATCAATATATTTCAAGCACAATTCTATAACAATAGAAAATACTTTTTCTTTGTGTATTTCCTTGAAACTCTTACAATAACTGGTAATTTATTAGGCCACCAATAAAACCTCAAGAAATTAAAAATAAGTAGAAATCATGTATATCATACTGATTTACTTTCTAACCCAAGTAACCCAAATATTCTCTTTTGTTTTATAATCACATACTTCCCCTTTTCTTTTAGTGAACATTTGCTCTTAAAATACTTAATAAATAACTTAGAGAAAAAGAATGGAAATGTTTATGAGAAAATCGTTCTGGCTTTTGCAGTGGAAATTGCTGAATCAATGCTCCATATTTTCCCCCCAGGGAATAAAAATGATGCATTCCTACTCTTACTTAAAACAAACAGAACCATTTACAAATCTTTCATTTTCTCTTAACAAGCCTTTAGATCAACTCAGGCTAGCATTAACAAGCAGAACTTCCCTGGGGAAAGATATTTGGAAAAATTATTACTTCACCCTATTTTGCTTCTAAATTATATTATTTATTATAAACCAGTGACAGAGTATCCTAGACTATGTTAAATAGTTCTCAATTATAAAGATGAAGCATCCCAACTACTAAGATAAATAACATTAAAGAAAGAAGAGTCTACTCATGTCCCCAAAATTTTAATATATTTTAAAAGTTATTGATCACTTTCAACTATCTTAATGAACTAAGTAGACAGAAAATGTCTCTGTATATATTTGATTTCTCCACAAAATGTATATCCTCTAAGTATACCCTTTTTTATACAGAAATATACTTTGTTTTTTATACAATAATATGCATTTGTTTATCCATTCAATTCTTCTGTGCTTACATAATATCATTAGTCAAAGATATAGCAATGTAATAACAAAACAAAACAAGTGCGAATGTGAATTGCAGTGCAAATCTGAGTATAGTGAGCAGTACAGAAATAGTACCAAATACTTTGCAAATCCCATGTTTCAACAAATGTTTAATGAGGACATACTAAGTGTCAGATACCATTCCAAGTACTGGAGATGAATAGTGAACAAAACAGAATACTATGCCCAAATTCTAATGGAGGAAACAGAAAATAAAACAGGCAAATATTCAACTTGTCAGAGAGTAGTGTGTGCTGTGAAGAAAAGTAAAGCGGGGTAAGGTAGTGCTAGAGTGAACAGAGGTTGCTATTTTATATGTGGTAGCCTAAGAAGGCCTCTCTAATAATTTGACAATTGAGTAAAGACTTAAATTAAATAAGGATAGATTGATATCTGAGTTAAGAGTGTCTTCAGCAAAGGGAATAGCAAGTGCAATATCTTAAGGTGGGATTGTACTTGATGTTGGAAGAACAACAAAGAGGTATATGTGATTATAAAGCAGCAGTGGGGGTGGAAGATGGTAAGAGATGATGCCTTAGAGGTAGTAAGGAGGCAGGTCATATTAGGTATTATAGAATGTAATGACTTTGCTTTATCTCTTAGTGATATGGGAAGCTTTTGGAGGTCATAAGCAGAGAAGTGATGTGAACTGACTTGGGTTGTAAAATATTTCTGAGGAGCTCAAATATCTGTGAGGATGGATGAATACTTCAAATTTGCCTGAAAGCTGTCACAGTGAATGGAAACTTCTACAGTGAACAGAAAAAGCAATGGCGTTAGTGGAAATAATGTATGGTCAGCAGCTTTTAGAATAAACCAATGAGAAAGAATGAAAAGTCAGGGTAGTAACTAAACTCCTAGTTCTATTGCTAAAAATCATAACTTCAGAAGTGAAGCTTATGATCGTTGTATTTGAAGCAGCTCTAACATGAGATTCCCAGAGTGGCATGAGCCAATTTCTTCTAATAAATCTCTTTATATACACCTCTCTCACACTCTCTCCATATACAGTTGATTCTTAAACAACATGGGCTAGAGATGCCAACCTCCAAGCAGTTGAAAATCCATGTATAATTTTGACTGCCCCAAAACTTAACTACTAATAGCCTACTATTGACCAGAAGCCTTACTGATAACATAAACCATCAATGAACACATTATTTTGTATGTTTTATGTATTACATACTGTATTCTTACAATAAAGTAAGCAAGAGAGAAGAAATGTTATTAAGAAAATTATAAAGAAGAGAAAACACATTTACAGTATTTATTGAAAAAATGCATATAAATGGACCCAAGCAGTTCAAACCATGTTGTTCAAGGGTCAACTGTATCTAAATTAATAATAGATCAATGATATATTGATGATAGATAGATAGAGATAAATAGATGATAGATACATATATATATATATATGATAGATGATAGATAGATAAATAGATGATAGATAGATAGATGATAGATAGATAGATAGATAGATAGATAGATGATAGATAGATAGATAGATAGATAGATAGATAGATAGATAGATAGATAGATGGATGATAGATAGATAAACAAGAAAGACAGAAATCCTAGGCAGGTATCTTACTAATTTTAACACACTGGAAATCTGTTTTTCTTCCAGCAAATAACAAATTAGGGAAGTGATTGATTTTGTTTCTTCTCTTGACTGTAGCTGCACCCAACATTTTTGTATAGTCTGTTAGAGTATTACTTCTTGACCTTTGAGACCTTGTCAAAATGCAGTTCTAGTATAGCAGATCTGGAGCAAAGTGTTCATTTGTGAATTGCTAGTGAGCCTTCAGTTGATACCTGTGCTCTGATGCCAACACCATTGTTTGAATAGTAAGGCATTTGAGGATTGCATCTTACAAACATTTGATTCACCCATAAACTTTGGCAATATATTAAAACTCACTTTCTGTAGCTTTTCTCTACAGATTTGCATTTTGACATTTCAACATAAAAGTTACCTTAAGTGAAACTATATTCCTCAGAAACATCTATTACCACCTTATGATAGTTTAGAAAAACAGTGAGGTCTAAGGAAAACATATCATACTCACAGGATAACTATCATATCTTCAAAAAAATTACAACAAAGTTTCTACAAACATGGTGACTTATCCAATAGAATTAAGTTAGATGTCACAAACTTTTCATTTGTATCCCTCGTTTTACACTTATCATCTACTTTATGTGGCATAATGAAATAAACAGGGGCTTCAGAGACACAGCTTAAGTAAATTGCAGTCCAAAGAGGTTATTTCCCTCTCTGTCAATGAAACACACTCCTTACCACCACCATGCAAGCCCTTTTATTTGGAGCCCTTACCAAAAATATATCTGCAAAGCAGAGCCGATAGATAGTAGAAACCTTTGAACGTCTTCTTTTTTTCAAAGTATTCTCAAATTTATGAAGGCAAGGAAATGTCTTAGACTTAGCTTGACTCAGAGAAGGAGTCTTAACAATGATTCCTTTTCATGATACAACAATTTCTTATTTCTCCTTTTGCTTGTTGCCTCAACCTCTCAAACAAAACTATAACCACCTATATCCATTTGAGGAGAACATATAGGAATAAGTAAGATAGAAGAAATCTTTTTAGAAGATTAATGATATTTATGCTTTGTTCTGGGAACTCATTCTATTTTATTCTTGTTGAGATCACAGCACTTTAAAATTTTGAGTATCTGCCTATAAACTCTGAAGAATTCTGGCTTGTTTTGGTGCCTTGAGTCACACCTTAGTAATCTATATTAATGTCACACCTTAAAATAATGTTATTTAACTCAATAGTGGTTTCTCTTGAAATTTAAGAATTACAAAAGATCAAAAATTTTAAGAAAAATGAAGGGAAAAAAAGACATCTGCACAAAGACACAATGTGTTTTCTCTCTAGCTACCAAATCCTAATGAGGTGTATAATTTTTATTATATATAACCTTTGTTATAAAGATGCACTACTACCTTTGCCTGAGTCCTCTAGAAAGTAGCACTGGAGACAAGAAATATGTTGGCAATAATTTGGGGGGAAAGCATAAACCTAAACATTGAGAGTGAGAGAAAATGGAAATGGGGCAAGAGACATAATGAGACACCTACATGAAGTCACTAGGCAGACTTACTTGGCCAAGTACATGGCTTCTCAGGAGGGAATACAGAAGGAATTGAATTTGTAGTAATCTACAAAAAAGAGGGGGAAAAAAGAAACATTTATCTGACTAGCTTTTTACTGTTTCCTATTTCCTATTGGCCCTTATCCCAAGGGGGCTAAGGATTCTGAATTGCATCACCTGACCTTTCAGCAACCACTCAGGTAATGAGGTCCCATACCCTGCAATATGATATTGGTGTTTAATCCAAGTCTGAAAATAGCAGGATTGCCTGGTACAGGTGTGACACCGACCAAGAGAGAAAGAAAGAGGGAATTAATTGCAGGAAACCTACTAAAAATTTCATGTTAGAACATCTGGGTATGATAGATTGTTTTGCACAGTAATGTGTGTAGAAGTTCATTAACTTGAGAATTCTTTTTTAAAAATCAGACATTTTAATAGTAAATCTTAATGTCATTTCCTTATCTAGCCTTTAAAAACTACTTTTATTGACACAAATGCTTTGATAGTGTATCTATAATATTTCTGGGGTTATTTTACTTAAAACATGGCACTGTAGAGAAAAACAGAAATGTACTTTTGGTTAGCAAATAAAGGTATTTAAAAATTCTTTATTAGGAAAATGCAAATCAAAACCACAATGGGATACCATTTCATACCTGTTAGAATAGCTGTTATCAACAGGACAAGTAATAACAAATGTTGGGGAGCAATTAGAGAAAAATGAACCCTCATACACTGCTGGTAAGACTGAATTGGTACAGCCACTATGGAAAATAGTATGGAGGTTCCTCAAAAAACTAAGAATTGATCTAGCATAGGGCCTAGCAATTCATCTACTGGGTATTTACCCCCAAAGACTTGAAAACCCACATCCAAAAAGATATTTGAACACCGATGTCCATAGCAGCATTATTCACAGTGGCCAGGACATGAAAGCAACTAAAGTGTCCAATGATAGATGATTGAATAAGGAAGCTATGGTACATATATACAATAGAATATTACCCAGCCATAAGAAGAGATGAAGTACTGCCATTTATGACAACATCGATGGACCTTGAGATAATCATGTTAAGAGAAATAAGCCAGACAGAAAAAGTTGAAAATCACATGATATCATTTATATATGGGATATAAACCTAAAAGCAACAAATGAACTGGACAAACAAACAGAGTCTCATGGACATGGACCATAGACTAGTGGTTACCAGAGGGTGGTGGGGGTGGAGGAGGGAAGAGGTAGATGGGATAAAAGGGGTCAAATATGTGGTGACAGAAAGAAATCTAACGGTGGGAGGGGAACGCACAATACAAGCTAGACTATTAAATTGTAAAAATAAATAAAAATTAAAAAATAAAAAATGAGGAAAAAGTTCTTTGCACAAGAATGCTGAAAGCTCTTTTAGAGACGGGACTAATTATTTGCTGGGTAGGTACTTTGTAGAAGTTTGGACATCAATAGGGATAGTGAAGAATGCAGATGCTGACCTTGAGGTTTTCTTTGATAAGAAAATGACCTAACTGAATGGCAGAAAGGACCACACTAATAATGCATTCAATCTATCTAAAGACTGTGTCATTTTAATATCTATAAGACATCTGGCTGAGTATAATTTTAGTATACTCTATGGGTTCTTAATGAGCCAGCCTCACAATTTTATAAGCACATTTATTTGTGATTTCAAAAAAAGTTCAGATTTCCGCATGAGATTTTCATTATGCCTCTGTAATATTTCAGACTGTGATCACAATCCGTAAGAGATCTCTGAGAAGTAAAATAAATGATGTAATTCAGTGAGACAGACAATAAGCATCTATTATTTGACTATAGAATGGAGTACTGTTTTCAAGAACAAATCAGTACTTTTTGTAAAATCTATGAAATAGACATGAAGTTTTATAAAATAAATATATGGGATTAGAACTACTGATAGTACAGTCACACATACCAACTGAGAGAATATTTCTGCCAACTTTGAAATTTTCTTTAAAAATAAATAGTTCCAACTTTATATAAAATCAACTATTTGAGTTTTGAGTTCATTCTGAGTAGAGCAAATATATATGCTTTATTTTATCAGGATATTTAAAAAATGAATCACGTGATATTCTGCTTCTGCCAGAATAGCAGACTTGGTTGTCTGAGAAAATTCTTACAATAAAACAATATACTTTTTTTAAGAGAAAGGTAAATATTTTATCTTTTTGTACATAAATATTTCTTTTTTTTTGTCATATAAACTGCTTTTAAAAGTGGGTAAATGTGGCTGATACTGTATCAAAGACTACTTCATCTGTGGTAGTGAGTAACTTGCCCTTCTGTGTGGGTCCTTATTGCTTTAGTTGTGATGGATCCAAGATAAATCAGTAGCATGACAGGGTAGCATTGAGTATGTCTGTTTAGCAAGAAATTTGCATTTTTATTCTGTGAACTCTGAGTTCTTACATTCATCTTGTCATTATTTTCTAACATATACACATAAACACTTTATAGCTTTTTTAATGACCTGATCCATGGCTGGTTGGTGAAATTCCTGTAACAGATGTTTTTTGGTCAGACTTAAGAATTATAGTGTACTACCTGTTCATGTTAATTCTTTCAGAACAATATACTTTTAAGGAAGAGGAAAATCTGAAATATAAAGAAACTAGTGAGAAATAAAATAAAATATATATATAAACCTAAGCAAATATTGTATATATAATAAAAAGAAAAGTAAATACAAAGCAGTAGTAGCATGTGTGTTAGGTGGGGCATGATTAAAGTGTTTTAAGTATCATGTATTATTTTGGAGAAGAGTTAATAAATTGTTCAATATTAGAATTTTTGGGTAAAATTTGAGAATAAAGGCTAAATGAAATATAGGACACACATTTCTGAAACAGTAAGAAAAAAACAAAAGTAATAATATAGAGAAATAGGACAGACAGAAAAAATTAAGATAACATAAGTAAGTTTGGAAAGACTAACAACCTTAGTAAAAATGAATGAATTATAAATAGATCAGAAAAAAGAAGAGCAGAAATTAGTTAAGAAAATAATTAGGAAAAACATCATATACAATAGTGATAATAATAATCAAACAAAACTGTTAATACTCAATAGGTAAAATTTGTCTGAAAACATATATTTTTGAAAGCTATCAAAGAAGCTCTAAGTAAATAGATATGTATTTCTTTTTAATGGAAAGAAAACTATAACATTATAAATAATTAAATTCTCCCAACTTTTTAAATTCAAGGCAATTCTATCAGAATTGCAGCAAGTTTTACATGGAACTTGAAAATCTCTTCTAAAATGTATATAGAAGTACAAAGCCCAAAGAGTAGCCAATACCTACTGAAGAAAGTGAATAATGTGAAAACTTGCCCTGTCAGTTATTACATTATTAAATTATAATCAATAAAATATAACACATAGTGATGATAGTGACATATTAAAATATTTTAATGATTCATGTAATGCTGATGCTAAGCAATCTGAATAGTTTTCCAAACAATCAGAACACAAGTCTAACAAATCATAACAAAAGAAGATGTTGTACTGGTGTATGCTGGCTGAATATCAGCTCTGAACAAAAGGATACACAAATGGACAAGAGGATAGGATGGAAGACCTAGAAAGAGACCCAGTCTTATATGGACATATGTCTGGTAGAGGTGCCATCTTAATCATGGGGAAAGAAATAGCTGTTTAATAAATGAAATGGAGGTGAGTATTTTTTGATATTAAAAATATATACAAAATTCAATTCTACCTGATCAAGTAAATAAGAGTGAAAGAAAAAACCTTTAACATCTTGCAAGAATATATTTAATATCTTCTGTCACTAAATTAGATGAGACCATAAAAACAAAAGATTAATAAAGTCGACTATATTAAAATTGTCTACTTACTGTCCATCAAACTACAGAGTTAAAAAGTCAAAAGGCAAGTGACAAACTTGGAGAACTTATTTTCAAAATAAATTCTTTATTTTGAATAAGAACTTTATTTTCAAATATAAAACTAACAAAAGTTTAGTATCCAAAATATACAATGAATGGCTAAAAATCAATAAGAAAAAATAATTGTTTAAGAATATGGGAATAAACATAAACAGATGGATGGTGAATAAACATTCCAAAAGTGAGCTCAACCTCATTAGAAATTTGAGAGATGTAAATTAATATCTACTAAACTGAGAATAAAAAGTAAAAGAGAATATAGAGATAAATGAAAAATCATATACTCCTGGACAGAAAGTTAATATGACCACTTTGGAAAAAATTTTTAACATTATTGTGTGTTTGAACATTTGCATTTCTTATAACCCAGCAATTCTACTTCTAGGCATACACCATAATAAATGGGCACTACTAAACCTATACAAAAATGTTCCCCGCAACACTATTTACACTAGCAACAAACCAGAAGCATCCCAAATGCACATAGAAAATGAATAAATAAATTTTAGTATAGGTATACAATGGAGTACTATATAAAGAAGGGCTACATGAAATTATAAACATTTAAAATAAACATAATTTTGTACTAAAGAAGTAAGATCTTAATGAAATTCCACATTTACAAGTAAATTTCAGGAACAAATAAAACCAAATAGCATATTTTTTAGGAATACTTATATATGTGATAAAACTATAGAGAAAAAGCAGGAGATTAATACATTTAGTATATGTTGAGAAGATGGAGGAATGAGATGAAGTATGAGAGGAACACACAGATAGATGCAAGGCACTGGTCATGTTCTAGATTTTTTTTTTTAGCAGGCACATACATGTTTAATGCAGAAGATTACAGAAAAGCAAAACTTAGAAAATTTAATTTACCCATGATCCCAGCAGCCTAAGGAGCACACCTGACATTGTGCCGTCATCATTCAGCCCTTACTCTACACACAGCATTTCTATCAATAAGACCAGGACAGCATCATAGCCTGTGCTTTTCTCCTTATTACATCTTAAATTGACTAGTAGGATTATAGGTGTCCTTGTTATTTTATGGTTTCTAACTTACATATGTGTTATATATATTATTTTGTTATTTTTTCAGGTATTACTTTTTTAAAAATATAGAGAGAAGTAGGAGTATAAATTATATAGGAATATTTCATTGTATTTCAAATTCTAATTAGAAAAATATTAAGCATAATGATAATTGAGATCCCACCAAGTCACAATTTATAATAATACAATATTAACGTAACCAAAGTTCACTGTATACTTCAAATTATGAAACAGTGTGTTTGACTATAGCACAATGCACAGTAGATAGGAGAATTTAACAAAGAACTATTTTAGGGACCTTAAGAGAATTGTTTCCAAGATTAACAATGCTTTGAACTTTGAAGAATCTAATTAAAGAGAGCCTAGCAAGTAATCATGGCCATGTGCTGGCAAAAGAGTGATAGAGGTCTCAGATATTGAAACAACATCTTGAAAATATCAAGCACCTGGGAGAGAGTGAGTGAATGGATTCTGTGAAGGAACTTTTAAAAGAAACATGAAGCATCACTTTAAACAAAGAATTTTGCTTTGTACTGTTCCACCATTAACACACCAGGAAGACAAGATATAGGAAAAACTGTTCCACTTATGCCATCTGTCAGAATGGATCAAAGCTGAAGCCGAGAATTGGTAGATCTCTTGCTGTCTAAAACTCTGTCATGCTTACCAGCCAAAAGGAATGGGATATGACTTTCTGTGTCAAAGGGACCATTTAGAAACATGGGAGTAATCAATGTAGAGCCCGCATTGAGAAGAGCTGGAAGATCAGATGGCTTGTTACAGAAAAAACATTTTGTTCAGATTGACGACGACTCTCCTTAGACATTTTCCCAAACTTCTGACCTCATCCTTTCTACTTAACCATGATTATATGCTAAAAGCTTCTTTCTTAATTTAAACTTCAGCATTTAGTTATGTTCTTTTATTTGTCCTGCAAATAAAAGTTTTATGAATGGCGTTTATTTTGACTGCAGCATCAGGGTCTATGTGATTTTGAGCAAATGCTAATTATTTTATTTTAACAAAATGTAGAAATTTATACACTTTTCTGAAAGCAAGAAATGTTCCTATTCTCATTTTGTACTTGGTATGCAGATGTTTTTGTCAGTCATTGTCTTGTCTTGGTGAGCAAGGATTGATGTACTAGAAAATAGCTTTGACAATATCCTAGAGTGGAGCATGTAAAATTGAATTGCCTCTGTAGTATTCTTCTCTTATTCCTTTATTATAGGGTTTCCAGGAGATGGTGAAGATAAAAATACTATGAATTTCTTCTATTCAATGATTAATAAAAATTAAAGCAATTCCATCATAAAGAGTCAAAATTAAAGTATCTCCAAGTTTTAGGTTAATGTGATAATGACCAAACATTTTGAGCCTTACTATAAAAATAAAATAAATGATATAAATACTTCTATTTCATTCTAACCCTCCACACAAGCATATTTGCTAAAATATGTTTTATTCCATAAGAAAACAGTATCAGTTCTAGTGCACTCTGGTTTGATGTACAGAATTATAAACAAACACAAACATCACCTAGCCAAGCTAAAACAACTCTTCTGAGAATTCCCTTCTGCCTATGATTTTAAATGGGGGTTGGCCACAGGAGAAATTGTGAGATTTAGAGTGTGGAAGTGAATCAGCTTCCATTAGCTCCTAAGGTCAGTGTTGGGTACCAGGTGCCACCATAGCTTGCACGTGTTGTTGTTGATCTGCTGGCTCATCTTGTTGGGATGGGGCAGCAACTGGTGAAGCCTCCCGCTAAATTTTGCCAAATGCCTTTCGCCAATGGACATGATTCTTTCCCCTTTACCAGACAAGGTCAGGCTCTCCTCCCCTCCTTCTCCAGTGGTTGCTTCCTTAAAAGGGAGAGCCAATCCTCCTAAGGACTTACTTCCAGAACTTCTGTGCCTCCTGCGGGTTTGTTTCATACCATTCAGAGCAGTTCTGCTTCTCTGCCTGGATCCTCAGAGACTTGTTGCTTTTTCTTTAATTTTTTTTTCCCTTGGGGATTCAAGTCCTAGAAGGCCCCATAAGCTAAGATAAAAGATATTATGAGGAAATCTCGAACCACATAAAAAATTCTAAGAGTTTGTCATTTCATGTTAATATAAATCTGAAAAACATACATGGGAGTGGATTCCAAGGAATACTGAACCAGAGTGGAAGGTATATTAAGTTGGACTGGACTGGATTTGGATGCACCGAGCATTCTGGATCCAGTGTGTTAACTTGGGCAGCTTGGAGTGGCTTTAGCAATTTTCTTAGTTGGTTCACTGAAAGAAACATGGATCCAAAGTTGGCCTGCACTGAAAAAAGTTGGGTTTTCTGAACTTTGGTAAATGTAGAGCAGTGGTCCCCAACCTTTTTAGCACCTGGGTCTGGTGCTTCTGAGAGAATCTAATGCCTGATGATCTGAAGTGGAGCTGAGGTGGTGATGCTAGCACTGGCCTGTGGCTCCAAATACAGATGATGCTTTGTTTGCCTGCCCGCTGCTCACCTTCTGCTGTGTGGCCCAGTTCCTAATAGGCCATGGACCAGTACTGGTCTGTGCTCTGGGGATTGGGGACCCCTGCCATAGAGGAAGGTATCTAAAGTTTAAGGTAAGTAGAATGCTAAAGTGGATTTACCATGTAAATCATGTACTCAACTCCTGTTTCTGACCCTTCTCTGAAGGATCAGAGAGTGGTTTCTTCACCAGGATTGTGAGAAATAAAACAACAGCTTCATTGAAGGGCTCCGTCATAGCTATCATTGGTAGGCAAGAAATGACAGTGAGATCTACTGTCATCAAATTTAAGACACTATTTTAGTGGAGAAGATAGGATCCCAGAGCACTAGAAGCCAAGTGGAGGCAGGAAATTGTCAGAAACAAGTTGAGTGTGGTTACTGTTACAGGTATCAGAGTAGGTGTGAGCAGAGTGGTTTGATCCATGAGATTGTTGGCGTTGGCTAACTGATTCAGACCTAACAGTCTCTAGTTTGATAAATAGAAGTCTGAACAAAATCCCTTCAACAAATCCCCGAATTTAGTCCAGTACTGAACAGAGGTTTTTGAATGAAAGAGAAGAGTTCTCTTGAAAAAGGATCCTGCTTTGTCACCAAGAATGTACGCTGTTAACATTTATACTGTTAAAATACAATGTCTGACCCTGCCCTTTGCATGACTAGGCCTCACTAGCCTTAACCTACTCCCTGTTGGACATTAAATGTCTTTATTTAAAATTTTGATATTTTGTTCATCACAGATTTTTGCACTAATTTTGAATTTTAAAATATTGCATTAAAATGTCATTCATCTTGATAACTAAGCTTCTTAGCACACCATAAAATTTTGTGCCAGGGAACAGCTCTCAGGGACTAATGTCTCACACAGTTCCCAGCTGTGTATCCAGCTCCTGCCAGTTCTCCTCTAGCTTTTCTGAATCTGGGACACACATATGTGCAGCTCTGAAATGAAGGGCAGAGATTTCTTCTGAAGATCCCCCACATGGCTGAGATAGTGAGAGATAGACATGGGTTAAATTTTGACCTTGTAATTTCAGTTTATCACTACAGGTTCGAGGTTCTAGTTTATCCTCACTCTCAGTTGTTTCATACTTTGCATTGTGCTTTTCATCCCAACTTCTGACTCTTCTGACCTATAATAAATTCAGGCCCACCACCAGACATGGAAGCAAAGGTTTTTCATGGATTTCTTCACCAGATTCCACAGTTGTGTTAGGTTTCAGTTCTATATTAACCCCTTATTCCATATCCCCCAGAGCACTTCTGCTTCTCTGCTGGAACCCTGACAAATGTACCTTCAGAGTGCCTTTTCTTTAAGTTTTTTTTTTCCTTTAGAAGTTCTTCAGTACTCCCCAAACACAGAATTTCTTGCTTCCACCAGAGAGCTTGCCAGAAATGTGCAGAAGAGTTTGAACTTCCACAGCACACTGTTTGAGTCTTTGCCAGCAGAATTCTCAGCTCCCATTTACGTAAGCATCTGGCAGACACTGACTATTCACCAGATGTGGCCAGATATATCTAGCTTTCACTTGATCAAGCTGTAAACCGAGGCCACCTAATATTTTACCACTCTTTGAAATATGACCCTGATTAAGGCACAGCCTAGGATATGTCCTCCACAGCTACTCAAGTTAAGTATACACTCTCTTCTACGAAATGCCCAATCAAGGCCCTGAAAATTGTTTTTTAATGTTTGCTTGTGATCACACTTCTCATGCAAGCATTCTTTTTTCTAGGTGAAAGATCTGCTTCTCAAAAATGCATGATTTTCTAGACTTCTGTATTACTTTCCTAGGCTGGCTTAAAACAAGAGAAATTTATTGTCTCACAGTCCAAGAAGCTAGATGTCCAAAATGAAGTTGCCAATAGGACCATCCTCCCTCTGAAACCTGTAGGGGAATCCTTCCTTGCCTCTTACCAGCTTCTGATTGGTTGCCAGCAATCACTGGAGTCCCTATGCAGTTGCATAACTCCAATCTCTGCCTTCATTGCTGCATGGTGTCCCTCGTGTGTGTGTGTGTGTGTGTGTGTGTGTGTGTGTGTGTGTGTACATGTGCGCTCTTGTGTAGCTGTCTTCTTATAAGGACATGAGTTATACAGAATTAGGGGCCCTCCAGACTCAAGGATGATCTTGTATAAACTAATTACATTTGCCACAGCCCTATTTCCAAATAATGCCACATTCTAACATACTGGGGAGCAAAACTTTACCATTTGGGGGAAGTATAATTCAACCACTATCACCATCATTGCCAGCCCCCTCTGGTTCTACCTTGCCAATGTCCTTAAAATGTGGTGTTAAATATTAAAATATTCTGAGTAACTTCTGACCAGAGCAGACTACAGTGGGATTATTACCTTCTCCTGCTATTCACTTCATTATTTTATTTATCCCACAAATATTCCATGCCTGACATTCTCCTTGTGCTGAGGATACACCATGGTGGAGAAGAGAATAAAGTTGCTATCTTTGTGGAACCTACATTCTAATTAGGGCAGGTGGACAATAAGCACATAGATTTATGCTAGAATTCCAATGTTCTCTGTGGGCTATGAAGGAAAATAGAGCATGATAATGGAAAAGAAGTAACATTGAGTGTTTTCTGAGAAAAGATTGTCTTTCAGAAAGCAAGTGAAGAGGCTCTGGGGTGGAAGTGTGGTGTGTATGGGGGATTTAAGGTACAGCACGGAGGCCAGGATGGCTGAAGGACATTAAGGAGTGACATAAAAGGAGGGCAAATAGGTAACTGCAGCCTAGGAAACAGAAGTGTGGGTTTTATCCTGCAAGTAAACTCACTTAAGGGGCATTAAGTGTACGAGTCATATGATATAACATGTTTTAGGAGATTATTCTGGCTGTTATATTAAAAACAGGCTGTTATAGAACAATAGAGAAAGCTGAGGCACCTATTTTAAAGTTATTTAGTGCAGGTAAGAGATATGGTAACATGGACTAATGTGACAGCCATAGTGGTGATGAAGAGGTCAGAACTGGGGTGTATTTTGAAGACATAGGCCTTTAGGATTTGCTGCCAGATTGAAGAATAAGTGAGGGGAAAAGATGAGTAGTAGATAAATCTCTAATACTTAAAGGTTTAGAAGAAAAAGAAAACTCCATAAAATATATTGAGAACAAATGGCCTGTGAAGCAGAAGAAAAACTAAGAGTGAGAGGTCTAAATGCTGGAAAAAGAAAGTATATTGAAGAGAGTGTAATCAAATGCACAAATGCCACTGATAAGTCAAACGGCTTAAGGACAGAGAAGTGACGACTGGAGGTCATTGGTGATGTGGCATGGACAGTCTCAGTGGTCTTTCAGAAAAAAAGTTGTGAGCTGAGGTAAAATTGTGAATGAAGACAACTCTTATAATGATCACTACTGCAAACTAAATCATTATTAAAATACATACCCATCGGTTTTATTTCCACAAGTTAACTCCTTTCAAATTGGCTCACCAGCTGTTTCTGAAACTTTCCAGATGGCTAATGGGCATGTTCCCAGCAGCAATTTTCTAAATGGGTTGTCCACTCAGCCTCCTTATCTGTTCCCTGCTGACTAGTTATAAACACTAGTTTTCAAATAAACCAGTTAAAATATAATATTTTCCACAAAAAATTACATGTTTTTATAAAAACTAAACTAGATTCAGTTCTGTTTTTTATTTTCTTTCTTTTTTATTTTAATTTTTTGAAAGATTACTTCATGAGTGGTATGTACTTCCTTCAGGAGGTATATGTTACTCAGGTATTTCTTCCTAATCATAGCAAAAAAAAAATGTTTGATTTAAGTTTTCATTGTGTTTTATTTCTATAGTTTGGAGGCATCCAATTTTAATGACAAATTTATATGCATGCCTACTGTTTTGTTTTCTTAGTCTGGTTTGTCACTGTAGTTGGTTTACACTTTGTGTACATCAATGGGCCACATTTGTCTGTTTTGTTCCAAAGTCTTGGGAAAATTTTTACAAATGCCGATAAATCAAGATAAAGTATTTTTTAAAATTTCCCCTGATTTTGATATTATAGCTATAGTTAATTCACAATGCTGTTGAGTAATCAATACTTTTCTTTTTTTCAAAAAGATTTAGAACCAGTCTATTTAATATTCAGTTCTGGAGGTTTAGTAGAAATTAACAATTAACTCATTGGTCTAAAGTTTCATATAACTACTTTTTCACTTTAATTTAGGAAATTTTCACCAGTTTTTTTGAACTTCCTTTGTCATTATAAAAACTGAAAAAATAGCAATGATTTGTGATTATAGCTGCAAAACTTTCCCCTACTCTGAAATATGATTTGGGAATTTCACTACTAATATACAACATCATGTCTTCTGACCGTAATTTGCTCCTTACAATGTGTTCTCCACCCTTTCCAGTTTGAATATGATTTTCTTTGTAGGAAAAAAAAGGAAACAAAATACGAACTGAGGAGTACTCCTCCTTGTTCATCTACCCAAGTTCTAACGTAGGTAATTATCTTTAATAAATGTTTGTTTACAGTCTCTTTTGCTCATGCCCTTTTTCCCTTCCATATATGTGTCACGGGTGCAGGAACTTTGCTTTATCTCTTGCTGTATTCTCAGTACCTGGATCAGTCCAAACACCACTAAAATTTCAAAGAATATTTGTTGAGAGAATGAACTGCTTTTAGTTGCCTTTTTTTTTTTTGTCATGCTTTTACCAGTCTATTTATAGCTCAGAGAAATCATACAATGAAATCTCCTATTTTCTCTGTTGAGAAGAAATGTTGGAACTTTGTACTGCCATTTCTAATAGACCCGTGTCATAGCCCTTATATGTGAGTCATCTCCATCTTAACTAAGAACATATTTTGACTTTATTAATCATGTACCTGACACCCTATAAATGAATTCAGAACAACAGCAACATTTAGATTGCTTAGCAATTCATAGTTTCAGTCCAACTTTGGAGCCTAATATATGGAAGGTGTTCAGTCAAAGTTCTCTGAGGGTTGTCAGTTTTTATTTCTAACTCATATCACTCATTTGGATGGTTTGTCTTGTCACATATTCTCTGACAATACTTCAGGAGCCAGTCATTCACCAGTTCAGTTGTGCTGGAAATATTTTAGTGCTTGAGAAATTTTAGTTTGACTCTGCAAATCCAATGTTGCTTTTCCCTTTACCTCCATTTCTTTGAATGTAGAAACAGGAGTAGGAATAATGTTTGTGTCAGCCTTATCCTATTTCACAGTTTTATTTTCTTACACTCCAACAATTGAAATGTGCTCTTTCCTTGTAAATGACTTTTCTCCATTTGTTTTTATAAGAACCATCTTAGAATTGATATATTATTGCTGATTTAAAAATACAAGAATCTCTCAGTTGAATTTTTAAAGAGGCGAAAACCCTGCAAGAAAGAAACTTCAAAGAAAATGAGTGGTGGGAACCATCAGATGAACAACAAAACTGAGAGTGACACTTTTTAGCTATATACTTTTCTTTGCATTTTTTAAGAATCATGTGACAATATTAGATATTTAAAAATTTTTTTTAAGCAAGGAATGCAATAGTTTAAAAGTACTTATATTCAAGTTCTTAAAATGATACAACAATAAAATAACAAGATTAGGAGTATTGAGGAAATTTCAAATCTTAAAGGTAGATAACATTGGAGATAAATCAACTACTCAGGACCCAGGTTTTAGAAAAGTTCTCCGAATATTCAGATTAAGAACAGTTGTCTTTTCACCCTACCCACAAACTGCCCCAGGTGGTCCATTGACAGTGAACTCTCCCACAGCCCTGCCCCTCCCTTCCCCTGATCTCCCAATGCACAGAAACAACAAACTTTGTATGTCACAGGATGGGCACTGCATGGAAATCAGTGGCAGGCAGAACCTTGCTGTCTGCAAGGGTTGCAATATTGTGTTGAGGGGAGCACAGGGGTCTGCTGGATTGCCCCTGATGGCAGCTGGTCTCACTGTCATCTGTGTCTACAGAGGGAACTCTCAGTCACAGAAGTTAAAGCAAAGCTTAGCCTGTACTGGCCGAATGGACCTTGTCTCCCTGAGATCCTGCTTCACCCAAAGCCACACAAAGCACACAAAGCCTCTTGTGCCCTGCTTGGCTCTGGGGTTGTGCAGTTAGTGCAGGCAATAGACCTTGGCTAGAGCAATGAGCACATTTCCAGGAAAACAGTAGCGGAGACACTACTGCTGCCTGTACAAGCTACAATATCTCTTAAGGGGATTACAAGGGTCCTTATTGGCCTGATGGCCCTTGACTCTCCAAGCTCCTGCCCCATCCAGTACATGAAGTGCCTGCTGCACACTGATAGTGTGTTAGCTGGAGAATTACTGTTTAAAAATTAATTACTTGCTAGAAATTACTGTTTGGCTATTGCCATAGGAACATAGGCTACTAATTTTGGAAACATAACATTCTAACATGCTTTCTGTACCCCTGCTTGCATACCTGACCAGTGGGTTGAAAGGTAATGAATAGAAGAAAAATAGACCTTAGTGTTCAGACAGAACGAAGAATGGGATGTGGGGCTTAATAACACTGTACCTCTACATTTCGGGGCTGCTTAATTTGGGGTCTGCGTACCCCTGGCAGACCCAGCTGGCTGAATAAAGAATGTGTTCTCTATAACTCACTGAGAGTTCTGGTGGTCTGTGTGTCTTTTGGGGCCTGGCGGCCACAACAATAGGCAGCTATCCGTGTGGAAATATATACAGGGAACCACAGAGACAGCGTTGACATGTAAACTGACACTGCAGAAGCAGGGAAAATTTACTCAATAGACCCAGGAGACTCCCAGGGTCCCTGCACCACCCAACACTCATATTACTCAGAGGTTAATAAGTTTCAGAGACTTACAGGCAACTGATAGGAAAGTGCTGGTCCCTCTGCTAAACTGCCATAAGTCAGGGACAGGGGATAACCGAGAGCTGCCTACAGCATTGTCTCTTCTACTTATTTATAGATCCAGCATAGGCAACAACCATTAGCAGATCACTTTGCAGTTCTCACTGGGAAACCCTGAGCAATCAAAAGCAGTGGCTGACCTTGACCTACAGGGAAGCCCATCCCAAGGGAACACAAAACCAATGCATCAGGAGGTTGGCACCAGAACACAACAGGAGCAGCTCCTAACTAGTTGCATTAGTGATACACACAAAGAGTGGTTGCAACAAAGTATACAAGCCTGCTAGGGCAAATTCTACTCAGTGGAGTCACCCCCCCACCACGCAACAACTCTTATCCCGAGGGTGCAGCCAATTCCCACAATTAGTCAGCTTGAACATTAATCCCACTCTCTGTTCTACTTACAACAATAAAGGCTTGGTGACAAAAGAAAATCAAAAACAACCCACACAAAGAACATGTCCAGAGCTCCTGACATAAGGGATCAGGGAGAGTGTGCCACTGGGACACCTTCCACATTAGGCCATCTGGCCAAAGCTAAGAGATGAAACAAATATTCCTGACACGTATAAATGAAAACAGAGAGGCTAATAAAATGAGAAAACAAAGAAACATTCCACAAATGAAACAACGGGAGAGAATGCCAAAAAGTGAGCTAAATAGAATGGAGGCAAGCAACCTACCAGAGATAGAGTTCTGAATAATGGCTTTAAGGATGCTCGTTGAACTTATGGGGAGAATGGATGAGCACAATAAGAACTTCAACAGAGAGATAGTAAACATAAGAAAGGACATAGAAACTATAAAGAACTAAAAAGAACCAGACAGAAATGAGGAATACAATAACTGAAATGAAGAATACACTAGAAGGATTCAATAGTAGGTTGGATGAATCGAAGATCAAATCAGCAAATTGGAAGACAAAGTAGTTCAATACACCCAATCAGAATAACAAAAAGAAAAAAGAATTTAGAAAAATTAGGATAATTTAAGAGACTCTGGGACAACATGAAATGTAAAAATATCCAAATCATAGGAGTACCTGAAGAGGAAGAGAGAGAGCAAGTGATTGAGACTGTATTTGAAGAAATAATGACAGAAAACTTCCCTAACCTGACAAAGGAATTAGACATACAAGTTCAGGAAGCACAAAGAGTCCCAAACAAAAGGATTTCAAACAGACCTACACCAAGACACATCATAATTAAAATGCCAAAGATCAAAGACAAAGAGAGAATCTTAAAAGCAGCAAGATAGAGGAAGCTGGTTACCTACAAGTGTACCCCAATAAGAATGTCTACTGACTTTTCAATAAAAACTTCTCAGTCCAGAAGGGAATGGCAAGAAATGTTCAAAGTTATGAAAAACAAGAATCCGCAACCACAAATACTCTACCCAGCAAGGCTTTCACTTGAAATGGAAGGTGAGATAAAGAGCTTCCAGTCAGGATAAAGCTTAAGGAATTTATCACCACCGAGCCAGCATTACAAGAAATGTTAAAGGGTCTTCTGTAAAAAGAGAAGGGGTAAAAAAGAAACTAGAAATAACAAATATGAATAATAAAATGCCAGTAACAATGTACCTATTATCAATCACTTTAAATGTAAATGGATTAAATGCTCCAGTCAAAAGACACAGGGCAACTGAATGGATAGGAAAACAGACCCACAAACCAAAAAAAAAAAGAAAAAGAAAAAAAGAAAAGAGAAGGGAAGGGAAGGGAAGGGAAGAGAAGAGAAGAGAAGAGAAGAGAAGAGAAGAGAAGAGAAGAGAAGAGAAGAGAAGAGAAAAGAAGAGAAAAGAAAAGAAGAGAAAAGAAAAGGAGATCCATGCATATGGTGTCTACAAGAGACCTACTTCAGATCAAACGACGCTCACAGACTAAAAGTAAAGGGGTGGAAAAGATATTTCGCACAAATGGAAATTAAAAAATAACTAATGTAGCAATACTTATATCAGATAAAAATAGACTTTAAAACAAAGGCTATAATAAGAGAGAAAAAAAGGGCATTACATAATAATAAAGGGATCCATAAATCATGAGGGCATAACCCTAGTAAACATATATGCACCCAACATAGGAGCACTTATGTACATAAAGCAATTATTGACTGACATAAAAGGAAAGATCAATAATGATACACTCATAGTAGGAGACTTTAACACTCCATTGACATCAATGGACAAATCTTCCAGGCAAAGAATCAACAAGGAAACAATGGGCTTAAAGGACACACTAGAACAGATGAACGTAATAGATATTTTCAGAGCATTTTACCCCAAAGCAGCAAAATATACATTCTTCTCAAGTGCACATGAAACATTTTCAAGGATAGACCACATGTTAGAACACAAATCAAGTCTCAATAAATTTAAGAAGATCGAAATCAAATCAACTGTCTTCTCTGATCACAATGGTATGAAAATAGGAATCAATTACAAAAAAGAACTAGAAAATACACAAACATATGAAGGCTAAATAACATGCTACTAAACAATGAATGGATTATTAATGAGATCAAGGAAGAAATCAAAAGATACCTAGAACAAATGAGAATGAAACTACAACACTCAAAATTTATGGGACATAGTGAAAGTAGTCCTAAGTAGGAAATTCATAGCAATACAAGCCTACCTCAAGAACCAAGAAAAAGCTCAAATAAATAATCTAACCTTACAATTAAAAGAACTAAAAAAAGAACAGCAAACAAACCCCAAAGTGAATAGAAGGAAGGAAATAATAAAGATCGGAGTGGAAATAAATGAAATAGAGTATAGAAAAACAATACAAAAGATTGAACCAAGAGCTGATTCTTTGAAAAGATAAACAAAATTGACAGACCTTTAGCCAGACTCATCAAGGAAAAGAGAACTCAAATAAATAAAACCAGAAATGAAAGTGGAGAAATAACCACAGACTCCACAGAAATACAATGGATCATAAGAAAATACTATGAGCAATTATACACCAACAAATTGGACAATCTGGAAGAAATGGACACATTGCTAGAAACATACAAACTCCCAAGACTGAATCAAAAAGGAACAGAAAATCTGTACCAACCGATTACCACCAAGGAAAAACTCCTAAAAAACAAAAGTCCTGGACCAGATGACTTCATAGGCAACTTTTACTAAGCATTCAAAGAAGAATCATCACCTATTCTTCTCAAACTATTCCAAAAATTTCAAGAAGAGGAAAGGCTCCATAACTCCTTTTATAAGGCCACCATTACCTCGATTCCAAAACCAGGCAAAGACATTACAAAAAAAAAAAACAAACAAAAAACTATAGGCCAATATCTCTTATGAATTCTCTTATGAATATTGATTCAAAAATCCTCAAAACAATATTAGCAAACTGAATTTAGCAATACATTGAAAATATCATACATCATGATCAAGTTGGATTTATTCCTGGGATACAAGTTTGGTTCAATATTCGCAAATTAATGCAATGCACCACATTAACAAATTGAAAGATAAAAACCATATGATCATAGCAATAGATGCAGAAAAAGCATTCAACAAAACCTAGATTCTATTTATGGCAAAAACTCTCAGCAAAGTGGGAATAGAGGGAACATAACTTAACAAAATAAAGGCCATATATGACAAACCTACAGCTAACATCATACTCAATGGAGAAAGGCTAAAAGCATTTTCCTTAAGATCAAGAACAAGACAAGGATACCCACTTTCACCATTCCTCTTTAACATTGTTTGGAAGTCTTAGGCACAGTAATAAGACAAGAAAGGGAAATTAAAGGCATCTGAATTGGAAAGGAAGAAGTAAAACTCCGGTTATTTGCTGATGACATGATGCTATAGAGAGAGAACCCTAAAGATTCCACCAAAACACTGTGAGAAATGATCAATGAATTCAGTAAAGTAGCAAGTTACAACATAAATATTCAGAAGTCAGTGGCATTTTTATACACCAATGATAAACTTTCAGAAAGAGAAATTAAGAAAACAATCCCATTTATAATTGCATTGAAAACTGTAAAATACCTGGGAATCAAATTATCCAAAAAGGTAGAAGACTTGTTTTCAGAAAAGTATAAGTCATTGAAAAAAGAAATTGAAGAAGATACAAATAAATGAAAGCATATGTGACGTTCATGGGAAGGAAGAATCAACATTGTTAAAATGGCCATACCATGCAAAGCAATCTATAGATTCAATGCAATCCCTATCAAAACACCAATGGCATTTTTCAGAGAGCTATAACAAATAATCCTAAAACTTAGATGGAGCCATAAAAGACCCCAAATAGCCACGGCATTCTTGAGAAAGAACAAAGTAGTAGCTGCCACACTACCTGATATCAAACTGTACTACAAGGCTACAGTAATCAAAACAGCATGGTACTGACATAAAAACAGATACGTTGATTAATGGAATAGAATAAAGAGCCCAGAAATAAATCCACGCCTATACACTCACTTAATAAACGACAAAGAATGCAAGAATATACAATGGGGTAAAAACAGTCTCTTCAATAAATGGTGTTGGGACAATTGGACAGATATATGCAAAAAAAAAAAAAAAAAGCTGGACCATCTTCTTACACCATATTCAAGAATAGATTCAAAATGGATTAAAGACTTAAATGTAAGACCTGAAACCATAAAACAGGAATTTCTTTTGAGATATGTCTCCCGGGCAAGGGAAACAAAAGAAAGAATGTACAAATGGGACTACATCACACTGAAAAGTTTTGTACAGCTAAGGAAACCATCAACAAAACAAAAAGACAACTGACTGTTTGGGAGAAGGTATTTGCTAATGATACATCTGATAAGAGGTTAATATTCAAATACATAACGAACTCATACAGCTCAACAACAACAAAAAACAATCCAATTAAAAAGTAGGTAGAAAACCTGAATAAATACTTCTCCAAAGAGGAAATACAGATGGCTAATAGACATATGAAAAAATGCTCAAGGTCGCTAACCTTCAGAGAAATGCAAATTGAAACCACATGAGATATCACTGCACATCTGTCAGAATGGCTATCAGCAATAAAAAAAAAACAACAAGTATTGACAAGAAAGCAGAGAAAAGGGAACCTTCGTACATTGTTAGTGGGATTGCAAATTGGTACAGCTGCTATGAAAAACAGTATGGAGGTTTCTCAAAAAATTAAAAATGGATATATACCTTTTCACCCAGCAATTCCATTTCTGGGTATTTATCCAAAATAATAATTCATAAAGATCTATGTACCCAACATTCATGGCAACATAATTTACAATATTCAAAATATGGAAACAATCTAAGTACCCATCAACAGATGATTGGATAAAGAAATTATGGTTCATATATACAATGGAATATTATTCAGCCATTAAAAAAATGAAATCCTACCATTTGCAATGACATGGATGGACCTAGAAGTTATTATGCTGAGTGAAATAAGTTGGACAGAGAAAGATAAATACCATATGATTTCATTTATATGCAGAATCTAAGGAACAAAAAGAACAAACTAATCAAAAACAGACTCACAAATATAGTGGACAATTTAGTGATGGACAGAGGGGAGTGGTGGAGGATGGGAGAATGGGGTGAATGGTTAAAGAAGTACAAGTCAGTAGTTGATAGTTGGTCATGGGGATGGGGAACATGGCATAGGGAATGCAGTTAGCATTAATATGATGGCTAAGTAGAGGGCCAGGGGAGGAAGGGAGCAACTGGGAGGATCATTTTATGAACTATATAGATGTATTTATGAACTATATAGATGTCTAACCAATGTAATGTATACTTGAAACTAATTTAATTTTTTTTAAAGAAGTGTTGTCTTTTCATCTCTAGATTAGAGCTAGTTATTTATAAATTCTATGATATTTTTTTTTCTACGGAGTACCAACCCTTCTAGAGTTTTTCTTTTTATTTTCCAGGGTACCACTCCAGATTCCTCCTGCATTTCCTCATACCTGTATTACCTGGCTCTTGCTTTCATGTCCTCACTTAACATCCTACATCTTGTAGTCTAATCTTTCTTAGAATGATTTCATTATATTGATGAGATACCTCTAGTGTTTTTTTTTTTTTTCTCCTCCAACAACAAATCAAACTCCTCAGATTTATCTAGGCCAAGGTTTCTTAATCTCAGCACTATTGACATTTTGGACTG
This sequence comes from Cynopterus sphinx, assembly GCA_030015415.1. NCBI lineage: Eukaryota > Metazoa > Chordata > Mammalia > Chiroptera > Pteropodidae > Cynopterus > Cynopterus sphinx. The sequence continues at coordinate 33,961,776 of CM057387.1, read as the reverse complement.
AATCATTCTTGGCTGTGGAAGGCTGTCCTATGCACTGTAGGATGTTTAGCAGCAAACCTGACCTCTACCCATCAGCTTCCTATCGAATGGTCAGTTGTGACAGCCAAAAGTGTCTCCAAACATTATCAAACGTTCCTTGGGAGGCAAAATCACCTCTGGTTGAGAACCAGTGATCTAACCTCATCTTATTTATTAAACTCAATTTTTCACTAATAAGTCTTTTTGTTTTTCTACTAATATGCTATGCTCATTCAAAACTTGGTTCACATGATTCCTTTCTTCAGCTTGGATAGTTTTCTTCTCTTTTTTCCACATATGTGTAAATGTTATTCATCTTTTATTTTCTCCTGATTAAATTGTAGCACTGATTTCATTAAAAATATTTTATAGCCCTTATACAAATGCAGGCCTTTCATCTTCAAGAATGAATACCTTTTAAAATAGTTCATTTTGCTTTACCAACTTCAATAAATCTGTCTCTTTAGTTAATTAAGGCTGATGACTCAATTTCTACCAGTGTTATCCCTACTTTAAAAAAATTACTCAATTTTTTTGTTTTGGGGGTTTCTTTCAAAATGATTATTCATCAGAATTTTTCTGTCTGCTTTTATATATTATCCTATCTGCATTATAATTTTTTAAAGTTTGGCTTAAGAGCCAGACATACCTGTCTGGCCTTTTCTCTAAAATTATTTCATATAGTTACAATAAATAGGATTCTGTGCTGAATATTAAAATTTTGATAACTGTATTAAAAATTCTGTGTACCAACCATATGCTTTCTTCTGGGGTACACTATTTTTCCTCTATATTTAATGTGCTTACCTTATGGATTCTTTTCTTCATTTTCAAATAAGTTCTAAGCAAACAAACAAAAATAACATTTCTCTTATCTCACATTTTTTCCCTCACCTTACCTGCACCATCAATCTTTTAGTAAAAAGGCAGTCTACTCTACATTAAAAAATGCCCAATGCCCAATGTAATATCCTCCACCTGCCACCAGAGAAGCACATTATATTAAAATGAATTTTACCATGTTAACAAAGACCTCCTAATTGATAAATATAAGTTCTTCTCAAATAAGTAATATAATGGGGTATATGAATCATCACTTCTTTTTTCTTTCCTGCATATATCAAATGTTGTTTAGCTTCCACATGGCCAAGTTTGACAGAATAGTTCATGTTAGTAATTATTTAAGGAACCCTTCCCCCTGTTTCTGGACAGGATAGAATCCTGGAGCTTAAACAAGTCAAGAAAAATTGTTCTTCCACTGTCATTGAGAGTGGTCACCTTTCACACCATTTCTCATGAGAGATATCTGATATGTAACAGATATATCTTCTATTTCATCTCATATTCAATTGATTAGCGTCTACCTCAAAACTGTTAATGAATTTTCTAGCTTCACTGTTTCCTTAATTTAGACCCTTAGCATCTCTTACTATTTCAAAGTTCTTCCAATAGTATATTTATACCAGTCTCTCTGACCTTTATTCTCTCTTCAACAGAATTATACTTTAAAAAAAGAATTTTGAGTCTATCTTTTTCCCCCTTCCCAAATTCTATTATTAGCAAAGCAAATTGGACTGTTCCTCCACCTTTTGCTACTTACTTCAGGCTTCAAATGTCCTCTTATAATTTTTCTTCGATTCCATAAGATTAAATATGGGTCAGGAATCTGGTGCACTCTTGTTTCTAGGATCTCTAGGGACCATGGCTAATCAAATATTTGATCTTAGGTCCAGAGACCCCAGGAAGCATGAGAAGGGGGCTGCTGAATCCTTTATAGAAAAGGAGTTTCTCAGGGCACGACTACAAGTGCCTGTTGATTTTAATTTAGACAGATCCTACAACCTTTTGCTGGACTGGGCCCCGTTTAAAGTGGGCTGACTCATACATAGCAGCATCAGTGATATTTAGTAAAATTTGCAAATGAGAAACACATTGCCTCCAGAACCAAAGAGGACTAAAAGATGTTGTACTTGTATGTCCTCAATGAGCATGTGAAACGAAACTCCTTGGAGGAGGGGGTCATCGAGGCAACATTACTTGTGCTCCTAGAGAAGGGCAGATGCAGTTTAAACTCTGGCTATAAAGATTGTGTATGATGGCGACGCTGCCTACTGTCCTCTGTTATAGCCTAAGAAAGGTACGTGTGTCCCTTCAGAGATGAAGGTGAACTGTGATTAAGACTCTGTTGGTATAGGCACTTCGGAACAGAATATATTAACCAAATCTGTAATAGCAACATGCTTACCAGTTGCTGATTAGATGGGGTTAGTAATTTTAATAACATTGGGTATTGGCTCTGGGTCCTTAATGGATGAAACCACAGCATTAAGTTTGCAGAAATCCACCATGAGGCACCCTCGTTTTTTTGTTTTGTTTTGTTTTGTTTTTTCAGATATAAGAACGGGTAAAATCAGTTAATGCAAAAGGAGTGGGGTTAATGGCCCATTCATTAGTTAATCCTACATAAAAGGTCCTGATCTGGGAAAGTGAAGATCAAGAGGCTAGTCCTCCTGTGTCGCCTGAAGTGGGTCCCACCAGGGCTAGTTCCTGGGCCTTGGAGTTTAGCCCATTAGCACTGCTTGTTTTGAATATTCCCAAAGAGGGACATGACATACATGGCAGTAGGCAACAAGGCTAAAGTAAAATTCACCTTCCAGCCCCCACTGCTCTCGGGATGCTTTGGAACCACTTAGTAAACCAAGGGCAGACCTAAGAAGTTATTCAAGTCAGCAGTCCTGGTCTTGCCATCTTGCTCACAGCACCAATTGTTTTATAAGATTTAAAGCTTCTTTTGATGGGGAAACACACCACTGACACTCAGATAGACCAAAGGCAAAAATCTTGTCACTCACAGCTCCAAAGGGGAGAAGACCCACAGGGGTTACACGCTGGGACAGGGTAACAGAAGGCTGCAGCAGTGGGGAGCAGCTCACTTATGTATGGTAAGTGGGGTGGGGTTAGCTAGGTTTGGTGCTCCCAGTGGATTAGCTAATTTGAATAATTTTGAGGAGCTTCTGGGTATTGGGCTGCCTCTGATTATCTGCTTGCCTTGGGGCAATTGCAGAGGGTGTTTAGTGGCCCCAAGTGTGAGCTCCAGTAAAAAAAAACTGGTTGGGGTATAGGCTTAATCAGCTGCTCCAGAAGTGGAATTGATCACCACCAGCCAGGGCCTCAAAACCAGGCAAAACAAAACTGATGCTATATTATACCTGTAAAAAAGGCTGAATTGACTTTCTTGGACAAGAGTCTGAGAATCTGTGAAGTTAGTTTATAGTAAGGTTTTAAGTTGCTTAGGTTGTACTCTGGAGTTAACTTGTTTGGGTTCCAGGCTACGTCTGCCAGTGCTCATTATCACACCTCTTAGACCCCAACTATCTCACTGTAAACTGAATATATCTCACTGAATATAATGATAGCACTTACTTCTTGGGGTTGTTTTGAGCAGGAAATGTAATAATATAGGTAAAGTACTTAGCAAATTGTTTGCCACATCATAAGTGCTTATATTAACCTTAAATATTTGAGAGCTTTAAAAATTCTCTGAAAAAAAGAGGGGAATATAAATATTCAATATTGTAAAACAGTTCATTTAAAGGGATTTTGGTGGTTGCATCTGATTTAAAGAAATACTAATAATACAGGATCCAATAAAGTATATTTTTCAATAATTTTTAATTTTAGGAGTTGCTAATCATGATAGCCATGAGACGATCCTTTTCCTCCATTCTAGTTTGTCTTGGTTTGAAATGAATTATTTTGAATTTTTATACTCAGTTCTTCTTAAAGTGTTTCAAATTTTGTTTATGGTACATGCTTTATAAAGGTGGGAGGAACTTTCTTAAAAGCCTTTAATCTTTGTTCTACCAGGAGAGAATTGACCATTACCTACTTTTAAATTTAGAAGCTGAAAAGACCCTATTGGTGTTTCTAAGGTCTTTTTTTTTCCTTTCACCTGTTAGCCATAGTGAAAGCAAAATTATCTAGTAATGCAACATTAGGGGTCTGCAAGAAATCTGAAATAGCCTTTTTTCATTTACAAGAAAATTGTTCTCCCTTCTCAAAGGACAAAACCTCCCTGGCTCTTGAAGGAGATCAATATTTTTTATATCAATAATTAATATGATTTAATAAATAATAAGATTTATACTTTTCTTCTGTTAGCAGAAAGTTAGGCAGACCTCCACCTGTCTTACTAGCTTTAAATTATGATTTCAGTTTATTAGAATATAATTAATACAATTATAGTTTCAATGCACTAATTTTACAGAAGTGCTCACTGAATTTAAAAAAAAAAAGAAAGCTATATTTCTTCCTACCTAACTGGCTAAATTATAAAGATTTTTAAATAAGTTCTTTTTACCTGCTATTAAAGACAGAGAAGTGTATATCCAGTTATTTTCTCATTGAAATTATACAAATTCATAACATTTGACTTGTTAAATGTTTACTAACTTCATGTAGTTGATAAAAGTCACAAGGAAGTTTGTGAAACAATCTTTACTTTCTTGTTGGTCATAGTCTATGTAATTTAAACTTATAGACAACATACTTTATAAATTTTTAATATTTTTATTTTTTGACATTCAATATTATTTCGTATTACTTTTAAGTATACAGCATAGTGGTTAGATGTTTATATCATTTGTGAAGTGATTCCCTGATGAGTCTAGTACTCACCTGGCACCATATCTAATTATTACAATATTTTTGACTATATTCCTTATGCTGTACTACTATACATCCCCTTAACTATTTTGTAACTACCGACTGTACTTCTTAATCCCGTCACTTTTTTCACTCAGTTCTCCAAACCCTCTGCAATCTGGCAACCATCAGTTTGTTCTCTATCCTTGAGTCTGTTTCTGTTTTGTTTGTTTATATTGTTCTTTAGATTCCACATACAAGTAAAATTAAATAGTATATGTCCCTCTCTGAGTTATTTAACTTAGTATAATACTTTCTAGGTACATCTATGTTCTCAAACGATAAGATTGCATTTCTTTTTTATAGCCTAATAATATTACATTGCATATTTATACCATATCTTCTCTATTCAGTCATCTATTAATGGAAATTTAATGTTGCTTCCATATCTTAGCTATGGAAGATAATGCTGCAGTGAACATATGGATGTCTTTATCTTTTTCAATTAGTGTTTTGTGTTTCTTTGGATACTCAAAAGTGGAATTGATGGGTCATATGATAGCTCTATTTTTAATTTTCTGAGGAATCTTCCTACAATTTTCCATAGTGGCTGCATCCATTTCAATTCCACTAACAATGCACAAGTTTCCCTTTACTCCATATTCTCTCCAACACTTGTTGCTTGTTGATTTATTGATGATAGCCATTGTGACAGGTGTGAGATAATACCTCATTGGGGCTTTAATTTGCATTTCTCTGATGATTAGTGAATCTTTTTATATGTTTATTGGCCATCTGTAGGTCCTCTTTGGAGAAATGAGATAACATCCTTTCAAAGAAGATGAGTGGTTTTCTATATCTTAAGGAATAAATATTCTTATTTTTATTCTACACTGTATTGCTCTCAGGGATCACATTCACTGTTCTTTTTGTTTTTGCTTTTGTTTTTGTTTTTTCAATTACTATGCCTGTCATATATCCAGCACAGTGCCAGAAACATGGCTGGCATTCAAAGAACATGTTGGCTGTACATTTTATGTTGTTTATCCAGGCATTTTCCATCAATTATCACTGTCTAACCCCTTTAGATGTCTAGTTCAAACATGTCAACAATCATAATAGTTAGAATACGAACAATATAGTTAGCATTTATTTTGTGCTCACTGTGTAGCAAAGTAACAGCCTAAGTGCTTTTCATAGCTACTATTTCATTTATTTCTCAGAATACTCTTAGTATAAAATTTTTTTCTTTTTTTTACAAAAGAGAAAGGTGAGGAATTAGAGAGATTAAATAACTTATTTGATGCTGCATGGCTCTTAAATGGAAGATAAAATTCAAACCCCAGACCCTTTAATTTTAAAGTCCCTTCTCTCAACCATCAGCCAAAATGGCTTCCCTCTGTGGGGAAAACATCTTACTTTCCAGGAGCCCACCGCCAAGAGATAACATTTGCTACCTGTTTACTTTTTATATTAAAAGCCTCCCTTCTTCGTGACCTGTGATTTGAGTAGGCATGGCCTCCTGCACAGTCCAATAGAAATATAGAGCACGCCACATGTGTAATATGGTAGTCACCAGCCACATGTGACTACTGGGTGCATGTAATTTTAAATATTTTAGTAGCCACATTTTAAAAAAGTTGAAAAAACAGGCAAAATAAATTTTAATAATATATTTAAATTAACCCAGTATAATTAAAATATTATTATTTCAGTATGTGTAACTAGCCACATTTCACACACCCAGTAGCCACATGTGGCTGGTGACTATCATACTGGAAGATGCATCCCTAACTTCTTCAAATTATACTGTACAAGGGATTAATACCATATATATTACCTTATTGCAGAGATTAAAGAGTGTCACAATTGTCAGAACTTTGAAAATCTCAACTGTGTTTAAAAACAATCCATTGATTTTCAAAAAGAATATTTCAATTAATACTTTACTATAAAATCCATTAAAGAAGAGAAGAAATCATAATCATCTATCGAAATAAATGTCGATTGTTGAGGCTAAAAATCAGATGATATCTTGGAACAAGGGGGTGGGCTATAAAAGCTCATCATACTCTTAAGTATCTTCAGGATATGCTGTGTTGGACCCCACAGCCTCATTGTCATTGGAGGTTACACCCAGGACACCACTGTCTTTTCAACACAACTCAAAGTTTTCTTGTTTGGTTATCTTCAGAAATGACTTTTTGTACAATTAGTGCAGTCAGTGTTATAGGCAAAAATATTTATTAGGAGGTTGTTTTCAGAGGATGTTTTATGTAGAAAGTAGCAGTTTGATAATTCAAGTGCCACTAATATTGCAAAATCATCTTATATATATTTTATAAGTAAAGAATCTTCAGATGGTTTTACCATCTTTAGTTTATCCTTTTTTTATGTGGCACTTATTAACCTCATCCAAGTACAAGCTCCAACAAACTTCATCAAAACATTTAGTGAAGAGCCTTATGAAATTTTATATTTTAAAATTCTTAAGACCACTTTAGTATTACAGTGTATCCTAAATGGCATTTATTTTTAGGACTTATTATTGGTTGTAACCAATTAAAATTGAATTACATTAAATATAATTACTACATCATGTTTATTTTTTATGCCAGCTTGCATGTTATCTATACCCTCACCTCCCCTATAAAAGTCAGTAATCAATTATTTGTCCTTGTATAGCTTAAATTAAAAAAAAAAAAAAGTATGTGGAGCCAATTAATTTCCAGAACATTAAAAATGTATTTTCCCTGCTTTCGTGTATTGTGAATTTGGGATATAAAGAGAATTATGAAAGGGAATTTTTGAAGAAGAAAAAACATTTTGATTTACGAAAATTATCTTCTAAACTTAATGACATTCACTGTTTGGTCCTGGAATTCCTTAACTTTCCCTTACTTCTACATGTTCCATGGGATTATTTGTGAAATTAAACAAAACGATGCATATAAAGTGCTTGCACACTTCTGATAACACACATGCCTCGAATAAGTTTCTCTGTCTCCTCCTCCCCCTACCAGCACCCTCCCCATTTCCCTCTCAAACATCCTTTTCCCCTTCATCCCTCCCTTGTCTCTCCCCCTCCACATAGCCAGATGACTTTATCCATTTTTGAGGCTCTTTAACAAAAATTTATTTTAACATTGAAATTGATTTAACTGTAACCAAAGATTTAGAAGTAAAAATATTTATTCTGAATTGAACTGGTAATACAGCCATCAGTAGCAAATATTCAATCAAAACAACATGTATTGAACATTTTGATAACAAGTATCCAACTTAAAATTAATAGTTTATTGGAAACACATTCCATAAATTTATGGATGGTATTCTTTCCTTTCTATAGACACAAAAACTGAGAAGATTTATTCTCATAGATACATAGATGGAATAAAAAAATTTATTAGTTCAAAGTCACTCAGTTATTTGAACTTCTGAGTTCTATGACAACATTCACATTGTGATCCATCATCAAAAAATAAAGATTTGTGGCTAATGATTTGATTAGACTTCCTTCAATTTTGCTGCATGCAAAGAATTGAAAGCACCTAATCTGCAAAATATTTATTATTTTGTCATTAGGGTCATTTAATTTTTCAGTTTCTTGGAAGTTATCTAAAAAAAAATTTTGACAAGACTTATGCAATGATGTCTTGGTATCTTGGTTATGCTTTCACTGGAAAGCACTTTGTTTATGGAATGCAATTAAGAAAAATTATTTGATTTTTTTCCCCACTTCATAAACAAAAGGTTATACATTTAGTCCTAATTTTAATACTCCAAGTTATCTAGAAGGATCTTGTGAAAGTATGCCAATAGGACAGCAAAATGGACACTTAAGCATTATTACCTTTAGCTAGATTTTTAATACCATTCCATGGTTGAAAACCATTGTTTATAAAAATTTTAAAAGGATTAAAACATTATGTCAATGTGCAAGAGGGAGGAATTAATCATAATGAAATAAAACAATTTTTCTAAAGTTAAGGACATATATCTTAAATTGAATTTTGGAAACATTTTTGTTCTATGAGTATATGTACAAAGGTTATTCCAATTTTCAAAGTGAAATTTAGTCCAATGTGTTGAAATTAGCACTCAAAAAAGGGAAAGGATTAGCCCTCTGGTACGTGAGGGCTTCAAGACCCTGTTAATGGTGTAATATATGTGTTATTTAAAGTTAATCCACAGCCTTCAGATCAAGCTGATCTACATCTAATTTGCATTTAGTTCTAATGAGTAAACAAGCAGGGAAGCATTTAGCAAGTAATGATGAGCTAGAAACTTTCATTTGAATGAAAAGTGAGAATGAATTTATAGTTTCGAATGAATCTCTGGTAAACTTTAATAAAACTATATCTTGAATGAATCTGAATAAATGTTCAAGAGTATTTCAAACACGAACCTCTTTAATAAGTTTTTTAAAATTTGAATATGTAACATTGATCTACCAGAAATAAAAGTAGAATTTTTAAATTATTCATGCTTAATATTACTCAAAACATGGAAGACACCGATGCATAAGAGTTCTCCTGAAGCATTTTCATAATAAGACCGAAGAGAGGACCTGCTTCTCAGAGACTGGACAATAAATTACTCCTTGCTTTATATGAGTCTTGGAATATCTCAATCTAAGATGAATGGTCAAGGCACAGAATCTTGCCATAGTTTGTCATCAGAAGAGAATAAGATCCTGTTGGTTTCCGTATTTCTTACTTATTCTCTCTCAAGAGTGATACATTTTTAGAAAATCTAATAAAAGCAACAACAAAGCTTTTATGTGATGATTGTCGTCACTACTTCATTACTCTACTACACAATACATTGCAATTTAGAACAAAAAACATAAGCCATAATGCCATGGGGTCTTTAAAAAAAGGTGCTTTCTCACACACATCAGTTTTATGAAAACAAATTTAGAGAATTGAGGATTTTAAGTAAGTCCCTTAATATTTAACATTTGTTCATTTGCTTTCAAAGTCTAACTATTCTGCCGGCAATACACAAATCAGGTTTGTAGACAACTCTTCTAGCTATAGTATATACTCTTTATTTATGAGGATGGCCTGCCTCTTTCTCATGGCTATGTCAAAGCACAGGCTATTCTCTATGCTTTAAAAACCAACCACTTCATCCTTGTAGTTCACATTTCTTCTCTGCATGGAACAGTCTCTTACCTTGGAACAAGAGGGCTAGAAGTGTTAGTTTCATCTTCCTCACTGTTCTCGATATGTGTTTACCATTACTATACCATAGTTATTTGTGCATATGTAACTAATTTAGGTTCTGGACTCAGTTCCACTAGGTTTCCCCACCTACCACCAAGCAATTCTCAGGCCTTCAGGTGGGTATCATGCAATTCAACTTAATCCTGAATCTATCTGGAGATAGTATCAGATTCCACAAGTTGAGGCCTCAGTCATGTTACCAGAACAAAGGGATCCATCTCCCTGTGTGCATCTAAGTCCAACGAGATACAAACAGGTTTTGCAGCACAGAAAATAAAGGTTTATTTAGGAAGTTGCATGTCCTGGAGACACAGGAGAGCTACTCCTCAAAGATCTGGCCCCCTAGGTATCTACAGGGGATAGATTATATAAGGAAAAATCATTAGCCATGGAAACTAAGGGAGTTGGGGTTCATGGGTGCTACTGATTGAATGGGGCTGAGGTAATGTGGTAATCGATCATCATGTCCATCTCTGGAATCAGTCATGGCAGCATCTCTCCTGGTCCCATGGCCAATGGGGCTAGTTCCTCCTCAATAGCCCTGAGGCTGAAACACACCTAAAGCTAAGATGTTACCCTTAGTTTAACTGAAATTTATTGGCCTCATGATTGATAGAACTGAGGCTTTATTCTTAAAAGATTTGACACTAGCCAGAACCTTATATTCTAAGGCTTAATGACTAAGGGAGTAGGCATACAAAAGTGGAAGGATGAGGGTAGAAAGAAGCAAGTGAGTCACAATGCCACTATCTAGGCAAAGCCTGATTGGATCAGAGAAAAGCTATCTTAAAGAAATGAAGGCTGCATGTGGTTACAGTCACACAAGACTGCCCTCAACTTCAGACCCCATTCTCAAGCTCAGGATGTTACCTGTGCTCTGATTGGCTATAGTTGGAAGGTTCCCATGATCACCTCCTTATATTTCAGAAGCCGGTTTTAAGTCTAGGTAAGTCTAGGTTGTTGCCTGTACTTCTGAACAACCAGCTGTAAATCAAAGGTTCCCATGACCTCTTCCTTAGATTCAATTAATTCACTAGAGTGGCTCACAGAACTCAGAGAAATATTTTACTTACTAGATTATCAGTTTGTTATAAAGGGATATAACTCAGGAACAGCCAGATGGAAGAGATGTACAGGACAAGGTATGTGAGAAGGAGCACCCAGTTTCCATGCCCTCTTGGGGTGTGCCACTCTCCCCTCATCTCCATGTGTTCACCAATCTAGAATCTTCTGAACCTGTCTTGTCAGTTTATGTTTGTGTGGAGACTTCATTACATAGGCATGAATGATTAAATCATTGGGCCACTGGCATTGATTCAACCTCTAGCCCCTCTCCCCTTCTTGAGATGGGGTTGGGGGCCAAGGTGGTGGGACTGAAAGTTCCAACTCGGGTAACCAGTCCCCATCCTTCAGTTACCTAAGTGTTTTATAAAAGTCATCTCATTACCATAACAAATGAGACATTTCTGGCTGTCACCACTTAGGAAATTCTAAGGGTTTTAGAAACTCTAAGATTATCTCTAGCTGGGAAAACAAAGAGGGCTAAAAAAAGAGCATAGAACAGCTAAACTGAGTTTTATTGATAATCAAATATATGTATATTTTATATATTTATATAAAATCAAATACACACACACACACTAACATACTACCTGGTGCATTAGATTTTCTGTTCAAACACAGTTTCATTTCAGATATCCTTTGATGGCAGGCTGTTTTTAGAGAAGTACGTAATACATTACATGTGCCTGTCAAACTTGTTTATTCCATTCCACCCATTTGCTTTCACAAAAACTGGACACGGATCTTGAAAATTGCAGCAAAAATTTCTTAAAAGCAAAACATGACAATTTATACTTGAAATTAATAAACAAAAAGGCACCAACCCAGCTCATTCATTTCAGTTCAATGCAGGCTTTATAGCCACTTATCTTAACCTTTTGTACAAAAAAGAAACAATTGGAATAATACTTCTAAAATGTTTGTATTTGAAATAACATTGAAATGCATTCTGTAGGGAAAATAGTCTGTCAGCATACTGGCAGGGGCAAGCCCTCCATGAATGGAAACTGTCAATAATTTGCCTTTAGTGGCATCACTGAGTGTGACATCCAAAGTAAATTTAGTAAAAAATAAAATAAAATAATGACAGGGTGTTCAAAGCTTTGTACTAAAAAGCTTTGTATGTCTAAAAAGCTTTCAAGAACACTGAACAAGAATAGGCTTTTGAGTAATGTATATTATCAAATACACTTAAAACTATCCTAAACTATTATTAGTATATTCGTTATTGCTCCAAGATAGTAAAGGATTATACAACAGACCTTTTACATAGCTGTTGATTCTTTTATCTCGCTATTTATATACAAACTGAGGGCCAAAAAGCCTTTAAGCTTTATCAAATATACCCACAGATTTATCTAAGTAGAGAAATGATAAAGAAATATAAAATGGTGAAATTGAAAAATAGAGACTTGAGCAGTAACTCACATGCAAGAAAGGAGAATAGTCTATCAACACTCTCTGCTTGATTCATATTGTACCTACATATCATGTTTTAGCTTTAGATCATTATGAGAGAAAAGATAAAGTGATTATCAAACTTCTGTTCAGTGTACACTCTCTCTTTTTCTGAAAATACTCCCCTACCTTCAAAGGTAGGTGAACTTCTGCTGTCAAGTGAATTGACTGAGTTAGTAGGCATCAATCCATAGCCTAGGCTAAGATAAAACGATAAGCTCCTTCCTGAGAATTTAGTATTAGGATTCAAAGAATAGCTTGTTGGTCAATTCAACACAAAAATGACATAAAGCAGAGTCTGAGTCAACCATGAGCTCATATTCATGAGCAAGAAGACCAGACAAATAAGTTCTTCAGGGAGAAAGAAGACTAGATTCAATCTACTGAGTGAATCAAATGTGAAAAAAATTGAGAGAGAGAAAAAAACCACAAAGAGAACATAAGCAGCTCTATTCCTGGTGGCTTTTACTCCCTGTTACAATGGATTGGGGAACCTGCTTGCCTTTCCCTTGGAGTCCTTAAAATACCCCTGTAACATTCAAAAAAATTCTCCCCTCCTTTTAATTTATTTTGACCATTCCTGGAGGATGCTTAATGATGTTGCCTGTATCATGTTACAGTATCATGATACTGTAAAAATGAAGAATCTATTTTCAGTGCAAACTACAAATAAGAAAAGATCCATCCTTCCAAAAGCACAACTTACATTGTGACTATACAGAGAAAATACATTTATTGTAACAAAGACCATAAAACACTGGGGTCAAAGAGCCAGAGCTGAACTGGTATAGTCATTTCTGGATCAAACAAGTAAATTGTTAGTTCTATAAATCAGATCAAAGGCAAATTATTTGATATAGTAATAATGGCCATAGAGAATGAAGTATCAATTTCAATCCAGTTTAGAATCTTTTTAGATCGAAGTCAGCAAGAAACCCTGTACACCACCCCATGAGAGAATCCAGAGGTCCTTCTCCTAGTCATTTCAATTAAGGATTATCATTGATGCCTTGATGTAGAACACCTGGATGCTGATACCAGAATCCATTAGATATTGTTTGTAATGGGTTCATTAGCATGCTCACCAACCTAGAAGCTTCTGAGACTGTCCTTTTGGTTTTCTGTGGAGGCTTCATTACATAGGCATGAATGAATAAATCATCAACCACTGGGAATTGATTCAACATCCAGCCCTCTCCCCTTCTTGAGGAGGTAGGGGCAAGGTGGTGGGACCGAAATTTCCAACCCCAGGTAACCAGCCCCTATCCTTAGGTTACCTAAGTGTTTTATAAAAGTCACTTCATTAACATAATAAAAGATACCTTTCTGGCTGTCTCCAGAAAATTCCAAGGGTTTTAGGAGCTCTATGTCAGAAAGAGAGCAGACCAAATTTATATTTCTTATGAGACATCACAATATCACAAATACTATTGGTAAGAAAACAAAATTCAACTGAGTGAATTGGGAGATCAAATTGGCTTTATTAAGTGATTCTTGAATCCAGCAATATCCTATCTAATAACTGGGAGAGGCTATACAAAACAGAAGGCTTTTACCAGCAGAAGGGAGGTATTGACAGAAGAAAAAGATAATTTTGGAGTCAGAACATCTTTTTTGGATGAGGAAGAACTATAGAAGGGTTTTGTTTTTGTTTTTGTTTTCATGAAGATTGTCTTTTCTTTCTATGGAGAATGGAGATGGCCCACCTGACGGATTTCCTTACTGGTATTGATCTGAAAGGTCCAGACTACTTGATTAAGATGTTTTTAGGAGAGGTTAAAACTGTAATTAGATCAAATATTAAATCTAGTATTTGTATTGTGGACTTTTAGCATGGGTGAAGCCATTTGGGACCAGTGGTTTTTCTCTTCAACACTGTCTTGGTTGGCTGAACCTTACCTGTGTATTAGATTCTACATTTGGTTTCTAAGAGCAGGCCTAACCTGGTAAGGAGCATTATTGTGAACCTTTGGTTCTGTCTGATGCAATTTAAAAGTGAAGAAAACTAAAAAAAAAAAAAAAATTATGTTAAGCCAAATTTTTAAGCCAATGGGGCATAAGGAGAGTTTAATTGCATTAAAAAGAGAATTTCCAAGACTATTTCATTTCCTTTTCAGGCAACTCTCCTGTTGAGAACCAGTCCTGGAATAAATTCTAAAGAAGCAAGCTCACTTTTTTTTTTTTTTTGGCTTGTTACTTGCCAATAATATTAGCCCCATTTCCTCCAATGTTCTGATAAAACATTACACAGCTCAGGAATGTTTAACTTCACTAAACTGTGACAATTTTGATGTGACAATGTTAATGATCTTTTAAAAAATATTTATTAAAGGAGAGGTGTTTTGCACAATTTTCTGGGGAAAAAAATAGTTTGGTACTGTGAAAGGGTTTGAGAGTATTGGTGGCTTCAAAATCACTGATTCAAAAAACCAAAGAATAATGGGGCATTTCCTGAGCACAGGCACAGGGATGCCTGGTTACTCTTAAATAATAAAATCTCACTGAGAAGGGACTCAAGTAGTTTAAAGCCTCTTATAAATAATCACCTATTGACCCAAGAACTTATACTGATCCTGGTGAGATTTCTAAGTCTTAAATTCTCAAAATTTATCCACTCACAATTTTTGTGAACTTCAAACTCTGATAATTGCTTTTCTTTCTAAATCAAATTTCAGTGCCTTAGGCACCCTGCTAGAGTACTGGATAACACACAGAAAGTGTGACAGGAGCAAGTATTTATTTAGCTTCTAACTTGCTCTAGGCTGAAGTGTAGGCAGAGGTTTAGAATGGCCTATGAAGGTGAATACAGACTTCAGCTCTCAGGATTTGATAACGAATGAACAGGATTTAATAGTAAATAGAATTATTTATTAACTTTAGATTGATATTAATGCTTCATGTTATTGGTTTTAAAATGTTTATAATTATCTCAGTAAAAATTATAATGGCAATTTAGTATGTCATCCATTGAATTATTTCTATTACCTCTTTATAGATACACATGATCAGAAGTGCACATTTTTGTAGATTTTTAAATTTTGTTCCAACTCTAATGCCTAGGATTACCTCCAAAAAGTTGCTTATTCTTATACAGCAGTAGTGGAAGAAGCAATAGCATGTACGCCAGAATGATTCACAGTCCTGCTTTGACTACGTACTCTGTAGGAATGAGCACGTTATAGAGAGCAGTGTTTGGTCAGAAAAGGTTCATCCTATTGGTATCGGTCAGTAAAACCTGTGAAAATACAGCAGATGGCTGAGAGATTAGGAGGAAATAGAAAAAGAATTGGGATGGGATAGTGGTCACTATGGTCTAAAAATAAATAGTGGACTTTGGGTCCTAAGAAAACTCAAAGATAGGAAGAGATGAAAGAATTAATTGGAGTTTAAGATTTCCTGATATGATGTGATTGATATATTTATTAAATAGCCTAGTGTGTACCAGATACTATGCTCATTGTCGATGACGGTGTTCAGCCCTAGAGATACTGCCCTTGTCCTCGAGGAGCCTATTTTCTCGGGTATTAATAATTAGGTTGAAAGTGAATAAATTATGTGAGTACCTATAGTAGAGTGGAGCTGAAGATTCCTGGTACTTCAGTAGAAGTCAATAAACTTGAGCTGAATGTTACATGAGTCATTCTATGCATTGTGCAGTAAGAGAAAACAAATAGGGGAGTATTGAGCCAGCTGCTTGAAATACAGGGTATGCCCAGGACAGAAATATAAGAGAATGTTATGCTGTGTAGTCCATTAACAGAATCTCAAGGAAGCAAGGATTTTAGCATGTGGTAAGAGTAGTGATCTAGAATGAAATAGCAATGCTAAGCAAGAAGACTACCAGTCTTCTCCCAACCTGACCCTGGAGTTAACTAAAATTTAGAAGCCTGAGTGGCCACTGCAGCAGAAAACTGCAGACTAGGTAGTGTTAAGGCAGCGAAGGGCACAAAAGTCGATGAAGTGAATAAAGATGGCAGAAAAAAATCTTGAAAAGTCAGGAAAGTGTGCTCTAGCCTCCATAAAGCAAGAGATGCTGGATTTTCCCTATCATGTATTTTCAGTATTGAATTGTATGAGTCTATTTAGTTGACTTGGTTTTGTTAGTTAATGCTGAATTACATTTTTTCTTTGTAAAAAACCTTTCTTTCTTAAAAAAGAATTGTATTGTACATCTAGCAAAATCCCTGTCAAAAAAATGTCCTTAGTATTTCACAAATGCAAATAGAATGTAAATGGCTTTACAATTTTGGACTCTAGGTGATATTTCAAGCTGTGATAAAGCGTGAATATTTTAGGCATAAAAAAATTTGCCTTTGACCTTTTAAATATTTTACTATGTCCCTGTCCTTTTCAAAATGACTACCCAGATATAATTCTAAAAGTTTATGGGGGTTGAGCTATATTCTGGTATATCCACCCCATTCATGTTAAGGCAAGCTTAGAACATTATGTGTTCTGAACTGCAAAGCATTATAGTAACCAAGTAATACCATAAAAATATTCTAAAATTTAGGTTACCTCCCAAAACAATTTTAGGAAAACGAGCAGTTAAACGTGGATGGTATTTCCTTTTCTAGATTTTTCTTTTAAAACAAGCTCTTTTGTTATTGGGAGATAAGTTTGAGAATATGGGGAAAATCTGTTAATTATCTTAAACACTCATATTTCAGTTTAATTAATATAATTAATTTGTTAAAGTTGTTTTATAAATTATTGCTGTGGCAAATCTTTATCATAGAGTAAGTGGCAGCTTAGAGTGGCAAAGAGGACATAGCCCAAAATACACTACTGTGGGTTAGAAGTTCAGCTTCATTTCATACCAGGTATTAAAAACATCTGTATCTCTAGTTTTCTTCTCTATTAAATCATAGTAATATTATCAACTTCATTGATCTCTGTGAGATTTGAATAAATTACTTTTAATAGAACGTTTAGAACTACTTGGAACCTAGTAAAAGCCATTACAGTGTTCTCATAAACAAATACACCCATGTATTATGTGCGTTCACTTTTAGCATCAAAAATATTTCATAACTTTAGAAATTAAAATGTCATTTCTTTCCAAAAAGTACATAGTACTATTTAAAGAAAGTAAATAGAAATGTAGGAAAGAAAGAGAAAAAGCCAGTTTTTAAGTGCTTAATACGTGTAAAGTATATATGTTACAAAGTTTAACCCTCAAAGCAGTCTTCTGAAGTATGGTTGATATGGGAGATGTAAAGAAATCTAAGATGGCTACACTATCCCAGAGGAAGTTTTCCAGCCTCCTCTCCCTGGAATACTACCTTTCCCGTGCGTGCGAAACGAAAGACCTCCAAGTATGCGAGGTAATCAATGTATAAATCTACCTGCCTGCCTTTGTTCAGTGCTCAGATTCTGGAGAGAGACTCCTCTGAGCCCACCAATGTAAATAAACCTCCTTTGATTCTTAGTTTGCTGACTGCCACTTGGTTTTTCTGGGTACATGGGCCAAAATCCACATGATTACCTCTTTTTACAAATTAGAAAACTAAAGGTAAATATTTAAGTATTTTTCTCAAAAGCACATGCTAGTAAGTGCCCTAGATAGAATTCAAATCATAATCTGAAAAACACCAAAATGTGTATTCTGTGCACCACTTCACATTAATAAACCTTGTTGTATAAAATGGAACATTTTTCAATGGTGCTTATTGAACATCAATTAGGTAAAATATCACAGGGTGTCTTGTTCAGCTTCTATCCCATTCCGTAGTTTTACAGTACTGGAGATACTCACAAGGAGGAAATGTTTCTTTCCTATTTTCCAGTTAACCTACAAACAGAGCCATTCATAGCTTTTCGCTTTCATTTCCCCCTAATCTATAGTTTCAACCAGCTCAGAGACAGAGAGATATAACGAATAGTCCTTGCATTCTCACTTCAGTGTCACCTACAGGTGAAGTAGAAATACAAATACAGAAATCACTAGCTGCTAAATGAATGGGGTAGAATGAAAGAAATTCATCTCATTAAAAGCCAAAGTCTCCATCCTGTGATTCTGGGTGTGATCATGTGGCTGATTGTGATCAGTATTAGCAAACATGATTCAGGCAGAGGAGTAAAAAGTGCAGATAGTTTGAAGCTGAAGCTCTCTTGCTGCAGGGAACATTTCTCCTGCCCTGTGTGTAAGCCTAGACTACCTTTCTGGAGGTTGAGAGACCAGGAGGGAGGCCATCTCAGTTGAGGTTTCATAGACTGTGCAGTATACTAACCACCAGACTTGTAAGAAGGCCATTTTAGACTAAGCCATTCCAGACTGAAGGAAAAGCCAAGTCGACCTGCTGAATTATGAGAAATAATAAATGTTTGTTGTTTTAGCCACTAAGTTTAAGGGTGTTTTTCATGGAGAAAGGCATTCTGATGCAATAGACATGTGCTGGATACCTTGCTTGCCATTCTGGGGAGTTCAAAGATAAGTAAGACTTGTCACTACCTTGTCGCTACCCTTATGGAAATTATAGTTAAAAGGGAAACTCAAGATATAAATATGTCATAAAATGTGTCATAAAAACAAATGATTGAATCTCATTGCATCCTAATACTAGAAAAGATATCATAATCAAACAAGCTAAAATTTACCTCAGGTTTGGGGATCTATGAAAAAGTTCTCTTCCCACCAATCTCAGTATAAGGGAAGAGAATGTTTTCAAAGAATTTTGTAACAAATTCTTAGAGGCATAAGCAAACTTAGTCTAATTGTCATACTCTGTAGATGAGAAAATGCCGAGTCAGGACAGTTATGACAGTGCAGGACCCTAACCCACCCAACAGCTTAGATTTCTGTATATGGACATCACTAGATGGCTACCTTTAGATGAAAGAAAAACAATATTTCTTTTTTTCTTTCTCCCAAGTCCTTCCTGGGAAGCCGCAAACTCCACCCACCTGACCAGGCCATGGCCTGTGATATTCGCCATGGTATGCAAAAGAGTATTTCCTGATGGAGGGGATTGGGTGAAGGAGCCAGCACCCCTATTGCAGGGTGCTGATCGGTGGGTGGGGTCAGAACCAGAAATGGCCCGAGGATGCTCTTCAAGGCAAATGCTAGAGAAACATAGAAGATTTCTTGGGGGATAACTTTGGATACCTTGCAGCTGCTGGGAAGACCTGGATCCGTCCAAGTGCAATGGAAGGCACATTCAGGTTGCTGTTGCCTTAGACCTTGGCAGAGGTCGAATTGGGGCGCGAGGATTCTGCGCCCGAAGCCAGGGTCGCTGTCCTGGGCCCTGTGGGCTTCTGGAAGGCCATCTAATTTTCAGCCTGGAATGTGCAGTTCGTTGCCTCGTTCTGGTTTCTGGGGTCGGGTGTGTAGTGGGGTGTCCCTCCCATGCACAGCATTGGGGTCAGAGCGAGTTTCCCCGCAGCGGCCGTACCTCCGGGGCGAGGCGCCGCTGCACCGTGGCCGACGGTGGGTGTCAAGGACTCCACAAGCGGTGGGACTTCCGTGACAGGTGGCATAAGCCAAACTCCCTACCGATGGGGCCGGGGGCAGGCGCACCCAGGTAGTTCCCATCCCCGGCTTCCCCCGCCAGTCTTGTCCAGCTCGCGAGGTGAGATCCCGCGAGACCCCGCGAGATCCCGCGCGATCCCGCGAGATTCCGTGCGATCGGGCTTCGGCTGCGGCACGTGCTGCAGCGCCTCAGGCAGCGAGGGCTCCGGGTTCTCTGAGCCGCAGCTCCGCTCAGCACGGCCCCCACCCCGCGCCTCACCCCTCCACCATTCTCTCCCTGCAAGGAAAGGTTTCGCCTGTTTATTCATTCATCCTACTCAAGTTCCGTACCACGGATTGTGAGTTCTTACGTGGTCTTCCCAGCAGCCCCAGCTGTGTCCCTTCTGTGGGTCATCAGTGCTTGCACCTGCTGTGCACGCCCAGGCCTGTCTTACTTGGCAGGCCCTGCGGGCTCATTTCCTGTAAAGCCAGCGATGCTTAAGATGCAAGGTCCCACACACTTTGGGATTTATATGTTTGCCCTCTGTTTTCTAAAGACGTCGAGAAGAATTGGTGAGGAAAGTACCTGACTGATGCTACTTTACTGTTGACCGTTTGGTGTCTCCGGCTGGCTGCAGGCAGGGTCAGGGGGAGACACGGGGACTAGAGGCAGGAGAACGTGAAATGAGATGGAGCGTCCGGTTGCATCTTCTTGCAGTAGTGATTAGGCTGCTTATTCTAGGCTGTAAATCGACAGTTATTCGTTTGATTGTTCTATAATTTTTCAATTTCGAATTAAATTATTTTTAAAGCAGCGTTGAAAAAACAAAAGCTCATAATGAAACAATGCATCATTTTTGTTGATAATGTTATATGTTTTTCAATTATAGTTGACGGTATTAGTTTCAGGTGTACTGCATAATGGTTAAACGAGACGTTCAAAACCCTATCCATTGGATCACAGAGCCACCTGATTGATATTTTGTTTAATTTAAAATGTTTGTGGACATTTACCATCCAGTATGGACACAGTAGTGTTAACACTGACAGTATAAAAAGCGGAGAACATAAATCTGCTTAAGAAGCTTCACCATTTAAAAAATGTTTTAGTTATCTCAAGACTGTGACCAAAGACAATAATTTAACACATGTAGCTACAAAGGTCAATTTGCATATTACTACAGAAATATGACTTTTCATTTAGATTAAATAACTGTTCTTCATCAATATTAATTTTGCTCGTTATGGCTTCAGATTTTCTCATGTATACACATAGATTGAATTGAAGGCTATTAACGCATTAGCAAAAGGGGAATTGCTCAATGATTGAGTTTAATGTCAATATCACCATTGCTTGAAATAGAAACCAGTCAATTCTAACAATGATTTCATTTTTTCACCTATTTCATGGAAGAAAGTATAACTTTTAGAAGCTAATTGTCTCAAAAATGACATTATAGGAAGAACTATCAAGTCATTCAATAGTTTAAATGAAGTTAATTTCTTTTGTGCTGATAATATAAATACAGATTTTGGTAGTTCAGAGTCTCATAGTTTAAAAAAAACAATGTTCTTAATAAAATTAAAGCATTTATGGAGCAGAAGTGAACTTAACATTGGTTGAGGTGCATAATACAAATAAGTTAAAATGCACTACCAATCTTCATAGAAAAAAATATATGCAGGTAAAAAATTAGTTAAGTTTCAGCAAATGGAGCACCAAAAATCTTAAGCTTTATCAGACTGAATTTTTGAAAACAAATCTTGCAAAATTGAAATTTATCTCCAAGAAAGCAAGAAAATAACAAAAGAAATTAAATGCTGAGAATTCAATTATGTATAAGATGAATTTTGAAATTCTATAACTGTGCTTTGGAATATCTTTACTTATGAGAAGAGTTTGAACTTCTCTTTATAGCTGTATAAATTGATATTTTGTTTTGGAATGGATTGAACTTTAGAAGGCCTATGATGTTTTTAGCAACTAAATTTGGCGAAGCATTAAAAAATAAATTTGGGAGGGAGTTTTTCTGAACCATAATTTCATAAAACAAATTTGATGATAAAACTATTTTGAGAATTATATCAAATTATTTTAGTACCTTCTTTCACTCTCAACTGTCCTGGTGTAGATGATAAATTATATAAATTATATGGTCACTACATGTACAAGGTACTAGAAGGTTGCTTGGGTGCCCCTTCTAGGCTGATGTGTGTTTTGCAGGACCTGGTTTAGACACTGAGAATAGAAAAAGTGAGGAGGAACTTTCTCCCTTACCAGTAGCTCACAGTTCCAATGGAACAAAAAATATTCATAACTTAGTGTTATTGGTTCTTTATTGAAGTCATACACAGAGCTGGTAAGAGAGAATAGAGTATAATGGCTGGAGTGGGTCTTACTAAGATTTTGGCAATTTGATTGTAGAGTGGAATGTAGAGGTTTTAGAAAGTTGCCTGACTAGCAGTATATTCCTGAAAGAACTTGTTCTGTGGTGTCAAAGAAAATTGCACTGGACAGAGTTAAACAGATAAGAAAAACTTTGTTCCAGAATATTTCAAGAGGAGAGATTAAACTCAACTCTTGCTGAAAAAGCGGGAGTGGGAGAGTTTTTAAGCACTGAGGGAAGCTAGTGGAAAAGTGTTCCAGGATGTTAGCGGGGCATTGTTGGTCAATGTGATTAGGCTAATTGGTACTTATAGATAGAAGTTAGGCACCTGCCTTCCAACAGAGACTGGAGATTTCTAGGGAACTTTCTTGATGATTATCTTTCAAAGTGATGGCTCCCAGGTCCTTGAGAAAGACATTTCTGGGTTGTAAAACTAACAAGAGGCTGGAAGATTTACATGTTTTGGGGACCTCTATCCCCCCAAAACTTACACATTTGAAAGTTTTCTAAAGTAAATCGTCCTAGGTCACTGACTTATAGTCGGAAAGAAATGTGTCTGAAGTTTAATTAAACCAAAGAGATTGTTAATGCTGTCTTGTCAGTGGATCTGTGAGCGTCATTGTTTTTCTGAGTCCAGCTTAAAGGAAAATAAGGGAAACTCACTTGCTGGATTCTCTCTTCACTGCTTTTCCTAGCTGAGGCATTTTATTCTTATCTGCCATCACAGGGTTTGCTTAGCCATTTAAAGCCTAGTCATAGACTTTAAGATTAAGTTTGAATAAATAAATACTTTTTGTGCTGTTACATTCAGCTTGGGAATATGCTCTTTTCCTCAGACACATGGCCTCTAGTGTTCCTCTGTTAGGAAAGATCTTATTTTTCCCACATTAAAGCCAATGAAATTGTACTTTTCTACAAATCTGCTTTACAAGAGACATAGATACAAAACTTTCACACTTTAATCTACCCACTAAATCTTAGCAGGGTTCTGAAGCATGACTAAAACCATTGCCTTTGCTTGTTCCCAAAGATGGGACATTCAGTAAAGATGCTAAAAGCATTTTATTTTTGTCTTTGACTTTTGAAGGCAAACCACATTACTTATGATATTTTAACATCTTTATCAATTGCCTTCAGTATGTTAAAAGTGTAACCTTTTAACAATTATCTTCAGAGAATGTATTTTTTGCCAATTTGCTGAGCAAGGAGTAAAGTATATAAGAATAAAATGAGATGATGTAGTATTCCAATCGTACTTCATCGTTTCCTTGTTGTGTGAGTATAGTCAAGTTCCTTAACTTCTATGAAGTTCTGTTTTCTCCCTGATAAAATTGAAATAATGGCAGTTCCCTTGCAAGGGTGTTATGATGATTGGGGATTATGTGTGTTGTTAAAACATGGCTCATGCCCAATAACATGTTGTTGTTGATATGAAAGCTCAATGTACAGTGTGGTTATCAAAAGGGGATCTGTTGCTTTATGCCTGAAAGATAATTTTGAATATACCTAAAGGTTTTCTAAGCCCAGATGTAGTCGGTGAATTTTTTGTATTTGTTCTCACTTCTTGGAAGACAAAAAATATTTTGAAGATGCTAGTACCAAACCATAACTCTAGGTTATTTCTTTATGAATGGTGAGATCAGATCCCTGGCCTCTGGCTTCCAAAGCCAGAATTTTTCAAGAACATTCAAAGATGATGTGTGTTCATTGATGCAGAATTAAGTGACAGTAATCCTTGCCTAAATTTTTAGTAGGCAATTTCAAAGCTTAAATAGCTGTGATGTGATAAAACTAGGGGAAATATTGAGATAGCTTCAGAAGATTTAGTCATTCATTCACTTATTCATTCATGCATGCATGTATTTATTCCAAAAAATATGTATTGAGTGCCTTATATCTGACCAGTACTGTGACAAGTGTCAGGAATAGACAAAAATAATAATAGCCAATTATTATTAAGACCTGTTGGTACCAGGATATGAGTTAAGTAGTTTGTTTTGTTTTACCCATTTACTCCTCAATACTTCCATGAAATAGATCTTATTGTTATCCCCGTTTTATAGATAAGAAACTTGAGACAAAAGTAACTTACCCATAGTAACATAAACCAGCAAAGCCAGAACCCAGGCAGTCTGGTACCACTCCATACTGTCTCTCAACTTTAGTAAGCAGGGTATTCATGGCACTTGGCCTTCACTAATGATGGAGAAATACATTAATCAAAAATCATAATAAACATGAATATAAAATATTATAATAGAATATGTCTAGGAGTAGGAACATTATATCAAGAAATCCTGACATAGGAAGGAATATGAAAAGTATGAGAAATTGCCTAAGCACCAGAGTGGCTGGGACACAGAGAACTAGGGAAGAAATGGTACATAGGATTTTCAGAGAGGTAAGGCTTTTAAATCCTGTAAGGTTTACCTTTGGCATCAGGCAGAAGCAGACTTATGCTCCAATTCATGCTTTGCCACTTTTTGTGTACTTTGGGCAAGAGACTTAATCTCTTCAAGCTTGTTTCTTAATTTTAGAAATAGAGATAAAGTTGCTAAAAGCAATAAATGAAATACTTCATGAGTGGCACTTAGCATAGTGCCTAGCACATATAAAACTAAATAGAGATTAGTTGTTATCATAATTATCTTAAATACTAAAAACTCTTATAGTTTTAATTTTTTATATAGAATCTAATTCTTTACCTTAGCCTAAATTGATGTTCCATAATTTATACTCTTAATATCCATACAGGAAGATGTAAGCTAAATTGCTCTGCTTTCTTCAGCAGAACTGGAGCTAGAAAAAACTATTTTAAAAGACAGTTCAGAATTTAAAATGTGTTAGTTATGAAAACTCATTGCAACCTGACTCCATCGCCTGCACATGTGCACAGCTGTGTGTGTGTGTGTGTGTGAGTGTACACACAACCTTTCTATATTCCCATTGGACCAAGCCAGTCAATCTTGACATAATTCAAGTCACCCATGTTAGTCCCTAGAGCATAATTATGTTGAAACCCCAAATAACTGGTTTCACTACTCCAGAGCTGCTAAAACAACCCAAGGAGTACCAGAGAAATGAATTTTTTAATTTAGCCTCAGTTATTGTTCAGAGCAGTGACTATGGTTGTAAGGAATGCTGTGGGTTAGTGCAATGGACTGCCAAAGTAGGTGGCAGATTTCCTCCTTACATGGGACTGAGGTAGTTAGTGGGTTCATAAAAACTCAGAGGCAATACAATTCTTCATTTATTTTGTTCTGTGTGAGTAGAAGGAGAATGTGTGTGTGTGTGTGTGTGTGTGTGTGTGTTTGTGTGTGTGATGAAGAGGAAGGTGGTAGTTATACTAGAATCACCTCTTAAAAAGGCAAGTGGGCAGAGCTGACCCTGGAAGAGGTAGTACAGGTCTATTCAGCAACCTGAACAACAGGCTTTTTTCAGTGGATGAAAAATTAGATTGCTTTTTGCATGTTATTGCTTTACTGGGTCCACTGTAATGAATACCTTAGGAAGAATTTGTTGATTGCACAAAGCAAGGATAGGCAGAGGCAGTCAACTAAGTTGGTTAGGAGTGAGTCTGATAAAATGGGGTATCAAAGGGAAGGGAGGAGTGTTAGCAAACAGGGCAGCTGGGAAGATTCCATAGCAAGACTTGGCCCAGGACTATCATTAAAACGATGTTTAGGTGCCTCCTTTGGGAAAAGTTCTTTCATTTCTTGATTCCTGCAGTAAATCAAACTGGATTGCTGATGCCAACCAGGAGCACTATGAAAAGATGAAAATAATAAAGCCATGTATTAATTGTTTCTAATTGTGTATATAGCCTAATTAACAAGCTATGCAAGTTCAAGAACTTCACAGTGCTACCAGGAAGATTGGCACTTGGCTGATGCCTTGTCTCCCTTTTACTCTCTATGTCTTGGGTTCAGCATGCAGCTGTTCACGTCTGCATGTTGTCTTTGTGCCACCAGTCAAGTCATGAGAGAGAATTTGGAGTAAATGGCACTATGTTCACAATCAAGATGAAGTTCATGTTTGGAGCAACCAATCAGAAACTCTCAGGGTAGCAATTTTAAATAGTAAACACTGTGTGGAAATAACACAGTTCCAATGAAAGTGTACTATCTTATTTTTTTAAAGGGGTAAAGTTTTTTTTCCAATGTGTTTTTAGAATCTCTGATCAGTTTAGCTATCCAGATTGTAAAGTCAAATCAATATTTTGCTATAGTTATCAGTAGAGTACTAAAAACTAGATATATAGGGATTTAAAATAGCTAATTACTTTCTATGACTATTTTTAAAATGAATATAATTTTAGCAGAAATAGTCTGGTAATATTTGATGTTCCAGTATATTGAAGATAATGGACATCCTTGTTTTTAAGAGGGGCTGTAAGTCTATTGAGGATTTGGACTTCATTCTTTCTAAAATGTGTACTTACTGATTAATTCAATTTTCAATCAAAGTAATTTATCACTTTTATAAATTAAATGACTCTCCCTTTTCTCTCACACAATGAAGTTCATCTAATGGTTCTGCAATATAATGATCTCTTTCAAAAGAATCTCTAGGCAGTTTTAATCTGATACTCTGTAGAGCTCAGGAAATTTGATTAATTTACAGCATTAATATAAGTGATCTGTAAAGTTATGAGAAAAAAAATACTCCAGTTTGCCAATGTGACTGGCTTTTCATTATTTGGTGCAAAATATCACTAGACTATTCTTGAAAATCTTATAAAATGAAAAGATGTTTATAGACTCATCATGACTTAGTGTTCCTTACAATTTTGTCTGAGAGTATTATAAATGATATTAGTGACAATTATGGCAACCATTTTAGAGCAACTGCTGTATGCCAGGTACTATATTTAGTAGTTGTTATGGAGTAGTATTTATATACATTGGTTTTGGATTCACACAGATCTCGATTTTTATTACAACTTTAGGGGGTACGTCTGTATTATAGTGTCCAGTCACCAGAATGTAACTTACTCATGACTATTTCAGGAAAGCCTTGTGTAACCTCTTGAAACTCAGTTTCTTTATCTGAAAAATAGATAACATTTTTATGATAACACCTACCACATAGGATTGTTAAATACAATAGAGAATTTGTGCACAACATTAAGCAGAAATGAACTTAATGAAAAACAGACCAAGAATACGTTCTTTTAAAAAAAGTGAAATTAAGTTCAAAAGCCATTACTTGTGAAAGAGATAAAAATTATGTTTTGGCTTGAATTGTTCAAATAATGACATTAATATTTCATCTGAATCCTTTACATATGCATGACATTTAGCAAGTAGGCAATTTTAAAGTATTTAATGACTTGCTAGAATTCATTTGTGCCTAATTACATGCTAAAAATTCATCTAGGTCAGTAGAACATTTGCTGTATAGAGTAATTATGTTTTTAAGCAATAATTTACATAGCTACCCTATATATAGAAATTATGAAAATATTTGAAATAATTATTAATAAGCTTCTGCATGTTGAGATTGAATACTATAAGAAAACAAAGATATAATAAAGTGATTGGTAACAATATTATATTTTTTCAGTATGATTGTACTAACAATTTCATTGAGACTCAAACTTCTAAGAAATAAACAGATATTATTTTTTTTTAGATAAAGACCCTGAGATTCAGAAAAATAACAACTGATTTAGGTTATCTGACAATTAAACAGCAAAGCTGACCAATTGGCTCCACTTATAAAAGTGGAACCAGTAAAACTGAGCCACACTACCACTATGATATATACAGGATGGATGGAGCTCCTTAGGTTCTATTCATAAGCTCTTTAATCAGAACAGAATTCCTTTCCTGTTCCCTTTCTTGCTGATTATTTGATCAATAATTTTAGATGGCTGAGCTAATGATCAGGAACCCTCAATGCAAAATCCTAACCGTGAGAAATTGCATTATAGTATATTACACCAATTACATTACATGTTTTGCATTTCAGTTTCCATTTGACTTTATAATTTTGAGTTCCATAATGACTTCAGACTTTTATAAATTGAAATACCTACTATATATAAGCAAAACTAGGGTTGTCATTAAGCAAATGGAAGCAATTACCCAGACCAATCACAATTTTTCTTACTATGTTCTTTGTTCTTTTCATTTTCCTGTTAGACTATTTTGGTTTTGGTCTTTAATCATGTATAAATAGAATTCATGTCAACAGAAAATTAAAAATATATTTTAAAATAAGTTTTATGAGCCTTGAAATTTTTTTACCTGTCACAATAGACCAGTAAGAAACAAACATTTGTTTTCTATATTTTTATTTAAACTAAGCCTAGAAGGACTATGAAAATTTAGATACAAATTTTAAATCATTAGGATTTAGGGACGTGCTAGAACTTTGGCCTTTATGCATATTAATTAGAATAATTAAGAAAATAATATAAAATCTGTGACTATAAAAAATATAAGAAATTCAATAGACCTGTTTACTCTGGCTGTGTTAACTGTGGTTAGACACTTTGTTACACACTCATTAAGGACAGTGGAAATAGATGGAATAATTATGTTTTGGTAACTTTTGTTCCTTACCTGAAGAAAGACTCTTTAAATATAATTATGTAAAAACTGAGGAAAATTAAAGCTTTAAAATGAGCTAGAATACTTTAGGAAATTAAGAAAGAAAAGAGCAAACTAAATTCTCGGTTTAATAGGATAAATATTTTTTTAGGTTTTTTTTCATGTTGTTGGTAGCCTAAAAAACCTAAATTTGAGTGTTCTGAAGTTTTCTGTAAGTAAACACATCAATGACACTCCTTTGCTTCTACTATCATATTGATGGTAGTATTCTTATTTGAATTATATCTTGGTTAAAGAGTATATTAAAAAGATGCTGGAGGAAGAAATATAATGTCAAATAATTCAATTAATTAAAGAAAAAAGCTGATCTGTCCAATGGGAAAAAAAGCAAAATAATTATTCTGTTGTTAAATGTTTACTAATTGTTTTTGTTTGGTTCATTCAAATCTAGGCTAAAGAAAAACAGATATGATAGAAGCTGAGGGGCCTAAAAAAGAATGTCTCTCTCCAGAGAAGAGGTAAGTAAATGTAGTAACGTTCAATAAAATATGAAAGAAAGAAAGAAATGAATACTTTCAGATAGCCTAAATGATCCTAAAGAAAACCCTACATTTTATAAAAAATAAAGTGTTTGGTTAGATTTGTAATTTACAAAATACAGGGAAATAAAAAGAAGAGCAATGTCTGTCATAGATGTTATCAGCCCCTGAAGAAAGCTTCAGTGACTTTTGGTGTTTCTTTCCATAGACTGTGGTTTACTTTACATAGTTTCAATCAAACTTTCCATGTAGATTTTTGTGTTAAGGTGTTTAGTTTGTCACTATAACAATGTAAGATTTTCATGTTATTATAAATTTAATAAACATTCTTTAATTCTTGCATAATATTTCCTTGAGGATATTTATAAGAGTAAATACTGTTTAAACTCTTTCTCATTTCACAAAAGTAAATAATTATATACAGTCATAGAGGGTGAATTTATTGGAGTAAATACCACAAAGTTTCTTGATATACTTCTTCTTGACACTGTTGGAAGATGTGTACTATAATCACTTGTGGACACAAGTACCTATACTGATGTACCATTTTGTATTATGACTTTTTATTCTTGCTTATTTGTACAAAAAGCTAAAGAATCAATGGTTAATTTTATTATTAAAACATTGTTTCTGTTTTCATATATTTCTTATCTTGTTAAATTTCATCATTCATAGTCTAATCTCTGTTTTCTCTCCGATTTATGAAGGCGTACTTTTTACTTCCACCTTTATACTTCTCAGTCACCCATAGTTTGAGACTCCCCTGGGAAATCTCAGCTTGTCCAATTTGATTTCTAATCCCTTTTCCAGTTTCTAGTAGATTATAACAAGACAGTATTTATGGAGTTTCCAGTTCAGTTTCACAGCCTATAAAGAGCATCCAGGTAAATTCTTCTAAATTAACAAGAATTGGGACTTTTACAAATTTTAATGTATGTAGTCAGATATTTCTGTTTTTCACCAAGACAGAAAAAAAAAATGGAAACCATCTATTTTGATCTTCATCTCACTGATTTTATGTTGTTTTATTCAACTCTTTTTAGAAACCATCCACCTACAATTAATAGTGGAAATAAAACATCTACTTAAACTTCTTTTCAATATTTTAATTTCTTCATAGCTATAGTTTGGCCCTGTTGTGTGTGTATAGTCACTCATGCCTGTCATTAGGAGACAAGGAGAAAAGAAGCATCTCTTTGCTTATTAAGAGTTTCTGAAAAGTCATGGGTTCTAATAAGAACAATTTTTATGGTACCTTTAAAATAAACATTCAATGAAGTAGAAGTATCTTCAATAAATAGCAGCAAACAGATCAAATTCAGCAAATAAAACAGGAGTCAAAGTCTAATTGTATCTAAATTTAAATTGTACCAGTAGCACCAGTGACATTCCTTTGGCGTGTTATGAAAAGCAGTGCATGTCTGTTGTGCAAATTGTTAGTTTTAATTTGTTCAATGTGTTTTTATTACCATTTGGTACAGAGGTGTCAAGGGAAATAGCCTCTGGAGGAAGAACAAATGGAGAAATGGGTTTCTTCCAGAGGTAGTCAGTTTGATATCCCTAAGGAAATGTTTCTTGACAGAAATTATAAGAAAAACACCAACATTTGATTTCCAAATGTTTTACAAAATGGAAACGCTTCTATTTGCCAGGAAAATAGAAGCAGAGGGCCTTTAATCTCAGTATTTAATGGAGTCTTAAGAAAAGGCTATGAAGAAGAAAATATGTGAATGTGCCCCAAATAGGCTGTAAAGTCAGTTTAACTAATGGACACTCTGAATTTACCCAGACCTATATTACTGTTTTTCTGAAGTTTGGGGTGGGGTGGGGTGTTGGTTTGTTTGCTTGTTTTTGTCTTTTCTGCCTTTTACTTAACTCATTGAGTTTTATTTGGTCTTTTCTGTTAATTCTAGTTGTTTGAAAGTTATGCATTTAAAAAATCTTTTAGTGGTCACGAGAGACAAATTAAAATACATTAATTTTTGTATCAAGCTAGACTAAAACTTTGAAATTTCCTAATAGTTCAATAAAATAAATTTAACGCATGAAACTAAAACTATTGTCACCAATTCTTGGAGTCTGCTCCTTTTCCAAGTAAATGTTAACGAGAAGAGTGAAGGGAAGAAAACTGACCACAACAATTGGCACATCTAGTTATTTTTCTAGCTTCAAAAGTTTATTTAAACATGGAAGGCAAAGATATAGGCCCAAAACAAGCACCACCCAACAAATGAAGCACATTTAAAAGAAATCTCAGTGACTTCACATCTTCTGTTATTTGATTTTATTCAAATTTGTCCATTTTTAAATTTATTTTCCTTTTCTGTTGTAACTGATAATGATAAACAAAATATGCTAATTGAATGTGACTCAAGATAAAGCTTTTTCCGTAAATCAAAAATAATATAACATCATTCTACAAAGTTCCTTCCTTTGTTCTATACAGTTAACATCTGATGGGGAATTTCCATTTTTACCTTATAAGTCTGGTAAATACTTGTAGTCAATAGGAAACTATTCAATTTGAAATTTTATTTCATCAGAAATCAGCAATTAACATGTTTTATTTATTTAGTCAGTCCATAAGTATTTGGTTTATTTCACATAAAAAGTATTGTCTGAGTTATCAAAAACCCAGGTTCTGTAATTCTCAACATACACCATAAGCCTTTAAACATTGTAAGTGAGTTATTCAGAGCTTGTCACAAGAGTGATCTCACAGTTCTGCTTTCTCTTCTGTCATTGTGTTATAAAATTCAGCTATCGTCTGCCGCCTTTGTTTTCAATACCATATTGGGTGATGGTTCTTTGTGCTAAAGAGAGCCCATAAAAAAAAATAGAACATTTCAAGATGCCATTATTAATTCCACATGATGAATATTTACTGCAATTGCTATTTAGATGTCTCAGAGGGTATTCAAATTAATTTGATGTAACATGGGGAGAATAGCAAACAACATCATTAGGCTTGGTAAAACACTGATTAAAATAACTAAAATCAAACACAAGCCAGAAAAAGGAAAGAAGGGTAATACTTTCTCACAAACTCGTTTTGGGAATTTCTACAAAAACTTTCTGACTATTAGTCAGCATAGCAATGTTTTTTATACGTATTTTTTGATCCTTATATATTCACCCAATAAAATCATGCTCTTGTGTTTTTAAAGTTGGTGTGTGATTACAGACTTGTGCTTCTAGC
Source organism: Cynopterus sphinx (assembly GCA_030015415.1). NCBI lineage: Eukaryota > Metazoa > Chordata > Mammalia > Chiroptera > Pteropodidae > Cynopterus > Cynopterus sphinx. The sequence goes on along the minus strand of CM057387.1, from coordinate 33,929,231 downwards.
AGGAACAATATTTTTCTGGTGTCCATGCTCTTCACTTCTTATTACAGTCATTTATAATTATTAGGAAAGGGCAAGGTAAATGAATGTGACTTAAAAAATTATAAGTTCTGTAGAATCATACTTGGACATTTTTAAAATATGGATTAATTGGAAGAGACTTCAAACTGAAAGAAATGTTGAGTTAATGCCAAAAAGGCAAATAAATCATGTCCTGGCTGCTTAAAATTCACTGCTAACATTTGAAATGTTAAGCTTTATTTTCAGTCATTCAACAAATAGTCCCTGAATATGTAGAAAAATTCTGGCTCTCTGCATACATTGGGACTAGAGAAATGAGTAAATCGTAACTTCCATTAAAGAGTTTGGCATCACTGTATGGAAATATCAGTCTTACTTAGTTTTACTCTAAGTTGGAAATGTGTCATAGTCTTATAGTCTCTTTCATTTACATAACTTCAGTTTTACTTCCTATAGAGCATCATAGATTAAACTGGTAAAGGTGTGTAAGCCTTTCAGTAAGTCATTGAATTCAGTTTGCTAATATTTTGTTGAGAATTTTTACATCTGTATATCATCATCAGAGACATTGTGGTTATCTTTTCTTGTAGTATCCTTATCTGTCCTTATCAAGCTCAAGTGAATATAATAAACTAAGTGAAGAGCTTCTGCCTTATTGGGCATTGAGATAGAAGAAAACCAATCAGAGCCTAGGGGAATACCAAAATGAAAATAGACAAAATAAAAAGAAAAGGCACATGCCTTTTGAGTGCCTGCTCCTCATCTGTTTACCTAAAAGAAAGCCAGATTATACAGAGTCAAATTCATTCTTCTTATTAATAAAGAAGCCTGTTATGGAAACTAGTTTCACAGTTGTTTAAGCAATTCAAGCCAGCTACCTATATTAATCATTATGATTCATTTGCTAAATTAATTCATTTAGTTAATATATGTGTATTGAGTCTATTTGATATGACAAGCACGGATCTAGGCATAAGATACACAGAGATGAACAAACCAAACAAGATTTTTGTCATCAAAGAGTTAAAATTCTTACAGAAGATACAAACAATAAGCAAAGAAAACTACAGATTATGGTAAGTAGTATAAAAGATTAAATTGCAAGTGAGAAGGTAGAGGTTAACAAGGCAGTCACTTTATATAGGGTGATCACACAGGTCTCTGTGGTGATGTGAGTTTTGAGATGAAACCTAAAGAAGAAGAATGAGCCAGAGAAGTTACAAGGAAGAGTATTCTGAGCAGAGGAATAGTAAGGAAAGGAGCCTTGTATATGGGTGGGGAGGTTGGAGCAGTAATCTTTGAGAGATCCAAAGGAGGCCAATGTGACTGGAGTGTAATAAGAAAGAGGAAGAATACTGTAAGGTGAGGCAGGGTCCATGTCAAGAAGTACCTTGTAGAAAAAATGTCATCTGGATTATTTTTATCAGTAAGATGTCATTAAAGGTTTTACCCAGAAGCTGGCATCATCTGGGTCTTATGTCTTACAAGATATCTACATCAGCTTTGTGGAAAATGTATGAGGGCAAAGTGGAAAGAGGGAGACTAATGAATGGTCTATAACAGCAGTGTAAGAATGATGGTATCTTGGACTAAGGTAGTGGCTTTGAGGATGGTTCCTAGATTTTTGGTTTGAGTAACAAGGAGGGTCGTGGTATTTACTGAGATGTGGGATACCAGGGAGGAGCACATTTAAGTGAGGGATAAACCAATCTCAGCATTTAAGATGTTATATTTGAGATGTGTGACATGTTATATTTGAAAGTTTTGAAGATCTTGTCTTTTTTAGTGGGAGACCAGTATTTGACTACAGTGATAAAAAACTGGTTAAATACATTTACTGAAAATTCTAGAGTAGTCAATAAAACTTTAGAAATAAAATTTATAATTTCCAGGTAACCAGAAGAAGAAAAGTGTTAAGAAAACCTCATCAGTGTAACAACAGTGAAGGTGAAAACAAGAAAAAATAAAATCATACTATAACATAAAATAAGGTGTCAGAATATATTGATATATCTCAATAATTATCATAGATGTAGTTACTTTGGTTCTTTATACTTATTTGCTGTTTTGCACAATGCTAAAATGATCATTTAATATTTGGAAAAAAATTCATGAGTATATTCATAGGGCAATTCTAGCAGTAGGATTGTGTGTCATAATGTATGTACAACTTTAGGTGGGATAGCTATGTCAATTACATTGATCTTTAAAACAAAACAACTTTGGTCTTCATTCATTTATTGATTTTTTTCTGTTTTATTGATTTCTGGTCTCATATTTTTTCCTTTTTTTAATGTTTATTTTGGATTTCATTTGCACTTCTTTTTTGTATATTAGGCTAGAAGCTGAAGTCATAGTTTTAATACCTATACATATAAATAGGTATTTCATCCTATACATTTCCTTCTAAAAGCTGTTTTAGCTGCATTATGAAAATTTTGATGTGTTTATATTTTCATTAATTTCAAAATACTTTCTCAGTTCACTTTTGATATCTTCTTTGACCCATGGTTTATTGAGAAGTACATTTTTAGTTTCTGAAACTAGTTGATAATCCCATTCAACTTTATTCATTTTCTATTCATTCTGTCCATTATTTAAAGAGGGCTATTAAAATTTCTGACTTATATATAAATGTGGATTTGTCTTTTTCTCCTCACACTTCTGTCAGTTTCTGTTTCATGCATTTTGAAACTCTGTTATCAGGCACATATCCCCTTTGTCATTATGAAATGATCTTCTTCTTTCCAGGTACTATTTTGCACTAAAATCTACTTTGTCTGGTATTAATTAGCCTTACTAGTCAGCTTTGATCACTGTTAGCTTAGCACTGGATATCTTTTTCCATTCATTTTTTTAAACATCTTTGTCATTTTATATCTAAAGAGTATTTCTTAGGCAGCATTTGGTTAAGTCACCTTTTTATCCAATCCAACAACCCTTGCTTTTTAATTGGAGTGATTGGACTATTCACATTTAATGTGATTATTGTTATGGTTGGGCTTAAATCTATAATCTTGCTTAATGTTCTATTTCCCATCTGTTGTTGTTTTTGTTGTTGTTGTTGTTGTGGTCGTTATTCTCTATTTTCTTTTGAATTGAGTATTTTTTAAATAATTTTATCTCTTTTGTTTTTTTATTAGCTATAACTCTTTGTACAATTATGCTAGTAGTAATTTGAGGTTATATGGTATACATTATTAATTTATCACAATCAGCCTTTAAGTGCCACTTCACATATATAGCTCTTAGGAGTGAACATATTCATTTCTCCTTGCCTGGCTTTTATGCTGTTATTGTCATATATTTTATTCCTCCATGTGTTGTAAACCCCATAGTGTATTCTTATTCCTTTGCTTTAAACTCTGAATTGTCTTTCAAAAATATTTAAATAATAAGAAAAATATATTTTATTTATACCCATGGAGTTACCATTTCCAGTGTTCACTTACTTTATCTGGATTTCACATTTCTCTCCAGTGTCATTTTCCTTCTGTCTCAAGAACACTTTAAACATTTCCTAAGTGCCAGTCTTCTGATGACACTTCTTTGGGATTTTGTGTGATGAAAAGGCCTAGTTTTTCTTAATTTAAAAAATATTTGCTGGATATATAAGTCTAGGTTGACATACCCTGCCCTGGTACTTTGAAAATTTTGCAATCTTTTGGGTTGTGTTATTTCCAATGAGAAATATACTGTCATTTGTATTTCTTTTCACCTATACATATTGTATTTCTTTCTTCTGGTTGATTTTAAGATTATTTCTATACCATTAGTTTTAAGCAATTTGGTTAGAATGTCCCTCTATGTAGTTTTGTTTCTTATGCTTGTTGCTGGTTATTTGAGCTTTTTAAATCTGCAGAGTTTGCAGTTTTCATCAAATCTGAAAAGTTTTCAACAATTATTTCTTCAACTGTATGTTTTTTCTTATTTATCACCTCTTCATGAACTCCCGGTACATGCACATTAGGCAACTTGAACTGTTCAGTAGCTCACTCAACACACTGATTATTTATTTTCTGTCATTTTTCCCCATGTTTCATTTTGTACAGTTTCTGTTGATGTTCAAATTCACAAAGCATTTTGGCTTCCATCTCCAATCTGCCATTAGTCACAGCCAGTGTATTTTCTTTATCTTTGGCATTATCATTTTCATCTTTAAAGTATAATCTGGGTTTATTTTTATACCCTCCTTACCTCTTTTTAATAAGTCAGTATTATAGATAACTGAAGTTATGGAGCACAGTTATAAAATTGTGTTAACATCATTGTCCACTAATTCTATCATCTGTGTTGTTTCTCTGTTAGTTCCTTTCACTTGATTTTTCTCCTTATCAAGAACCAGATTTTCCTTCTTAAGGAAATTATCTAGTAATTTCTTGTTGGCTGCTAACTTGTGATTTTTTTCTTGTTTAGTGTTGCATATTTTTGTATTATATTTTTGAATTTGTATGTTTGTAAATGAGGTTTATCATTTTGGCTGGCATAAGCCCAGTGTTTATTTCATCTACTTTTTTTCCAGTGGTTCTTTCTCTGTGTTCAAATAGTTTCCTCATACACATGCACTGATCAGTCCTCAGCTAAAGATTTGAGAGAATCTGAAGATTTCCAGGGACTCTGTTGGTGTAGCCCTCTTGTCTCAGAGATTCTACTCTACATCCTTTAGGTGTCTCGGACTCCCTGAACTCACAGCTGTCTTCAAACTTCAAGGAACCAAGATCCTACAAATTCCCACTCCTTATTCATGACCTAAAAAAATCTTCAGGAAGTAAACTTTGGCAGTCTTAGGCTTCAGCTCGCTTATTTCTTGCTTCTCAGGAATTATTGTCCTTCATTTTCTAATGCCTAATATATTGAAAACCATTTGTATATATTGTGTTTGATTTTTAACTTGTTTTATACTTTTTGGTGAATCTGACTGGAAATGAAAGTCTCGTGTGCTTTTCTTTGAGTGCACATGGCTCTCTGCAACCATGGCTTGATTTTTTTTTTCACAAATTCTGAAAATTCCCCACCATTTCTTTTCTAGTCTTATTCTACTTATCTTCTATCTCCTCTCCTTCTGCCACTCCAATTACGCATACAGATGTCTTATACTTTTTCTCTCCATCCCTTGGGTCTTTTTCTTCTATATTTTTCTTTGTCATTTTCTTTAAATATATATATAGATGATAGATAGATTAGATAGATATAATTTCTGAAAGTTTTCTTCTGATATGTCTTCCAGGGACTATTTTTTTGCTATGCTGTTAAACCCATATTTAGAGTTCTTTTGAATTTGTGTTTTTCAAAAAATTACATAATTTAGGTATTTTTGTTTTCCAGTTTTTGCCCGTAAGTCTTATTTGGTTTTATTTTTTATCTCCTTGAATGTAAATTTATTTGAATTATGTTTTGTACCCTTGTTACTTATATTCCCTGAACATTCATTTTTATTGTTTGTTATTTTTTTTGGTTGATATTCATGGTGTTTTATTTTTCATATGCCACTTTAGTTTTGACTGATAGACACCAAATATAAAAACAAAGTAAAGATACAATTTTTAAGCCTTAGATACTGTTCTTCTTTCAGAGAGGAATTTTCTGTCATGTGAAAAAGGGTATGAACAGGTAAAAATCATAGAGCCAGTATACTTCCAAATTTACTCTTATTCCTGAAATATTGTCTTCTAGGATCTCAGCTCAGAGGAAAAAGAGATGCCAGGCATGTTCTGACTCCAATTTTTTTCTACCAGTGCAAGGCTGTCAAAATTACAGCTCAACACTTTAGTTTTTCAACCTATTCTCAATTCAACAAACATCATTTGGAGAAATGCAGCTCTAAATGCTGGACTTACCTCCCTAGGTTTCTGCCTCTTTAAGATCATAAAATTCTCAGTGCCCCAGCTTTCCAGTACTTTCAAGTATATATTTTAAATATCGTGTCCAGCTACTAACTGTTCTCACTGAAATATTTGTCTGAATTACCTTGCTTGCGATTATTGAGAAAGGAAATTCCATTCTTCTTCTCACCCTTTTTTGTGTAGGTACATATATCCGTTTGATAAAAACAAAATACATTTACAATTAAATACTTTCTGAAATAAGTAATTTTATTTCACCAGAAGTAAGAAACCACTATAAATTTTAGTTCAACATAGAGACATGAAGAAAATTTAGTTTGGTAAATGAATAAAAATAGAGATATTTAAAATGTTAATTGGCCATAGATGTCCATAATTTCAAGTGTGCTAGGTTTTTTATAACAGTCATTGTATTAGTAAACCTGTTTTTTACCTAATAATAAAAATAAATTAATGTATTAGTTGCTCACAGATCTTTTTTTACTATGCTTTTAGCAGAGATGCCAGTTTGAGCCTGTGCTAAATCAAGTGCAGTGAGGGTGTGTGTGTGTGTGTGTGTGTGTGTGTGTGTGTGTGTGTGTGTGTGTGTGTGTGTGTGTGTGTGTGTGTGTGTGTGTGTGTACCCCACACTCAGTGTAAACTCTAATAAAGAAGAATTGGGAGAAATTAAAGCTTGGGAGAATGGTCAAAATTAAGAAGATATGATGTAGAAAAATTACTTGAAATTTTATTTTGGGTAAAAAAATCAAGTGTTTTAGTAGTCAGAGCTACATGAGCCCACTATTTTAGTAAAAACTGTATTTTTCAGCACTGTTACCAAAGAGACCCAGCAGGGATTCAAAACCAATAATGAATATGGAGGAAAAGATATAATAGTCATATGTAATGCCCATATTTTAGATTATATTTTACTCTACATTAAAAGTGTTATTTTAAGAGTGGTTGGTTTCATGTCTGCAGCTAAGAAAGCATTAAAAATAAAAAGTATTTGAAATATTGCCAGAAAGCAAAGATGCTTTTAAAATGTCTGGGGTAGTGTTGAAAGAAGCCAACTTTAAGACATTTCCATTAGCTAAATTGGTACAAAGAGAGACTCAAAAAGAAAATCATAATTATGGCTAATTGGAACAAATTGAATCTGTTAAAATCTACATCTTAAAAGGGGAAAAATTAATATGTATATAAAAACAGTTGTAATACAAAATGATTAAATATTCTGAAGAGATGAACTAAATTATAGGTCCATCAGTCATCTGCTAGATAGTAAAACCTCTTAAAGAAACAACAACTGCTGCTGCTGCTGCTGCTACTACAATAAATGAAACAGCATTATTTTCTGTCTCCCTGGCCCCCAGAGACTATCAAAAGCATTACCCTGCTTACTCTTAGCCGCCTTCTCTGGAATTATCAGAAGAAAAGCAGACCCAAATGCTGGGATTAATTTATGGGGATTCTCTCTTTTATTGGATATTGGTCTAATAATTCAGTACTTGCAAGGACTGATTACAACTTCAAAAAATATCGTACTACTTGGAAAAGAATTATGTGATCTTTGATAGCTTGTGCTTCTAGCCACCTATTAAAACTCAAAATCACTGTAATATGCTAATAACTAATTCAGAGGTTTTCAATACTGTTGACTGTTGCTGTAAATATTAATTGTTAGGCCAAACAAAACTTGAAGACTTTGCCTTTTGGAAAGAAAACACAATAAAATAAAATATATATGAAAAAGAAGGGGCTAAAATCCTGTTTATATAATAAGCGATACATAATTTTTTTAATTGTAGGGGTGAAAATCCTGCACTGTGTAGTTTGGAAGCACAGTAACAATAGACATCACTTAAGTTAATGTGACCTCACTTGAACATAAATACTTTTAGTATTTGGTGTAATTTGTATCTCACACTAGACATTGCAATAAATTCTAAGGACATAAAATTATAACACCATTGTTGTTCCAGGACTAAAACTGTTATAGGTGAAATTCTGACTCTATTTAAAAAAGAATAAATTTTTAATATTTTTAAATAATTTTTTTAAATTTTAATAATTTTTTAAATAATTGTTTAATAATTTTTAAAACTTAAGTATAAATATTTCTTCTAGATAAATATATAATACAAAAATAGTTTTTAAAAACGTAACAATATATAGTGAAGTTTATTTTACTACTATAAACAAACACAAATAAAAATCACTTCATAAAATAGGTAAATGGGAATGCAAATTCCCGTTAATTGAGTTGAAAATGCCCCTATCCAAAATGATCAAGCATTTTGTGGAGAATTTGTTAGTCAGCCTCTTTTACTATTTGGCACTATTCTAATGCTCAGCCAAAAGCAGTTAACAAGACAAAATGTCTATGTTCCAATAGAAAGCTACCATCCCAGGGAAGAAGAAACAAAAAAAGATAACTCATTGTTAGAGATTATACTTTTACTTTCCTAGAGAGTGAATTTCATGTATAAAAAGTCTCAGGGACATTGCCCTCTTATGATGGTGACTATAATTTATTGTCTGATCCAGGGCACTTCAGAGAGTAAAAAGAGGGTGTTAAAATAATTGAAATAATTTTAATTTTAAATATTTACTTATTGACTGAGAAATTAATTGTATTATATATGTGGCTTTATAAAATACTTTTACTCAAAAATTATTTTAAAATATAATTCTCTTAAAATAACAAGTACTTGTATACATTAAAGCAAAAAATTTAAAAATCATTGCTTATCTAACAGTAAAAATTTCGTACATTAAATACTTATTCACACATCTTAATCATTTAAAATACTTTATTAAATACTTGGATAGGAGACCACCTAGAAAGACCAGGTGCTGTAGGTATAAAAAATAAATAAAGGGATTGTAAGCTGACAAGGTCCTTGCAATCTGTGAGGTCAAACAAGGGTTGCCTTGCCTAAATATAAATAAATAAATAAATAAACAAACAAATAAATAAATAAATAAACTTTATTAGTCTCTAGTACTTTGTTATACTGGTGTTTTCTGAAGGATTTATATTTTTAACTGATCTTTTATTTTTCCAAATAATTTCAATATTCTAAAAATTTTAATTTTATTATTAGTAATTTTGAAACATTTTGACATTTTAAATCATCTCCTCTACTTTTAAAGGAGAATTATATATATATATATATATATATATATTAGAGGATATTCTCAATTGGTTTTTTTTCCATATTGAAATGTATAAATATTGTATTTTTCAGGTACCGTTTTTTTGCCTCTTTTAGAAGAGCTTTATTTGATAAATGCTTTTTCAGGCTCAAACTCATAACATCTCCCTATAATCTCTGAATATTTCACCAAATTTAGATGCAAATATAGGCCTCAATTTAATTCCACTTAGGTATAAAATGTAAATTTGTCCAATTAAAAGTAGGAGTTTTATTAAAAGATTCTAACAAGTCAAGATATCACAAAGTACACTTATAGAATTTCAGAATTAAATCTTGTAAACTGATCTTTCATCATTCAGTTTGTTCATGTCCTCACTTTCTCTTGTAGGAATAATTTTCAATATCTTCTGATTTGTAATTTTTGTCTTTAAAAGTGTTGGTATAAATTAAAAGAGTGGTTGAAAATTGACTAAAGGAGTCAAAAGGAATTAGTATTTTTTCAGAGTAATGCTATATGCAAATGAATGCTTTATCAAAACTCATCAAAATGTACACTTAAGCTCTGTGCATTTCACAGCATATAAATTTTATCATTATAAAAAATTCAACTAAAAAAGCAACATAAAACTCAGTGCTTATGTGAGAAAAGTTAAAAACCTAGAATAAGCCATGTAGTCCAATATCATTTATATAAATTAAAAACAACATGCACATAGAACAACAATACATTTTTATAAAACATGCACTGAACCAAAAAACCCCAGCACTCAGCGGTATAGAATGGTTTCTTAGTTGGGGATGGGTTGGGGAGGGGGTGGCATATAGGGGGAAGGGGTGTGAAGGATCAAAATGGGTGTTTTCCTGCATGGACCTTTTAGGTGCATTTTACTTTCAGGTAAAACTTTCTGTACTGAAGTCCAAAATTTTTAAAAAATGTGTTATTAAAATTGTCTGAACAGTCTTTTTAAAGGAAATTTTACTAACATATTTAAGAATTTGTCTATTGGGTATTCCAGTCTATCTGAAAATAAAATTTCATGAAACCTGGACTATGAAAATTCTTCTCAGTATAGTCACAAGTAACAATGAATCAATAAAATAACTCTGAAAATTCTAAAATATACATGGCTGATTTTTTTTTCTTTAGTGAGAAAACAGAATGAGAGAAAATGGGTCTGTAACAAAGCAATTGAACCACAATTATCTGTTTTTCACACATTGAATAAAAGATTTACACCTGTCATTTTTAGAAATGCAACTTTCACAGAATCTTGAGAGTAAATATCTAACTCCATGGAATGCAGTTTTGCAAATAGGATGTATATTTAAAAATGTAAATTGTTGATTTTAAGAATGGTAGTTTGTAAGTTAAGATGAAATTGCAATTCTTCAGGGCAGAGGCCATATCTAAGACTGTTCTCAGCTTTGGATGGTGTTTCAGATACCATATCAACAAATCATGGGTAAAATTGTGCATTTTAAATTATAGAGATGATATCACAGGGTTATAAACATGGAAACATGGCACTGCAGAGTGCCAGCATGTTAACATGTATTATTCAAGCCATGATAATGCGCATTTGTAGATTTTTGCCTGAAATACATGGGGGAAACTATGCAATCTGTTTTTCTGACACAATCGTTATAGGTTTCATACTATTGGTTTAGTAGTAGTATGAAGTATTTTTATTTGTTTTCATTATTATTTTTTAAATCCACCCTGAAAATGATGTGTTATTATAGTATAATTCTAGGTAAGCAAAATATTTGTGGAATTATTAAGTGATAGTGTCAAGGACTAACCTAATGGTTAATGAAAACTTTACATATAGCCTCTGTGTTGGTGACATGCAGGTGATTCTGAGGGTTCTTAATTTAACTTTTGCTGTGATCAGTTATGCCTTCTAAAACTCACATGCAGATTTACCCCTAGCTGAAAGTATTTAAACAGATTTGTATAATTTTGTGTGTATAAGTTTCTTTTAATTTACATTATAACAGATACTATCACTAAATTCTATTGAAAAATTGGATACTTCAAATATTTCTTTTTTTAATTTGGAAAATAATTTTAAAGTATGTATATATGTGTGTATATAATATATAACATATACTATATGATTATATATATACATATAAATACATATACATATATATACACATATATATGTGTGTGTGTGTGTGTGTGTGTGTGTATATTTAAGTTTAAAGTTACAAAACAACATATAATGGAATCTGGACTTTTTAATTTTAGAAATAAGTCTTTAGCAACTATCCTTTAGAATATGAAAAATTCATGCATGTCCTTTAGGATAATATTAGAGTTAGTAAAAAGAAAATTAGAGTAATGTTACTTAGCACCCTGTGTTTTTAACTTTTTTCCATATGAAGTGTGGTTTCCTAGGTTAGAAGGGAAAAGGAGAATGATTTTCTAGTAATCTATTGTCTAACTCTACTCACTATAAACTATTACATTCATTTTTTTCTGATTTAGAAAATTATTTAATATAAAACATTCCCACCTGTGGCACAAACAAAAGAATGATGAAAATTCATTCTTAGAAGTATTCTGCTTTAATACTCTTTCACAATGAAAACATGGACATTGTAGTAGAAACAAAATTTCCCCTCATCATTTAAAAAGGCAAAAAAATTTACAGCTTCTATAACACTTGTGGCTCCATTGCTCATATTCTTGTACAATAAACAGCTCTGTCAAAGGTTTTGTTAGTCTTTTTAGGAAATGAGAACTACTATTGGTTTTATCCTTAAACATTAAATTAAAACAAATGTCTTGGTGACTCAAAATATGTCAAATTATTATAATAATTAGAAATGTCTGAAAATGTAAAGTATCTATATGATGGTTTTATTTAAGCTTCCAGGCACTGTTTGAAGCACATTACAACATTAAATGTTGATGGGGCAGAGGGTCTTTGAAGTAAATTGTTTACATCGATTTGCAATCCCAAAGCCTTTATATAGTAAGCTATCTTCTTTGAGTTTACAACATTGCTTAATTCAGCAGAAAATTACTTTCTACCTGTTTCAGAGACCCACTGAGATGACTTAAGCACAATTAAAAGAATTTTGCCTGTGATGACAATGAAGGCAGGCCTGAGAATCCCTTTGATTACTTAGATAAAAAGAATTGACTACATCCAGAACAGCCTTTGCTTACAGAATCCTGAGCTCCACTCCTCTGACTAAAGGAGGTGATCTAGGTGAGAAAGTACCTACTTTACCATGGTGCCCGGCAAAGGAGAGGCACAGCAAACCATAATTCCTACAAAATAGCAGCAGAGGTGCTGTTACCTCTTCACAAACTTTTGTCTCTTGTGAGTGTGTCTAGAACTCAGATTCTTCCTGTGCTTAAACAACAGTTAAGTAGCACTTTACTTTCAAAAAATTGATTATGTCAAAGTAGCTATGGCATGTGAAATTAAAAAAGGGAAGTATTATTTTTAGACCATCTGGAAGAAACACAGCTCTTATGAAACCAAATGTACTAGTGGAGAAATTTTTAAAGGGAATGAAATCTTTCTTTTACATTTACCTAAAAAAGAATATTATGTACTCTAGTGCTTCATGATTAAGAAAATGTATAAGGTCCTTCTCATATTATATCTATATTCCCTGGTGTACTCACCATTTTGGAAAGTCACATCGAGAGTCTACTGTGTACTGAAAGAAAGGCAGCATGTGAAGAGGTGAAGATCATACACTCAGCAGCAGACAGGATGCCTGAGTCTGAATTCCAGCTATGACATTTACTCATCATTTAAAAAGGAGTGCTAATAATAGTTGCATCTTAAGTTTGTTGTGTGTATTAAATAATATATGTAAAGTTCTCAGAATATGGCAAATCATGAACATTATATAAATGTTGACTATTATTGTTTAGTTATTAACTTCATAAGCATGAATTTCTGTAATCGGAGAATGTAAGAACAAAGTGATGAGTCCTTGATTTTCTCAGCAAGTACATACTTGAGTTTATCCAATTGTATTTCTATCAAATGTTAGAGGTTAGAGAATAATCCTTTTTGGTTACCGGATGAAGTTTAGGCTCAAAGGGAATAACTGGTTTCCATCAGGTGATGTCAGTTCTTAATTCAGTCCTTTCAGAGCTTTTATTTTTATTTCTCTTCCCATCAAGAACATTTACTGTTTTATCTGCCTTCTTATAAGTAAGCACAGTTTCTTTGAAATTGTCCCTCTCTGACAAGAATGCCTATCTCATTCCACCAAAACTGACAAAGATAATGTCATCCAGTGCTGGTCAGGCAGCTAATGTCTTGGCTGAATGTTACAAAAGAATGGCTGGCTGATCTTTAATGTGGGACTTAATACATAAATACTGAGAGACAAAGGCATAGTTCACTCTGAGATTAGTAAACTGGGATCATGTAAGCCCAAGGCTATCTACAAATATGCCCTCCCCATATTTTGTCCCCAACATGGAGGAAGTTCACCTGCAATGGAAAGAGTGGGGCCAGCACATAGAGAGAAATAGAATGTTGTAGGAAGAGTTTATATGCCTTGGAAATCCAGAAGTGTAGAAAAATGCAGACTACTATGAACAATTATACACTAACAAATTGGACAACCTAAAAGAAATGTATAAACTCCTAGAAAAAAAGAACAACCAACCAGAATGAATCATGAAGAAATAAAAAATCTCAGCAGACTAATTACTAGTAAGGGGATTGAATCAGTAATTAAAAACCTTCCTAAAGAATAAAGTCCAGACCAGATGGCTTCACTGGAGAAATCTACCAAATATTTATAGAAGAATTAATACCACCCTTTTCGAACTCTTTCAAACTCATTTTATGAGGACAGCATTACCCTGATGTGGACCCCACAAGAAAATAAAATTCCTAATTAACATAGAGGCAGAAATCCTCAGTAAAATATTAGCAAACCAAATTCAAAAATACATTAAAAGATCATGTACAAGGATCTTATGGGATCTATTCTGGATGCAAGGATGATTCACCCACCACAAATCAATCAATGTAACACATTAACAAAATGAAGGATAAAAATTGTATGATCTCAATATATGCAGAAAGGGCATTTGACAACATTCAACATCTTCTCATGATAAAAACTCAACAAAGTAGGTATAGATGGAATATACCTCAACATAATTTAGGCTATATATGACAAGCCCATAGTTAACATCATATTCAACAGTGAAAAGTTAAAAGATCTTCTATACACCAAAAAGCCATTAGAAAGAGGCATTAAGGAAACAATCCCACTTATAATTGAGTCTAAAAAAATAAAATGCCTAGGAATAAATTTAACCAAAGAAGTGAAAGACTGAAACACTGAAAACTCTGAAAAAAATTGAAGAAGATACAAATAAATGGAAAGATACACCATGCTTATGGGTAAGAAGAATTAATATTAATAAAAATGTCCATAATTCCAAAGCAACCTATGATTCAGTGTAATCTCTATTAAAATTTCAGTGGAATTTTTCACAAAAGTAGAAGAAACAATTCTAAAATTTGTATGGAAACACAAAAGACCCCAAATAGCCAAAGCAATTGTGAGAAAGAAGAACAAGGATGGAGGTATTGCATTTCCTGATTTCAAAATATACTACAATATAATAATTAAAATGGAATGGTATTGTTATAAAAACAGACACATAGTTTAATGGAATAGAATAAAAAGCCTGGAAATGAACCCATACCTACATTTACAACAAAGGAATCAAAATACACGAAGAGGAAAGAATAATCTCTTCAGTAAATGATGTTGAGAAAACTGGACAGCCACATGCAAAAGGATGAAACTAGACCTCTATCTTACACCATACACAAAAATCAATTCAAACTAAATGTGAGACTTGAAAGAAAACTTAAGGGGTAATCTTCTGGACATGAGTCCTGGCAATGATTTTTTGGATTTGACATCAAATGCAAAGGCAACAACAACATACAAGTGGGATTATGTCACTAAAAAGATTTTCACAGCAAAAGAAACAGTCAACAAAGTGAAAAGACAACCTATGGAGTAGATGAAATATTTATAAACCTGTATCTGATAAGGGGTAAATATCCAAATATATACAGAACTCACACAGCTCAATAGCAAAACAACGAACAACCTGAATTAAAAATGGGAAAAAGAACTGCATAGACATTTTTCCAAAGAAAAAATACAAATGGCCAGCATGCACATAAAAATATGCTCAATGTCATTAGTCATCCAGGAAATGCAAATCAAAATCACAATGAGATAATCACTTCACATCTTTTAGAATGGTTATCATCCAAAAGACAAGAGATAACAAGTGTTGGTGAGGATGTGGAGAAAACGAACTCTTGTGCACTGTTGGTTGGAAAGTAAATTGGTGCAGTCATTGCAGATGGAAATTCTTCAAAAATTTAAAAATAGAACTATCAGATGACATAGAAATAAAAATAGGATGCCAGATACCTGCATATAATAATGTTAATTGCAGCATTAGTCCACAACCACCTGATGCCATGTAGTAGTACCCTGTGGCTATAAGGTTCAAAGATGAAATACAAAGAGAACAACAAAATGCTACAGTCTTAGACAATTTAACATTTTCAGAAACAGGACAAACACACACATAGAACATAGTGTCAAAATTACAAGTGTGTTGCTTTTTCCTTATATTACATTATAAGTGAGTGGAATTCAAATTTAAATTCCAGTAAGTATTACAGTGAAAGTTGGCCAGCTAATTCTAAAACACACAAGAAAATAGTAAATGTTCAAGAATTAACAAAATAAATTTTCTCCATTAAAAAAATTTAGTAGCCTTGTTGAAATATAATTGACATACAATAAATTGCACATATTTAGGTGCACATTTTGATAATTTTTGATCTATGTATATATATGTGAAATTGCTACAGTTGAGATAGGGAACTATTCATCCTCCCTTGAAAGTTTTCTTGTATCCTTAGTGATCCCTCCCTCTGTACCCTTCCTACCCTTTGGTAGGTATAGATTTCTATATTGATGTTTCTCTTTCAGCATTTTAAAAATGTTGCTCCACTGTGACCAGGTTCAGATTGTTTCTGATGAGAAATAGTTGTTATCCTTTATTCCTTTGTATGTAAGGTGACTTTTTTCTCTGGTTGCATTTAAGATTTTATTTTTATCACTGGTTTTGAGACTTTTGATCATAACAAGCTTTAGTGTAGTTTTAAAAATATGTCATTTGCCTTTTTAGTTCATAGAACTTCATACTGCACAATTTTCATCAAATTTATAAAATTTTAACCATTCTTCGTTTTTTTCCCCTATATTCTTTCTCTTCTCTTTCTGGGATTTTACATATATATTAGGCTGTTCGAAGTTGTCACATAGCTTTCTAGTTCTCTCTTCATTGTATTTTTAGTCTTTTGCTCTCTGTTTCATATTCTATAGTCTGTATTGCGATGTCTTCAAGTTCATCAATTATTTCTGTTGCAATACCTAATCAGCCATCATTCCCATCCAGAGGATTTTTTATTTCTGACATAATAATTTTAAACTATAGACCTTTGATTTGGATTTTTTTGTATCTTTTAAATATTTTATATATCTCTACTTAACACGCTCCATTCTTCCTTTAATTTTTCAGCCATATGGAATACAATCATAATAACTAATTTAATATCATTGTTGATATTAATATTTGTGTTAGTTCTGGTTTGCATTTGATTGGTGAATTTTTCTCCTAATTTGAGGTTGTATTTTCCTGGTCTTTCAATGTCTTTTTTATTGAGCCAGACATTCAATAAAAAAAGGTCTGGACATTTTTGCTTTGACCTAAGTATGATTGAACTTTGTTCTGAGATGCAATTAAGTTACTTGAGAACTGTTTCTACTTTTGAGATTTGTTAGGTGGTGACAGAGCAGTGTTTAGCCTAGGGCTGATTGTAGCCATCTTGGCTTCCTTGGATTCTCAGCTCCATCATCTCAAATCAGTCTCCCAGGGTCTTCCTTAGGTTCCCCTCCCTTTTGCATTGCCTGGACAACTCAAGGCAGTAAGCTGTGGCAATTGTAGAACTAACTTTGCTGGTGCCCTGTCTCTCAGTGATCATTTTCTTTTTCTGTTTGACATTCAATGTCTTGAAAACTATTGTTTTATATATTTTGTCCAGTGTTTTAGTTGTTTCTGGTGGGAAGATAAATCTGGTCTTTTTTGTTATAACTCATTTGAAAATAGAAAACCAAGATTATTTAGAGCAAAAATATGAGAGAATTTGCTCTATTAGAAAATAATTAAAACATTGGTTATTTGGGACAGAATTTAAAAACTGATCAATTGCACAGAAAACTATCTGTATGTATATGAGAAACTAGTACCCAGGAATTATGTTTTTTTGAATTAGTAGAGAACCTATAACTACATTAAAATGGTATTGGAAGCTTGACAAGTATCTGGCAAAGCTAGAGTTACATACCAGTTACAATTATTTTTGTTTATGCTACAAGAATATAGAGCTTCTCAATTTTATGTCATTCTAGTTAAGAATATAAATATATCCAACAAAAATAAGAGCTTTATCTTTTTACAAGTCAAGATCTTCCAGGGTGCAATTAAATTTCAAATTTAAGTTTCATATACTATTCTAATTTTCCTTGTTAAATTTGTTTGGTTCTTGTATGACTTTTTAAAGGAGGCTTTTTTCTTGTATGACAGACATTATGAAGTATGAACTAATGAGTTGTACAGCTTGGTGAATTTCTCTAAGTGATCAATACCAATGCAACTACAACTCAGATGAAGAAATGGATTGTTATCTGGCTCCCACAAGTTCCCCTCATATTTCTGCCCATCAGTAACTATTGCGGGTAAAAAGTTGTTTTATTCCAGTTTGTAACAATAATCCTTGCCCACTGTTTATTATATTAGGCAGTACAATATCCAAATAGTCATTTCATGTATGTATGTGTGTATGTGTTGGGTGGAGAGAACCTAGTACATTTAATTCTTATTTGTGGATAACATTACCTATTTGTATGTAACACTTGATTTACTTCTATTACGATTTGAATAAATTATTTGAACCCATGTTGACACATTGATTTATAAGGATTGCCAGTGCAAGAATTGGATGTTAGATCCTTTACACAAAGCCCAGAACTGCCATTTGGAAATTAATTTCTAGTTGCTCACAGAGTAATGTAGTACTTTAGTAGGTTTCTCTGGGTACATGCTGCAGGATGACAGAGCTTGGAAATATCAAGAGAACAAGAGAAGAGGCATGAAGTGAAGGTGCTGAAATGTGGGGGAAACCAATAAGTCACCCCTTCTTTTTTCCATCTTGAATTTAGAAGCAAGTGAGGAATAAGACATGGAAGGGAGACTATAGAGGTCAGATATTGGCTTTAAGACCAATAAAATTAGTCACAGAATATGGCTTTAGTTTACAGACCCAGGGACTTGCTAGAACTCACCCAAGGGAAATTTTGGGTCTGCTAAGCACATATACTGACCTGGGATAACTGTCGTGAATGGACGAAGAGGAAAAAAAATTAATTCCTAGTGCTTACAGCTGAATAATAGATGAGCTTTGCTAATTAAAAACATGGATCAATGCTGTCAGATCCTTGCCAATTAACAACAGACATTTAACTCCTTCTATATGAAGTAGAATAAAGAAAGGATAAGGAAAGAGGACTAGGGGTTGTAGGGTCACTGTCATTCCACGTGGAAAAATAAGACAAGAGAAATGGAGGTTTCTCTCTAATATTACACATTAGTTATCATATATATATATGATATATATAAAACCTCTTTACACACTGAGAGTATGTCTAAATACTGCCTTATAATCAAGACAATTTTAACTTAATGGTTAAAAACCCTATGGTAATCACATATACCTATAGAGAGAGTGAAATAATCATCCTCAGAATAGAAAACATGAATTATTTAGATAAATTAATTAGCCTTTTGGTGATCTATATAGCATTGAAGTATTAATTATTTCTGCCTTTTGAATAAATATATAGATTTTATTAATAATTTGAGCACAGAATTCCAGGAGTTATACATTTCTCCTATAGAATTACTTAAGGAACTTGAACGTACTATGCAGAAACATAAAAGACAGGAAAAAGTAGTTCTAATATGGACATTCTGTCAACCAGAAAACTTGGCATTTTTCCAGGCTAAAATTTAAAATACATTATTAAAAAGTTGATATGTGAACAAATGGGAAAGAAAGAAGTGGTCATTAAAGCTAGTATGGTCTCATTAAAACAAATTGTGTGTTATGTTAAGATAAATGCTCTCATAAAGAGACCTGAATGAGCTCCCTTGCCTCCTCCACCATGTGAGGACAGAAGGAAAATTTGGGTTTCTGCAACCTGGATGGGAGTTCTTACCAGGCACAGAATCTACCACTGCCCTGATCTTGAACTTCCCAGCCTCCAGAACTGTGAGAAATAAATTTCTTTTGTTTATAAGCTACAAAATTTATGATATTTAGGTTATAGCAGCTTGAACAGACCAAGATACTAGATATTCATCAAAAAAATTGGGAAAGTTCTTAGTATTTTATAAATTAATTAAATGGAACAGATTAGGACAGATTTTACTATGATTTATGTGAATTTATGACTACGTGATGATATTGAAAGAATTTAACTTAAAGAAATGTCTTCAGTGGCATAATAAAGGTCTATGATCTAGACCCTTCTTTCCAACATTTTCAATAATGGCTTTATAAAGGCACAGCTATTCATTAGTAGATGAAATAAAATAGAAGAATAGCAAATCAAGACTCCAAGGATTTTTTTTTTTTAATTTTAGAACAACAGGCTAAGGAGATCAAAATCAGACACAATAGGTAGACTAAAGAACAGCACGCTCAAGTAAAACAAACACAAAGAAAACTATCCACGTGCACTAACAGGGAGGTATTACTTAGCTCAACATTAGTGGAGCAAGAGGGCTGAGGTAGTAGTTGAAAAGAAAGCTTATTATGAGTCAAAAGTGTGAAATGACTCGTTAATTAAAAAAAGCAATTCTGAGCTTAATTAAATTCTAATTTGTTACATGTGTCAGAGGTTTAGAATGAGCATCAATTGGAAGAGGATAGGGAAAACCAGTTTTTGCTCAATCATTAAAGTTAAACTTTCTAGTAATTAATTGGAGCTATCCAAAGTGGAATCTCAGCATTGGAAGCAGTTTAGTCTCAATCCCTGGAGTATTTTAAGCAATAATTAGAGATTCTGTCAAGCTAGAATTTAATAATCTAAGATCAGAAACAAATAGGGAGATTGTTTAGACAATATGAGTGACTAAAAACTATTTCTTGATATTCTGATCTCAGAAGCCTGGGATAGAGTCTCAGCCTCAGAGACTTTTAATCTAAGTTAAGAGATAAATGGTAATTTAGATTGGCAAGGTGATGCAGGAGATGGAAAGAAGTATATGAATTCAAAATATACTTATAAAGTAATATCAGTAGGATGTAGTGAAGTTTGAATATGGGGGCAGAGTAGAAGGAAATGTCAAGAATCTGTTCATTCAATGAATATTTACAGAGACACTACCATGTGCTGGTCACTGTTTCAGTATTCGAGGATATACCAATGAGTGCAATGTCTCTGTTCTTGTGAAGCTTGCTTCCAGTGGAGGAGAAAACAGATAAGAAATGAACAAAATGATGTAAAAGTGATATGCACTTTGAGGAAAATAAAATGTAGCAATGTAATAAAGAGTGGTCGACGAAAATTTTTACTTAGAAGTGCCTAGGGAACGTCCCAAAGACTACGTAAGAGTTAAGTTGACATCTCAATGACAAGAGTGAGCCAGCCACAGGAACTAGAGTTGGAACGTTCCAGGCCAAAGGAATCAGCCAATACAGATGATCCAATACAAGCCTAATATCTTTATGGGGAAAAAAGTCCACCTTGTCTGAAAGTCAGTGAGGAAGATGTTATTCAGAAGAATGAATTTGGAGAGGTAAGCAGGGCTGGATAGTGTAGGGCCTGGTAGACATTGTTAAACAGTTTCAATTTTATTTAGTGCCTTTGAAAAGGCATAGTATTGTTTTAAACAGCAAGGTGATGAGAATCCAGTTGCAGTAATTCAGGTTGGGAAGAGGTGTGCCAATTGCAGTCAAAACAGACCTTTCCTTTGACCTTCTAAAACTCTTGTTGAGATCTACTTCACTTTCTTGATTTTTGTGTTTGATTCTTGCAAAGCATTTCATCAAGAGAATGATGCTAATGTAGGTAAGTTTCTACTTTAGTCCCTGATTAAAAACTCCAGGAGTAAGTAAACAGTATGTTTGGATTATCAGTGAACTGTGGCCTCTACTGAAAACATGGCTGAATTGCAAGCTCTTCTTGTAGAGAATTAATAGCAACATCTTTATGAAAGGAGCAATTGCACAGAAACAGTGTCATCATGATCACTGTGTGCCCTACCAGGGAGAGTCTCCTCCACAGTGGGGCCATTGTTGCTGGGTATGTGGGGTGATGCCCTTGTTTCACAGGCTGTGTGGCACAGTGGAGAGAATGCTGGAATCCTGGGTTTCACTTGGCATTTGTAGTTAACCTTCTGAACTTGCAAAACTCATCCAGACTCCTAGATCTCAGTTTGCTCTTCTGAGATGTGACGGCGTTGAATGAGATGATCCTGTCCAGCTCATGTTCTGTGACGATGTGTGATGTTTGGTGCTCTGGTGGGACACAAAAAAAGTAAAACTGGTGGTCCCTAACCACAGATTTTGAAAGATATTATATGATGATCAAAAGAATATTAAAACATGTGAAGGTGGTACATGAAAAATAAGCACTATTTAAAATAATTTTCTCATGGCCAAATAATTATGTCTGTGGAAAGGTCACCCACCTATAAGCTCCAGTTCTCTGTTTATCTTTCATTACCCAAAAATAGCTAAATTATGGAAGAGAGAAGGCACTTCCTCATTGCAAAATGTGAGATCTGAAGAAATCCCCAGGATAGGGTGTGAATTCCTAACAAACTCTTAACATTTCAGGATACATGAGTAAATTAAGATATATAATTATAAAGTCATTAGAAACACAATTTTAATTTAAGAATCATATAAAACTAATGAAAAATCTAGCTGCATTGTAATTCAGGACTGACACCTTTGCTAGTAACATGTTAAAAAATGAAACAGCAGAAAAATTAGTTTCTATCTGCAACTACCTTGAGTTTCTCTTTTATTAATTTAATGATTCAGGTACAACAGAAGCAAACAAGTAATTGCTGACAGCCTCTATCAGCTCCTTCTTGTACCTCCAAGATGTCAGAAGTGGCAATAGTTACTCTTGTGGGTAATGGCATATATGGAAACATTTGTCTATTTTGAAAGCTTTATGAATCATTTTCAAATAATTTCTCTTGATATATTGTAATATCAGCTATTATAGGCCTTCTCTGCTTCTTCTTGTTAACTTCCATCTCTACATTCCATGGTCTTAACTCATCTTGGATACAACTAAGTAATAGTCATTTTTTCATAGTTAACTAGGTTAATGGAATAGATTTTGTTTGAGTGGTTTTCTCTATAATTTATTTTCTGAATAATAGGAGAGAAAAACTTGAATGTGCTACAGAATTTTTAGATGCTAAAACTCAGTGTAATGATTCATGCAGTTAGATGAATTTGGGGCTAGGATTTGCTATAATATTTTTAATTTTGCACTCGTACTATGGTTTCCATAATGAAAATGTTTTTCGTTGAACTGTTATCTCAATTATATCATACTATAGGCTTACAAGCAATTAAATGAGGGCTAAGAGGAAAGAGCTAGAAACAATGAATAAAATCTATTTTTTAAATAAAAACTTGCCAGCATCTATATTTTATAAGTACTTGTCATATATCCTGCAGGAAAAATATCCAATTTATTCGAAAGTGAAAAATTGAGTCAAATTAATTATTCACTATCTAGTAGATTTTTAAAAATACTTTTTTAAGTCAGTGGATTGAATTCAGTTTAGTGTGTTCTGAATATGAAGGCACAGTTTTTGTGTCTGCAGAAATTTAGAGTATATAGATTCATGTAACTGCACAATTCTAATGACCTGCAAGATCAAATGTCTATAATTGAGCCCAAGTCTTATTGCAAGCAACTCAATCTAGACTTTTACCAAGAAATTCAGACCAATTCAAGGATTTCTTGGCCAAATTCAAATTCTACTTTAAGTCCTGTATTTTATTAAGTTTATTTCTGTCTCTAATTCTTTCAGATGTTATTATAAATAGAATTTTTTTTGATTATTATTTTCATTATCCTGGAAGTTATTCTTGGAGGCCTAGCTTAGAGCCAGCTCCTTCAGTACTTTCAATGATGTTGTAATTTTTTATATTAAACCCCTTCCTTCTTAAATACTTTGAGTGGTACCTATTCCCCACAATTAACTCTGAATGATAGAGGATTGTTTTGTTGGATTATAATTCATGAGCAACATTACATTAACCTATACTATATGAGAAGATGTTGAATTTTAGGAATTTGGGTTCTGTGTCACATATGACATTGGAAAATAATACATTAATTTCATACAGAACATACAAGTATTGCCTGAAAGATGTGCAGTAATTTATTTCAAGATGCAGAAAATATCATACCATATCAAATCAGTTGTAAAATTCATTGAAGTGTTCTAAAATGGACTTAAATTGGAAGAGTTTAATCATGTAGCATCTGTTCTATATGTTCTATGAGTACAAGGGATATTTAAATTCTTTGATGTTTAGGAAGAGACTGGTGCTATAAATTGAAGATACTTGGTCTTATAAATAAGAGTAGGAAAACTGAACTTACTTAGTTGAAGATGAAGCAGCTGTTTGACTATATAAAGTGACACGAAATCTTCCATTTTACACTGCCCTGAAAAAAGAGAGAAAGAAGATAGAATTAAAGGTTTGAAATCCCAAAATAAATTGTGTTTAGCTAACAAATTTTTCCAGACCAGAAATTTTAAGTTAAGTTGGGCCATATTATTCTTAGTAGTCTTTAAAAGAGATTTAATAGATATAATGAAAAAGTTCTCATTATGTGGTATAAATTGCTGTTATTTTATCATTTATCCTGTCTTCTGATTCATTTTAAAAACGTTGATAAGATTGATGAGGTTATCTATCAACATTAGGTTGCAAGTAAATTTCCATTAAAATACTTTTTAAAGCAATAAGTAAACACAAATATCAGTTTTAGAATTTCAGATATTTTACAAAGGAAAATAAAATACAATAAAAATATTTACTATACTAACTGAAATGGTGTGGATATAAACTTGATTATTATAGCACATAGAACTCATCAAAGGTTTGACTTACCTGCCTATTGTAATATGAATCAGAAAAGTAAAGAACAAAGAGTTTACTGTGTTCACTAAGTTTAAGAAGCATATTGTCTTCTGGGCCCATCCACAATGCAACTAGAAATTTAAGTTGGAGTTCAGTTTTCACTTTAGAGCTGCTTTATTACAGACACTTTTATTTTTACCAATTGCTGTGTAGAGCATCTAGACTCTATGTCTATATGTTTTGTTCTGTTCATTTACCTAACAATATATTTATTGCTTGAAGGAAAACATACTGTAAAGAAAGAAAATCTTTGGATATGAATAGGTTGGCCAGAAATCAGAATTTTAATAAATTTAAATTACATGGAAAGAACACAAATTTTCTTAAACCAAGCTGTAAGTATTCTCTAATTATATCTCTCACATGCTGTTTAGCCCCACATCTATTATACGTGGATAGAAAAGCAGGATTTATTCCCAACCTGATTTTTTTTTTTTGTATCCCTCTTCCCTCACCAATAGATTTCCAAAATACAGTCATGTTTAACCTTATTTTGAATTTTTCTAACTTCATCTTATTCTTTGTGGTTTTATTCACTTTCTACCTCATATTCATTTTAAATAATTTTTTCCCTCAAGATTTATGTTTACCTCCTTCCTTCCTTCTTCCTTCTATTTATTGAATGCAAAATTTAATGGGTATCTATCATTCATCACATGCTGAGCTGGGTGCAAGGATATAATAATAGGACAATAGTACAAAAAATAGCAAATTTTATGCAGACTTTTAAAAAGTGAATATACGATAATAACATGAATAAAATGTAATCATAGGATTTAGAGTAGAAAGTGGGAATTTTCCTTTACCAAACTTTTCTTCAGTCCCATCTCAAGGACTCTTAAAAATGTTTCATGTGCATCCTTCAGACTTTTTCTGTGCATTTATACAAATATTTATATAGAAGAAAACATAAATTTCTGCCTAAATAGAATAATGCTATACATGCTTCTTAATATTTATTTTACTCCTAACAGTGACTTAGCAGTCTTTCCATTTCAGAATATATAGATCTCCTTTAATTACTGTATAAATTTCTCTGGAGGTAACTTAATTCAGTTAACCATTCCCCTACTGGTTAACATTTAAGGCGTTACTAATTTTTTTACTAACATAATCCATACTGTAATTAATATATTTATATATGTAGATATTTTAAGTGGATTTATAGCTATATAGATATAGACATATATATAAACACATATATAGATATACATATATATGTACACACACATGCAGATATTGTTGTGAAGCAGTTTCCAAAATTGGACATTTGTTTCCAAATAATATAAATCCCATGTTTGTTTCAATACTTAATTCCAAAAAATAATTGCACAAATGTATACTGTTATGAATAATTTTGTAAAATTTCTCTCCCTGACTCTCACTTAACATCCTCACAATAGTTGTTTTAGTTTTTATGAATTGGAGGGATGATATATATTGTTTTAATATGAATCTCTGTGATTTCTAGTGAGGTAGAACATCTTTTTATATGAATATGAGCTTTTGCTTTTGTGAATTGTTACTTTAGTCTTTGTCCATTTTTTAAATCAGCTGAAGTATCTTTTGCTTATTAAACTGTAGACATTACTTATGATGAATATAAATAAACCTTTGTGCATTCAACATTTCAACATAGGCCATCTGTTCTTTAATATATAATTAATATGATCAAATCCTTTACATTCCTACTATATTAGTTTGCTAGGGCTGCTGCAACAAAGTATCACAAACTGAATGGCCTAAATAACAAATGTAATGTCTCATAGTTCTGGAGTCTAGAAGTCTAAGATCAAGGTGTTGGCAATTGGTTCTTTCTGAGGCCTGTAAAAGAAGGATCTGCTCTAGGCCCTTCCTTAGCTTGCAGATGTCTGTCTCCATGTTCGCATGTTGTTATTCCTGTGTTTTCATATTGCCTTCCCTTTGTACAGATATGTGTCCAGATTTGCCCTTTATATATGGATGCCAATTATATTGGACTAGGGCTTGCCGTAACGACCTCATTTTAACTTGATTACCTTTACAAGGACTCTATCTTCAAATAAGATCATTTTCTGAGGTACTGCAGGTCTGGCCTTTGACATCCTTATTTTGGGGGATGCAATTCAACCAATAGCACTCTCCTCAAAATTTATGTCCTTACATGCAAAATACATTTACCCCAATCTAAGTAGCACAACAAGTCTTGATCCATTCCAGGATCAACTCTAAATTCAAAATCTCAAGTAAACATATAAGTCAGGTATGGGTGAAACTGGAGGTATGATTCATCCTGAGGCAAAATTCCTCTCCAGCTGTGAACCTATGAACCAGATAAAAAGTCGTGTTTCCAAAGCACAACAGTGGGACAGGCATGGGGTAGACACCACCATTCCAAAAGGAAGTAATTAGAAGGAAGAAAAGGGTCACAGATCCCAGACAAGTCTGAAACCTAGTAGAACAAATTCCACTAGATTTTAAGGTGACAGTGATCCTCTTTGACTTAATGCTTTGTTCTCCAGGCCCAAAGAGTTGCTGGGTGGCAGCCCTGACCTCTTTGCTGTAGGCGGTGTAGCCTATGACTCTCAAATCAAGGAGGTGGCCCTACCTTCTGGAACTGAGGAGAAGATGGCTACACAAGAGAGCACATGGTGACAGTGGCAGCCTTGCCTACTTCCAAACCACTTCTGGGCCATTGTCCCATTTTCTTGAAGGATAATTCAAATTCATTCTATTGACCCCTTTCCTCCTCTTGACTCCTAGGAGTTCAAGAGCTTTCTTTCATTTTGTCCTGTCTTTGTTCTCTTTTGTCCAAGCTACTACCATCATTTTTGCTGATATAAAATTCTCAAAAACCTCATTGGTTTTTCCAGTCATGGGGGTCCAAGCTGCCAGACAAGAGAGTCCTTCACAGATCTTTCTTGG
This sequence comes from Cynopterus sphinx, assembly GCA_030015415.1. Lineage (NCBI taxonomy): Eukaryota > Metazoa > Chordata > Mammalia > Chiroptera > Pteropodidae > Cynopterus > Cynopterus sphinx. The sequence goes on along the minus strand of CM057387.1, from coordinate 33,901,973 downwards.
ATAACAACAACCTGTTTCTGGCTCTGGCTGACATGGTTGATTGGATATATGAGTCACATACCTATCTCATTAACAAACTGTGTCCACCCACATCCCTGATGATGTTCTCTTTAAAACATACTTTTTTATTTTTTACAGAATGGATAGGCTGAGAATTTCCCAAATCCTCAAGTTTGGTTCATGCGTGCTTACTACTTCTTTCTTCAATTTCTCTCTCTCCTCTCATGTACTACCATAAGCAACAAAGAGAAAGCAGGCTGCACCCTCAACAGTCTGCTTAGAAATATATTCATCTAAATATCAACATTGTTCATTTATAAGTTCTACTTTCCACAAAACACTACAACATAATTCAGCCAAGTTCTTTGCCACTTTATCACAATGATTACCTTTTCTCAAGTTTCCCATAATGTGTTCCTCATTTCTGTCTGAGACCTCAGGAGAAGCACCCTTAATGTCTATATTTCTACCAACATTTGCCTCAAGGCAATCTGGGCTGTTTCTGTCAAGCATCTCAAAAGTTTTCTAGCTTCTACATAAAATCCAATTTAAAGCCCCTATCACATTTTTATTATAGTATTTACTATTTTTATAATCTACTCAAGGGAGGTATTTTTAGGTCTCATAAATTTAGATTGGTTTATTTCTTTTTAAATTTTTAACTGAATTTGCTTAATATTTATAATTATTTATTGCCTTGGTGAAAACAGTGCAATAAGGAAAATGTTTTGCTTTTATCAAACCACTGGCTTCCAACACATTCAGTTCTTTTTTACATGAATCTTTCTTCTCAGTTTTTTGGTGACAAAACCTTATAGCTAATGCCTTTTCATTTGCTTTTTTCATTTATTCATGTACTCTTCTAGGTGCTGGGGATAAAGCATTGACCAAAAGAAGCAAAGTTTCTCTTTTTATGAGACATCACTACTGTGGGTTGAGACAGACAAAAGGACAAATAAAAAAAAATAAACATATAATATTAGGTTATTATTTAGGGCATAAGGACAATGGAAACAGGGCAAGAGAAAGAGATGGGGAGGCTGCTTTATGGTACAGCGTACTCAAGAATGACTTTCTCTCGTGTATTGACATTTCAGCAGAGACTTGAATGAAGTGATAGAATACATTATAGGACAAGTGGAGTAAGAAAAGTTCAGATAGAGGGAAATGTGGGTGCAAAGTCCTAAAACAGGAATATGCTTGGCTCCATTTGCTGAAGAAGAGACAGGGTAATGCTGGCTGGAGTGCAGAAAGAGCACACTGTGGAATATTTCTGTCATGGTTTATTTCTGTCAAGTATTTCTGTCAAATTTAAATGATGGCTTTTTCATGGGGCCCACAGAGAATCTTATTGGGTTCCATTACCACATGCCTGTGGTGCATGCATCCACAGCTCATTCCTCTTTAAAAATTCAATACGTTAGTCAATATAAAATCTGCTGAATTTAAATTTTTCACCTTGAGAGCTTGTTTGGAGGTTCTAGCAGGGAAGTGAAGCTACTTGTTGTATACCATTGACCTAAGAACAGTCCTCTCCTCTATGGGGAAGGTTATCCTCTGCCACCGAGTGAGCAGCTTTGGGAGGGACACACATGGAGCGGTGAGGGAAGAAGGGGACACCCACCTGGCCAGCCAAATCAGGCCTCGAGATAATCATGTTAAGCAAAATAAGCCAGACAGAAAAAGTGGAAAACCACATAATATCACTTATATATGGGATATAAACCTAAAAGCACAAACGAATAGGACAAAGGTTCATGGACATAGGCAGTAGGCTAGTGGTTACTAGAGGGGAAGGGGGAGGGAGAGGGGTAAGGTAGTGGGGTAAAAGGGTCAAATATGTGGTGATAGAAAGAAATCTAACTATGGAAGGTGAACACACAATGTGTGTGTGTGTGTGTGTGTGTGTGTTCCTTACTGTTAAAATGTTCAGCTGAAATATCAGATTTTGTTAACCAATGTCACCATTAAATAAATAAATTTTTAAAAAATTTTAAATAGAATAAAATTTTTACCTTGAATTCTACTTTATCTGATATTATTACTATTACATGTTTTCTCTGCTTATGACTGATATATTTCTCTCTTGAAACCTCTTTAACATAATTTTAAAGATTTATTTATGCAGATAGAATATAGGTGGCTTTAGATTTTACTTTTTTGAAATCTGAGAGTCTCAGCCTTCTTATTGATGGTTTAAAAATATTCTCATTTATTGTATTTATTGATATTAGATTTATTCCAGTTATATTCTACATTTTATATACCATGAATTATGGTATCTAATATGGTCTATTTCTTTCCTTCTTTGTCTCCTTCCCTGACTTGTATTGAAGTGATGGCATATATTTGTTCCATGACTTCTTTATATCATATTTTACTGTTTTCAGTTTGTTGCCTTTGTTCCAAATTTGTCTTTTATTTTTTTTCCACCTATTGTGGCTTTCATTGAACATTTTATATGATTCTATTTTCTCTCCTTTATTCGTATATCAGTTATACTTCTTTAAAAAAATTTTAATGCTTTCCTTAGAGTTTGCCATTAACCTTTACTAGTAATCCAAGTCTACTTTCAAAAGTAACACTATACTACTTCATGTGTAATATGTTTCTTATATTAACAAAATATTCCTAATTTCTCTCTTCTAACCCTTATATCATTGCTGTCATTCATTTCACTTATATATAAGTATACACAAGTATATCTATAGCATATATAATCTAATACATTGTTGCTATTATTATTTTGAACATATTGTTATCTCTTAGGTCAATTAAGAATTACCTTCACATTCATTTTTTGATGCTCTTTATGTAGATCTGAGCTTCTGACCTATATTATCTTTTCTTCTCTCTAAAAAATTTCTTTTAATATTTCTTGGAAGGCAGGTCTATGGGCAACAAATTCCCTCAATTTCCATTAGTTTGAGAAAGTCATTATTTTCCATTCACTTTTGAAGGTTAACTTTGGAGGGTAAAGAATTCTAAGTTGGTGCTTTATACCTCTCAACATTAAATATTTTATTCCTCTTCTTGTTTGCATGGTTTCTGAGAAGGCAAATACAAGTCTTACTTTTGTTCCTTTATAAGTAAGGGTGTGTTTTTCCTCTGACTCCTTTCAGGATTTTTTTTCTTTATCTTTGATTTTTCTGTAGTTTGAAAATTATATGGCTATATGTAATTTTGGGGGGCATTTATTCTGCTTGGTGTCCTTTGAGCTTCCTGGATCTCAGTCATAATTGTTTCAAATGTTTATTCTGTCCCTTTATCTCTATCTTCTCCTTCTTTAATCCCATTATACATATGTTACACTTTTTGTAGTTGTCCCACACTCGGGATATTCTGTTCTATATTTTTCAATATTTGTTTTCTTTAATTTTAGTGTTAGAGTTTCTATTGAGATATCCTCAAGCTGAGAGTTTCTTTCCTCAGCTGTGTATAGTCTCTAATAGATCTATCAAAGGCATTCTTCATTTCTGTTATAGCATTTGTTTGTTTGTTTGTTTGTCTGGCATTTCTTTTTTTTTCTTGGAATTTTCATCTTCCTGTTTACATTGCCCATCTGTTCTTACATGCTGTCTACCTCATCCATTAATAAGATCAATCATAGTTGCTTTTAAATTTCAGATTTAATAATTCTAACATCCTTGCACACCTGTATTTGATACTTGCTTTATTCCTTCAATTTGTGTTTTTTGCTTTTTGGTGTGCCTTGTAATTTTTTCTTGATAGCTGGACATGATGTACAGGGTAAAATAAACTGCTGTAAATAGGCCTTTAATAATGTGGTGATGGGGTGTGGGGAAGAGAGAGTTATATAGTTCTAGGATTAGGTCTCAGCCTTTAGTGACCCTGTGCCTCTGGACTGTGACTTTCACACGTGTTTCTCAGTTTTTTCTTCCTCTTTAGGTGGGAGAGGATGGTTAGAGATGGCTGGAGTTGAGTATTTCCCATTACACAGGCTAGTTAGGCTCTGATAATACCCTAGCAAGTTAGGTTCTCACTGACTATTTTCTCCCAAGGTCAGGCCTTATTAAGAAAAGAGTGGTTTAGTATGTTACAAAATGGTTCTTTTTCCCCTAGCCCTTCTGAAAGCATGATGGGATTTTTTTTCTCTGATATTTACTCTGAGAACCTGTTTAAACTTCTAGAGGTAGAACTCACAAAAGTGTGGGGAGGCCCCTATTACTGAGCCTCCCTAAAGTTTTTATCCCTCAGATCTGTCCACTGTGAGCCTCCAGCAATTTGTCAGTTACAATTCTGGTTTTCCTGCCAGAAACTGGTTCCCACAGAGGTTTCAGTTCATGAGTTTCTATCCTGGTAAGTTGTGCTTATCTATATGTTCCTGTTTGTCTCTCCAATTTTGGAGTAGCAGTTTGCTTTCTGAGCTCACTCTTCTTATGGCTCTAAGAAGAGTTGCTAATTTTTCAGGTTGTTCAGTTTTTTACTTACTTAGGATGGAGTGGTGATTTCCAGACTCCTTATAAGCCAAACCAGCACCAATATCACATTTTAAGTCCTCAGATTTAAGAGCCTGTTGTAAAGGGTTGATCAAGAGAGTGAGCTCCTGGCAAGGGAGGTTCCCAAGAGAACAATAAAAAGAGAAAGACAGAAGCAGTTGTTGACAGTTGTATTAGACAGGGACAGCATCCTCAGACAGAAAAGAACAGATTGCTAATTTGTCAGGATGATTGAAGAGGCTTGAAATTTGGGGTTCTCTGAGTCATCCCAGCATACCTACCAGTGTTCTAAGTGTTCCATGATAGTTCAAATTAAAATAACATAATTTAGGAATTTACAAATATTATTGTTGATTTTTTTTAAGTTATTACAGCACTGTATAAACAAGATTAGAAAGTTTCTTCGTAATGTCATAGAAAGTCCCGGTTTTTTTATCCATGATTTGAGCCAGTAATTTAGAACATTGCATTTGTCATCTGTTTCTTTAATTTCTCCACTATAGAGAGAAAGAGTCTTATATTCCTTGTATTTTTTTCATAGGCAGTGCTTACAAGGCCTCAGTAGCCTTGACTTCAGTTTATACTTTATTCTAAGAAATTACACTTGATTTTTCAATGAGCTATTTTATTATGTCCATTATAAGTTGCCAGAGTTGCATGCCCAAATACTAGTGAGATTTTCACTAATGTCAGGCAACTAATTATTCTCATTTCCTTCGAATTCTACTTCCCGCAGCCACTTTTGGTACCAGTTCCTATTGGATTTTCTTCACGTCAAATGGCAAAACCTACGATATGTAGTTTAATCAGAAAATAAACTCATTTATAAACTTTATGTCCATGCCGGACAATCATGTTTGGAGGCAATGTAAAGAGCTACATTGACAAATTATGTCATGGAAGCAATCCAGTGAAGCTCCTCTGATACCACCCAAACACACAGTCTCCAAAGTACATCTGTGTATTCTGGACACTTGATGTTTAAATTTCTGTTTCTTCTCTCACGAACACTAGACATCTCTGCCAACCCATTGTTAGAAATTGGTATGTGCTTCTTCACATTGTCTACTTTTGAATCAAGGTCTTACAAGGGCACATGTGAATGAGAGAGCCTGGATCACATACATGACTGAAAGAGAGGCTGGAGTAGTAAGTTTGGGACTTCTGCCTTTGCTATACAGATTCAGAGACAAAATCTCTCCAAGCACAGAAGGGATGTGAAAAAGATTTAAGCATAATATTCGTATCCCCTACATACCATTTTCTAACACAGAATTAATTGCTCAAATATATTTTGATCATGATTTCCTTGTACAGTTCTCCCCATTCTGTACCCCTAGGGTTCATAGTGACTTTTTTTATGAAAAAAAAAGATAAGAATTAATTTTATCCCTAAGATTGTTCACCATCCTCATCATATTAATTGTTGCAGTAAGTTCACTTTCTTACAAAGGATAATCTTGAAATTTTAAGACTTCCCACATCCATTTTGAACAAGTTACTTTCAGGCTTACTGCCCAGCTGTCTTTTCTCAATTTCTTACATTTGCTTTTGTGGTTTAGTTGCCCTATTTCTTGGATTCCACATACCTTTTTTCCTTGGATTTCTTCTGTTTTTATAGAGTGCACTATTAATTAATTTTCTCAGAAAGAGTACATGGATGGAAAACACAGTCCTTCCATGTCTGAAAATTATTTCATTTTTCTCTTTAACTTGATTAAAAGTTTGGCTATGTATAGAATTCTCAACTCAAAAATTTCCCTTAGAGCTGTGAAGACATTGTTCCATTTTCTTCTAGCACTTAGTTGTTAGAATATTGATTGTAATTATATTACTTATGATAATTCTCATAATTTCTTTAGGGGCACTCTATGAAGCTAGGTAATAACAATATTCACTATCAAGCTATGGTTTTAGCTGCAGAAATAATATTTTATTGGGCACGAGAAAAAGATATATATCATTAAACTAGAAATATCTTTTGTTAGTAAATACATCGAGTTCATGGAAGGTGAGAGAGACATATAAGATGCAAAATAATGAAAACAAATATTGTATATTGATTTTATATACTTTTTACCATCCACTATATCATAGTCTCTTCCCAGTAAGATATATTTTATATATATATGCATACCTATATATACATGCACACACTTGTTACAGGTCATTGGCTTACCCTATCACAAAGACTGATTAGACAGTTTTTTTAAAAAAGCTGTGCCTTTCTCCACATCTAATACTGAAGCTCGAAGTCCACAGTCAGGTAATTAGGGAGGGAAAATCATAGGCATGAACTGAAACCCCAAGAGAATGTGCTGAAATTCTGTGAAGATGAACTGAAACTCTTTTCCATTCCTTTTCAGTTTGAAAAAGATATCCTGAAGAAGCAGCTGTTTTTGCAGAGCTAAACACACACTTGGCCCAGGAATCAGGAAAACTGAAGGTGAATCCAGAAAAAGTAGAGCAGTTACAGGTCCAAATGTTGCTTCATGCCTTTGAGATGAGTCAGTTAATTAGCAACAAAGTGGGTCAGTGACAAAATGGCCACTTCCTTTCCTAGTTCTTCCAAATCTTTGAAGACTCTCCTGTGGCTCACACTAATTGGGAATTCTGGGTAACGTAGTTTTCAAACTAGCCAACAGACACATTACAAAGCCATCACAGTTCCCCCCAAAAAATGATTGATGATTTACCCTGAAATTTTATCCACACAGCTAGGAAAAAAATCTCACTCAAACCACCATCTAAAAGAATGAGTTAAGTAAAAAATGAGCCTCAAGGTAACAGTGATAGGATTTTCTACATGGATTTGTTTAATACTGGATTTAAAAAAATATTTACCAAAGGAAATCCTTGTTTGTTTAATTCGTTTTATAACAGTACCTTTTGAATGATACAGCTCCCATTGGTACAAAACTATAATGGTAGCATATACAGTTTTTCTCCTTTTTATTTGCTTTGGCAGAAGAATCATCTTTTGATTGGTCTAAAAGTGGCATCACATTATTATCAGAAATTTAAAATCACTTTAAATTATAATCTGTTTGGTTAAGACGCCAGTGCTGATTTCTTTTGCTCTGAGGATATCATAAGCATCAAGATTTTATAGAAGCTTTAATAATCAGATTCACAACTGGGTTTTGTCAACACAATCAAAGACTAATGAAAGTGAATTAAAGCTGAAAGCAATGGTTGGAACAGTTCTGGCATCATTCTGCTACTGCTCATCTAGCCAAGGCCATTACATGGTGCTCCAAATATATAATCTGAAATGGAAGGGAAATGAGATTCAGCTGATCTTCAAGAGACACAGGGGACTTGATGAAAGCATTATAAACAAGGCAATGGGCTCCATCTATCACAAAATGTAAGCCATTTTTTATTAAAGGACCTGGCAGGGAAAGTGCCAAAATGCTATTTTTTAATAATGAGATGGAACTGATAGTTTGTTTAGTTTATAAATCAATTTGTCCAGAAGCTCTTTTTGAAGGGCAAAAATGTTTAAATGCTAATCACTTTATATTTGAAAGTTGACTAAATCTCTGGCCAGAGTGTATTATGGAGATATTAAAATGTTCTTAATTTGATAGAGGCTTAATTTACGGCATTACAGCAATGAATTTGGAAAGCTAAAAAATCTCCTATGAATAAGGTTATCATTGAGATAGATATGGGTATCAAATGGTCATTTTAAGGCCTTGACTTTTCACATCTTGCATTGGTTTTCATGGGACAAAAAAATACATACATATATGTATTTCATATATATTTATGAAATTTTGAGCATTATACTCCCACCACCCCAAAAAAGGTTTTAGATAAATTTAATCATACAGAAAAAAAAATAGCTTGTATGCTTTTACCAAAGTGATTTAATGGCACAATCTCATGAGAGATGACTATTTTAGTTGGTATTACAAAGCTAAATTTCTTTCAAAACCTCATTGAATATCAGAAAATAGTAACTAATGTATTCAGTTAGGGGAACATGTGAGAGAAAATCAGGTGTTGAGTGGAAAATAATATATTTACCCCTATCAGACTAATTATAAGTGATACAGAGACAAAATTTATTTCAATATTTTTACAGATAACCATCTTGTAAACTAATAACTTGTTATAGCTGCCAGTCCCTTAAAGACACACAGACCACCAAAAAACAATGAGTTATAGGAAACCCACTCTTTATTCAGCCAGCTGGGTCTGCCAGGGGTATGTTGACCCCAAATTAAGCAGCCCTGAAATGTAGAGGTACAGGGTTTTTAAGCCCTAAACCCCATTCTTCATTCTGTCTGAACACAAAAGGCTATTTTTCTTCTTTTTACTGTCAACCCACAGGTCGGTCATGCAAGCAGGGGTACAGAAGCAGAAAGCTTATTGTTAGAATATTATGTTCCCATGGGTGATAACCTATGTTCCCATTGGTGATAGCCAAGCAGTAATTTTCCAGCCAGCACAAACTTGGGTAGATGCTAGATGATCAGTATGCTGATTTTATGTCAGATTCTGTATATTTATGCAGTTTTCAAGGAGAAAAATCTTTTCTTACCAATTCTGTTTGAAGAATAGCCTAAGATTTCAAGATAAACTATAAAAAACAGTTTACCATAACCATCCACTTATCTGTATAAGGTTTGAATGTACATATTTGATTTAACCATTGTCTGTAACTCCAAATTTTAAATGCTTGTTCATCAAAAACTAACCTTGTCATTTTATTTACTCAGTAATAAGTAATAAGTTATGCATTTAAGTAAAAGTTATGCATTTAACCCTACACAATGAAATAATATTGATAAAATTCTGGGTTTTTTCACTTGATTTTTGGGATTCCACTCGACATTTTTTGTGAAAAAGGATTTATGCTACTGAAAATCTTGAAAATTTATATCTTAAATTCTATTTTAAATGTTGAGTAAGCCACTATTCCTCTTTGACTCAAGGCATGAGAACGCCTCTCCTCCTGATTCCTTGTGCTATCGTGGTGATGATAATACCCTCTGTGATAGACTAGCCCTACAGTCCTTTACATCCTTGAAAGCAGTACAACAAGTAGGCCACCTAACCAGGACTAGCAGATGAGTTTAGAAGAACTGAGCTCTACAGTCAGGAGGGCAGGCAGTATTACCTCGACACTCCTCTTCCATAGGGCCCACAAAAAAGCAGGAGGTTGGAAAGTGCCTCCCACAGGATGCAAGTGGTTATCAGTCACTACTTGAGTCAGGTACAAATACCAAGTGCTTTTCTGGACCCTAATCTCATATAAAATAAAAGCACCAGACCTTGGGAAGGGATTCAAACCCTCCCAACCCCAAGACCCACATAAAGATCACTGCTTCTACGAAAAGGAAGAAACGAAAGCCTTCGGCCCCAGAGGAGAAGCAGGAAAATCACTGGTCCCAGGCTCTGGCATCAACACAAAACAGAAATCTGCTCAACTGGAGAAAGAGTAGTAAATTCCTTTCTGCCCAAGACCAGGTATTAAGCTATCAAATGGTGGACTTGGAATGCTTCAAAGGCCCAATATCCAAGGCCCAGTACCAGGTCTGCATAATATCAAAGTTCACCTAATGGAACTGAGAACTTTCTTGCTGCACCACCATGAGCCCAGCAGTCTCTTAATGAAGGAAGAAGCAACAAATGCTCTCTCTGTGGCACAGATACTCAGGAACTACCCAAAGCCGGGAGTGGAGTCAAAACACTGAGAAAGATGCTCTGGCATCTCAGGCCCTGTACTAAGTGCAAGGTTACAGGAGCTGACGACTGGAGGCACCAATAGCAATGGGGCAGTACTAAAGAATCTAACATAGATATGATTAGGATCCAAAAAGGACGACACCAATGAAATAGTCCTTCAAAGGACTATTCAAAGAGGCAATGGCCAACAATTTCTAAAATTAGTGAAAGAAAATATTGAAGAAACATAAAAATTCCTAGCAGAATAAACAAAATTAAAAAGAATAAAAAACTAAAACAAAACGCTAACTAGACACATTATAGTCAAACTTCTGAAAACCAAATATAAATGCCTTGAAAACACACAGAGAATTATTAGATATTGAAAAAAAATTAAGAATTATAGCATACTTTTTATCAGAAAGTATGAAGTTCAGGAAAAAAATCGAGCAATATCTTAACATCATGAAACTTAAAAAGATTTTATCCAGATATCTATGCTCAGCACATATTTTTTTAATAATAACAGCAAAGTAAAGATTTTCTTAGAAAAACAAAAACTGAGAAAATGCATTGCAAGCACATCTGTAATCCAAGAAATATTAAAGGAAATTCTTTAGGCATAAGAAATATTACAACAAATGGAAATTTGGATCTACATAAAGAATATGAAAGTACTAGAAAAGGAAAAATTAAGAGTAAAGGTAAAAGATTTTTAATCACTCTAAAAGATAATTGACGATTTAATATTAAAAGAGAACAGTGTATTTGAAAGTTATGTAACATCAATGGGTGGGTGTCTTGTTTAGTGGTAAGATTAGTAAGAGGTAAAATGTATTTGTTGGTTGCTCCATCCCATGTAATCTTCCAGAATTCTCCTGGGCCAGGCCTAGAATTTTAGGTGGGTTTATCAACCAGTCTTTATTTGTCATATGAATGATTACAGTTCTTTACTACTGTTCCTAGTACTTCTTCCCCTAAAAAATACCATCACTGGGATATCTCCAATGTAGTATGTTAACTTATTCATGATAATTATCAGTTCCAAGTTTCTCTATTATGACAACATGCTGATAAATTCAATGTGGCAAAAACACACATGTGTATGGAATGTCATTCTGTAAAAATGCATATTGTGCCTGATAGGACTCTGATGCAGAAATGGAAAGGAAGACAATTGCCAAGGCTGACATAGCATATCAACTAACTTGCCCTATTGTACTTTTTGCACTATCTTTACCATGTGAGTACAGCTGAAGTAATAGGGGAACCACTGTGTTTCATCTCCATTGTCTACTCTCTATCTCCAGAAAATCTGCTTTGAGTTCTGGCACCACAGGACTATTAGAAACAGACTTTTGGGAATCTATTCCACTTTTAGTCATTTTGCTAAATAGGGCAATTATCTCTTGTTGCCTTCCTGGAAATCCATATTGCTTACAAGGAAAGCAGGATACTGTCATTAGCACGTTTCCAAGGAGATCAAGAGCTCCTTTGTCACTTGCCAGTGTAGAATAATGCACACAACTCTGTTTTATCCTTTCATCCTTCCTTCCTCCATCTCTCACTGCCTCCCTCCATCCTCTCTCTTTCTCCCTTCCTCACCCCGCTTCACACCATCATAGTCCAGTGAGCAAACTTTGAGCCATCAGTCTGAAGATCACTCACAGAGGAATCTTACCAATTTTCTATATCCAAGTGGTGCATATGCATGAAGTTATGTTTTTGCCCTTGGTTCTCTTTTTTTCCTCTGCAGGCAGAAGAATTAAAATAAATGATGCATTTTTCATGTAACAGTGATATAGATTTTTTCCCCAAAAACATACTTTATTCATAATTACTGGTACAATTTTCTTTGGCAAATGTAAGCTATTGTATGCACTTAGTCAAACACTTTCAAATGCACTTTTGTCACAAGAATGTGTTTTTGCTTTAGAGAGACCATCAGTCCCATGGATCAGAGGCTGAGATCAGGACCCTGTTTTCTTGCTTCTAGCTCTTTCTGGAACATTTTTCAGCAGTTTTATTCCCTATTCATTATTTTTCATGTGTTCCACCAGGAGCTTTAGAAACGGTTCAAAATTTTATCTAAATATCAAGACACCTTGGAAAATAGTCAACATTTTGATCTCCATTTTACATTTGAAAGTGAAGTTTGGATGGGTTAGTTGAGTTGCCCAAGGTCACATAGTTAGTAAATGATTTGGGGGGAAAGTGGCATTTTTGTCACCAAGAATCAATCACCTCACCTCCAATAATAGCCCTCATTTTTCAGGTCCTGTATTTTTCAAGCTCTACTCTACAAGCCTGTGGTCTTCTTGGCTGGAATGTAACCTGAGAGAATGTGAAGCTGTAGCCATTTTCCACCAAATAAAGTCATAGCATGATAACACTGTTTGCTCCCTGAATTTCGATCTACCTGAATTCAGATTTCCCTGAAATTCTTTTTGCCTCCAGCTTTATTGAGCTTAATTGATAAATAAAGATTTGTATATATTTAAGATGATGTTTTGACACATACATATATATAGTGAAATGATTTCTACAAGTTAATTAACCTATCCATCACTTCACATAGTTACCATTGTGTGTGTGTGTGTGTGTGTGTGTGTGTGTGTGTGTGTGTGTGTGTTAGAGAATATTTAAGATCTATTAGCAAATTTTAAGCCTACAATACAGTATTATTTACTGGTTGCCATGCTCTATGTTAGGTCTTCTGCACTTATTCAGCTTGGATAACTGAAACTGAAAACATTATGCACAAACACAATGAAATATTATTCAGCCTTCTAAAAGAAGGAAAATCTGCCATTTGCCACAACATGAATGAAACTGGAGGGCACTATGCTAACTAAAAGAAGTCACCAGAGAAAGACAAATACTGTATGATCTCACTTATATGTGGAATCTAAAAAAATCAAACTTAGAAGCAGAAAGTGGAAAGGATGCCAAGGGCTGGGGGCAGAAGATGGGGGAAAATTGGGGAATGTTATCAAAAGAGCACAAAGTTTTAGTTATGCTGGAAATTTTTAATTCTGTGAACAAATTCCCTTTTATTTCAGCTAGTTTAAATTATGTTTTCTGTCCCTTGTAATGATGATACAGTGGCAGAGTCATGATTTGAACCCAGCTCTGCTGACTCCAAAGTTTATGCTATAATCCATATGTTATAGTGCCTCTCAGTGGTGTTATACTGAGGACAGATAATCTTCCAGGGAATCTTTGCCAATATCTAGTAACTTAAAAGATTCTTTGATTTCCTCCTCTATTGAGAAAACTGTCTCATACGAAGTCAGACACATCCAATGTGGCAATTTATTGCAGAAGTGCAAAGGTATTAGGTATCTTTATTGAAGTGGTAATATATATTATACATTAATATAAATACATTAATATATATAATGAATTTTTCATTATAAATGCCATTTTCAATTTTTTATAGACTTGAAGCATATTTTACTTAAAAGTGTCTAGTGAAGAGAGATCTCAATATCATTTTTTTCTTTTTTCAATAAGAAATCATCTGATAGGTGACCATTGTCCCCCTAGGTCAAATTATGTAAATATTTCTTAGGAGGGTTACAAAGCTGGCTCAGTTTTTTTACTTCTTTCTAGTGCTAAATCACTATATTGTACTGATGGGACCAATAACTTTATTTTCTTCATCCTCTGACTAAAAGGAAATTACTCATCAGACTTTGGACCTGACTACACATTTAAGCTATCAGGTCGAATCAGAACCACAGGAAAAAGGACTGGTCCAAAAATACACAGCCCTTAGCAGAATTGATGAAATATTCCATTTTTACTTGGCATATGGAGAATTTGCTACCTCTTGTGCTGGATGAAAACATAGTGTGTGTTGATCTTGACGGATGTTCATACTTACTGGCTCTGATTGTTTGTCAAGTGCCCAATTTGAAGACTCATTAATTAGTGCCCCTGACTCAGACATACTCAGCAGCAAACCTGTGCCTTACACACTGCACTACCTTAGCCACTGCTAGATGCTTCCCATATGTGGCTTTCTGAAATTAGTGCCAGCCACTTAGTAAGTCCTGAGTAAATACAGGAATTTTTCTGTCTGAAAACAAGGAGCAACATAAAGCAGCTGTAGAGGGCTCTCAGAAGAAGCCCCAAGAAACTGATTTGCATGATAAAACAGACTTAGCAACTAGCTTTGATTTCAATAGTATTCATTTTTCAGGACGCCAAAATTTCAGCACCCCACTGCTGCTCTGAGCACCTGGTCTACCTCCAAGGAGGAAAAGGGGATGTTAAATAGTACTCTTTGCAGTTAAAGGCTCCATTTCACATTGATGTCCTTTGAGCATGATAACAGTTCTCCATTTGGACCAGTTGGAGGTATGCAAGTTGAGAGGGAGTAGAGAGAAGCTACAGAAGCTTTACAGGATGGAGTAGAGGCAAGAGGCCAAGACTTGTTAATGAAAAGGCCAGTGGACACTTAATTGCCTGGAGGCTTCTGCTGCAGTTTGAACTTTGTACCCTTACCTAGGGGAAAAGAAGAATAGCATTCATTCATTCATACACCTATTTGTTTAGTCTCCTAGGAGCAGGCACTGTAAATAGGGTGGAGGTTTAGAGAGCTACAGTGGAGAAGAAGAAAAACTCAAAACATTAAAATTCAGTCTCTATCCTTAAATAACAATGAAATGGGAAAGTGGAACATGAATAAATTTTTAAAAATCAACGAGCAGCAAACATTCAGAGGAGTTGAATGGTCAAAAGGACCTTTCATCATTTCTCTCCAATATTCTATTCCCATCACATACACATTCACCCACCAGTACTTTCCAGCTGTGCTAGACCTTGGTTTTATACCTGTTATGTTCTCAGTATTCTCCCTGATTCAGTCCCTACCTTTTTCAGACTCTGAATTGACCTGTTCTAGGAAGGATTCCCTGTAATTCCCTGTAATGCTATCTTCCACTGGGCTCTATTACAACACATGTAACTTGACTGTAAGTACTTTGAACATATATATTTACATTTTATATTTTCAGAGCCTAAAATACAGTGAACATTCAAAAACTATTTAATATAAATGATGTCCAATCTCTTCATTTCATAGATGGGTTAATCAAGACCTTGGGAGATAAGATTTTTGCCCAAGGTTGAGTAGCTAGAATGAAAATTTTGGTGCTTTGGGTTATTCATAGGCTTGCTCACTTTTACATGTCTGATGATATTGTGTGTCTGATGACTTTACCTGGGGTGCACTCTGTTATATACTCCAGTTAGCCCAAATATACATCCTGACATACCATTGAGCTACCCATATTTGTCAAATAATTTTTTGTATGAGAAAAAGGGTAATTGTTTTCTCCAAGAACCAAAGGACTAAATATTATGAAATATAATCTTAGGTTTTAAGACACATAAGCAGAATTTAAATTGGGTGCTACATCTGGTATATCTAAAAGGTCATCTTTGTTAATTCAAAACTAATAAAAACACAAGTCATGGCCATTCAGCACATATACAGGCCAAGTAATTTCAAATAAAATTACTACTTAGTGGAAGGCTTAAGCAATTTTGTATTGTTGGAATGAATAAAAAATACTTGCAGTGTAAGCTCATTAGGTTCATGAGGGAGCTATGCTGATTTAATTCAAGTTCTCCAGTTTATTTAAACCTTACCTTCTTTTCTCACTTTGGATTATTAGATGCTTTTCTAATCCCATTTGGTAAACTGCGTCTAGTCTTATAAATTTAATCTTTTTGTGAACTGTCTTTTCTGTTAAAAATTCTGTAACTACAAGTTACTTGAATCATGAGAAATCATTAAAAATGCTTGGTCCTTAAAAGTACTTTTTTCTCTCTCCATCTATAGTATCTCATGATATACAAAATAACTTACAAACATATGTGTTTTTAATATTTATATTTATGATGATTCCTAAATATGATCAAATGAAATCCAGAATTAATAGAGATTCAGTGGATATCATAGCCCCATCTTGACTTTATAGTTTGTGATTTTTATGGGAAATTTAGGGGGAAACCTTAATTTCTTATTCTGTGATGTAATGTTTCCCTTCTTATAGGAAAAGAGAATATTTTTTTAAATTACAAATATTGGACTGAGATCTTTGGAAACATGGTGGAGTGAGAGACATCCTCAGATCTCTCTCCTTGAAACAACAATAAGCTGAACATCTAAAACACAACAAAAAACACCAAAACTGCACACCAACGTGTCTGAGTGTGGTATCTGCACATTAGAGCTACCACAGGTCAGAATCCTGAGTGTCAGGAGGTAGACTTGGAGAAATAAAGAAGCTGCCTCTCACAGCTGCTGGAGTTCCCTGTAGGGGGAGGGGAAGGTGAGGAGGTGCAGCGACTTCTTCAAACAGCCCTGCCTGAGAGAATTGTGAGCTCCACATGGCCAGTGGTGGTGCCCAGTCATCAGGGTAGAAGGCAGAGAAATGGGGATGGCAGAGAAACAGCAGTTGATTTTTACCAGCTGCAGTTACAAAACCAAGGCTGAGCCACAGCCTCCATTTCCCAACCCAAAGGGCCCACTTCCTATACCCTCAGAGATGGAACACCGTGAAGCCCCCAGGGGAATCTGAGCAAATACTACTGAAACTATTGCTAACACTGATAGGAACTGCAACTGAAAATAGTGAACGTGATTAAATATCTATAATAATAAAAAGAAGACATTATTAAAATTTTATATAAAGCAGAGATCCAAGAGTCTTAGATGCCACCTACTGGAAATCAAAAGAAAACACCTTCTTTATAACAGGCTAGGGACCGTTATATAAAAAATCTTTTGGGAGGGGTGGAATGTAGAATACACTTCCATTAATGCCCAGGCAGAGAAATAGTCCATTAAACACCATGAACAACCAAGGTGACAAGGCATCTTAGAAAGAAAGAGAAAAATCTCCAGAAAATAAGCTTACAAACATAGAAATATGAGACTTAAATGACAGAGAAATCAGGATGGTACTTCTGAAAAAAACTCAATGAAATCCAAAACAACTCAAATCAACAATTTTAGGAATTGAAAAAACACCAAGATGAGCAGAGCAAGGAGACTGAAACCCTCAAAAGGAACCAAATAGAACTTCTGAAGATGAAGAATACACTGCAAGAGTTGAGAAATGAAATAGCAAGCTTCGAAAATAGAGTCAACCAAATGGAGGAATGGGTCAGTGATATCAAAGACAGAAATCTAGAAATAAATCATAAAGAAGAAGAGAGAAACCAAAGAATGAAAAATAATGAAAGAGAAATTCAAGAACTAGCTTATACCATCAGGAGAGGACACATAAGAATAATAAGCATTATCGAAGGCAAGGAAAATGAACAGGTATTAGAAAGCATTTTCAGACAAACAGTTGATGAGAATTTCACAAAGGAAGGGAATAAGCTGGAGCTTAGAATTCAAAAAGTCAACAGAACACCCAATTATATCAACCCAAAAAGGCATTCACCAAGACACATTGTATTAAAGTTATCAAAAATCAATGACATAAACATAATTCTCAAGCAGCCAGGGAGGAAAAAATGGCAAATTATAAAGGTAAACACATTAGATTATCCTCAGACTTTTCAGTGCAAACCTTACAAGCCAGAAAGTAATAGAATCAAATATTTAAACTATTAAGTGAAAGGAACTGCCAGCCTAGAATAATGTATCCGGCTAAACTCTCTTTTAGATACGAAGAAGAAATTAGGATTTTTCCAGACATACAAAAATTGAGGGAATTCTCCACTATGAGGCCTGTACTACAGAAAATAATGAAAGATGTCAGATCACCTAAAACAAAATGACAAAAAAAATTTATACATAATTAGGAGTAAAGTGACTATCAGACAAACATAGAGGAACGCAACCCTTACTAAGAACAGGGCATTATGAGCTTAAATAATAAGAGAAATGTTATACAGTCATCATTACATATTCATAATGGTAACTACATGTAAAAGATTCAGAGCTGAAGTATAAAAAATAAAACAAGGACCAGAGGGAAAATCCACAAAAGCCAACCAAAATAAAGAAACAGGAGCATAAGAACAAGGAAGCAATGGAAACACTGAGCTACCAGAAAGGAAAAGATAAAATGGCTATAAGAAGACCTCATATTTCAATAATCATCCTAAATGTAAATAAACTGAACTCACCAATTAAAAGGCACAGAGTTGCAGAATTGATCAAAAAACAAAAGCCAACCATATGCTGCCTTAAGGAGACACATCTCAGCTCCAAAGACAAATGTAGATTCAAAGTGAAAGGTTGGAAAATGATATTGCAAGCAAATGGCATTCAGAGGAAAGCAGAAGTAGTGGTACTAATACCAGACAAAATAGACTTTAAATAAAAAAGGTAAAGAAAGATACTGAGGGACACTTCATAATGATAAAGGGAATCATGCACCAAGAAGACATGACACTCATTAATATCTATGCTCCCAATCAGGGAGTCCCAAAATATGTATAGTAATTACAGAACTAGAGGGAGAAACAGACCAAAACCCTGTCATAGTAGGGGACCTGAATACCCCAGTGGTGAATATGGACAGATCATTAAAACAGAAAATGAATAAGGAAATTATATTCTTAAATGACACATTAGACCAACTGGACATAATTGACTTTTACAGAGCCTTCTGTCCCAAAACAGCTGCTTATACATCCTTCTCTAGTGCACATGGAACATTCTCAAGAATCAACCACATACTGAGACACAAACATAGCCTCAATACATATAAGAGGGTTGAAATCATACCAACCATGTTCTCTGATTATAATGCTTTGAAATTAGAGATCAACTGCAAAAAGAATTCAGGAAAAAGCCACAAATACATGGAGATTAAATAACATGCTACTGAAGAATAACTGGATCAGAGAAGAAATAAAAAGAGAGATCAAGAGACACATAGAAACAAATGATAATGATAGGATAATTTACCAAAACTTTTGGAACACGGCGAAAGTGGTCATAAGAGAAAAGTTTATGTCATTACAGGCCTATCTTCAAAAACAAGAATGAGCCCAAATAAACAACCTAATGGTTCATCTTCAAAAAATTGAAAAGGAAGAAAAATGAAGCCTAAGGTCAGCAGAAGGAAAGAAATCATCAGAATTAAAGCAGAAATAAATGAAATTGGAAAAAAAAATAAATGCAACGAAGAGCTGGTTTTTTGAGAAGGTTAATAAAATTGACAAACCCTTGGCTAGACTCACTAAAAAAAAAGAGAGAGAGAAAAGGTACAAATAAACAAAATCAGGAATGAAGGAGGGGAAATTACAACTGACATCACAGAAATAAAATGATCATGCAAGAATACTATGAAAAAGTATATAACACCAAATATAATAACCTAGGAGAAATGGACTAGTACTTAGAAAAATACAACCTTCCTAGACTGAATCAAGAAGAACTAAAAAAATCTAAATAGACTGATCAATAGTATGGAAATTGAAACAATCATCAAAAACTTACCAAAAAGTCAAAGGCCAGGACCAGTTGGCTTCACCAGTGAATTCTATCAAACATTCAAAGAAGATTTAATACCTATTCTCCTCAAACTCTTCCAAAAAATTGAAGAGGGGGCAATACTTCCCAATACATTTTATGAGGGCATTATTACTCTGATACCAAATCCTGGTAAAGATAACACACACAAAAAGTGAAAACTACAGACCAATCTCTCTCATGAACACAGATGCAAAAATCCTAAATAAGATACTAGCGAACCAAATATAAGCAACATATTAAAAAGATTATACATCACTAACAAGTGGGCTTCATCCCAGAGGCAAAGAGATACTTCAACTATGCAAATCAATTAATGTGATACACCACATAAACAAATTAAAAAATGAGATTCATATGGTTATATCAATAGATGCAGAAAAAGCCTTCAACAAGATACAGCATGCATTTATGATTAAAACAATTAACAAAATTGGTATAGAAGGAAAGCACCTTAACATAATAAAGGCCATCTATGACAAATCCTCAGCCAACATTGTACTTAATGATGAAAAACTAAAAACCTTCCCTCTAAGATGAAGGACAAGGCAAGGCTATCCACTATCACCACTGTTATTCAATATAACATTGGAGGTTCTAGCAAGAGCAATCAGACAAGGGAAAGATATAAAAGGCAGCCAAATAGGAATTGAAGAAATCAAACTGTCACTATTTGCAGATGACATGATTCTCTATACAGAAAACTCTAAAGACTCCACAAGAACACTACTAGAAACAATAAGCAAAAACAGTAAAGTTTCTGAATACAAAATCAATGTTTAAAAATTCATAGTGTTCTTATACTCTAATAATGAAGCATCAGAAAAAGACGTGGAAAAATAATTTCTTTGCAATTGCAACAAAAAGAATAAAATACCTAGAAATAAAAGTGAAGGACCTATATAATGAAAACTATAAGACTATATTAAAAGAAATCGAAGAATATACAAAAAAATGAGAAGATATTTTGTGTTCTTGGGTTAAAAGAATCAACATGGTTAAAATGAGCATATTACCTAAAGCATTATACAGATTTAATGCAATCTCCATAAAAATCTCATGCATTTTTTAAGGAAATAAAACAAAAAAAAATCTCAGATTTGTATGGAAGCACAAAAGACCCCAAATCGCTAAAGCCATCCTGAGAAAAAAGAATGAGGCATCACGATACCTGACTTCAAATTATACTACAAAGCGACAGTAATCAAAATGGCCTGGTATTGGCAGAAAAGCAGATACACAGACCAGTAGAACAGAATTGAGAGTCTGGAAGTAAATCCATGTTTACATGGGCGAATAATTTTTTACAAATAAGCCAAAAACATACAGTGGAGAAAAGAAAGCCTCTTTAATAAGTGGTGCTGGGAAAACTGAAAAGCCACCTGCAAAAAAATAAAACTAGACTGTTGTCTATCACCACGCACCAAAATTAACACAAAATAGATTAAGGACCTGAATATAAAACCTGAAACAATAAAATACATAGAAGAAAAAACTTAAGGACCTTAGACTTAAAGAGGATTTTATGAATTTGACCTCAAAGGCAAGGGAAGTAAAATCTAAAATAAGTGAATGAGTCTACAAAACTAAAAAGCTTCTGCTCAGCAAAAGAAATCGTCAACAAGGTAAAGAGAGAACCATCCAAATGAGAAAATATATTTGTGAGCAACACCTCCAATAAGGCCCTGATATCCAAAATATACAAAGAACACATACAACTCAATAACAACACAAAAACAAATGATCCAATGAAAAAATTTGAAGTGGATCCAAAGACACTTCTCCCTAAAGGACATATAATGGCCAACAAATATGAAAAGGTACTCAACATCACTAGCTATTAGGGAAATACAAATCAAAACCACAATGAAATACCATCTCACATCTGTTAGAATAGTTATGATCAACAGGACAAGTAATAACAAATGTCATAGAGGATGTAGAGAAAAAAGAACCCTCATACACTGCTGGTGGGACTGCATGTTGTTATAGCCACTATGGAAAACAGTATAGAGTTTCCTCAAAAACTAAGAATTGATCTATCATGATCCAGCAATCCCTATAATGGGTATTTACCCCCAAAGACTTGAAAACCCATATCTAAAAAGATATTTGCACACCGATTTTCATAGCAGCATTATTCAGTGGCTAGGACATGGAAGCAACCGAAGTGGCCTACAATAGATGATTGATGATTGGCTAAAGAAACTGTGGCATATATATACAATGGAATATTACTCAGCCATAAGAAGAGATGAAATACTGCCATTTGCAACAATATGGATAGACCTTGAGATAATCATGCTAAGAAAAATAAGCCAGACAGAAAAAGTTGAAAATCAAAATGATATCAATTATATGTGGGATAGAAACCTAAAAGCAACAAATGAGCAAGACAAATGAACAGAGACTCAGGGACATGGACTATGGGCTAGAGGGTAGGGGATGAGGGGGGGGAGATAGATGGGGTAAAGGGGTCAAATATAAGATTTAGAGGTAAGGTGAAGTGGGTAAAGGGGATCAAATATATGGTAGTTGAAGAAAACTGAACTTTGGGTGGTAAACACACAATAGAATATATAGATGTCAAATTATAATGTACACCTGAAAATTATATAATTATATTAACCAATGTTACCCTAATAAATTTAATTTAAAAATTTTTAAAAATCAGAAACAAATTAAAAATTGCACTGAAAAAAAAGTTAAAAAATAAAATAAAAATAAAATTAAATAAAATTAAATTAAAATTACAAACATTGCTTTAAGAAAGAGTCCTTGTTTTTTCTGTAAAATATGTACAAGTTTAACTGAGGAATGCTGAATGTTATGTATGATCTCCTGGCTTTAAATGTTTAGCTCAGGAATCCCATGGTTATTTCAAATCTATCCGGAAAAATGTCTATTTCTCTGTTTAAGAAATTACTTACAATTTTACAGTAAACAGTGTAGCAATGTTTGAATTTTACCACTTATCTCACCTCTGCATGCTTAGACCATGGACAAGATATGAAATAGACTAGCACATCAATATCAGTTATTCATCCATCTTCTCTCCAGTTTGGTGTGGTCCATCCTCTCCCTAATTTATCTGACTCCAATATATCAAAACAGTAACGACTTAGAGCTTAAGTCTGCATGGACACCTGAACTTGACATAGGCAGGTAGAGAAGTTGGAAAGAGTCATGAATAATAGCTGAATATGGTTTATACATTCTTTTTTAATAGAGAATACAAAGAACTATAAATCCTTTAACTGCTTCCTAATTGTTACTATCCTGAAATTTTTTACTCATGGCAAGTAGAAAAAAAATCGCAATGAAATTTGACTCAGAATGAAGAGCTTAAAAACAGAAAGATTAAAATCCGAAATGCGTGTCTTTCAATAATGTAATTCTGTTATTATAAATATTGCTCTGCCTCTTAAGCATAGAGTTGTTCTGTGGAAGAGAGAAAAATAAACATGTAAATGTTAAAATTCATTCCATTTTATACCTCATCTAGCATGGTTTATTTTCATATTACTGCTAACATGGTGTTTTGCTGGCACTCTTTCCCCAAGAGATTGAATTGTAGAGATAACACTGATTGGAATGAATTTCTACTTTATACTTAAGGACAGCATTTGGGATATTACACTTATGGTTAAATATAGACTGAGTGTACATCAAAACAAAGCAAAAAAATGTAATCTTGGGGCTATTTGGACTTAAATTTTTTTTTTATTTCAATTACCTGAAAATTTTAGCCAAAAAGAGAATCTTATTAAGATATGAGTTATCTCTCATTTGATCTGGTCATCTGTATATCATTGTCATTTCAAATATCCATTTCATTTTAAGTATATAGGCACAAGTGTTTAGATGTACATAATAAAATCTGGGACATTGTTAAACTATTAAACTATCTGGGTTTACATCATAACATAGTTGATTTGATCTATTATTTTGTTAAATTTAACCCAAACCAAACTAAGAAAAGCAAGCTTGGCTAGAGTACCTTCTATTTCTTTTCTCAGAAAATGTGACTTACTTTCATGAAATTGCAAAAACTTGCAGTATTCTTTCACACCTAATTTCAAAAATGAGAGGTTATTTATAGACATGTTTTTGATAGCCACCTCACTGTCAAATGGAAGTCACCTTTAAATTGTCAGGTGAAATGTAAAATTAATAGATGAAATTCGACATTCTAAGGGATTCATGTTCCTCAAATAATAAGAATCAAACTAGTTTGAAAATAGCAAATGCCTTTCACTATCCTAAGGACAAATATTTTGGAAAGTCTTTTCATGCCCTTGATGTGTACAAAAAGTGATATTTCTAATTATATGTTACCTTCCTCACTTTTTCCTGCTTTATTCAAGTATAATTGACCGATAAAAATTGTATATACTTAAGATATACAGCACCATGATTGTGAAATGATTACTACAGTCAAGTTAATTAACATATTCATCATTTCACACAGATACTTTTCATGTTTGTGTGGTGAAAATATTTAAGATACTCCCCGAAAATTTTAAGTATACAATACAGTATTAACCATAGTCACCATGCTGCACATGAGATCCCCAGAACTTATAACTGAAAGTTTGTACGCATTTATCAGCATCTCCCCATTTTTCCCACTTCCCAACCCCTGACAACCAAGGTTCTATTCTCTGGTTCTATAAGTTCAACTTTTTTAGATTCCACATGTAAGTGGTATTAAACAGTATTTGTCTTTCTGTTACTGACTTATTTCACTTAGTATAATGTCTTCCATGTTCATCTATATTGTTGCAAATGACAAGATTTCCTTCTTATAATAATATTTCTGAATAATCCTTATCTCCCTCCCTCTCTTTTTTCTCTGTCTCCCTCTCCCCTTTTCTCCCTTTCTCCCCCATCTCTGTATTTGTGTGTGTATCTTTGAAATTTTCCTCATCCATTTATTTGTTGATGGACACCTACATTATTTCCATATCTTGGCTCTTGTGAATATTGCTTTAGTCAACATGGGGATACAGAAACCTTTTTGAAATTCTGATTTTATTTTCTTCAAATTATATAAATAGAAGGAAGATCAATGGATCATGTGGTAGCTTCATTTAAAAGTTTTTAGGAATCTCCATACTGTTGTCTAAAATTACATTGCTCGATTGATTGCTTATTTATATACTTATATCCCATCTTGTCTCAAAATTTTAAGAGGAAAATATCAGTATGATTTACATTAAAATATATTTTAGAATGCTTCAGAATACTATATGTTGGTAAATTTGTTAACACCTGTTACTTGAGTATCTATTATGCACCAGGAACCATGCTAGGTGATGGAAATACAGTAGTAAACCAGCAGACATAGCTGTTGCTCTCACAAAATAAGAGACACAGACATAAAAGCTAACAAATAAAAAATCTTTGTCAATTGTGGTAAATACTATGAAAGAAATGAAAAGGAATGGAGAAAAATGAGTTTGTAGGCAGAACGCAGCTACTCTATGCGTGGGAAAGCCTGTTTATTTTGGTTATTTAAACTGAGAATTGAATAATTAGGTGTTACCCATGTGAAAACTTAAGTTAATGAATGACAAACTGAAGAACTCAGGAAAGAAAAATGTGGCAGGAACATTTTGATCAGTGATGGGCAAGAAGGATCAGAAAATCTTTTGGTCATTTTAATTTTTATTCCAAGTCAATGGGAAACCGTTAAGGAATTTTAAGTAGGAAAAAGATAGAATCTGCTTTACATTTTAGGATGATGTGTAGGGAAGGATTAGAGGTCTCAACGGTATAAGCAAGGGAACCACTTAAAAGGTGGCTGCAGAAGTTCAGATGAAAGATGAGTAAGATCAATAAATGTGGTAGCTGTGGACGTTAGAAAGTAGAGATATTCATTATATACTTTAGAGGTAGATTGATTAAAACTTGAATCTCTAAAACCTGACAATTTGGTATAGTAGTAAGCAGGAGTTGACAATGAATTGGAAGAAAGTAATAACATCTAGATTTCTGCCTTAAGAAACTAGATATGTGGTGAAACAGTTATTGATATCTGGGAAACTAGTATTTGAGTGAAAATAAAGCATTGCGTTCTGCATACTGAATTTGACATGTTTGAATTATTTAATTAAGAATTCATGTGGATACAAGAATTTAAAACCCAGAGGAATGTTTGGGGCTACAAATACATATTTAGAGATTATCAGTGTATAGGTTATATTTGGAGGGAATTTTTCTTTCTACTGATAATATGACCATACGTTCAGGACTAGGTACAGCTCCAATGAAGTTCATGTAAATGAGGCCTGAACTATTTCTACCCATGGCATTTGTTTCCTTCCTATTAATCTTTTCTATAGTCATCCTTATCAGTCTTTTTATATTAGCACATAATACAATGTCCACTTAGATCAGCCACTTAGAAGTTGTTTCTTAAAACAGCCACTTAGAAGTCAGCAGCTTTCCTCACATTCCTCATCTCCACACATATAAAAGCCAACTCCAGAGGTCTCAGGCCACCATTCAGACAGCCCCTGTCAGGCTTTTTCAGGGTCTATCACAGAGCCCTTACTTTGCTTTTGCTTTACCATCTTGGGTTAAATGCGTTGTATGGTAATAAGTCATTTTTCAGAATTGCCTGTTTTATTTCCAATCAAAGTTTTTATCTCCTGTGTCCCAGTCTGAGCTAATATAATAAGGCAGTTGGTTAGTGTTTGGTTCCAATGAGGTAAAAAAAAAATCCTCTTAAATCAATAATCTACTTGCTCTGATCTGTGTGGCTCTAATAGTGTCACCTCTTAGTAACAACCATGATCCACCTCTAATCTTCAGTCCTGGAAGTTCCCACCCCTTTAATAACTACTTAATTCCTACCAACTCTTCAAGACCCAAGGGAGCATTTGCCCTCCATGAAGCCAGCTTGAAACCTTTAGCTTGTACTGATGTCCTTTTCCTAAATTTTCCAAGTCCCTTGCTAAATATTTCTTTTATTCTTGCTTTTTTGTTTGTTTTTCTCAGTGTATTTGTTCTTATTTCCTAGAATATCCTTATGATTTGAACTATGACTTACAAACCATTATTATTTTTCTTGGAAACTGCATAGTACAGTGTTGAGTTATAAAATATTCAACAAATGGTAGCCAAATAAAACTTTAACCAGTGCTTTTTGGAGAAATTAAATGGAGTGATATTTAATCAGAAACTTTAAATCAATGTAATTGGTAGAAATAAATATTTAGGAATTTTTAGGCTTCTTGATGCTGTATCAATAAAATATTTTTGGTTACTTAGCTTAGCATTTTTAAAAGGACAGTTTTACACAGTTATATAGAATAATACAAGATAATTTGCTACAAAATAGTACAAGACACACAGGAATAGAGTTTTTCTTTTCACTGTGGATGGCGAAATTGTACTACCAAGTATAAAGTCTTAATGGAATAAGCTAAAAGACAACTTTCATTACATCATTGCTTTTATTTCTATTAGCAATTATCCTCTTGATTTCTGAGTGCTTATTGAGTTTAACAATTAATCAGAATGTCTAGAGCTATTAATTTTATCTTAATTCTAGCCATTATTTCCTTTATATTCAGATGCCCATTTGACAAATACAATATCATGTCAACAAAGCCTTCACTTGTTCCAGAAGACATATTTAGAATAGCAGTTTCACAATGACAAGGATATTATACAATAAATCCATTTGGCTCACCCATTACGCAGAGGGAATAGTCTCAGATTTTGTTTAAATAGATAGTATGTGATTATTATTTAGCTCAAAAGAATTCACTAATATCTATCACATGATAATTTAGTAGATGCACTGGGGAAGGCAATAAAGATTTTAAAAATGAATAAAATATATTATCAACATTCAGGACATCAAAGGAGAAATAAATAAGCAAATAACCATAATGGCATCTCGTAACTGTATGATAGGAACATATATAAATTGTTTGAGAAGTCAATGGTATACATTTGAGCTAGCCTTAAAGGGTAAGTCAGAATTCACCAGGAGAATAAAGAGAACAGTACATGGAAAGAACAACATGAGCAAAGGTACCAGTGTGGCAACTGGGGAAAAAGGTGGTCCATGGTCTACCTCCCTTCTTTGTCCTCCCTCAGCTGTATACCCTTTTTGGCTTTCCTCTTTTATATGTCTTCTATTGGCCATTTATAATATCAGGGATGATCAAACTGGAGATGTGGTCTAAATTTGGGAAGGTAGACCTGGAGAAGGGGCTGGTACAGGCTTTGGATATGGGCTTAGCATCATTTGGGCAGGGAATTCCAAGGCACAATGAAAGGAAGACCAGACAATGGCCATGTGAAGTGCTATATCCAACCCAAAGGTCTCTCTTGCCTAGGTTTAAGGATTGTTCTGACTGTAGTCATGTATATTGTCTATGCTTATGGGATGTATCAGTGTAAATAATAAGCAAAATTATTTATAATATGTGAAAATTATGTAGCCATTCTAGTAGTTTATCTTTGTGTTTAAGATTGTGCTTCGTTTCTTCTTGTAACTTAATAGAACTACATGTAACAAAATGTTTTTTCTAATTTTTAGCGAGAGGGTGATGCTTTTTACTTAAAAGTTCCAGTGGTTAATATTTTGGGATTGTCTCTGGGGGAAAACAGTTCAAGTAACTGGAGTATTAAAAAGTCATTTGTTATGAAAAGAGAGCACTCATCTTGACTTCATCCCATTTTCATAATCCTTTGAAACACTTTACACATAATGGAAAACACATAAATATGACAATTTATCTCTTCAAGTAATAGTTTGTCCCTTTTTTCTCATATATTTATCTTGCCATTTCTGCTTGAATGTTTTATCCTCTGGGTAAATGCAGTATTTTAAAATTATTTTGAGGAGAGCTTAACAGAGATAGGAATAATCCAATTAAAAATAGTCTTGTTCCTGCAGCTTTGTTACTTATTGTAGAAATTTAATTCTTTTCATAACTTTGGTTGATAAACATGTTAATAAGAGATTTTACTGAGAAAAATTAAAGCTAAAGAATGAGATATTCCCGAGACACAATAGCCTCCTCAACAAATGACATTTCCTTACAATTTTTTTTTCAGTAAAACTTCTAACATGTCCCCAGTGATTAAATTCCATGGTCCTATAATGAAATGTCTTATCTTTACTATGATATGAATAATCAGAGAAACCCAGCCAGTGTTCTATCTGTACTTTATTAGCCTGTCAGTAACATTTACTTTGAAGATAATAGTATTTGTAATTAACAGTATCTGAGCATTGTTAAATATTAATAATTAACTAACATTAACAATTAAAAATTAACATTAATTAACATTAACTATCACCTAACAATTTACAAGCCTTATTTCTTTGTGAAGTATAATTTTTTTATATAAACTTACTGATTTTTGTCTTTGACCATTTATAATGCAATGAAAATTACATAAATATTTTGAAAAAATATGCTCATACATTTTTAATATAAACAGCAAACATAGGAAAGATATTCACATGAATATACTCACATATAGAAGACAGGCTGCCCAATCCAGAAAATTATCTGGATTTGATTCATTCTTAATATTTTTGTTGCTTTCCTTTGATTTTGACTATTAATGCAAAAGGCCCAGAGCTTCTGGCAATGATGTTCTGTGCCTAGTTGCTACTTTTTAATATAAAGTTGTGAACCACTTATGAGCTATATCCTTGCAAAAGTCACTGCAAGAAACAACAAGTTTATATTTCTTTGGATTCATTCCCACATCCTTGGTGATTTGTCTGTTATTATTGAGCTTCATCTGGGGGAATGAACCCTATTTTTAGTTCACAATGTGATGGGTTTGGAAGATGAATAAATCTGGAAGAACTTATAAACAGATCCTATTTTGTTTCATGGGCATGTAGCAGGGGATAAAGTGACAATGAATCCTAGTTTCTGTATCACATTTAGCACAATTGTGAAGGCTAAAGCAGAAGGAAGGTTTAAAATTTCTCAGAGAGCAGAGAGGAGCAGAAAGCCTAAGGATTAACACCATAAAAAGGGCAGGGTGAGGAGGAGACCTCTAGGAGAGCCAGGAAACAGAGGGGGAAAGGTTTATGTGAGGAAAGAAATGGTAAATGGTATGAAATGTCATTGAATGGTAAAAGGAGAAGGGGCTGAAATTTTTTCTTTATGTTTATGAATTTGGTGTGACTTTGTAGAGATTTTAATGAAGCCATAAACAACAAATATAGAACTACAAAGAGTTTCAAATGAAATGAGAAAGAGAATTGTTCTAAGAGAATGCAAGGTCAAGAGAGAGATTAAGTTTGAAAGACTTAGCTCTTGGAGAGAATTAATTGCATCATGTCTTTTTTAAAAAACATAGATTCTAGCATAAGGCTTTAAATTTGTAATCAAAAATTATAATTCTTACATAATTTTACTCTATTTTACATAATTTTAAGTCACACTATAAACAGAGCACAGTAATTTTTTTTTCAGTTTGAATGAGTAAGTTATTTAGCAAAACTTAACATAGGTGCCTTATCCAACTTAGTGTAATATCTAATGAATTTTTGCATTAAGATATAGCTATGATTCAAAGTAATTTATGATTTATTTATTTGTTTGCTTATGATGATGTTAATATAATGAGATCCTGAATAATAACAGAAATGTGTTTCTGGCTAATGTGTTTCTGTGTTCCTGGTTTCAGACTATGTGGAGTGTAGTTAGAATTGCAGACATTTTTAGTATCCATAACAAAAAGGGGTATTAGAATTTTTCCCATGGCCACAACTTCAGAAGCTTCCTACAATTTGATACTAATGTCTTATAATTCATACTTATCCATGCTAATTTGGTTACTTTTGCCCTAATTTGTAAAAGTGATAAAAAAGAAATTCTAAAGCATAAGCTAGACCTTATGTGCTGAAGTATTTATTGGCTCCCATTACATGCCTGACCTACATTTCTAGAAATTAAATTATTTGATAAAGCTAAGGACCGTACAGTCTCACCTGGTCATCAGTGATACATATGATCTGGAAAGGGGGAGGAGAGAGAGTGAGTGATATTAATACAGTCTGTGAATTCATTCAAGCTGTATATATCTGAGTCTAGTGAGCCTTAAGAGAAAAACTCATGACAAGCTGTGACTAAAAGCTAACCTCCAGAGCAAAGAACTCAAGTGGTTCAATAATAAGACCCATCTTTTATTTTCTCAATGTCTCAGATGAAGAAGGAAGTGAAAGAATAAAGGTTTACAAATTCGCATTGGAGAATTAAGGTAAGAATGTGATGGAAAGGGATGATTTTGAAGGTTTTTTGGGGGGGCAAATTTTCAGGCTTTTGTGTACAGGGAAACCTACAGCAAAGTCTTCGGTTTGTGATGAGTGAACATTGGATTGGGGATCTATGAACAAAACAGAATGTAAATTGTTTGCATTTGAACAGCATTTCATCATAAATAATAATATGAAAAATAAGCTTCTATGCAAATTTAAACATGACAGATTTCCTCAGGTATTCTGATTTTAGGTGAAAGAAGGTCAGCTTATCTCCCATTTGTCTTGAGTCTCACACGGTGCACTCATCAAGGGGCATTGGTTCTTGTGTAATGAGCAGAGCAATGTTTTTTTCCAAGGATAAATGTTTTACATTAAATTTCTATATGTTTTAAAAAATAATTTTGCTCATGTCATCGCCTAACATTTTTTATGAAATATAAGTAATGCTGCTCACTGTTTGTTACTTGTTACTGATTTTTTTTTATGTCATTTCATCTAACCTAAATGTTTGTACTAGTGAAAAAGAGAAGCTCTGTAATATGTAAATGAAATAAGGGAACCACTACCTAAGGAATGATATGTGTTCCTCAGAAAGCATATGTTTTCATAGAATTTCTAAGTATTTGCAACTTAATAAGCTTCCTAGAATTTAACTCTGATGAACATATTGAAATCCATAATCTTATAACTACTTCTTATCATTCTTTTTGTTTCCTCAAAGTGGCATAAAACCACAGTTTCAGTGCCAATTAGATTTTGGCTCTTTTAAGCCTACTACAAACAAGATTATTTTTTAAAAAAATGCAGTTCACATGGTTTTGTATTTCTCCCCTCTAAGCCTGGATGAACTGTGATACACTATAATCTGTCTCCAAAATCTGAACTTTGTTATCTGTCATATACTGAAATCTACATAAATAGAGTATATAGACTATATTTCATTGCTATATCTCTATTTAATAGCAACAAATCATTTTGGAAGCTTAAGGAATTAAGGTTTGAGAGATGAACTGTTTACTGATAGTGATGACAAGCCACAAAGCTTGGAAAATTTGTGTGTGTGTGTGTGTGTGTGTGTGTGTGTGTGTGTTCTTCACATTTCATAAGAAAATGAAGATTTAAGTGGCATTATTTGTTTTAATTAGAATAAATTCTTGGCCTTTCAACATAATCTGTTTTTTCAATACAGAAGGAACTAGCTTTTAGCATTTATCCTCTTTAATGAAAATTAGCTGTAGGAAACCTGTAAAAATTTAATTGGTTCTCATATGCATTTCTCTTCTAGTTTTCTGTTCATATCATTCTCCTGAGCATAGGACAGTGTACCGCAATTGCGCAAGCAAGGTGTTGTTGTTTTTTTTTTTTAATTTTAAAGAAAAGGTGTGATAAGGTAGTCTTTTGTACTGAAAATGGGTAGAAATCATCCAGATCTAAGGATATCAGAGATGTAGACAACTGGTGGGGGATGTAAGAACACTGAAGAACTGGGAATTTCTATAGATCTTATTTTAACCGCTGATTCTCCTATATCTCTTCATACTGGAAAATAACTATTTTTACCAATTCCTCCAAAATGTAATCTTCATTTTTAAATTGTATATATGACATATATACAATATATATGTGAAATGTATACATGTGTAAAATAGTTGTGAATGAGGAAGGTAATATAAAATAAAATTACTCATATAAAAATAGTTTATCTTGTCTCAGTGCTACTGGTTGATTTTTTCAGACCCTCCTCAAATACCCAGTAAGTATATAGGGTCCTTCAGCAGGTATGGTCAATAATCTTCATTTAAGTATCTGGAAAAAGAGTCCATTTCTCAGAGAAATGTTCCCCGTATGCAACATTACAGTAGAATTTGAAAAGAAACCATTGCACAGCATTAAATCTGCCTCGTGAAAAAGAAAAAAAAAATCAGAAACATGGAGTCATACACTGGAAAGAAACATGTTAAGTTATAGTTAGTGAAATGTTTCTCATGTTTTAGTGATCATGTAGCTGTTCTTTTGGATGATTTATCTTTCTACTAGGTTTTGGTTTGTCGTTTACCAACAAGAGTGTTCCAAAGACCAGACAATATGTTGGACATAGTTCAGATTTATTACACATAGCTCCAAACTTGTATTGAAAACATTGGCCTTTTAAAAATATGATTCTCTTTATTTCTTATTCTCTTATTTCTTCATCATTTTACTTCAGGTGTATCAGAAAGATATTTCAAAACATAGTCATGTTTATTATTTTTCAGGGAATAACTTTTATATAAATAAAGGTATTTTCTTTAAACTGCTTAATATTTAAGGAAGAAAAACAGGCCATAAAAATGTTCCTAACAGGTAGGTTTTATCTTTAAAAAATGTGATAAAAAATAGTTGTGCTATTTGAAGTAAGTAGTGAATTTTTGTTGTATATGGGTTTTTTTTTTCAAAACATTATTTATGATGATGCTTCCAGGACATTTTAAGCTATTTTATCTGAAAATACAAATTTTTAGGATATGGTAGAGGCTAGTTACTAATGGAATCTGAACTATAACCTTATTTTTCATTAAAACATTCATGAAAACACACACACATACACACACACACACACATATATATAACACCACTACAGTTCTAAAAATTTAATTATCTACAAGCTATCAAAAGAATTTTCACTAATCAAATTGCAAAAGAGTTGTAAAATTTAACCACAGGAAGAAATGAACTGTTGCACTACATCTTGGAGAGATGTGGCCTTCAGAAATCAAAAACTAACAGTAAATGGAAAGTGTTGATACAAGAACCAGAAAACCTATTTATTCTTCGTTTATTCTTTTATAAAGAAACCTTACATTCAAGTAGATCCTGGTATTTTCAGTGCCTAGTGTTGCACATAATAGGTGCCATATAAATATAAGTTAAAAAATGAATTTTTTTGATTAAAGTTTTGTAACTTTTGTCTCTTATTATCTGTGAAAGGAAGATTTGGTAGTTACTCATTTTTCTGCAAATATTTGGCAGGGAAATAAACACAAGCCATGTAAATTATATTAATCATAAGCATACAATTTCCAGAGATTGCCTTTCACTTGGAGATAATGAAACAGCCATGGCTGGTTAGCTTTTGATTTACTTTAAGTTTCTATGGCTAATCTTTCCATTTAAATAGATTTGTGAGTCTCTTCCTTAGACATCCAAAAATATTCTCACTTTCTATTACTTTAAATAGATTTTGATTTTTCTTTTAATTGTAAAAGCCATCAATTGAATTTTTAAATGTATCAGTGATTATTATGAGAAATAAATGGAATTAAGTAGAAGGACCCACCTTAATTAATCCAGTTGAGCAATTAATGACCACATTTTTTTTAATGAAATTCTGTCCCCTTCTTTAGTCCAGAGGTACTTTGTTAGGAAGGAGTACAATAGGAACAGTGTATGCTCTCTCCATAAAAAGCTGATCATAAGGTAGAGGCTCTGAAACTGATTTTTCCAGAAAGTGACAGAGAGGGAGAATTAAGACAGTGACCTGGACCCTTAAAAAAAATAATTTATAACTTAGGAGATAAAAAATCAGGTTGTATTCCCACTCAAATGTTTTTACATTTGAAAATTAAAAGGAAAACTCAACTATTCTTTGAGGGATGTGTCATAATTGCCTTTGTAAAATGAAATGAAAATAGATTGTTAATTTTATTTTCTTTTACATGCTATCATTATGTGTTATTTTCTCTGAAAATCAGCTTTCTTTCTTTTTTATCTATTTACCTACTGAAATTTGGTTAAGTCCATCAGGTAAAAAACTTTTATTCCAAAATATGTTGGAAATCAGATCAAGTTATGGATGCAACTGTAGTATTCTTTGGTCAGACCTTGAGAAATTTGAGGTGGCCTCTATAGCTACTCAGCTAGACCAAAGGGCTTCAGAGAAATTTAAGGGCCTTGTCTCATAGCTTCTTGTCTTTTAGTCCAATGTAGTAATGAACCTGGTTTGAAGATATGTATTGGTGTGGCTTTTGTCGGATGAAGTGGATTATAATCTAAACTTGGTATTTTTAAAGAATTTGTGCCATCTTGGACTGAAGGATAGAGATTATTCAAGATGAAGAGAGGTTTCTATGCCCCCAGCCTTCTTCTATGGAAAGAAATTAGACAGAGAGAGCTACTCAGGTACAAATACAGTTCATTTCTCATAGAAGAATGACTCAGAGGAAGGAACCAAGATTACAGAGGGCAGAGCCAAAAGCCCTGGAGAACGATTTTCAGAGAGCCAAACTGGGTACTAATCAACAACATACCCAGAGCATGGTAGATGGGGAAAGGCATTTGCTTTCAATTTGCGACTATAATACTAAAAAGTAAACACTTAGTAAATTAGAAATAGATAAGAATTTCTAAAGCCTAATATAATTTTTCATTAAAATCTAGAATAAAGGTTCTTTTAAATAGGGCAACAATAGAAGCAGTCTCTTAAAACTAATAAACAAGTCAGGTGTGTCTACTACTACCAAATTTATTCTGTTTCATTGGAGGTCCTAGGTAGTATTTGAAGAAACCAAAAAGATAACTAGGTGCATAGATTAGCAAAGGAAAACATTATTTGGAGATAATTTGTTCTAACAAAGAAAATGCAAACGAATCCATAAGTCTAGCTAAAGACAGAACATTAAAAATTGACATTTATGTACACCAGAAGCAAACACCTAAAAAACAAAAATAAAGAGGAGACAGCAGTGTAAATACAATTTATAAGACTATAAGACTATATCTATCATAAGATGTATAAAATTTCTACAGGTAAAATATATAACATTTAGAGCTATTAAAAACAACTGAAAGAACTTCAGAGATATACTATGTTTATAAGGAAAACAAGATTGTAAAAACTATCAGTTTTCCCTAAGGGAACCTACAGATTTAATATAATAGAGTCATTATGATTATTATAAAATTTATATGACATAATAAAACCCCAATAAATAGCCAGGGTTCATTTGAATAAATGCAGGATTGATGACCTGTCCTACTAGATAGTTTGAAGCCATAATAATTGAGATAGTATGGAGCAAGAACAGATGTTATGTTCTAAACAGTTAATAAAATTGCTGAAAATATGTGTAGAACATTGTTATATGATAAAGATAGCATGCCAGATCTCCATATAAAGGTGGAATTATTAGTAAATGGAGATTGAGAAACATAGTTCTCCAAATGAAAGAGATAAAAATAGATCCCTACCTTACAGTATATAAAAATTAATTCTATAGGGATTAGGATTTAAACCTTCTTAGTAGAAAATATAGATAAGTATCTTAAAGACTTCAGGGTAAGAAAAGTTTCTGACCCTAATGTAAAAAGCATTGATTGTACAAAAAGAAAATTGATAATTTTGAGTATACTAAAGCTAAGAACATAAGTTAATCAAAAAATAGACCAAATTGGGAGAAGATATCTATAGTATACATAATTAACAGGGGATTGATGTGGAAAATACATAAAATTCCTATTGATATAGGAAGAGCAAAATAAACATTAAATGGAAAATGTTGGATGTTTTGAATGGCAATTGCAAAGAAAAACTATATGTGGCAATAAGCATATAAAGAAATGCTCAAAAATATTAGTGATTATGAGTATATAAAAATTACTATGAGAAACCATTTACACTTGTTTGAAAAAAATGAAGAAATTGGACAATACCAAGTATTAAAATGCACATATAACCAGAATATCTCTTACATCTTGCTGAAGGAAGTGCTAATTGATGCATCCACTTTGAAAAAGTTTGGCATTTTTTTTCTAAACTTGAACATTTTATGCCTTATGGCAGAAAAATTTCACTCCTAAATATAAAACCAAAAAAAAACCCCCAACCCATATGTACAATAAAAGACATGTACAAGGATATTCATAGCAGCACTGTTGACAATAGTGAAAATAAATGTCAGTGAGTAAGTTATGGTACATCACACAATAGAATATTGTATAATATGAATGTATAAAATGAAAGTTCAGAGTTTAGGAAAAATATTAAATAAAACAAAAGCAATTCCACAAATATTATTATATAGTCCAATATACTTTAGTACAGTTAAAATAAAAATAAACATGGTCAGAAAATTTATAGATACAAAAAGAGAGTGTAAAAAGAAACAACAAATATGGAATTCAGAATGATGTTTGTTTAGTGTGGGGTAGATAGGAAAATGGGTATAGAGTAATAAAAAAATTATTTAAATTGCCTGCCATTTTATCCAATGAGAGTGAATAAGACATTGGAGATATAAAATTGGTGATCCCGTATGGATATTAGTTCCCAATGTCCTAATGGTGTGAGACTCCAGCCTATCTGAATGTGGTCCTAGTGTATAAAAATAAGTAACTTCCTGTGACATGGCATTTTAACTCAAAATACATATATGTCATTTCTGGGACCCAACTGGAGAACCAGCCCCTGGAGGAAACATATTTACTGAGCGATGGTGTCTCATCCAACATTACACTTACCCGAAATAAACTGAGTATAATTTTACCACTCATAATTTTTATCTTATTAGGTTATTAACATGTACACTGATATTATAGTCTAACTTTTATTTAAATTAACATTTTTTTTCTTAAACCTTTCTGGTTTTCTTTACCAAACAATATTGTTAACTGGAAGTAAACTATAATCTTATTCATAATAAGAAAGGGTTTCTGTAATTTTTTTATGTATCTGACTCTTGCCCTAATGTGTGCTTCCTAATAATATCTTATTTATCTTTGTATCCAGCACCAAGTACTGGTCATCCAGCATCTAGTGGCCAGTCAAGACAGTTTGCTGAAATAATGAATGAACAAATGAATGAATGAGGAAGAAATTTTACATGAAGATTAAAAGTATAAGCTTTAGAATTAGAAAGACCTGGTTTCAAATCTTCCTCCCTGTTTTACTAGCTATGTAAATTTATAAAATTTAGTCTTTCTTAATTGCTCAGAAAAAAGTAGTTAATAGTAACCACCTCACTGAACTGTTGTAATAAGTAAATCAGTACATGTATGTAAAGTACTTAATTAGGTGCCTGCATATATTAAACACAATAAATTGAAGTTATTACTGCTATTATTATTATTGAGAATGCTTGCCTAACTAGACTTTGTCATTATGTAATGATACCCAATTAAGAGAAGTTATGATATCTAAAACTTAAGAAAGTTATTACATTCATGAAGTCACAAAGACTAAAATGTTGTATTAAGTTTTAACAGGGCATGGAAAGTTTTTCATCACAGCTTTGGTCTTTATGTTCCAGAAAAGATCATTTAAAAATCTTTAATTTTTCTTTATTAAGCAGGGAATATTGAATTTAAAATAAATGTTTGGTATAGCTCTTCCTTTCTTAACTAAAAGGATTAGCCAACTTTTCTAATGAATTTCAAAGTGTTAGGCCTTCCCATAATCCTCTCTTTTGTAAAATTGTTCCAAGTGGTTTTCAAAAGCCCTGATTAACCATTTCTGATTAATCTACAGCACTCTGAATAACAGTGTCAATTATTTGAAAGGAGATATTTCTTCCCTTCTTGCTAATAAGCAAGAGCTAGTCTGTAATGTTAGATGCTAGAGAGAGGAGTCCTCTAGGTGTCCTGGCAACTCCATGTATATGTTCACCAGAAAGATGACACGCGTGGCAGTTAATGAAGCTATAGCATCTGTAGACCTTGACTCAATGCTTTCCTACAGAGAACTTGCCAGGTAAGACCAGTGCTAGACACTGAAGGGCATAAAACTATCTTCTAAACAGAATTCTGACTTTTAGATTCATGCCTATAGTTTATTTTGCATTTCAAAGGAAACATTCAAATTCAATCAATGTAATCTGACCAAGAAATATAGTGGTAGAAGATGGTCAGAGGGATGGGCTGGGCAGCATTAGGTAAGGGCTTTCAAGCCATGATAAAAAAAAAAAAAAGTTTTTTTAATCTGCATATACTTTTTAGTTGAGGTAAAATAAATACATATATACAATGAAATACACAGATTTTTAAGTGTTCAATTTGATTAGCTTATTAACAAACATACACCCTCATGCAATCACTATCCCAGTGAAAATACAGAACATTGCCATCCCACCAGAAATTCTTTTGTCCCCATGTCTAGACAGTGTCTAATGCCACAGCAACAATTGCTTTGATTTTTATCACCAATAGTTAATTTTGCCTGTTTTTGAAATTCATGTAGGTGGAATTATGCAATATTAACTCTATATACCATTTTGTGTTTGATTTTTTTCTCTCAACACAGTGTTCTGGATACTTATCTCTATTGTTGCATGCATTGGTGGCTTGCTCCCTTGTAATACTTGGTACTATTTCATGGATAAATATACCATAAATTTTTTATCAGATGTCCTGTTGAAGGACATATAGATTGTTTCCAATTTGATGCTAATATGAATAAAGTTGCTAGAAACAATATTGCAAAAGTTTTTGTAACAACATGTTTTTATTTTCCTTAGGTAAATTTCTAAGAGTGAAATTTCTAGGCCATAAGAGGAATGTAGATTTAAATTTATAAGAAATTGCCAAATAGTTTTTCAAAGTAGTTGTTCCATTTTATACTCCCACCAGGAATGTTGAGATATATTCTTACTACCATTTCTTTTTGCCCATCTTTTAAATGTTAGCCATTAAATGGGTTTGAAGTTAATATGTCACTGCTTTTTAATTTTTATTTCCCTAAAATTTGGTGGTGAACAGCTTTAAATATACTTATTGACCATGTAAAATGACTTTTCAGGTCTCTTATCCATTTTTATTGGATTATCTATTCTTTTATTACTGATGTATGAGTTCTTTATGTTTTAGATACATGTTTTTTGTCATATGTATTGTCTTTTGTAAATAGCTTTATTGAGGTGGGATGGCATACTATAACTGCAAATATTTACAGAATACAGGTTAATGATGAGTTTGATGCATGTATGTACCCATGAAACCTTTGTTTTTCATATAAATTATTTTATTTCTGTAGTACTTTGGTGCTAGATTTTTGTTGTAATTTTTGAGGTAGATATTTCAAATACAGCAAGCTAAGACATCTGCAAATAAAAAAGTCCCTCATACTTTTCAACATAATATACAAAACTGTGAAATCTGTCAAGATAGAAACTCTCTGGAATTTTTTAAAGTGCTGAAAGGTACAGCATGGCAAAAGAAAGCATTATACATAGTGTTTAAGCATTCTGTAACATATGGTGTTCTTAGTATAATTGGAGGACAACTTATCTATATATACACACAAAATACTTCAGAAGCTGGTGAAGGAAATAAAAGCACCAGTTTTTAAATTATGCTTGATCACGTAGATGAGCAAGTCTCTGATAGTTCATCCTGTTTGGTGGAAGCAACACCTGTGCCAGCAGATCCTGTCTGACCCTATAGTAGTTCCATATTGAGATAACGGCCAGCTTCATCTGCCATTTCTTGAAGCAGCATGTCCACTTGACTTTGTGGTAGTGTTAAGGTTGTAGTACTATGCGTTGTGTCTTCCATTTGTTGTATTTGAACATCCGGTGTTTCAAATTGGTGTTCAAATCTGTCCATCAGGGCAGAAGTCTTTTCAGAGTTCATACTCCTTGGTGCAGCATCCATAGACTTAAGGACACATGCCATGGCCTTGGTTCTC
Source organism: Cynopterus sphinx (assembly GCA_030015415.1). Classification (NCBI taxonomy): domain Eukaryota; kingdom Metazoa; phylum Chordata; class Mammalia; order Chiroptera; family Pteropodidae; genus Cynopterus; species Cynopterus sphinx. Next base: position 33,861,411 of record CM057387.1, on the reverse strand, counting down.
TGGCCTGTTGTCACTGCAGTTTGAACTCTGGCTGCCACAGTGTCAACTCAAGCACTCATTCTCAGGAAAATAATTGTTTGGGTCTTCTGGCAGATTGCATTACCACATGTATTCTTGCCACTTCTGTATTGCCTTTCTAAAAGGACTTTAATCTTGGCCTTTTCTTCTTTATTGCATTTCTTGGTATTCCTATGAAGTTCTTTTGCTTCAAAGTTCAAGTTAAATAGGTATTTCTCCATATTCAACACAGTACCATGACTTTTATCAGGAGATGACAGCCTAAGGCAATGTCACAGGTTTGATGGGAGGACGCTCTGAGTGCCGTCTTAGTCCCAACCTGTGGCCAGCTGGGCTCTGAGGATTGCGATCCCACCTGTATCCATGAAACTTTGACAATCAAGATAATGAACATATCCATCACCAAAAAGTGTCTTTCATAAAGCTTTTTAAACCCGCAATATAATGAATATATCCATCACCAAAGTGTTTTTCATGAAGCTACTGAAGTGCTTTCAGTTACTATAGATTAGTTTGAAATTTTTGAACTATGTAAAACTAGAATCATACAGTATGTAATCTTTTGTATCTGGTTTCTGTCAGTATACTTTCGAGATTCACACATGATATTTTCATATCAACTGTTAGTTTCTTTGTATTGGTGAGTAGGGTTTCATTGCTGTGACCATTCATGGACAAGTCTTTGCATAGACATATATTATTTCTCTTGGGTCAATACTTAGGTGTAGAGTGGCTGAATCATAAATTAGATATATATTCTATTTTTTTAGAAACTGCCAAACTTTTTCAAAGTGTTTACCCTTTCGCATTCCAGCTGCAGTGAACGAGACTCATTATTGCTAACACTCTGTATGATCAGTTTTTAATTTTAGCCTTTCAGATAGTAGTGATATCTCTTTTTGGTTTAAATTAGCATTTTCTTTATAATGAATGATGTTGAACATCTTTTCAGGAGCTTATATGTCAAAAGTATATCTCCTTTGGTGAAATGTCTGATAAAATCCATTGCCCATTCTTTCCATTGGATTGCTTATTATTTTGATATTGAGTTTTGAGAGTTTTTTATACAATCTAGGTACAAATACTGTATTAGATATATGATTTGTAAATATTTCCCAGTTTTGTGCATGTGTGTGTTTGTGTATGTACTTGACAGTATATTTTGTAGAGCAAAACTTTTTAAATTTTATGAAAGTTAATTAACTATGTATTTTTTAAAGGACTGTGTGTTTGATTTTGCATCTAAGTAATATTTCCTTTGACATTGTCTTCTAGAAATTTATAGTTATAGGTTTTACATTTAGTTTTAGCATACATTTTTAGTTAATTTTTATAAATATTGCAAGGTACAGATTGAAGTTCATGTTTTTGCATATGGATATCAAAATGACCCAGCACTATTTGTTAAAAAGACTATAGTTTGTCCACTAAATTGTCTTCACCTTTGTCAAAAATCAGTTGTCCAAAGATGAGTAGATCAATTTCTAGAATCTCTGTTCTGTTAATCTATTTATTTATGCTAAAGTTGCACTATCTTCATAACTTCAATATTGTAATAAATATTGATATCAGAGTGTCATCTTTTTTAAAGTTTTAGAGACTTTTTAAATGTTGTTTTAATATTGTATTTTCATTTTCATATAAGTTTTAAAATCAGCTTCTTATGTTCTATAAAAATAACTTTGATGTTTTAAAATTAGAATTGAATTAGATCTATCGATTAAGGGAGAATTGATACCTTAAAATATTAAATTATCTGACTCATGAACACAACATATCTCTATTTATTTAGGTTTTCTTTTATTTCTCTAAGCAATGTTTTAGAATTACAGTGTCATGCTCATCTCTTTTAATATGTTTCTCTAAATAGCTAATGTCATCTGTGAGTAAAGGCAGTTTTTTAATTCTTTCTTTACAATCTAGTTTATATATATATATATATATATATATATATATATATATATATATATATATATATATATTTTCTTGTGCTACTACACTCAGTAGTATCTCTAACACAGTGTTTAGTATCCTTCACCAGGAAAACCATCTGGTCCTGTGCTTTTATTTGTTGGGAGGTTTTTGTTTATTGATTTAATATCTTTACTCTTTATTGGTATGTTCAGATTTTTTATTTCTTCATGAACCAGGTTTGGTAGGTTGTATGTTTATTGGAATTTATCCATTTCTTCTAAGTTATCTAGTTTGTTGGTATTTTAACTGTTCATAGTAGTCCCTGTGATCTTTATATTCCTGTGATATTAGTTGTAGTGTTTTCTTTTTCATTCCTGATTTTATCCATTTGAGTATTTTTAAATTGTTAATTGAGCTAAAGGTTCATAGACTTTATCTTTTCAACAAAATTAGCTCTTAATTTTTTTGGCCTTTTCCATTATTTTTCTGGTGCCCATTTTATTTATTTCTGCTCTGACCTTTGTTATTTCTTTCCTTCTGCTAACTTTGGTTTTAGTTCATTCTTGTTTTGTTTTTGTTTTTGTTTATTGGCATTGTTTTTTTTAATCACTATAAACTTCCATAAGTTTTGGTATGTTGTATTTTCATTTATGTTTATTTCAATATTTTTTATATCTTCTTTGGTTCTTGAAAAATGTGCTATTGAATTCTCACATATTTGTGAATTTTTTCAGTTTTCCTTCTCTTATTGATTTCTAGTTTCATACCATTGTGGTCAGAACAGGTACTTGGTATGATTTCATTCTTCTTAAATTTGCTAAGATTTGTTTTGTGACTAACATATCTATTCTTGAGATTGTTCCATGTGTGTTTCAGAAGAATGTGTATTCTGCTGCTGTTGAAATAATCTGTATAGATCTTTTAGGTCCATTTAGTCTAATGTTTTCTTATTAATTTTCTGCCTGGATGACCTACACATGGTTGAAAGTGTGGTATTGAAGTTTGCTTAATATATCTAGGCTCTCTATTGTTGGGTGTGTAAATATTTATAATAGTTACATTCTTTTGATGAATGATTCCTTTATCATAGAGTGATGTGCTTTGCCTCTTGTTAGTTTTTTACTGAAAGTCTGTTGTTCTGGTATAAGTATAGCTAATTCCGCTATCCTTTGGTTTGCATTTGCATGAACTATCTTTTTCCATTCTTTCACTTTGAGCCTATTTGTGACCTTAAAGTGAATCTAGTGCAGGCAACATATAATTGATCTTTTTTTGATAATCTATTCAGCCATTCTGTGTCTTTTGATTGGAGGATTTAATCCATTTACATTTAAAGTATTGATAGGTAAGAATTTACTAATGCTGTTTTGTTCATTGTTTTTTGGATAGTTTTTCATTTCAATGTTCCTTTCTTGCTTTCCTGCTGTCTTCCTTTGTGAGTTGATGATTTTCCATGGTGATATGTTTTGATTTCCTTCTTTTTATTTTTTGTGTATCTATTGTAGGTTTTTTTGCTTTGTAATTACTATGAGGTTTATTTAAAACATCTTATAGCTATAAAGTATAGCTATATTTTAAGTTGATAGCAACTTAACTTTGATCTTATACAGAAGCTACCATTTACCCCCCTCCCTTTTTTTTATTTTATGTTTTTGAGGTCACTGTTAACACCTTTTTACATTGTATATATATTAACAAATTATTATGGCTATAGTTATTTGTAATACTTTGTTCTTTAACCTTTATACTAAAGTTAAATGATTAATGCACTGTCACATTGTTATTAGCTATTAAGATATTTTGAAATTGACTATGTTTACCTTTAGCAGTTTTATATATTCATGTATTTTCATGTAAGTCCTCTATTACACATTTGTGAGAAATAAATTTACTGCTCATATCTATGAATTCCAAGTGGATTATAGTAAGAACTTTTCTTGCACTAATTTCCTGTTGCACTTGATTTATTAATCTATTCACTTGTATCTCAAATTGTATAGCTTTCTTCTTCTTTTGCTCCACAGGCCCTAGAGCACAGAACATAGTCTTCTCAGTCCTCTGCAGAATACCAAGCACACTTGCCATTTCTGTGTAGTAGGTTTTAATAAAGGTGTGGTACAATGGAAAAGGGTTGTGTTACTGCACATGAAGTCTTTTAGCTAAGCCTACCACTAGTAACATCTTACAAAGAGCATTTTATAGTCACATAGAACAGTCTCTGTTCCACAGTTATGTTGGAATTCTCTCCATTTTGTTTTTCCTTTACTTTTAAAACTCCTTTATTCCTAGTCTTTCTGAATTTAGAACAGTGAGATTATCACTTTGTTTTGCTGTCTCTTTTCAAAGCATGATCTTGTATCTGCATATTCAGGTATTTTCTCAGACAAAAGCTCATTTTCTCTAAAAAGAAACAATGCCTCATCCTAGGGACCAGAGATAGCAGCTATTATTTGATTTTAGGATAGCAGTTATTGATGCTATTCTTGATAATGTGGTACATTTCACTTACTGTCTACTTGTCATATGCAATAGACAAATAGCATCATGTTTGTCATTACTTTTATGTGACCCTCTATCTTGGGCCTAGGGAGCACTTTTAAGAAAACACGTTCTTGTGTTCAAGCTGTGTGCCAAGTGCTAGAATATGTGGGTTTATGCTAAGTTAGTGCTGTTACTTAAATGGAATTTTCTCATTTGTGATCTATAGATAGCAGTGGCTGAATCAAACTTTTTCTGTGGTTCAAATGTACAAATTAATATGATTTATTAAATATACATTGTAAATCATAAAATCCTATATATATATATCAAGTATTGTTATATTTCTCATTTGTTCTTTAAATCAAAGATACTTAATGAGTTCCTGAAACTGTGCAATCATCTGGTAATGTTCTGGGTTCTAGGTAAGGAAAAGTCCCTACCTTCATGGGACTTATAGGTCTCATATGTTTAATAGGGTTTTTTTAAACATAAGATTATTATTTTTCTTCTCTTCTGAAGAAAAACATGGAATATTTAACTAATTGTTTAGGAGATTCTATCTTATTTAACATACAAACAATGAGAATAACCATAGGAGGCAATAGACAACAGCACGTTGTTTAACTGCACCAGTCCGTGAAAAAAATAAATGGTGTGTCTGTGTCAATGGCAGTAAATTGTGGAGATTTTTGTCTCTGAGATTTGCCCTTTAATATATTTCTTTTAAAGACATTTATTAATGGTCATAAAAATGGAGATTTCAGAACAGGGCACTAGGTTTGTTGAACCAAGAGCTATGAATTGCCTCATAATGAGTTGGGGCTAGACTTATGAGTGAACAGGTAGAAATACAGCTTTCATGACTTGCATGCCTCCCAAATGCCATTACTACATATCTATTAGATTGGGATTTCAAAATTGCAGCTTGTGCTAACTTTCCAAACAATCACAGAATATCTTCATCCCCGCTTATAATAAACAGAATAGTTTATGATAAGAAGCCAGAGAATACAATTCTGTTGAATCTGTGGCAGTAATGCTATTTTCTCTCATGTAAATCAAGTGATATCATCTTTATTAGCAGCCAGGAAATCAATATTTAAGCCCTTTAATTTTCAGACCCGTGGAGATATGACCACCCTTTCTATGACATCATGGCTTGTAACCATGGGGACAGAATACACACATTTTAGTCTCCACTGTAGGAAGTCTTACTTAGTAGGCAAATGACCACATTTGGACTGTTGTAAAGGTGGGAAAGAAAATTTCTCATGCTTTTACTTGAGAAATGCTGAATGCAAAAGATAAAGTGAAAACAGACGAAAACCCCATTGCCTATGAAAATGGAGAGAGCTACACTTCCAAACCATAATCTATGAAATACTTTTGCCAAAAGGAATGAAGGAGAAATAACATTGAGAAAAAGCACAAATCTCTGCAAATAAAAATTAGTGTGTAGAATTGACCAAGAAACGAGGGCACGATTTAAGTATCAGTGATTTCATCCAGTTAATAGAATATCTGATGTGCATAGTATATGGTGCCTTTTATAACAAAGTAGGCAAATCAGATTTTAACACTCCCACGTATACACATCAAAGCTTATCAAGAATCAGTTTCAGTGTGAGTAGATAGTGAGTAAATGAAACATGGTAATTACCTCTGCAGTAGACACTAAGATTGGTCAGCCGAGAAGAAACAAACAAATAAGTACTCTACAAAAGGACTGTGAATATGTGGCTGGCCTGGAAGCAAAGCAGACTTATGCCAGCTCATGGAAGACCATATATAACCTAAGGTGAAATGTTAGTAAAAATGACTAAATTCTTATAACCCAAAATTTTCTACCTCCTGGAATTAAGTCCCAGTCATTCACAGAAATAACCCACCCATTAATGTAGTCACTCCCTGGAATAGAGCCCCAGGGATCCAGTCTTAGTAAAATGCCGCAGCCAAGACAGCTGTGCCTGCTAGTTCTGGGCTCACTGTTCTTGGATTGAATCGGTAGACTTCATCTACTGCTTTATCCAATGCTTCTGTCCCAAATTTGACTTTAAACAGCTTCCAAAATTTCTGTAGTTTCCTGAGATTGGCACCTCTCCATTAAAGCAGGTAGCTCTACTGGGAAAAAAAATCCATAAACATTATAATTTTGACAATATGCTATGAAAATAAATTAGTTCTATTTTCACATCAGCCCTTTCATTTCATATCTCTGATGATCTTTATTTCCTCAAGATCTATATTCCCCCATCAAGCTCATTATGTCTGGTTTACTACCTTGAACACTGCTTTTATATTCTTTTCTACTCATTAATTTTCTATGGCTGCTGTGACAAATTGCCTCAAACTTCATGTTATCATATAAAAGAAATTTCTTCTCTCACAGTTCTGGAGGCCAGAAGTCTGAAATTAGTTTTATTGTACTGAAACCAGGGTGTCACCAGGGTCATAACCCCCTAATCTGTATTTCTTGCAGATTCTACTTTCTGGTGACTGCCAGCATTCCTTGGTTTACAGCGGCATCGCTCCAATCTTTCCCCTTTCTTAGCATTGCCATCTCTATGATGTCTGTGTCAAATCTCCCTTTGCCTCTCTTATAAGGTTACATGTGACTGCATGTAGGGCCTACCCAGGAAATCCAGGATAATCTCCCCATCTAGAAATTCTTAACTTAATCACATCTGCAAAGACCTTTTTTCCAAATTAGATAACATTCATAGGTTCCTGCAACTAGGACTCGATGTCTTTAGGGCCATCATTAAGCCCGCCACAGACTCTATAGATCTAAATGTTTGTTCACATGTCAGGATAGCAGTAGTCTTTCTCTCTGCTTTAAATCCAGAATGCTTGATTAATTAATGTACTACTCCAAATTCAGTCCAGTAGAGCAGGGGTCCCCAACCCCTGGGCCGCGGACCAGTACTATTCCATGGCCTCCACACAGCAGAAGGTGAGTAGCTGTGAGCTAGTGAAGCTTCATCCATATTTGCAGTCACTCCCCAGCCCTAGCTAGCATCACCGCCTCAGCTCTACCTCAGATCATCAGGCATTAGATTCTCATAATTGTCCCTGGTGCCAAAAAAAGTTGGGGACCACTACAGTAGAGTCTTGTATGTATTCTCATAGAAGAATTTACCCATTGATTTAAAAAAATCCTACCATCATTAACTTCCTATGAAATGACACCCACACATTTAGACTTCCATCAGCTAGCATTTAAACCAAACTTCTTTTGTGCTTAGTGTGGCCATACTTGGCTCCCTTTTACTTTATATACTATATCTTAGATCTTTACTCAGATTCCTGACTCCATAAATGTCTTGATCATGCTTCCTACATAAAGTGACTGCTACCATGAAACACACTGTATAAGCCTCATGTGTTCTTATTGATCTTCTTGGCCTTCCTCTTTCAACTTTATCAAATTGTGTGTTGCAGCTTCACATAGCTATATTTTAACTGTCTAGAAAGAATTTTCCAATAGCTCATATAATTGACTTTCTATTTAAAGTTTTAAGAAATTGACTCTCAAAGGCTTCTTGGATACAATTTCCTTTTGGGGAGATAATTTAATAAACTGTGGATTTATTCAGCCTCCTCTGAATCGTCTCCCTTCCTACTCTTGTCACCTGGTAATCTTCCAGTTCACTCTGTTATCTCTTTAAAGTTAAATCGTATCCTGAAAATAGTTCTTTATTCATGTATAATAATATCTTGTTGCCAGATATCTTAGTCCCTTGTTAATAAAAGTATTGTCCCTGGATTGACATAATCAGTATCACATGAACAGCTGTTAGGAATGAAAAATTTAGATCTATTAAATTAGATCTACTGAATTGGAACCTGAATTTTAGCAAGATCTTTAGGTGATTTATATTTATATTCAAGTTTCAAATGTGCTGCCTTAATCAAATCAATTCTCATGTAATAAACAATTTATAAGCTTAATAATTATTTTTGTATTTAAATTTGTAACAATTTCATTCAGGTTTTTTCTGTACCACATTTTAGTTGGTAGTGACCAATTACATCAATCTTATAAGTCATTTCTCTTACTTTGAGGAAGAAAGAAAAGAATGGGATGGGGAGAGTAATAGTTTTCTTCCAACACTCCAGGAGTTAGGACAAAATAATTTTGAAGGGTGCCAAAATCATCTGGATGAATAAATTAATATAAAATCTCTGGTAGATGGAGTTGTAATAAAAGTAATACATATTAAAAATTATGTATGTATACATTATAAATATAGAACAACAAATCTATCTCTTTATTAACACATTCACTTATTGTGACCTCATCTTATTAAATGACAATGTCAGTATATCTTCTGCTTTAGTTCTTAGCTCCAAAACAATTTTTAAATAAGTTACTGAAGCTTGGTTAATATACAGATATAATTCTCAGTTGCACTAAAGTATTTTCAGGCATTTTTCTGTTAAAGATGCCTCTGGAGATTTATTTAATTCATAATTTATATGCCTTTGTGCCTAAATCATTGGCTATAAATGTCCATTGGTAGTAGGACATTACAAATAATATTATAATAGAAGTGAACAAGGTGAAAAGTGTACATATTATAGAGTAAGAGAGAAAGTAATCTTGGTTTGTACCTGGTCTTTTTTTCCCCCCTGTACTATTTGTGTTTAAGTCAACATCAGTTTCCCTGAGGGAATTAAAAGTGAAAGAGACAGAAGTAAAGGAAAATTTTAAAGACTCCACTAGAAGTTCAATGTTTTTATTTTATTTTATTTTATTTTATTTTTATTAATTTTATTAGGATAACATTGGTTAATACAATTATATAATTTTCAGATGTACATTATAATTTGACATCTATATATTCTATTGTGTATTTACCACCCGAAGTCCAGTTTCATTCAGCTACCATATATTTGTTCCACTTTACCCACTTCATCCTCCCCCTTCCCCCTATATTTGACCCATTTACCCTGTCTACCTCCACACTCCTCCCCCACCACCCTCTGGTAACCACTAGTCTACTGTCCATCTCCATGAGTCTCTGTTTGTTTGTCCTGTTCATTTGTTGTTTTTAGGTTTATATCCCACATATAAGTGATATCATGCGATTTTCAAATTTTTCTGTCTGGCTTATTTCACTCAGCATGATTGTCTCAAGGTCCATCCATGTTGTCACAAATGGCAGTATTTTATCTTTTATGGCTGAGTAATATTTCATTGTATATATGTACCACAGCCTCTTTAGCCAATCATCTATAGTAGGACACTTAAGTTGCTTTCATGTCTTGGCCACTGTGGATAGTGCTGCTATGAACATCAGTGTGCAAATATTTTTTTGGATATGGGTTTTCAAGTCTTTGGGGTAAATACCCACTAGAGGGATTGCTGTATCATATGGTAGATCAATTCTTAGTGTTTTGAGGACCCTCCATGCTGTTTTCTATAGTGTCTGTACCAATTTTCAGTCCCACCAGCAGTGTATGAGGGTTCCTATTTCTCCACATCCTCTCCAACATTTATTACTTGTCCTATTGATTGTAGCTATTCTAACAGGTGTGAGATGGTATTTTATTGTGGTTTTGAGTTGCATTTCCCTAATAGCTAGTGATGTTGAGCATCTTTTCATATATTTGTTGGCCATTTGTATATCCTCTAGGGAGAAGTGTCTGTTCAGGTTCTCTGCCCATTTCTGATTGGATTGTTTGTGTTTTGTTGTTGTTGTTGTTGTTGTTATTTTTGAGTTGTATGAGTTCTTTGTATATTTTGAGTATTAGGCCTTTATTGGAAGTGTTGCTTGCAAATATATCTTCCCATTCAATGGTTGCCTCTTTATACCTTGTTGATTGTTTCTTTTGCTGAGCAGAAGTTTTTTAATTTGATGCAGTCTCATTCATTTATTTTTGCTTTTACTTCCCTTGTCTTTGAGGTCAAATTCATAAAATCCTCTTTAAATCCAAGTTCCTTGAGTTTAGTTCCTATGTTTCCTTCTATCAATTTTATTGTTTCAGGTCTTACATTCAGGTCTTTAATCTATTTTGAGTTAATTTTGGTGTGTGGTGATAGGCAACAGCCTAGTTTCATTTTTTTGTAGGTTGCTTTCCAATTTTCCCAGCACCACTTATTGAAGAGATTTTTCTATCTCCACTATATGTTTTTGGCTTTTTTGTCAAAAATGATTTGTCCATGTAAATATGAATTTACTTCTAGACTCTCAATTCTGTTCCACTGGTCCGTGTGTCTGTTTTTCTGCCAATACCATGCTGTTTTGATCTCTTTGTAGCATAATTTGATGTCAGGCAGAGTGATGCCTTCAGCTTCATTCTTTTTTCTCAGGATGGCTTTGGTAATTCGGGGTCTTTTGTGCTTCCATGCAAATCTGATGATTTTTGTTCTATTTCTTTAAAAATGCTGATGAGATTTTGATGGGAATTGCATTAAATCTGTATAATGCTTTAGGTAATATAGTCATTTTAGCTATGTTGATTCTTCCAATCCAAGAGCACGAAATATTTTTCCATTTCTTTGTATCTTCTTCTATTTCTTTTAATAGGGTCTTATAGTTTTCATTATATAGATCCTTCACTTGTTTCATTAAATTTATTCCTAGGTATTTTATTTTTTATGATGTAATTGCAAAAGGAATTATTTTTTCTACTTTTTCTAACATAGAAGTTCAATGTTTTATTTCACCTTTATTTGAAACCTTTGTACATTCCAATAGCATATATAGTCTGCGTTGATTAGTCTGAATCTAATCATATAGCTAAAAAGATATTTCCAGACTTGCTTGTAATTTGTAAATAATAGACTAGCCTTGAACATCTCAAAATATGTATTTGAATTTTTTCAGAAGTAGTAACTATACTCAGGCTGAGAAGTTGATCTTTTTTTATGTTATTATCTTATTTTGAAATAACATATTGCATAGTTTTTGTGTTACCATCTAGTGTTAAATCTTTATGTTATTTATATTTTATAGAAGTAATTTCTAATATTTGAGTGCTGACAAGCATTGCTTATTTTATTTTCCCCATAACTTTAGAGTTGTAGGTAATATCATTAGCTTACCTTTATGAACAAATGAACTGTGATAGAGAGGTTATAGCACTTGACATGCGTGATTAAATTGAGATTTTTATCTCAGGCAGTACAGTATGTGATTATTATTAAAAATAAATTCAGATGAAACAGAAGAGGGTAGTAAGTAGCAAAACAAATGTTCTTTCAGTTTTCTCTCAATGGTTCTATTTCCAACATTGAAAGTTGGCACTATTATATTTTGTCTGTATTTTTAGACCTGTTTAATATTTAGACCATACCACCTTATATACACATTTATATATATTAACATTTTCTAATACCCATTTTTATGATACATTAAGTATTTCTACCTGGGAAGTAACATGACAAAATCAGAATAGAAGACTTATTCTTAATGTTTTAAATAATATTGAATCATACAAAAATAAAAAATATTTATAAGATATGTCAGGTTTAAAGAAATACGGTGTAAAGAACATTTATACGCCCACCCCAGTTATTGTAAAAGAACATTACCAACAACCTTTAGTTCCCTGTGTGCCTCCCAGTTCTGTCCCTTCCTCTACCTATTCAGAAATAATGACTAATCTAAACTTAATGTTGATTTTTTTACTTTATTTTATAGTTTAACCATATCTCAAACATATTATTTAGTTTTGAATGTTTATGTACTGTACATAAGTACAAATCTTTAATTAAATGGCTGCTGCTTGTCCTCATCTATATTTTATAAAACTTTAATTGAAGACTTTCCCATCTTTAGTCACCATATCCTTTAGAGTTCCTTATCATGTGATAAAATATAGCTTTCTTACATTAAAAATTAATCTGATTTTTAAAAATTTTACAATTCATCTAATGACAGTGGTAATAATAAAATTAACAGTGGTTATCTTCAAGTTATTGTACTAGCTGTGCTCTTGTTTCTTGAGGTTGATCAAAGTCACCTAGAGTAAGCATTTCGTCACTTAAGATGCATCATATAAATCAGAGTTGGTTTATCTCCAGCATTTATAAAACCATACCAAGGGAAAGAACCAGGGGCTGGGGACACATGCATGGTCTTAATACAGTGAGTGTTTAGCCTGTTCATCTGATTTTCTAAAACCTGGTATACATGTATCTATCTGAATGTGTTAATTACTCAATTCCTTTACTATTAGAATCATAAAACTTCTATCATCATTTTTTCCCAAACTTTTTTATTCATTTCCTCTTTAACTCCAGAAACAAGTCTGAATTAACAAAAAAACATGCTCCTTCTTCCAACTTCTGAGGACAGTTTTGGCAGAAGATAACCATTAAATGTCCAGATAGGTGATATATTTTTTAATCACATATTTGTTTTTGCTGCTGTGATTATCCACATTCTCTATGCATTTAGAATATCTGTTGCATATTTATTTCCCCCAAAATATTGCTTCTTTCTTTCACAGTGTTAGTGCCTTTAGACAATCATCTCCTACTGCTACTCCACCCACAAGTCTTGAATTTTTGTGCTGATAAATGTAATTATCTTAATCTTTATTTTAATCTCTAGTGCCAGTTTATTTCATATTCCTGTATTCAAGCAATAAATAGTGCTCAGGTATACTCCTGAGAACATATAAATTTTGTTATTTTAAAACCAAGCTTATTTCATTATCTACACTCTATGCAATGAGACAGATACATAACCAGGGCATAAGTCCTATATGTATATATGGTTGTGGCACATGTATGATAAATGAATGTGCATATTGTTCCTGATCATCACCTTTAGTTTCCCCCTGATAATTACTAAAATATTTTCTACAATTTTTCTTCCTTTTTACAATATACCTTTATCCTACATATTATGTGGGTGTCCAATGTAACTTACAATTGAGTTCTCTTGGTTTCAAATTTCACTTTTACATTGATAAATTTACTCTATTGCCTACCAAAAATATTCATACTAATTTCCTAAAGAACCCTTTCCTCTTGTCTATAAGCCACTTAATATTTAGCCATCATTTATGAAATACTCTTTTCTACAATGCCAAGTATATATTTTATGAAGCATTAATTCAACAAACATTATAGGTTTAGGGGATGAAGTAGTGTCACTTCTAACAGAGTTCATGCCCTCATGGAGCTCACACTCCTATGAGGGAGACAGACAGCAGAGAGCCAGAGATGAAAAGCAATTACAGAATGTGACCAGGGCTGCAAAAAAAATATACAAGTTGATGTGAAAGGGAGTAATAAAAAAGTGGGGTACTATCTTAGAAATGTGACTGCCAGATGGATCTCAAGTAGGAGAAAAGGTAAAAATTAAATTAGTTTTATTGTTCTACTCCTTCCTTTCAATGATTTTAAAGAGACTAGGGCTACATGTCTTCCCATATGAGTCTGCTAAAGTCAACGGGATTAAAAAATTTCAGGAAAGTTCTTGAGTACATTAATAATAAAGACAACAACCATCATTATCGGGTCTACATTTACTTCTATAGAGACTCACTAAGAGTGAAAACCTATCTCTTTTCCATGGAGCTGTTAAAAGAATTCCACCATTTTTATGTGTGACTATTTGTTCACCTAAAGGTTATTGGATACTTGTTGCTGTTATTTCTTCAGAACATCTATATTTACTGTCCTGTTCAGTGGGCAAAAATATAGCTCTAATAGTGTTTTTTTTCTCCCAACTCTTTTTTTCTCTTATTTAATTCATCAGCCTTTTGACTCTGGCTTTGGCTTTCTTCTATAGCCTTTGATTCTTTCTGCTTGTAAAATCTCTTTCATTTTGTCTAGTAAAAACTTTTCTTCTTTGTTAAAAAGTAAAAGAAAGATAGGTGTTCCTCAAGGTTATTAATTATATTCACAGGTATTTTAGTGATTCTCATCTAATTTAATATGAGAGTCATAAAAGAACACCTGCCCCTGTGCTTCTACGCACTCCAAAAATAACAGTAAGGTGACTTGGACCAAGGCTAATGGAGGTCTTCCAATTCAAAGTTTAGTTCTCTTTCCAACACACACACAGAGTGAAGTGGAGATTTCATAATTTTCAAGTTTAGCAGAGAAACTTGATGTTTGAGATTCCTCCAAACCAATTTTGGGTTCTTATTCAGTAGAGTGTAAACAAATTGAGTAAGTACAATGGATGAGTTAAAAACTTTATAAATTTGGGCAACATGGAAAAAGCTTAAGCCAAAAAAGGAAACAATATGTAATTAAAAGAATAAACTTGAATATCTGATGAAAGTTCTAAAATTGTGATTCAATAAATTATAAGTGTGTGAATTCAAGTAGTTAAATGATTATAAATTAAAAGACATAATTATCTTTTTAAAGATGTCAACTTATTTATATTTCATATTTCTTACAGCTTATTTTAAAACATTCCTGGAAGTGAATGTGTTCTGTGGAACTATGCATATCAAACCCAAAGCCATGTGATTTTTCTAAGTTTATCAATCTTATAGAGAATTTTTTCAAAATTGAACTCTTTTATGATCTTTTAGCAGTAGGAATAAGTATTTCTGTAGATTCTGAGATGATAATTTCTCTCCTCCAATAAGCACTAAGTAAATTTATTTCATGGCTTTGGAGACTAGGCATAAAATCTTGATGGCTCTAGTATATTTTTTATGTGATGTATAATAGTTTCTCATTTTATATTTCTAGCTTATTATAGGGAATTTTATAATAAAGTTGTCTACTCTTGACATAATAGTAGAAAGTTAGAAAGTTTAATGTTTTCCACTATGAATGAAAACATAAATTTAACTAGCACATTAAAATTCAATTTTGAAAAGTATTTCATTAATTACTTTTATCTAGAGCTTTCCCATATTTTCAGAAAATCAAGCATTATGACAGGCAAACATATGCCTGAAGAAAATAGATTTATTTTTTATTTTACATGCTATTATCTCTTCCAATTACCCCCTTTTAAATTAGCAAAACAGTATGTCAAAATAACTAATGTTTAAAGTAACTGCGTGTCAGGATACCCACTAGAAAAGACAAAATGACTAAAAAACTGTTCTGTCATTTTTGAGGCACAATATACAGGCAACCTTTCTATAAGGCCATAGTTTGCAAATATGTAAGGTCTGCTTGTGTGAATTCTCTTTAACTTATTTTTCTTGCCCATTGTCATTCAGCTAAGTCCTACCAGAAAGAACATGATTCTTATGAATCGAAAAAGCACAAAAGCATTAGGTCACGGGGCCAGTAAGTACACTGAAATTTAAGGTTTCTTGCATAGTGACAGTTTTCTCAATATTGAATCAAATGTCAGTAAGTAAACACATGTGTCTGTAAAGTTCTATACTCTTTATAATGTTTTATTCTTATATAATGAATGATACATGTCTATTAAGAAAATTAGAAAATTACTGTAAGTAAAATGAAAAAAGTTAAAATGCTCATGATATTACCAACCAGATATATCATTTTGGTGCATACTTTTTTTCCATTTTTTGAAATATAACTTAGATTTTTTTATTTTTATTTTTTCATCTCTCACTAAAAACACCTCCTCATGTAAAATATTTTTAAAACATTTAAACGTAGGTAATAAAATGATCTTTAATGGTCAGTGATAGACTCAAACATTTTTAAAACTACATAAGGTGACCACACTTACTGAAAAAATATTTAAAAGTTACTTCTTAGAAGCTTTCTAGAAGTAGGAGCGAGTCAAAAGTCCATGCATTCTCTCATCATATTTGATTCAATAACTTTAGAAAAACTTTCTAAAATTAATTGGTCTAAGTCTTTAACATTTCAAAAACATAAAAATGATGCTGGTGATGATAACAGATTGTTCTCAATTCCACTAGACATGATGTGTACATTTATAGTATGTTTCTTTATAAATGATAAATACATTTCCTCATAATATGATAGTCACTATGGGGCCCTTCATTTGCCCATTGAGTATGCAAAAAGTTTTTTGACCCAGAAGGCAAAATAGCCAATAAGCATTATTTGTGCTTTGTTGGACACTTTGCTTCATGAATGTTTGGTCAATTTTCTCAAATGTCAGAAAGCTTGATGAGTTATCAGAGTTATGAAAAATAAACAAATCATGCCCCTTTCCAGTCACGAATACTTTTCCATTCTTCATTCATACTCTGGTATTCTAACATCTAACCAAAGATTAGTTCTGAACTTTATATTAATAAAACCATACAGTATATATATATTTTGTCTTCTTTTGCTCATATTATATGTATAAGTTTTATCCAAATACTCCAAGTGCCAGTAATCTATTTGTCTTCATCACTGGATCATATTCCATTATATAAATATATGAAATTTATTCACTTCAGTATGAATAATGCTGCTATGAATACTCTGGTATATGTCTATGCCCACACGTGTACCTATTTTTTTTAATCTATTTACTTATGAGTGAAATTGTTGGATTATAGGTTACATTATCTGCACAACTTTAGATTCTGACAAAAAGAATTGTTTTCAGTTTGTTTTTATTGAGGTAACATTGGTTTATAACATTATATAAGTTTGGGGTATAAAACATTATAATTCATCATCTGTTTATACTACAGTGTGCCAAAGGTCTAGTTTCTATCTGTCACCATACAATTGGCACTTTCAAGCCTTTTCACCTTCTCCTTTGGTAACCACCAATTCGTTGTTTACATCTACAAGTTTATTTTTGTTTTTGTTTTATATTCCACGTATGGGTGAAATCATAAGGTATTTGTCTCTTTCCATCTGATACATTTTACTTAGCATAATACCCTCAAGGTCCATCCCTGTTGTTGCAAGTGGCAAAATTTCATCTTTTTATGGCTGAGTAGTATTCCTTTGTATATAATATATACCACACTTTTTTTTCCTTCCATCCATTGATGGACTTTTAGGTAGTTTCCATATCTTGGGTATTATAAATATTGCTATGAACATAAAGATGCATATATTTATTGAGTTAGTGTTTTTGCTTTCTTCAAATAAATACCCAAAAGTGGAGTAGCTGGATCACATCATAATTCTATTCTGAATTTTTTGAGGTATCTTCATTCTGTCTTCCAGAGTGACCATACCAATTTACGGTCCCACCAGCAGTGTACAAGGGTTCCCTTTTCTTCACATTCTCTCCAACACTTGTTATTTCTTGTCTTTTTTGTTAATAGCCATGCTATAGGTGTGAGGTAGTATCTCATTATGGTTTTCATTTGCATTTCCCTGATGATTAATGATGTTGAATATCTTTTCATATGTCTATTGGACATCCATATGTCATCTTTGGAAAAATGCCTATTCAGATTCTCTGCTCATTTTTTTAAATTGGGTTGTTTGGTTTTTTGTTCTTGATTTCTTTTAGTGTGTGTGTGTGTGTGTGTGTGTGTGTGTGTGTGTGTGTGTGTGTGTGTGTGTTCCTTGTCTGGTTTTGGTATCAGGGTAATGTTGGCCTCGTAAAAGGAGTTAGGAAGTATTGCCTCCTCTTCAATTTTTTGAAGAATTTGAGAAAGATAGGTATTAAATTTTCTTTGGATGTTTGATAGAATTCACCAGTGAAGTCATCTGGTCCTGGACTTTTGTAGGAGGTTTTTGATGACTGTTTCAATCTCCTTACTGGTGACCAGTCTATTCAGATTCTTTATCTCTTCATGATTCAGTCTTGGAAGGTTGTACGATTCAAAGAATTTCTAGATTGTTATGTAGTTGTTTAGTATTTTCTTAAGATCCTCTTATTTCTATGGTAGCCATTGTTGTTTCTCTTCAGTTTCTGATTTTATTTATTTGAGCCCTGTATCTTTATTTCTTAGTCTCATAAAGCTTTGTCAGTTTTCTCTTTTCAAAGAGCTAGCTCTTAGTTTTATTATCTTTTCATATTGTCTTTTTTAGTCTCTTTCATTGACTTCTGTCTAATTTTTATTATTTTCTTCCTTCTACTAAATTTAGGCTATATTTATTCTCTTATAGTACCTTTAGGTATAAAGCTAGATTGTTTCTTTGAGATATTTTTCTTTCTTGATATAGACCTCTATTGCTATAAACTTCCCTCTTAATACTACTTTTGCTGCATTGAATAGATTTGGATATGTTTTATTTTCATTTTATTTTTCTCCATGTATTTTTTCTTCTCTTTAAAAAAATTATTTTAAAATTATAGTTGACATATAATATTATATTAGCTTCAAGTGTACAACGTAGTGATTAGACATTTATTGTATTTTTTTTATTTCTCCTTTGATTTCTTCATTGACCCAATAAGTAGCTTGTTATTTAATCTTAACATAATGTATGACTTTTTCAGCTTTCTTTTTATAGTTAATTTCTGGTTCCATACCAGTATCCTTGATATGATTTCAGTCTTCTTAAATTTATTGACACTGTTTTGTTTCTAACACATGGTCTACCTTTAAAAATGTTCTATGTGCACCTGAGAAAAAAGTGCATTCTACTGCTTTGGGGTGCAATGTTCTGTCTTTTTCTATTAAATCAGTCTGCTCGAGTGTGTCATTTAAGACCAATGTTTCCTGGTCGACTTTGAGTCTGGATGATCTATCCATTGATATAGGTTGTATATTAGAGTCCCCTGCTATTACTGTTTTGCTATCAGTTTCTCCTTTTAGGTATGTTTATAATTGCTTTCTGTATTTCAGTGCTCCTATATTGGGTGCATAAATTTTAATAACTGTTATGTCTTTTATCATTATATAATGTCAATCTTCATCTCTTGTTATTACTTTTTTTGGCTTAAAGTCTATTTGGTATGGCTATGCCCACTTTCTATTGGATAATATTCACTTGGAGTATTGTATTCTACCCTTTCACTTTGAGACTTGTTTGTCTTAGAGCTGGGATGAGTCTCCTGAAGACAGCATGTAGTTGGGTCTTGTTTTTTAATCCACACAGCCACTCTGTGCCTTTCATTGGTGAGTTGAAATTATTTACATTTAAGGGAATTATTGGTATACGTGGGCTTACTACTGCCATTTTATCTTTTCTTATCTGATTGCCCTATATCCTCATTGTTTCTTTTCCCTTGTGTTTCTTTTCTCTTCTGTTTGTCATTTTAGTCTGGTGATTTTCCATGATTTTTTTTCCTCTTTTTTAATGTTTTTAATCTCAGCTTTGTATTTTTGTTTTGTGGTTACCATGAGGTTTGTATAAAACATCTCATAGATTAATTAGTCCTTTTTCTGCTGGTAGCATCCTATTTTCATTTGCCTATAAAGGTACTGTCCTTTTCTTCCTCTCCTATTATGTTTTTGTTATTGCAAATTATCCCTTTTTTATTGTTAATTTTTTTACCAAATTGAAGTAGCTAAAGTTATTTTAATGTTTTTGGCCTTTAACGTTTATGCTGTAATTAAATCTTTGACAGCCTATTCTGAAAGAGAATTGCAGTTTTCTGATTCTATTTTTCACCTTACTCAAAATTTTGTGTACTTTTGCCTTTCTGTTTGAGGTAAAAGAGCTCCTTTTGACATTTCTTGTAACAAAGGTCTAGTGATGGTGAACTCCCTTATCTTTTGTCTGTGTGTTCATATCTGAAGGATAACTTTGCTGGGTAGAGTATTCTTGACTGGCAGTTTTTATCTTTCAATATTTTGAATATGTCAGTCCAATCTCTTCTGATGTGTAGAGATTCTGCTGAGAAATCTACTGATAGCTTAAGGGGTGTTCCTTTGTCAATTACAGTCTTTGTTTCCTGACTGCTTTAAAATTATTTCTTACCATTGCCTTTTGTCAGTTTTAATATAATGTGTTTTAGAAAAGGTCTTTTTGCATTGAGATAATTAGATGTTTTATTAGCTTATCTAGTTCTTTCCCCGATTTTAAGAAGTTCTCAAATTTTATTTCTTTAAATAAGTTCTTTGCTCTCTTTTCTAATGGAGTTGAATGGTTTTCAGAGTCATAGAAAAAAACAAACAACAAAAAAAACCTAGCTCTCTTTCTTCTTCCATGTGAATTATTTCTAGATTTTGTTCTTCAAGCTCACTAATTCTCTCTTTTATATGATCTGCTCTATTTCCAATTCTTTGTAATGCACTCATCTTATTTGTTAAATTCCTCAGTGCCAGAATTCGTTTTGTTCTTTGTTAGAATTTCAATCTCTTTGGTAAGGACTTCTGTCCATTAATTTTATTCCTGAGCTCACTGACCTGCTTTCTTAAGTTCTTTTGTGGCCGGTTGGGTTTCTTCCGCAGTTACTTTGAATTCTTAGTTATATCACAGTCTTCTGTAACTTTAAGTTTAGTTTCTAGAGAATTGTCGTTTTCTTTTTGAGGTACCATGTGACAATGAGTTTTCATGGTGCTCAGTGAACTGTCTTATCTGCCAGCGCATTCAAAGCAGTGGACACTTTTCTTATTTAGGCAGAGCTTTCTACTTCGATCCTAACAGTTCCAGTTGGTAATTAGGTGCCTTTCTTTTGTTTTCCAGTAGGTGGGGCTATAGCACAAGACTTTTGGTTTCTCTTACCCAAGCTGCCTCTGGCTGTATTTGAGAGCCAGCACTCTTCATTGTCCATTGCCTGTGCCAGAATAGCTGTTGGTGCTGCTTGCGACCCTGGGGTTGCTGACGCTTTGCTCTGCTGGTGTCACTGAGGCTACAGGCATCATGCCAGGGTCACCATGATGTTGGGCGCCTTTTCTGTCCCCTAGGTTTTTGGGTTCTCAGGCGATGCCACCATGAACAGGAGAACTGAGGTTTCAGGCACCACTGTGGCAGGGGAGACAGGGATTGTGGGCCGCTGTCGCTGCTGCTGTTCAGTTCCCTGTGGCCACAAGCACCGCTGTGCCCAGGGGGCTGGAGTCCCATGCATCACCTCCACTACTGGTACCAGGTTCCCTGGGAGTGGGGCACTGCCACAACCAGTGTGTGTGGGGTGGGGGGGAGTGCTGGAGTCGTGGGCAGCTGCGCTGTTACTGCCTTGTTAAATTTTTTGCTGGGCCTGTGTTTTAGAAACCCGGTTGGTGGGGCCCGCTTCCACCACTTCCACCACTGCTGTGGATTCTCTGGGGTTGTAGGCTCCTCCGCAGTGGCTGAGATGTTTGGATCTCTCTGACGTGCTGGTTTGTTGAACAGAGGAACTTTTGTGGCACTATGGTTGTCCCACTAGATGTAAACTGAAGAGGAGAGAGGAAAGGAGCATCTCACGCCACCGTTATGCTGATCTCACTCCAGAATTAATGGTTTATTTAATTGTACTAATATACACTTTCAACAGCAGTGTAGTAAAGTTTCAGTGGCTTGGAATGCTTACTAACGTTTTTCTGTTTTAAATTTTTAACCATTATGGTAGATGTAAATGGTATTGTATTTTGATTTTGATTTTCATTCCTGATGAATAACGGAGTTGAACACTTTTCATAAGTTTCCACCTTTTTTAACATGTTCTTTTGTTAAGTGCCTGTTCAGATATTTTTCTGATTTGGCAGGGGGGATTATCTATCATTTTTTCATATTTATCTATAAAAGTTCTTTATACAGTTAAGTAGCAGATTATTGTGAATTTTATGTTTTGTAATTATTTTCTTTCATTATACATCTTTACGTTCACTGTCTTTTTTAAAATTAAAAAAATCTTCAGTTACAGTTATCATTCAGTATTGTATTAGCTTCAAGTGTACCGCATAGTGGTTAGACATTTATATAACTTACAAAGTGATCCCCCCAATAAATCTTGCACCCACCTGATATATAGATATATATAATTATAGTTATTACAGTATTCTCAACTATATTCCCTATACTGTACATCCCCATGACTGTTTTGTAACTGCTGATCTGTACTTCTTAATCTCTTCACCTTTTCACTCAGCCCCCAATTCCCCTCCCACCTGGCAACCATCAGTTTGTTCTCTGTATCAATGAGTTTGTTTATGTGTTGTTTATTAATTTATTTTGTTTTTTAGATTCCACATGTAAGTGAAATCCTATGGTATTTGTTTCTCTATCTAACTTATTTCACTTAGCATAATACTCTCTAGGTCCATCCATGTTGCCATAAGTGGTAAGATTTCATTCTTTTTATGGCCAAGTAATATTCCATTGTATAGATGTACCACTGCTTCTTTACCCATTTGTCTTCTGATTGGAGCATTAAATCCATTTACACTTAAAGTAATTATTGATAGGTATGTAGTTATTGCCATTTTATTGTTTTCTAATTGTTTTCGTAGTTCTTTATTCCTTTCTTGTTTTCTCATCTTGTATGTTGATTTTCTGTAATGCGTTTGGAGTTCTTTCTCCTTATTTATTGTATATCTCTGTAGATTTTTGGTTTATGGTTACCATGTGTTTCATATAGTCCAAGCTATGTTTATAACAGTCTATTTCAATCTGATGGTGGTTTCAGTTGGAACACATTCTAAAATCACTACCATTTTTACTTACCCCTTCCACATTTATGTTTTGTTATTATTTTTTACTTCTTGTGTGTGTGCATCTATGTGTATCTCTTATTTTAATGTTGTAATTACACATGATCTTTCTACTTTTGCCTTTTAACCTTAGTACTAGTTCTAGTATTGATTGATCTACTGCTTTTATTACGCATTTGCCTTTGTCAGTAAGAACTTTTTCTCCTTGAGATAGTTTCTTATTCATATTTTTAATATTTTTTTTTTTACTTCTTCTTAACATTTCTCTAACATTTTCTCTAATACTAGTTTGGAGGGGATGAATTCTTTCAGCTTTTCCTTGTCTGGGATACTTTTCACTCCCGTAAAAGAGGCTTTGATGTACAGATTTCCCTAATTTTAATGTAGTTCAGTTTATCAATCATGATTGTTGTCTATTTTGTGCTTTGTATGACCTATTTAAGAAATTTTTAGTTATCTAAAAATCAAGAAGATACGTATGCTATTTTCTAGATCCATTATTTTGTTTCATATTCAGATTTATAATTTTCCTGCAATTGACTTTTATATATAGTATGAGGAATACTATATATAGCATAGTAGGCAGTGTTTAACTTTTCTTTCTATTTAGATATCCCATTGACCCAGACTCATTCATAAAATATTTACTTGCTCCACTGCTCTGCAGTGCCACCTTTATTATAAATCAAATGTCCATAAATGTGTTAATCACCAGAATCTTTTGTGTTCCATTTGGCAATTTGACCATCATTATACAAATACCAAAACATTAAAAAATAATGTGGCTTTACTAGAAGACTAGCTATTCAGTAGCATACATCTCTATTTTATTCTCCTTCAAGACTGTCTTTGCTATCCTTAGATTTTGGTATTTTTATATAAATTTTAGAAATTGCACGTTAGTTTCCATAAAAAGACCTGCTAAGCTTTCAAATGTGATCATTTTAAATCTGTAAATCAATTTCGAGGAATTTTACAATCTCGAATTCTTCATTCCATGAACAAGGTAATCTGTCAGGTAAAGACCAAAAATGTCACCATTGCTAATTTTCTGAGAAATTACCCTTCTTTACACTGGGTACTAAACATTATTGTAGAGATATTCATCCTGATGGTCAATATTGGAGATGTGGGATGCAAAAACTAAACATCTTCAGCCTGTTCTGGTCAATATAATTATGTCCTTAAGAAAATTTATAAGAATAAACATCAAGTTATAAAATCTGTCATTTGGTAGTTAAAAGCTAGAGTGTGTCAGATTTGTAGTAATACATTTATTTTTCCCTGTATAATTTCAAATTTTAAAGGTATTTGTATAGTTCAAAATGTTTAGCTATGAAAAGCAAATATCACTATTAGGTAATCTGCTGTCTGGTTCCACAAAGCTCAAGACTTATGGACTCTATTTTTCTATGACCATAAGCAATACTATTAAGAGTGTTTCTTATCAGCTTTGTCATCCAATAAAATGATAAACACAGACAAAGCCACTCAGGCAAAGCAGTCTTGTTTCAAATGCAACTTTTGCCCTTGACATATTGCTGGTACCTGATCTTCAAGTGTTATTATTTCATTCATATATTCAACAAATATTTATTGAACACTTAAACTACACCAATCCAAGCAATATGTCATATAATGAGGAGATAGTTGCTGCCTTATAGTTTTGGCAAGAAGATAAAATTTACATACATGAACTTTATATACATGAAAAAAATAAATCATTTTTTTGACTAAGTCACCTCACACTGGTCTCTCCACTTAATATTCACAATTCTTTACACACAACCATATAGGCACATAGTAATCATTCCTACCTCTACAGCAGTACACAGTGCCTCTCATTTTGATTTTCAATGTATACCCCACCATCATGTCTGAAATATTAAGTAACATACTCTTTTCTGAGTTCTACTTCCACATATCCACATGCTTTTCAGTCATCTCATAAAACTCCACAATTATGTTAAGCTCAATAAATGCCAGAATGAACTTATTATATTTACACTTAGCCTTGTCCACATTCTGTAAACTCAAGGTTGGTGCATTAGAACATAATCCAAAAACTGCGAGCTAGAAGTTCAGGGTTGAATTTGGAGTCTTCTCAACCTCTCATTCTGACACTACTACTGTAATGGTTTATATCTTCACTACCTTTTCTCTTTATTACTGAAAATTTTCATATGTGTAGACAGAAATTGCCACACAAAAATGTACAGATAATCCTGATACCATGTTTTAGCTTTTGGTTCCCATCTTTTAGAATCCAAGCTGTATTTTCATTCATAGCTACTGGAAACGTCTGAGATCCTTATCATCGATTTCTCTTTTTTAACAAAAGCTGACTAAGGTTGATACTTGTTATTTAACACCAAATAAATCTACCTCCTCTATGTTTCAAATGTAATGAATTATAGACTTTCTCTATAACCACTACATTTTTATACAAATGCTTATAGCACCTATTAGAGTCACATTTTCTTTTCCCATGTTTCTCCATCCCTAGTAAAATTTTACTAAGATTCTTGAGAATAGGGATTAAGTCTGATTAATTTCTGTGTCCTTGGCACTTGCCACAGGATTCAGCAAATATTTAATTGATGAATGAATGGATGAATTATAGATGAGTAATTTTACTTCAAATTATTTTTTCTACAAGCCTTTCTGACCTTGCCAGTATATTTCATCTCTAGTGCTTTGAACAGATTATAGGTATTATCTGTGTTCATCAAATAATGTGTTGAAACTTATTTTATTCTGGTGCCTCAACTCTATTTTTGCATTAATTCTTCTGGGACAAATATAAATACAAAATACATTTTTAAAGTAATTCAAACAGTGTTATTCACTGGAAAATATACAGTTTTGTCAAATAATTTTTAGATGATTAGATAAGAGTCACAGAACTGAAAACTGCATAAGCGAATAGTCATACTTAATGATTTTTAATTATTGCCAATGGATTCCAGAAAGTTTCTTGTCCAAGGAAACAAGTGCTAGTTGAGGGCTGAGCCAAGATTGATAATCAGCTGAATGAAGGCAAGACATAGGCTTTCTTTATAATATTTTTACTATTACTAGTTATGCTTGACATTTTAACTTGTACTTCATATAATTAATGTTTGACATAATATTTTATGGTTTGTTAGGAGACATGACGTTAAGGTACTGCTCTTCTGGGGAAAGATGGAAATGGTGAATAGTCCAACAATGGGTTGTCTCAACTAGCACAAACAAAAAGAGGACAGGAAGGAAAGTGGAGTGTACAGAGGGAGGAAATCAGTAAGACCAAAGTACATAGAAAATTAACAAATTTAAAGCCAAGAAAAAATTTCTTTACTGATTGAATTAAAATTCCCAGGTAACTCACTCATAAGCAGCCTATGCAGATTTGGCAACAGCCAGATATCACTGATTATTGATACTAGTTCTAGTTAGGAGGAATTCAAAGGGTCCTGAGTTGTTGCTTGTAAAAACTGAAATGAATTTCTAATAAATTTTTCACAACTCAAATTAGCATAGTCCCGAAGGCTCAAAACAAGAAAACTTTAGGTCAGGCATGAAAGAAATCCAATTGTAAGCTTGAACAGTTTTCAATAATAACTGAAAATACAGTTCACAGAGTGTAACCATTCTTTGCACTTCTGATGCTTGCTGCCAAATATCTGTCATTTCCATACAACTGATTTTGGGTTTTTTAATTGGAAGTGTTTTTAATATTTTTTCTACATAGAGGAAGACTGATGTGTGGACAAAGTTTAATCTTTTAAATGCATCAGAAATGGAATAACTATTCAAAATAATAAGTTAATGTGCAATGTACACCACATGAATATTTTGAAATGTATATTTGAAAAACTATAGGAAAGGGTTAAGAATAAATGCTCCCAGGATGCTGGCACTGGAATTCCCCTTAAAGAGTTTTACTTTTTCCTTTGTGCTCAGTGCTCTACATATATCTACTACTTATAGGTATGGGATCCATGGGCTGTTTGGTTGTTTTTCTGGTTACTATATGTCAGCAAATATTATGGCTACTTCAGAATAATTGTACATACTTCAGATAAGATACAAGGAAAGTAAGATATTCTCTCACTACTTACCCCATGGCCTTTTTTCATCAATGTCTGCAATAATTTTAGTTTCCCATTCTAAATGGAAGTGGTAGTGGAGCATGGCACTATAAAAGTACCATTTTTTTTATTTCATATACTCGTTTTCATGTCACCTATATTTTGGGTAAATCTTGCCTCAAACTATAAATAGATTGTGCTTAGCTAGTTTTTTTTACCTCTCAAACTCTGTTATTTCATTTGTATAATTAAAGTATGATCGGCTAAAACATGGCCCATCAAAAATATCAGGTCCTAAGCCACAAAACCTGTAAATATTATCTTATATGGCAAAGACTTTGCAGATCTGATTAAGTTAAGGTTTTGGAGATGCAGTATACTCGTTTCCAAGTGCTGCCATAACAAATGACCACAGATCAAGTGGCTTAAACAACAGAAATTTATTTTCTCACAATTCTGGAGGCTAATGTGTAAGGTCAGGGTGCCAGCAAAATTGGTTTCTCATGAGGTCTCCCTCCTTGGCTTATAGATTGCTAATATCTTCTCCCAGTATCTTCACTTTGTGTGTATCTGTGTCCTAAGTTCCTCTTTTTATAGGGTGTAAACCAATGACTTTATTTTTTACTTAATTGCTTTTTTAAAGACCATATTTTCAAATGCAGTCATATTCCAAGGTACTAAATGTTAGGACTTTAATATATGAACTGTGATGGGGGAACAGTTCAATTCTCTAGCCTCCTAAAGTTATGTCCTAATATGCAAAATACATTAACATTATTCCAATAGCCTCGAAGTCTTAACCAATTCCAGCATCAACTGGGGCAGAATTTCTCTCTAGCTGTGAATCTGTGAAACCAAACATGAAGTTATATGCTTCCAAAACACAGTGATGGGACAGACTTGGATAGGCATTCCAATTGCAGAAGATAGAAATTGGAAAGAAAAAGAGTGGGGAGGTAAACGGGGCAAAAGGGGCCAAATGTGTGATGACAGAAAGAAATCTAACTATGGGCAATGAACACACAATGCAGTATATACATGACTTACTGTTAAATTGTATACTTGAAACTGGATTTTGTTAACCAATGTTACCATAATAAAAATTATTTTTAAATATATACATTAAAAAAGGGTAGACTCTAAAGGTAATCTTCAATATCATAAGAAACAGGCAGAGAGAAATAGAAACACAGACTTCAGTGTAAGATGATGCATAAAGAGATTTGATGGTGCCGATCTTAAATATTTTGAGCAATGTGCTTACAAGCCAAGAAATGTTGGCAATCACCAGAAACTAGAATAAGCAATGAATAATTTTTCCCCTAGAGCCTCTGGAGAAAGTGTGGCCTGCATGTTACCTTGACTTTTGGTCCAATGATACTAATTTTTTGGACTTCTAGCCTCCAGAACTCTGGGAGAATACATTTCTGTTGTTTAAGCCACCAACCTTGTGAAAATGTATATAAAATAAATGCAAAACTAATAGAGAGAGTAAAATCTATCTCATAGGATTTTGTGAGGACAAACAATAGTAATTTATTGTTGGGAGCCAAGGTGAAGTGCGATCCTTGATGAATGGGGCGCACCGCAAAAAGCCCACGCGCGCCAACTCAAGGCACAACCCCTACCCCCCCCCTTTTGCATCACGCCATTGGTGCGACCAATGTCATCGTGCCACGTACCTCCCTACGTCAGCAGTCCTGCCCCCCTTTGTTCTTTCTGTATATAAGCGGTTGTGAAAAATAAAATTTTGAGGCTTGATCAGAACACTGTCTTGCCTCCGCTCCTTTTTCTCGCCCGTTTTTCTTTCAGGCTGGATCCTCCTCGGCACCACAAATAACTAGGTCCCGCGGGTCAGGGCAATTTATAATACTTCACACTGTGAACTGCACATGCAGATGTGATCAGTGAATGCAGTTCTTCTGCTCTTCTTTTTCCATATCTTCACAAGTATACAACCTGGTTAATTATATTTCTCTAGGGCTCATCCCGGATATCAAACATAGTCAGTGAGTATAGTAAGTATTATGGGTCATCAAAGAAAGGTGATAACTGAAACATATTTCTACTTCTTCTCCCGGCACAAATTCCTTTATTGCAAAGGAACAGAAAAAAATATAAGAAGAAAAACAAAAGTTTAATGTTACTATAAAAAAAGGAGAGTATCATCAAGGGAAAGAAATTTGGGGTATACTGAAAAGAGTGAAAGATATCAAAATGCTCAGTTCTGGCAAGATGACTGACTGACTAAACTAACATGGAATCCCTTATCATGAAAAACACATGGAAATGGTGGTTAAAATATTTCTAAAGAATATGTTTATTGCTCAGCTTGATAAAAGAAAAGGAAATCCCCAAGTGATAGAATAAATGAGGAAACTTCTGTCAGGATAAAGATGGTCTTTTTTTTCCTGATTACCAATTCAATGTGCCATTGTTATAAGAAAATATTATGAAAGCATATAAAATATAGTGATTAAAAATCTCTCATTGTCTCAGTCATCAGGTAAAAATTTTACTGACAATTCTTGGAATGTTCCACTTGACCTTATTCTTCCTTGAATTTGGTAACATTTCTATTTATTTACTCACATACAAGAATGTATGCTTTTTATACTGTGCTTGTGGGTAGGAAGAATCAACATCATTAAAATGGCCATACTACCCAAAGCAATTTATAGATTCAATACAATCTCTATAAAAATACCAATACATTTTTTAGAGAGCTAAAATAAACAATTGTAAAATTTATATAGAACCATAGAAGACCCCAAATAGCCATGGCCAACTTGAGAAAGAACAAAGTTGAAGGTATCACACTACCTGATATCAAACTGTACTACAAGGCTACAGTAACCAAACAGCATGGTACTGGCATAAAAACAGATACATTGATCAATGGAACGGAATAGAGAGCCCATAAATAAATTCACACCTATACACTCACTCAATATATGACAAAGGAGACAAGAATACACAATGGGGTAAAGACATCTCTTTAATAGATGGTGTTGGGAAAATTGGACAGATACATGCAAAAAAAGAGAAACTGGACCACCTTACATTGTATACAATAGACTCAAAGACTTAAATGTAAGACCCAAAACCATAAAACTTCTAGAAGAAAATATAGGCAGTAAACTCTCTGATATTACCAACAGGAATTTCTTTTCAGATATATCTCCCCATGCAAGGGAAACAAAAGAAAAAAATAAATAAATGGGACTAAATTAAACTAACGTTTCTGTACAGCAAAGAAAACCATCAATAAAACAAAAAGATAACCAACTGGTTGGGAGAAGATATTTGCTAATGATACATCTGATAAGGGGTTAATATCCAAATATATGAAGAACTCATACAATTCAACAACAACAACAAAAAGTAAACAATCCAATTAAAAAATGGGCAGAACACCTGAACAGGTATTCTCCAAAGAGGAAATACAGATAGCTAATAGACATATGAAAAGATGCTCAAGGTCACCAATCATCAGAGAAATGCAAATTTAAACCTCATACCTATCAGAATGGGTATCATCAATAAATCAAAAAACAAATATTGAAGAGGAAGCAGAGAAAAAGGAACCCTCATACATTGTTAGTGAGATTGCAAATTGAGACACCTGCTATGCGAAACAGTATGGAGGTTTCTCAAAAAAATTAAAAATGGATATACCTTTTGACCCAGAAATTGCACTTCTGGGTATTTATCCAAAGAAAACTGAAACAGTCATTTATAAAGATCTATGTTCCCCAATATTCATGGCAGCACAATTTATAATAGCCGAGATATGGAAACAACCTAAATGCCCATCAAAAGACAATTAGATAAATTATGGTTCATATATACAATGGAATATTACTCAGCCATTAAAAAAATGAAATCCTACCATTTGTAATGATTCGGGTGGACCTACAGGTTATTATGCTGAGTGAAATAAGGCAGACAGAGAAAGATAAATACCATACAATTTCACTTATATGTGGAATCTAAGGAACAAAAAGAACAAGCTAATCGAAAACTGACTCACAAATATAAAGGATGATTTGGTGACAGACAGAGGGAATGGGGGTTTGGGGAGCTCAGAGAATGGGGTGAAGGGTTAAAGAAATACAAATTAGTAGTTGATAGATGGTCACAGGATGGGGAGCACAGCATGGGAATGCAGTTAGCATTAATATATTGGCTAGGTGGAAAACCAGAGGAGAGAAGGAGCAGTTAGGGGGATCACTTTACAAACTATATAAATGTCTAACCAATGCACTATATACTTGAAACTAATAAAAAAAGGGGAAAAAAGGAAAAATGCATGCTTTATAGTTTTATTTATATAAAATTTAAAAACAGGCAAAAACTAACCTACTTACAAAACTAAAGCTAATTCCCAATATAGGTCGTACAATATTTACGTCTTTGCAGCTTACTTTTTTCACTTAATAGCTCTTGGGTTTCTTTTAAACTTTTCTATAGATCTGAAAAATTATTTTAATGTTTACTTGACATTTATAGAAAGGATTAGCAATCAACTTATTTCTTTTAATTTAAAATCCATAATGTATTTTACTTGGTACACTTTCACTGGGCAAATTAGAGTTAATGTTCTTAAAATTTATCACATTTATCTTTTCAGTTATTTCCTGTGATTTTTCTAAAGCAGATAACTTTTTGGAAGGCACATATAAAACGTTTCATTTTATATAATTTTAATTTCCTTTTAAAATAAAATTTTTATCAAAGTAAAATATACATGCAAAGAGTACATAAACTTGAAGTGTTTAGTGAAGTGATTTTTTAAAATGTGAACATAATCTTGAAAACCACTATTTCTTATAAAGAAATGATATATTACTAGCACCCCCAGGGCTCCTGCCCAGTCACAGAAAAGTTGGCTATGAAAGTGAAAACATTATCACAGCCATATCCTCAGTCATTTTTAATTTGAGCAGCTGGAACTAAAAAGCAAAAGGAAGCTCTGATGCATTTCTATTTTGATAAACATGCATGTTAATGAATAGGTTTAATAATTGTCTGAAAGGCTTATTATTGGGGCTCACTATAAAAAGTAGGAGAATTCACAGTAGCCACAGGAGTGACAGGTTTTTTTAGAAGAGAGTTTTGAGTGCATTTTCAAGACCACATCGTCCACACTCCTGTTGTCTTTCTGGAACAAACACCTGAATATCTTAGAACAAATATCATATATTTTCCCCTTCTGATATTATCCTGGACCTTCTTAATGCACATATCCCAAGGAGTGAATATTATTTTTATTAAAATATAAGAAGAACATCTTAATATGCCAAAAATTTATCCTTTATTAAATTATTATCTATCAATTAATTGTAACACAGATTCTGCCCTATTTCTAACGTGCTCTTGATAGGCCAGATGAATAAAAAGTTTACAGTGTTTTCAGTGGAAATGTAACCAATTCTGATGATTCACCATAGAAATCAAGCAAGTTTAAGGGAATTTTCAATCATTCAAGATGTTCTGACCTCTCGCAACAGCTGTGGGTTTTCAACTCTTGCTAATTAAGTAAGCAGCAGTGTCTCTTTATCTTCCTCCTAGTCTTATTTCAAGTGCATCTGGATAGAAAGTAATAAGAGAGAATGGAACACCTAGAATATAATTCTTTTTCCATCATCAATTGTTGGTCTTTTAGTGAAGATTATTTAATCCCTGTGGGCCTTGTTTTTCACACTGGTAAAATAGGAATAGTTGTACTTATGCTATACAACTTTATTAGAGATTTTTGCTTTTTTTTTTTAATTTTTGAAAATTACCTTTGAATGATTGTGCTGTGAATGTGAAATTTGGTTTTTTGTTGTTGTTAAAATATAGTTGACATGCAATATTATATTAGTTTCAGCATAACATAGTGATTCAGCATTTAGATACCTTATGATGCGATGAGCCCAAAAGTCTAGTAACTGTCACTGCACAAAGTTATTATAATATAAGTAACTTTATTCTCTGTGCTGTACATTATATCCCTGTGACATTTATAAGTGGAAGTTTGTATCTCATCCCCCCACTACTTTCTCTTCTGGCCACTGTTAGTTTTGTTATCTGTATCTATGAATCTGTTTCTGTTCTGTTTTGTTTGTCCATTCATTGTTTTTTTTATTTTAGTTGATTCAGTTTTATTACTAGTAATAAATTTATCCAAATTTTCTGTTTCTTCCTGTTTCAGTCTTGAAACGATGTTACTAGAAACATTCATTTTTTTCTAGGTTGTCCAATTTGTTGGCATATAATGGTAGTAATTTTTTAATGATCCTTTGTATTTTTGTGGTGTTGGTTGTAACTACCCCTTTCATTTTTGATTTTATTTATTTGCCTTACCTCTTTTTTTTTCTGAGTCTGGATAAAAGTTTGTCTATTTTGATTATCTTTACAAAGAAGCAGTTCTTAATTTCATTCATCTTTTTTATTCTATGTATTTTTTTAAGTCTATTTCATTTATTTATTTCCACTCTGATCTTGATTTCCTTATGTTACTTTGGGTTTTGTACTTTTTCTGGTCCCTTTAGGTGCAAAGTTAGATTATTTAGGATTTTCTTTCTTTCTTTTTTTTTTTTTGAAGTAGAACTGTAATGCTATGAACATCACTCTTGGAACTGCTTTTGCTGCATCCCATAGATTTTGGAAAGTTATGTTTCCATTTTCACTTATCTCAAGGTATTTTAAAACTTTTTCTTTGAATTCCTCATTGACCCATTGTTTAGTCTCCATGTGTTTGTGTGTGTGTGTTTTTTTTTTTTTTTTTTGTACTTGATTTCTAGTTTCATGCTGTTGCAGTCAAAAACATGCTGGATACAATTTCAGCACTTTTGAATTTATTGAAACTTGTTTTTTTTTTTTTGCCTACCATGTTATTTATCTAGAAGAATGTTTCACATGTTCTTGAAACAATGTATATTCTTTAGTTTTGGGGTGAAATATTCTGTATATATCTATCAATATCTTCTCATTTTATGTGTCATTTAGAGTGTTTCCTTACTGATTATCTGGATGATCTATCTATTAATATATGTGGGGTATTAAAGTACCCCCTTTTTAAAAGAATGTTATATTCTTCGATTTACTCCTTTATAATTATATAATTCCCTTCTTTGTCTCTTTTTATAGTCTTTGTTTTTTGTCTAATGTGAGTATTGCTACCCCCAACTTTCTTTTTGTTCTTATTTGCATAGAATACCTTTTTTCTTTACTTCGCTTTCAGTCTGTCGTTTAATCTGAAGTGAATCTTATAGGCAGCATATAGATAGGTTTGTATTTTTATCCATTCGGCCACCTATGTCTTTTAATTGGGGCATTTAATCTATTTACATTTAAAGTAATTATTAATAGATACATACTTATTGCCATTTTGTTAATAGTTTTTTGGTTGTTTTTGTAATTTTCTGTCCCTTTTTCTTCTCTTGGTTGCTTCCTTTGTGGTTTGCTGATTTTTTTTTTAGTGTTATGTTTGGGTTTCTTTCTTTTTATTTTTTAAGTATTTTTTTTCATGGTTTTTGTTTGTAATCACAATGAGGTTTATGGTATATACCTACATAAATAGCAGTCTATGTTAAGCTAATAGGTGTTTATAAGTTTGCACACATTCTAAAAGTGCTACATTTTTAATTCCCCTCCATGCTTTGTTTTTGACCTCACATTTTAGATATTTTTGTTTTGTATATCCTCTAACTACTTATTGCAGATACAGTTGACTTGGCTATTTTTTTCTTTTAACATTCATAGTAGCTTTTAAAATGAGTGATCCACTGCC
Organism: Cynopterus sphinx; assembly: GCA_030015415.1. NCBI lineage: Eukaryota > Metazoa > Chordata > Mammalia > Chiroptera > Pteropodidae > Cynopterus > Cynopterus sphinx. The sequence continues at coordinate 33,826,785 of CM057387.1, read as the reverse complement.
TTTACTATATATTTATCTCTACCAGTGAAAATTTTTTCTTTCACATATTTTCTCAGTTGTAGTTACATCCTTTATTTCTGCTTAAAGAAGACCTTTTAACATTTTTCATAAAACTATTTTAGTGAGGATGAGCTAGTTTAGTATCTGGGAAACTTTATCTCTCCTTCAATTCTGAATGATAACCTTGCTGGGTGTAGTATCCTAGGTTATGGGTTCTTTCCTTTCAGCACTTTAAATATGTCCTGCCACTCCCTTCTGACCTGTAAAATTTCTGCTAAGAAATCAGATAGCCTTATGAGGTTTCCCTTGCATGTGACTGATTGTTTTCCTCTTGCTGCTTTTAGAATTCTCTATCTTTAACATTTGGCATTTTAATTATAATATGTCTTAAGTTGTTCTCTTTGGGTTTACCTTTTTTGGGATTCTGTACTTCCTGGACCTGGATGTTTGTTTTCTTCCCCAGGTTAAGAAAGTTTTCAGCCATTATTTCTTTAAATAAATTCTCTGCCCCTTTCTCTCTGCAATGTGAATGTTAGTATGCTTGATGTTGTCCCAGAGTTTCCTTAAACTATCCTGGTATTTTTAAATTCTTATTCTGTTTCTGCTGTTCTGAATGGGTAATTTCCACTATTTTATCTTTCAGGTCACTAATCCACTCTTCTGTATTATAGAACCTGATGTTGGTTTCTTCTAGTGTATTTTTTTTTGTATCAGTTGTTGTATTCTTTAGTTTTCATTGGTTCATTTTTATAATTATTCTTTGTTAAAGTTCTTATTGTGTTCTTCTATTCTCCCAAGTTTGGTAAGCATCCTTATGACCATATTTTTAATTCTTTATCTGACAAATTGCTTGTCTCTGTTTTATTAGGTTTTGGGGGAGGGGAGTGTTTTTTTTCCTGGGGTTTTCTTTGTTCTTTCATTTGGAACACATTCATTTATTTCCTTGTTTTATTTGAAACATATACCTCTCTCAATCTTGAAAGAATGGCATTGTGTAGGCACAGAGTACACAGAGGTCATGCGGGTGGCTCTGGCAGGCTAGCTGGGGCTGATGTGGGCATGTGGGGCACCAGGGATACTCTGGCAGGTGAGCTAGCTGAAGCTAGGGTAAGCACAGGCTAAGGTTTCCTAGTGTGTGTGGTTCTGGGGGCACCATGGCAGGCCAGGTGCCTGGGTTTGGATGCTGACTAAAGTGGCATAGGGCACATTGTGGCAGTTTTGCAGGCAACATAGAGTGCTTGTAACACTTTCCACCTGCAGTCTCTAGGGGGAGGGAAGATGTAAACAATGGTGCTCACTGGCACCTCTAATCCCAGAGAGTTCTCACAAATTCTGGACAGTTCTCACAATTCCCAACTTGTTTGATAGATGCCGTGGAGTTAGTAAATGGATTTTGTTCACAAGTAGTTTAGATGCCCTTTAAAGTGACATTTTATCATTGTGCCCCAGGGCAGGCATGTCTGCATGTGGGGCCCGTGATGATTTCCTATCCACTGCAGGTTGCCCCACCAGATAGGGTTCCTATGGTCACTTCCTCTCTATCTGTCCCATCCTATTCTGTGTCATCCCTCTCTTGTTGTTTTGCAGGTGATCAGCCCACCCTCAGTTGTTCTTCAGTGGGTTTTGCTTTATATGTAAGTGTATATTTGGTTTTTGGGATGAGGTGAATTCAGGGTCTTCCTATGCTGCCATTTTGGACCCTGGAAACTCTGATTTGCTTTTAATGAAGCTACAGAGAAATAAAGTCTTTCTTCAGAGTCTCTTTCTTAGAGTACTGAAAAGGCCTAAGCCCTGCTGTACTGTTTCTGGCAGATATATCATGGGTCTGCTCTTGATCTCTTGCATTGTAACTTCTTTTCTACTTTCACAGATAGATGTTTCACATAGTTCAGGTATGGCCATATTCTCTGCAATTCTTTTCTTTAAAGGCTACATATACTTGTAGGGTTTCCAGTATCACTGCTGTGCAGTTGAATTAAAGTTTAAGATGGAGACTGTCTAGAATTCTATTCACATTTTTCAGTTGTATAGGTTTTCCCTTGGATGTTTTGGTGCTATTCTGATGACAAATCACGCATATTTTTTCAACCTAATAATTATTCCTGGTATCACGATTTCAGTTTATAAAACATAATTTCTAAAGATCTACACTCAGCACCTCAGCACTAGGCACAAAGAAGAATCTCAATAGATATCTGTTGATGTTATACACTTCCCTTGACCTTGAAAGCTTCAGCATGGTTCAAAGTGCCACATCACATTGATTGTAGCTAAAATGCTATCTAGGGAAAAGAGTGAAAATAAAGAATGTCAGTGTTAGAAGATCATGTTTATGGGGAAGCCTGCATCCATGAATAGAAATGCTGGAACGCTTTATCATTCTATACATTCCACGGAACTTGTGAGTGGTGCTGTAGAGAGACACAAGTGTTGTAAATCTAGATAATGTCCACTGAGTCCAACTGATTATTAAGAGGGTGCCCTTGTCACCATTTACACCTCACAGTGGTCACAGAGAAAATGAACAACAGACAGAGCCTAAGAGCAAAATTGAGGGATTCAGAGAGATTATCAGGTGCAGCAACAGGATAAAGGGTGCTAAAGAGGTACAGTGAGTTTCTCAGAACACAGAAGAAGGTGAAACACTGTCGAGGACTCCAATAATATGGCAGGCTAGATAAATGTTAGTCCAAATGATTTTTTAAGGCTCTTTGTAAAGCTAGCTTTGTTGTACCTTAATAGGGATTCATTAAGGAAATGGCTCGTTACCATTCACGTGTTTAATGATGATGGCGTATTTCCCTAACTAGATGTGCAATTGATTGCCTTAAATACCCAGCTCCACAAGGCTATCTCTGTACCTGGCTTCAAAAGATAAACTTACTTCATAGAAATATTTCTATTCACTGAGAAAAGGTAATATTTAAACACCTGTAGTTTATGAAATAAAAAGAGAGGGCACATATTAAACACAAAGATAGTGATTTCATTAGTTTTAATAAAAACTAATCATGGAGAAGGAAAGATTCAGAGACTTACTATGGCTAATATATTTTCCTATGTTGTTATTCTTCTTATTTTAATTATTTTTATTATGCTCCATGCAAAGGGTTTTAGTGATGACTTTAGACCTGGTGACTCCATCAATGAGCCTGTAGCAAGGAGCAAACAGTGAGCATTTTAACATTTGTATTTGTTTTTTTAATCTGGAACTACCTTCCACATCCTATATTTGCTATTTGACAAATAGCAATGCTAGAGAGAGGCATTGTCACGGAGTGAATGAATCGTAGACTGAGAGTTCAAAGATATTGATTCCAATTCTTTTTGTGCCACCTGAGTAAGCTTGAAAAATCATTAAAAACTCTCTAAGTCTATATTTCCCTACTGTAATATAAAGATAACACTTTCACTATCTTACAGAGTTGTCATAAGAATTATATACTTTCATGTCAGCCAATATTTATTCTTTTATGCCTACCATAAAGTCTGACACTTACTATGGCATAGAAGATACATAATATAAATAAAAAGATATATTATGACATCATATTAGGTCACTAGTTTTCTCTAGGTTTAAATTATATCATCTAGGAATTTGGTAGTCACATTAATTCTTTCTGGCTAGCAAAGTACATTGAAGTTGCAAATCTGTTTCTAATGTTGCTTCCAGAGGACAAAAAAAGATTAAAAGTTAAAATATGGAAGAAAAAGAAAAACACTGGACAGACATAAACAAAATCACAACTGGTCCAGCTATGTTAGCATAAAGAAAGCCTATTTTAAGACAAAAAATATGACTAGAAATCAAAGATCACCATAAAAATTTTAAAGGTTTAATTCAACAGAAGTTATGATAATGCTAAGATCATTAAGATATACAAAACAATCATTAAGATATATAAAAGCATTAACAAAACTAAAAATAGAAATACATAAATCCACCATTTGACATTTTCTGGAAAAATTTCAACACATTTCTCTTGGTAATTGATGAAGCAGACAAAATTATTAGTAAATATATACAGATTTGGAAAAGTCTGCCTAAATGAGTATTTAAAACCATGTACTGAATAATAGAAAAATAAAACTTGTTTTTTAAGTATATGTGGAACATTTATAAATTGACTAAATATTGGGACATAAACAGAGTGAAAAATAGCTTCAAAGAAGCAGCACATTGATAGCATTGTTTCTCAACAATAAAGATGGAAATTGTTAGCAAAATGATAATTACCCTCCATATATTTTGAAAGATAAAGTGCCAAGTAATTCCTATGTCAAAGAAAAATTCTAAAAAAAATTAAATTTAAAAGGCAACTTAAAATACCCTTACAGACACACCAAGATAATGTTTGACTAATTATCTGGCATCCCATGGACCAGTCAAGATGACACATAAACTGTCACAACCATTCTGACTTATTATCGTGCTTACATCTGCTGTGATGGGTATTTCTTCTCTATATTTGGCATGGATTTTGTTTAGTTGTAGTTGTAGTTTTCAAAAAGTGAAGCCTAAGTCAAAATATTACTCTTATCTTCAGTTAAACACTTGCCCTCTTTCCTGGCTCACACTTGAGCCTTGTGGAGAGCAGCTGAGAGAAGGGAGCCCAAGGCTTCTTTCACACTGTCATGTTTCTCCTGGTGGCTTCTGTATCCAGTTCCTTCAGGTTGGGGATACCTATTAGAGGAAAAGGGTAATACGATTTTATTTCACTTAGTTGGTACCATTTATTGTTCTTTCTTGGCTCTTGAACATTCTCTGTCCTGGTAGGCTTCCAAGAAACCATAATGGAAAACACTGATACATTTAAATACATTAAAAATAAATGATATGCATACCTCCAAAAACAGCATAGACTTACTTAAAAAACAAATAGCAAAGAAAATAAAAACAGTTTTATCATAATGCAGGAGAGATTTAATTTTTACCATTTAAAGAGCTCTTTTTGAAAAATTAGAGAAAGACATTTTATTTTGAAAAGAATATGGGCAAAGAACATAGACCATTAACTCATAAAGGAAGACTGAGAAAAGTCTAATATTAGCCTAGTTGAGAATGTTAGCTAAGTTACTTTGTAAGAATGTTGGCTAAGTATTACCCAAATATCAGGCCTTATTTTTTTAATTTATAAAAATTGAGAAGTAACATTTAATATTCATTTTTAATGAATATTAGTGTTTAGCATATGGTTAATACAAAGTATGTGCTAACTAAATGGTATGTATCACTATATTGGCAGCTGGGGGGACAGCTGAGAAAGATAAAATACAAAGAGTAAAAAATGAATCTAACTCTATTTCAAATGAATAATAGACCCACACTGAAGGAGATAGTGAAGAAAATAGCTAAGCAACTTTGGAAAACATCATTTTGGTCAAAACATCATTTTGACCAAAACTGTATAGTTTTACAAAAACCGTACACTTGGTTTAAAAAGATACCATACACAAATACTGTAATGTTATTTAGTAAATCAGTTTCTCATAGAGTTATGAGTTAATGGTTCAACTCTGAATCAACTTTACTTGTATTCTGGGATTGAGACAATAAATTATATTTGGTGAATAATGAGAACCAGATTTCTCACCAATACAGAAAGAACTTATGAATATGAAAAAAAGGAAGGCTAAAATAAACCCTGTGCTATCCACATATTATTGAGAGTGAAGGATTGTGTTTCAAGAAAACTGTATGTATCTTAGATATAATTGACCTGTCAAGTAAAAGAGAAACATTTGGGGCACAAAAAGATTTAGCAGGTCTACTGCCAAATTATGTATCTGAATGTTCAAGAAAACATTCTAACCACTAAAAATTAAACACAGATATCGCACTAGGAAGACAGATACAAAATATTTGAAATAGTATTAAAATTTTTGTAATGCAATTCAAAATGGTTTATAAAGTTAATAGGATTCTTTAATACATGTGTTAATTATTTGTAAAATCAAAAAATAGGTAAAGGGACCAATATAATAATATAGAACCAAAACTTCCATACTATTTCTAGAAAGCACAAGATTAAAATAAGGATGAAGGGAATATGAATTAAAAGCTCTTGTTGTGAAGTAATGGGGCAGATGCACAGGAGGAATAAAACATACAATATCTCAAGGGCTCTGCTATTCTCATATTTATATAATTTATATTATTTATAAAACATTTAAAAATTTGATGTCAGAGATAAAAATAAATATCAGTAGAACAGGAAAATCTTAGTATTAATAATACCATCAAATTAATTAAGAAAAGGAAATTAAATTGTGTTCTATTTAGCAAAAGGCAAGAAATATAAGAGAGGCTTAGAATGCAATAACTCTACCTAGTCCATTTTTAAATAAAACTAAAAATATAGGTGTAGAAAATGAATAGTCCCCTGAATAGCAAAAACTCATTTTGAAGAGCAGAGTAATTCTTTGAAACAATTGGAGTTAGATTTTTCCTTCTCAAGGTTTTTGATTCCCTATACATAGATATATTTCTTATATTCTTTTCCCCTATAAATTTACAATTAGTTTTTTCCTGTTTTAAAAGATAGACATGCTTCTTCTGTATACTGTTGCTTTGATTATTTCTCAGTACTGCCTCACATAAATCCCTGCAGGACCCTGCCTCCCTTTCTCAAAGCCTGCCATTCTGGTAGCCTATTAATAGATTTACGACTCTGTGGAGTCTCTTCAGAAGTGGAAACTTGAAAGAAGTATATGATCTTCATAATTCTACTTATTCTATAAGAATGGAGTTCTTTACTATAATGACAAAATGCACATTTGTGTACACAATGTATTTTAAAATATAAATTAATGTCATATAAAATAATATTTAAAGAAACGTATGCAACCAAGACTAAATATATGCAGTAAGACGGCCTTAATTACCCCTTAAATTCAACTGCTAACCATAGTGGTCATATAAATTCTGCCTAATTCCTTCCTAGAAGGAAAATTTGACTTCTCTTACCCAAATTTGGATTTCCAAAAGTTTCTCCATAATTTCAGTTTGTTGTTCTCATTTCACTCTTTAGGGCAGATATTTATCCTCATGGAGTTAAAAGGAACTTTGACAGTCAATTATTCCAGCCAAACTTGTTATTCTTCGGATGGTGTTAACTGCTTTACTTCAAGCTCAGTTTTAACAAAGACCTGAATTGGGCATTTCAGCTAGTTATTCATCATCCCAGGCAATCTCTCAATAAAACTAAGGGATCCATGAGACAAGTTATTATTTATATTTCATTTATGCTCCCACTTTTTGCACAGTGCTTGGCAAAGAGAAACTAGTCAACAAGTGAGTGATTGAACAAATGAATAAAGAAATAAAGAAATCAAATAATAGACCTAGTTCCTGATTACAGCTTCTCTCTGATCTTTCAGAGTACAGAAATGGAAGAGAAATAGGACTCTGTTTTAAGAGATCTCTAGTTAGTCTTCTACCTTTTAAGGAGAAAAAATGCTTCTTGACAATACATGTTGTAACCCAAAGAGCCTTTTAATAAGTTAATTTATCAGTGTTCCATTAATATTTTATTCATCCTTTTACTAAAACTCTGAATTGTTGATAAATGTCATAAAAATTTATTTTTGTGAATGTGGTCATTCCTTCTCCACCCCCCACCCAGTGTAAATCACAATTTATAAACAAAACAGTTTTAAACAATGTTATAAAATGGAGTCAATTCAAATATTTATTGATATGAAGTTTTGTTATTTTACCCTTAGTATTTGTATGTTTTCTTTTGCTGCCATAACAAATTATCACAGACTTGGTGGTTTAAAGCAACATGAATTCATTTTCATACAGTTCTGTAAGTCTGAGGTTCCACATGGGTTTCACTGGGCAAAATCCTTTTAAGCAGTCTTTTCTGGGGGCTCTGGGAAGAAATCCATTTTGTTGCCCTTTCAAAAGCTTCTAGATTACATGTACTCCTTGGCTCATGGCCCCCTGCTCCATCTTCAAAACCAGAAATCTACATCTCTCTGATCCTTCTTCTATTACATTTCTCTCTGACCACAACTAGGAAACATCCCTTGCTTTTAAGAGCTCTGTGATTGTTTTCAGACCTGTGGGTAATCCCGGCTAATCTCCCCAGCTCAAGGTTTATAAACTTAATTACGTCTGCAAAGTCCCTTTTGCTGTGTAAGGTAACATATCTACAGGCCCAAGGACATCTTGGGATGGGCAGAGGGGGGACAGTATTATTCTGCCTACCAAATATAAGAAAGTTTAGAGGATGAACAGAGATACCAGAGTCTGTACTCTCTAAGGATAAAAGAGGGTCCAGATTACTACTCAGTATATGGTATTTTGTTATAGCAGACCAAAAAGACTGAGATACTTCCTTTATAATTTTACCTTGAACACTTTTTCCTACAGGACCTCTTCTATTTTTGACTAACCTACTTTATAGTCATCATGAAACTTGTGAGTTTTAATCCTATGCTCCTAGGTGCAGTTCATTTCTTCCAATGTGTGTCACTTAACACACTCTGGTTCATAAATCCAGGATATGGATGAAAATAACAAATAGTGTCAATTTTATTGTTCCTTGGATTTATTTTGAACTCATAATTGTGCGCAATATATAATTATACATAGATCTTAAGAGATAATGGATGAGAAAGCACTTCATATAGCATATGTGCAAATGTAATGTTATTATGGAAGCCTCCCTATTATCCTTGGAGGGTACATTCTAAGTTCCCCCCCACCAATGGATGCCTAAAATGTGGATATTGTCAAACCCTATATATACTATATTTTTTCTATATATATATACCTATGATAAAGTTTAATTTATAAATTAGGCACAGTAAGTGGTTAACAACAATAACCAATAATAAAATAGAACAATTATAATAGCATACTGTGATAAAAGTTAGTGAATATGGTTACTCTCTCAAAATATCTTATAATACTCTCTTGCCCTTCTTGTGATGACGTAAGATGGTAAAATGGCTCCGATGAAGTGAGGTGAATGCCGTAGGCATTGTGATATAGTGTTAGGCTACCACTGACCTCGGACAGTATGTATAACAAGCACTTACAGCTTCTCTTTGACATATCCAAATTGCCAGCATCTCTACTTTTGTTCTTTGGGGCTATTATTAAGTAAATAAAAGTGACTGGAACACAAGTACTGCGATACCTCAACAGTAGATCTGATAACCCAGATGCCTACTAAGTGACTAAGGGACAGATAACACATACAGTATGGATACGCCGAACAAAAGGGTGGTTCACGTCCTGGGCAAGACAGAGCGGGATGGTGCAAAATTTCATCATGCTGCTAAGAACAGTGTGCAATTCAAAACTGATGAATTGTTTATTTCTGAAATTTTCCATTTAATATTTCCTGACTGCAGCTGACAACAGGTAACTGAAACAGTATAAGCAAAACCTCGAATAAGGGGGTAGGGGGACTGTTGTATACCTAAAACCTGATTGAAAATTTAATGTTGACTTTGAGTGAGTTATAATGACACAGTGTTGTAGCATATCCTGAGAGACATTTTTTCATTTATTGTACTGGACATAGTTTCTGCGATTGCCACTATTAAGTGTCATAAGCAAATTACTGTGCACCTCATTTGGGAATTGCTGGTATATTCCTTTATGCTTTAGATATTCTGTGTACCATTATCAATAAGAACTTCATAGCATATATTATCATCCAATGAGCTAATCTGTTTTTATATTTTGAAAGGGTCTGCGTTCGGAATCGGCTATATTTCTTCTCCCACCTTTCCAGAGTGTTTTGGTTTTTGTCATGTCTTAACTCAGGAATCCACAGGGTCAAGAATTTCAGGCTGGGAGTGGCTGCACAAGGTTTGCACAGTAGCCAAACAAGTTCTAAATTGGTTTACCCTAATTATTGTGAAAATTCACAAATCAGTGTATCTGACGGTCATCATATTTGTCAAATTTAAGATTTACAGGTAATATGTACTCATATACCTTCTATGGGTACTTTTAATTTGTTATTTCTAATCAGACAGTGGCAAGAGTGACAAGAAAAAGAGGAATTACTTATAAAATTCTGGCACCGGTAGTACTTTTGGCTTACTCTTTCATTTTGCTTATTATTTTGTTTGTTATTGGCTGAGCTCACAATTTCAACTGCGGCCTTCAAAACTAATGTAAAATCTAAATGTAAAACCACATTTACAGCAGAAGAATTAAAAAAGAAAACCAAGAAGGCAATTTATTAGACTGTTTATTCCTGAGTTAGCACCTTATTTTTCTGGAAAGGAATCATACTTATTTATTTTGGTTTAGTAAATTATCTACACATGTGATTCTCACTGTCTTTCCTTGAAGAATGGCAGAGCAATCCCATATTGAAGAGGAATTGCTCTGTGTACCCAATTACTTATTTCAGTAAAATTTCCTCACCAACAGTATTGCTCATACTGACTGCTTATAAAACCATTAAGTCCTGGCTCTGAGTGACTATTGGATGTTGTGCAGGGGTGTCATATCAACCTTACCCTCTTGTTGGCCTTGAAACAGTCCTTAGGGAACCATACGAACTCTAGTGTGTTTTTCAAAGATTTGCTTGGACTTGATTGACAAAGAGAATAGAATTGAGATGTATAATTTGGCATTGAAAGAACATATATTTTAAAGTTAAGAATTCAAAGCTGAGGTGCCACAGAATGGGCACCAGCAAGTAAATTATTGAGCAGAAGACCTAAAGAATTTTTTTCTCACTTACGCTGAGTTAATAAATGAAAATATTCAGAGAGAATACTCAGAAGATTGGATGTCTGAGTTTCAAGCTGATTGATTATGTTCTTCAGGGACTCATGGTAACATGGTAGCTTCAAAGCAGCTGCCCAGCACTGCTATTTTCCATTGCACCCACAGTTCTTGAAGATTTCTTTTATAATTAACCAAGCCAAGAAAATAATGTGTTTGTTCACATTAGTAAAATTCTCAAGTCTAATCCTACAGTTAATTATGCCATAGTAAAACATCTTTTCACAATGGAATGGAAAGAAAGAGAAACCTGACTAATGATGACAAATACTTTGTCATTTCTGTGGACAACCAATTCCTGGTAATATATGGCATCCCACAATCCACATGATGTAATGACTTGGCATGAAATCAGCACAGTTATGCAACTCATTACTAACCTTCATGACCTCCCGGGGAAGAGAATAAAGTCAATACTATGTTGTAAAAGTTAACAAATATATAGTGTGTATTTTTAGAATAATTGCTTACAGGTTCAAGTATTAAATTTGACTCTTTCCCAAATCCTCAGCTACAATTTCAACAAATTATCTTGCTAAGTGTTCATATACAGGGATAAAAAGCCATCATTTAACAAACTCTCCAACCCACATACTTTACAGACATGTTCATGGAATATAATCCCTAAAGGGCTGTTTTCTTACTTGTCCCAGAACATGAACATAGCAGGCTCGCCCAAAGGTGGAAGTGCTACAAAAGCATGATGAATTTAGTAATGGAGAATGACATGGAAATAAAAAATGGCATGAGAATGTAATAGGTAGAACTTAATTAGATGTAAAATTCAGTAGCAATAAAGTAGACTACTTCTATCAACAAAGCAGACTGTGCTGGAGCAGATGCTACCTGTTCTGCTACAGACACATAGAAATATAGATAAAATACATTTTAAAAAGAAATAGGTATTGAGTCCCCAGACCTTAACACTCATAAGTGTGCAGTCATTCAGGTTCAAGAAATGTTCATGAACTTGTCCTGGACCACCAAAAGCAGAAGTAGCTCAAAATGGTCCACAGTGACATTTTCAAAACACAGTTCACACAGAATACTCACCAAGTAGACATCTCTTGTGGTAGATGAACTCAAGGTAAAATATTGCACAACATGCAAGAAAATAACACATCAAGGAAGGATAAACAGAAACAAGAAGACAAAAGTTAGCATCCCAAGAAGTGGAAATAGTGGGAAAATCTGAAAGTAGATGTGAAATATATTTCATGTGATTAAAGAAATAAAGGAGCTGAAAGCATTTTAAATGATACTATAAAATAAAACAAATAGGTTTATAAAAATAACCAAAAAACTTTTTAAATTTATAAATAAATATTTAAATTAAAACTTGGTAAATTCAAAAAGCAACATACTAGACACAGCTAAAGATACAAAAAAGAGAGAAAATAATGTAACTAAGAGATATGAAAGACAAAATGATTAATTTAACATATACATACACTTCTACCTTCTTTTTTTAGGGGGGAAGTGGAAAGTGACTATGTGAGATAAAATTGAGGACATTTAAGTAGCAGGAATTTCTAGATTTATATTCTAAAACTCTTTGACATACGTGCAAGGATACATACAAGAATTCTTTTGTTCACTTATAATAGCAAAAAATCAAAATGTAAACATTCATCAATTGAGAAATACATAAACAACCCTGAGTACATAATAGTACATTTTGATAATTAAAATAAAATTTCTTAATGTGTTATGTGTATATATGTATCAAAATGAAAAATATGTATATTTTAAAGATGAGCTTTGAAAAACAAATGACAAAAGAGTAGGCAGAAATTTGATAGTCACAGTGTAATCATTAAAAGCCCAGGAAGTATTTTATTATAGACTCCTAGACAGGATGAATATAAACAATCTAAGATCATCTATTCTTCAGGGGATAAGGCAGGGGGAAGGGAGGGAAAGTTTTCAAACTATATCTGTGTAAAATTTTACAAAGCAAATAAGATAGAATGTTAACTTTATCTAAAATTTGAGAGGTAACTCAATTCTATCAGGCTTTATTTCTACTACTTCATTAAAAACAACCTTGTAAAAAGTTTATAATAAACTCTAGGTTGCAAGTCCAATGGTAACTTGGCAGTCATCTTGCTTGGCCTCTCATATAGCATTTGACATAGTTGACCACTTGCTGCATCTTGTAACACTCGACTTTGAGTGTATTATGTTCCCAGTAAACTTTAAGGTGACTCTCTGTCTGAACATTATGTTGGGGAACCCCAGGGATGTCTGCTCTTCTGTATGTATAATAATCCTTAAGCGATCTATCTACCTTCATGACTTTAAATACTGTCTCTGTTTACTGATGACTCCCAAATTTATCCTCTAATCTTGACCTCTTTCCAGAACTTTTGATTCATGATACAGTGGCCTTCTCTGTACCACAAATTTAACATATCTAAAGCAGATACGTTACACCCATTCTCCTACACCCATTCTCCACATGGCATGCAGAATAATGTAAATATGAACACATCACGCCCATGCAGAAATCTCTTTTGGTGTCCCATGACTCTTTTTCCAAAATCTTAATTCCTTCTTATAGTTTATTGGGTTTCATATGACCTGGCCACGTATTTCAGCTACGTCTCCAAACAGCTCCATAGCTGTTTCCCAAACAAGTCACAAAGGCTCTTGCCTTAAAATCTTTCTTCTTGGATTTTTTTCTGCCTAGAATATTGCTCCAAAGACACTTTTAGTTTAAGGATTTATTTCATTTAGCTTCTGTTTAACCATCACCTTCTCAACGATAATTTCTCTGATTAACATATATGATTCTCTATATTCAATACAGTTACCTTGCTTTATATTGTCTTATCACTTTTAACTTGACAGTTTACAAATATATTTACTCATATATTTTTGAGTCTTGAATGTTTCCCCCATAAGAATGTAAATTCCATGAGGTCAAGGACTTTTATTCATCTTGCTCACAGCCATATTCAGTACCTTGAACAGTCTCACACAAATTAGATACTCAGTAAATATCTGTTGAATTAATAAATAAAATACTATATAACTTTTCAGCACATTTGAACTCTTTCATTATAAAAAAGTAGCAATTACCTTAGTATAAATAAGATTTGCTAGCATTTTCCTTTCATAAAAAATTACTTTCTAAAGCCACTTATTGAATATGTTTGTCTGTAGTATAGTAATGCTTCATTATACTCTCAATTCACCTATCTCTGCAGTCTATTGCTAGAAACTGAGTGAAAAAAATTGTAAATGACAGATAACAATCTTCCCATGAAAGACTGTGCAACATTTGCTCCCTTAAAGCAGTTGGGTTATAATTTAATACTATAAACCTAGTACATGGGTCTGGTATCACCTTCATATAAAATTTAGTTTCACTCTAAATGGGAAATATTATAGAAAAGGAAAAAGGATCACTTTTTTTCTTTCTAAATCAACCATGGGACATGAGGAGCAAATGTTGAAAACAAACTAAATATGCAGTATTTATTTTATTAATCAAGAAATATAACAAGAAAATGAATAGGGACACAGCCACTCTGACTAATAACAAACTGTACCTCTAGATGTCTAAAGAAAGTTGGCATTTACAGCCAACCTTAGGAAACATGTCAAATAGAACCATTAGGAGCCCAAACCCTAATTCTCCACCCTCATTCTAATGAAAGCTCCTTGCCAACATTCTGGGCGTCCAATTAACTAAACAAGAGAAATGTTTTTTTATTTAGTTGAGATTCAAAGGGATTGTTGGAAATAATCTATCAAAAGCAGTTATTTGCAAAAGGACAAGTAGAATCAGATCCATCAAAGTTTTAACTGATGGGAAAAAAGCATAAACCCAGAAAGGAGTGGCAGTGAATGTCTGATTCTCAGGTGCTAGATCCTAGGACTGCTCAGCTCCTTGAAGTTCCCTCCTCTGACAAAGCGGAAAGAAGTGAGGAACCTGGGAGATGGAGGAGGCAATGCCAACAGGTGTGGTCATAAAACAGAAGCAGGCAACGGTGCTCTTTTCCCCAGATAAAACAAATGAGGGTCATAGTTCTCAAAGCCCACATAGCTGAAGACACTCAGTCCCTCGTCCAGAACTATGGCAATAGAGGCAGTTATTTTGTAAAGCTGTCAGTTTAGGTTTTCGGCTCAGAAGGTGAGAAATAAAGATGCTGTGTTCAGAATTTTAACAAATCCTTCTCCCTTTGGAAACTAATAAACGTTAATTTCTTGGTTTCTCTGCTTTAAAAAAATGATGTATAATTACGAAGGGAAGGGACCACATGGATACAGATCTGTGTTAATAGATTCTGAGGTCCAGTCACTCAATTTCTTGCAGAAAGGCTAAAAAAGACTGCAGCTGGGAATTCTTAGAGTTGAAAAGTAGTGGTAATTGTCACAAATTACCACATGCAATTGCCAATTATATGCCTAAACAATGGTCCCACTTTACGAGTATACCCCAAATTTCTTGTAGCTTTCCTCTAGAAAACTTGAGTATTATTTTTAACACTATTTTGAAAGTTGCTAGATTGTACCACGATTATATCCTGTTAATTTTAGTGGTATCTTAAAACAGATGCTCCAACATTTTCCCAGAAGACTGTGTCAACGTCAAGTCTCACTCGTGCACAGTCAGTCCTTGGTGGTCTTCATAATCTTACACACAGAATACAGCTGCCATTCTTGATCATGTGTATTATTGCCAAGTAATCATTTTTCCTAATCAGTCCTGGATGTTGAAATTTTCTTCTGCCTGGTACCTTGACTTAGAAAGATTCTAAATATTTTATTCAGAAAAGCAATGAATATTTTTCAAAGGGTTTATGCAGAAGTAAAATTTTCAGATGAAGGAAAAAATCTATTTTTGTTAATTCTGATTAACGGAATAGGAAATGTGTGTACAATCAATCAGAATCAATTGAAGTGAAGTCCTTGGAGGTATGAGCATTTTTATCATCTCACTGAACATGTATAATTACCTGACCCATTTAATTTTGAGAGGATTTGGTTCATTTCCATAAGGGCTGGAGTGGATGCTGACTTATGGTGGTTAACTCCACAGTCCCACAATGGAAGCAAAGAACATTAAGAGTGCCACTTGACTTCCTGGCATTTTGCAATCATCCAAGGCTAAAAATTCAATAAAACTAATACTTTCATTTGAAAAAAACATGTTATATATTATCTCAAATTCTTCTAAATGAATGCCATGAAATATAAACAAGCAAAGAGACCCCATGTTCTAAGAAGAAATGACTTAGAAAAATCTGAACACCAGCTCATTTATTTCTCACCACAAATCACTGAGGAGGTAATTATTACCTCCATTTTACAAATGAAGACACTGATTAAAAGAATTTAAGTGGTTTCCCTGAGGTTACATGGGTAATAAACAGAAGAGGTGCCAATAGAACGTGGGTCTAGATTCATAGCTACACCAGAGAGGCATGCAACACGTGGAGCGTTTGAATCGCATTGCGTGGGGGCAAACTTCAGCTTCATAACTCACAATCTATGTAATCTCTTGAGATTCCCCAAATACAAAATGAAGAAGATAATATTGTCATGTATCATTGTGCTGTTTTCAAGCTGTATGAGGAAATGCATGTAAAGTGCTCAACACCATACCTGGTGTGCCCTAAGTGCTTAGTGAATATTATTTATCCCAGTGTGCATAGAATTAGACATTCTCATAGGGAGAAGGGATCCCTGGTGCCGTCTGGGGAGATATTGATGGGTAGAGTAAAGGAAGCTATAGATGGAAAGTGTTTCCTTGGAAATTAGTCAATATAAATTGTAATTATGAAACATATGTATGAAACATCTGATATTTTCCATTAATTACAAGGACCTGGGGATATTAAAAAGAAAGACATTGCATCTGTATTCAAGTAAAACACTACCTGTCTGATTGATATAGAGATAAATAATAAATAGAAAACTTGAAATTCACACTATTGATAAAGGAACTCAGTGCCCTAAAATAGACAAGAAAAGTCTTCAAAATGGAACTTGGAAGATCATGCACAGCTTTTCAAGTCTCCCTGTCATTTTATATACTGGAAACAGATCTGAAGGGAAGAGATGAAGGGGGACTTAACAAAGGGTCACAGAATAGAGGATAGTAAACGGCAACCTAGAGTTTCAGTTTTCTCCTCAAAGCAATAAGGATTCAATGAAGTTTTTTAAGCAGGAGGTGAGACAATTACATGTACACTTATTTCTCTCCAGGGATGGAGATGGGTTGAAGATGCACTCTATCAACTTAATTAAGTTTGGACACACTTAACAGAAATCACAAAATAGCAGTGGCTAAGTGCAAAGGGAGGCGGACATGAGATGGCAGGGTGGCTCTACCATGATCAGGGGCCTGGCATTTTTCTGTTTGTCATCCTTTTAGTGCATGTCTGACATCTGCAAGTTCACTTCAAGATGACAACTGCATATCCACTCATGTTACATCTGCCTTTCAGGCATCAAATAGAAAGAAGGAAAGGGGAGAGAAAAAAGGATAACGCAGCTGTGTCAGCCCCTTTTAAAGAACTTTCCGGACAGCACCAGACATCTGTTTTCACCTTATTGGCTACTCCAAAATGGAACAAAAGCTATTACACTCAATGATATAGGGGCTAAGTTGCTACAAAAGAGGAAGAAATTGAGTAGTTAACTAGCTGCCTACATGAGTAACACTGTTAAATGCTATTAAAATAATCAAGTTCTAATGAGAACTGGCACTCAGGTAATAGCTGTGAAAGAACAAAGAGGGAATATATTCTTACATTTACTAAGAAAACAGTCCTGCTAAGAAAATAGCTGTTTTTTTTATATTCCCTCATTCTTCCATACAGATATAAAAATATTTTCTGAGCCTCCTCCCCCTCCTCCAATATCTGACAGGAATTCTGAGATGATGTCAAATTTTCTTACTAGTATCAGAAGAGAATTAGTCCTTTTATCATGTTAAGTTTTATTTAACAGTATGATAATAGTCTCCGTCTAAACCTTCTCTTATAATGTTTTTAAAAATTTATAATATTCTTCAGATAGTTCTGGCACCTTAGTTTAATAATATAATAAGACTTAATAATACTTTTCTAATTCTATGTATTCTAAGTCATTCTTATAAATTAATTTTTCTTATTACCATAGCTAGAGAAATATTGCTTATAGAGAAAAAGTATTAATTTTTTTACATTTACCTTGAATCCAGCTATAGTATTAAAATATATTATTACTTCTAGCAGAGTATTGCTAAAGTCTCTTGGTTTTCCTAGGAGTAAAAGTATATTGTAGTAAAAAGAAATCTTTTAACTCTTTTTTTCCTGCATTTATACTGTTTTTAATTTGTCCTACTACATTCACTTGAACCTGCAGTTCAGTGTCGAAATATGAGTATGTCTCTCTTTTTTGTTTCAGCTTTTTGTTAAAATATTTTAGCTTTCATTATTTAAAATTTATATTGTTTCTCAATTTAAAAAAGTAGTAAGTACTCCTAAATAAAATTTTACTTTCTAATCCTTAGATATTTTCTTATAAATAGCTGCTGAATTATATTAAATTTCTTAAAGCATTTATTGAATAAATTTTATTTTCTCAGTCACTTTGTTAATTAAATTTATTATTATGACATATTTCTGATATTTAAACTATTCTTACATTCCTGGAGTAAATGCTGATATTATTCTTTTCATATATTGCTGAATTTTTTTTACTTAAATTTCTAATCAACTTTCATATGTGACTTTTGGCCTTCAGATTTATTAACATCTTTGCTGCATTTGTGTTATTTTATACTAACCTTATAAAAATAATTATGGAATTTCCTATCATTCTCTATGCCCTAGTTCAATTTAAAAAGAACTGGAATTATCTGATCATTATGTATTAAACTTGAAAATGGTGAAACAATGTGGCCCTCATGCCTTTTCCAGTGATGATTTTTAATGACCTTTCTAGCATCTTCTCTGATAATTGATCTATTCAAACCCAAGCAATAAGTACAATTTCAGGAGCCATTGGACATTAAGGAACTTGTGGGCTTGGGCAAATAAAGGCCAGAGCTAGGAATGACTTCTCAAACATCTTTTGCTGCAAAGATGTTTAGGATTTTTGCACACCTTTGGGCAAGGTATGGTCAAGAGTCCTTATAATGGCTAAGATAAAAACTCAAGCTCATGAAGTAAGAGTTATCTTACACTACCTAAGTTAGATAACCAACTCACTGAGCTCCTGACCTCTGACTGCTAAGCAAGGGTTTTTCCATTGTTTATAATACACCCCACACAGCTGCATATTGCAGACACACACACACACACACACTTTGCCACTAATACTACATTATTTTGAAATAAAACTTCTATTAATAGATCTTAAAGATTCTCAATTCAACAAATGTCCTATAATCTCTAAAATACATTGTCAGTATCACATTTGAGTAAGAATTATTTTAAAACTTAAAAATAAGAATTATATAAACCCTATATCCCTCTGTTCTCTTTTGTTTTCATCTCCTTATTCTCATGCCAATCTCATGTCCTCAGATACATTACAAAATACATGCTGTTTACACTGATTATCACAAGGTTTATATACATAAGCCATAAGAAACAAAAAATGAAGCGACATAGGTCTCAATCATGAATGTAGTTGCTGCAGTTTTTACAAATTGACATAAATAGTAATAGTAAATAGTAAATTGATTTACTGAAATAGTAAATCAATTCAGTCAAATTGATTATAAAGTCCAAGTGTTGAGGCTTTCTTCTACAAAGACTCAACCCCTACTTCACAGAAAATTAAAGTATTTTCACTCTCCACCCAAAGCCTCTGATGGAGTTGTTAACTCCCATGGAGCATGGTAATCATTTCTGTCTAGGAAAGTTTATGCCAGAAACCCAAAATCAACATCTTAAATGCTCATATTGTATCAAGACTTATTCTAAGAGCTTTGCATTTATTAATTCACTGAGCCCTCACAAGAACACTATTTGGCATGTATATCTGTGTGTATCATTATTATTTACATTTTATAAATGAAGAACTTATTAAAAGATCATTTAGCAAGTCAAACCCAGCCAGTCTGTTTTGAGTTTGCATGTTTATATCATTATATTATATTGCTTATGAAGACAATAAAAAACCATCAAACAACAAGGTTTACCAACATTTAAAGGTTTCTGAAACTCTTTGCCTTAACTGCTAACATATGCAATGAAATCAAAGTCACTAACAAAACAGAATGTCAGCAGCAAAAATCAAACCACATCAGAAGTACTTAGTGACTTTTTAAGAAAAAGAGAAAAGAAAAAATGTGCTTGCCTAGACTACTGGACAATCTGGCATAATCTGATTTTTCAGGCCATAGAAGCAAGAAGATGTGGGTTAAGAAATTGCCTCCAGGGGTGGTTCCATAGAGTAGTGGTTAGCACATCTGCTTCACATGCAGAAGGTCCTGGGTTTGAGTCCCAGCGAGCTATGGCCCACCTGCTCCCCCACCTACTCCCACCCCTGCCAGCTGCATGCCCTAAGCATGTGAGAGGAGACACCC
The DNA here is from genome assembly GCA_030015415.1 of Cynopterus sphinx. Classification (NCBI taxonomy): domain Eukaryota; kingdom Metazoa; phylum Chordata; class Mammalia; order Chiroptera; family Pteropodidae; genus Cynopterus; species Cynopterus sphinx. The sequence goes on along the minus strand of CM057387.1, from coordinate 33,806,485 downwards.
CAACTTCAGAGATCCAGTTCTTAAGGGGAACCGGCAGTAAGTCAGGGGTGGAAGTGGTGGGGGGTGTAATTTAGAAATTATATTTAAAAAATACTTTTTAAAAAATTGCCTTCGATGGTAAAGAGATTCTGAGTTATTTTATTTACTTTTGCCTTCATCTATATCTAATGGCATTCACTTGACACATTAGTGGTTTCCTGGTAGTGATTTTGAAATAGCAACTTTGAAAATTTGTACAGTAAAGAAATGCCATTTTGATTGTTTCAAAGATATGATAAATGATAACTAGTTGGCCTCCTTTATTCATTCTCTGTTTCGTTGAATTCATTGGTATTGAACACCCATTTTATTTCTGGACTTATGCTAACTATTATCAGTATAGCTAAGAACAAGGTCATTGTTATCATGGAGTTGACTTTCCAGTGGGAGAGACTGATGGCAAAGAAGTAGATAGACAATGTAGTATAATGTAGTGATAAATGCTAGAAAGAAAAATAAAACAGGAAAAAGGGATAGTGAATGCTGGAGGGAAGGCTCTAAGGAAGTGCCATTTAAGACCCAAATTATAAGAAGTACAGCAAATAAAGACAGGGGTAAGTCCATTTCAGGCTGGCAGAAGAGCAAGCATAAATGAATTCTCTGAAAGGGGAATTAATACTACATGTCTAGAGCAGCCCAGGGCAGCTCAGCTACAGAGAAGTGAAGGAGGGAAACAATGGTAGGTGATAAGGTCAGAGAGCTGGACCAGAAAAGAGGGGACTTGTGAGACACACTATAGATATGGGTTTTGTTCTAAGTGTATCACTAAAGAGTTTCATTCAGGGCCATAATTTGATTAATTTTTAATATGGCTGCTGTGCAAAGACAAAATTGTAGGGGACAGTGGGAGTGGGCAGGCAGTCAGAAGGCCACTGCAGGCATCCAGGTTAGAGATGATGTTGTTTGCACAGGAATGTTAGCAAGGGAGGTGAGAAGAAGTGGAAATTCAGGGTATATTTTAAGGTGGTGAAAACAGAACTTGCTGATGGTTTGAACTTTTAGCGGGAAAAAGTGAGAGATCAAAGGTTATCTGTCTGTGTGGAAGAAACAGCAAGGAACAGTATGAACAGCAAAAACAGCCTAAATTCAGGTTACAATTATGACAGAATTGGAAAATGTAAGTCACTTGTAACCATCATACTACTTTCATTTTCTATGAAGGTTTTTATTTACAAGCAGGTTTTAACAAGATTTCCATTGATCTCTCCTCTTTCCATTCAATACATTTTGATGTATCCTGCTTGCTTGAGAAGGAACCTCCAGGCAATTGAATCTACTAACACTAATTTTTCACGAGTTTATCTGGTTTCTCTTCTTTTCTTCTGGCTCCAGTAATTTTTAAAACATTTTCTAAAGGGAACAATCTTAGTAATCTTTAATACATATCATTTTTGTTTTTTAGTTGGTGCCTTGCCTAATCAAATTTTCAGAAGGATATTGTGCTTAGCTAGTTAAAAATTATGAGATTTTGAGTCATCTTTATAGATCGTGATTTTCAAAAATAATAAAATAACTGCCGAAATATATTAAAATGTATTGTTTCTAATTATTTAGAATAGTGAAACTCCTAAAAAAAAATAAGACATGTGATTATCTTCAGCCCTGATTTCAGAACTCAACCTGTGATTCACCTGTTATGGTTTGTGTGATGCTAAATGAAAGCATGTGGCACCAAGAACCTGAGGCTGCTTTTAGACCTATAATAGCCTGTGTAGTCTCTGCCTGAGACTTGGAGCTTGACATTTTTTTATTGTACAGCTCAGCTGGACTAAGAGGAGAGAACATAAAAAGCACTTTGGTTAAGCACGAAGACGTTTAAAACAATTGCAGCAATCATCTCAAAGCATTGCAATACTGCCAATATTAATGCGATCACGTTTTGCAGTTGCGGCCAACAGTCTGTGCATATGGAATGGGTTTTTACTACTCATCTCAAGTCAACCAGGGAATTAAATATCAGATTCCAGTTACTCAAACAAGAAATCCATTTCAACTATTCCTGAAACCCTTCCTCTCTGCAGGTGAAAGTGCTAGATTTGATTTTCTAGGAAGTAAAATAGATTTTTTTAAGTGGCTCAACCCTGTAGTAACAAACGAGCCTGCTGTAGCTTCACAGCATCCCTCAATATCCCTTTCAGTTGGTGAGAACTGCACTCCACAACCAGATGAAAGTATTTACTTTACACCCCCAACTGTTTGGTTTGGAGTTTGGCCAGTTGGACCCTCGTCATCAGCTTCTCAAGTTTACTGACCTCGTTGTAAGCCCCAAGTCTTTTAGGTGTTGGTTTTGCCTGCAGTATTTCACCTTTTCAGCCAAGATATGCAAAGAATTTATTTGTTTGTTTGTTTGTTTTTTTGTTTGTTTGTTTACTTGTGTGTTTGTTAGTTAAGAGTAAGCCTTACAATCTGAGTGAATTTATCTTTTAAAAAATGTGCCCCAGTAAGGGCTTGCTTGATACAAACTTTAGTTCTAAGGGTCTGGATCACTCACATGGTAAGAGAAGGATGGGAATAGAAGGAATAAGCACAAGGAAACATGAAGAAAAGTAGAAAGAACTGGGACAAATATAAAGGGCCAAGCGTGAGATGGGGAGAAAGCATCACGTGTCTAATGTATAAATGTGTGTGGCATAGGTGAGTGTTAAGGAAAATCAGCACCAAAGAGAAATATATTCTTTTCTCACTAATGATTTTTGATATTCTACATACCTGGTGTGTACTTGAATAGCATTAATTGATAATGATTTATTAAAGTCACCATACAGATATGCATCATTATGTATATTTTGTCAATTCAAATATAAAGCTGCACTGGATGACTTATTCATCTGGGTTTATTTGTGCCATTATTATCTTAAGAGAAGGAATGAAATCAAAATAAATGTATTTGTACAGTTGTTATCTAATGATTTTAAATTGTGCTAAAATATTTTCCTTCAGTCTTGCTTTAGGAAAATGTCTAAATGAAATTTTAACCTTATATATTAGAGGAAAGAAAAGTTGTTTTTTTTAAAACTTTTTAATATACAGGCTTTGAAAATAGGATAAGAAATAATATTCCTCAACACATTAATTATGACTTCTTACAATTAAACACATGTACTTCAAGGATATTTTCTTGGTCATTTTCTTCTCTATTAGCTCTCTTTAAGCAATGTCATTCGTCTTCATAACTTTAATTCTCACTTCAGTGGTAATTTAAATCTTCTCTCTGGACCCTGAGCTCTAGACATAAACCTAGAACTGCTACCTAAAATCTCACTTCTAGCTAAAATCAGTGATGTGCATTTCTGTAATACTCTTCTACAAAACAATCTGACAGCATCACCCTTCTGTTTCAAAAATTAAACTTTAATGAATCATTATTATGAAAGAGTATTAAGTCTAAACTCTATTAGTCAGGTTTTTCAAATTTTGTCTATCTTTTAAAAAAAAATTTTTTATTACTACCTTTCAGGCACTCTGTATCCTACAAAATCTTATCTTGCCATTTGTCATGATACTTTGCAGTTTCTCTCTCTGCCAGATCACTTGTTATTCCCTAGGGCAGCCATGGAAATGTGCTGTTAAGACCTTTTAAGAGAACCTGCTACAGGGAGCAGAGTTAACTCATAGCCTGCAGCAGCCAGCCCTGTGAATGCTGAGGCCACACAGTTCCCTTGGGCTACTCCCAGGTGAGTGAGTGAGCACAGCAGGTCACATATACTAACCAGTTCCTGCCCTGTGCAGTATTCATCAGATAGACAACTTTAGTTCAGGAACCCCTATCCTACCTGAGACTTTCTTAGAAATAATCTGTTGTCTGAAGCTCTTCCTACCCAATCCTTCTTTCCCTCTCTTCTTTCAAACGGGATAGAACTGCATCATAGTCTGAGATATTCCCCTCTGCTCTTGCATCTTCATCCTTTATTTTTCACAAGTATTTCCCACAATGAATGTGTAGCATGTACAGTCCCACATTGGTGTCTGCCTCTTGTAGGATTTTCTTTTCTTTCAAGATCAAATTCACATGTTATTCACCAGCAATTCTCTGGTTAACTACCTGAGAGTACATCTTTTCTCTCTGATATCTCATTTCCTTTCATTTTTCTTTTCATAGTATTTTGCTCCTTTTAAAATTTAGGACATGTTGAATACTGAGGTAAAATAAATCTTGTTTTTAGTCACTTAAAGGCAACCATTAGTATAAGAAGAAGAGGGTGAACACTTAGACCAACGTTTATAAAGAGGAAGATTGGTAAGCTTAGCTTGAAAGAACCTGGGTAAACAAAAACTGACTTGAATATCATAACCATTCACTCACATTTGACATTCTCTTGTCTGATACATAATGGCATAATTACCTGTAAGATATTTTTTAATTTAGTCTTCACAGAAAATTGACATTCCAAGGATCAGTAAGAAATCATCAGTCCCATGGATTCCCATTTTCCCTGCATGTATCAATGTGGTCCTGGCAAGATTGTGTTCTATACTTTGAGATGGACAATGCAGGACTCTAATCATTTAGACACCCAGATTCATGTGCGTGTCATTCTAAAAATTTTTTATCTTTTTATTTATTCTCCCTTTTTTCCACTCTCTCTACTACTACTGCAGTATAACTTTGCTTCTTCCATTTGTATCTCTCACTTTTATCATTTTGAGATAAAATACAACATAGAATGTGAAAAGCTCAAGCAGAAGCATGATATGTGCCATCAGAGTGCTCTGAAATACAACTTGAGGAAGTGAGCTATGAACTGTCTTAAAGAAAAGGTAAAAAAGAACAGGATATTTCCAGGCAAAAGTAACAATGTTTACACTAGAAGAGATGAACAAAAGGACACATTATTTGCTGATATTAGTGAAGACTTTAGTATGTAGGTGGAATTTAAGTTGCAAAGAATATGGAATAGATTTTTTACTTTATGATAATGCATTTGAAAATATTTTCTTATGGTAATAGTGAAGGTTTTTTAGGTTGTGACTTAAATAATCAGATTTGGATTTGGGAAAGATAACTGAGACAGTTTAAGGGTAAACTGGAAGAGAGGCCTGAGTAGTGCCTAGCATAATGTATTGGCATACCAATATGTATTTCTTGGATAGATAAAGAGTATATGCATGACTGGATACAGAGTCTATTCATTAAAGAGTTACTGACACCCATAGAAGTGCTTAGTTCCTATAGAGGAGAACTCCATCATTGAAATATTCCCAAATTTTGCAATGTTTGATTGAATATTACATAGGCTTGGAAATTAGTTCATAAATTCAAGGCAGTTACTAAGTCATATAAAAGGCAGAAACTCTTCACAGATTAAGTAGTGGTTATAAGAATGTAGTGATCATGGAATGTCAATTAAGTCAGAACATTTTCATGGCTCGATGTCAGTAAGGAAGCCTGTTATCACATATGAGAGTATATGTTTATAATCAAGTCCAACTGTGGCCTATAAAAAAACTATTCAGAGAAATTTCAAGGACTTCTTTGTGTTACTGTTGAAATCTGAGGTAAAAGTTAGCAACCATATTAGTAAGGAATCCTCAAAGAAGACTCTTAAAAGTCTACCATCCCAGCACAATTTTCTGGGCTACTCATGTGGTCAGAACTGTTATCCATTTCAGAAAACCTGAAGTTCCAGGTGGAAATGTGAACCCAGGCCTGGATGCCAGGGCTTCTCCATCAGATGTTGGCACTACCTCACGGTTCCATGTCAGTAGCCACTGAAGGCTACCATACACTTTTAACCCAATTAGTACCCATCAGCCTCCTTAGCAAATGTTACTTTATTTTAGCTTCACATAACTCTGTGAAATATCTATTATTCACATTTTATAGGCATTGAAATTATAACTCAAAAAGGTTGAATAACTTGCTATGGCAGCTAGAAATAGGTGAAATAGGCAATAAACAGGTCTGACCTTCCAAGTGCCTTTCCTTTGGGGCATTCTCACAGTATGATAATTCTGTAGATAAAAAGTATAAATATCAAACCTCAAGATTGAAAGCTATGCACCTCTTGAAAGGTAGGATAAAACATGAAAGTGTAAGCTTTATCTCACCACTCAAAACCTAAAATACTAAATTAATTTAACAAAATCTATAACAATCCTTCTTAGACTTTTACTTCATCAATTATTTCTTTACTCACACTCAAAACACAAACATACATTCCAATAAGGACATGATTTAAACTGATAATTTTTTAAATGGCAACCTTATAAGAAGAACGAATAGCTTATTCCAATATGTAGGAAGGCTTTTAGAGAAGCCTATGGAAATTTTATTGAACTACTTTAACGTGTCCTGCCTTCTACAAAGTAATGAAGATGTATTTTGCTTTTAAAAAAACGTTATGACAAACTAATGTCCTATAGATGACAAGAAGGTAAATATTTCTTTAAGACTCTTTTGAAGCTGAGACAAGAGGCAATGATTAAGAAACTCAAAAGAATATTAAAAGGTAATGTGTATATTTACAAAGTAAAATGAAAACTTTATTTTTTAAGAATGTCATTTTAATTGAATAGAGATTAAGATGTTACAAGTACAACCCATAGTTCTGGATAAACTCAGCAACTGGAAATTAAGAGTATAGAAATCAGCAGCAAGTAAGTAAATGGTTTTATTGATATCAGAGTTAACATCCTATTAAAATGCATTGAGATAGTTATATTTTCTCCTTTGTTTCTCACTGACAGCATGATGCAATTTATTCAATGATTTATTCAATTTCATTTCTTAAGTGTTTCTTCATGTGCTCAGCACTGTTCTGGGTTGGCACTATGGATAAAGCAATGAACATGAGAGAAAAATCATTGACTTCTTGTGGCTTACAGTCTAGCAAGAAGAGACAGAAAAATGTCACATGTAATGTGATAGGCAGAGATGAATGCTCTGGAGTCAGGAAGAGAGAGTGTGTCAGGAGTGAGTGCCATTTTATATAAGACCAGCAAGGTGAGCTTCCCTGGTAAGGTGAAACTTGAACAGAGGCCTGACGTAGATAAAGAAGCAAGCCAAGTAGATATCAACGGAAAGTGTCTTAAGCAGAAAGAACAGAAAGCACAAAGATCCTGAGTCCTTATGGGTTCAAGAAACAGCAAGGAAGTCAGTCGTGGCTGGAACACAATAAATAAGGGGGAGGTGATAGATGTGAAGTTAAGAAGGTAGTGTAGTCAGATCACATAGATCCTCACAGGCCATTGCAGGAGCTTTGACTTTTACTCTGAAGTAGATGGGAAGCCAAAAGAGGGCTCTGAGCAAAGAGTTGGCAGGACCTAAATTATGTTTTAAAGGCTTTCTGGCTACTACTGTGTGGAGCAGAGAGACCAGAAAAGAGGCTGTTGCCCTAACCCATATTGTAGTTTTAGTGTCCAAGGCTAGGCTAAAAGTCAAGGTGGTGAGAGAAGTGGTTGGATTCTGGATTACTCTAAAGGCGAGGCTGCCTTACACAGTTCCTGGCAGCAATAAGTAAGGGGAAAATGTATCACACTAGGAATTTTGGCCTGAGAAACTGGTTGAATGGAGTTTATTGACATGGAGAAGACCAGGTTGAAGGTAGAAATGTGAATGTTTGATGGGCATTTTATGTTTAAGTCATGTCTTATACATCTAAGTGGACACATTAACTAGGCAGGCAGTTGGTTGAGTACATACACCTGTGGTTCAGTGAGAGTCTAGACTGGAAATATGAATTTGGAAGTAATAAAAAATGTTATTTAAAAATAGGATATTAAATGAAATAAAGGGAATAAATGTAATGTACACACACTTTCATGTTTAAGTTTATAATATTTAGTTATCAGAAATTTAGCTTATTATTTCATATATAGTAATACTCTGAATATTTATTAATAGTATTTAATAATTAGTTTTAATAATATACTGAGTAAAACCTGCTTTTATATTCAAACATTTCGCTTCTATTTTTTAGCTTACTGAATAATTTCTAAGAGTCTTTATGATAGTTATGCCTTAATTATTTTGCACCTTTCTATAATGCTTAGTAAAATACTTGACAAATATTTCACCCAATGCATTATATTTATAACTTTATGGAGATGAAAAAAATTTAAATAAGAACCCAGATCATTTATTATGATAGATCTACAGCTTGGTGCTCTTATTATAGTACATTTTAAAATATGATCTCACCTGCACTCTAACAGTTTTTTATTTCTTGTACTTGATCACAGATTCTATTTAAAAACCTAAAATTCAGTTTTGTGGTGGAATTACAGCTGTTGCTGTCATTGGGATGCTGAACTGCTATTGCCTCTAACACATTATAATAATTTATTGAACATTTCCTATTTGTTATTTGATATGCATCATTTCTAATTTTTATAGCAATCTTATATGAAAAATTGTATTATGCCCATTTTACCATTTTAAATCTGAAGACCACGAATAATAGAAGTTAATGTGTAAAAGATTATAGACTAACAAATTACAAAGCATGAATTCACACTCAGATCTGTTTGACTTAAGAGATTTTTATTTTTACTCTACCATCACTTAATCTAAGCAGTCTGTATATAAAACATACACTAATAGATGTGTGAGACTGAGATATAATAGAAAATACATTCCTTTTGAGAAGATTCAAGAGGAAAAGAAAATGAAAGAAATTCAAACTTTTAGAACATGTAGAATATTGTCTTGATTCTTGGCAGCATGAGAAAAGAAGCAGGATGAAGATTTCTCCCTCTGTTCCTTAAAATTTCATAGATATGCCTCAAATTTATATTAGTGAGCTTTTAGAAAGTCATGTTGAGTCTGCTTTTATGGCTCACATTCCAGATATTGACTTAACATTGGTCAAGCACATAGTATGTACCACCTCCAGTGCTAGAAGCTGAAGACACAAAGATAAATAATTCATGGTCTGTTTCACAAGGAGCTTCTAGTTTATTGAGGGAGACAAATAAGTTAACAAAAAATCATAACAAGCTGAGATAAATGCTTATGTAGAAGACGTACACAGTTACTTCAATACATAGTAGAGGGAACTAATGCATTTCCTTGAGAAAGTGACGCCTGAGCTGAATCTTGAAGGATGAAAAGTATTAGCCAGGCAGGGAAGGTACTCCTGGAACAGGAATGGCACAAGAAAATACATACTTAAGAAACTAAGCGGCTTACTCTGGCTGGACCAGACACCTGAGAGTTGAGAGTTGGGCCAAGGGATGAGGGAGTTGAGTATTCAGGAAAGGGACTGGACAAGTAAATAGGTAATACATTATGAAAGTGTGTATAATTTATGCTTAGGAATTTGGACTTCAGCCTTGAAGGATTTCTAGTTTGGGAATGACATGATAAGATTCATAGTTAGAAAGGCAACTGGCTGTAGTGAGTAGAATTTATTGAATAAAGGACAAGGCTATTTGTCAATAAGAAAAATTACAGCTTGTTGCAATAATCCAAGTGAGCAAAGTCTGCAGCAGAGAAGATGGAGAGACATATAAAGCTTAGAAAGTTTAAAATTGATCAGAATTGTTGAGTAGGTGAGTATGAGAGAAAGAATAAGCCTCAAATTTTAGGCTTTGGAGAAAGGTGGTGCCATGGTCTGAAATGGCAAATCAGGAACAAGAACCATTTGGGACAAGAGTTCTGGATAATGATGAGTTTAGTTTTTGACACGTTGATATTGAAGAATGAATGAAGTTGGTTTCATAGGGCCTGTAGCATGTGTGTGTGTGTGTGTGTGTGTGTGTGTGTGTGTGTGTGTGTGTGTGTAAAGTCTGAAGCTTCAAAACACATCTGGGCTAGTGATATAAACTTGAGAGTCACAAGTATTTAGATGGAATTGAAACCATGAGGGCAGGGTGAGGTCACCTCCTAAGCATGATCTAAGATCACCTTCTCTAAGAAAAGAAAAAGAAGAGCAAAGAAAGGCAGGAAAGGTGAAGGAAAGGTAGTGCAGTGAAAGCAAAGAAAAGGAAAAGAAAGTAAGAGAGGAGTATAGAGTTTTGGGAAATCCCAGCACAAAAGTGGCTTAAGAAGGAGTTTTAGAATGATACATTCGAAGATTCAAAGGAAAATGGGAAGCGTGATGTCAGGGAACCTAGAGAGGAAATGATTTCAAAAGATCGAGAGGAAAGTTAAAGATATATCATTCAAAAATATATTAATTAGTTTCTCAATCTCAGGTAACATGAACCCATTCTTTAGAGTTAATAAAATATGTAACAAAATTCTAATAAATTATAAATGCAGTAAGATAGAAGTATGACAAGAAAGGACATTGACTACAAAGTTAGTTTTGGCTGAATTCAGTAAGCCTCTGAAATAATTTGAAAATCATGAAATTAAGATTTCAACCAATTTTTTTGATAGAGCCCTGAGCCAGTTACCACTTCTAACAGAATACTTTTCCTTCCCGACATTGCTCATTGCTCTCAAGTTGGCAAAATTTTAAATCTCCACATTTTTACCTAGAAATATTCTAAATTTTAGATATCATTCTTATATGAGAAATGACAGATAAACATATAGTTAGACAAACTTTTAAAGGCACCTTAACTTCTCTTTTATTTCATGTTTTCAAAGACCTTTACATATGTTTCCTCTGTTTCAGTATGAGGGTGATACTGCCCCAGACTGTCCAAAATTTAGCACTGAAAGTCCAATGTCCTGGACAACTACTCAGTCTCAAGCAAACCAGGAAATTCTGTCACCCTAGCAGAAATATTGTGCCTAAAAGATAAAAATCTATATGAGCCATTCAGTTGAATGAGCAGAAAACTAACACCCAAAAGTAATCCTCAATAAAGAAAATCAAGTTAAAAGCAAATAAATAAAATATAGAATTTCAATGTACAGTAGTGAAATCCAGTCAAGCTACTACTTATTATGCTAAGAATCTGTACAAGAAAAAGTAAGAAAAGTAGAGGTTATTATTTTTTCCCCCCCCAGATGGACAGAATAATAAAGCAAAGACCCACTATGGTACTTAGACTAATCTTTCATCTGTAATATATGCTATGTTTTGTCATTCTTTTTCAGTTCTTGGTATTTCTTCAGTGATTGCTTTAATTCTTATGTCAAATGGTTATTTAATCTTTATAATTTTCTTCATATTGGTCAAGTTCTTCATATTTTATTAGTTTTTCCTGTTTTCAACTCATTCTGGGTGAGATATAAGAAAAAATTGGTGATGTGACCTTCCTCAAGTCACCAGGAACATGGCCCTGAGTGCTGACAATGAGATGGCGAGATAATTAAAGCTAAATAAAAACAGCCCTTTTTCCTTTGAGGCTATAGATAGTGCAATGAAAACTATGACTTTTGGATAGTGAACAATCAGCTATTTTCCAAGTAGTCAGAACCTCTCAAAACTTGCCTATAAATCTCAAACTAACATCCTAAGCAACTAAGTAATTTTTATTACAAGATATTCAAAATTTTCAATAAGAAGACAGTATCTTCTCAATCATTTCATATCAATATTTATATCTGATTTCTCTTAAACCTATAGAATAAACCACAACTCCACAGTTCTTACACCTACCTGAATGAGTGGCCTTCCTTATTAAATATTAGACCTCCCAATAAATATTAGAAAGTACAGACACATTTTCATTCCTAAAGCTTGCAGCTAAATAGGAAAGCGAGTTTTTGTCAAGAATATACTTTCTGAAAGTTCTCCCTGGATGCCAGCCATGAGATTTATTGTCTTCTAAATTTGAGAGAATGAATATTGTGCTTACAAATTGCTTTTTCTTCAGCAGCTTGAATTACTGCCCAAATTTAACTTAACCCCTTTCAGTAAAAATATTTAGAATCAATATACAAAATTTAGTCTCCTATTAATACAACTAATGAGACAAAACATATACCCGGAGCATAGGACAAAAACCATTAGAAGTTAAATTGCGTTTCTATTTCATGTCCTCCCAAGGAAACTAAAATGTTATTATTTTTCATTTCCATCTTCCCTGTGTTAAATTGTAACTAATTTACTTTTATGTGGTCAGGTTTTAATTTATCTTTTGCTCTGCATTCTTTATTCTTCATTTACATCTTTGCTTACAGTAGGTTGCAGAGCAGTAGCTAAACAATGAAAATATTATATTTGGAACAACATTTTCAAAGACAATTTTCATGTACTAATTTATTTACCATTTACTGAACACTTGTTTTTGGCACTGAGGATATACTGGTGAATAAAAATAGCAAATTCCTTATCCGCATTTTACTTATATACACATGCACCCAGGGGTCAAGGACTAAAGAATAAAAAGCAGACAATTACATGATTGATACATACTACAAATATGTGATCTGAATGAAATAAATTTGAATGCGTGATAAAGAGAGAACGAGAACTACTAGATTAGTTTATTAGGAAGGCTGAGACCTAAAATGCTGGAAGGATCAGACTACATGGTTAGAGAATTCCAGATAGAGAGAACAAGTAAGTCACTACTAAGTTTAAAACAACATTCATGTGTTTTAGAACTAGGAAGAGAGAGAGAGAGAGAGAGAGAGAGAGAGTCCTGGATACCTAGAGCATAGTCCTGGATACCTAGAGCATAAGTGAGAATGGAAGTTGAAAAAAAGATGTATTCAGAAACCAAATTGTCTGGCACTTATAGGTTGTATTAAAGAGCTCGTTCATTATGAGCAGTGCACATTTACTGGGAGACAGGAGAGAGGTCTAAGGAAAAGAATGATAAGAAATAGTTCAGATTTGAATGATCTCTTTCAGTTGCTACTTGGAGATTTGGCTCTAGGGGAGCAAAAGAAGCTGTAAGAAGACAGTTGGGAAGATATTTTAATAGTCCAGCAAAGATAACTGTGCATAAAACTGGAATACTTTAAAAAAAAAAAAAACGAAAATAGACTCAATATGGTGTTATTTTTGTTTTGGGGGGGTTGTTTTATTTGTTTTTGTTTTTGTTTTTTTTTGTTTTTGTTTTTGTAAGCTAAACCTATGGAATTGGTAGTTCATCATGGGTAATGATTTAAAAAGAAGAAAAGAAAGAATCAAGGATTATTCTGCTTTTCTGCCAGCAACTTGGTTGGGGTTTGGGGAGTTGCTTTATCAACAGAGATGGTGAAGTTGGATAGGGAGGCAAGAATCAGCATTTCTGCCTTAGACTATTTCAGTGTGGGCTACCTAGGAGACATCTAAGTGGAGGTGTCAAGTAAGCAGTTGGCGACGTGATTTCTCACTTCAGTGAAGAAGTCTGGGTTTGTGTTATGAAAAGAAGAACTAAGAGAAGAAAATGTTTCAAGTTAGGAGTGACTAACTCCTTGGAATTCTGCTAAAAGGGGAAGCATGGACACACAGAAATAAACATTTTTGGAAAACTGATTATCCTAACAGAGGCATTTTCAGTGGGTGGTGGGGAAGAAATCCTGATTAGAGTGGACTGAGGCAAGAACGGAGTTTGAGGAGGAGGGCTTAGTGAACACTGCGTTTTTTTAAGATTTTTTAAAATTTAAGTATAGTTGATATGCAATATTATATTGGTTATATTCTTTTCAAGTGTACAATATAGTGATTTGACATTTGTCTACCTGCCATGTTTTTCATATAAGGTATTCTCATGTTTGTCATTTTCTGAGGATTTTGTTTTTCTTTTTGAACAATCAGTGACATCATTTAAACCTTTCTGTGGTCAAATTAACCTCCCAAGTCAACCCAGATTGTTAGTTACAGATTTAAGGGTTTGGAGAATGAGGTGATTTTTTATTTTTTATTTTTTACTAAATGATTAAAAGCAACCACATTCTATGACATAATCAATGAAGAATTTTTAAATTGTCAAATTAGACATGACTAATTTATATCCATTTATAAAATCATAAATTACACAGAACATTTTTTGTAGACTCCAATCCTCTTTCAAATATGCTGCACTGTGTTTTGTTACTGGGTATTTTCTTTTTTCTGGGTGTAATTTACCATTGACTTCAGGGACAAGAGGGAGGAAGTGAGACAGCTAAAGGACAAATGAGTTGTGGATCTTAAACAGGAATTTCAAAGAAGAAGTAACAGAAGAAGATGCTTTAGTCATCCACCTCGCAAAGTAATCATATTTAACTTTCAAAAAGTTTAGGAGAATGTAACTTAAATTTTTTTACTAGCAATATTCTTCTATTCATACCACAATTGGTTTAAGTTACACATGGTAGTAAATAAATAGACCATTCGCTTGATAAGAAAAAAAATGAAAACTTGTCTCACAGCATTTGCATCAATCTCCAATTTGGGGACAATTTTATATTGTATTTCATACAGTACATCTTCCATTAATTTTATTGCATCAGAGACCACTAGCTGCTAACCATGTACATATTCTGCTTCCTCCTTAGTATTAGACTTTTTGGTTTTTTAATATGTGCATGTATATAAAACCTACATTTCCCAGCTTCCTTTACAAATAGAGGTAGCAAATGAGGTAGAAGAAATATTGAATGCCAAGCAAAGATTTACATAAAAGTTCTCTAAAGGTGATGACTAAACTTAAAAGAGGCCCCTTTGCCTTTACTTCTTTCTTCTTGTAACAAAAAAGAAACCACTGTTACCGTCGTTTTCTTAAATCTATTTTGGGGGAAGAAATGGGACAAATGAGAAGTTAGATAACTGTAACATAATAGGATACTCTCTTAAGTTGCTAACAATAGCATGCAATTTGATTCTCAAAACTTTCACAGCTCTCTATTTTAATTATAAGCTACTATCTCTGCACATTTACATAAACTCACAAGGTCAGTTTCAGGTTTTGAAATATAAAAACAAAAAAATATAAGTTGCTGTTATAAAAAGATAACTGTAATTTTGTGATTTAATATGAAGTGCTAAAGTGTAATAATAGTCCATTTGTAATAAAAACAATGGCTTTCATTACTTTCCTCATGGAATATATTGGTTTCAGGTTTTTAAAACTATTTTTGATTTGCCTATGTTTCAGAGAAGCAGTAATTTTTTACAATTATATGTACTTGCTTTACAAATGTAACACGTAACTACTTGTGGACAAAATCACAGGAAGCACCTTCACTCTCTAGTTTACAATATTGTCAACATTTTGGCTCCTGCTTAGTTTTTCTACTTAGTATTAATATTTCTCAAGGTTATATATATCTCAAGATAAATCTTAGTTTAGGTTATATAAAGAAAATCTAGCTACTACTATTTAAACTTGTACAGTAATTATTACTAATTAAAATATTTCCCACTTGCCTTTAAAATTTGTCAACTTATTCTTTCAAAGGAATATTTTTATAATCTTCCACAGTAGAATTTTAAACTATATGAATCTTATAATGCTTAATTATCAGAACAGTGAAGCCTCATTAATTTGCATTTTTAATTGATGATTGAAATAATTTGGATAAGACAGATACTAAACCTGTGTAATAAGAACTTAAATCAAAAAATAAAGTTGATTTCAAGGTGTATGCAAAGGTATAAAGAAAACCTACACAATTCAAAAAGAATACTCATTTAATTTTCAAATTGTGTCCAAAGAGGACAGACAATTCTCTAATGTCATAGGCAAATGGAAAACTTAGAAATACAATTAATATTTCCTAACATGGGTATAATGCTTTTCTATAGTGCTTTCATCTTTCTCTACATTTTCACCTCTACCATTAGTTCAAGTTAGTGAAAACGTCTGTATACTTGATTATCTTCCAATAGTAAAACAAATATATTACTTAAATATTATCATTTCAGCTTAACGTGAAATTGGAGAAAGTTCAATGGATTTCAATAGCTAAATAGATGTAGATCAATGTAGCATATGATATATTTTAATCCTGGGACTGCACATATGCCCAATATAAAAATGAATTTTTGTTATATATGTCAGAAAATTATAAAAATAGAAATATCTTAACCTTTGATAAAGATCTCTTTACAAATAGCTTAAATTTAAATCACTGACCAAAACAAAAGTTGGGGTAAATGTGGGGTAACTAGAATGGGAATATAAAATGGCACAATCTCTTGGAAGATGATTTGGTACTTTGTTTTTTTACAGTTTAATATACCTCTACCACATGACTTAGCAATTTCACCCCTGGAGAAATGAAAGAATATGTCTATATAAAAACTTGTATATAAATGTTTATAAGAATCTTATTTTTAATAATTATTTCTAGAAACAACCCAAAATATCACCACCAGGTGACTGGATAAACAAATTGTGATGTATCCATACAATGAAAAACGATTTTAAATAAATAATTAATTCTTGATGTGTGGTAACAGCATAGATGAATCTCAAAATAATTATGCTGCATGGAAGAAGCCAGATGAAAACAATACATATTGCATGCTTTTATTTATATAAAGCTCCAAAAAATTCAAATTAGTCTTTAACCACCAAAAGCAGATGCCTAGGGAGATGCCTGGGGAGAGAGTGGTTATCAAGGAGGAAAAGGAGTGTAGGATTTAAAGAGGACATGCAGAAACATTTGAGGATGAATGATATTTTTATCATAAGTTCAGTAATGGTTTCCCAGAACTATACATACATTAAAAATTATAAATTGCACATATACCTTAAATATTTATTATATATTTTAAATAATACCTCAGTAATCTGTTAAAAATAAGTTGTTTTTAAGAACAAACTTAGAGAAAGCAAAGTTTTAATATTTAAGTAAACAAAACAGAAATATTTTTGTCATTTTAGAATTTAAAAAATAAATATACAAAATAAAATTACAAAAATGAAAGCTGGAGATTTTGACTCTATTTTAAAATGTTGAACAGAAGTCACAATAAGGAACAGACTGAAAAAGTAGAAAGTTTATTTCTAGAATAAAGAAATTCTACAATGAATTGAAAGAATAAATTTAATTTGAAATGGCACAGGATATGAGTAGGCAATTCACAGAAAAGGAATCAAAAATGTTTAGTAAGATGCTAAAAATTACGTTCACCCTCACTGGTAACCATGGTAATGGAAATTAAAATGATCATGAGTTACTATTTGTACAAAAGAGACTGATAAGAATTGTAAAATTTCGATAAAATAATGGCAAAGATGTGAAGAAACATGAAATATGCACATTGATGGTGACTGGTTTAACTATCTTTAAATTATTGGTATATCTTTTAAATTCAAAGACTAATAGTATTCTTTACAATCTAGCAAATCCACTACTAGGTAGGTACTCTAAGAAATTCTAGCATAAGTGCACAAGAAACAAGCATTGGGTTCTTTGCAGCATTGTTTGCAATACTAAAACAGTTAATACTTCTGACTGGGAGAAAACTGCCCTTCTAGCCTTTGCCCTGAAGCCAGACAATTCACTTCCAGCCTGTATGTTTCTGATGCCTTTTGAGCTGCTGCCCCAGCACTGGAGCTCAGAGTGAGCTTGTCGGCAAGTAGGTTCATGTGCTTGCTCTTTAAGAGAAACACCTGAGACTTCACTCAGTTACAATCTCCACTGTTTTTTACAGCCATAAGTTGTGGGGACTTCTCTTACTGGCACTGGAGCCCTGGGATGGGGAGCCTGCTGTGGGGCTGGGACCTCTTGCTCCTCTAGGGGGACCTCCAAAGCTGAGAGAGCCCTCTTGATTTTTAACCACCATACGTGGATGTGGGATCAGCCCTTTCTAGGTCTCTGCCCCTTTTAACAGTTTGAAGCTGGCTTCTTCTGTATGTCCCTAGTTATAGGACTTCTGTTTAGCTGGTGTTCAAGTGGTCCTCAAAGATTGCTGTTCTATAATTTAGTTGTACCTTGGACATGGTCATTGGGAGGAGGCAATGTAGCATTTTCCTACTCTGACATCTTGACCAGAGTCCTTGAAGTAAGTTTAAATATATCTATTTTAGATATAAGGAAAGAGAATTTAAATAACAATAAGAATTATACCTGAGTTTCAAATCCTTGGATTTGTTTTTTACCAGTTAACAATAAAATAAATATATTATCTGCTATATTTAAGCTATCTTTATATTGCCTATAATAAACAGGGGCTGCAAATAAATCTCAAATATGGTTATTTTTTAGTTTCCATCTAAATATATGATACAACTTTAAGATAAATCTTCTCATGCTGATCTGGATTAGTGAGCAGAGGGTAAGTTTTGTATTATATGTTAACTTGGTTCATCTGAAACATATCAAATTATCATTAGAAACACTCCTGTATTAACTATGCCATTGCTTGTGGCTTTTATTCTTTGACTTCCAGTTGGGTAATATTAAACAACTCTCTTCTACAACTTTCTTCAACTTGTTTTCTGTGGATTCCTTTCCTGGCACTGTCATCTTGCTTGACCTATCGAATAGAGTCTTGCTAAAAAGAATATATCAGAAATACAGAAAATCTCTTTAGTGGTAGAAGTGGTAACATCTGGTCTGGAATTTTTCAGGAATGGACTTTCTTTAAATAGTTCATAGTGTAGGATCTGGGACCTTTAGTTGAACCCATGTTGGACATACAGGAACTTAAAGAAATGTCTTGACCTTATCTGTTGGTGTTTCTGCAACCCATCCACATGAAGAAGCAACTTCATGTTTTTTAATCTTAATTTTAAAGAAAATTTTCTTTGCTCTGTATATACTTTCTAATTAAAGTATATAAAGCAATAATATAGAATAATGTCTATATTTCACCACTTGGCAAAAGATCTCAACATTCAATTGTCTATGTAATTTCTATAAAATCTCCTTGAGACAATGTGTCATCAGTAAAGATAATCTAAAAAATGTGGTCATCATTTGTTCATACAGATTATTCCCCTTTCCAGGCAAGGTAAAGTTTACACTCTTGATTGTCTCCTTTTGAAATTTTCTGGTTTCATCTCTGAAGACTATTCTCAGCTAAGACAAAATTCTCAAGTTCTTTTGACATTTAGTTGTATACAGAATTTTATCTTTCTCTTGTTTCTTCTTGTTTTTGTAAGATTTTGAACCTAGGAATTTGGATCTAGAAAATATACACTGTTCATATTTAAGCATGCTTTCTCCAAATGGCAGCAAAAATAGCACTGGACAGCTTCAGGAAAATGATGTCTTTATCGTACTTTTGGACTCTCAGAAAATGAGTTGCTGCATTCACTCCTCCCTGCATCCAAAATACTTCCTGAACAAGAAACTCTGATTGGCTTTACCTGGGTCATACCCACTTCTGGACTGAACCTAAGGGAATAGGGTACACTCATTGAAGCTGTGGTCTCATGATGACTCTTTTGGTGGCAACACTAGAGAAGAATATTCAGAGCACCATTGTAAGAGCAAAACCTAGAAATAACCCAAATTTCTATCAATAGAAGAATTGATAAATAAATGATAGTGTAGTCTAAGTGGGTGGAAGAAGAGCAGTTCTCATAGGAATAAAAGAATTCTCTTACTAAAGAAAGATGAAATGGCTGAACAGCCAAAAATATTTGTCTACTCAATTCAAACATTTTTTGAGTCAAGGAATAATATTCTCTATAAGAAGCCTTTCCCACTGAACCATATAAGTCAGTCACTTGTTCTCCTGAGGTACCCATGGAACATGTTACTGTTTTGTCTCCCTATCTAGACTGTAATTTCTTGATGACAGAGGCCATATCTTAGCCATTTCTGTATGTCCAGTGCATCATAGTGTTTAGTACAGAATAAATCCTAAAGTTGTTTCTTCTATCAGCAACACAATAAGCACTAGTTCTTCTACTCTTGCACAAGTTCAAAAAGACACATGCAAAAATAATTACTTTTGCTCTGAAGAAAAGTCTTTGCAGAAATGTGATTTAAATATAATCATTCTGGCTTTAAGCAATAGATGAGATGATAAATATTTCTTTATCTTTTGTAGAATAGCTCCTGATGACACAACCATTATGTTGATCAATGTTTTTACTTAAAAACTTATTTGTAAGCATATTTTAAATCTGACAGAGAAAATTATTCTTCAAAATCATTGCTAACACAAAATATGTCTCTCCTTATCATCTGGAATATTTCCTTCTGCTATATAATGAGAATTCATTAATGTCTGTCTTCATTTTGACTACCAAGAAACAAATAGATAAAATTTAATTCCCTTAGCCTAATTTAGGCTGTTTTTCTGGTCCAACTGTTTTTTAATCTTGTTCTCCAGTTTATCATGTATAAAAATCACCCATGTGTTTGTAGGCCTTACTCTCTGAGATGAACACATTACCTTGCATATTTTGAACTGATTCATTCAAAAATTGATAAGTAAATATGCATGTTTTAATTCCTAGAATAATCACTAAAATCATGGAAACAAAACACATTTTCAGACAAAAGGACAAAGAGGAAAGATAAAGAACATAATTCAAGCAATCTAAAAGAAGACAAGAAAAGAGAGACAAAGAAAAATAGAACTCCTTTGGGTGAATAGACAGAGAGAACTCTCAGTATCTGAAAAGTTTCTTCCTGGGTTATTGAGCAGAGAGTATTAATTAGTATGTGTATGTGTGTATGAGGAAACTACCAGGGATTAAGAAAAGACTGGAGAGAAACAGAGGTAACAACACATGCATTTAAAATATGAGGAGAATGTTACCAAATTTTATTAATGAGAATGGATCCAAGTCAAAAGCAAAATAAAGCAAATCAGATTCAACAATGTATGAGAATGAGAACATACCAAAAAAATAATTCCAACAAATATAGAAAGATAGCTGATAAAATTCAACTTCTACATGTGCTAGAAATTTTCACTAAATCAGGCATAGAAGTAAGATTCTTTAAATTATTATTGGAGTATATAAATTGATGAAATTCTTTATTAAGCAGTTTGGTCTTTTCTTGTAAAGTTCAATATTCACATAGCCCATGATGCAGCAATTCTGTGTTTATGTGTATACCCAAACACTCTCAATATATATTCCAGAAGACATTGAGAAGAATATTCAGAGCACCACTGTAAGAACAAAATCTAGAAATAACCCAAATGCCTATCAATAGAAGAATTGATAAATAAACGATAGTGTAGTCATACAATGGAACCTTATGCAACAGCAAAAAGGAATTAACCATATCTACATGTGTAATATGGATGAATCTTAGAAATGTTACACTATAACAGATTTTTCTGATGTACTTCATTCTTTAGCATAATGAATATGATAAAATTTAAGGTTACTTGATATTTCAGACATCTGGAGTGTATATATATATTGACAAAAACAGAAAACGACATGTTCAGTTATTGTGCCTTTGCCTGGTTGGTAGAGATAGAATGTGGCACGACACAGACTTCTTAGAAAGCAAAAAATACCAAGGTAATACAAATTCTGCAAAACAAACAACAGCTTTCAGTTAAAGAGTGAGTCTTCATCAGAAAATAAACATTTTTTAAAATACTGATGTTTTATTATATAACTGTGGTATATTAAATTTTATGTCCTGTTTAGGGTGTTATTTTATCAAAAAACTGTGAATTAAATTAGGATATCTTTTAAGCAGTAGTTTAATTGGCTTTTATGCAAAAAAAAAAAAACAGGTCAACATAATTATAAATTAAGTAAAATAATCAGAATATTTTTCAATTTTTATTTTTAATGCTTTGTAAATATGAAATATCCTTTCTTGAACTAACACTCTCCTGTCACTGTGGTCTTCAGACTTCAGTGTGCATCAGAATCACCTAAAATGCTTGTCAATACTCAAATCACTGGGCCCCAGCCCCAGAGTTTCCAATTCAGTAGCTCTGAGATGAGACCCAAAAATTTGCATTTCTAACAAATTCCAAGGTGATGCTGACACTGTTGGACTGGGGACCACAGTTTAATTACTAGTGTCCATCAGTTTTTGGCTTCAGATACTCCATAGCTCCTCTTCTGAGCCAGTGAACTGTGCAGGGTATGTATTAGATGGAGGTCATGCCACCTGAGTTCTGCCCACTACTGCGCTCAGGCTCTCATATCCACAGCTTTATCACCTCTATAAGAAAAGGTGGGTCCAGTACTCCCTACAGTCATTTCAGTTCTACATTTTGTGAGCTATTTCTCTTTTCAGGATTCAGCTCCAGAAGTCAGTGGATTTTCTTATTCCTTCGTATTAGGTGATATGTCATTTGCCAGTATGAATTTATAGAAACTTTGTCCACATCTGATAGGCTTGTGAAAATCAGTAACCAGGAAAAATTTTGTATTGAGAATTTTATCATTTTGCAATAAAATATTAATGAAACTAAGTGGTAGATATTTACAAAAATACACTTAGGCACATATTAAAGCACAACTTTAAATTTTTAGGGGCTAGGCAATATGTTATTTATAATGTGAGCATTCACACTATCTAAAAACATGTCAAGTAACTTTGATTCTGACAGAAATTCCTGACATGGAATTTTCTCATTGGATATTGACATAAGTGATTATGAGTCCAAGTTCAAGAAGTTTTCTAGACCTTGGAGATGAGCAGCTGTATTACAAAGGCAAATAAGATTCTATTTGGCTCTTCCACTGAACTTAATACTATTGATAACCTGAAGACAACAATCTAGTGCCAGCTTCTATAGCCTGGCTTCACACCTATTTATGTCTATTAGTACCAATGAACCTGGAGGCACAGGTATCTTCTAAGTGGGATAAATTCGCTATAGAGGAAAAATTGTGCAATTGAAATAATGTATGTGGGCTGTTTTTGCAAAATTTATATTACCTCATAAATATGCTCCCTGAGAGTCTATTTATAGATAAATCAGGAGAAGATGAACTATTGAGTCTCCACATAGGTGTGATAAATGGTAATACAAGCAAATGATGAGAATTCAAGCCCTACCTTTAGCCATTTATTTCTGACTTTACTGCTTAAAAGTTTTAGATTACAATCTTACTAATGTCCTTTGGTGATTAAAAGTGTCTGCAGGGGACTAAAGATGATTTGAAGCAAGAGTTCAGAATACTGATTCTTCTTTAACCATATTTCTTGTTCCTCCCTTATTTTGGGTAATAAGCTTGATAAATTCACTGTGTAGTGTTGACATGAAACACTGTATATGATGACTGTGATGCTACTTGGAATCACAATTTCAAAATTATTAGTATAAAAAATATTTTATCCAATGAGTATATTTCTCTTCAGATGAGTGGCAAAATTTTTAAAAATACTAATTTCTGAAGGAAAAGACACTGCATAGTAAAATTTACACTGTTAAAAAATATTTCAAATTATTTTGTATATCAGACACCCCAAAGTATATAAGAAAACATTATGATTCTGTGAGCTGTTTTTAGAGCTACAAATTGCTTCAAAACAAGCTGTTGAAAAAATATAAGAATTGGCTTTAATGTCTCTATATTGAATTTGTCAACAGCCCCAGATCATCTCTTCTCAGGGGGGCAGCCTGCTGACCATTGCTTATATTTTCTTCTATTTTAGCTTAATCTAATTCAGCACCCTAGAAGAAGGAAGAGAATTCTTCTGGCTCCTGACATTGTGAAACTAAGAGGTTTGGAGTTTACTTCTCTATGCATTTTAACCCAAGGTCAGTTTAAACCACAGAGGAGTGGATGTGTTTATGTTTACACATCGTGTGTGTGTTTGTGTATTTATTTTTATGCATATGTGTGTATGTGTGTGTAAGAAAGGACTGGCCTTTCTTTGCAGTAGACTGAGCTGCCACTGAGTTAGCATCTGTAGATTTCTGTAGCCAATAGAGGATAACCAGCTGCTGCTATTCAGTAATAACATCAGATTCCCAAGAAATTTAGTGTGTATGGCAGGTGTCATACTAATAACCCTTGAGATAAAAACTTTTGGTGTTCATTAAGCAGACAGAGTGCCCCATCTTTTCCAAGTAAAATCTAGATGTCTGTTAGGGCCAAGGAGAGAATAAAAGCTATAAAAATGAAATTTCTAATTATCACTTACTTCCTATAAAGGCGTTTCTCTTTAGCCATCTTCATTGAGCATGTCCTTAAATGATGTATACATAAATTTTCTGTGCTGGTATGAACTACTGAGTGTGTGAATTTGCAATCCAGTATTAGAAAACTGAGCCACGGGTCTCTGATGTACATGCAGACATATACACAAATCCATGTACAAGATTAAGTTGGGCCATACCCTATAGAATATAAGAGCTCTGAGCAAGTGCAAAGACACACATTTGTGTACTCGGAGCTAATGGTGATTGCTGACTGCCTGTACAATGTGTTCTCGTTTCATAAACTTTGATTCACCAGATTTTCTCACTTATTTATGTAGAAAGAAAGTTCTTTCATTTTATGTATAGCAGCCTAGCTTTACCAAAAAGTGTTTTATACTGATTTTTACTAGATTATAAGTAAATATCATGGAACCAGCTAAAAATGGTTAAATTACTTATGAGTTAGTTTTAGGCTATCATAGTTTATAAAGCTTTCAACATTCTCTTCTGAGCACACTTAAACAATTTTGTCTTTCTTACTTTGTAAACCCCTTCTCTTGGTCCAAATCTCTGGAATTCCAACTCTTTTTATTATTTTTCTTTATGACCCCCCCCCCCAAGTGTTGACATGCTGTGTTAGTGCAATCTAAAACCACAGACCCTTAGAATATTGGAAAATTTGGGCTTGAGCCCTAAATCACCACCATCTCCATCTGAGACATTGGTAAGCACTTGCTTTAAAGAATTTTAAATTGTTGATAAATTTTTTTAAAAAAACATTTTTTGTGTGAAATTTTGGGTCACTCTTAATTCATATACTTGTTTCAAATACAAGGTTGGTGATGTTTGTTTTTACTACCATGGGATCATCATTTTTATACAGAACCATTTATTGCCTGGGTGAAGAGAATTTGAAAATTGCTAATCCATTTTTGTACTTTAGAACGAGTCATTAAAGTCAGTTGAGAATTTCATTTAAAATGCACAACAGTAAATCAGCATTCAGAATCTTCCTCAGTCACTGTTACATTGATAGTTGTTGAGGAAAGGCAGTAAAATTAAAAGGAGGAGGAGAAGGAAGAGGAGGAGGAGGAGGAGGAGGAGGAGGAGGAGGAGGAGGAGGAGGAGGAGGAAGAGGAAGAGGAAGAGGAAGAGGAAGAAGAAGAAAAACAGACAGACGATAAAAACCTCCACTAGATTTTACTTTGGAAAGCAGAACACCTCACCAACTCTTTCTGTATTCAGGGACTAGCACTTCCTGCTGAGTCACTTCTCCACTTGCATAGAAACACAAACAGCATCACAGGATTCCGTCAATCAAGAGCTGATTTGACCTGCCATGAGACCTGAAATTCTCTAAAATGGAGAAAGGTGACAGTTGTGAATATATATAGAACCATTTGAGACATAACGTTTTCTCAGGAGCCTCATCTCACATGGTGAATGGGCAGTGCTGATATCATTACTTTTTAATTATTTCCCTCAGTAGACAGGTGTCAAACTCTTAGCCTAGAATAACTCTGGAGATTATAGATTCCGTAGCCCCTCTCTTGACAGTCTCATCTTATAGAAGTATTTTTGTAGATTAATAGATTTTTAATATTTCAACTGTTTTTTTAGCTTCACTTTAAACTTATTTCCTACTCACTAGCACTTGTAAACTCAATCCCTGTGTGCTTGCCTGCTGCTACTCCCTTCTCTGCCAAGGTTTTTCATTTCAGTTTGCCATCCATGTGTGTGGTTTTTATGATGATAGATATGGTCCCCGATAATATGCTGATAATTATCAGGGACCTCTGTAAGACTCTAAGTGAATTTAATCTATGAAAATTTTGGTTTGAAATAGATGAACTTTTCCTGCCCACAATATGAAGAAAATCATATTATAAGTGATAGTTACATCTGCACTCAGTTTTCCTATTGAACTTGGGGAAAGAAATAAAAGAAATTAACAGTAAACAGTGTTATAATGACAAACATAAAAAATCTTTCAATTACTAATTTTTAAAAATCTGACATTCTAACTAAATTTCAAAAGTATCGACTATATTACATTTAATAAGAACATACAAAGAGCATATTATATCCATTCTTTTCTATATAACTTTTATTAAAAGCATAGTCTTCTGAACCAGAATATGGTATATTAATGTTTTGTAGTTTTTAGTGTCTTTAATATCTTTTTTCAGATTCATTCCATACTATTTCATACTTTGTAAATGACATTATTTCATTTCAATTTCTAATTGTTGTTAAAATAAATACAATTGCCTTTTTTAATGTTAATCTTGCATCCTGCAACCTTTATCAAATTACTCATTAGTTTCAGTGCCTTTTTGTCAATTCTAATAGATTTTTGAGTAGCATTCCTATTGTCTGCTGGGTTTAAAGAAAATGTTGTGGACATTCAAAGGTGAAATGTGGCATTCTCAAAATATTGGTCATCTTTAAACATGAAGAACTGAAATGAAGTCAGAGCAGTGTAATTAAGGGCAAGCAGTTCCAATAGCCTAGAACAGAGGATGTATAAAGTGGTATGGGAAAAAGTCAGATTAGGACCAGTTTTCAGAAGATGTTAACAGCCTAAGAAAAATAATTTAAAACATTCCTTTAAAAAATGAGAAATGTCAGGCATTATAATATTTTAGGTAACTCAAACATGATTTGTTGAAAATTGATTTGGGTTATTGGAGATGACTATGGTGGATTAAATAATTTCTAAAATGAGTAAATATTTAATGGTTATTATTCATGGTCCTACTGACAGGCATGGAAAGATTTCATTAATTATTAAACTGCAAACTTCTTGACACTGATGATCCATCACAGGGTTAGGGTCCACTGTGAAATAAAGTGAAATAAAGTGACAAATATACAAGCATGGCCCATCTGTCTTCATCACTTTTACTAACCTGGGGTTCTAACTCAGTAATGATTAATGGGTATTCCTTTTGACTTTGCCACACTTCTATAAAGAAATAACACAGCCTGTGCATTATCATTATCAAATTACTCATCGTCTGTCTCTATCCCCCACCCCTAATTATTACTATATGTATAGGTGGAAATATAAACTTATTAGCACATAAGTGGAAATTTGAACTTACTAAATCATGACACAGATTCTCTTCTGTATGGATGTGGTATGTGGTATATATGTGTCTCTGTGTATAACACATTATTGTTTTTTATTCACTGCCACAGAGAAGGAAGCTCAGTTTTTTCTCTTTGGTCTGAGAAATTTTTGTCTTTTCTCCTCAAGAAGGACTCTTTTTATCCCTGTTTTGGCATTTCAAGGGTGGGTCAGAAGTTTCAAGTACTTGAGAAAAGGGATTCTTTGGGTAAGAACCAAGTGAAAGTTGGTACACTCTCATTGCCTTTGGAACAAAGAATTAAATCTGCAATGTCTCTGTGCTTACAGAGGTTGAATTATTATCATGCTATGAAGATTTTCTTTGACTTTTATGTAGTTGATAGAATTACTATTTTGAAAAACCAACACATTCTTTCTTTGCATCCATGAGGACCTTGCTATGGAATCACATTTCTTCCCTCTAGGTACTGTCACTGCTTCTGTTAACCAGCATTTATGGGAATATATGCCACGTAGTGTGAAAATGACTACATGTAGTACCTGTATTACTTATTTATTGCTGTGTAAAAAGTTACACCAAATTTTAGCAGCTTTAAACAGTGAATACTTATTATTTCTTACAGTTTCTGAAAATCAGAGATCTAGGAGCCATTTAGCTGTGTGGTTCTAGCTCCAGATCTCTCTTGTGTTTGGAATAAAGCTCTGAGTCAGGGGTAAAGTCATTTGAAGGCCAGAGGATCTGCTTCCAAGCTCACTCACAAAGCTGGGTGTTAGACTTTACTAGTATGTACTATTAATGTTCCCATATTATAAGTAAGGAGACTGAGGCCTAGCAAGGAACTCAAACCAAGTCTAGTGCCATTGTCTTTGGTTTTAACCACTATGGTTAAAACTCCTTAAAACTCCTGATGCTTGGAAAAGCATTTTGGAGTATTTACAACAGTTATATCTCTTTTTAGAGAAAACAAAATCTAAATTTACTTTAAAGAGGACCCACTCCTTCATTCATCTGAAAAATTGTTTGGGTACTATTATGATTTTAATATTTGTATTTATTCATTTTATTCCGAATGCATACATGAGGTATTCTGAATCAACAGTAGATTTCTTATGAAATACTTCACAGTATATGATAAATGAGTCATATTTCCTTTGCCCTAATACCTACCCATAGAGTGACAAAATGGGAGCCAAGTCAATTGTGTTATACAGTGGCCAGACTCATTCATAAGCAAGGAAGAGAAAAATGATTTTTCTATGCTTATGAAGTGGTAGGAGACAGATGTCCATTCATCTTCTAAAAGGATCTCCTTCTTACTCCAGTGCCTTTGTGTATAAATAAAATCTTTCCAGACATCAGAAACATGATGGAGTGAGAGATATCTCCAGATCTCTGCTTTTCAACAATAAGCTGAACATCTAAAACTCAACAAAAAAACACCCAACCTGCAGGTCAGCAAGTCTAAGTGTGCTATCTGCGAATAAGAGCTACCACAGGAATTGAAAAAACAACTAGATCAGCAGAAAGAGTACTTTTAGCAAGGTGATTGAAATCCTCAACAAGAACCAAATAGAATTTCTAGAGATAAAGAACACACTGAAAAATGAAATAGCGAGCTTGGGAAATAGAGTTGACCAAATAGAGGAAAAGATTAGTGATATCAAAGACAGAAATCTAGATATAAATCAGAAGGAAGAAGAGAGATACTGAACAATGAAAAATAATGAAACAGAAATACAAGAACTAGCTGATACCAAAGGGAAAGGAAATATTATAAGAATGTGCATTCTCGAAGGGGAGGAAAAGGAACAGGTATTAAAAAACATTTTTGGACAAATAGTTGACAAGAATTTCTCAAATCTAAGCAGTGAGCTAAAGCTTGGAATTCAAGAAGTCAAGAGAACATCCAATTACCTCAACCCAAAAGGGCCTTCTCCAATACACATTATGTTAAAATTATCAACAATCAAAGACATGGGTGATGTCAGAAACATTGTGGAATGAGTGACGTCTCCAGATCTCTCCCCTTGAAACAACAATAAGCTGAACATCTAAAACTCAACAAAAAACACCCAAACTGTACACCAACACGACCGAGTGTGGGATCTGCACATGAGAACTACCACAGGTCAGAAACCCAGGTGTCAGGTGGTGGACTGGGAGAAACAAAGAAGCTGCCTCTCACAGCTGCTGCTGCTCTCTGTAGGAGGAGGGATAAGAGAGAAGGTGTGGCAACTTCTCTGAACAGTCCTGCCTGAGTGCTGTGAGCTCCACATGGTCGGCAGCAGAGCCCATCATGACAGAAGGCAGAGAAATGGGGACAGCAGAAAAGCAGGACAGCAGAGAAACAGTTGATTTTTACCAGCCATGGTTACAAAACCAAGACTGGGCTGCAGTCCCCATTCCTCAATCCAGAGGAACCCTCCCCCCATACCCTCCAAGACAGAGCACTGTGGAACCCCACGGGAATCTGAGCAAACACTACCAAAGCTGTCACTAACACTGACAGGAACTGGGACTGAGGAGAGCGAGCTTGATTAAACATCTATAATAATAATAAAAAAAAAGACATTATTAAGATTTTATATAAAGCAGAGATACAAGAGGCTTAGACGCCACCTACTGGAAACCAAAAGAAAAACACCTTCTTTGCAACAGGCTAGGGACTATTATGTAATAAATCTTCTTTCTGGAAAAAAATATCAGAATACACTTTTGTAGGCGCCACACCTGGCTGGCCCAAGGTCTGGCTGGTCCAAGTTCTGATTGTGATTCAGGCCCATGGCTAGGAATAGGACCCCAGATTTAGAAAATATATAAATATACTTGAGCTTATTGTATCATGCATGTGTGACTGAATGCCACTTTTGTACTCTATTATGTGAGGAGACATGCAGTTACCTGGAGAGCAGAAGCGGAGAGCAGAAAGGGAGAACAGAAAGGAGAGCAGAAGTGCACTCAAGACTGCACACCCCATGCAATAGACTGCTCCTCACCACCCAGAAGAACTGTGCTTCCCATCAGAAGTGCACTCCCACAATAAAGTTAGTGCTTGCTGTTTGATCCTCATGTCTGCCTCTTATGCATTCTTCCAACTCAGTGTCTCACCATCGAACCTTCCCTTCTCGGTCAGCAATACCACTGACATTTGGCAGAGTGGACACAATCAGCTTGGCCCTGAAAATTGGTGTAGTCAGCCTGACTGATCCACCAGTCCTGACATCACAAACAGGATCAGCATCCCGCTGACAATTGGCGCAGTCCACAGAATAAGGTATGTATGGCCCCCAATGCTTCGGACAGTTCTCAGGTGGAGGACATGTGGCCCTGCCTCCCAGTGGTATCCCATGGCTGCGTGTCTGGCTACAGAAAAGCCTGAAGGGGATTGGGGATGGAGTGAAGCCATGTCGAGAGGATGTCCAGAAAGCCCTGGAGATGTTGGAGTTGAATGTCTCCACCACACACCTAGAGGCAGTGAGTCAAGTGGCCTGAAGGTTCAGGATCAGGCTCCGTGAGTGCAGCAGCTACAATGCCAGGAAGAAGCATGTGAAAAGTTGCTGGAGGCAGTGGAACATATGCTGCAGGACCCTGAAGGGTCGATGCCATCATCCAGGTCTGGGAGCACACTGGCGGTACCCCAGCAAGCACAGCTGGTGATACAGCAGCAGATTGAAGTAGAACAGCCATTGGCCCTGGGTGGACAAGCTGACAGAGCCTCCCAGGCTAAAAAGCAAACCACCTTGGTCCAGCACCCCCCACGGAACTCCAGAACCTGACGAAACAGGTATAGCAAAAACCCAGGAAAATGGTTCCAGGGTGGCTGCTTCAGCTATGGGATGAGGGGACCGAAGGGACTGAATTATCTCCAGAAGAGATAACTCAGCTGGCCTCCATAATGGTAATACCATTCCCTCCCAGGCAGTGCCTCCAGAATGTGGCAGAGTGAGGGAGGGGCTCAAGCAATGCTTCTTAATTAACTAGCTCATGTCCGCTGCACAGACAGTGTGGGCTGACTGGGTGAGCTGCCAGAGATAGTAAGCAGATGGACCACGTACTTAGATCTGGTCTAGATAATTTGGTAAATAGGCTGAGCAGTAACCTAATGAAATGCCACTGGTGCTGTGGAATCAGCTGCACCTTGACCAGCAATTGACTTTTATTCCTGAAAGGGAGCCAGTTGACCTGTGTGGCCTGACAGCCTGACAGCTCCTGGTACTTGACGATTGACTATTGGGAGCTGAATAAAGTTATGCCGCCTCTGCATGCTGCTGTGCTGAATGTCACAGATGTTATGGACCAATTGTCACATGAACTTGGATGATACCATTGTGTGATGGACTTAGCAAATGCCTTTTTCTCTAGCCCTACTCTATGCTATAGTCCCGTAGTTCAAGAGTTAGCCACATGGAAACAACTGCCTGTAGTCTGATTCTCTTGCAGGACTGAAAGCAGTGGTGACCAGCCTGTGAGAAGCTGTCACCAACTAGGATTGGGCAGTCAACTAGGACAAGGTCCAGGGACCTCGGTTCTCTCTCAGATTCTTGGGAGTTGTCTGGTTGGGTAAGACAAAAGTAACAACAGCTTGATACAAGCACAAAAAAGCGCAGAAGTGCAGTGTTCTTTGATAAGCACAGGAGTACGATTCTCTTGATAGAGAAACAACTGGCTGCCATTATGCAGCGTTGCTGGCAGTGAAGATATCACTGGCCATAATCCCTGTGGAGGTGTGGCTGTGGCCTTAAAAAAGACTCTTTGTACAGATTCCTATGCTGTTTAAGTGGAGGGATGTACATGGAGCAATGGGTGCAGTTTTCTGTGAGCCCCCTGTCCAGTCAACTGTTGAGGTGAGTGTAGTTCCGATTAGAGCTCCTGGCGGAGCCTGCTGAGATGGGAGATATACCAAGCATCTAAGTAAAGGGTTGGACTCCCATCCCTGAGGATGCCTGGTAAACAAATGGCTCATACCATGGAACACATAGTAAAATGATGGGGCTATCATTGATGTGAGCACTAGCACAAGTTGCTGTGTCACAATGACCTTGATGTGCTGAGAAGCACCCAGAGACAGCAGGTAAAGAACACCACAGGGCTGATGCCCTCCAGGGCTGAACCACTCCAAGAATGGAAAGTAGATTATGGGCCCAAGGTAATGCCCTCCAGTCCAGGTCCTGTGCAGTGATCCTGTAATGGTGGAGTGTGGGCACCAAGCCTGGTTGGCCCAAGGTCTGGCAGGTCTCTAGGTGTCCTGAAGAGCAGAAGGAAAGAAAATAAAAGGGAACAGAAGCACCCATAAGACTGTGCACCCTGTGCAAGAGACTGCTCCCGCACCTCACAACAGAACTGCACTTTCCAAAAGAAGTGTAACCTCACAATCAAGTTGATGCCTGATGTTTCATCCCCATGTCTGCCTCTTGTGCATTCTTTCAACGGCATGTCTCACCATTGAATCTTCCCTTCTTAGTCAGCAATGCTGGTGACACTTGGTGAAGTGGACATGATCAACTCAACCATGACAATAATTCAACTCTGCTGAGTTAATGGCCTGATCGATCCACTTGGCCCTGATAACTTCCATTAATTACTAGGTGGAGAAATAGTTCATTAAACACCATAAACAACCAAGGTCACAAGAAAGAGAAAAATCTCTAGAAAAATAAGCTTACCGATGCAGAAATATGGAAGCACAAAAGACTCTGAAGTGACAAAGCCATCCTGGGAAAAATGAATGAGGTTGGAGGTATCACTGCCTGACTTCAAATTATACTACAAAGTAACAGTAATCAGAATGGCATGGTATTGGCAGCAAAACAGACACATGGACCAGTGGAATAGAATTGATAGTCCAGAGTAAACCCATATTTATATGAGCAAATAATTTTCAACAAAAGAGCCTAAAACATACAGTGGAGAAAGGAAAGCCTCTTCAATAAATGGTGCTGGGACAACTAGAAAGCCATCTGCAAAAGAATGAAACTAGACTATTGTCTATCACCACACACCAAAATTAAATCAAAATAAATTAAGGACCTAAATATAAGACCTGAAACAATAAAAAGTATAGGAGAAAACATAGTAACTGAACTCAAGAACCTTGGACTTAAAGAGGACTTTATGAATTTGACCTCAAAGGCAAGGGAAATAAAAGCAAAAATAAATGAATGGGACTGCATCAAACTAAAAAACTTCTGCTCAGCAAAAGAAACCTTTAACAAGTTAAAGAGACAACCATCAAATGGGAAAATATATTTTCAAGCAATGCCTCCAATAAAGGCTTAATATCCAAAATATACAAAGAACTCACACAACTCAATAATAACAAAAAACAAAACAAAACAAAACAAAACAAAAAAAACATTTCTATCAAAAATGGGCAGAGGACCTGGACAACCACTTCTCCCGAGAAGACATACAAATGGGCAAAAAGCATATGAAAATATGCTCAACATTGCTAGCTATTAGGGAAATACAAATCAAAACCAAAATGAGAGACCATCTCACACCTGTTAGAATAGCTATAATCAACAGGGCAAGTAATAATAAGTGTTGGAGAGGATGCGGAGAAATAGGAACCCTCATACATAGTTCTTAGGACTGCAAATTGGTACAGCCACTATGGAAAACAGTTTGGAGTTTACTCAAAAAACTAAGAGTTGATCTACCATATGTTCCAGCAATCTCTCTACTGGATATTTACCCCAAAAACTTGAGAACTCATATCCAAAAAGATATTTGCACACCGATGTTTATAGCAGCATTATTCACAGTGCCCAGGACATGGAAGCAACTGAAATGTCCTATGATAGATGACTGGATAAAGAAGCTGTGGTGTATATATACACAATGGAATATTATTCAACTATAAGAAGAGGTAAAATACTGCCATTTGTGACAACATAGATGGAACTCAAGATAATCATGCATCAGGGTGGCTCCATAGTGTAGTGGTTAGTACATCTGCTTTACACACAAGAAGTCCTGGGTTCATCCCCCAGGTGGAGCAACAACTATACCCCAGGTGCACCAGGCTCCCTAAGTGCGCCGGGACACCAGGCCCTGGATGTGCACTCCGAGCATGTGGGAGGAGACTCCCTGCCTTCAGAAATCCAATCCTTAAGGGGTAACAGCAACATCCATAGATCAGGGGTGGAAGTGAGAATGAGGGGGAATTAAAGAAGGGGAAAAACTTTTTTTAATTTTTTTTAAAAAGAAAAGATTTAAAATCACATGATATCATTTATATGTGAGATATAAACCCGAAAACGACAAATGAACAGGACAAACCAGCAGAGACTCATGAACGTGGACAATAGACTAGTGGTTACCAAAGGGGAGGCGGGGAGGTGAGCAGGGGGAGGTAGATGGTTGAAAAGGGGTCAAATGTGTGATGACATAAGGAAATCTAACTATGGACAATGAACACAATACAATGTATATAAATATAAATTTTATACACACACATATGTATGTATGTATGTATGTGTATGTATGTATATCTACACCTTACTCTTGAATTGTTTGTCTGAAACTTACTGGATTTTATTAACCAATGTCACCATAATAAAAATTAAAATTAAAAAATATATAAAACTGTCCTTATTCACTGAATAAATGAATGAATGAATGAATGAATGAATGAATAAAATCTTTCCAGAAGCCAGAGACTCTCTCCAAATTCCTAGATTTCATTCCTTCTTAAAATAAAAACATCTAGAAAGATAGCTGTTTAATCTTTCTGGCATATTGTGGGATTAACATAGGAGACTAGTCTAGATTGTAGCCATCAGCCCTCTTGTCAAAATAAGAGTTTTATTATCTTTTTGAGTCAGAATAGTCTACTGAACAAATGGCTACAAATCTAATTCTCATGGTGTGTGAAAAATGTCAGGGAGTTATAGCTTTTTACTGGAATGCAGAAAAAGTGAGGGCGATTTTATTTCCTCATAGAGATCTACAGAAAAGGGCCTCTCTCTCTTCTGAACAACTTTGATTTTTTCCCTGTGTTTTTTCAATGAAAGATAAATCTTTTCAAAGGGCCTATAGCCTTTTACTTACCTATCATTTTGCATATTAGAACTAATAACTTGAGGTGTGTCTGTGTCAGATGCATCTCATTATCAAGGCACTACCCAAGATTTTTGCATGTGGTAATCACTTAAATATTTGTAATATTAAGATGAAATGATAATATCTCTAAAGTGAATTCCTGATCTATAACTTTGTGTCTTAATCCTATTTTGTAAATACTAGCAATAATAGCATATTTATTTACTACTTACTATATTTCAGGTACTATTATAGATGTGTTGTACAAATTAATTAATGTTCATAATTCCACAATAATCTATGAGTAATGACATATTATTATCCCCATGATGTGTCAACTGAAGTATAGAAAATTTACGTAATGTACCCAAGATGAAGCACCTGGGCAATTGCAGAGCTGATTTGAACCCAGGCACTAGATTGTTAGCTCTTAAATATTATGTGAGTTATATGTGATTCCTTATTTTACAAGTAAATCCTTATTTTGTACCTTCTATAAATGAAGCACTGTTTTAGGCACTGTAAATATATCATTGTACAACTATTCAAATCTCTTACCTTCAAGGAGCTTATTTCCTGGTTATTGCTAGGATGGGACAGGTAAGGAACAAAAATTAAGCAAATAAACATACATATAATATAATGTTAGATTGGTAAGTACTGTGGGAAATAAAAAACTAAACAGAGTATCAATATAGAGACTAAAAGGAGCTGCTAGTTTATGGTTGTCAAGAGAAGTCTTCATTAAGATACTGTTTTTGCCACGTGAGTTGCTACCTAAACTGTGGAGAGCAACCTAAAAAATAATGTAGACTAATTAAAATAAAATATATTTGAAAAGAAGATATCAGAGTCCATTGCCTAAAATAAAGTTTCCATTTTTACTGCAAACATTGTTGCTATAAATAGCCTTATAAAGGCAGTTTAGACATGTTTGGACATATCTGTGGGACACATTTTTATAGGTGAAATTGCTAGCTTATAGAGCACATATACAGTCAATCCTTATTATTTGAGGATTCTGTATTTGTGAATTCACCTACTTGCTAAAGCTTATTTGTAACTCTGAATCAATACTTGCTGTGTTCTCACAGTCATCTGTGGATATGTACAGAACTGCAAAACAGTCAGGTTGCCATGGACATTCGCAGCTGTGGTTGAACAAGGTGATGCTCTGCCTTCGTTTCAGCTCTTACCCTGGAAACAAATGTCCTTTTTGAGATCTATTTAGTTCCACTTTCTTCATTTTTGTGTTTTCCTGTTTAAAATGGCTCCCAAGCCTAAACTGAAGTGCTATCTAGTAATCCTAAACTATAAAGGCTGTGCTATGCCTTATGGAGAAAATACTTGCAATGAATAAGCTTTGTTCAGGCATGAGTTATAGTGCTATTTGCTGAGTTCACTGTTAATGAATTGACAATGTATACTAAATACAGTGTCTTTAAAGAGAAAAACACATAAAACAAGATTTTATGCTGATCAGATGAAGATACTGTGACCAGAGGTCTGCAGAAACTTAATTCTGTATTTCCCCTAGGAGCAATGATTCAGTATCTGCTAATTCAAATGTTTGCAGCAACTTTATAGACCATAACTACCATGAATAAATGAGAATTGACTATATTTACAATTTTGATAGTAACAGAGCTTCCAAGATGTCTGTAGCAAATTATACACTAACCAACAATATACAATTACATAGTGAAAAAATCAGTCTTTTCTGGATTTTGTGCTTTACTTAGAAAGACCTTCTTCTCTCATGTGAATAAATTTTAAAATGTCTTCCATATTTTCTTTTAAATTTGATTGTTTATTATTAAAATATTTAATTCAGCTGAATTTGTTAAGTGGTAGATCCAGCTTTACTTTTTTTTTTGTTGGTTGAAACCACCATTTAAAAAACAAATCTATTTGCTTCACTAGTTTAAAATGCCACATTGGTGGCATATATCAAATTCCCATATATACTTAAATCTCTTTTGTTTCCAATTTTTAAAGTATACTGGCATAGAAAAAAAATTCATCAACATATTTATACCAAATAAATGAAGTGGAGCCTAAATAGTGAGCCTAGTTGGACTGGCCTATGTTGTTTCCCAAATGTTTTAACCCATCATTTCTGTGGGAGGTTCTGTAATAGTAGAAAATTAATATCAGATGATTCTTCATTCCTTAGAGCTCTTGGCTGAAACTAAAACAGAAGTGCCTTAAATCTGCTAGTGTAGATTTTGTAACTTTTCTTCATGCTGTTGCCTCTAACAGGTCTGTATGCAGTGAAGTGGTTCAGCACTACTATTCTAGAGTGACATTCCAGTGAGCTGAAATGCATTCACTCTATCCCTAATTAAATCTCTGTGTTGTTTGGAAATATTATTTTATTACTGAAAAATTCAGACTAACCTACAGGCAAATAATAGCCTACTAAATATAACAGACCTCACACATCCCTATGATTCTACAAATTAATGGTTTCATATAAAGAGAGAATCCTGGCTATGGTCAAGAAATCCAAATTAGTTATTTCTGCCTGCCTTTTCTAAAACTGAGTCCTTGAGCAGGTAACAGAGATTTTTGATGCTGAACACTAATAGTTCTGATCCTGCTGACAAACCTCCAATTAAAAAAAATAATTGTGTACTTTTTATTCAATTTTTTAATATGATATTGAAAGTTCACAGCTCCCCAAGTAACTATGTGACAACATTCTTGGGGGACTTATAAGAGTTACCCTTCCTACTCCCCAAACCCCAGAACCAAACCACAAAGGAAATAGTAACAGAAGTAAGATCTCATGGAAATTTTTACAGAGAGGCTTCCTCAACTGAGGTCAGCAATATTTTAATTCATTTTTTGCTGAGCAGCTAAAGTCTTTGAGGTAGCTCAAATTTTCCATCTGCTTAGTGATCTCTGTTTTTACCAGCAACTAAAACAAGACCAAAAGTAGCTCATCAGCCTAAGTAGTCTCTCTTCACACACAAAACAACTCTATTTTGGAGACTGAATTTGTTCAGCAGATCCAGGTTGGTTTTTGTGTCAGGTTTGATGCACCTGAACTCCAGTTATTTACCAGTACTTTTCAGTAGAAGATCTGGTGCTTCTTTGTGATTTCATTAATGGAAGCATCTTCTCTTGCCTTATTGTCATACATAGCAGAAGGAATATACATGTTGACTTTTTGCCTCATTAAATTTATTTGAGTCTTCTATTGGGCCTGCAGGAGCAACTGGAGACATTTGATGGAGAGAGTATTTACTGAGATGCTGTCTTTCAAATACTCTGAACATTAGATAAATAAATGTCATGTTTTATGAGACATAAAGTAGAAAGGAATCAATGTCATGGAAAGTAAGATAAAGTGCTGTGGAAACTCAGAGGGAAGAAAGGGATCATTCAGCCTGGGGGGTCTGGGGCCAGAGCACACTGTTGTACAAGTCTCTAGGTCACAGGAGATAAAAAGAAGCAGCGGACAGGTCTTTGATGCACAGCCCAACTCTTTTTGTGAGATCAGTGTTTAGGTCAGCTGATAAAAGAGCTTCCACTCAAACCCCTTCAAGCCAGCAAACATCATTTCTCGCTCTTTTTCTGCTGTGGCTGAACAAGGATGGGCCTTTTCTAATAGCTAGATATGGCAAGCATTCGTTTCACATAATGACCTGGTAAAAAGTTGAGGTTAGGCCACAGTCCTGGTGATTTCTGGGTCTGTTTGTGACCTTCAGCTGTTAATAGTGGCAGCAGGATTGTTGCAAGGAACAGGGGATAAGACACGGGAAGAGCAGCTCATAACTCTTGACACTTTGATGATGATGCTCAAACATTCCAGGAAAGTGAATGTTTTAGAGATGGAAGGTATCTATTGAGAATTAAGTAAAGAGATCTCATCTCTGTCTTATAAGAAGAAGGTATTTTTTTAAAAAATTGTGGTGTAAATTTTCTAACGTATACAAAGTAGAGAGAAGAGACTAACGAATCCCCATGTAGCCATCAGCCTGAAAAGAGCTCAATAACAGTTGAAATAACTACACTTTGTCTCACATTTTTACTCTGCAAGAATAAATATTCTAAACAAAAAACTTACTGGAACAAAAATGTACTATTTAGTATTCTAGTAAAGATGTCTACTTTAATTTCAGAGATTAATTTATGATATAACCGCTTGTGCAAAAATTATTTTGGTATTTAATATGAAGGCTTCATGTCTTGGATAAATCTGGCTAATTTTATTCTTCCATTTATATATTTAAAAGTTTTAAGCATATGGAATTAAATATATCATTCTCAATTTTTACAACACTTTTGTCGAGTCGTCATTAGACCACAAATTTTATTTGATCATAGGACAAATGTGCTCAGACTTTCTGTTTTATCAACATGTAATATCTTTTCTTAATTATTCAGCAGTCAGTTCCACAGATTCTCTCATTCTTCTTTCTTTTTGCTTCCCTCTGGGCTCTTAAATTCACAGTCACGCATTCATCAAGGAAGAACTCTGTCAAGATGAGGAATTTAATTAAAAACAATCTATTGTGCCACTTTTTACCATTCCTGCAAAAATATCTAAAAGAGCTAGTAATGAAATCTCCAAAAGGCACTAATTTTGGCAATTTTACCTCTT
The DNA here is from genome assembly GCA_030015415.1 of Cynopterus sphinx. Taxonomy (NCBI): domain Eukaryota; kingdom Metazoa; phylum Chordata; class Mammalia; order Chiroptera; family Pteropodidae; genus Cynopterus; species Cynopterus sphinx. Next base: position 33,766,898 of record CM057387.1, on the reverse strand, counting down.
GCCCAAAGTGGGAATGTGTTGTCCCTGGGAATTTGTTCCTGTTAGCCAGGACGCCCCATATTGCAGTGCTATGCACAACCCCCAGGCGTCTGGGAGACAAAGGCAAGGGGATTCCTAGGGGTTATCTCATGTTATAGCAGGACCTAGTGGACAAAAGAAGAATCAAAATTGAGCACTCCCCTAGGTCCACCTCTCCAAGGAGAGGACGAAGGTTCAGATAGGGAAGTCAAGGCTGAAGCATGGGCATGTAGTCAGGGTCAGCCCACAGCTGAGACCACAGAGGTGGACTCAGGTCTCAAACCGGAAACCAGGTCGGCAGCAGTAGAAGGTTCCAGGTGTCAGCGTGGCTGGCTGAGGCTCTTCCCGATTCTTCCAGAGGAAGTCAGGGCCAAACCTGGTTTCGTGCTGTCCAGCAGATGGGGTCTAAGAAAAGTAGAGGCTCCTGGTTTTCTCACAGGAATTTTAGGCACAATGAATGTGCTGAGGCACATTTTGGACACATTTGGACACATTTAGAAACTATCAATTCTGGTCAGGTAAAATACATATATAGATATACAGATATGAAAAAGCTGTAAATAAAATTTCACCTAACTCCAGTTCACCTAACCACAGTGCAGTAAGCTAAATTCTTGATATTTGGAAAATTCTGCAAGTGACTGTCAAGAAAGGGGGTAGTCATTCAATTCCAACACTCTGTAGTAATGAATGAGCTTGTGTTTGCATAGGGTACTGGTAGGATAACGCCATTCAGTCCTCACTGCAAAATATAAACAACTATGGGAAAAACAAGAGCTGCCAGCAGCAATTATACGTCCCTAGGAGTGCCATCTTTTTAATCATTTCCTCTTTTTAAAGATAGACAAAGAGGAGAAAAAAATGCTTTTAACAGTAGCTTTGTGAGATGTTATCAGAGCTTCTGAGAGCCCAGAGAAATCCTCATTTTCACAGGGCTCAGTGGCACCATCACCACGCCTGACTCCCACAGAACAGCCACATTCCTCTCAGCAGGCCTGAAACCTGTCTAGAAGTTTGGGAAGTTGACCTTTATTTGGTTGCAGGAAATAACTATGAGAATATTTCTGCAATTACAGAATTGGTCAATAAGAGTCTACCTTTTTTTGTTTTCCCCCCAAGCATTTCTTCATTTGTGGATTTTCAGAATGGTACAATTCAGAGACTCAACTAGGAGGTCTTGATTCCACTACTGGAGGAAGGAAAAGAGTCATTTGGATGCCGTTGAAACAGGCAGATACCGCCAGATGTGATCTCTTTTAGATTTCAGGTTTTCGCATAAGTAAGACTTCCCCTTTACAAGGTTCAGTTTCTTGAATGCATAATATTTTTAAAGACTGAAAAAAATAGTAACAAGGTCTTCTCTTTCCTGAAGTAGTTTTTGTAACAGAAGACTTTTTTCCCATAGGGGTTTTTATAAATGTGGACTTGGGAGACAGAAAAAGGCACAGAAGGAATGTCATCAATAATTGTTCAGAATATGTCATCTATCATTATTTTCAAATACAGGCCCTGTTCCTGGAGTTATTCTCTTGTTTCATTTATTCCTAGAAAAATATGGAAAGAGGAGGGAGCCCGCTTGTAGAGTTTAAATGGAATTTCCTTTTGGAGACCACTCCCAGCATTTCTGGGACTATGAGGTGATATTCCAGATATTCCAGGTCCGCGATGTGTTCCTCTGTTATTATTGAAAAGACAGTGATTCCTAGATTTTCACACCCGGATGAAACAGAGCAGCAGATTCACTGCATCACACTAATCACCAAATAAATCTACAGTGTATTGGCTCTTCTTTTCTAAAATTAGTCAGTGTTTGAGCAAGTGAAGATATTCTTTTATATACAAGGGAACTGAGGTCCAAAAAAGAGAATGACAAGGCTAGTTCAGAGGTCCATAGCTAGTTAGCAGTATAGCCAGCATGGCTGGAACTGCCACTTGGCTCTGTTCAGTTCTCTATCCATAAGTCTGATTGGCACACTTTTTTTTTTTTTTTTTTTTTTGCTGTACTGCAGATTCTGGCTTCCTCACATCAAGGAACTAAATCCTGTCTGCAGAAAACCTGCCCTTATCTGCTGTCCTGTCAGAGCCTCTTTGCAATTTTCTGGCCTTGGGCTCCATGCAACTTCCCTGAACTTTCTGGGTTTCCCATCAACCTCTAGCTATGGTTTATTTAATTCCTCTTCAATCTGCCTAATTCTTAAATCATTGCTTTCCTCGACCTTTGTCTTGGGGGAGGTAAGGAGGAGACTCTTTTCTTCTTCTTTATGGTTCTAGGAATCTTCTGCTTAAGCTTTCTCTCCCAAGAATGGGAAATGTTGGGAAAGCGACTTCTGCTTCTCTCTACCTTGGTACTCACTTCTCCCCAAGAAGGACAAGGGGAGGAACTGTTTGATCAACCATTTTTACTGGAGAGTAGGATCAATATGCCTCATGGTAGGAAACTATGGCTCTATTTCTTTTTTATCTCAGGCACTGTGAGTTCTCTCATCTCTTGGCCTCTCTCTGCTTCTGACCTGTCAGCATATGAAATACTTTCAGCATGTGAAAAATCTAGAACATGCCAACTTAATCCACTTGGAAATTTCAAGTGCATTCTATGTGGCACATCCCAGGGCTCTTTCCTGCACTGGAGACTGGGATGCTGTCATGCTCTTAAGCAACCACGGCCCCACCCCCCACCCCTCCTTATTGCAATCTGGAATTGTCATTTGCAGCCTTTCACAGAGAGCAAAAATGAGATTGCATGAGTTGTTTTATCACCTCCTTTTTCACTGCGCCTCAGGTTAAGTAAGGTAAGGTCGTGTAAACAGGGACTCCTTTCAGTTTCCAGAAGCAACTCTAATAAAGCTTGTGAATGAATAGCTAAACTGCCTTAAGTGGACAGACCAGAAAGGCTGGCAAGGACCACTTTCTGGAAACCTTGGCAGCACAGCCCATGCCAAACTTATGTGCACTTCCAAGGAACCTAGAGGCCCTATGATTGTCACAGGTAGAGAAAAATGCTCTCTTGGGCCAAGGCAGAAAATATGGAAGAGAGAGCTGGAGAGAGAAAACAGGAGCCTTTCTGGTCCTTTGAAATTATAAATCTTGAGTATAACCTTAATAGGACTTGCCAATAGGCCCAGAAAATAAATATTCTATTCTGATTTTATGGAGTTTTTCTTCAACAAAGAAATTATAGAATAAAAGGAGAGTGTTGTTCAAAAGTTACCCGTGGGAAATAGTAAATCATTAAAGAAAATTGTTTTCTAATTAATTATTTTGCTTTATGTAATCCAGTAGTTCCCAAGTCAGGTTTGGCATATCCTTAGGATATCTGCACCTATATAAAAAGTATTGTGAAACAATTGTGTTTTATTTACTTAATTTCATAAGTGATTTCTATCCATTATGAATTATTATATTTAGAACTTTTTATATCCTGATTGTGGTGGTGGTTATACAACTCTACACATGAGTTGAAATCCATAGAACTGCACACCAAACAATTGTACTTCATGTTAGTTTAAAATAAAACAAAATCAGAAAACAAAATAAATAATGCCCAGTCTTCAAAATCTACTGCCTTTCTCACACCTACTTTTCAAGTTGAGTCTGATCCACATCGAGTTACCTTTTGAATCCTCTGAAAACATGTTACTGAGTACATCATTTATTTTTTGGTTCTTATCAATAATAGAACTCACTTCCTAGATCAATAATAGTACTTAGAATAACAGTATTTGCTGCCTACATCATTTATCACTGGGCACTTATCAGTAACTGCCTTTGCATTATTGCTTACCTCTCCCAGATGGGTATGTCTTGTTTCTCTACAAAATGAATGACATAGCACAATCGTGGGTGAGGGGACAAAAAGCCTCTACCAGTAACATCGCGATGATTATGAACCATCAAATTACAAAATAAGTTTGTTTTGGACTTTGGAATATTTTGCAGCAGTAAAATAACTAAGAAGAAGGATTTCAGAGAAAACCCTGATTTTACACTTTGGTGAGGTTTATTAATACAAGTACAACTTTCTGTGTGGTTTTGTCTTATCCCTATCTTAGAAAACATCCAGCAAAGAAAGCACACACCTTTGAGAACTGGGTACTTTGCCCAGAACTCACATAAAAGAAACTGAAGCCTTGAATGCTGAGTTTCTTTGGGATGCTAGCAGCGGCATTTATTGTTATATACAATACTATTTCTTCTTTTATTCAAAACAAGTAGGATAGTATTAATATTTCAATTTTTTTTTTTTGGATGAGGAAACAAAATTTTGTAAAATTACAGGCAGTATCTGGAGTCACACAAATAGTAAGATAGGCAGAGCTGTGGCTCGGGAGTGGGCCTGGCTGCCTCCCAAGTCCATGGTCTTTGCTCTGCACCTCCACACTCTCCACAGCCAGTCAGCATGTCACCACAGGTAGAGACTCTGTCTTACACGTTAGAACCTCCATCAGTCGTCAGCAACTTCTTGACATTTAAATGAAAAAAAAAATGTATACTTATTTCTGTTCCATAAGGTAGTTTTAAGGTGCTTGGACATTCTAGTTGGGCTGCATACTTGTTCTTCAGACTCTGTGTTGGACCCTGATCTGGCCAGTTGTGAAGTTTTTAGCTGATGTGAGAAGCTGGGAAAATGACGTGTAGACTGCAGGGGCCAAGGCTAGGCTTGTTTTCTCCGTAATTTACATTGGAAATTGGGAATCATATAGAAAAAGAAAAAATAGACAAAAAAAAAAAAAAACCCTTGAGAAATGAGCTCTAATGCCCTATGGTATTCATTGTATATAATAAATTCTCTCTTTGCTGCTGGAATGTTACTAGTTGGTGCCATCCTTGTGAGAACAGAGAAAATAATTACTAAATTATTTTTCTGTGTCTGTGGTTCAAATGAGGATTGCCAGTTGAGAAAGACTGAAGGTCAGGAATGTTGGATAGCAGGAGAGCTGTTCGTACTCTTTTGTACACAAAAAGGGATTTGGGGATGGATAGAAGGGGCGAGTTCTGTGAGGGAAAGAAGAGGCCAGAGCACCCTGAGAGTGCGGGGTGGTGGTAGGTGGTGGGCAGGGCGCTCATCTAGCTCCTCCCACTGGTTCATCCGTTATTACTAAGCCAGGAAGGAAAGCCTGAGCTGCACTGGGAATGTATGCCTGGGATCAGCATCCAAAGTACTCGTTTCTCAAGGTGTCTGCTTTCTTTGCTGGACGTTCTCTAAGATAGGGATAAGACAAAACCACACAGAACGTTGTACTTGTATTAATAAACCTCACCAAAGTGTAAAGTCAGGGTTTTCTCTGAAACCTTTCCTCTTAGTTTTTTTTGCTGCTGCTGTTTCAATATTCCAAAGTCCAAAACAGACTTATTTTGTTATTTATAGACATCGCGATGTTACTGGTAGAGGCTATTTGTCCCCTCACCCACTTTGGTGCTAAGTTATTTACACTGTAAATGGCTGCTTTATTATCACTCTCCTTTTGTCCCCTCAGAACCTGTCTTTCCCATACTAAGAGTTCCCAGATTTCCTCTATACAGCATCTTTATGTTTTAGACAATGTGTATAAAACTGGTTTGTGTGTTATACTGGTTTGTTTATACTGGTCCCAAAGCCCATTTTATTTTTCTGCCTGTACTTTCAACTTAGAACACATGCATTCGTCTGTCTTCCTGCCACTGGTATCTCATCTCAATTTTGTATCATTGGCACATGTAATTAATTTGCTGCTTACATTTTTTGGTTCATTAACAAAGACATTAAACAAATGTACCATATGTTACAATTTATTCTGTAACTTTCCATTTTAATTCTTTTCAACACTTCTTGACATATTCTCCAGTTTAAACATTCAGTCTTAAAGACTCCTGACCTTTATTCCAACTGTAAGTTTGTGGTTGGCCTTATGTGGGAGAGAGATTCCTATCTGTGTTATTTATGGAACACGGGGGAGAAATCCCTGGCCTCAAAATAGCATCCCCTTTAGCATTGTCTTTACTTTGAAAAACTACCAGGAATTCTGTAAACTGGGGAGCTGGATATTTGTAAAAAAAAAAAAATGTATTCTTTATATGTATAAAGTGCTCTTGGAGCACTACTGTGGATAACAACCTTGGTGATTAACCAGATTCAACAATAGCTTGAAGCTTCAAGGGGTCCTACGGAGAAGTAGAGTTTAGATGAGAGAGAGAAGTGAAAAGTACTTCCGGAACTTGGGCAAGGGGAGGAAGCACTAGGACCCATGTTCTTGGAGAGAGGAGAAAGCAGAATGGAACAAAAGAAGAAAGAAAGGAAGATATCAGGAGATAGGGAAAAAAAAATGAAAGTAAGAGGGTACTAAAGATGAATGTTCTGGTTCTTTTTCCCAGGGCTCAGAGTACAGGCATGGCCAGAGATAGAGGAAGAACTTCTATTTTCAGCAATAGTGTAGACTGGGTAGTTTCTTAACACCCAAAATGCTTTAAAATATACACAAATTTCTTACATGCACGTACATCTCTTTACATGCATAACTGCTTTGCCAAGGATATAAAGGAAATTCTGAATTCAATGATAAGTATAAATTCTCACAGTCAGCCAGTACTGAAACCAGCAGCTGCCCTTGGCAACTATGCAGATTCCTGGTGGCCTGGAACTATAGTTTTAAGAGGTCAGGGATAGTACATGGAGAGATCTGTGGATTTAGCAGGGACTCCAGGAGAAATCAAGGTGTCTGAAAAGTGACCTTTAGAAAAAGAGAACCAGAAAAAAATTCTACGAAGAGAGATAGTAAGAAATCTTTCTTGTTTTGACTGTGGCTCTAATGGAAAAAAAAAAACCTTCTCTCATGAAAATTCGTAGCTGCTGCTGGTTCTCACAATGATTTAGGAGCCAGAATTCACTTTACTTGTGTGGCCCAGAGAAACCCAAGGCCAGGTATTTTGTTTAACCTGGTTGTATAAACACAAATCTTTGCTAGGGGATTATACTCTCAACTCAGGCTTCAAAGAAATATAATAAGAAAAGTCTCAAAATATGAACTAAATCACATTCTCAACCTACTTACCTGTCTCATCTCTCTCTCCCTCTCCCCCATTTTTCTTCATCCCCTCCCTCCTTCCTTTCTTCCTTCCTCTTTTCCTCTCATACACACACACCAATCACACACACAAAAAAAAAAAACATGGAGAAACAAGCAATTATAAGTGAGAGTTAACTAGAAACAATGGATTACAGAATTAGAACACAGAGAGAACATTTGAGACACAGATATAAACTGTGATTTCCTTGATCCATCAGTTGTTTAAAAGTGTATTAATTTCCAAAAATTTGTGAATTTCCCAGTTTTACTTTTGTTATCGAGTTTTTAATTTATCCTGTTGGGATCAGAGAAATACTTTGTATGATATCTATCTTTTTAAATTTCTTAAGACTTAACTTGTGACCTAACATATAGTCTGCGCGCCCTTGAGAAGAATGTGTATGCATTGTTGAATAGAGTGTTCTGTGTTTTTCTCTTAGATCTATTGATTTATCTTGTTGATTAAGTTTTCTATCTTCTGTCTGGCTTTTCTATCCATTACTGACTGAGTGGAGTATTGAAGTCTCCAACTATTATTGTATTTCTTTAATTCTGTCAGTTTTTGCTTTATATGTTTTAATGATTTGTTTTTGGGTGAATAAATGTTAATAATTATATCTTCTTGCTATATTTAACTTTTCATTAATATTTAAGGTCCCATGTCTCTTGTAAAATTGTTGACTTTAAGTCTATGTTCTGTGATATTTCTATAGACATCTCTGCTCTTCTTTGGTTACTCTTTTCATGGAGTAATTTTTTCTGTTCTTTATTTTCAATCTATCGTGTCATTGGACCAAAAGTGAGTTTTCTGTGGACAGCATATAGTTGGATCTTTTTGCCAATCTCATGTCTTTTGTTTAGAGAGTTTAGTCTATTTACATTAAAAATATCAATAAGAAGAAACTTAGTTGTCATTTTGCTATTTATTTCTTTATGCCTTATGGCATTTTGTCTCTTGTTCCCTGTATTACTGTCTTCTTTTGAGTTGAGTTAACTTGCTAGAGTGAAACATTTAAGTTCTCTTCTCATTATCTTTTATGTATATTCCATAGCTATTTTCTTTGTGGTTATCCTAGGGATTGCATTTAACAACAATGGCTATGGCCTTTTTGTATGCTTTTCTGTGATGAGAAGCAGCAGTCAGCAATCAGAGCTCTGATGCCCAGAATGTGGAAGACGAGGTACCTTTTGCACACCGTGGCTCCTACAAGCTGTATGCAAGCTGGTCCAGGAGCACATGCACAACCAACTGCCATGGTTTGGGCCAAGGTAGCTATTATTGTGCTAACAGGTAAAACTGACTAAATTTTACCATGATTTCTCATGCAGTTATTCCTCTGGGAGTTGCAAGCCTTCAGTAGACTCAAGAGTTTCAAAATGATTACATCAAAGTCTGGAGGTGTGATCATTGTCTGGATGGGGAGACAGATCCTTGTGGTCCTAACTCTGTCATCTTCCCTGAATAATTTCTTGATATAAAACTTTAAAGGAAGAAATTGTGTTCATACTTAAAGGCAATCCCTATTTCAGTGCATTCCTAGACAGAGGCATTTAATTTTTTTTCTTTTTCTTTGTCCAACCTCTGCTAACTTCCACTAGATTATTTGTATTTATGATAGCTAGGGCAAAACTGAGAATATGATAGTACATTTACTACACTGGAGAGGGAGGGAGCAAGGGAGGGACAGAGACAGAGACAGAGAATATGTAAGGCATAAATATAAGGAACATTTTTAGTATCGTCACCACAACTTAATACAGTGTAGCCTTTACTTGCTCACATTTTCTTACCGGTGGTCTTTTTGTTAGTTATTGAATATATTTTGAAGTATTTCTCCTTGTGCACTATGATCTCAAAATGTTACTATTTACATTTAAATGAACAAATACACTTTACTTTTTTCATGTCTTCCTGCTTATGGATTTCTCATTTTCCATGTGTATAATGTTTCTCTTCTCCAAGACTACTCAGAACATTTCTGTGAATTCTTCAAGACAGCATGTCATTTTAAACATCTCCTTCCTTTTCTATGCAAGCAGCATTAGCAATTCTTTCTTCTGCTTTTACTTTCCAACATCGGTTCATACTTCTCTTTCTTCATTGTCATCCTGCAGAGGTGATTATTTCTTTGCCCATCTATCTTTCTTTTAGACTGAGAAAGTATCCTTGAGGGAAAAGTTATGTACTATTCATATCAGCTCTCTGATCAGAAAGAGTAGAAAAGAGAGAATTGGCAATTCCTTCTTCTATATCACAAAGGAGGCAGGACATTTGAAAAATATAAATGTCATAAAAATAAAATTTAAAGATTAGACTTGTAAAGAAAAGCAGTTAAAATAATTAAGTACTGTCAATTATAGGAGTTGAGAGATAAAATCACATAAAATTATTATGTGATTCCAAACTAACCAAATTATTAAAAAAATCGAACTTCCCTTGCCCAAATAATCAGGAGACTCGTGTTATTGTACTTGTTTTGTCATTCACTAGCTGTGCAATGTTAGCAAAAATATTTATTCTAGGGCTCTACTTTCTCATTTACAAAATTAGAGAGTCAAATTAAGGCCACTGCGAGATGAAAATGCTGTTAACTGGACCATTTTCCCAACTTTGGAGAAACTGAGAAGTGTTCTTATTACTGCCATCCAGATAGCAGATAACAGCAGAGGTTTACAGATGCACTTTAAATTCTCTAATGATCTGAAGCCGAGAATGGGCGGGGAGCTCACTGGATGCTGCCAGTTGGAGCTAAACAAATGCTTTTGTTACTATTGGACCTTGGGGAGGGAGAGTGCTCTCTGGAGGATCTCGAGACTATTTATGTAAAATTGTCAGTTTATGAAGTAAATATATTGCTATTTTTTTTTTAGAAGCAGCTCTCAGGGAATGACAATGGGAGAGAAATTAACTTATTGTGACAGAAACCCAAGAGTCAGCACGGATGGATTTAATAACTGAGGCTGCAATGACAGGCATGAAAAAACACCTGGCCAGTGATTTATTGACATCTCCATGCTGTGTGGAAGCAGATGGTGGTAATGAATCTGGAAAAAGACTTGGGGATTAGAGATGAGAAATTTCCCTAAATGTGGAGATGATAAAAGAATGAGATAAAGAAAAGATATTTTTTGAACTTTAATCAGGCACTTTAAAGCTGGAAAGTTCTCTCTCTCTCTAATTGTGAATAGGGGTGTGTGACAAAAGTCCAGAGACATGGTTTATAGAAAGGGGCAAAAGAGCATATGTCACCGGTTTCTTGAAGTTAGTAGTTATAAATACCACAGGGTAAGTGATTTGCCCTTGACATTTTATGACATAATTGTTTAGTGAGGTGTGATTTTGCCTTTTGGCTATAAGAATGATTTTATTGTCAGGGAAGAGTTTCTACTCAAGTATTTTTCTTAATTCTTGAAGGTAAAATCTGAACAATAAGAGGTTAGCCAATAAAGCAACTTAGAGAAGAGGCTGATAGTATGAATTATCTAGCACCGTGAAAGGATGCAAGTAAAGGTTTTCATGATCTTTACTTTGTCAGCAATAAATATAGTACCATGTAAAGTGAGTACACTCCAGATACAGACTTTCTTTTTCGAAAGTCTTTTGCTCAAGGCAGAAAGTGGAGTTGTATTTTTTTAAGTGGAGTTCTTGAATACATATCTTATATCTCACTGATTACTAATTGATAATAGGAATGTTCTCAGACAATAGAAAATGCCCTTCTAACCACTGGGCCTTGGGAAGTGCTCAGGAGATAGAGAAGCAGAGCCCAACTATGATCTGTATTTGAGCAGTTCAAGAAAATTAGTAGAGAGAAGACATGCAGGCAAAATTCTCGGTGAGTGGGAAGTGAGTGATAATGGTAACTACAGAAGGCATCCCAGCAAGTAAGAATCGAGACATCCCCTCTGTTACCCTGGACAACCTTGCGCACCTTCTATCACCCATCCAAATCAGGAAAATTGAATAAGTTTTTCTGCAGTGCTGAACTTCCATCCAGCTGTTTTTCCAGTTGTACCCATTTGCTAACTGAAATTCCTTTGACAGGTACAAGGCCTTAATTGCTGCATAACTGCAAAAAAGACTACACACCTCACCACTTAGGAAATACTTCTTCAGCTGAATATTTTTTCCTAAGGTTCTGTTTGTTTATGCATGTACAGATAATATTGATATTTTTTCTGATTATCTCCCTAATCTATCAGTCATATTGCTACTGAAATTTCTTTGATTGGTGATAATATATATTTTAGAGCTTAGGATTTCTAGGAATCACTCTTGGTAGACAATCAGAGTAGTAAATTCTTCAGTAAATCTTGCAGGATCTGTGTGTGTGTGTGTGTGTGTGTGTGTGTGTGTGTGTGTGTGTGTTCATTCTTTTCTAAGAATGCAATTTACTATGTTGCTATTATATATTAATTATTCAAGGTTTTCAAGGTATATGTGCTGCTTGGGTTGAAGATCCATAAATATTATCATCAGCAATATAAAGCACGTTTTGTCAAGGAGGCATTTGAATATCTTTTTACTGTGAACCCAAGTGCACTAATTTTACCATTCATTCCATGAGCCTCACTTCCCAGTGTGATGTAAAGAAGGCCAGGTGTCACCTACTCGTGCAGTAGGATTGTGTTACACAGAGGAATCCTGAAAGGGACACTATCTCTGCAATCTTGCACAATCTTACACTATCTTACAAACATTTTAAAAAGGTTGTCAAGAATGAGAATCTGGTAGCAAGCTGTGCAGAAACAGGAAAGGCCATAGAAAATCTTAATATGATTATTTTAAACATTTCTGTTCTTAATCCTAATATTCCCAGTGTTAGAAGGTGCTCACCAGTAAGGAAACAATTATTTTACTTTAAACAGTTGGAGATAGTGTTCTCATCTGAGTTGCATGACAATCAGAGATTTCAGTTCAGACTTAGCTGAGTTCTTTTTGGCAACTCTGACTGCCACAGCAGTAAAATCTTTGGTTCTCTCACATGGGGTGATCTCACAGCTCATGTGCACTAAATTCAGGTCACATGGTATACTGTTAGTTCTTGGATCCGATTAAGATAGTATTCAACTCCCATCCAAGTGGCTGTATTACCAGATTGGATTTTGCATTCTTTTGATTTGTAAGAAATATAAATATCTTTTTGTTTAAAAATTATAAAAAGCCTTTGTAGTTGATGGAATCTTACATTTTCCCTCTTATATATTTCATATTTAGTTGATGCATATAATCTGGATAATAAATAATATCTGAAATTTGGAAACTCATTATAGTTCTGTTTGATATATACTGTCATATCTTCTGAAGCTGTTTGGCTGGCACCAATAAAATATATCTATTTTCAGGAGCCCTAGAACTTCGAGAAATAATTTCCTATTTAGGGTCAAGTAGCTTAGTTAAAATGTACATTAAAAAGTAAAAAACATTCATTAAGTTTGTTTTCTTTACATGAGTGGCATCATTTATGAGAATATAAATCTAAAGTGTAATCAATAATTTCATGGCCTACTGAGTTTGTATTTTCCATTTCATATTTTACCAGCTTTTTGGCAGATAGCATGTTAGAGCTTTTTGATATGGTTTTACAAACTCTTTGGTTTCACTGATGAATCTCTAAACTCCTACCGAAGTTATATAAATCTAAAAGGAGATTCTTTTAAAAATTCTGCCTTATTTTTCACTAGCAGAGCTGTCATATGTTACTATGAAATACAGTTTCAGGTTGATAGCCTGTATTATCCTACAAACAGTAAAACATTTAGAACAAAAGGGATAAAGTGAGAAGCAAGTCTCCCTCCTATAGTGGCTCCATGCTTTCTTTTTTATCAGCAACCGCTTAGATAAAAATAATTCTGTGTAGTCTTCCAGAAATTTCACACATATACAAACACACACACACACACACACACACACACACACCATTATATTGACACTGTGAAAATTCAAAACACATACACATACTTTTTTTTGTATTTTCATCTAATGATTTTTTATTTTACCATTTGTATAAAATAAAATGTACAGATCTTAAATGTACCATTTGAAACACAGATTTTTGAAAATTATACACACCTGTGTAATAACCTTCCAATCAAGATTTTAAAAAAACATTTTCATAATTCCAGAAAGTTCTTTTATTCTCCTTTCACATTAATTTCTCTGAATTGCCACCCATTTTCTAATTTCTTTTGCCATTTTGCCTATTCTTGGACTCAATATAAATACAATCAGATTCATCTAGAGATATTTTTAACATTAGGTCCTTTAAGCTTCTGCATTTTACTTTAGTATGTAATATGTGATAGGAATCTATGAAAAATGTCTAAAAATTTCATGAACAGGTACTACCGAATTATCTCTCCTCTTCCCACTGATTCATTGAGACATGCTACCAGTGTTTTATTCCATGTTCTCATAGAGAGCAGTTCTTTTTCTGGATTCTCTATTGCAGAGGTCCCCAGCCCCCAGGCCACAGACCAGTATTGGTCTACAGCCTGTAAGGAACCAGGCAACACAGCAGGAGGTGAGTGGTGGGAGAGCCAGCAAAGCTTCATCTGTATTTGCAGTGGCTCCCTAGTGCTATCATAATTGCCTCAGCTCCACTTCATCTCCACCTTGGATCATCGGGCATTAAATTCTCTTAGGCACACTGGTCCCTGGTGCCAAAAAGGTTGGGGACCACAGCTCTATTGCAATTGCCCATCACACAGTATTTTAATTACTATACTTTGAAATGAGTTTTGATGTATGCTAAGACAAATTCCATGACATTTTTTTACACAAAATTTTTTTAAGTAGTCTTTATTTTTTATACTTTAGTGGGTTTGGGTACAGCTTACCAAATTTTATGTAAAACAATTTTTAAAGTAGATTATTTGAAAAAAATTAACATGTTTATAGTACTGAGTTTCCCATACTTAAATGTGGTATAGCTATTGATTTATTCAGAACTTCTTTTATGATCTTGAAATACATTTTGTTCCTTAAAAATATAGCACATATTTTGGAAGATATATTTTTTGGTATTTCATAGGCTTTTTCCTGTGGTAGGCAGAATAATGGTCTCTAAAGATATCTACATCCTGCTCTCCTGAACCTGTGAACATGTTAGGTTACGTGGTAAAGGGGAATTAAGACTGTAAATGGAATTAAGGTTGCTAATCAGCTGGCCTTGAGCTGGGGCGATTATCCTTGATCATTTGGGCAGACAAGGGGCTTTAAAAGCAGAAGGGGGAATGGAAAAGTAGTGAGATAGATGTGATGACAAAAGCAGTTAAGATTTATCGATATAAGAAAAACCCAACTTGTTGTTTCTGCCTTTGATGAGGGAGGAAGAGGGCCATGGGCAGTTGCTAGAAGCTGAAAAAGTCAAGGACACTGATTCTCCCATAGAGCCTCCAGAAAGGAATATAGCCCTGCTAACACCTTAATTTTTGTCCAGTGAGACCCCATGTTGGAATTCTGATGTATTGTATGATAATAAATTTTATTGCTTAAGCCACTAGATAGTAGTATATTGGAAACTAATATGTACTTACATTGGGAATATATTTATTTTTTTTATAAGTTTCAATTTTCTACATAAGGAAAACTGATTTTCATGTATTACAGAGTACCTGTAGTTATATTTCTTAGTAGTTTGTAATTCCTTCGAGGGGCAATAAAATATAGAAATAAAGACAAAAAACAAACTAGAGAAATTAATAATTAGAAAACAAAGAAATAATGAAGAGAAGCAGAGAAATAAAACCTGATTCTTTGGAAAGATGACTATAATAGATAAACCTCTAGCAAGTATGATCAAAAGAATAAGAGAAATCTTATTTTATACACACACACACTATATATATATATATATATATATATATATATATATATTTATTTATTTACATATATTGACATATATATGTAAATCCAATATGTATATACACATACTAGCAAATAACCAAATAGGAAACATATTTTATATATATAAAAATTTGTATATATACACACTTCACTTCATAGACACAAATTAATTAATTTAAGGTAGCTTAATATTATAAATCTAACAACAAATATATGTATCTCATGAATGTACAAATCTACATATGTAAATATACATATGCAGACTCAAAGGAAATAACAAATGACTATATAATAATTTAAATGTGTTGTATCATAAAAGACATTATACACATCATTAGAATATAAATGATTGTCTAGTAGAAAATATTTACAACTTATCAAAGAGAAGAGGTTAAATGTCTTTAATATATGAAGAGTTTCTGGGCATTTATAAATCAAGAAAAGTTTAAAAATAAGAGACAAGTTAAACAAACAAAAGTAGATATATAATATATATTTTACAAATGTGTATATATAACATGTACATAAAACTTTTCCACCAAGCATTTCTTAGTTTTTAAAATTTGCTTGATCTCTCCCGTTGATCATGGTTTTTTCTATGTCTTCTATAATTTGTCAACAAAAAAATTATGTTAAAGGTCCATTACTAAATTGTAAAAGCTCATGACAATTGCTCAATAGTTGGCCACAAAAAAATGTCAACACATTTAAAGAATCAATATTATAAACTCTGTTTTCCATAACCAAAAAGCAGTAATATTTGAAGTCAGTAATAAAAAGTAAAACATAGACAAACTTATTTTGAGAAGTTAATTAGCATTTTTTAATTCTTGGTTGAAATAAGAAACAATAGTTGTAGTTAAACAATATTTAGAACTTCAGGGCAAGAAAATCATCAGTATATATCAAAATTTGTGTGATGCAGATATGCCATAATTAGAGGAGAATTAATAGCCTTAAATACTATCTATGAGTTACATTAATTAGGGAAAATTTAAACTGTTATAAAAGAGAACCCAAAATATTTTTGCTTAAATATTTAGATTTCTCTTCCACAAAACAAGAGTGGTCTGAAGCTGACAGGGCAGCTCAGGTCATCACTACTTCCCAGAAAGTGATAAAAGAGAAAAAAACAAATGGAGAAAGGTGGCTTTATCTGTAAAGGGTTGACACAGAAGTTGCACACATTACTTGCACACATCACAAAGTTAGACACAGGCCACATTAAAACCCCGAAAGGAGAAAAAGTGGAGGATAGATTCCTTGGTATATTGGTTTCTGTCAAATGAGGCTAATTTGAACTTAATAGTAAAGAGAAAAAGGGAAATGCAAATTACATTTTAATAACAATAACTTTAGAAGTAAAAGAGGGACAACAGTAAAGCTAAAGAGAGTAAAAGATGTTTGGAAAAACAGGGCAGAGTGAGAGATGTACTCAAATCTCTCCCCTTGCAACAATAAGCTGAACATCTAAAACTCAACAACAAAAGAAAACACACCAAAACTGCACAGCAGCATGTCTGAGCCTGGGATCTGTGCATAAGAGCTTCCACAGGTCAGAACCCCAAGTGTTGGGTAGTGGACTGGGAAAAACAAAGAAACTGCTTCTCACAGCCACCAGAGCTACCTGCAGTAGGAGGGAGAAAAGAGGAAGTGTGACAAGTTCCCTGAACAGCCCTGCCTGGGAGTGCTGTGAGCTCCATGTGGCTGGCAGCAGGGCACAGACCTCAGAGCAGAAAGCAAAGAAGCAGGACAGCAGAAAAAAAAAAAAACCAGTTGATTTTTACCAGCCATGGTTGCAAAACCAAGGCTGAGCTGCAGCCCTCAAACACACTCCCCAATCCAGAGGGCCTCTCCCTACATACCCTCCAAGACTGAACACCTAGGAGTTCCGGGGGAATCTGAGCAAATGCTACTGAAACTGTTGCTACACTGACAAGGATTGAGACTGAGAATAGTTAGCACGATTAAACATCGATTTTAAAAAAGCATCATTGAGGCTTTATATAAAGCAGGGATACAAGAGGCTTAGACATCACCTACTGAAAACCGGAAAAAAAAAAAAAAAAAAAAAAAAAGCTCGACACACTTCCATTAAGGCCCAGATGGAGAAATAGTCCATTAAACACTATAAACAACCAAGGTGACAAAGCATCTCAGAATGAAAGAAAAAAATCTCCAGAAAATAAGCTTATAGACATAGAAATATGCAACTTAAATGACAGAAAATTCAAAATGGTACTTCTGAAAAAAACTCAGGGAGTTCTAAAATGAGTCATATTAATAATTTCAGGAATTGTAAAAACAACTAGATGAGCAGAATGAGTTCTTTAGCAAGGACACTGGAACTCTCAAAAAGAACTGAATATATCTGAAGAAAAAAAAACACTGCAAGAGTTGAAAAAATGAAATAGCAAGTTTGGGAAATAGAGTCAACAAATTCAGGAAAGGATCGGTGATATCAAAGACAAAAATCAAAATAAATCAGAAGTAAGAAAAGAGAAACTGAAGAATGAAAAATAATGAAAGAGAAACACAAGCACTAGGTGATAACTTCAGGAGAATAAATATAAGAATAATGGACATTATTGAAGGGGAGGTAAGGGAGCAGGGACTAGAAAGTATTTTCAGATATATAGTGGACAAGAATTTCCAAAATCTAAGGAATGAGCCAGAGCTTGGAATTCAAGAAGTCAACAAAACATTCAATTATCTCAACCCAAAAAGGCCTCCACCAAGACACACATTGTCTTAAAATTATCAAAAATCAACAACAAAGACAAAATTCTCAGGGCAGCCAAGGAGAAGAAGAGGGTAAAGGAAAACCCATTAGATTATCATCAGACTTCTCAGCACAAATCTTACAAGCCAGAAAGGAATGGAATCAAATATTTAAACTATTAAGTGAAAGGAACTACCAGCCTAGAATAATGTATCCAGCTAAGCTCTCCTTTAGATAAGAAAAATAAAGACCTTTCAGACATACAAAAATTGAGAGAATTTTCTAATATGAGGCCTGCACTACAGGTAATACTGAAAGGGGTCAGCTCACCTAAATAAAATGACAAAAAAAATACATAATTAGGAATAAGGTGACTATCAGACAAATAGAAGCAGAGGAGTGCAAGACTTACTAAGAACAGAGCATTATAAGCTTAAATAATAAGAAGAGAATTGTTATAACAAGATAATAATGAATATTCAGCATACATAACAACAAATTGAGTTCGCAATGACTGAAAAAGGGAGGATTCAAAGGTGTAAATTCTCAAAGGGGAAAGGAGATAAGGTATGCGCAGAAGAAAACGGACGACTGTATATATGTAACTATCCTTTTCATATTCATAATGGTAACTACACACCAAAGATTCAGAACTGATATATATATAACCTAAAATAAGAAGAAGCAGAGGCAAAACCCACAAAAAACAAAGAAAACCGAAACACAAGGACAAGGAAGCAATGGAGCCTAACAAAAAACAGAAGATAAAATGCCTAAAAAAAGACCTCATTTTTCAATAATCACCCTGTGAAGCCTAGTGGCCCAATTTATAAGGCACTGGCCTCCTAAGCCAAGGATTATGGGTTTCAGTCCCACCTGGGTCTGTTTAACCATTAGAATATTTCTCCCCTACTACCCTTATAGTAAAAATGGTGTGGTACTTTTCAATAATCACCTGAAATGTAAATGAACTGAACTCACCAATAAAAAGGCACAGAGTTGCAGATTGGATCAAAACAACAAAACTTAACAATATGCTGCCTCCAGGAGACACATCTCAGCTCCAAAGACAAATATAGACTCAACAGGTAGAAAATGATATTCCAAGCAAATGGCGTTCAGAGAAAAGCAGAAATAGCAATACTAATATCAGATGAAATGACTTCAAAATATAAAAGGTAAAGAAAGATACTAATGGACACTTCATAATGATAAAGTGAATCATGCACCAAGAAAACATAACACATTAATATCTATGCTCCCAATTAGGGGGCCATGAAATATGTAAAGCAATTACTAACATAACTAAAGGGAGAAACAGACCAAAACACTATTGTAGTAAGGTACCTAAATACCCCACTGTCAGATATGGACAGATCATCCAAGCAGAAAAACAATAAGGAAATCACATCCTTAAATGACACATTAGACCAACTGGGCACAATTGACATTTATAGAGCCTTCCATCCCAAAACAGTTGCTTAAACATTCTTCTCTAGTGCACATGAAACATTCTCAAGAATTGACCATATGCTAGGGCACAACAATAACCTTAACAAGTATAAGAGGCTTGAAATCATACCAACCATATTCTCTGATCATGCTTTGAAACGAGATCAACTACAAAAAGAAATCAGGAAGAACCACAAATACGTGGAGATTAAACAACATGCTACTAAAGAATAACTGGGTCAGAGAAGAAATAAAAAGAGAGATCAAGAGATACATATAAATAAATGATAATGATAGTACAACATATAAAAACTTTTTGGACATAGCAAAAGCAATCATAAGAGGAAAGTTAATATCATTACAAGCCTACCTCCAAAAACAGAAATGAGTCTAAATAAACAACCTAACACTTTATCTTAGAAAACTAAAAAAGGAAGAAAAATGAAGCCTAAAATCAGCAGAAGGAAAGAAATAATCAAAATTAGAGCAGAAATAAATGAAATTGAAAACAACAATAACAACAACACAAACAATGGAAAAAATAAATGTAACAAAGAGCTGGTTTTTGATAAGGTTTATAAAATTGACTAAAACCCTGACTAGACTCACTAAAGAAAAAAAAAAGAAAGAAACAAATAAACATAATCAGGGATGAAGGAGGGAAATTACAACAGACATCACTGAAATACTAAGGATCATACAAGAATATTATGAAAAAGTGTATGACACTAAATTTAATAACTTAGAGGAAATAGACCAGTACTTAGAAAGATACGACCTTCCTAAACTGAATCAAGAACTGTAAAAGCTAAATAGACCTATCAGCAGTATGGAAATTGAAACAATCATCCAAAACCTACCAAAAAGTAAAAGTTCAGGACCAGATGGCTTCATTAGTGAATTCTACCAAACATTCATAGATTTAATATCACCTCAAAATCTTCCAAAAACTTAAAAAGAGGAGGCCATATTTTTATGAGGCCAATATTACCCTAATACTATAACCTGGTAAAGATAACACAAAAAGAAAATTACATACCAATATCTCTCATGAACGCATATGCCAAAATCCTAAATAAGATGCTAGCGAACCAAATACAGTAACATATAAAAAGGATTATACATCACGATCAAGTGGGCTTACTTCCAGAGGCACAGGAATGGTTCAACATATGCAAATCAATTACTGTGATGCACCACATAAACAAATTAAAAAATAAGAATCATATGATCATATCAATAGATGCAGAAAATGCCTTCGCCAAGATACAACTTCCATTTATGATCAAAACGCTTAACAAAATTGGCATAGGAGGAAAGTAGCTTAAGATAATAAAGACCATATTTGACAAACCCTCAGCCAACATCACACTTAATGTGAAAAATTAAAAACCTTCTCTAGAAGATCAGGAACAAGGCAAGGCTGTTCACTATCTCCACGTTATTCAGTATAATATTGGAGATTATAGCGAGTGCCATCGGGCAAGAGAAAGACATAAAAGGCAGCCAAATAGAAAATGAAGAAGTCAAACCATCACTATTTGCAGATGACATGATTCTCTATATAGAAAATCTTAAAGACTCCGCAAGAACACTACTAGAAACAAGAAGCAAATACGGTAAAGTTTCTGGATGCAAAATCAATGTTCAAAAATCCATAGTGTTCCTATACTCTAATAATGAAGTGTCAGGAAAAGAAATGGAAAAAAATAATTCCTTTTGCAATTGCAACAGAAAGAATAAAATACCTAAGAATAAATTTAACGAAACATATAAAGGACCCGTATAATGAAAACTATAAGACCATGGTAAAAGAAATTGAAGAAGATACAAAGAAATGGAAAGACATTTTGTGTTCTTGGTTTGAAGAATCAACATAGTCAAAATGACCATATTACCTAAAGCATTGTACAGATACAATGCAATCTTCATCAAAATCTCATCAGCATTTTTTAAAGAAATAGAACAAAAAACTATCCATTTGTATGGAAACAGAAAAGACTCCAAATTGCCAAAGCTATCCTGAGAAAAAAGAACAAGGCTGGAGGCATCAATCACTCTGCCCAACTTCACATTATACTGCAAAACAACAGTAATCAAAACAACATGGTATTGGCAGCAAAACAGACACAGACCGGTGGAACAGAATCGAGAGTCCAGAGATAAACCCATATTTATATGGGTAAATAATTTTCAACTAAAGAGCCTAAAACACAGTGGAGGAAAGAAAAGCCTCTTTAATAAATGGTGCTTGGAAAACTGGAAAGCCACCTGCAAAAAAATGAAACTAGACTGTTGTCTATCATCACACACCAAAATTAAATCAAAATGGATTAAGGACCTGAATATAAGACCTGAAACAATAAAAAGTATAGAAGGAAACATAGGAACTAAACTCAAGGACCTTGGACTTAAAGAGGATTTTATGAATTTGATCTCAAAAGCAAGAGAAATAAAAGCTAAAATGAATGAATGAGATTGCATCAAATTAAAAAGCTTCTGCTCAGCAAAAGAAATCATCAACAAGGTAAAGAGAGAACCATCCAAATGGAAAATATATTTGTAAGCAACACCTCCAATAAGGACCTAATACCCAAAATATACAAAGAACTCATACAACTAAAAAATAACAACAACAACAAAAACACAAACTATCCAATCAAAAATGGGCAGAGGACCTAAACAGACACTTCTCCCTAGAGGACATACAAATGGCCAACAAATATTTGAAAAGACGCTCAACATTACTAGCTATTAGGGAAATGTGAATCAAAACCACAATGAGATACCATCTCACGCCTGTTAGAATAGCTATAATCAACAGGACAAGTAATAACAAATGTAGGAGAGGATGCAGACAAAAAGGAACCCTCATGCACTGCTGGTGGGATGGCAAATTGGTAAGGCCACTATGGAAAGTGGTATGAAGTGTCCTCAGAAAACTAAGAATTGGTCTCCCGTATGATCCAGCAATCCTTCTACTGGTTATTTACCCCAAAGACTTAAAAACCCGTATCAGAAAAGATATTTGCACACTGATGTTCATAGCAGCATTATTCACAGTGGCCAGCACATGGAAGCAACTGAAGTGTCCTATGATAGATGATTGGATAAAGAAGCTGTGGTGCATATATACAATGGAATATTACTCAGTCACAAGAAGAGATGAAATACTGCCATTTGCAACAACCTGAATGGACCTGGAGATAATCACACTAGCAAAATAAGCCAGATAGAAAACATTGAAAAATCACATGATATCACTTATATGTGGGATATAAACATAAAAGCAACAAATGAACAGGACAAACAGATAGAGACTCATGGACATGGATCATAGACTAGTGGTGACCAGAGGTAAGAGGATGGTGGGAGGTAGACTGGGTTTGGGGCGTCAAATATGTGGTGACAGAAAGAAATCTAATTACGGAAGGTAAGCACACAATGTAAATATATATATGCCTTACTGATAAAGTGTACAGATGAAACTTACTCAATTTCATTAACCAATGTTACTATAACAAAATAAATCAATAAAATTTAAAAAATAATAAAGTGGAGGAAAGACATAATAAATCAAAGCAAAAATTAATGAAGAAATAGCAAAGAAAATGAGGAAAATTAACAAAAATCAATGTGGTTCTTTGACAAAATTAATGAACTTGACAAATCCTCTGGCAGAACTGATAAAGAAAAATGGATCATGGCCCAAATAAGTTAGGAACAAAGAAGACATTTCTACAGATAAAGTCTGTATTAAAATCAAGAGATGACATTGATCCATTTCATGCCAATGATTTTCAGTATTTTGATGGACTAATTTTATAAATAAATATTTGAACAGAATTAACTCAAAAATAAATTTTAAAAACATTAAATAAATTGAAATGGGCATAAGAAGTTGTCACCATGTAAAACACATCAGACTGAGAATATTTTGCAAGTTTTCCTAAATCTCCAGGGCATTGATAATTATATTCTTATATAAATGATTCTAAAGAATAGAAAGTAATTGTAAAATACTTATAAGGTCCTTTTATGAAACAGAAGAAACTTTTTATCAAATCTAGACAAGGACAATACAAGAAAAGAAAATTACATGCAGGCCTGATTTATGAATACAGATGTGCATTAGAATATAGAAATGAAGATGATTACCAGAGCCAGAAAAGAGAAAAATATCTTTCAACTAATAGCCGAAGACAGTGATAAAGCTGGGAGGATACTCAGAAATTAATAGATGAGTTTGTAAAGAAAGGGGTGAAAAAACCTGCATCCTTTTAGTTTTGTTTTGCTTCATCTTTTAATTAAACTTTTTGTTTTGAGGTAATTGTAGATTCAAATGCAGTTGTAAGAAATAATACAGAAGGATTCTCTGTACACTTTATCTATTTTTCACAATGATAACATTTGGTGAAATTAAACTATAGTATCCTAACCAGGAGATTGACACTGAGAGTCAAAATACAGAACATTTTCATCACTACAAGTCCTTTATGTTATCTTTTTATAGCAACTCCAGCTTCATTTCTGCCTCAACCCATCCTTAATCCCTAGCAACCATTATTCTGTTCTTCATTTCTATAATTTTTCATCTCAAGAACATTGTATAAATTGAATTACCCAGTACATAACCTTTTTAAGTTTTTTTTTCCTCTTGGCATAATTTACCCAGGTTGTTTCATATGTCAGTAGTCTCTGTGTCATATATCAGTGTTTGTGTTGCATTTATCAATTTTTATTTTTACAGCTGAATAATATTTTAGTAGTATGCCATGTTATACATGTAATACAGTTTGTTTAATCATTTGCATAATAATATCTTCAATGTCCAACCATGTAATTGCATATAGCTTCATAAATTATTTTCAAATCAGGAAGTATGGTACCTCCAGCTTTGTCCTTTCTCCAAATTGATTTGGATATTCAGGATCTTTTATAGTTCTACACAAATTTTAGAATTGATTTTTCTATTTCTGTAGGAAATGCCATTGCAATTTTGATAGGGATTGCATCGAATATGTAGATTATTCTGGGTAGTATGGATGTTTTAACAGCATTAATTTTCCTAATCCATGAGCACAGGATGTCTTCCCATTTGTCTATCTTGCTAAATTTCTTTCATCAATTTTGTAATTTTCAGTATATAAATCTTTCATCTCTTTTGTTAAGTTTACTCCTAAGTGTTTTTTTCTTTATGATGTTATTGTAAATTATTTTCCTAATTTCCTTTTTAAATAGTTCATTATTAGTGTATAGAAAAGCAACCAATTTTTTGTATGTTGACTTTGTATTCTGTAACTTAATTTGTTTACTAATTCAGTTTGTATGGTGTCTTTAAGGTTTCTATATATACAATCATGTCATTTGCAAACTGGAATAATTGACTTCTTCTTTTCCAATTTAGATGACTTTTATTTCTTTTTCTTGTCTAATTGCCCAAGCTTAAGCTTCCACTACAGCATTAAGTAGAATAGGTGAGAGGAGATATTTGTCTTGTTCTTGATTTTAGAAAAAAGCTTTCAGTTTTTACCACTTGGTATGATGTTAGCTGTAGACTTATATATGCTGAGGTATTTTTTTTATTCCTAGTTTCATGAGAGTTTTTATCATGAAAGGGTTTTGAATTTTGTCAAATACCTTATTCTGTTGATGTTAATTGTGTGTCATATTAATTGGTTTGTGTAGATTGAACGAACTTTGCATTACAAGGATAAATTTCACTTCGTCATGGTGTTTGATCCTTTAATTGTGCTGTTGTAGTCAATTTTACAAATGTCACGGGGATGCAAATGCTGGTATTTTGCATTGTTATGTCTTCTTGGAGAATTGACCCCTTTGACCTATTTATCATTATGCAATGTTTTTCTTCGTCCCTCATAACTTTCCTTTTATTTGAAGTCTGCTCTGTCTGAATTTGATATAGCTACTACCACTCTCTTTAACTAGTGTTAGCATGGTATTTTTTTCCATCTGTTTACTTCTAACCTATCAGGTCTTCATATTTAAAGTGGGTTTCTTGTATACAACATATAATTAGGTCTTATTTTTTTGTTTTTTAATTGTTTTTTAATTGGTGCATTTAGACCATTTATATTCAGAGTTATTATTGACATCATTGGATGAATATCTACCATATTTATTACTGTTTCCTATTTTTTGCCTTTGTTCTTTGTTGCCCTTCTATTTCTTGGCCTTGTCTTATTTTGTCTTCCATTTTTTCTGCCTTTGTGGTTTTAATTAACAGTTCATGACTACATTTTCTCTTTCTTAGCATATCAGTTATACTTCTCTTTTTTACCTTTTTAAATGGTTACCCTAGAGTTTGCAATATACACTTACAGCTAGTCCAAGCTTTGAAATTACACTGTACCACTTTATGAGTAGTGTGAATACCTTCAAACAACAAAATAATCATATTTCCTCCCTTCTGTTACTTGTCATCAATTTAACACATATAAGTATATCTAAGTACACACAGACACACACACACACACACACACACACACACACACACATAAGATAGATACATAAGCATACATAATTGAATACATCATAGGTATTATTTTGAACAAACTGTTATCTGTTACATCGATAAAAAATTTAAAAAAAGTTTTATTTTACTTTCACTTATTTCTTCTTCGATGTTCTTCCTTACTTTATATAGACCCAAGTTTTTGAACTGTATTATTTTTCTTCTCTCTAAAATTCTTGTTTTAACATTTCTTGCAAGCTGAGTCCACTGGCAACAATTCCCTCAAGCTTTGTTTGTCTAAGAAAGTATTATCCCTTTACTTTGAAGGATGTCATAGACTACAGAATTCTAGTTTGGTAGGTTTGTTTCTCTCAATATTTTAAATATTTCATTGTACTCTCTTCTTGCTTGCTTGGTTCCTTAGGAGTTGAATGTAATTCTTACCTCTGTTTCTCTATAGGCAAGTGTTTTTCCCTCCAGCTCCTTTTAGGAATTTTTCTCTATCTTTGATTTTCAGTAATTTGAAAAGGATATGCTGAAGTACAGGGTTTGTTTATTTGTTTGTTTTGTTTTTGTCATTTATTCTGTTAGGTGTTCTCTGAACTTTCTGGATCTGTGAGTTAGTTTCTGACCTTTATTTGCGAAAAATTCTGTCATTATTGTATCAAATATTTCTTCTGTTTCTTTCTCTCTTTTTTTTCTTCTGGTATTCCCATTACATATATGTTATACCTTTTGCAGTTTTCCCATAGTCTTTGGAGATTTTGGTCAGGTTTTTTCAAGTTTTATTTTCTTTGCTTTTTAGTTTTTAAGGATTCTATTAATATATCTTCTAGCCCAGAGAGTACTTCCTCAGCCATGTCCAGTCTGCTAATAAACCTACCAAGGTTTCTTCACTTCTGTTAGTGTTGTTCTTTTCCCCTTTTCTTTGAGGTCTGTGCTTTTTGTGTCATACCCAAGAAATCATCAAATCAAACATCATGAAGGTTTTCCCCTACGTTTCGTTTTATTAGTTTTATACTTTCAGGTCTTATGTTTAGGTCTTTAATCTACTTAAGTTAATTTTTGCATATCATATAATGTAAGGATCCAACTTCATTCTTTTGCATATGGATATCTAGTTTTTTGAAATGATTTGCTTAAGAGATTGTCCTTTCCACACTGAATGGTCTTGACACCCTTTTTGAAGATTATTTGACCATAATCATGATGATTTCTTTCTAGGAGTCTCTATTCTATTCATTGGTTTATGTCTGTCTATGCCAGTACCACACTGTTTTCATCACTGTAGCTTTGTAACATATTTTGAAATTAGGAAATGTGAGACTTCCAACTTTGTTCTTTTTTATCAAGAAATTATTTGAGGTTTTCTTGTTTTGTTTTTAAATGCAGCTTTTTTATTTGCAAGGCAGACAGACTAGAAGCTGCTTTTATGAAAAGCAGACTGGTCAAATAAGAGGAAGAGATGCACTCTGTGGGTGTTGTGATCCATGGAATATAGAAGTATATGAATCCACTAGGAGAAAAACAGTCATTGCCACTTCAGTAAAATTCTGCCTTAGATCCTCACTAGCTTTGTATCTATGTATAGAAGCTTTTCTTCAGGTTTGTTACCATGTTCATCAAAGGGTGTTTTCTCTTTTTCAGATTAGGAATGTTGTGGACCCCATACTGAATATGAAGGCTATACCAAAACTGCTTAAACTTTGGGAGATGTAAATGGGTAATTTGTCCATTCACTCATGAAATGTGTCCTTTGCATTACGGTGTGTTCTGGGCATGCAGTGGTGGCCACAGTGGTAGGCGAAGCAGACACAGTCCCTGCCTTCACAGGACTTGATTCAGCAGCTCCTTGTGAATGTAGACAAAGATTGATGTGTGTCAATGTAAGGGACACTTGCTCATTTGCCTCTTAAACTATAGAATGTAATTTACTAATTTTCCAAGGGTACACTCTTTGATAAGTTTTCATCAAAATGAAGGGACACTTGCTGATTTTCTGTATAGAAAATTCAAGCATTCTGTAGGTATGAACTGAGAACAAAACACATGCATTCTATATTATAACTTTTAACAAGAAGTTTAATTTAATTTAAATATAAGGTTTAAATAAGTGATTTATTTCCTCCTCTAAAATCATGAAAGAACCTTTTGCGCTCTATGTCAATAGTACAAGCCAGGATATTTACTGGTGAGGGGAAGGAAAACAGAACTGAAGCCATGGTCTGCAGCATGGAAGGATGGGCTGAATTAAACCAAAACTGCCTTTAAAAAATAATTGGCTTGAAAATTTGTACTTACTGGGAAATTCTCGGCCTGGAGTTGGAACTAAACGCATAAAGAAATTTGGTTTTATATAGAGTATATATTCATCACCTAGACCCGTTTTCCTTCAGAAGAATTTAAAATGTTAAGCAGCTGCTTAAGGACCCAGCTGGTGAAGGTAGGAGAGTGAGAGTGAGAGGCATGTTCAGATTTATGTTTCACAACTCTGCTATTACATAGACTTTAGATTTGGGATTAATTTCAATTAACCTCTTTATGCCTCATCTTCATCTTTGTGTATATTTCTTCCTCTAAATGGGAATGATAAAAATAGTATCTACCTCACAGAATTGTTAGGAGTATTAAATGAATTAATATTTAGAAAGCATTTAGGACATAGCCTGAGACGTAGTATGCATTATATAAATGCTGAACAATAAATTCGAGTTGTCCATAGCTTTATGTGCTCTCTCTACTTGCTTTTATTTGAAAAGCTTTGATGTTTGTAATCAGGATAGAAGGGAGTACTTTAATGGAATTGGTGGAATACACACACACACACACACACACACACACACATATATACATATATATGTATGTATATATAAATATATACATATATATTTCCATCCCAAGAACTTTTGTAATATGATACAGGCAATATTATAAAGCTTATACAGCCTTTTCTTTGTTCAAATGTAATGTTTAGCTCTTGGTATCATTTTGTTTGTGTTTTCTGGAGATTTTTGTTGGGTTGTGGTAATTTGGAATAATACCAAACCAAAATGACAGAATATATATATATATATATATATATATATATATATAATGTATGTATATATATGTGTATATATATATATATATATATGCTTCTAGAAATCATGAGGCATTCAGTGTTCTAGAAATAATCTTTTGTCTGCTTTGTTTCACATTCTGCAAAATCTCCAGGGATTGAAATAGGAGCAAACTTATTGGTAGAGAGAAAACACTCAGAGCTTACTTTGTGGATTGATCTACAGCCTGATCAAAGGTTCGAGATAGGACCCTAACAATGTAAATTACTTCTTAAAAATGAAATATGCCATTTGTTTACTAAATTATTTAATTCTCTGTTCTATGTTTGTGAAATTTTAGCTGCAGAACTTATAGTTTGTTAAAACTTCTTAATTAGAACTGTGAAAATATCTTTGAAATATTTACATACCCAAAAACATGTTCAGTTTCATAAAATGCTTCAGTCAAGGTCTAGTAGCCTGTGGAAAAACTGACATATTATATGTATTAGCATAACAAGAAAGCATCTATGAAACACCCTAATAAAAGATTAGTATGCCGAGATTTTGTCATTGTTAAAATGAAAGACATGACGTTGGCATGAAGTAAAACTTCAGACTTTGGGAAGTGCTTCCAATGCAAAACATCATGCCTTTGCTTCCAAGCTTCTATGCCTTTGATTCTGTTTTCTAGGTCGCTGTTTCCCAAACTAGATGCTGAACCCCCAGTGGGCCTGTGAAGATATTGCAGGTGCTCTCGGTGATCTGAGCAAACAAGCTCCAATAGTGGCAGATAGCAGTGAAGAACATAAATGAGCCAGAAGCCCTTTCTCCTACGGACGCTTTCTCAGTAGCTCAGTGCTTTGTTCTAGTCGTTTCAAATCTTCTGCCTTTCGGAAAGAGGGATGGGTACTGGTAACTTTCTCTATATTTTTTCCCTCTCTTTAATAATTATAGCTAGTGATTATTGAGCAATTATTTTGTGCTATGAGACAATGTTCTGAGTGCAGTAGATAAATTATTTCATTTAAACCTCAGCATACTTCGATGAGATAGGTATTATTTTATTCTCCATTTCATAACTAGGAAAGCTGAGGCCTGAGGACTTTTAGTGATTTGTATAAGGTCATTCAGCTAAAAAGAGTAGCTACCAATTTTGAGTACAGGCAGCCTGAATACAGACCCACAGTCTTTTCTCACTTTTTCTCCTTTTGTTTTCGTCATTGAATCTTATTGGATGAAACCGTCTGAGAACCATTCTTCTATCATTATCAACAAAGCTGAGGATGGAGAGCAAGCCACCTCATTGGGGCATCTTGGACAGAATATTCTGAGAAGTATTTCAAATGGCAAAAACTGCTTCCTACAGAGATTAAGAAATGTCCTTCAGTACTCTCAAGCTCTGCTTAAGAATTACTTAGTCTAATGAAAGAGAAATCATTTTAATAATGTAGGAGATATGAAAGGCATAGAGGTTGACAAAAGCTTAGGAGCTTTATTAGTTAATTCTCTAGCTTCTCAGACTGCTTTGACACAGTTTCATTTTTTTTGGTAGGGATGACATTATTACATAAGAATTCTTTGATCTCTCTGAAAAAGTTGCTAGTCTCCCTCTCACTTCCTCTTTGCTTCCTTCCCTGCTCCCTGTGAAGATAACTGTGTAGTTACTGTTAAAAATCCAGAGAAACATTTCACAGTTTAATTCTTCCAAATGAATTCTAAATTCAGTAGAAATAGGACTTTCAGTAATGGTGGCAGAAAAACCCTGGGCAATTCCATCCATAATTTAAAAAATATTTTAAAAGATAATCTTTTGAAGGTACTGGAAAATTTACAAAGGCAGACACAAATAGAAAAAAAAAAAACTCTTGAAAGACTGCTATTCCATTGGGTAAGAGCTGCAAGTTGGTGACTTTCTCACCCAGAGGTGCTCCCAAAACCCAAATCTGGCACAAGCAAACCTCAGCCTTACTAGTGTGAAGAGGGAAATATCACAGTTCAGAGCTGCAGAGACACTGGTTAAGTTACAGGGGGATTTTGAAAGCTATAAAGCCACATTTACCTGACCAGTTATTTTATTTTTCCCCTCAAGTAGGATTTTGGACTGTTTCTTCCTACTGAAGGGCTATCCTCTCAGTGCTCTGAGGTAGTCTGTAACCTTATATTTGTGCCTTATTACTTCATTTTTAAAATTGGAATTTACTTGAAAAACACTGCACATGTTAGGATATTTAAGGAAGGGCAAACATGTCAGGCCTTATCTCCAGTTTTCGTGGTAGGCTTAAGCCTTGCTTGGGGAGGGAAGGCTATAATTGTGGAGGAAAACAGCTCTGTTCTCTAGAAGAGAAACTTGCGTTGGGCTGTTGTTATGGTACTTTCAGTTGTTCATATGCAACATGCCCACCAGATTCCACTGGGTGCCCAGGTGTTATGTCCCATTAAATTGGATAATTCAGGAACAAGCTGGGGTGGCACATGTGCTCAGGATAGAGCAATGGCTTGGAAGCCAAAAACGTTTATTGGAGTTGTATCAGTCTGGGGACATATACCAGATTTAGGTACTCCTGAAGAAGAGAAAAACATGTATCTAGCCTGGCCTGGGGTCTTGACTCACCCTCTGTACACTATGCTCATCAAGTTGACTTGCTCTATACACGTGTCACTCTTCTAGAGCCTGGTTCACTCTCCCTGGGTGACTGTATTAGTTAGGGATGTCCAGGGAAACAGAATCGTGCACACAATGCATGTAAAGAAATTTATTATAAGGAATTGGCTCATGCAGTTATGGAGGCTGAGAAGTCCCAATATCTGCAGTGAACAAGCTGGAGATCCAGAAGAGCCAATAGTATAGGTTCTAGTCTGAGTCCAAAGGCAGAAAACCAATGTTCCAATTCAAAGACGGGCAAAGAGAAAGAATTCTTTCTTATTCAGCCTTTTTATTCCATTCAGGCTTTCAGTGGATTGGGTGAGGCCCACCTACATAGGGGAGGGCATTCATTCTGCTTTACTGAGTTTACCAATTAAAATGTCAGTCTCACCCAGAAACGCTCTCACAGACATACCCAGAATAATGCTGAAACAATTATCTGCACACCCACATAAAGTTAACTGTCACAGTGACGCGGAGTGAACTAGGTCTATAGAGCTGACCTTGGTTGGAAAAGCGTATCCCATAACATCTTGCTTCTGATGGGATGTAGATTGGGCTGGCCGAATTCTTGTGAACTAAAGGTTCAATATCTACTGGGGCGAGGATGTTACAAAGCCACACAAGCCAAAATAGGAACTGGTTAATATTCCTGGTTAATATTGAGCCAAAAGAAAAGTCTTAGAGATAAATGTTCTTTAGCACATTAAAATCTATTTGGAGAAATATCAAGCTCTCTCTAACACAGGACATCCTTGATAAGGACGTAATGGAGAAAAAGAATGCTCTGAGTAGAGTGAAGGATTGAGGAAGGCATTTTAGTTGTGTCTCTTAAATTTTTTTCATCATTTATCTTTGCCTTTGCTTTTGGGGGAAGCTTTTTTTAAATTGAGGTGTAATTCACATGCCATAAAATCATCACTGCAAATGTATAATTCAGTGATTTTCAGTATATTCATATGGTTTTACAACCACATCATGATCTAATTCCAGAACATTTTTTCACCCTCAGGGAAGATTTTTGCAGCAGATAATATTTTCTTAAATTTTACCATCATATACAAATCTTACAAATGCTGCAGCATGAATTTGTTGGTGAAATATGTTGGCTCATCAACCTGGACAGAGAAGCAGTCGCTTTTTAATTTATTACATGAAACCTCTTGCTTCATGTGGCTTATCATCAATAGTGATTGACTTTTATAATTTGAGAGTAGAACCTTTTCAGTTTCTCATTCTGTATCCTGCCCTAACATTTTACTAACTATCATTTTATGTATCAGCATTACTATGTTCTCATCAACTGTGTGACTTCCTTTTCTGGAAAGTCTGTTACTAAATAAGTTGCTTCCTGAGTCTTTTTATTGAAAGCTTTTATCTGTTTTGGGCTTCCAATTGCCATTTAAAATAATCAAGATCTTGTTAAATGGCTGTAATTTGTGGTTCAGTGTTTCTTCAATTTTGCTGAAGCTATCGCAGCAGTTAAAAGCTCTTTGCCCCAGACCACATGCAACGGAACAGCAGCTTTGATTACCAGCCCATGTAAAACCCATATAAGTAGCCTTTATATAAAGATGGATTTTTTTCTCTGTACCTTTTATTACACTAGAACAGCAAAATCACTCAGAAAATTATAATTATTTATCACTAACCTTATCGGAATTTTCCATAGACCTAGACCTAGAAATCTTTTCCATCTCAAAACTTATCTCCAAAATTTGTCACATTGGACTATCATCTATGTCTGCAAAATACAAACAGTATATAAAAGCAAAGGATATAATAAATAACCAAACAAGAAAAATTTTAAAAATACAATATTAAATTATATTACTTCTCGTTGACCCAATCTGTGTCTTACAATGTTTATAATAGCAAGGTGTCAAGGAGAGATTTGAGCCACAGCATGTAAAAATCCCATCTTTTGAATAAATATTTCTTTTTGACTCTCTATTACACCAGTAGATATTGTTGGTATTGGGTGAAGGTAGGCTGGGGGAGGTAAGGAAAGGGAGAGTCTACTGTTGTCCCTTCCCTGCAATACTCAGCATTTGTTCTTGGCTGTCCCCTTCTTGTGTCCTATGAAAAGGACCCAACCAAGAGTCCTGTCTTACTAATTTCTCATAGTTACAATGTATTTATTTAATATTCAATGCTGATACTCTTGAGCCAGTACCAGTAGGTGGTATATTTTGAGTTGTTTTTCTACCTGTGCTAATAAGTCTCATTTGATTTGTGGTGCTGACCTGCCTCTACCTTGTGTGCTCAGCTACAAGTGACATAGATGGAATCATTGAGCCTCTGAGGCAAGGGTCAGATGAACACAAACCTCATTAGGACCTGGCACTAACCTCCCTTTAGTACTTGCCAACTCTAATTGCTTACTTGTTTGCTTCCCCCCACTGAATTGGATGTTCTGTGAAGGAAAGGTTTTTTCTTATTTACTATTAATTCCCCCACTATGTCCCTAAAACATCTTGCAACCTTCTGCTTCGTATTCAATTTTGTGAAGACAACTCCTTTGATGAAGTGTTCTTAACAGTCTTACTTTAATAGTTAAACCCCAGTAGACAATGGATAAGAACCTAACTCTTAAAAACTCGTCAAAGTCCCAGTTACTCTATGGATGACAGAATAAATGTAATTTTTCTTGGCAAAATTGAAGCAACTCAAATAACACCCAGTATTTTTTTTTCAAGTACTTTGGCCTGTGGGCTATGAACAAATGAAAAGTAATTTTTTTATTCTAGCTAAACATTCACCTTTGGGGAATCCCAGAGCCTGCGGTATCTCGCTTTGCTGAAAATATTTCAACTGTTTTCTTAAGGCGTACGTACACCTGTATGGTGGTTGCCAGAGGGGAGAGAGATTAGGGGTGAGCAAAGTGGATCAAGGGAATCAAGAGATATAAATTTCCAGATATAAATGTACAGCATGATGACTAATCAATAATAATATTGTGAATTTAAAAGTTTCCAAGAAAGTAAATCTTAAATGTTCTCACAACAAGAAAAAAATTTTTTAACTTTGTATGGGGACAGATGATAGCAAGACTTAGTATGGTGATCATTTTGCAATGTATACAAATGTCAAATCACTATGTTGCTCACATGAAACTAATGTAATGTATGTTAAATATACTTTAAAAAAACATTACTGATAAAGGATTTGCATCCAAAATATATAAAGAACTCTGAAAATTTAAAACAACAATATAATTTTTAAAATGCATCTGCAGCTTGTGTTCTGCTGATGGGGATTATGTAGTTATTTGTGATGATGCATCATAGGAAGGGCACAGAATGTTGTCCTTCTCTTGCCTCAGACTATGGGGATATTTGCAGGAAATTAGATACTTTACTTCTGAGAACATTTGTTGGTTCTAGTTATTTGTTTCCTAGTTCAAAGCATTCCTTTGCCTCCGCCATGGGATATTATGGAAGTTCCCAGGGCATTTCTTTTTTAAATCAGAGCCACCCCTGTTTGTCTTTCATCCTCAAGAGCGAGCCATGGAGGTGACAGTTAAGAGCCAAGTGAACCTTTCCCTGTTCTTATATTACTCTCTTTACCTGACGGTGACGTGCTGCAGCTTGTTCATCTTTATTGAGTACAACTCAGCCCATTCGTTGTCCGCAGTCTCTCTGATGTCTCTCAGATCAGATTATTAATGAAATCATCATCACTTTCTTGCAAGTCTCTATGTCCATTTCTTTGCCAGCATTTATCATTTACATGTCTGTGTCCATTATCTTTTAAGCGTACTATGTCTATTCTGATATGGTATTCCCCTTTTAAGGATCTTTTGTTTGTGTTTTTTTCCTACATTTTGAATTTTTCCTTTTAACCATTATACATTCCATAAACTCTCAGGTTAACTTGACCCACTTATCACCTGAGCTTTTGTTTAAGATCTACTTGATTGAGAAACTCTTCCTGAACTATATTACACCTAGATTATGTGGATGACTAGAAAAAAGTATTTCCTAAGCTTCAAACAAATTTTCAGGGGTCTGCTGTGGCTATTTTTCTTCCCTGAAATTGCTCAGCATTCACCAAACCATTTTCTCAACTCTGTGTGAACTTGGCCTTCCTCAGAGTGGTGCGAAGGATGAGAGGGAAGGAATAACTTATCTTTTACATCAAAAATGAAGTGAAAAGGCCTCAGAAAATGCTGTGGCACGGCTATTATAAATAACATCATTTTACAGCTGAGGTTACCAAGTTCTAGAAAAAAAGGTTAACCTTCAGTCTACACAGGTAAAACTGAAGGAATTGGGATTCCAGCCCAAACAATAGAATTTTGAATCCCAAGGTCTAAGTATTGAATATGCTTTGGTCTCTGGGGTAGATTTAAAATGAATACATATTCTAGTGGTAAGTTTCAGAAATATTTGAGAAAGGAGATGGGGAAAGAGCTAAGTCATATGAATATCTTATTAAATATTAACTGGGTCCTGCTTAGGGCTAACACTCATAGATGCTGGGGATAGATCAGTGGACAAGGCAGTCCAGCCTTGATCTGTTGTAGTTTACATTCAGAGAAAGGAGGCAGATGTTAACAGACAAGTAAACAAGCAGCAAACACAAAAGTGTCAAATAATGGTCAGAACTATGGTGTGAATAAAGGAAGGTGTGGTGTGAAGCTACCTTAGATGGGTGACTTGGGAGACTTTTTAGAGGAGGTGACAATGGAGCTGAGAAGTGAATAGTTGATAATATATTTGTTATTATTAAGAATTAGAAGTGTTTTCAAATGTGTCAACAAGTTTGGAAACTAAATGTATTTAATCCTTCTTGTTTAACAGAAGATATTATATTTTATATCTTTGGACTATCTCCATCTTCATTATGTTTGTTTTGAGTTTCTTAACCAGAATCACATGGCACTTCTGGTGTGAATACAGGTTTTAATCAGGATAGAATTTTGTTTTTTATTTGTCTCATTATATTTCCCGATGAGGTCCAGAGTTTGCATACTGTAGATGTCTTTCCAGAGCTTCTGTGATGGTAAGCAGATAGACTTCCAGGACAAAAATAAAAATAAAAACATGATCTTCAGGTCCATAATTTCTATTTAGAATAAAAAATGAATAGGAATCAAAAGGTTCTTTAGAAGTCATATCTCACGGTTCCATGTGAGAGAACAAAACCTAAATGTTGCCCAAGTGTCTAGGGTATAGATTGCCCAAGAAACCTGGATTCTTAGATCCTAAACAGGAATTTTCTCGCTGCATGCTTCTGCCTAGTAAATAATGTCTAGTTTACCTAAGTTTAGGTAACTCATTGGTTTAAATGAATTAGGAGAGTCTTATGTACCATACTCTTGTTTCCTTCCCTACTATTACCTCTGTTATTTTATCATCCCCAGTTTCCTTCCCCCTTGTCTGTCTATATTTCTTACAATTTTTACTTAACTTGGACATACTGTTTCCATACTTTCTTCAGTACTACCTCCTCTGAATCTGTTATCATCTATGAATTTCATACCCTCAGAGAACAAGAGGAATAAAGATCAGAGCTCTGGTCGGTCTGGTTTCCACTTTTGCCCCATCATTGGCTGTACTCCACACAGCAGCTTGAGTGTTCTTTACAAAACCATCTGCAACAAAAGAGAAAAGAATAAAAGAGATTCACTAAGACATGTAGGACCTGTAGTAAGAAAGAAAGCCAAGTTGTCTGTCCAGATCCTCATAGGACTCAGCTATATTCCAATGCCTTGGGGTTTCACAAAACATCCTTGAAATAAAATTTCTTCTGTCCTTATGAGCTCAAGTTCATTTCTGGTACTGGCAACTGAGTTATCCTAGCCAATACCATATGTTTAAATAAAATGAACAATTTGAATGTTTATCTCATGTGTCAAAAAAGAATTTTATGAACTAAAATTTGCATCTCAAAAACTACCTGTAACATTATTTCTATGGGAAAATGGGTTTTGAAATAAGTAAATGACTGTTTGGAATAAAACCTAAATTCTAAATATGGGATTGCTGTTTTTATCAATTAGTTTTTATCGATTATCCATCTTTTTTAGCAATTACACTTTTAAAAGCACATGATTATATCTTTATCTCCCTGTTACTTTATGACCTTAGATGTGGGGTAGGTCCTAGGGGGCAATACTTAGCTGTTGTTGACTGTCAGGAATTCTTCTTTCACCATCGATCTATCCCATCGAAACTATTGACAGTTTCAGCCAGAGTTTTTGAAAGGATAATTCAATATTGGTTAAAAATCTGTCATGTGAAGAAACAGCACAGTGCTGAAGGATAAAAGACTTTTGCAGCACCTACTTCTCTCAAAAGATGAAATCCACTAACCCAAAGATCCCCTTTGCCATAAAGTTTTAAAAACACAAAATGGAAGGCAAAAAAGATGTGAAAACTTGTCTTTAAATCAAATCTTCTCAATTAATAAATATTCTCTGAATGTTCACCCATACTTTTAGGTAGCTAAATTATATGATGTATGGGTATATGTGAGTATGTGTGTGTCATTGGTAGGCTTTGAGTTGCCAGTAAAGCATTTTAAGTCAGGTAACAAAAAAAAAAAAAATAGATAAATATAGTCTGCTAATTGCTGAGGCAGTATCCAGTGAACATCAATTAAAACAATGCTTTAAAATCAGGAAAAAAATAATTTTAAAGAGAATGATTGTTTTTCTTAATTATAGAGTAAGAAAGTGAGAATGAGGCTAATTCACTGCTTCCCCCACCCTGCAATCATAGATAAAGGAATCTCAATAGCATATCATTCAGTACAAGAACTTTACCATCAGTTTTATTCATCAGTAAAACCAAAGAAACAGTTGCGAGATGTTCTCTATTATTTAGCATGGAATGCCTTCATCACTTTATGTCCTTGTCTGACATTCTTCCTTGTTCGTTGCCTTTACATTCTTGGCTGTTAGTTAACACAGTGCAGTGCCAAGTAAGTCAAGCACAGGAGTTTATGTTACATTGTTTTGGAGGGTTATGTAGCAGTGTCACCTCTTGCATAAAACAGTTTGTCAACCCTGCCTACAAATTTGAGTATTATAGTGAAATCTATGTAATAAAAAGTCATATTGATTACCATGAGAAGCAAAATAAATGAAAAAGCAATATTGAGAATGAATTGATTGGCAGACTCTTTGATTACATTAATGATTTTATTTAAAAATATATAATAAAGTCTTATAATATTCTGTGGTGATAACATATTAAAGTCCCACACACATACATGTTTAGCTATTTGTACAAAAGTGAAGGCAAATGCTTTTGGGGGGGTGGGAAAAAATTGCACGCTTTTCTTTCTTATATTTATCAGTTGATTTTTCTGTAGGTAGAAAAAGGCAACTAACCTGAGCAGGGTAATCATCTGCTGTCATTTTCTAAATTATTCTGATGTGACATCAGAGCATGGCTTCCATAAATCCTTTATTTATTTAGTAATAATGCTTATGGAAGTAGTAAACCAGACTTCCTTGTGTGATTTTATAATTTATAAGGACAATTTGACAATAATAAGTTTGGATTTGTCTTCACAAGATTCTTTGGCTATCTTCCCCTATGTGATGAGCTTCATTTCACTTACCTTTCAAATCCCTCCTCTAAATTTTTTGCTTTGGGGTTGGTTTCTGGATAGAGTAAGAACAGTTTGCTTCTGAAGGTGGTGGTTGTAGACTGATGCTGCATAGCAGTTAATTCTCTTTATTTCTCTGTGGACTCTAGGTGTAATGTTCTCGAAATAGTAATGATGCATGACTCTGTATTCTACCTTACCCAAGATGTTCCTTGTGATTTTCAATTATATTATTTCTAGATGGATGTACAAGGTACATCTGTATTAATTATCTTTGCATATTCTTCTTTAGTTTATCTCACCTCTAAAATTAAAAGAGCTAAATTTAGAGACATGATAACATCTGACTCTGAATGTAGCCAGGTTTTAAGTAAGTCTCCCCAAATAATTGCTTTGTCTTTAACATATTTTTATTGGCAAGTCTGTGTTTTATGTTTCATGATTGGTTTTCATTTTAGTAATAAATAATCAATTGAGGTTTCTTTGGAGTTTTGATATATCTGTTTATATGACTTCTGTGTTTTTAAACATTTACATAAAACTATATCTGGATGTATCTTACCTTGAATGATTATTTCTGTGGCTTCCAATGCCAGAAATTCCTTTTTATTTAGAACTAATTATCATAAATATAGGTTTTTGGTTCCATTCAATACTACTGTATTTTAGAGGTTCTCTTTTTAGAACAAAAACCACATATTTTTCTAGATAAGAATTTGTTTCCAGAGGCTTGAACCATTACTGAGTCACTAAATATTACTTGAATCCACCTATATCATATTCCACTAGTCTGTTCACTCTCCCACTCTCCTAAATGATAATTTCATATAACGCTTCCTCCTCCAGCATCACTCTCAACAACTTTTTCAATGAGAAAAAGAAGTGATCGGAAGAGAACTCAAGCCACCCACCATATCTACTTATCTACTTGCATCTACCTCCATATATTCCGCCTTCTCTCCTATTTACTCTAATAAACAACTTATGTTCCTACCAGATGCCAACATCTCTGTTCTGCCAAGATCTTTTTTTTTTTTCTTCCTACTTGAAGAAATTGCTCTAGGAATTTTTGGCTTTCTCTCTCCCAATAATAAGTTTTTCCTCTCAAGTGGATCTTTGTTATCAGTATATAAACATGTGGATATATCTTCAGTCTTAAAAAAACTGTTGACTCCACATCTGCCACTAGTTACCATCCTGTTTCTTTTTTCAACACTATTTTAAAATTTAGATATAGTAAAATTCACTGTCAGTCTGGTTCCCAGAGTTACTGTATTGTTTTGCATTTCTATCAACAGTGTATAAGATTTCTAGTTGCTCTGCTTCTTGCCAGTACTTGATATTGTTACTTCCTTTACTTTTTTTTTCTCCCCTTTCTTCTCATCCTCCTCCTCTACCTCCTCTTCCTTTTTAATTTTAGACGTGGTAATAGCTTTAGTGATAGCTCATTGCATTTTTAATTAACATTTTGCTAGTTACTAATGATATTGAGCATCTTTTATGTGTTTTTTTGCCATATATATATATATATATTTTGGTTAGTTGTTCAAATCTTCTGTTCATTTTATATTATGTTGTTTATTTTTTACTATTGAGATTTGATATTTTAATATATTTTATATACAAGTCCTCTTTTGGATATTTGTGAATATTTTCTTCTACTCTTTAGTTTGTTTTTTCATCCTCTTAATATTAACTTTTGGAGAGAAATTTTTGAATAAGCTCAATTTGTCTTTTATTTATTTTTTTTAAGAATCATGCTTTTGGTGTCAAACCCAACAACTATTTGCCTAACCCAAGGTCAGGAAACTTTTCTTCTATATTTTCTTCTAAATATTTTATAGTTTTACATTTTACATTTTGGGTCTACAATCCATTTTGAGTTCGTTGTTTAATTTCTTTAATTTCTTTCATCAATGTCTTATAATTTTCAGATCTTTTATCTCCTTGGTTAAATTTATTCCTAAGCATTCAATTGTTTTTGATGCTATTATGAATAGGATTGTTTTATTTCTCTTTCAGATATTTTTTGTTAATGTATAAAAATGCAAGTGATTTTTTAATGCTGATTTTTATCTTTCAATTTTAGGGAATTTATTAGTTCTAATTTTTTTTTTTTTTGGTGAAGTATTTATGGCTTTTTTTGAATAAGAGCATGTCATCTGCAAACAGAGACAATTTTACTTCTTCCTTTCTGATTTCATTACTTGTTCTTGCTTAGTTGCTCTGGCTAGGACTTCCAGTACGATGTTAAATAAGAGTGGTGAGAGTGAGCATTCTTGTCTTGTTCCTAGTCTTAGGGATAAAGCTTTCAGCTTTTTACCATTGAGTATGAGGTTGGCTGTGCATTTGTCATATATAGCCTTTATTATTTTGTTATTTCGTGCCTGATTTACTGAGAGTTTTTATGATGAAAAGATACTGAATTTTGTCAATTGCTTTTTCTACATCATCTTAGAGAATCTCATGCTTTTTATCCTTTATTCTGTTAATGTGGTGTGTCACATATATTGATTTGTGAATGTTGAATCATCCTTGTATCCCAGAGATGAATCTCACTTGATCATCATGTGTGATCCTTTTAATGTGTGTTAAATTTTGTTTGCTAGAATTCTGTTGAGAATATCTGTATCTATATCTGTCAGGAATATTGCCCTATAGTTTTCTTTTCTTGTATGTACTTATCTGACTTTGGTTTTACAGTAATGCTGCCTCATAAAATGAGTTTAGGAGTGTTCCCTCCTCTTTCATTTTTTGAAAAGTTTAAGAAGGATTGACATTAATTCTCCTTTAAATGTTTAATAGAATCACCAGTAAAATATCTGGTCTGGGAATTTTCTTTGTTAGGGCTGCTTCAATCTCCTTAGTCGCTATTGGTTTGTTCAAACTTTATTTTTCTTCACAATTCAGTCTTGGCAGGTTGTATGTTTCTAGGAATTTATTCATTTCTTCCAGGTTATCCAATTTGTTGGTGTATTATTTTTATAGTAGCCTGTTATAATCCTTTGTATTACAATCCTGTGGTGTCACTGTAATGTCTTCTCTTTCATTTATAATTTTGTTGCTTTCAGGCCTCTCTCTTTTTCTTGGTTAGTCTTGATTAAAGTTTATCAATATTGTTGATCTTTTCAAAAAACTACTCTTAATTTCTTTGTTTTTATATTGTTTTTTTCATCTCTATTTTGTTTATTTTTTTCTCTAATCTTTGTTATTTCCGTCCTTCTGCTAACTTTGGGTTTAGTTTCTTCTTTTTCTAATTTCTTGAGATGAAAAGTTAGAGGGGTATTTTTAGCTCTTTCTTTGTTCTTAGTGTAGTCGCTGATCACTATAAATGTCCTTCTTAGAACTCTTTTAACTTTATAAGTTTTGGTAGGTTGTATTTTTGTTTTTATTGTCTTGAATTCCTTTTTGATTTTTTCCTTGAAAATTGGTTATTCGGGAGTGTGTTGTTTAATGTCCATGTGTTGGTGTATTTTTCAGTTTTCCTCTTTTTATTTCTCATTTCATACAATTGTGGTTGGAAAATATAATAGATATGGTTTCTATCTTCTTAAGTTTATTAAGGCTTGTTTTGTGGATAAATACATGATCTATCCTTGAGACTGTTCTGTGAAGATATGGCTTTATAAATATTTGTTGGATGAAAGAATGAATTTACTTTTATGTATCTTATTTCTAGGTCAAATTAGCTAGGAATTCATTTCCCACCTAGCAGCCATGGTTATATTTGAGAACTACAACCTCAAAAATTTCCCTGATAATTTGGTATAAAAATAAAATTTTAACCAGACCCCTGTTTGGGACTGAATGATCTGACCCCTGTTCACCTCGCAGAATTCATCATGCTTCATTCATATCCTGTTACACAGTCCCAACCACCTGCCTTTCTTAAGGTTTCTTGAGGACACCAAGTTCCTCCTTGCCTTGGGGCCTTCACATGCATAGTTCTTGCTGCTTAGAATACTCATCCCCTGCTTGGTTCCTTGGATAACTACTTTCAGTCGAGTCTCAGTTTTTGAATGCAAGCATTTTATTGTTAATACTATTTTTTCTAAAGTTTGTGATAAAATAACACTCAAAACATCAAAAAATCTAGTGGCAACATGATATTTTCTATCTTCATTATATTTTATTCAGGATGCTTAATGCTTTTTGTATTTTTGAAGATTTTAGTTTATTGTTTAACAACAATACAGATTTTCATTTTGGTATACTTATGCATACAAGGGAGTCTCTTTTGAGGGGAGAGAGGCTGAGAATCAGAGGGAAAGAAGATGGAGCAGAGGGAGAGATTAAAAGAAGCAGATGTTATTTTCACTAGTCTATTAAAGTTAACAGTATAAAAAGGAAGATGGTATAATTTCTACAAACAAACAAAA
This sequence comes from Cynopterus sphinx, assembly GCA_030015415.1. NCBI lineage: Eukaryota > Metazoa > Chordata > Mammalia > Chiroptera > Pteropodidae > Cynopterus > Cynopterus sphinx. The sequence goes on along the minus strand of CM057387.1, from coordinate 33,723,715 downwards.
AAGAGTATCTTTTATGCTCTATTCTTAAAATTGCCAAATAATATTACTGTATTGATTCTTGCAACATCAGTAAAGTAGGTGGTAGGTATTGTGACTGCAGTTGGAAAAAAACTTTGGAAGTGAGCTTTATGTGAAGACCGAATAAAAGATATTTTAATTTATAACTCCTGTTGTGGCAGTTCTTGGATTTTGTGTTTCAATTCAATTTGATAAACAAGTATGTTTCTGCTCATATTCACTCTTATTTGGGATGAGGAGTAGCTACAAGGCTAAATAAGTGAGTTCTGCCTCCAAGGATGTGCATATCTAGGTGGGGCATCAGACACTTGATGTTAACCACAGTAAACCACAGTAAGCCTTTCAGTCACTGGATATAGTAGCAGATGTGATAGAATACAGATGAAGAAGCAATTCATTTGAGCAGAGGAGAATAAGGAAGTATTTTATGATAAAGGTGGTATGCAATCTTGGACTGCCTGAGGAGTTGAATTTAAGAACATTTTTTACTCCTCCAAAGTATATGGAGTTATTAATGTGCGCGATGGATTTGCAGAAGAAGAAAAAATCTGTTGCCCTTGAAACCTGGAGTATGTGGTGGGAGATGAATGTTTATACCACATCCTTTCTTCCATTTCCCAAGTCAGAACACTTTAGTTCCTCCTGTTCCCTGGGACATCTTCTCTGAAATGCCTTGTTGACCATGTGTTTCAATAGCATCTGTGTTTCCTTTATCACTTTTTATTCATTCATTTATTCACTTATTATGCAAAAGATATTTAATTAGTATCGGTCATGTGCCAGGCATTGTGAATATTTAGCCTGTAGACAGTGTTAAAGACAAACAATTCATAATCTATCAGAAAAAAAAAACACAAAAATACAAATAACTAATTGAAATTGTGTTGTATGCACCTAAGTAATGGATGCTATTACTTTATTCAACCAGTATTAATTGTTGGTCACCTACTATGTATAAGAGCTGGAGATATCACAGTGAACAAAATGGACAAAAGCCTCTGCTTGATGAAAGGAGGTAATAGGGAGATCCGAAATAATAAGAAGCGTTAAGGAAAGTACCCCTTGGAAATGACACTTAGGTTAAAACTTGCTTGTGATGCTCCCTGTCTAACATAGTATCTGGCACTTAGAAGATATTTGTCACATAAATGAATAATAATGAGAAAAAATGGTGCTACTACGGCTCTTACTACTTCTAATATTATTCCATGCATAACATGAGCTAGTTTATTAATGTTCTTTACTGCAGTTTATTATTTAATCCTTACAATAACCGTATAAAGTAATTCTTATTTCTTGATGCAGAAATTGAGTCTTAGAGATGTGAAGACTTTTTCCTAAGACACCACAGCCTGTAATTGGAAAAGCTAGAATTTGAACCCAAATTTGTGTGACTCAATGTCTACAAGAATCAACATACTTGAGTATGTCGCCATCTTTTGCACTTGTATCAAGTCCACATTTGTCATCCTGGCTCATGTCCAAGAGCTCACAGGTCTCCTGAGATCTCTTTGATAATAGGGAGTAAGTATTTAGAAAAGACTCTAAGGGAAATGCATCTTCTGTGTATCCCTTACCCAGAAATTTCTGAATGTCTCCTGTGCCCACTTAGGTTTTTAAAGGGTAGCAGTTTGATGCTTCAGGGGTCCTAAGAATCTACAAGTAAACTGTCTCCTCTGACAGTCAATGGATAAATGCTAGTTTATAGCTCTATGAGGACAGAAACTTGTCAGTTTTGTTCATGACTATTCCCTAATATCAAAGTCACAGTTCACGATGAGCAGTACTAGTACTATAACCCTGGAAAGGACGTGCGGCTCATTCCAAGATTGAATGCTCTTCTGTAAGCCCTTCAAACCTACTTAAGGAATCAAAGGACTATGCAAAAGCTGCTTTATTTTAGGTTTTAAAAACATGTTCCAACTGATTCTGACCATGAGAAAGTGAAAATTTGAAAGCAGCTTTTTTTCAACTCATCTTATTACCATTTTCTCCAGTGGCCTGGAGTCTCCTGTTTTGATATTCATGGCACCCATAAGTCCCTTTTTTCTGTCCTTCAGATCTTCCTCCTTAATAGTTTCTCTCCTTTCTCCTTTTCCCTCTGTACATTTTAGTCCTCAATTGCCCTATTTTCTTCCCTTCATTCTGCTCCTTTGAGAGTTCAAGCTCTTAGGAACTGCCAGATATTGAATTTCATCTAGTTCTGATGAGGAACAGGGGTATAGAAAGATTGACAAGGTAAGCTTTACTGAGATTTATCCTCAGAGTTTTATATAAAAGAAAATCAGGCTTACCAGTGTATAAAGGTTAACTTCAAACATGTCTCCTGTAGGTTACTTTTTCAAAAGAATGTCCAACCTCTTTATTTTTCTGTTGCAGTGCTAAAGACTCCTTTTCTAATCTTGACACAGGCTAGACAGATCCTGAGAAAAAGAGGAAGAGAGGTAAAACAAATGGATTTACCCCGTTACAAAAATAATTGTAGAGTGATTGAAGCAATCAACCATCAAAAAACCAGGAGAAATTAACATCTGCCAAAATTAAGAGAGTATAAGGAAAGCACTGGACACAGATGCTTCTATTTTACAGTTCAAGTTTGGAAGTCCTAAAACAGGGCTAAATTGTATGCAGAATTGGATTAAGCTAGAGAGCAAATGTTTGTTTCACTTTTCTTGTGCACCAGGTACTGTGTTAAGTACAGGGGACATAAAGATGAATATATCCTTCCCTAGCTTTACTGATCACAGTCTAATTGGAAATGAGATATGTAAACAGAGAATTTCAGTACAATATGGTAAGAACTACAATAAAATTATTCTTAGGGACTCCAAACTAAATCAAGGAATGATTGCCAGAGAAAGTGATGCTGGACCAAGTTTTAACAAAGCGAAGAAGATAAGAAAACAGGGAGTTATAAGCAAAGAAAATAGAGTAAACAAAGACAGCAATTAGTGAAAATGCAGAGTATTCATAAAACTGTTATTAAAGCAAAAAGTTTAAAGGAAAGACTGACAGAAGATGAGGATCGAGAGTAGGTAAGAGCAAGGTCATGGAGGATTCAGCGTGTTATGTTAGGAAGCTTTGCTTGTAAATAATGGACCATAAGGCAGAAATGGCAATAATTTTGCTATGATTACAAACAACTTTCATTTTTCATTGGCTTAAAACCAAAGTTTATTTTTCTTTCAGCACATGACTGCTGTAGTTCAGCAGGGGGACTCTGCATTGATGTCATTAAAAGACCAAGGCTATTGAAAAATCTTAAATTTTGGAAGTTACCTTGTTAGAAGGAAAGGAAAATTGTGGAAGGTAACTGTCACAATAGTAACTAAATTCTCTGGCTTAGAGGTGACATATGTCACTTCTTCTCACAATCACCACATGTGGAAAGAGACAACATTGTATATATCTGACAGATATTACTAATGACTGCCATAATTTCCCTTTTTAGTCACCAAATATTTGATTTGTCCAGTATGCAAAATATAGTCTGCTCCTTCCTAAGGGAGACACCCCAAAGGTCCCAGTTAGTCTGCGTTGGCTGAGTCTAGGGCCTCACAGTAGTGTCTACATCAGAGGGTAGTTTCTCATAGTCCATCTTAGGTTCGGATGTTACTCTTCTTGTTCCAAAGACTTTGAATCAAAAGGACATGTTATCTGCCCTACTCCCCAAACCCAATATTTGTTGCTAGAATAGGGATTAAATGATCACAAGAATATACCCAGATGGTGGAAAGTGGAAGAAAGAGAATCACAGTTAACTTGTTTGTGGATTTTATGAAATCCTGCGAGAGAGACATAAGGGTCCTCTGCCTGGAAGACAGGGTCAAGGTGGAGGGAAGAGCACTCTGTGATTAAGCCCTAATTCTGGTCCTTGAAGAGTTCTTCACAGTCCATTTCTCTGTGGCTTTCTGCTCCACTCTCAGAGTTTCTTCCCTGTCATTATCCTCAACAGCATCTGAAGTAGGCATCAGAGGATATGCACTTCTTCCAAGATTGTGGTTCCATGACAGCTATCACAAATATTTAGTCAGCTTCTTGTTTGTTTTAGTTATCTCAATATACCAATAGCCACACCCACAATTCTTTTTTGAAACAGTTCTCTCTCAACATAATTGTGAGAATTTTGATAATTTTCGGTCTTTGGAGGGAGGAGACACACCATTTGCCTCTTTCCTTTGAGCCATTTTGTCCAGCTGAAAGAATTTATTATGCACACCTTAAATCCATGGGTTTAGCAGTCATATCTTTGTTTTGACTGCAAGGCTGAATTCTAATCATCTTTTGCCACTCAAAGCCTCCTCAGTTTTGTATTTTACCAATGGAAACAAAAAACAGGTGCTTCTTCCAACCTGGCAAGCCCCCTAATATTTTTCATTCTTTCTATTTGTTATAACCTTATAAACTAGCCACTTTTTAGAGTCTTTTTCTTTTAGTATCGTGTCAAATGTAGCCAATAGAACCAATGCAAGCTACTAGCATTTGGATTTCTAATCATTGCCTCTGGTGCCACCAATCTATTAGACCCATTATCTGTATCTATCAGTTTTACCAGTTGTTTCATCACTGCATAAAATTGACATCCTACTTTCAGGCACCCCAAACTAATTCTATTTCTTGGTGTCATTGTTTAGCAGCACCCTACTTCTGAAAGCCAAGTTTCAATTCTATCAGGCTACAATAGATCATGCTGTGATAACAAACCAACCAAACATTTTAGTATTTCAAAAATGACAAAGGTATATTTCATGCTCACACTACATGTAGACCATCCATTGGAAATTATAGTCATCATTCAGGATTCTAGGGATTAGGGACCAGCATTTCAAATATTACAGGTTACAAAAATGAGAGTAAGAGAGCCCCAGAAGGTCTTGAATCAGCAGTTAAGTGCTTTAGTTAAAAGTGACAAAACTCATTGGTCAAAAATAGTCATGTGGGCTTCCATACCAACCATAAAGAGAGCCAGGAAGTACACTCCTACCACATACCCAAAAGGGAGAAGAAATAGAAAGATTTGTTAAAAACATTAGCAACTATCATAGATAGTGCATCCCTGAATGATTTTCTACAAAAGCAGGACCTGGCAAGATTTCTATTTTATACAGTTCTCTCTGGTGGTCATTGGAGGAAACATCTGAAGGGAATAAGATGGGACATAAACTCACTGTTTATGGGGATATACCGTAATTTGGTGGGACTTAGTGATTAGATATAAAAGGAGAAAAATTATGTTCATATTTCTAGATTTTGCTGACTGTGCCAGTGCTGGTGCCAGTAACTAAAATCAAGCATACAAGTGTAGGTGTAGTAAAAGAGAAAGATTCTGAGTCAGGTTTTGGATAAACTGAGCTGAAGATGTCTAGAGTGAAGACAACAAGCGCCTGATCACATGGTTTTAATGTTCACACAGAGGTCATATGTAATGGGAGATGTAAACTTAGAAGTATTAGATTTTAATTACAAACTATGAAAGTGGATAAAATCCTTAAGGAAGAGAGCTGAATAAGAAGTGTATTTCAGCCTAATTAGGTTTTCTGAAGGAAACCTATGTTTATGGACAGGGCAGAGGATAAAGGCCCCACGAAGCATATTGAGAAGGTATGGAAGAGAGGTAGAAGGAGAATCCAGAGACAGTTGTGCCAAGGGGAGAGTAGTGTACAAGGTCAAACATTGAAAGAGAAGTTCAAGATAAAGACTAAACTTAAGTATTGGATTTGGCAATGAGAAAAGTCAAAGTTTTGCCAGAGTGGCCTCATTGACGTGTGTGTGTGTGTGTGTGTGTGTGTGTGTGTGTGTGTGTGTGTGTGTGTACGTATAAGGGATGCTTTACCTCAGTAAATGGGGAAGATTAGGAAGTGAAGATGATAAAAGAATCTTTCAAGAATATGACCTAGAACTAATCACCACTTAAACTCATTAAGATTTAGCTATTTTATCTTGATATCAAGATGACAGTACCTATTCTACTTGTTATATAATGATGTGAGTCTCAAATGAGATAATGTATGTAGCATACTTCATACAGTTTAAAATGCTTTGTGGATCGAGGGCATTATTCATATTAATAGGAAGTTTCAAGCACCTTAATTGGCTTCTCTGAAGCAGACGTATGACACAGCCAGGCATGCACAAGTCAACAGCAGACATGGACAGAGTAGACGGGGATTGATTAGGAGCTGAGTTTATAGGATTGGGGTGTATGTCTGGAGGAAAAGCATAGACCAATATGGGTAACATGAGGAAGTCTAGTTACCTTGTTTGGACATTTGAGTCACAGGAACAGGTGGCAAGGTGTGCTTAGAATTTAAGAGAAGCATGGAATTGAAGAATCTTAGTGGTGACACAATTTGGAGATGATATCTGCAGGGAAGACCACAACTCAGGGCCAGGGATTCAGTCCTAGGTGAGAAGAAGTGTCTCAAGAAAACTCCTAATTGGAGAATACTCAAAGAATTTTCCTAGGGGCAGAGGTAGGTTAAACAGTACCAGAGGTCACTTGGTAGTCATCTCCTTATTAAGTTATAGTAATTCATAGTCATTGTCTAAGATCCTGTCACTTTCTGCACAAACCAAACAAACGAATTAAACAAGGAGATAATGGGACTGCCACTGTCCTTTCAAGTCCTTGATGGTGCCACCGATTTCTATAGTTTTCTCAGTAATGCAGTATTACTGGTAAAAGGGGCGGGGATTTCTGATTAGCAATTTCTGTCATAATATCCCTCATTCAGCGGCTCAGGGACTCTGCCAGTTGCCAAATCTGTCTATTCCCAGTTTAAATTCAGGAACTGGGAAGTGAGCCCTTGGTGGGTCCCAGCCCTAGTATGTCAGCTATGAGACAGTCTTGGGCTAAAACTACACATGTCACCTGAGTACCACAAGCTTCCACTTCGGTTGGTAGATCACATGGTGTTTTGGTCCACAAAAATGAGTGTCAATTGAGAGCATGTGGCTCTGAAAGATCTGGTTAGCCTTTCCCTCAGTGCACAGTCGCCCTGACTTGTTAATGGTCTCAGGTCTGTTTGGGAAAGGCTTGGAGGAAGAGTCCACGTTTTTACATATGGAAGTGCTGAAGGGTTTTTTCCAAGGGGACCTGGATTCCTCTTCTCAAGAGGCTGCAATTCTCATCCTAAAGACTCGAGTCAAGTTTCTGGCCCCCAGATTTTGAACTTTTCCAGTTATATGAATTATGTACTCTTTTAATAGGCTTCTCATCTTTTTCATTCCTAAAGACATCATAATCAATTAGCCACTGACAAAGAGCCTTATGGTCAAACTTTCTGATTACCATTTTGTCCTGCCTCTTACTAAAGTCATTTCACTCCTCCTGTTTGTGACAATTAAATGCATTTAAATTAAATTTGTTTCTGTCCCTAGGATTCCATTGGAATATTCTTACTGAAATCAAAGAGTCACCTCATTGGCAGTATCACAAATTTCAATGATGTTGTTTACATAATGTGCTTTTTTTGTTTAATGCATCTCTTAATTCTTTAATAAAAGGATTGTTCTCAGGCATTTGTATCTCTCTAAGGCTATGGGGTTTTTTTCTTTTCCATTCCAGGGAATTTTTGTCATCTCAGTCTCACAATAAATACATGATCTCTGATAAATGTACTCATATCAGTAAGTTAGGCCCTGTTCAGAATTATGTCCTAACTTCCTTGGTCAAAAACTCTTAACATCCATTCTCACATATTGTCCAGTGTTTTGTCAAAATAAATTAGCTAAGTCTTATTATTCCCTGGGAATATAAGTGATCTTCTACCTTGTCAAGTATTGAACTGTCTCCCCTGGTATAGTAGACTCTAGTTATAGGAGTATACATAATAAGGGGTAATGGATATGACACCAGCTTACAAAGCATCTCCTTATTACAGGGTCTTCAAACAAGAGAAGGTGAGTCTCAGAGGAGACTCTGAGTGACATGGAAGTTCCAGAATCTAGTTTTCATCCACATTTACCTAAATGTTCTCATTTCAAGGATCTGAGACCCACTCTTTTTCGATTGATGCTTTGACTTTCACACACACACACAAAAAAAAAAAAGACTGCAAGTTTGCAAAACCAACTTGTATTGTATGTAATTCTTTCACCTACACAATTAATTTTTTCTATGTGATTTTAAGCAGTGTCTATCCTACAGCTATAAGAAATAAAAGATTCTCTTTAGGACTGCTGTAAAAGCTCTTTTTCTTAAACTGAGCTTGTATATTCCTTCTTACAAGTATACCAACATACATAAATAAATAAACTGTCTCACCCCATGGCTTTATAGTCACTGCTATTACCATAAAGGTCAAATGCAGGAATCCCCTCATTTCCAAAGAGATTGGCTTTAATATGCACCTGATTTAGCTTACTATAGTGATAATTTAGTAAATTGCAATGCTAGTGTATGCCAGAGATGATTGGTACCCCATTTTTAATTCAACAGGAGCTTAGCATAACATTCAAGGCTAATGGCATAACCGAATCAGTCCTAGGATAGATAAATCTTTGAGAACCTGTTTCCTGACCTCATTCATGGTGCCACACTGCCACATCAGTTGGTCCAGTTAAAAAGAAATCACACTAAGAATTTCTACACCATAGGTTTAACACTGAGAATTGAATATACAGATATTGGAAGACTGACAAAACCATAACATAGAGATCACCCAAACAAAACAATTGCAGGAAGCAGATGCTACCCCTGAGGCTGGAGGAAATGAGTTTACATAACCTAGGATTTGGGACCAGGGACCCCACAGAACTGGGTCTCAAACCTTTAAAGAGCAGGCATATCTGGCTGCTGCTAGCATTTCTGAGGTTGATTTCTGTGAGTGCTGAAAGTTGTTTGTGTCTAGAACCTATTGCTGTTGCTGAGATGAATTGCCACTGCTGTAGCAACACAGACAGGAACAGCAAACAGAATAAAGGCCCTTCTCCACTCTTTCTGCCTTCCAGTCCCCTCCATTGACAGAATCTAATATGAGCCAGCTAGCAAAGAAGTCTGGAAAGTGTAATTTGTGGGGTCTCAGCCCAAGCATTTTATAAAAGAATATAGAAGAGTGGGTTTGGAGCTGAGCTGCAATAGGTACAAAATGAGCATGCAGGCTTTCCACAAAGGTGTTATAAAAGCAGTGATTTTTTAAGCTGTCACCTTAAAGGATGACAAGGAGTTAGGCCAAAAGGAGAGGAAAAGACTGCAGCCAGAGGAAATGACTTAGACAAAAGGGCAGAAGAAGAGAGAGTGGTAAAAAAGTAATTTTTCTAGTTTTCTTTATTTTGATGTAATATACCTTTTCCTTCAGTCACATAGTAGGTTTTACTAGTGGAAGGTGCTATCATTTCCCCAGTGTTTGTGTGTTTGTGTGTAAGTGTATATGAGAGAGACAGAAACAGAGAGGGAGAGAAATTGAGTTTTTTAATCCATACTTTTTAATTTAAATTCTGAAGTGTTGTTATTGTTTATTTTTATCTCTGTGGGTGCCTGCAATATTGATTCAATAATTTTTTCATCTTGTCTGTATGTGGTTTAGAGACCTTGCCACCTCCTAGATTGCTTTAGTCCAAGCTTTCATATCTAGATCGTTAGTAAGCCATTATACCTTTCAGTCCATTCAAATGCAGTCTGATTGTAGGGTAAGTGGAAGTTCCATATTATGCCCTGTACTTTAGCTCAATCTTGCATTATTTTTCCTGTGAAGTGGGTTACTTCATCTGACTCTACTATGGATGAGCTACAAAAGCATTCAGTCAGGTTTCTCATGCTCTGATGGTAGGTTTTTGATCACTTTTCCTGCAGGTGAAGGGAAGTCCTCTTCCCAACCAGGTGTCTACAATGGTGCACGCATGCATGTGGCTTATTCTCTGATATAACCAAGGTCTTTTACATGTCCCAACTTAGTTCCTCAAGAAGCTTCAAAACAATTTGAGAAATGGTCATCAAAATAATTTTAGTTAACATCCGTCACCTTACATAGTTAAAAAAATTTTTTATGATGAGGGCTTTTAAGATCTATTCAATTAGCAACTTTCAAATATGCAGTACAGTATTATTAACTATGTCACCATACTGCAACTTACATCCCAATGACTTAATTATTTTATAACTGGATGTTTGTACCTGTTGATCCCCTTCAGCTATTTCTCTTACCCCCACCCCTCACCTACCTCCGTCAACCACCAGTCTGTCCTCTGTATCTCAGAGCTTTGTTTTTGTCGTTTTTTAAATTCTACGCATAAGTGAGATCATACAGTATTTGTCCTTCTCTGTCTGACTTATTTTGATTAACATAATACCCTCTAGGTCCACCCATGTTGTTGCAAATGGCAAAATTTCATTCTTTTTTATGACTGAATAGTATTCCATAATATATATATATGTGTGTATGCATATGCATATGTATGTGTGTATGTATGTGTGTATGTTTGCAAGTATGTGTGTGTGTGCATGCATGCACCATAATTTCTTTATCCATTCATCCATGGATGAACATTTAGGTTGTTTCCATATCTTGGCTATCAAAATAATGCTGCAATGAACATGGGGTGCATATGTCTTTTCAAGTTAGTGTGTTTTTTCCTTTGGATAAATACCCAAAAGTGGAATTGCTGGGTCATATGGTAGTTCTATTCTTTTTTTTTTTTTTTTTTTTTGAGAAATCTTCATACTGTTTCCATAGGGGCTACATCAATTTACATTCCCACCAATAGTGCACAATGGTTTCCTTTTCTCCACATCCTCACCAACACTTGTGATTTCTTGTCTTTTTGATGATAGCTATTCTGACAGGTGTGAGGTGATACCTTGTTGTGGTTTTAATTTGCATTTCCCTAATGATTAGTGCTATTGAGCGTCTTTTCATGTACCTATTGGCCGGCCATCTGTATGTTTTGTGTGGAAGCATGTCTGTTCAGGTCCTTTGCCCATTTTTTAAATTGAATTGTTTGGATGTGGGGTTTTTTTGTTTCTTTTTTTGTTTTTTGTTTGTTTGTTTGTTTGTTTGTTTTTTGCTATTGATGGTATGAATTCTTTATGTATTTTGGATATTAACTCTTTATCAGATATGCAATTTACAGCTATTTTCCTTCTTTCAATAGGTTGCCTTTTCATTTTGTTGATGGCTTCTTTTGCTGTGTAGAAGCTTTTTAGTTTGATTTAGTTCCACTTGTTCATTTTTGCTTGCATTGCCTTTGCTTTTGGAGTCAGATCTAACAACTTATCTCTAAGACCAATGTCAAGGAATTTACTGCCTATGTTTTATTCTAAGAGTTTTATAGTTTCAGGTCTTATATTCAAGTCAATTTATTCTGAGGTAATTTTTATGTATGGTCTGGTTTCATTCTTTTGCATTTGACTGTCCAGTTTTCCCCACCACCATTTATTTAAGAGACTGTATTTTGCCTTCTATTCTTATTCTGTCTCTATCTTTATATATAGTTTTCAACTTTGGAATAAGAAACATTAAAGCAAATAAACAAAAAGCAGGTTTAAATAGCTTTTCTTTTTTTGTGTGTTTTAGTTTTTTCTATAAGACATATTCTATGAATAGTAATATGCCATATATTTCAAAAGTTTTTATCTGTTTCTTTTCTTTCCTGGTTAGAAGAGCTATCTTATTCACTTACATGACACAACGTGCTGTCAGCTTATGTGACTGCAGCCCAGTGTTTTCAGAGGACTTTTATCATCACACACATTTAATGAAATCAAAGGCTACATGTGGAGGAGTGAGTCCTTGAGAATAAGGAACATATTACACACCAGATCTGCTATGCTTAAGGAAAGGAAGAGGATGCCATCACTAATTGTATAACTTAGGCCACTGTGTTTTTTACTACTTAGATCTGTGCTTAAACATATATCTGGAATAGATAGATATATGGGCACTGATATCCTGTGACTAGTAATGCCATTCAAATCATTTCTGAAATTTACTCTCTTTAAAACTCATTGAAGCCTCACACTTCTCAGAGTTGGTTTGCTTTATGTACTGAATACATAACATATGGCAAATTAGCTGTAGAATGATGTGTCAATTTATGAGTTTATGATTTTATTTAATCATCTATTATCACTGACTGTCAGAGATAAAGGTTTGATGTGATTCCACAACTTCCTGATGTCTCTCTCTTTACATTTAGGATCCAAAAAAAATGTACTTTTTTCATTTAATCTTTTTTTATTTTAACCTTGTATGCATTGGCTGTGGTTAATTAATAAGGGTTTTTTCAACTCTACTAATGTATTTCCTTACACAGTATGAAACTAAGGCATCCAGCTTACCTAATTTTCTCCTTCATCACAAACAAAACCTAGAAGCTCAGTTATAAAAGGAAAAGAACCCATCATGCCTTCTTTCTGGTGTCTGCATTAATTAGAAGATAATTTTTTATATAACAGAACTGAGACAGAGAGAGATGAAAACACTTTAGTGTGATAATTGTTTAGATAATTGCATGAGGGACTTAGGAAAAGTGTGATCTCTTGCTAGAGAGTATATTAGAGATTACAACTAGTCATTAGTTATTGGTCCTAAATAATTAAAAGATTAATTAGGAGAAAAAGTAGGAATGTATTCAAATTCTAGTGAAGAAAAATCATACTAATGATAATAAAGGTGTTCTGATAAATAAATACATTTATCCTTTACTATATCTGAATTTCAATGACAAGCACCAGTGACAGTCACCAAGCATTTATGAATAATATGTACCTCACATAGTTGTATCCAAAGCAAAAAGCTTTGCATTGTATTCAATACAAAAGATTGTTTGAAAGTGAAAGAGCTGCTAAGTAGTTCTACACTGGAAAGCATGGCATCATATTAATCCCCATAGGACTTGGTATGAAAAGGCAGCATCAAGTTCATCACTACACTTTTCAGGCCTCTTTACTTGTCCCTTATCAGTCTACCTAAATCTGGACCAAAGGATAATTACTGAGTTATCAGCCTGTGGAAGAGTGCTGTAGATTTTCTTTTTTCTTCTCTTGAGGGAAGAGAGTAAATTATTTTGCTTCCAGCCAGGCGAGGAGGATGGGCTTTTGGAGAGATCCACACACAGAGATGAGAAGTACCTGAAAAATGTGAGTTTCATCTGAATTACTGGCTGGAAGTTTGTTTCTGCAGTAGACTTATTAATCTCATGTGCCTATTTGAAAATAGATGTGGAAAGAGCAAGAATTATAAAGTCACATCTCCGCTGTTTGGTAAAAGATGATGATCCTTCTGAGGGCCAGGTAGGCACATGAAAGGGAACCAGGCTTCAGCCGGAGGTTGCAGAGTATATCATCACCAAGTGAAGGTGGACAAGACGAGGTCACAGTAGGTAATGTACATCAAGGAGCTGGCTGTCCTCCTTAGGGCCTTCTGAAGAACCCACACACACTCCCACATGAGTCCTTGAATACACCTGAAGCAGAGAGCATGGGTGTTCAAGGAAGACCAGTAGCAGCGCCATCAAGTCAGAGATGTTTTCCCCCTTTCCTCCTGTGTAAGAATCCACAGCCCTCAGGGAGAAAGAGAGATATGTAAGGAAAGGAGGTGGGGGACACGGAAACACTGACAGGTACCAGTCTGCCTCAGCTAAGAGAAGAACAGAGAATTTTAAACTACATTTGAGGGTTAAGTTGTCAGTTGTATTTAAGTTTACTGGATTGGCTTGTTTTATACCTGAAGTTGGCTGTAAAGTGATATTTTTCCTGAAATGTCATTAAATGGAAGGAAAGGAAGATTTGATAAAAATATATTTAGAAGCAAAGTCTGGAAATAAAAAACTTCCATGCCTGTACTCCAATGAGTCAAACTATTCAATATACCCATAAGGCACTGCATCATCTTATCTGCCCACTTCTCTGGCTTTATTTTGTTCATACTCTACTGAATACAGATCACTTTGGTTCCAGTGGGGCAGGGTCTCTCCCACCTTAGGACTTTCTGTTCCCTCTGCCTGGAATGTTCTTCTCTGGATCATTACAACACTGGCTTCTATCTTCTCTCAGGACTCAGGTCAAATACCCCTCCCTCAGACAGGCATTTTTTTATTTTCCTGGCCAGTGTTGCTCCGCTCCCTTTATGGAGTTACTTCCGACCCCTTTACTCTTTCTCTCATGCTATTTATCACCATCTCTATTTTAATTATTTGTTAACTTGTTTATTGGCTTTAAATCTGTCTATTTTATCTTTGTTTATCTCAGTGCCTGGAATATAACTACTCAATAAACATGTATCAATAGGTGAGTGAAACAAGCCTCAATAATTCAAGAGAATCCTAAGGTTACTGGTAAACAGTAATAATTGCCATGTCACTCTCTCCCAAATGTAAACTGGTAGCAATGACAGAAATTAATTAGGCCTCTACCCCGGGGCCTTTCACTGTAAGGAAGCATACTTCAAGCAGTTGTTTCCCTTGTGACAAAATCTTCCCTTTAGACAGCAAAATACAATAATTGTATTGATTTGCATCAGGTGCTTTTAAATATTTACTCATTTACTTTTTCAAACCCTTTAAAGTCAGTATTGCCATTTTATAGACTCAGAATCTAAGGGTTCTGTGGGTATAGGACTAGAAATTTGTTATGACTGCATTGTTTCCGAGTCTGTTTGGCTCTGAAGTTCATTTACCCTCTGCAACATCATATTACTTTTCATCTTAGAGTCAAGCCACAGGTGATGACACCTATGACATCACTGTTACTGATGGCTTTGTGGAGGTGAGATGCCTCTGGTTCACTGTTTGCTCATGACTCTGACTATGGAATCAAGGGCTCATTAAAATAGTCTTGGACTTATTTGTTTTCTCTTGTTTCAAATCTCTTGTTCGGACAGACCCTAAAGGCCAAAAGAATATAAACTGTAGATTCATCTCTTGCTGATTGTCTGAGACAAGGACCGTCTTTGCAAGTGATTCACCAGGAAGTGTTCCCAGGAGAAGTTGGTAAGGGGGTGGGAGAGGCAGGACATGCCTAGCCAGGGGCTAGCCTCAGGTCAAGTCCTGGGGAAAGTTGCAAGTCCTGCAAGGGAGTTGTAGAGTGAAAGCCACACCTCAGAGTTGTCTTAACTTGAGGCAAAGACATGGGCTTTTATATTCCCCTGCCAGTCACTGGCTAGGGATGAGAGGTAGGGAGGTGCAGATATCAACTTGCAGACACTCTGGCTTTCTGATCTGGCAGCCCAGTCATTCCAGGACTTGGGATCCCAGTGGAAGATGGTCCTGTGTACCGGGCCCTAGAGGCAA
Source organism: Cynopterus sphinx (assembly GCA_030015415.1). Classification (NCBI taxonomy): domain Eukaryota; kingdom Metazoa; phylum Chordata; class Mammalia; order Chiroptera; family Pteropodidae; genus Cynopterus; species Cynopterus sphinx. The sequence continues at coordinate 33,708,469 of CM057387.1, read as the reverse complement.
ACACACAACAGATCCTGTGGAAGAGTATGAAAAAGCAGTAGAAGGAGTCCCAGGGGTTCTGGGTGGAGCACCACCCAGTGCTCATAACAATGATCATAGTTCTTATTTCAGAGGAAAAATTAAATGAATTCCTCTTGTGCAAGAAAAAATTGGAGGTCTATTTTTTGCCATGACTGGGCTATTTAATTTAATCTCCAGTGATAATTCATTTCAGCTAGGTAGTTTGAAATGAAGATGGAAGGTGACATAGAGTTGGCAAGTTGGCTTTTGGTGGAAATGAATATGGTTCTAGTTGAGGCGTGGGGTCTTAAGAATCAAGTCATCATCACCAATTTCTATGCACTGACTGCACTCTGACTCTTTATTGTTTCCTCAGCCTTAAAACTCAGCACATTGTTTCTTTAGAGGGCAAATGCTCTTAGGACAGATCTATGGGATGCCTTTCTTTCTAGTGTCTTCTTTATAGTTGAGAACCATTATAGTCCTTTTATCACTGCCAGTTCAACTACATTTCTATTCTCCAGTTTTCTGAACCTCCCTGGCAATATCTTCCTTTGACATGCCAGCAGAACCTATGGCTTTCTTATCCTTCAGCTCACCCTGTCTTGTGTCCATTTGTACTTTTAAGTTTCCATTATGCCCTTATTTTTAGTGAAAGAACTCAAAATGGTAACATGGATAGTGCAACAACTGACCTTTATTTTTTCATAGTCTTTCCCAAATCCAGTATATTCCTTTTTCCTCTTGAGTTTAAATTACTCTCTAATAATTTTAGTTTAATTTGGTTTTGGTTTTTGTTGCAGGTCAAATTAACTTAACAGATAATAGAAAAAATTAAAATAATTTTAAGTGCAGCGGAATCCTATTCATGGTTATTTGCCAGAGTAGAGTTCAATTTATAGCTATTTTCCAGAACTGATTTCTTAGCTGAAAAACAAAAAAAGGTAAGTATAACATTTTAAATATTTTCATATTTTTTTCAAATTATTAATTAATAAATGCTAATTGAATTCATGATGATGTTAAGTATTCTACTATGATGGTTAATTTTGTGTGTCAACTTGGCTGAGCCACAGTGCCAAGGTTTTTGGTCAGACACTCTGGATGTTTCTGTGAAGGTATTTTCTGAATATGATTGACATTTAAATTGGTAAACTTTCAGTAAAGCACATTACCTTTCATAATGCAGGTGGACCTCATCCAGTCAGTTAGGCATTAAGTTTAAAAAGACTTGATTTCCCATGAGCAAGAAGAAATTCTTCCAACAGATTGTCTTTGGACTAAGACTGCAACTATCCCTGGGTCTCCAGCCAGCCTGCTCTGAAGATTTTGGACTTGTAGTTTCACAATCTCATGGGCCAGTTTCTTAACATAGATCTATCCATCCATCTATCTAGCCAGCCAGCCAGCCCCCATCCATACACATCCTCCACATCCTGTTGGTCTGTTTCTCTGAAGAACCCTGATTAATATACCTATATACTTTAAATTATTCTGTTAAAAGCCTCTTCTTTTAAAGGGGGAAATTCTTCAGGTATAAGAGCTTAGTCAACAATTAAAGTATTCTTTAGAAATGATAAGTATTGAGTATGGTCTATTTTTGATGATTTACACACACACACACACACACACACACACACACACACAAATACACAAACAAAATAGTAACAAAAGACAGGCTCCACCCTACTTAGCCATGACTCAACTGAGTTTTATGCTGTGTCACCATTCAGCTCTCTCAGCAGTGAACAGGCCACTTGTTCTACTCTTGAAGAAGATGTTAAGTTGATTTTTTTTCTCAAATTTGAGCAACATACAGACTTTTTCTAAAGAAAAATTTACCAATGCTAGTATTGAACTATATTTTTTAATTAGACTAGTATTTAAACATGAACAAAATAGGAATAAACTCACATTTTGTTCACCGATATAGCCCAACACCTAGATTAATACCTGACATATATTGACTGTATCCATCCATTGATTGGAAAATGAATGGTTATAGTTCTTATAGAATTACAAAATTCAAAGCAAATGTTAATATTTGAGACATAAAAATAAATTCAATAAACTAAAATATTTAATAACATTAATGTCATGGATATTATATTAGTAAAATTGAATTTCTATTTTCAGCCCCAACATGGTACTACTGTTATGACTGAAAAGTGTTTGGCTTCAGCATTTCTGTTAAAATGATGTAATGACTCAATTCTATTCATTTTTCTCCTGAAAAAATCTTTATTTACATGGTGTTCTTTGGCTTTTGGTTTATGCCAATGCATTATTTTTATGTAAATACATCCAGTGGTGAGCTAGTAAATGTTTAATTACCAGCTCCCTGGAAAAAAAAATGTACATACATATATGTGTGCATATTGTATATAAGTTTATTACAAAGTTTAATGATATACAGGATGTGTAGCACACATATTATTTATTGTAAATTTTATGCAGCCAGTCTGCATATCATTCCATTTATTTGTGTCTTCTTCAATTTCTCTCATTTATGTTTTACAGTTTTCAGTGTATAGAACTTTCACCTCCTTGGTTAAATTTTTTTTTAAGTAGTTAATTATTTTGATGCTATTGTAAATGGGATTGTTTTCTTTATTTCTCTTTCAGGTAGTTCATTGTTAGTGTGTAGAACCACAACTTTACTTACTTACTTACTTACTTACTTACTTACTTACTTACTTACTTATTTATTTTTATTTTTTTATTTGCTGGTTTTATATTCTACAATTTTACTGAATTGGTTTATTTTAATTGCATCTCTGCATGGCTAGCTTGAGCTTACTTGTAGCATGGTGATCTCAGGGTAGTCAGGCTTCTATACATAATGACTAGCTTCCCCCAAAGTAAGTGTTTCAAGGATAAGGTGCAAGGCTTCTTTACTCTGGTCCTGGAAGTCCTTCATCTTTGCTTCAGTTGCATATTTGGGTTCAATAGGGAGAGAAGGGAGGGGTGATATAAGGATGTGAATAGTGGGAGGTGTGATTCATTAGGGGACCATAGTTGGAGCTTAACTACCAAAGACACGGCTTTCTCATTATATTTTGCCAGGTTGGACCTAAAAATAATGTCAAATTAAAATAGAGATATATTGAGGAACAAGCCTTAAATTAATAGAATAAGTACACTCAGCCCAGCAACACCACTTAGCCTAATGACTTCCTGAAGTCCTTGTAATCGTTTTGTGTTCCAAGGTGGTCCTCATGGATGTTCAGGGGATTAGGCCATCTAGATCCAGGAATCCAGACAGGTTAGAGCTAGAAGTGACCCTAGAGGTTTTTATCTCCAATTCACACATTATAGATGTGGAACTTAGGGTCCAGAGAAGTTTGAGTGTCATGTTCATGGTAATTAATACAAGCAGTTCGTGGCAGAACCACAAATAGTACTCAGGATTCTTTCAACATTCTTTCCTTCATGTTTTAGTCTATTATCAATAAGCCTCTGTGAGTGATACTGTGTTCACCATCGGAAGATTCGTATATCCGTGTAAATTAGAAACATGGGAAATGGTGGTAAATGAGAGAATTTATTGCTTAGTAAGTAGGGTATGCACCTAATCCTTTTGTGTAAACTATTTGCAGTGGTTTTTATGACCTGCCTCTTAGAAATACTGTATGCACTGATTCATTTCCCTTTGTGACATGTTTCAGGGAATAAAGTTTTAATTAATGGTTTATGGTTGAAAAACCAGGGACCAACCTGTTCTACGATACCGAGTGTAGAAGCTTCTTGTAAATGACTTTTGGGTCTCAACCCTGGTTTTCGACCTGGTGTTAGGACTGCTAAGGGAACATAGGGATGCTTAGCACAGGGGATGAGAAGTAATTGAAACATACTAGGCATGATGCTTCTAAGAAACCTGTCCTGGTTTTCTGAATACTAATCTCTGTCAATTTCTTCTAGCATGTATGATGTGGATGTATGGGGGATGGGTGCATATTAAGTATATCCCAGTGTTCTCTTGGAGTTGAGATGCCATTTAGAGGTGAATCCCAGATGCAGAGCTTACAGGGGTACTGAGCCACTGAGCTCAACTACTCATTAGAAATGAGGTCCTTTTGGCAGCAGATAATCTTGTCTGATTACCAGAAGCAGCTGTGAGCCAGCTGGGGCCGCAGTGCTTGCTGGAGCTTAAGTCCTGGGAGCTGCCGTGCTCTGGGGGAAGAGCATACACTTTGTCTGCCCCCACCTAGAAGCAAGCCTTCACTCTTTTTTGTTTTGTGCCCTCTCTTCTACCTCCTCAAAACTCGTCCAGACTCCAAGGCCAACTTTAAGTTCTCACACAGCTCTCTCTCTGACAACTCCAGCCTGCCCTGGTCACACAGCTCTCAAACCTATTTCATCAGCTAGATTGTTCAGAAGAATATTTTGAAAGATTTTTCTACCTGGGTCAATACTTGCTCTACTTTGTTGGTTGCCTCAGTGGCTTAACATTAGAATCACCTGGATAGTTTTTAAAAAATCCTTGTGCCCAGAATGTGACCCAGCTCAGAATCTCTGGAGGTGAAGGCATCCCCTCAGCCTGTCCCCACCTCCCACCCTGTATCATTTATTTTTTTAACTCCCTGGATGATTTCAACATGCTGGTTTGTGACCACTGCTCTCCATAAACACTATAATGTCCAGGAGGGCAGCAGTGGCAGTGAAACTCCTTGTTTACGCCTCATGGTCCATGATTAGGCTTGGTCACAGAGTGATGACTGACAAACACTGGTGCTTGTTCAATGCCCACATGTTTGCTGAGTTAACTATGTGGTCACAGTCTAGATAGGCAATGTGTGCAGCTGTTATAATGCAGGCTTTAGATTCAAATCTGGGATGAAACCCTGACTGTGACATGTAGTAGCTCTATAACTTAAACTTGGACAAGTGATTTGAACTCTGCTACAGCTTACCCAACTGTAAAATGTGTGAAATTGTATTGTTTACCTTATAGGATTCTGAGGATGAATTGCAATGTGTAAATGGCTTAGCCTAAGTTCCTGGTACTTAATAAACCTTCAACAAATGTCAGCTACTTTTATTCTTGTGCTTTAAGGAGGAACATTAAAAAAAAAATCTGGAACATTTTTTTTTCTTATATTCTCTAATTCTTATTTTTCTTCAAAGCTCAAGAAAGTAACACATAGTGACAAGAATTACAATGATAATATTTAAAATAATAAATCCGGATATGTTGACTCCAACTTCAAATGAGAAAACAGAAGAAATAAAACTCATCATATTTGTTTCCTCTATACCTAACACACTAACATGTCAGTGATATTGGCCTTATGAGATTGCCCTGAGAAGCACTAATGGGCAATAAATAAACTTTTTGAATGGTACCTTATGAAAGCTTCTGAACAGTATAACTTACTTTCTGTTGTCTACAGCTACCAGAATCTGGAAGGAACTAGGCTAACAAAACTCAAAAGACACATAAATAGTAATACTGAACCTGAATCTCTTGGCAAACTTTAACAGAGTTAGTTCTTGCTGAAGAAAGTTAAAATGCCATTGACTGACCAGAGCTTCTACCATAAGGCAGGTACCACCTGGTTTTGAATTTGTTGGGAATATTGGGTTTATACATTCATATTCCTCTACTCCTCTCTGGATTATATACAGTTAATTTTATATATGTGTGTGTGTGTGTGTGTAATATGTTACAATATATAATATATATTATATATTATATATAATATATAATTAATATATATAATACATAATACATATAATATATATGTGTATATCTATGTGTATATATATGGAGAGAGAGAGAGAGTAATTTCTAAAGTAACTCTATAGTTAACTCCCTGCATCTGAAATAGGGCACTTTTGAGAATGATAGAGGACACTGTTAGCAATTATGTCAGGATAACAGATCCAGAGCACTCTGAAACTAGTCATCCTGACTGGTCCCCAAGGAACAGTAAATCCTTTCATGATAGAAAGAAGCTGTTAAGCTTATTAGATTGTCCATCTCCTGGCCCTTATTTGAAGGTTTCTCTGGTTTAGTTCTCTGTTTCCCTATGCGTCTGAACCTTTATAAGCCTCTGGCAAAGACTGGCTGCCTAACATTGTAGATAAGTACAGTTCTCAGTACTGGTGTGAGTTAAAATAAAAAGAGATAGTAGCAGCTCTATGGAGTCCAAAGTTAGATACTTTTCTCTAAAGAAAAATAAAAATTACAGAAAAGCCATCCTTTATCTTCAATTGTAAATGAGGAACCTAGTAGCTATATCTATATCTGTATCTCTATTATCTTTAGCTATCTGTCTATTTTCCTTCTTCTTGATCTAAATTTCTGTTTGAGGCCTGTATTCTGCCTCTAGTTAGAAAGAACTACACTTTGATGACAGGCCAAGGAGAAATTCAAAGTGAACACCAAGAAGGGGAAATCATGTTAAAAGTTCTTCCCCCAAATTTGTCTGTGGTGTGACATTGATAGCACACAATTACTTTTAAATATTATTCCAAGTTCCCCTGGATCCTCCTAGGATTCTTCAGTTTAAAACAAGTAACTTCTGGAACATTTTACATGATTTCACTCCCATAGGCCTCCAGTGGGTAGTACAGAGCTTCAAAAAGATGTCATACTTCTCTTGAGTCAGAAATTATTTCAGCTTTTTAAGGTCATAGACCTGCTGCATTGTTGCAATGTTATGAGGCTGCCATTTTATGCATGTTTTATTTTCCTATTTTTAATTTTGGGGAGGCAGATTCTCTACTACTATTCCACACCCTACATGCTGAATCCTGATTTTCTCTTTTCACCATTTCAGACGGGGAGTGGGAGGTTCTCTACATTACACGAGAAACTTCAAAAATGAAGCAGTGGGCTCAAGAAGTTTTAGATCCTGTGCCTTTTCCCCTTTTTAGACCAAGAAATTGGGGCCACACTGGCTTACTGAAGGTTCCCTAGGGCTTTGGGCCACACTACTTAGGGTTTCTTGCATTCTTTCTTTTTCAACACGTGTGTGTGTGTGTGTGGGTGGGTGTGCGCACGCGCGCGTTCACCTTGAATATATCATCAAGGCAAGTTTTCTGAAGACAACAATGCAAAGAATGTACCTCTAAGGAAAAAAGAAGTCTGGATAAAATGCCCTCTCTAGTTTTCCAGACACATTATTGTCTTTTACTGTTTATGTTTGTTGAAAACATTTATTTTCTAATAGATTGCCTCTAATAACACCTTTATATGAAATTGACTATAGTGTGGGCATTTTAAAAACTCATCTCTATGCAATTATTTGAGGGAAACCTATTAGAAAGCAGAATGATAATTAACTCTCTAAATGACTCTTAAATTCTCGTTTAATATGAGTCTCCTCTCCTCTATATCCAGCAGTTTGAACATTTAGAATCAGGTAAAGGCAACATGAAAGAATGATTAGCTTAAGTGGAGTTTTGGACATGAAAGTTTTTTCAGGCTCAGAGACATGGAACAACACTCTCTGAGTACAGCCTTCCTGAGTATGAATTCCTAGATCTGCACTTCCTAGGGCTACATTGGACGTCTTACTTAGATTCTCTGGCTCATAGACAGTTTCCTCATCTGTACATTTGGGGTAATGAAACCTAATTCACAGATGAAATAAAGCCAAAAAGCATCTAACAGTACCTGACACATTTAAGCACTTATTAAATAAAAGGTATGTTTCATCAGGTATAAGGCCAGTGAGGACAAGGGTGCATAAGGACCTTGTAGTACTTTTCAACTCATTTTTCTTCTGCTTTTCTTTTCCCAGTAATAAGAAAAACAAACCTTCACATTAAAATTCAAATGAAATCTCTTGAAAGCTTGAAGATCATTTAAATCAATAACCTATGCTGTACTTTTTCAACACTTGCTTATAATGTTTTTAACCCTTTAAATAGTTGGGATAGCTTCATTAAAGAAAATACCACCTCTCAAAAACATTACTACAGACATATAAAAATGCATAAATCAACCTAATGCCTATTTTCATTACCAAGGAGCTTATATATTCTCTCAATGTCAAGAAACTTATGTTGTATGTCCTGCATCATTGATTTATTATAAATACCAGTAATATAATTTTAACAATAATAATAGCTTGCATAGAATACTATGTGCCAGGCTTTGTGCTAGTGCATCATGAAAGTTGAGATCTCACAACCCTATTCCTTATTACATTGCCCAATTAATAAGTGAGAAAATTATCTAAGATATCAAGCAACGCAGCCAGTAAGTGGCAGAGCTGACATCTGGCTGATAATGCCTTTAGAATGTTCCCAGTGCTGATCTGCCTGGACAATGTGACTTATGCTGAGCACCAGCTTTCGGTCAAGGAGTATAGGAGTTTAGCAGCTATGGCTAGGCAGAGAGTGCCTACGTGACCAGCCCCCAGTTACAGACCCTGGGATGTGAGTCTCACATAGGTTTCCTCAGGCAGAAACAGTGCTGATATGAGCTGCGTTTCACTGCTGGGTAAGTGTGAGCATGTCTCACCCCTGTAGGCAGAGTACAAGAAACCTCCAGACTTTTACATGTTTTTGTCCCCTGCTGATCTGCCTATGTAGCTGTAATAAATCTTAGCCATGAGTACTACCCTATGCTGAGATCTATGAGTCCTTCTAGGGACAGTGTGGGTGGTCATAGGTGTGCTAAAAGGAGGTCGGGTCTGAAGTGCTGATGTTAAATGTTGACATAACTATTGGGGAGATACATATTATCAAACAAAGAATGGCCTTTACAGTGTCTTCCTGAAACTGCAAAAGAGTTAGTAGGGCTGAACTTGTAGCTCTTCTAGAAGTGTCAGTTCCAATGCTTCATCTTTAGTCAGTCTAGGGATTATAATATGTACTTTGTAAAATACATGCATGTAAACACAAAGGTTAGTAAATATGCCAATATGTTCAATATTTGTGGTCTTTTTTTTTAAGTGTTCTGTGTTTTTATTGTCTTTCAGCAGAATGCCTAACACCGGCCATGATTGCAAATATATAGCTGTACAAAAATGGAGATAGGGTCTGAGTACTAATGGGAGACAAGATTATTTTAAATGAATACTTAAACAGAACTATTGTCCTACAGACATATGGACACTGGGCCTTTGTAGCTGAGCAGCCTCACTGGTGGGACCCCAACTAGCTGATCCACCTGTAATCAATACATGGATTCAGCATTCCAGGAGTCGAATGTGTTTGACTTTTTTGCAAAAAGTCACAAGATGAGTCTCTTCTAGACAGTTATCTTCTTAAATAAGATTTTATATATTTTTATTTCCTTCATTGCATTTCTCTCTTTCCTAAACTATATACAATGTGTCATATTGTTCTTACAATGAGAAAACCTGACATTTAATAATCAATATCACATCATTTTCAATGCACCAAATGATCTCAACTAAATTTTTTCACATCTACAACATTGTGAAGGGATAAGCAATAAAATGTAACAAATAAGATCTCTGAGTCATAAAATTATGAAAAACCTGTTCTCATTTCTACTCCTATTTTTCACAATTTTCACAAATGTTACTTTTCTAAAGAAAAATCTTATATTATTTATTATAATAGCTGGAAATTTTCTGGGATCCTGTGAAGATCAAGGATATTTACCAAAATATTTCTTTTGAGGAAGAAATTTCCAAGGTCCTGTGTTCAAGAATATGTGGACATCAGTGTGTGCAGGGAGCCCAGGTGAGGCCCCACACCCACAGGAAAGGCAGCGAAGGCCATCCATACCACAGCATGAGGACATCCAAGTGCTCTTTTTACTGTGTGGTTTTAGAATCAGTTTTATTGACAAAGTCTCAAAGTCAAGCTCTTTGCTAAACACACAAGCATTTTCAGTCATTAATAAACTACTTTTATTTTGTATAATTTTACAATAGGAGAATTTTAGGAAATATTTATTCTAACAAATTTCTCTTCCAAGATGAAGAGATTTAGACCCAAAGAGACTAAATGCTTTTTCCCAAGGAATAATGAAGGAGCAGCAGCATTAGCCTAGAATATCACTTGCCTGGGCCCTGTGTCAAGGCTCCAAGCACTGTGTCTAATTATGCTTAAAGTATCACTCTTCACTAACATAACACAATTTCTGGCTTAGCTCTCTTTTCTGGGCATTCCAGACTCGGCACTATAAAGTAACTCTGTGTGTTTATAGTTGCTCCAAGGAATTAAGTTTGTCAAACCAGCTGAACTACTCTTTTTGCAAAAGACCACAACAAATAGTTAATACTATGCTTCAAGTCTAAAAATTTTGAAGCTGGATACCTCAAGAAAATAAGGATGGAAAGTGAATCTGAGAAATAATGAACAAATTTTACAGAAGTGGATCAAGTAATCGGCCAGGCAGCTGCTCTGTAGCCTGAGTGTCAGAGCCAGCACAGGATCTTTCCCGTGAACCCTGGGTTCAGCTCTACAGTTCTGTTGGCAGAATCTTTTTTTGCACTGTGCAAGCTGCCAATGCTAAATTATTGACAATCTTTCATGGGAAAAATAAACACTCTATGCAGTGGGATTAGTGGTAAATGGTTTTTAATGATTTTTCAAATTACAAACGAATCAGAAAACCATTATTTGACTTGTCCTGAGTAGATAGTAAATAAGTTACACTAAATTTGTCTCCACATTTTCTGAAACTCGAGAGTCTGTTTCAAACCTATTTCTTATTCTGTCTGTATTCTGGATGTAAGGAATGTACATGGCAGATTCTCTGCAACAGGACTTTCATTTCCATTTCACCTCCTACACCTTCCCGATTTGTTAGCTATTTAAGTATTTAATGGCCATACTGAACATTGATTTTTTAGTTTCTAACTTCCAAAAAGCACCCTCGAACTGTCAAAAAATTAAACCAAAATCATTATATAAGGTTTTGGGCAACTCAAAAAGTTAGATGTTTAATGTAAAAGAAAAAGGAAAGACCCTTGAGTGGGTTGTTGATGACGCTTTCCTCAGATGTGTGAACTAAACCACATACACATCTTTGATGCCTGTGATGAGATTATGTCCTTGTAAATTCACAAAAAAAGCAACTCATAGAATTTTTCAGGTTTCTAGATTAGATAGCATCTGACTAAAGACAATATTAAGTAGGCACTGCCATAAAGCTTGAAAACTAACTTGCTTTCACTGTGAAAGTGAACATCTTCCTTGGCACTGTGCTGTGTGCCATATGCTGGGCCTCCTCCAAGCTGGAGAGGCCCACTTCTCACCCTTGGTAGGAACTGCATAGCTTTCTGGGTACATGTTCACCCCTTACTTTCGTGAAGACTGTCCTGGAAGCTCAACAACTCCCATTCTTCCCAGTGCAAAATTCTACTCAGTGATAACTGATGTGATGTCATGAGACTATTTTTGTTTGTTTCGAGTTTAGAAGAAACATATCAGAATTTATACATTCAGATGAATTCTAGAAGCTAGAAAGGAACATCTTAAAAGTCATCTACCTTAAACCCCTCCTTTGTCACCACTATCTGGGCCCCCTCATTTATACCTAAAATAATTGACAATGGTGACATTCAACAATATTTAATTTCTAAATGAAATGTCTTTGTCCAGAAAAGTGCATATCAGATTTCTCAACACTTAAAGAATTTTGAAAAATAACCCCAATTTTCCCCCTCCACATGTAACTAAATATAAATTAACTCTTGGAAATGAAATGACCATGTTTTGAGGTACCATTAAATACTTTTGTTTTCTGATATTCTGTGGAAAATAGTCAGGAAGTCTCCCAGGCTGGAGAGACTTGATTTTCCAAGTTTCCTTTTATATGCTTATTCTAGAAGAGGGGCAGGGTGCACTACTTTTAAATTTTAATCTCTTTTTGGAACAGCAAACTACTTAAATATAAATTGAAATTTCTCTTGACATTTATTGTAATTTTGGCTCTGACACAACTTGGTTCAATAGAAATAATCTTGGGTCAGACTACCTCATCTTAGACCTTGATCTCAACCTTTTAATACACTTTCACAACCTTCATAAAAATATACTACAAGAGTTCCAAAGGACATTACCAACCTTCTGATAGGGCATATTCCTGTATTTAAAAGACTAAGTCAGGGACGAGTCCAAACATTTTTTTCCCCTTAAGAAGCCTTAGGTATAGATTTCAGACGAAATGGCTGCTACCTTCTAGGGCCACCCAGAAGAGAGGAATCATCTTCTCTTCTCTGGATAATGTGATCATAATTTCACATTCCAGGAGGATCCTTAAAAATCAAGACTGATGCATTTTTAAATTTGCATGTAAACTATTAGGGCAAAATCAAGGATTCTATTTTTAGTTTATATTATTGTTTTATAAAATGACTCTGAAAGTTGTCTATATTAATGAGAAACTAGCCAAATAATAGTGGCTTAAACATGATGGAAGGTTATTTCTCTTTCATAGTAATAGTCAGGAGACAGTCCAGGCCTGGTATGATCACTTGTCTCCATGAGATCACCCACAGACCATCCTCTGCACTTTATTTCTCTCTGCTCTCCCTGCTTGTGGTTCCCATCTCAATGGTAGTAAGTGAGATAATGCCAGGCTTTATACTTATCAAGCAGCAGGTTGAGGGAAGAATAAAGAAGTGGCATGGCCTCTACTTGAAGGACAAGTCCAGAAGGGTTCAGTTGTTATTATAGTCTATTGCATAAAATGTAGTCATTTAGAGACATCCAACAGTACAGGAGGCTGGAAAATTTAATTCATATTCTGAGAAGCCAGGAAGCAGTAGAAATCAAGGTTTTTATTCCTGTAAGGGCAAGGAAGCAGTTGGATCTTGGGAGAGCAACCAGCAGGCTCACTGATACTGTCTGATTGTTAGTCATTCAGGCAACTTCAAAATACATAATCCTGGGCCTCACCCTTGGAGATACTGTTTCAGTAATTCTGGTTTAGGCTCATTAGCCAAATTGTTCCCAAGCTGTAGCTCAGTAATAAGGTAAATCACCAGAAAGTTACATTTCAGTAGATTGCTTTTGCAGAAACCTATTACACTCTCGGCTTTCAAAAGAAGAGATAATAAATAGCTATATGTGACATATCTCTGCATTAAAGCTTTTGTCAAAGATACCATGTACCATGTTGTCCAGTCCTACTAATGTAAAGATTCTTGTGACTAATTTATTTCAGCACTCAAACCCAGGTAAATATGTTTAAAATTCATCCTCCTAAAAATTTATTTGGCTTTACTAGACAATTGAACCCATGAAATGCACTGAACTTTTCTTTGTCTTAGCCATAGAAAGAAAAGAGCTTTGTTTTACATTTACCTATCATAGCTTTGTTTAGTATTTGTGTAGACAATTTCTTCTGTCTGCTGTTTCGTTTAAATATATTTGATATTATTGGATTTTGGTCTTCTCTGCACAACTTTTATAGGTTTCCTCAAATTAAATTAGATTTATATAAGATATAAATAGTAAAAGCAGGAGTATCTAAACTGTACATTGTGACTAGGGACAATAACATTTGTTTTTGAGTGTTTAGTGTGTGTGAAGCAGTAAGTTAAGCATTTTATGACAACCGTCCATGCAACCTGTGTGTAATCAACCCACATATGCCAAATAAATCTTAGGTCCAAAGTGATTCAGTTTCTACACAGTACAAACATAGTCCAGCCAAAAAATGCAATTAAACATAATACCCAGCTTTTAGATTTCCCAAAAATGAATATTAACAAAGATACAGCTAATTAAATGCAGCAAAATTCCCTAAATTCCACTTTCTTCTCAAATTGCTTACATCCTTTAGAGCTCAGCAGTTACCCAAGTTCCAAAACATCCAACCAAGGGTGCGGGGGGAGGGGATCCCTGTTCATTTTTCTTTTTCTCATTCCTCTGTAACACTTTGCATCATCTTTCTGTGAGAGAGGGCAGACCTTCTACTCCCACCTGTTGTTGGCTAAGCAGTGACACTCTGGGAAGGCTGGAGGACCAGGCAAGTCCATGCTCTCTGTTCATCCTGACTTCCAACATAGATAATTTTGTGGAATTTTCTGAATGTATTGATTTCCTCTCAATGCCTTCTCCTCTGGTTACATTTCTGGAGTATCCCAATTTATATGAGAAGATCCTGAGTTTTTATAAAATTAATCAACTTCAAACTCCAAAGTCATCCAGCTAAGAATCAAGAAATTGAAGTTCAAGAAGTGTAACATCAAAATCTTTGTGCTTAGACATTCCAACCTCTTATCATGCTTTATATGGCTGGGATGATGGCACTGTTATTATTTCCATAGTTTGAAAGCACTTCTAATATTATCATCTAGAAACAATATTATGTATATCAGATTACTAATTATATTTTATTTTAATTGCTTATTTTTGCTCCTATCTGCCATTGTACTCATAAACAGATAATTTTTGTCTGTTCATTACTAATTATCACCACTATATGCAGTGTTTTGTACAGACTAAGCAAAACATAAATATTCATTGAATTAATAACTAAGTGACTAAATTAAAAGCATGAGCTATCTTTCTCTGGAATTTTTCTGTTATCAATAATTTACCCATCTTTATAATCTCAAAGGTCTTTAGAAATGAAAAATAGTTACTTCTCAGAAAAATCTCAGAGAACTTTGGTATATTGTCATGAGTTAGTTTTCTTTCAGGGCTGATAAATGAATTTTGATGGAAATTTCAAAAGTATAGTTCAAAAAAATGGTTCGAGGAGTGGCAACAGTACATGTTCTGTTGTGCACTGGGGGGAAAACTCAGAATTTAGAATCAGAAAACCAAGATATGAATTCCAGCTGTGAACAATGTTGGGTAAGAACATGAACAATTTAAACTTCAAATTCCTCATTTTAAATTGGGCATACTACTTGCTGTAATTCATTATTTATTTGTTATTATCAAACCACAAGTTTATATGTAAAACTCCTTTGAAAATCTCAGAAAGTTATTATCATGTAAATTATAAAATTTCCAATTTGTTAAGGTGTCTTGAATTTTAACCATATCATTGTTGGATACAAGAGTGCACATTAGTGCCCCATCTTTGTTTCTGCTTTTTTTTTTTTTTTTTTACTTAAAATCTCAAAAGAAATAAATGGTTGGGGCTCTCTTTTTAACTTTCTCCATTAATAGCTATGCCTGTTATTAAATGCATTTCCATTGATGCATTTATAAAATAAACAATATACTTATATTCTACATTTCATAGAGTATTACACCATTAGGACTTTTAGAAAAACAGCTTGGTGAAGTTGTTCTATAGTATTACATAGGTTTTTAAAATACTATTACTTTCATTTAGTAATTAGCAAAGTAAAAATCATTTTTTAAGTTCTCATTTTTGCAAGAAGTAAAAACAAGATGTAAACAAATAAATCTCCAATTTGGTAAAATTAAACAGTTACAGATCTTTTCTGGTCTTATCAAGGATATTAAGAATCATTATGTATTAAAGGTTTATCATAATAAAACATAGTTAAGTTCCACCAAATGAATGATAAGTGCAGTTCAGCAATGTCAATAATACAGAATATGTATTAAATGAAATTTGGGCTCATGACAATTACTTTTAATTAGATTACAAAATATAAACCATCAAGAGGTATCAAGGCTCTGTAGTTTACTAGCAATCATATTGAAAAGGTCACTTGAAAACAAATATAAGAAGGATCTAATAAAAGAATAAACCCAGAAGTTTCATAAACGTGAATTTTGAAGAGTTCCAATTTAATGGTGCTGATACTATTTTTTCAATGGACTTCAAGAATCTGATTATACTTTTATCTTGTGCAATACATTAAACAGTCAGCTTTTCCA
This sequence comes from Cynopterus sphinx, assembly GCA_030015415.1. Lineage (NCBI taxonomy): Eukaryota > Metazoa > Chordata > Mammalia > Chiroptera > Pteropodidae > Cynopterus > Cynopterus sphinx. The sequence goes on along the minus strand of CM057387.1, from coordinate 33,692,719 downwards.
TAAACACTTATGGGAACACACAGTTGCAGAGGATGCAGAGGATGGTTGATGTCCCTATAACTTACTTTCAAAACTTGGTCATCCAATAAAATGTATTTTGCTAACACACATTGAATTGACACACACATCCAAGAAAGCTACCTTTCAGATATATATCAACTAAATCACTGCCTTCTTGGATTCTCCATATCTTTTGTCATAAAAATAAGCATCACCTGGTCAGATTATTTCAAAATAAAGGAGCAGCTCATTTCACTGTTTTTCCACCATGGTCTTTATTATAAAAGCTTACCTGATTTATTGTATATAATATTATATATATAATGTATATGCATGACTATAGACATTCCAGATAGCAATAAGTCTAGTTTCAGCATTATTTTGTAAGGTCTGGACTCTCTAGGCACTGAAGGAGAAGAACTAGGAACACACTGTGGAATAACATATGCAAAATATGTAAATTGTTAAGTATAGATACAAAAAAAATGATATAGATATATTTTCTATATGTCTGTTGGTCCATTACTGACTATCTCCTAATTAGTAGCGGATAAATCTAACATATGTTTTCTGGTTGTGTTTGGGAGCATTATGTTTAGTGCCATTTGCTCAGTCCTTTCCTACGTCTCACACTCACTAACACTTCACATCATTCTCTGACATTTTAGACTGGACAGGTATATTAAGCAGGGTTCATTTTTGACTCTCAGTAACTAAAACAGAAAATGAAGTTATTGAACAGAGCTAGACACAATTCAAGAAAAACTAAACAATCATGCTTCTGGGAGGCAGGGATGAGAGGTGGGTCTGAGACCTCCATAAATGACATTCAGACTTCTTGTAGAGTGCTGCCCTTGTCGTGAATCAACCCATGTTCCCATGGGGCCTCGTGCCTTTCTTTTCCAACTCCAGATTCTCAGGAGAAAGGCATTATCTCAATAATTTTATTTTCTAGTTTCTCTACTTCTATATCCATCAGAGATGGCTGGAAGGGTAGTAGAATGACAAAGATGTGAGCCAAGATGCATCCTAATTTTGTTTGTCACAATTGGTCACTCATAAGGAAGAATTTCTCTTCCTGATACCAGTAATCCCTCAAAGTTCAATGTTTGAGCACAGAATCTTTATCAAGTTTATTTCTGCAGTTCTACTTATTTATGTTTCCATTTGTCCTTGCTCATATTGTGCTATGCTGCAATTATAAATGTTGCTGTCCGCTAGGACCAATGTTTGCTTCCATCTGTGCTTCTGGGGCAGGATGGACTCACTTGAAATATTCTTCTCTACAATTCAGGAGTAATTTACTCTGAGGTTAATTCCTGTCTCTACTATCAAATATTTCCTCTTCAATTTGTACAGATCTGTTCATACTGGCCTGTTAGCTTCCTGGAGTTTTTGCTATTTAATTTTTTTATGTTAATTCATGAAATTAATCTGGGCAGTGCTTTATTTCAATCCATCTGTAAAACCCTGGAGAAATTTGCTGAATATGGCAATATTTGTTTTCATGTTCATTTAGTTTTTTCATGTCCATTTATTGTGGAAAAGAGTGACTGAGATCAATGGTAGCTTTCTGGCATATTCACTTGCCCAGGAGGAAAACTATTGCTGCTGCTTTCAGAAAAACTTTCCAACCTGAATTAAGGCCATATCCCTTCAAGTTAAAATGCCAAAAGACAGTACACAGTATATACATATATAATGTGTGTATAGTGTGTGTGTGTGTATTATATATATATATATAATGTCTATTTTTTCATTTTTAGAATCACACTCCTTGATAATTTCTTTCATATTTATAGGATTCCAATTTTGACTCAAGGTGATATTTTTGTTTTTTCATTTAAGAAATAGTTTTGAAAAAGAGTGTCTGTTTCTATTTCTGATTGCATGATCTTAAGTAGGTCATTTGAGCTTTTGATCACTCCATTAATAAAAAGGTAGTATTTGTATTTATCTTTTTCATGGAAACCAACAGAATTTACATATGAAGCATCATTGGTATGGATGAAAATGTATTGGTTGTTCCCTCTGCTCAAAATCTTTCAGTTTCCTTTATGTTTTTAAATTATTTGACCTCATTGCCTATTTTACAATTTTCTCTTTCTTGAAGAGACAATTCTGATGACTCTTCACATTCAGATCACTATGATCTTTAAGAACTGAACATAAAGCAATTAACCATTTGATTCTTCAGATTCCTTCATTATGGAGTCAACACTGGCTACTGAGGCTAGTGAGTGAGTGTAAGCTAATTTTGGTTTGTGCAAATCAAGGAATTTATTTGTGGTATTAATATTGTTTCTTAGTTATGTGAAAACTTTACTGCTTCTAGAGCAAAATTGAACCTAATTATGTTGATAATATTTTAAATGTTTTCATAATTCTCTCTATAATAAACAAAGGTTAAAACAAAGATTATGGCAGACAACCTGGTACTAAAACTATATTTCATTTGAACTTTTTTCAACTGCATTTTTTGTCCTTTAGGAGTTTACAGTTGAATGATATTTATATCATTTTTTGCCATCAGATCACATAGAATCTAACTGTATATACTAGTGCAGTTGTTCTTTACTATAGTTATTCTGGAACCTTGAGAACATTTCAGTGCTAAGTGTGATTCAAGAATGCAACAATCTATTTAATGCAATGGACACATAGATCAAGGACAAAATAGAGAGCCCAGAAATGAACCGTCATATACATGGTCAATTAATTTATAAAATTTATAATTAATTTATAAAATTAATTTGAAAAGGATAAGTCTCTTCAATAAATGAAGCAGGGAAAACTGGACAGCCACATTCAAAAGAATAAAATTGGACCACTATGTTACACTATCCAAAAAATCAGCTCAAAATAGATTAAAAGCTCAAACATAAGACCTGAAACCATAAAACTCCTAAAAGAAAAGATAGGTGGTAAGATCTTTGACATCAGCCTTGGTGATGAGTTTTGGGTCTGACACCAAAACCAAAGGCAACAAAAGCAAAAATTAACAAGTAGGACTACATCAAACTAAAAAGCTTTTTTACAAAGGAAACTATCAACAAAATAAAAAGGTAACCTACTGAATGGGAGAAAATATTTATAAATCGTATATCTCATAAGGGGTTAATATCCAAAAATATATAAAGAATTCATGCAAGTCAATAGAAGAAAATTCAATTAAAAACTTGGCATGGGATCTGAATAGACATTTTTTCAAATAAAATATACAAATGGCCAACAGATACACGAAAAGATGTTCAGCATCACTAACCATCAAGGAAATGCAAGTCAAAACCATTTCTTAATGAGATAATCACTTCATAAATGTTAGAATGGCTATTATCAGAAAGACAAAAATAACAAGTGCTGGTGAGCATGTGAAGAAAAGAGAACCTTTGTGCTCTTTTAGTGGGAATGTAAACTCGTACAGCCGCTATCGGAAATAGTATGGAGGCTACTCAAAAAATTAAAATAAAATTCCACTTCTGGGCATTTATCCATAGAAAATGAGAACCTTTGAGAAGATACATGTTCATTGCAGCATTAATAACAATAGCCAAGACACGGAAGCAACCTAAGTGTCCATCTGTGGAAGAATGGATAAACAAAATTGTGTGTGTGTGTATACACCTACATATGTCTTTATATGTATATACAAAGAATAGAATATTATTATTCATACATAAAAAAGTAAAATTTTGCCATTTAGAACATAATGAATAGACCTTGAAAGCATTACGCTAAGTTAAATAAGTCAGACAAAGGAAAACAAATACCATATGATCTCCCCTACATGTGGAATTTTAAAAATAAAATAAAAAAACCAAACTCATAGGTACAGAGAATAGATTGATAGTTGCCAGAGGTGGGGAAGTGGGGTTGGGTAGAATGGGTGAAGGCAGTCAAAAGGTACAAACCTCCGGTTATAAATCAGTCATGTGGTGTAATGTACAGCATGGAGGCTATAGTTAATAATACTGTATTGTATATTTGAAAGTAGTATATTTAAGAGAGTGGATCTTAAAAGTTTTCATCACAAGAACAATATTTGTAACTTTTGTAGTAATGGATGTTAACTACTCTTATTGTGGTGATCATTTTGCAATATATACTAATATTAAATCATTATGTCATACACCTGAAACTAATATAATTCTGTGTGTCAATTATATCTCAAATAAACAAGTTACTTTTACGAAAGAAAAGGTAAATGCATTCTACCTTTATAGTTTTTTTTGCAGTTTTTGTTTTTAAGAACAGCATACACTATGCTTGCATTGCTTTTCTTTTAGAGTGACTTTATTTATAATGATTAGAGCTACTATATCCTCATTGGCAAGGATATGACAGGCACTATGCTAACTACTTCAGACACGTCATCTAATGGGTAGTGCCAGCATCTCAGCTGTCAAAGATTAACATTATTATTCCATGGATATTAGGTATGTGCTGATCATTACATAAAATATTACTCTGTAATTGTGCCAACATTGTAAGTAGAGAATCTACTTGATATTGGAAATAGAATAATTTTGATTATGTTATTATATTATCTAGATCTTAGAATAAATTATGGTACATAATCATGCATTTATGAGAAAAGACTATTATATTTCTAAAACAGTTTTTCTTAAGATCTTTGCCTGGCTATATTTAACTGCATGGCAAAAAATAAATAAAAGTTCTATGACATTCAAAATTGTAGTCAAACAAAAATTACTTTCTTGTTCTTGTGGGGCTAAATAGGGAAGTGTAGGTTAACAGCCATGCTTGGAGTATACACTACAGGGACACTTCAAGCACTATTCTGGACTCATGGCTGCTTAATCTTGTTCTTATTGGAGGACAGTTTAAGTAGTGGGTAAGTACATGGGATCTGGACTAACTGCTTGTGTTTAAATTTATGCTCTGCCACTTTCTTGTTGGATGACATTGAGGAAATTTCATAACTTTTGTGTACCTCAATTCTCTCATTTGTAGAGTAGAAACAACTACCTCTTATTGACTGATCTTCCTTATTCTATTGCTCCTTTTAATAATAAAAGGAGCTCCAGTTACATTGGCTCCATTTGTCTCTCATGGTGAAATTCAATATGTATCGTTTGTACAAATGGCTAATCTCAAGAAGTAGACCATAATTAAAACTATTGTATCCACTTTGAATAAGGAAAGTGGAACCACTATGAATGATATGAAATTGTTATAGCAAAATTTAAGATTGTTTTCTACATGAATAGGTTTTGAATTTTAACTAATGCTTTGCTGCTGCTTTTGCAATCTTGATTTGGTTTCTATGAATTCAGTAGATTAGGACAATAGGATAAAATATCAGAAATATCCTGGGCGCATTTAAGAATACATTGTATTGTAAAGTTGTCATTTCAAATCAGTGTAGGAAATATAAAGTATTAACAAATCACTTTGAGGAAATTGGTTGTTCTTTAGGGAAGCAATAAGGCTATATTTCTACTACAAACTATTCATAAAAATAAATTCTATGTGTGATAAAGACTTTATATTAAATCTAAACTATAAAGTAATAGAAAACATATGGCTATGTTTATGACTTGGGATAGCATAAACCTTATTAAATAATGCTCAAAAGATATAAAGAAAAAGACCGATAAATCCGATGTCAAAATTAGAAGCTTTATTATAATAAAGAAGATTCAATAAATAACCAACTAGGATAAAGTGTTTGCAGCATGTTTGTCATAAATTGGATTCCTATCAAGTGTACATAAAAATTCTAGATATCAAAAAGAAAAGAGATTTTAAAAAAGTAGAAGAGTGGGAAAAGGCCTTGGACATGGCACACATGGTGTTTTTTTTTTATAAGAGTAATGTAGTCATAAATTTCTTGTGCTTTATATATTCTGGATATTAATTCATTGTCTTTATATGTGGAGCAAATAATTTATTTAGCTGTATCTTGCAATTAAGGGCAACTAATTAATTTCCATATTTTTGATATCCAAAGACGACTGCAACAAATATCCTTTATATATCTCATTAAGAACATGAGGGAAATTTCTCCTTAAAATGGTTCTAAGAAGGGAATTGCTGGCTCATAGTATACATTTTAGGTTTAGAAAGTATGACCAAATTGCTTTACAAAGTGCCTGTGACAGTTTTACTCTAATAATTAGTATATGTCTGTTCTAGTTTTTCTGCACTGTTGACAACAATTATTATACTCATTCAAAATAAGAAATATGACAACTCTATAGAAATATAGGTAAAGTCTGTGAATAATCATTTCAAGAAAAATATAATAGCCAGTAAATACATGAAATTATGCTTGTTCTCACTTCCCATAATAAAAAAGGGCCTTAGAATTTTAAAGAATGCATGCCAATATCTTCACTCTCCAGAAAAATCAGATAAAAGACTTCTAGTTTTCCAAAATTTGAAAAAAAGTTTTAAGGTTGTAGAGAAATGACATACGGGACTTGTACAGAGAATTGAATAAAGATCAATCAAGCGTAAGCCAAATACAGCTAAAGCCCTGGCAGCACAGCAGGTAGCAGGTCCTTCCAGAGTCTTCCTCTTATTACAGTTAGATTCAGTGGAAATAGAAAAGGCTGAGGGTACTTGCTAAGAATTGGCAAAAAAGCAAGAATTGGGTAGAAGAGTTAAAGTCTTAGTGGTCACTGTGGAAGGTGTTGTGGAGTCAGGTTGAAACATTAGCATCTCATGGAAAGAGCTGGTGCTTGAGGACCTCCTGGGTTTTGGGTTTTGTTTTGTTGTTTTGTTTTGTTTTGCTGAGCAGGTGAGAGGGACTTCTTCCTATACAAGCTTACAAGGCTTCTCTCAGCGGCAAGGGTCCATTTTTGTAACTAGTGTAAGAAGTGCACATACTTACTAGAGCACTGCATGTGCCTGGGGAACCATAGTTTAATGTTAAAAAAAAAAAGTTGCAGTAGAGGGGCATTGGAAAGTGAACTTGGTCGTAAAGTTCATCTGGGTCATTTGTAAAACCTTGTAAAACCATCTGGGATATTTGCTTAGATTTATGGCCCAGGCTATTTCTCAAGAGACCAGTGGAGACACAGGCTAGACTAAGTAGGGTTGTGCTAAGCAATATTGGACATTAGGTTCCAATCACTACCATTTTTTAAAAATTAGAGACCAATCTATATCTTGGACATATTGTAGACTAGACTTTCCAAAGGGCATTGCAAGAATGAGATAGTTAAGTATACTTCTGAGATGGTGTCGTGTGGTCAGATGTCCACAGACTGGTCAGAATAGGTATGGTTCATTGGCACAACCTGAGCTGCTCTTAGGTAGTCGACCAATTTTGTCAGGGTGTAGCTACTTTCCTGATATTTGTCCCTCTGCTACCACAAAGATACAGGTAGAATAAAGAGGAAAAGAAGGCAGCTTTTCATATGCCCAATCCAGAAGTGGGGAATGCAGGCGGTGTTAGAAATTAAATTCAAAAAAGAGAAGGCAGAGGAGGCTGGACTCCTCTCTCCATAGTAGAACTGTGAAGCCATAAAATTTTCCATAGCATTCTTCAGAGGATCACTTTTAATTAATCTATGAATTAAGAACCATATTATACTGGTATTTTAAAACCCTTATGTGTACCTGGTAAGTACAGATTATTCTGAAGTAAGTCAAAGGAATAAGATTAGTTACACCACACCCTGAGTTCGGGATACCCTTTACTAAGGATTGAGAGAAGTGGTAGTTTTCAGTGTTGTGTTAGGGAGTGGGCATTGTCACTACGCATTTGGTTAAGGGAGGTAAGGTAGCTTTCCTTTAGATTTATATCAATGGGATAAATTTCATAGAGTTTTTCTAAAGCAAAGTTATAGTTCGTTGGTTGAGGAAGAGGGATGTTGGGATCTAAAGATTTTTAGAAGCGCTTCTATAATTATATGAAATTAATAATTAAGAGACTTTGAAGGAACCCTGGAGGAATAACCAAGAACGCTTTGAGAAGAGGGTCATTTCTATTACATCTCCAGGAAGTATGTAAGTAGCCTGGAGTCTTTTAATAGGGAAAAAGCACAGTTCTAGAACAGTACTAGAGAACTAAAGCTATTTATGAGACTCAGCAGATATGAGGGATCAAAGAAAGCCCTGGATAAACAAAAATATTTTGCTGCGTCATGTCAAGGATATCTTATCAGTACAGAGACTTCTTTCCTGTGAGTTCATAGCCAGTGACGTTGAACATGAGGTTCATGTTGGTGGTTATAAAATAGTTCACATGAATAATAATTTTTTAAAATTCTTATATACCTCTATGATTAAGGTTCCACAAGAGACGTTTATTTAGACTTTCTTATTGTTCTCCCCACAGCAACATGCTACTTCATCTCTCCCCTCCCCAAAAATAATCTATAGTATCAATTTCCCATTTTTTCCAACTCCCACTTGGGTATATTTGTAATGAAATCAACTAGATCCATTCAATGACAACCTCTATAGCAGCAATTCCCAACCTTTCTGGCACCGAGCCCCAGTGGTCCTATGAGAATCTAATGCCCGACGATCTGAGGTAGAGCTGAGGTAGTAATGCTAGTGCTGGGGAGCGGCTGCAAACACAGATGAAGCTTCGCTGGCTTGCCCATTGCTCACCTGCTGCAGTGTGTCCCAGTTCCTAACAGGCCACTGACTGCTACCAGTCCATGGCCTGGGGCTTGAGGACCCTGCTCTACAGTAGGTGGGGCTTTTGGAGGAGAGGAGCAAAGGGAGAGAGAATTCTCTTTTGGGAAGCCTTTGGTTCCCTAGATGCTACTGAAGACCTTGGTGGTCATGTGCAAGCTTCAGAGTCTAGCATGTGGTAAGAGGGATTCGAACTAGCATGAGGGCCTGAAATTTGGATGAACAATGTAAGGGATCCCACGGCAGAACCTCTGTATTCATGTGGTCCCTAAAAAACTTGGACGATAAGTTGGGACCTGAATTAGAGAATTGTTTTGTAAATTCTTCTGGACTTAGTGTGAATACAGTTAGGTTGTTTTATAATGGATGTTTTACTCCTTTTCCCATTAAGCCTATGGGTCTGGGGCTTTATTCATATGATAAATGTTGCCTATTTATTTCCTGAGAACTGAGAGCTTTTCTAGATGCCTTACATACTTTTTGTCATGTATTTCCCCCTATATGAGATACCCCTAGGTATTAGCCCCAGTTTATACATAGGAAAATAAAAGTCAACTTCAGAAAGAGTAAATAACTAACTAGTCCAAGGTCACATACATTGTGAGTGCAAAACAAAGATTTAGTTGCAGGTCTGCCTGACTCCCAGTTCCATGTTTTTCCCACACTCTCTCTTCTAAACCAAGTGCAAATGCAGTAGCTGCTGGTGCTCATTGAGGGAGACCCCTGCAACTTCAAATAGTGGTTGCAAAGGCCTTGGAGCAGAGGGCCCAGGTGCGCCGGATGCGTGGCAGAACTCCTCAACAGTGCTCTCTTTGTTCAGTGGCATTGAATTTCCGAGCATAATATTAGTGTCTCAGGAAATCTTCCCAAGAAGTTATTTCCAGCCAGCAGCCAGTGATTTATTCCAAATGTCTGGATGAGCTGAAGAGTTTCCCCTGGTCTGAAGTTGCTTGTCCTGGCAGACAGATGTCTGCCCTGCTTCTTACTTTAAAAAAAAAATTATTAAAATTTTGTTTCTAAAAGTAATTTGCCTCTGCTGCCCAGGGTTAAAGATCTCTCACCTTTGTGCTCTTTACCTGGAGACAGCAAAACAACAAATTTAAATAAAAAGCAGATCTCATCCTAGCTCCCCTCCATAACCGTTTTATTTTTTTCTGACACAACGGTTTTATCTTCATTTGTGTCCCTTATTATGGATGCTTCTTTTACTTCATATGAAGTACTTGGCCTTGGCAGCATCAACCCCACTGTTTAAAAAGCTCTTGGAATATGAAGCAAAGCCACAGTCATAGCTGACTTGGCACTTAAGTTTTTCAAACAGGCAGATCTCTCCAGTTACCCTACAAGGTATCTCAGGCACTGAGATGAGACCATGTTATGGGCAACACAAAGACCTCTCAGTAGATGAGAGGCATGCTCTAAGACAGTCTAAACACCAACATTTAAAATTGAAGAAATTATCTAAAGTGGGTTGGCTAAAAAACAATTATTGCCTCATAGCTCTAGGAATTTGCCAAGTAAAGCAGCTAGTGCTTGTCCCTACTATGCCCAGGTAAGTCCTTGGCCTGCCACTTTTTTCCTACATGTCAGCTTCACTCTGTCTTCTTTTCTTTCTTATTAAATCTGGATTCTATGGACTGTCACCAAACTGTACTCTTCACTAAGTTCTCCCACTTTCTTTCCTGTTGTCTTTATGGGACACCTGCCTAAAGAATCTCTAATCCACTCTGCAAATGATTTATGTTTTTCTAAGCAGTTATGTTTCTCTTTAATTCCCTAATCCTGACTTTTTTACCTATTTAGAGCTTACTTATCTTTTATCTTCTAAGCTTGGAGCTCAATTTCCAGACCTTCTGAAACTGGATCATGTGTGTCCTTATCACACTGCCTTATTAACACCTATCCATTTTTCTCCTGCCTCCTGGAGATCAGGCATCTTGTAAGGTTTGATTGTCACCAAGTACTTAAAGAAGGCAGCAGATAAAAAACCAATACTTTTTTTTCAATTACGTAAAATATAACAGAGAAGTGGTCTTAATTTTTACAGAAGCATCCATATATTTTTTTAAAAACTTGTCTATGGTAGTTATTTAAAATTAAAACATTTTACTAAAAATTGGTATGTTAACCTTTTTCATGGAATTTACGTACAAAATATTCTTAAAATAGCAATGAGATACCTCATAAAAGCTAAAAACTAAAAGGATTGACAGTACTAAATACTGCCAAAGGTTGATGAGACTGTGGAATCACTGTCACTTTCATACATTTCTGGTGGTCATATAAGTTTGTATAACAACTTTAGAAAATTGACTCATTGACTAAAGTGGAGCATTTGCATACTGATTAATTAGCAGGATGGTAATGTGATAGGAGCATTATTTTATAATCACCTCAAACTGGAAAAAATTCCAATTGTACACCTACAGTAGAATGGGTAGATAAAATGTGATACGTTCATACAGTGAACTATTACAATGCAACAAGAATGAATGTACCGTAGCTACACACATAAACATAGCTGAATCATAGCAGTTTTTACTTATATAAAGCTCATGAAAAGGCAAAATTACCTTATAGTATTAGAAGGAAAGAGAGGGGAGTCATAGTGATTGGGAAGCAGCCTGAAAGGAATTCTGGGGTGTTAGAATATTCTATGTCTTGACCTGGATGGTAGTTCTATGACATGATCACTTTGTGATAATTTATATATCATGATTTGTGCACATTTTTATGTGTGTGTCATATTTAAGTAAAAATGTTTTCTTTTTTAATCTAAGTTGATGATCGTGTTTCTGCATTCCAGAGACATAACTATATATACGTTGAAGAGGTCACTTTTGCCATAATCCTCACATAAGCATGCAGGTTCTGCCATACAAGGCTACTTCTCCCCTCTGGAAGCTCCAAAGGGGTTTCTTTCCACATTTCAGTTGCAGTGTAACCAGGAGAGTACTAGTCTAATGCAGGGATTCTTAACCTTTATTACTCCTTGGCCAGTTTGGTGCGACCTATAAACTCCCTATAAAAATGTTCCTAAATGTACAAAATAAGAGTAATACACCCAATATTACAAAAGAAACCTATTATAGTTCAATTGTCAAATATTAAAGATGAATTTTATTGACACAAATAAGAAGACAGTACATTCTGTTGTGGCTGCCAGTTCCCAAAAGACACACGGACCACCAGAACTCAGTGAGTTATAGGAATCACACTCTTTATTCAGCCAGCTGGGTCTGCCAGGGGTATGCAGACCCCAAATTAAGCAGCCCCGAAATGTAGAGGTACAGGGTTTTTAAGCCTAAAATCCCATTCGTCATTCTGTCTGAACACAAAGGTCTATTTTTCTTCTATTCATTACCTGTCAACCCACTGGTCAGGTGTGCAAGCCGGAGTACAGAAGCAGAATGCTTATTGTTAGTTCCCATGACAGAAGCAAGTAATAATTTCCAGCTTATATACAATGGATTGTTTCTGATGCTACACAGTTAAGCAGAGTCACTCAGGCAGTTAGCGTATGAGCTCATTGTTGCAAGTTTCATGGTTAACAGAATGTGGTTAAGAGTTCCAGGAGCTAGGCCTTTGTCTAGTTTTAGGTTTTAATTAACCCTTACCCTTACCACATTTCAGCAGGCTGTCACAATTCAAAATGTATATACATTAAAGTTAAGTTTAATTTCAAAAGCTATATTGGAGTGAAGGCTGTTTACCTACTACTAGGCCATATTAAGACAGATGTGTGTCTTGACAGAGCGTTAAGAAATCTTATTTGACTATCCAGTTTTGTGAAACCATAACAAACAATGAAGATGACTTATTCCTGTCTATGTGTTGATGAATAAACAATTGTACGTACAGAATACCAGAAATCAGCATAGATGCCTGAGTCGCCAGTGTAAGAACTTGCCACCATTTGGTGATGGAAATACTAGTAAATGCCATGTAGCTGGCCAGTCATGTATTGTGAGCCACTGTAAGTAGAAAGATCACAATCACATATGATCTAGTGGGACATCTAATAGTCACTGTAACTTCTAACTAGTGGTAAAGAAAAAAAAACAATATTTGAAGTATATGTAACAACTATAAAAATATTATACATCATATCTTTTTATATGTAACATTAAAATATTTTCGGTTTCTATTGGTCTATAAAGTCAGGGGTACTGCTAATGCTTCCATGGTTTGTGGCCTGTATTCATAATGTAGGAAATGTTACCTTTTAATGAGAGATTGGGAAAGCAAAATAAAAATTAGTGTAAAGATATAATTTATTTGCATCGAAGTTACAAGTTCTCTGAATTGTATCCTAGGTTAAGAACTTCAGTTCTAACGTGAAGGGGTGACTTTTTGTGTTGACTTGGTTTGGTAAAGAAAGAGGTTGTGGAAAAGAGGTGATAGGAAAAGTTCTCAGTAATAACAGGTGACGCTTTAGGCTTTTTTGCAGACAAAGTAACTGATTAGGATTAAAGGAAAACAAATAGTTCGAGTGCTCAGAGCCTTTAGGAGAGCTAAACCTCTAAATAAGAAGCTGTTGACCCTGATTTTTTATTGTTTATGCTGAGGCATCTATGTGGGTTGGGGTGCTTGAAAGCACACAATGACAGAAACATTTAACTTTTTTCTTAGATAAATTCTCTCCACGTGAAAGTAGACTATAGAATAAGATGATGAATAACTTCTGCTTATTCTTCAAGTCTCCACTCATCTTCCACGTAAGCCTCCTCAAGGAGCACTTCCTGTAGCCGGAGTGCCTGGAACTCTCCTGTATGTAACACTCGCCACCCTGATAACTTTTGGTTGAGAGTCTGTTCTTTTATTTTACTAGATCCTAAGTTCTAAGCAGACATACACAAATGTCTTTCTATCTGTTGCTTTATTCATAGCAAACAATGCCATGTCTGATATATGGCAGGCGCTCGCCAAGTATTTGTGGAGCAAACAAGTAAATCAACAAGCTGCCAAAAATCTTTCTGAAACTGTCTCTCTCCTGTCAGTCATGGGGAAAGGAATAAACTACAGTCCTGTGTTTAGAGAGCAGTGGGAGTTCTGATTCACACAGAACACTGACTTAATGCAGGATAACTATATATAATGGACTTTCAAAAATTAGAGGTCAGACTAACAACATACCAACAGATACAACAACTTTACGGACTGATGGAAGCGCCTCAAAATTCAAAGTGAAAGTGCTCTTCCTTACATGGGCAAGCCTCTTAAATCCTGTATGTGGTTTTTTTTTCTTTATCTATTTTACCTGAGAGATAATAATTTTATATCTTTTTAAGTTAGGTAATTAAGTTAATAAAATGTGGAACTGCAGTTTGATGAAAGTAGCTATTTTCAAAGGGATACAGAGAATTACACTGTTGAGTAAATTAAATTCACTGTAGAAGAGATCAACTGTGACTAATCTAGGTCTTTTTCCTCCACATTATTTCTTGATTTAGTTTTCCTAAGTCCACCAGACAAAATCAGCTTTCCTTCTGAGTAATTTGCAATCTATGTTTTAATGCAAAATGATTTTTTTGTATTCCAAATGAGTGGCTTGTGTAAGAAGTAGGATAATGTTTTTTTCACCCAATTTGGCTATGCTGTTAACTACAAAATAGACAAGGTTTCTGGCCCTAATTGTATCTTTGATTATTGTTGCATGTTGTAAAATATGTATGTTTAAAGCACCACAAGAATTAAAACAAGAAAGAATGACTCCCAGCACTATTCTAGTTTTTTAACTTTATTGTTTGATGCTCCTTTAAGATGAACTGGACCAATGCCCTCAATTCATAAAAAAGAAGAGAATTCACTGCTATGTACTTGCAATATTTTTTACTACCATGATCCAGAATTAAAGTCAAAAGATAATTGGCTTTACCATCCAACTACTGCCACAAAGAATTTCCAAACATGAGTTTAACAAACATTTCCTATAGCAAGTATTCTTCAAAATATGAAAAGCTAATAATAAATAACTATACCTTGCAAGGAAACTAGTTTTCTGGTCAGAGAGTACATTTGTTAGCTAATTAATTCTGACATGCCTGACCAGAAGTCATGGAGATTAGAAATATGTACCAAATGTGAAAAATTGATGTTTGCCTCCGTCTGTGGGGCTGTGACTGGTGCCACCGCACATCAAAATATTTCTTGGTTTAACAAGTGTTGGTGAGGATGTAGAGAAAAGGGGACCCAATGCATTGTTGATGGGAATGTAAAATGGTAGAGCCACGATAGAAAATATTTTGGGGGTTTCTCAAAATTTTTAAATAGAACTACCATATGACCCAGCAATGCCACTTCCGGGCATTTATCCAAAGAAATTCAAAACTCTAATTCAAAAAGACGTATGTACCTCTGTTCAATGCAGTATTATTTACAATAGCCCAAATACGGAAGAAAGCAGCCTGAATGTCCATTAATAGACAAATGAATACAGAAATGGTATGTGTATGTACACACACACTCACACACACACACACACACACACACACACACACACACACACTAGAATATTACTCAGCCATAAAAAAGAATGGAATCTTGCTCTAAACACAGGACTGTGGTTCATTCCTTTCCCCATACTCTGACAGGAGAGTGCTTTCACTAAGAAGGAATCTCATCCAGTTTTGAATGGTGGAGGACAGGATAATAGACCAGATGTGTAGGGGTGAGTGTGTAATTGTGTGTGTTCTCATGGATGTGCATTTATTTGGAAGATTAGAGAACATTTGGATAAAAGACAAACATGTAAAATATAGCATTTTTACGATACCTATTAAGAGTGAAGGATAACAAAAATCCCTTCCCCTTCCACAGTTGACTCTCAGTTAAATTTCTGTCCCCCCCCCAAAAAAAAAAAAAAACATGATAAAGATAAAATGTCAACTGTGCTTGGAAAGCACATGGTAAAAATGACCATTGTGAGACTATACAAAAATTGATAAATTGTATCTGGACTGAAAGACCTGTGGAAAGCCATAACCCTGGGCCTTCCTGAATGTGTTGGCTCTCGTATCTGGTCACGTCTCTTATGGGGACCAATGGAACTATTTCTAGAAATCCAGGATCCTATGAAGCAGGAGGTTTTTAAGCCAGTGTAGTTCATTCCCTTGCACCTGAATAGTCAGGACCTAGGGTAACTGAAGTGACTGTACTCCCCCAAGCTTGACTAAACTTTGGACAGATTTCTTCCTGACTATAAGCCCCCTGACCTCCCTTTTTCCCCAGTATTAACTTTAGAAAACTTGAAATTATAAATTCTTTCTTTGCCCCTTTAAGATGTAAATCTTCTACACCAGGGAATGTCTTTCTCAAGGACCCAGGAGCCCTCCTTTTGAAATGTAATCCTCAAGATAGGACCCTCTTCCCAGTCTCTTTCAGAGCGTATGAGCCTAATTTCAGTAAGCCATGAATGATCATTAGTAAACAGAGATGGCCTAATCACATGGACCAACTTTCTTGCTAGAGTCCTTCAGCACTTTCCCATTAGCTCATCTTCGTGTTCAAAAATCTTCTCACCTTTGTTTCAGGAAGTTGAGTTCGATCTCTTCTCTGTTGCAGCAGTCTTAAATAAAGTCTTCTTTGCTGTTTTTAACAAGTAACCAGTGCAATTTTTCTTTTACAAGGGTGAGGAGAGGGAACAAAGACATTAGCTGCTAGGTGGCCCTGTGGACTGCTGGAGGAACTGCTGCAAGGACTCCTCCCACAGAAGCCTGGCGCTACCCTTCCTGCAGTAATCTATGGCCCCACCCTCTGCCTTCCAGAGCCAGCTAAGCCAGGAGGGCCTATGGGACACAAGAAGATTCCTCTGGTGAATGTGGCACTTATGATGACCCTATTCTATTCTCTCACTACTATTTTTCATTTTACCTTCTGGCAGAGTTTTCTTTCTACCGAAAAAGGCAAGTAAAACCAGAAAGTGGAATGAAAAGTCCTTATGGACTTGCTTCACAGTTTTCATCAACCCATTTTGTCTTGTCATTATGTGATCCTGAATTACTGTTTTATGGCTTTTGAGAAAATCCTCCTGGACTCACCCTTATAATGGAATTGCTTACTTGAGTTGGGACTTTTGAAGAACAACTCAGGCATTTTCATTAGTTAGTGATAAGTGACATAGCAGCTTATTTGTATATAAACGAGATACTCTCATCAAAGACTAGGATTTGTAAGAAAGTAAGCAGAAAAAATAAAAACCTAGAAGCGTTCTAAGATCAGTGAGGTCTGTGTTTGCATTCAGGAGTGTGATGAATAAAACCAATAAACTGACAGCTAGTAAAGAGGCTACTCTAGACACTCTGCCCTTGAGAAGGCTGGCTAGGTCAGCCCATCAAAAACCAAGAAAGCAATTCAGTTATTTATGGATTCTTTGAAAACCTTTGAGGATTGAACATAGAGTGTATATGTTAGGCTGTCTCTGCCAGGGTGCTTTCTCGGTTCCTTTCCCTTAACTCTTAGTCCAGGTCTGCACCATTTCCTCATCAGAGTTTCTTGGCACATGCAGACAACGTCGGTTTGGGTGGGATGATGGTAAATGTTCCTTCCTGAGGACTGAATGTATTTTTCAAAACAATTACATAGGCTCAATTGATCAAGCCAGAAATACTGTTCAAAGACCTACAGATAGGACAAAGAAGAATCAAAGAAGGAAAGGGGAAACTTTTTGACTCATTTTAATCCTTCTAATGATCTTTAAATGTAGGTCATATATTTGAAGAGAAGTATATTTAGGACTTGGGGAAATTATTTCAAATATATTCTAACTCTAACATTAAAGTATATACAGGCAGATAATGGATTGCTACAAACTTATTATACTCATTTTATCTAAAGAGCTGTCAAGAATTTATAAATGAATACCACATTGTCTGAAATACCTAGAGAATACAGACAGCTTCCTTCAACTAAGCTAGCTGTCAGCTGTTAATGCATAATAATTATGTCTTCACTGATAATTCTTCCAAGAACTTGTTTTCTATATCTCCTTATTGTAATTCTCTTGCTCCTCTACCTCCTCCTGCTTTTAACCTTTCCTTTTTGATTTTTATTATTTAAACTATGCAAAGAGTCTCTAAAATATGAAAGGATTTAATGGATTTTAAGATTTTTAGAGACATAGCACATTTAAATCTAGTAAAATGGCATTAGCTTAAATGAGAAAAATCAGAAAAACATCTCTGGAACTATTCCTGACATCTTGGCATGTCACAGAGGAGGAACTATGTGACATAGTAGGAGAAATTTAGACTTAAGCTGTGGAGAAATGGAACCCTGAAATATAGTTAAGTTCAGCAACATTCATAAACTCAGTGCAAGTATTGTGCTGAACGCCATAGGAGTTACTAAGGGAAGGAAGACCCCATTGTCCTTATGGAATTTGTAATTAGACTGAGTTCCTCACTACTCAGTTGTCTTTTTGACAGCAGAGAGCCTCCTAGCCATTTTAAATCCCTAGACCCTAGTACAGGGCCAATCAGGGCTCAGGAAATCATTATTGAATGGAAGCATGCAGATCTACCTTATGGGAATAAAACTGTGAATTAGTCTAATGCAATGAGTGATTTGTAAGAAAACTCTTATTAATTAATCAAGAAATTCTTCTCTGTAGCACCAATAATCTTTTAAAAGCGTTTCTCAGCTCTTTCTCTTTGAATTAATGGAAATATCATCTCAATCTGGCAGATGAGAAAAGCAAACTAAAATAAAAATAATAATCACTTACTGAGTCCTTACATTGCACTGAGTATTCTACAGGGAACTTTGCATGTTTTATCTGACTTTATTCTCACATCGCTCTATAAAGCAACTGGAGCCCCAAGAGGCAAATAATATTTGCAGTTATATAGCTAGCAAGGAGAGAAATTAGGATTGCAGCTCTGTTTTGTTTAATTCCGAAGCCCATATTCCTCCCATTGGTTTTCACTGTTTCTAAAGCCTGAGAAAATTGCCTTCAGCCACTAGATACAGGCCTCCAATAAGCCAGAAACTTTGACAAGTGCTGTTATTCAAAGGTCAATGCATTCGAGACTAACTGGGACTTGCTCACTGATAGAAAGTAAAATAAATTGATTTTTCTAAGTGAGTGAGCTAAAGCTGATGATTAAGATAATTTTTCCTCTCGTTTCCCAGTCCCATTTACAGTATATGGTATGGCAAAACATACATGAACTTCCATTGCTCTTTTCTTTCTAGGTTTATACAGTGACAAAGAAGGGAGGAATAAAAGGGAGAAGGGAAATTAATATTTTAGGTGTTTACTGTGTACTAGATATTTGTAGTAGCAGGAGGATATCTAGTAAGTACACAGTAAACATCTAAAATATTAATTTCTCTTCTCTCTTCTATTTAATCTCCAAAAGCCATTTTCTGATTCTGAAATCATTTTTACCCACTCTTATCATACCAATTCCCCAGAAGTTACTAATAGATCTGACAGTTTTTGAGTTGTTGAGTTGTGCTAGCCCTGCCAGAATCTAGCTGCTAATTTTTGGACAAAGCTCTCTAAGCATCAGTTTGCTCATCTATAAAATGGTGATAATGATTATCTCATAAATCGTGAGGATTAAATAATTTAATTTACTGAGCACTATGCATAACAAATAGGAAGTCGGCCAATCTTTTCATGACAATGTCAGTGTAAGATATGTCAGACTTTGCATTAGTCTAAATGAAATTAAATCTTGATTTAAAGTCTACCTGCCAAGGGTTGGCTATATCTCCAATATCAGTAACGATTGTGACTTCAGTCCTCTAACATATGGAAATAAGTTCTAGAGTTTATTCAGTTAATAAAAAAGCTCAGGAGCATGGTCTTCTGTTTCTGTTGATCACAAAGTCATGTCTCTTTCTGTTACGCAGTGCCCGGCCCAGCTGTGGGAATGTCACTGGAGTGCACAGTGACTCATGTAGCCGTCATCTCCATCAGAGTTCTTGATAGCTAAGGGCTCCCCTGAGCCAGAGAGGCCCATGTGTTAGAGGGGTCATTGAGAGGATGTGACTGCCAGTTGACCCAAGAGCTGGACCTGGGCCATCAGAGCTCCTGGAATATAGGTTCTGCCCACCATTTCCACAGTGAGAGTCGTTTCAAGGATGCATCCCTGAGAGAGCAATGTGTTTGTTGAGACCATTTGGACTGCAAACATGATTGCACACATTTAAGTAGTGTAAACTTTTAAGATTCTAGCCAGCAAGTGCACAATCTACTCATCATGCAGCCACCCAAGATGAGCCTTATATGTAAATTCCTTTGCTTATTAAAACTGCCACCTCTCAATCTGGAGTAGCCGGTGTCTTTCTTTGGTTTCTCCCTGCCATCCATGTACAGGTTTCAGATTTTACCCAGAAAACTGAAATTTTCCAACCAACAATGGGTTGCAGTCTCCATCTCTTCACCTCCTAGTTGAAGGGGTTGCCACACTCTAGACCAAAGCCTCACCTCTCCTCGGTTGGTGACAACACACAGCTTCCATGCCCTTCTGTCTCAAACAGAACTAGCTCCTCTTCTTAATAAAAGGAATTTGGGGTTTGGGGAAGGGGGCCATCTGAAGGGTTATTTACTGTAGATTTTCCATTTTAGGCTTGAAACCTGAGAGATTACAATTAACACCCCCCTTCCCATCTCCCACTCCATTCTCTGTACTTACCTCATCGTGGACTAGTAATGCTAGTCAACAGACTCTGTTTTCAGCACTGTTATACATACTTCTTTACCATACTATACATATACATCCTCTATATTTTGTTTTCTTGTCCATTTTAACATTATATTTTGGGGATTTTTTAGTAAAAATCCATCTTAGAGCAATCTGTAGACCAAATGAAACAGTACGGAAAAAAAACTTGTTTTGTAAACTACTGAGATGTTTGAAGCTTTTTGTAACACAACAGTACCTAATAAAAGGTGACTGATACGCATATTTCAACTTGATTTTTACTATCACTATGCGAAATTAATGTCAAGTATGTCTTCCTTACAAATAAAATAATTATTATGTTTTACTGCTTTATTTGTTCAGCATTGCTTTTAACATCCCAATTTTTCCTTGTGAATTCTCTTTATTTTTGCTTCTTTACATTATAAGGTAAGGCTTGAAAAAGAAATAAACTTTCTCTGTGGGCAGTAAACTGAGTTCTTACCTGTCTGAAGTTAAGATTTTGCCGGCACAAACATAAAAGTTTATTTGCACAGAGGCGGCTAAGTTTAGAATTATTGCTCCTCAGAGCTCTTCTGTGTCTTCTTAGATTTGGCTTTGTCACTGAGAAGTCTGATGTCAATCTTGTTTTCATGCATTCTTTATTTCTGTATTTTGATGCAGTATTTGTTTGGATGATTTCATTTTCTGGTATTTCTTCTCCAGAGAATTTAATGTATGATAAATTCTTGTATGTTTGATAATATATGTCTCTTGCTACTATACTTGAGGGACAATTTGACTATTTTAAATGACAATTTTCTTGTCATCTTGTGAATATGTCTTCCTGAACTCCTTGCGTGAGGAATAGCTGCAGAGAAAACTGAAGCAACCTGACTTTTCGCTGAATGCATGGCTTCCTCTTCTTTTTGGACGATCAGATATGTCTTTCTTCATGTAAGTTCTTTCCTCAGGTAAGTTCACGAACTGATTATTTCTTAATGTCTATCATTTTTTAAAAATTATTTTTCTGAGACACCTGGGACATAGAGTGCTCTTTAGATAATGCAAATTAAAATTTTCTGTAATTTGAAATTTAAAGTTATTTA
This sequence comes from Cynopterus sphinx, assembly GCA_030015415.1. Taxonomy (NCBI): domain Eukaryota; kingdom Metazoa; phylum Chordata; class Mammalia; order Chiroptera; family Pteropodidae; genus Cynopterus; species Cynopterus sphinx. The sequence goes on along the minus strand of CM057387.1, from coordinate 33,671,361 downwards.
GGCCTTTCATAGTTTTTCAGTGTCATTTATTTTTTTTTAATTAAGTTTATTCGGGTAATATTGCTTAATACAATTATATAATTTTCAGGTGTACATTATCATTTGACATCTGTATATTTTATTATGTGTTTACCACCCAAAGTCCAGTTTCCTTCAGCTACCATATATTTGATCCCCTTTACCCACTCCACCCTCACACTAAACTCTATATTAATCCCTCCTCCAACCTCCTCCCCTGTTCCACTAGTGACCACTTATCTGTAGTTCTCTGGTAACCACTAACCTGTAGTCCATGTCCACAAGTCTCTGTTTATTCTGCTCATACGTTGCTTTTAGGTTTATATTCCACATATAAGTGATATCGTGTGATTTTCAACATTTTCTGCCTAGCTTGTTTCTCTTAGCATGATTATCTCAAGGTCCACCCATGTGGTTGCAAATGGCAGTATTTCATCTCTTATGGCTGAGTAATATTCCATTGTATATATGTACCACAGCTTCTTTAGCCAATCATCTATCATAGGACGCTTCAGTTGCTTCCATGTCCTGGCCACTGTGAATAATGCTGCTATGAACATTGGTGTATAAATATCTTTTAGGATATGGATTTTCCAGTTTGGGGGGTAAATACCCAGTAGAGGCATTGCTGGATCATATGTAGATCAATTCTTAGTTTTTTGAAGAAACGCCATATTGTTTTCCATCGTGGCTGTACCAATTTTCAGTCTCATCATGTATGAAGGTTTCTTTTTCTCTGCATCCCCTCCAGCATTTATTATTACTTGTTCTGTTGATTATAGCTATTCTTACAGGTTTAGATGGCATTTCATTGTAGTTTTGATTTACATTTTCCTAATAGCTGGAGATGTTGAGCATCTTTTCATACATTTGTTCACCATTTGTATGTCCTCTAAGGAGAAGTGTCTGCTCAGGTCCTCTGCCCATTTTCTGATTGGATAACTTGTTTTGTTGTTGTTGTTGTTGTTGTTGTTGTTGTTGTTGTTGTTGTTGAGTTGTATGAGTTCTTTGTATATTTTGGATATTAGGTCCTTATTGGAGGTGTTGCTTGCAAATATATTTTCCTATTCGGATGGTTCTCTCTTTACCTTGTTGACAATTTCTTTTGCTGAGCAGAAGCTTTTTAATTTGATGTAGTCCCATTCACATATTTTAGCTTTTACTTCCCTTGCCTTTGAAGTCAAATTCATAAACACCTCTTTAAGTCCAAGGTCCTTGAGTTTAGTTCCTATGTTTTCTTCTATGCATTTATTGTTTCAGATCTTATATTTAGGTTCTTAATACATTTTGAGTTAATTTTGATGTGCGGAGATAGACAGTCTGGTTTCATTCTTTTCCAGTTTTCCCAGCACCAGTTTTTGAAGAGGCTTTCCTTTTTCCAATATATGTTTTTGGCTTCTTTGTCAAAAATTATTTTCCCATGGAAATACAAGTTTATTTTGGACTCTTGATTCGGTTCTACTGGTCCATGTGTCTGTTTTGCTACCAATACCATGTTGTTTTGATTACTGTCGCTTTGTAGTATAATTTGAGGTTGGGCAGTGTGATGCCTCCAGCCTCATTCTTTTTTCTCAGGATGGCTTTCGCATTTCGGGGTCTTTTTTGCTTCCATACAAATCTGATGATTTTTTGTTCTATTTCTTTAAAAAATGCCAATTGGATTTTGATGGGGATTGCATTAAATCTGTATAATGTTTTAGGTAATATGGTCATTTTAACTATGTTGATTCTTCCAATCCAAAAACATGGAACATCTTTACATTTCTTTGTATCTTCTTCAATTTCTATTAATAAGATCTTATAGTTTTCGTTATATAGGTCCTTCACTTGTTTTGTTAAATTTATTCCTAGGTAAATTTATTCTTTTTGTTGCAATTGAAAAAGGAATTATTTTTTCCACTTCTTTTTCTGATACTTTTTATTAGAGTATAGAAAAGCTATGGATTTTTTAACGTGAATTTTATATCCAGATACTTTACTGTATTTGCTTATTGTTTCTAGTAGTGTTCTTGTGAAGTCTTTAGGGTTTTCTCTGTAGAGAATCAAGTCATCCACAAATAGTGACATTTGACTGCTTTGTTTCTTCTTGCCTGATTGCACTTGCTATTACCTCCAATGTTATATTAAATAACAGTGGTGATAGTGGACAGCCTTGCCTTGTTCCTGATCTCAGAGGGAACGTTTTTAGTTTTTCTCCATTAAGAAAAATGTTGGCTGACGGTCATCTCTGGCCTTTATTATGTTAAGGTATTTTTCTTCTATATTGATTTTGCTAAGTGTTTTAATCATAAATAGATGCTATATCTTGTCGAAGGCTTTTTCTGCATCTATTGATATGATTATATGATTCTTATTTTTTAATTCGTTTATGTAGTATATCACATTAATTGATTTGCCTATGTTGAAGCATTCCTGTGCCACTGTGATAAAGCCCATTTGATCATGATGTATAATCTTTTTAACATGTTGCTGTATTCGGTTCGCTAGAATCTTATTTAGGATTTCTGCACCTGTGTTCATGAGAGATATTGGTGTGTAGTTTTCTTTTTTTGTGTTGTCTTTACCAGACTTTGGTATTAGGGAAACATTGGCCACATTAAGCGAGTTAGGAAGTATTGCCTCCTCTTCAATTTTTTTGGAAGAGTTTGAGGAGAATAGGTATTAAGTCATCTTTGAATGTTTGGTAGAATTCACTGGTGAAGCCAATTGGTCCTGGACTTTTACTTTTTGGTAGGTTTTTGATGATTGTTTCAATTTCCATACTGCTGATTGGTCCATTTAGATTTATTAGTTCTTCTTGATTCAGTCTAGGAAGGTTGTATTTTTCTAAGTACTGGTCCATTTCTTCTAGGTTATTAAATTTGTTGTTATATACTTTTTTATAGTATTCTTGTATGATCCTTTGTATTTCTGCAATGTCAGTTGTAATTTCCCTTCTTTCATCTTTGATTTTGTTTATTGTATCTGTTCTCTTTTTTTTTTTTTTTTTTAGTGAGTCTAGCCACAGTTTTGTCAATTTTGTTAACCTTCTCAAAGAACCAGCTCTTTCATGTACTTGTGGTTCTTCCTGATTTCTTTCTGCAACTAATCTTTAGTTTCAAAGCATTATGATCAAAGAATATGGTTGGTATGATTTCAACACTCTTATATTTGTTGAAGCTATCTCTGTATCATAGCATGTGGTCAGTTCTTGAGAATGTTTCATGTGCACTAGATAAGAATGTATAAGCAGCTATTTGAAGATGGAAGGCTCTGTAAATGTCAATTATGTCCACTTGATCTAAAGTGTCATTTAAGGATATTATTTCTTTATTGATTTTCTATTTGGATGATCTGTCCATATCTGACTGTGGGGTATTTAGGTCCCCTACTATGATAGTGTTTTGGTTTGTTTCTCCCTTTAGTTCTGTTAGTAATTGCTCTACATATTTTGGGGCTTCCTGATTGGGAGTATGGACATTAATAATGTTATATCTCCTTGGTGCATGATTCCTTTTATCATTATGAAGTGCCCCTCACTATCTTTCTTTACCTTTTTTATTTTTAAGTCTATTTTGTCTTATATTAATACAGCTACTCCCACTTTTCTCTGAATGCATTTGCTTGAAATATCATTTCCCACCCTTTCCTTTGAATCTATATTTGTCTTTGGAGCTGAGATGTGTCTCTTGGAGGCAGCATATGGTTGAGTTTTGTTTTTTTGTTCCATTCGGAAACTCTGTGACTTTTTATTGGTAAGTTCATTCCATTTACATTTAAGGTGATTATTGAAATATAAGGTCTTCTTATAGCCATTTTATCTTTTGCTTTCCAATAGCTTGGTGTTTCCATTGCTTCCTTGTCCTTGTGTTTCTGTTTTCTTTATTTTGTTTGGCTTTTGTGGGTATTCCCTCTGATCCTTCTTATTTTATGTTATATACAATGAATCTTTGGTGTGTGGTTACCATTATAAATGTGTAAAGGATAGTTATATGTATACAGTCATCCATTTTCTTCTGCACATGCCTTATCTTGATTCCCCTTTGTGTATTTAAATTTTTTCAGTCCTTGTTATCTCATTTTGTCCCTATGTATGCTGAACATTCATTACTATCTTTTCATAACAATTCTCTTTTTATTATTTAAGCCTATAATGTCTTGTTCTTAGTAAGGATTGCCCTCCTCTGCTTCTATTTGCCTGATCGTCACTTTACTCTTAATTATGGTGTTTTGTTGTTGTTGTCATTTTGTTTTAGGTAAACTGACCTCTCTCAGTATTTCCTGAAGTGCAGGCCTCGTAGTGGAGAATTCCCTCAATTTTCATATGTCTGGAAAAGTCTTAATTTCTCCTTTGTATCTAAAGGAGAATTTAGCTGGATACATTATTCTAGGCTGGTAGTTCCTTTCACTTAATAGTTTAAACATATAATTCCATTCCTTTCTGGCTTGTAAGATTTGTGCTGAGAAGTCCGATGATAATCTAATGGGTTTTCTTTTACATTACCGATTTTTGTTCCCTGGCTGCCTTGAGAATTCTGTCTTTGTCAATGATTTTTTATAATTTTAATACAATATGTCTTGGTGAAGGCCTTTCTGGGTTGAGGTAATTGGGTGTTCTGTTGATTTCTTGAATTCCAAACTCCAGCTCATTCCTTAGATTTTGGAAATTCTCATCAACTATTTGTCTGAAAATGCTTTCTAATCCCTGTTCCTTTTCCTGGCCTTTGATAATGCCCATTATTTTTATGTTTCCTCTTTCCTCTCCTGATGGTACCAGCTAGTTCATGAATTTCTTTTCATTATTTTTCATTCTTCAGTTTTTCTCTTCTTACTTCTGATTTATTTCTAAATTTCTGTCTTCAATATCACTGATCTTTTCCTCTATTTGGTCGACTCTATTTCCCAAGTTTGGTATTTCATTTTTCAACTGTTTTACAGTGTGTATTTTTAATCTCTAGAAGTTCTATTTAGCTCTTTTTGATGGTTTCAATCTCCTTGCTCTGTTCATCTAGTTGTTTTTCAATTCCTGAAATTGCTGATTTGAGTGGTTTTGCAACTCACTGAGTTTTTTGAATTCTCTGTCATTAAAGTCTCATATTTCTATGTCTGTAAGCTTATTTTCTGGAGATTTTTCTCTTTCTTTCTAAGATGCTTTGTCACCTTGGTTGTTCATGGTGTTTAATGGACTATTTCTCTGCCTGGGCATTAATGGAAGTGTAGTCTGTTGTTTTTCCAGAAAGAAGATTTATTATATAAAGGTGTCTCTTTAGTCTATTGCAAAGAAGGTGCTGAAATTTCTTTTGGTTTTTAGTAGGTGGTGTCTAAGCCTCTTGGATCCCTGCTTCATATAAAGTCTTAATGATTCTTTTTAAATTTTCTTGTAGATATTTAATTATGTTTGCTACCCTCAGTTTCAGTCCCTGTCAGTGTCAGCAACCGTCTCAGCAGCCTTTGCTCAGATTCCCCTGGGGTTCCACGCTTATTGGTCCCTGACAGTATGTGTGAGGTGCCCTCTGGATTGGGGGTTGGGTGCTGTGGCTCAGCCTCGGTTTTGCAACCCTGGCTGGCAAAAATCAACTTTTGTTCCATCACAGTTTCATCCCAATTCTCTGCAGTCTGCCCTGATGACTGAGTCCTGCAGCTGTCCCAGGCAGGGCTATTCCAGGAACTTGCCACTCCTTCTCCCCTCCACCTCCTCATGCAGGGAGCTCTGGTGACCTTGAGAAGCAGCTTCTTTATTACTCCGCATCTACAACCTGACACCCGGGGTTCTGACCTGTGGTACCTCTTATGCACAGATCCCATGCTCAGACTTGCTGGTGTTCAGTTTGGGTGTTTTTTGTTGATGTTTTAGATGTTCACCTTATTGTTGATTTAAGGAGAGAGATCTGGGGACATCTGTCACTCTACCATGTTCCCAAAGATTCAGTTCCATTCATTTTAAACTCTGCCTCACAAATACAAATTATGTATGTGATAGATTGCTGTGTGGTCTTCAATCTCTCTTCTCCAAAATTATAATTTTTTTTCCATTAGTCTTTATAATTTCATCTTGGCTGTCAACATGAATCTGAATGCTATTTAAGTCATCTTTATCCTATTTTAGTTTTTTTTAATATATCTTTTCTCTTTTTCTAATTTTATTACTATATTCTACTAGCTCAGCTGTTTTATTCTGCTGCCTTAGCAACTCATTTGTCTCTTTTGTGAGCTTTTCTTTTACGAAAGGTAATGTTGTCTAAAATTTATTTGAAACCACAAAGAATTGTCTGTCTGAACTCTTGATCTGTTGGGAAATTGTTCTTACAAAGTTTTCTTTACCTACCAGCTTTTTGTTTTTCCTCCCAACTTTTTTTGAAGAGTCTATAAGTATTTTAAAATTTCTTTATTTTTCTACTCTTAATGGATTAAATTATTTGAAGAGTATAGTTAGAGAACTAGGTTAAAGTGGAGGTGATGTGAGTCAGGACACTATCAATTTAGGTTCTTCACCTTGAAAACTCTCTTTGAAAACCTTTAATTTCATCTGCCTTGATACACCACTGATCTCAACTTTCAGTGTCCTAGCAGTATTTCTGACATATCAAGTGCTTTTGTGTCACAACTCTGTTGTGAGATCTGGTGGTGTGTAATAACTGTCTCTCCTCTTGCCTTCACTCCATTTTATTCATTCATGAACAGTCTAGGTCATGACCAGCATTCTGTTCTACTTTCCCTGTGTCCCTGCCCAGCTTATAATCCTTGTGAATTTTGTTGGCCTTCCTCTCCTTCCAGATCTTGTTGCTCATTTAGGACCAAATCACTTGCTTTTAAACAAATTTTTTTGTTCACAACTTAAGCCTATTTGAGCTGTTATTAATATTCTCCCTTGTTTTGGTCTAGATTCACCAGTATGGCAGACATAACTCATGTTTTATCATGCAATTGTAAATCAAGGTTTTTTCTCTTTGTATTCTTTTGGTTGTTGTTTAGTGGGTTTCGTGGGGTTGGGATAAAAAGAGCCTTTCTCCATCATCTTTAACTGAAAAACCAAAACAACGTTTAAAAGGTTACATTAACATGGTAAAAATTCTCTTTTAAATTTTTATTAATATGAATTACAAAGATGTTTAAGACATAAAATTAACAGAACTTGCTAGTACATAGAATATAAGATCCAAGGAAAAGAAAGGAATCTGTGACAGTCATTCATTTTCTTGGCTTGAATCACCAGGATGACAATGGAGAACACGGGAAGGTGAGACTGTCGTGGGAGAGCATGTTCAAGGTTTCTTCTTAGATATGTAAACATTGAGGGATCTCTGAGATATTACAGTGGGGATTTCATATATGCTCTTAGGTATGAATCTGGAGCTTAGAGGAAAATTCTGGGCTTAATATGAATTTGGGGTCGATTAGCCTAAATACAGTAAAATGATCTTGGCAGTTTTATAGATAAAGAAGAGGGAAAGGCATATCTTTTGTTGATACAAAAGGATGGAAAATGAAAATATGAGTGTTAATGAAGGAAAGTTGCTAAATTTGGTGGTGGGAAGATGATGAAATTTCTTTCTGATGGCTTGTTTTCCTCTGTGAAATTGGAGGGAAAGTTATCAGTGATGAGGAGGAACATTTTGTGAGGCTTGATGTAACAAAGATATTAGAAAAGCTTTCTTTTGTTGTTAAAAACTCAAAAAATCTGCCTTATTATTCTCGATATATTTAAATTATTATTTTATATTCAAAGATTCTTTTTCTAGAAAATAGTTAATGAAACAACAAAACCAAGACTAACTGCCTATTGATGCATTATTCTACAAGTTAGTGTCTATTAGTATACTCATTTTACAGATTAAAAACTTGAGCCCTACAAATGTTAAATAATTTGCTCTAAGACAGCTGGAAGGTGAGAGAATTGGAACTGAATCCAGACTGTCTGATTTTAGAGCCTGTGCTGTTAATCCCTACACTATATTGCCTTTACTCACCATAACATTTAAATCACGCACGCGTGCACACACACACACACACACACACACACACACACACACACACACACACTCGCTCTCTCTCTTTCTCTCTCTCTCTCTCTCTCTCTCTCCCCACCCCATTCTCTGAAAAAATGTTTTTCTCATTACTGTTCTTTATCTGTTTTAAAAGTTTCTCTAATCCACCCTACAATATTTCTTTAGATTCTGCATGAAATAAACACCTCATTTCGACATTACTGAAGTCAAGAGTCAGAAATAAAACTGTACATTCTCACCTTAGTGTTTTCCATACTCATCAAAAGTTTTTCTTTTTAATCTTTAATAAACAAATAGCAATGAAATAATGAGAAATTTGACAGAACTCTTTAACTTATAGTGTGTGTGTCTCTTCATGAATAATCTTTTCTCTCAATCTGATTTTACTATTTGTTTTTACGAACATGTTAATTTTTCTACACGATGATTTCCTTTCACTTTTTTTTATAATACAAAAATGATACAAAAACAAGAATTCAAAATAATAATACAAAAAATAATACAAAAACAAGAATTCAGACATTTGACAGAGTACCTATATAAAGCAAAGAAGAACAAAAAGGTGCTGTCTTGGCACCAAGTTAATGAATTATATTTAAAAGAACCATGAAAGATGTTGGAATAATGTGGGTGTGTTATTCATAAATCTTCTTTATTTCTCTTGTTTTTCTTGCTTTGGGAGGACTATGTGCAATTCTGATGCAAAAGTTTGATTTGACACTTCATTTATTAAAGATAATTTAAGAGTGGGAAGCAGAACCTTAGCTAAAAAGGGGAAATGTGATAAAAAGAAAAAAATCATTAACATGAGAGGGATATGAAAAGGAAACACAAAAGTTTCTGATTCCTGAATTTTTTAACATATTGGTCATTTATTATAAAATTCTGTGAAAAATGCTTGAATTATTATTCTATTTTATGTAAGAGGAAAGTGAAACATCATAAATATGTATAACTTATTTGGAGGTAAATGACATAAATAATGTGTAGCACATAAAATTTATGCCTCTCCCTTTTTTTCCAACACTCTTCTTGCTCAAGTTACTGTTACTAAAATTAATACTTGAAATTCATACCTGTACTCAGGAAAAAATGAAAGATAATTAAAATGCAATTGCAACGGGAAGAAGTTAACCATTGAATTAAAATCATCCTGAGATTTCAATGATACTTTGCTGTATTACCCAGTTTTCAGTACTATATTTTGTCAGGGAGAGGAGAGAGTGAATGTTGGGACACACAATTGGAAGAAAGAACATGAGATGAGTGCTTGACTAAAAGCTAAAATGCCAAATTTGCTTATTTTATTCTTCTTGGTAGAGTGGCTCTGCTGAGACCTGTGCGATCCTAGACTGCAAGACCCAAGACATATGGCTATCAAAATAAAAAGCCTAGACATACAGAAGAGAATAATAAAATTACCTTTTCTGGGGAAAAGGAGGAAGTCCAGAGCAGAGTTGTGCCCTGTCTGGAGGTGGAGCCTCCTGATCCTGCAATAGGAAATTTTTTTTCTTTCAATGGAGATAAATATAACTTGATTGCATAATTTCACTTTGATGATATAGACATTTTAAAAGACAAACTTATTTAAAGCTTATATTGCCTATTTTTGCAAAAAGCCCTCATTAATTATGCTATGTTTTGGCATCAGTAAATTAATTAGTTCTTGTAATTTGGTAAAATATGACTTTATTTGCTTTCTAATGACAATTTCAAAAACAAAGGTGAATTTTAATAGCATACCTATAACCATATACAAATCATTATTTTATTGTCTTTGGCCTCACTGAAAGGTTAAATGTGGCATACATATATATGTGCTTTGCTTCAGGCTTTGGGTCATGGAAACTACTTTTCCAGAGAAATGTTGAAAAAATACCGCATTTTTTTCCCTTTAAAGAATAGATATCAGAAAAATCAGAGGACTCAATTTTTAGTTATTTCACTCTTACCCCTTACCAATATTTTTTCTTTTGAAATGTGCTGCTTAAAGTTAAATCCCTCTTCTGAGATTCGAATTTTAGGCAAGATCCTAGTCAACAAAGAGCCTCCTTCTCATTGGGAACAAAAGTAATTTTCTTTAATCAATAATGTATATTTCTAATTGATAATCTTTTAGATTGATGACCCAGAATATAGGAAATACTTTAAAATGTGACATAGGTTAAAATAATTAAAAATATTATCTAAAGTTCTCTTATATTCTAGAAGTAGTATTGGCTCCTGTATCTTGTAGACGGATATTATTAGGGGAAAAAAATATTATTTTTTTTTTTTGGATTTATACGCTGTAGGATTCCAAAAATCTTTCAACTTAAAATATTTCACTTTTTCATAACAATACAGTGAGATAAATATGAATTGGCATTACCACAGATAAGAGAATCAAATTCCTCCAAAATTCACTACTTTGAGCTAAATCACCTCAAAGAGATAACAAGAATTAGATGGCAGCTCCAGGGCATCTAATGTTTGATATACTCCCCATGGCCTCAGTTCATATACTTTCTTGTCTCTGATTTATTGAGAAATAAGATATCAGTAAGCTGAAGATCAAACAAGCAGCACTGAAAACAAAGGGGCTTGGAGAAATTTTATATCCTAGAAGGCGTGCCTTGGGAGGAAATGGATTGAATAGACTTTATCTTCTATTCCATAATCTGGTCTCTGCTTCTTTGGTAATTAAGCTGTAGGCTAAAAGAAAGAAAAGAAAAGATCGGGGGGCAGCCACGCACATGATAAAAGTTAAGACTGCCATCTGTGACTTTAAATGTTAATATAAAACAGTTGTAAAAAGTATTAGCTTTAGGTAACATTGGCTTTCTCCAGAAAAGAGTGATGTCTTCCTGCACCTAGGGAGGCAATAATCAAGCTGGCACACTGCCAATCAACATGAATTCATTAAACAAAACAGGAAGTAAACAAGTGTCTTTAAAATCCTATCTCTATTTATAAATACTTTCAATATAAAGTAGATTTGATGTTGAGAATTGATAAAACAAACAAATAAATGAAACAAGACAAGCAAACAAATGGAACATTCCTGAAGGAAATAATCAGATTTTCCACCAGGGAGTATTTTGTCCTCTAAATTATTCTTACTGCTCACCTTTCCAAGATATATAAAACTTCTCTAAGCTAATACCATTCTTTATATGGGCCCATGTGCTGCTTTTTCTTTATATTTGCCCATGTGCTGCTTTTCTCTTGATTACTAAAATAAACATGCTAATGTAGAAAACAATGGAAAAAATACAGGAAAGCACAAAGAAATATTTAAAACCTACTCATGCTCTCTCCTCTTAGAAAATCAACTTAAAAATTTTTGTAGGATACTCTTTTGTATTTTCCCTGGTTACTTTGCCCAAAAAATTGTCATAAAATGCAGTATCTTTGTGTATACATTTTCATGAGCATACACACAAAACACACATTAAAACAAAAATACTGGTTGAGGGTTTTTTCATTTAACATACAATAATGTCATGCATATGTTTCTGTGACAGCAGTATATTGTATTAATACATATAGATCATTATTATTTTTTTACAGTTTGTAGCAACTGTTGGAAGCCTACTTAATATTTAGTATCACTTTCTTTGTAATGGAATCCCAATTTTATTGAGAACAGCAACATGCCTAACTAAAACAACAAAATTAAATTTGTCAGTGTCCTTTGTAACTTGCATAGCCATTTGACACAAGCCTAGCCAATGAGATTTAGGCAGATATCTACTAGGAATTTCAAAAAAAGTTTTGTTTTCTTAGTACAGATGCTGCTCCTGCTTTCTTTGTCCTTTTCCTCCTTGATGCCTGATATATGGATGTAATGAGTGGAACTACAAGGGCCATGACTGCGCCATGAGGAAAAGTTAAGTGAATCACCAAGACCTTACCCCTGACATTCCTGAACTATGCCTGCAAACTTATACTTGGAGATACAAACCCTTAGTTTGCAAAGAATAAAAATGGACCCATATTTTACACTATACACAGAAATCAACTCAAAATAGATTAATTATTTAAACATAAGACCTGAAACCATAAAACAACTAGAAAAAAAGGGGGATAAAGCTCCTTGACATTGGCCTTGGCAGCAAATTTTGGGAATTAACACCAAAAGCACAGGCAACAAAGAAAAAAAAAAAGACAAGTAGGACTACATCAAACTAAAAAGCTTCTGCTCAACAAAAGAAACCATCAGCAAAATGAAAAGGCACCTTATGAAACGGGAGAAAATATTTGCAAATCACATATCTGATAAGGGGTTAATAACTAAGATATGTAAGGAACTAGATAGCAAAAAAGTCTAATAAAGAAGTGGTCAGAGGGCCTAAATAGATAGTTGTTTTTCCAGAATGACACATTGAGGTATATCACCTCATACCTGTTAGGATGACTAACATCAAAAAGACAAAAGATAAGCATTGAGGATGTAGAGAGAAAGGAACCCTCATGCACTGTTAGTGGGGTGTAAAATGGTGCAGCCACTATGGAAAACAGTATGGAGGGTTCCTCAAAAAATTAAAAATAGAACTACCATATGACCCAGCAATCTCACCTCTGGGACCTTATCCAAATGGAGTAAAATCAGTATCTGAAGAGAGAGTTGCACTCCCATGTTCATTGCGGTGGGGTTTACTATGACTAAGACATGGAAATAACCTAAGTGTCCATCCATGGGTGAATGGGTAAAGAAAATACACAAACCACAATAAAATATTATTAAACCATAAAAAAGAAGAAAATTCTGCCATTTGCAACCACATAAATGAGCCTGGAGATCATTATTCTAACTGAAATGAGCCAGACACTGAAAGACAGATACTGCAGTGTCTTACTTATAAGTGAAATCTAAAAAAGTTGAACTAGAGGTGGGGGAGGGGGAAGGGGAGATGTTGATCAAAGGGTACAGACTTAAAGTTATGAGAAAAATGAGTTCTAAAGACCTATAATATAGAATGGTGGCTAGAGTTAAGGTGTCATAAATTTAAAATTTGTTAAAGGAGTCCATCCATCCCACGTGTTCTGTGAAGGTGAATGGATATACTGACTAGCTTGATTCTCATAACCATTTCACAATGTATATATCAAAATTTCATAATCTTTCATAATTATATCAAAGCATTATAATATACACCTTAAATATATACAATTTTTATTTGGCAATCATACTTCGATAAAATTAGAACAATGAAAATCCTAATTTTCTTAAGCTACTGCTTACTTATAATTGTTACAAGTAAATGCAACTCTTGTGATATATGTAATAATTAATAAAAATAGAAGCTCTATTTTTAATATAAGATATGCAATATATCATATTCAATACATATTAGGATGCACTATTTAATAAATATGGATGCATCATAAATTATTTAACCATTGAACAAATAAAGAGCATTTAGAATATTTTCAATTTTCACTATTACAGCGATGACACATGGACATGTTTGTATGTATTTATGCCAGTCATCTTTTGTTCATATTTTCCTTTTTTTGCCATTTTTCACTGTTTGATTTTGTTCAATCTACTATCTCACTAATTTATATTTTATCTAGGATTTTTCTTAGTTTCAGCTCATTATTCTGTGCTTTTAAATTTCAGTGTTTATTTATAAATCTATATTCATGTGTGTATATCTATATGCATTAGATATTTTATATATTACATAAGTATTTAAACTATATGAAATAGATCATATCTTAAATATGCATTACTGAGAATTATCTATATTTATATTTAATCTTTAAGCACCAAGATTTATTTGTGAGAAGCATATTTCTTTTACTATAGATAACTCTTTGAAGATATTAGTTATATTTATTTAAAGTTTTATTCTGTCTATATTATGTCTATTTAATTGTGATGTTAATTTTCTTATAATTTGGGTTTAGCAGTTTCAATCCCCTTGACCTCTACCAGGCTTTTGTCTTTTTTTCTTAATATCTGAAAATTTTTAGGAAATTTCAGACTGCAATTTGGAAAGGCAGGAAGCATTTCTTGGGTTTACATGAGGGTCTCTGAAGGCTTTGCCATGAATGTAGGTTCTAACTACTATTGACCCATCTTTGCTGTGGGCATATGGTGAGAGCACCTGGGGACAGGCATAGCCTATGTTTCACCTATCTTCGGCATGTGGGATCTTTGAAGTTTCTTTGTAATTCGTATAATTTTTAGATTCATTGGCCCAGTCCAGAGTGTCCAGTGTGAAACTGTCCACCTCATAGAGCTGTGTTCTTTGGTTTACTGGAGAGAGGAATGGAGTAGAGGGTTCTCAGAGTCAGTTGGTCATACAGTAGAGAAATTAGTTCAATCAAAGTGTGCTTCTCCCTCGCTGCCACTGTGATCTCTTCATTTCTAATCCTTTTACATTTTTTTTTTTCATGCCTCACCAAACTAAGTGGGACTGCCAGTGCAATGATGAATGATGATGATACTGGGCATTTTTGTCTCATTCCCAATCTCAAGGAAAACTTTCGAAGTTTACTATTTTGAATGGTGTTTTCTATAGATCTTTTAATAGCTTTCTTTTACTTGAACAAAGAAGTTTCCTTCATTTTTTACTTTACTGAATATATATATATATGTATATATATATATATACATATACACACACACACACATATATGTGTGTGTGTGTGTGTGTATACACAGAGAGAGAGAGAGAGAGAGAGAGAGAGAGAGTTGAGAAATTTTTTTCCTGTATCTTCTGAAATAATATTAATAATATTAATGGTATCTTTCCTTGATTCTGGTAATATGTATGAATACACTGATTGACTTTAGGGCAGTTAGTCAGCCTTGAATTCTTTAAATAAAACCTACTTTGTCATTGGGTCCTGGCAGGAAAGTAAAGACCCAATGAAATAGGATATTTCGAAGATAAGGAGGAGTTAAAAGAGATGGACCAGAAAATAAAAAAAAAAAAAGCCACAAGAAGTAAAATGTAGAAGCTTCTTAGTATCCCCAGGCTTGCAGGCATGAGGGTTGAGAATGGTTAACAGAAGCAGAAGAAAGAGAGCTGAGTAGAGTAAAATATCTGACAGGAATTGGAGGAATTAATAAAATGACCTTAGTCTCCTTTCTTTTAATCTCTGACTAGTGCTTCCCATTGGCCAAACCCAGATGAAAGAAGAAAAAAGCATTGATACAGTACTTGTAGGTTATTCTCCCAATGTATGAAGTAGAGAGGATGTGGAAGAGCAGCAAAATTTGTCAAGTAGAGTCATAAATTAATATTTTCATTTATTTTTTAATTCAATTTTTGCATTTACATTCAGGAATGAAATAGGCCTTGAGATTTCAATTTCCTTTATGCTGACCTTATAAAATAACTTGAGATCTTAAATATTTTTCTATTCTCTCAAAAAGTATTTTTAATATTGACATTAGTTCTACTTTAAAAGTTTGTTAAAATTGGCTGGTAGGGATATCTAATCATTGGTTATATCTTTTTTTCATATTGGTCTAAACAAGGACTTACCACTTTTATTAGTCCTATCGAAGAACCAATTTTAACCTAATCTAACTCTATTTTTATTTATTTTTGTATTTTATTAATCTTACTTATTTTATTCCTTGTATTTATCAAGATTTAACATTCTGTTTCTTGTTCATTGTGTTAAAATAGATGCTTAGTTTAGTGAGTTTGATTTTTATTCCTTTCTAATATGCATGTTAACATGTAAATTTTTTGCCCTATCTGCATTTTCTTTGTTTTTTTTCACTTTTTTGTTTTTATCTTTAGCATGTTTACAAAATTCAGATGTATAGCAAGTCGTTAGACATATAATTTACAAAGTGATCCCTGATTAGTCTAGTATCCACCTGACACTATACCTAGTTATTACAATATTATTGACTGTACTTTTTACATCCCTGTGCTGTACTTTACATTCTTGTGAGTATTTTGTAATTACCAATTGTACTTAATCCTCTCACTTTCTTCATCCAGTTCCCTACTCTCCTTCCCGAATGACAACCATCAGTTTGTCTTCTGTATCTATGAGTCTGTTTCCATTTTGTTTGTTCATTTATTTTGCTCTTTAGATTTCACTTATAAGTGAAATCATATAGTATTTGCATTTTTCTGTCTGACTTATTTCACTTAGCATAATATTCTCTAGGTCCATCCATGTTGTTGCAAATTGTAAAATTTCATTCTTTTTTATGGCCAAGTAACATTCTATTGTACATATGTACCACTTCTCCTGTATCCATTCATTTACTGAGGAGCACTTTGCTTGCTTCCATATCTTGGCTATTATAAATAATGCTGCAATGAACAAAGGAGCCCATGTATCCTTTTGAACTGGTGTTTTGGAGTTTTTCAGATAAATACCCAGAAATGGAATTCATGGGCCATAAGGTAGTTTTATTTCTAATTTTTTGAAGAACCTCCATACTGTTTTCTATAGTGGCTGTACCAATTTGCAATCTCGCCAACAATGCAGGAGAGTTGTCTTTTCTCCACACCCTCAATAACATGTTTATTGATTTATCGATGATAGCTATTCTGACAAGTGTGAGATATTTCATTGTTTGAATTTGCATTTCTCTGATTATTAGTGATGTTAAGCATCTTTTCACATGTCTCACGGGTAAGAAGAATTAATATTGTTAAAATGTCCATGCTACTCAATTTATAGATTCATTTTAATTCCTATCAAAATACCAATGACATTTTTCACTCAGTACAACAGATAATACTAAAATTTACATGGAACCACAAAAGACTTCAAATAGCCAAAGTAATCGAGAAAAAGAACAGAGTGGGAGGTATCATGCTACCCAAAATCAAACTATACTATAAGACTTTAGTAATTGAAACAGCATGGTACTGCCATAAAAATAGACACATCAATCAATGGAATGGACTATAAAGCCCAGAAGTAAACTCTTACCTATATGGACAATTAATCTGTGACAAAGGAGGCAAGGATATACAATGAAGTAAAAAGACGGTCCATTCAATAAATGGTGTTGGGAAAATTGAATATATACATGCAAAAAATGAAACTAGACCACCTTCCTACACCATATACAAGAATAAGCTCAAAATGAATTAAAAATTTAAATGCAATACCCCAAACCATAAAACTCTTAGAAGTAAACATAGGTAATAAACTCTCTGGCATTACTCTTAGTAATATTTTGGTTGATATTATCTTTGGCAGGGGAAACAAAAGAAAAAGTAAGCAAATGAGACTATATGAACTTAAAAAGGTTTTGCACAGAGAAGGAAACCATCAACAAAATGAAAAGACAATCTGCCAATTAGGAGAAGATGTCTGCCAATGATATATCTGATAAGGGGTTAATATCCAAAATTATAAAAAATTAATACAATTTAACACCAAAAAACAAACAACTCAGTTTAAAAATGGGCAGAGGACATCCCTATGTTTTGATATATAAGATTGTTATTATACCATTTTGTTCAAAATATTTTTCCATTTTCATTCTTTGACTCGTGCATTTTTTAAGTCTACTTCTTAATTTCTAAACAAACAGACTTTTTCTTTAATTTCTTTTAAAATACATTTTTATTTATTTTTTGATTCCTAGTTTAATTGAACTTTGGTCAAAGAACATATGTTTGATTTCAGTCTTTTCAAATTTGTTGAGATTTGCCTTTTGACCTGACATATGACATTTTTTCTAGACATTCTATATGTGCTTGGAAATAAATGTTTACATTTTCTGTTTACAAGATTCTATGTATATCCACTCAATCCATTTTTTAATATTTTTTATAATTTTTTTAATCTTCAATTACAGTTGACATATAATATTATATTAGTTTCGGGTTATAACATAGTGATTAGACATTTATATAACTTATAAAGTGATCACCCCAATAAGTCTAGTACTCATCTGGCACCATGCATAGCTATTTCAATGTTATTGACTATGTTTCCTATGCTGTACTTTCCCTCCCCACGACTATTTTTATAATTGGCAATTCATACATATTAATCCCTTCTTTTTTTTCACCCATCCCTCAACCCCACCTCCAATCTGACAGTCATCAAAATGTTCTCTGTATCTATGAGTTTGTTTCTGTTTTGTTTATTCATTTATTTTATTTTTTTGATTCCACATATAAGTGAAGTCATATGTTATTTGTCTTTGTCTGCCTTATATCACTTAGCATAATACCCTCTAGGTTCATCTATGTTGTTGAAAAATGGCAAGATTTTATTCTTTTTATGGCTGAGTAGTATTCTACTGTGTATACATAGCACATCTTTATCTAGTCATCTATTCGTGGACACTTAGGATAGTTCCGTATTTTGGTTATTGTAAATAATGCTGCAATGAATTGACTTTGTTTATTGTATTCAGGTTTTCTACATTCTTAATTTTTTTCTAATCAGTCACTGAGAATAGAATGCTTTAGATTCAAGAGTGAGAAATATTTCATTGTGACTATGGATTTGTTTATTTCTTCTTATAGTTTGGTCAACAAACTGTGTGATTATTTTAGGTTTTTCTAACTTGGTATAAAGTAGAATATTTTATTCTGTAATTTCCAGGAATTCAAATAGCATGGCTAAGGAATGCTTTCATTTAAATACACAAGAGAAAAATTGCATGTGATTATAATAAGCATATGTGATATTAAAATGAAAGTCTTGTTCTGTTAGAAGAAGAGGCATTGAAACAGCATTATTGGTGTGTCTTTCACTGAAATGTTGCCAGAATTTCTTCCATCCCAGGACATGCCTATTTGTAGATGATTACAGCTAATTACTCTCCCTTAATCTCTCTGCTATGCTAAATGCCGCCTTGAGAGGCTTTGAATTTCTTTATTCTACTTTCTCCATAGGATCATATGTGGTTCTTTTAAAATGGTATGGTCTTTATGACGTTAAGCTTACCTATTAGAAAGGTCATAAGTGTGGAAAACACTGATGGCATTTGAGGTTTTTGGTTCATTCTGTCTTTGTGGAGTCCTGACCTATATACTCCTGGAGTTAGAGCATAATTAATGTTTCCTGTGGTTTATTATTTCCACTGCTAGGAAACTATAAGAAATTACTTTTACCTGCTAGCCTTCTCTTTTCTCTATCTGTAGATATGTTGAACAAAAAAATGCAGCTCCTGAGATTATTTGTAGTATTTCAGTTTCTACATAGCAAAACATATATTATACTTTCCTAAAACCATACCAGCTTTATACTAAAGCCAAATTTGAATACCTGCCATCTCCTATATCTGGGAAGTATCAAAGTAGGACAATCCCAGCTTTTGACCTTTGGAGCAGAAAGCAAGCAATTCTAATAATTAACTCTTGCTGAATAACTATAATCAGAAAAGGACCTTCTTCACTACTGTGCCACAGGATATTAATCCAGAAAGCATGAAAATAGCCTTGTGAACATCTAGACTCATCACAGTGAAACAAGAGACCAAGACTGCCAAGAACAGAGGACACTTGTACTCAACCCAAAAGAGATGGTAGGAATGACAGATCAATGAGAAAAATGTTGATAGAGCAATAACCATCATCCACCAACTGTTTAATCCATCAGAATAATTTTATGGTTTCTTAGTTCTTAATCATTTTAATAAGATCATCTGGATATTATAAACTTATATGAAAAAATTTTACTCAAAAATTTTACTCAAAAGTAATAAGATTGCATGTTAAACAGGACTATGTGATAAAAAGAACTTATCTACTCATTCCTTTAATGTCATTCAGAAACTGTCTGGGAGAAAACAGTGTAATATCAAGATACACTATGAAAATGAACAATGAACAAATTGTCATTAGGGAAATTAAGCTTCCTATTACATAACTTTTAAAAAATTCTTAATCCTGGATACTGCCTTCAGAATAATTTTTCTAAAATGTATTAGGTTATAATGTTTTAGTGTAATATTCACTCAGCTGCCTAAAAAATTAAGTTCAAAGCTTTTATTTTGTTATTCAAGGCTCTTTATCACATAAATGCAAGTTACCTCTCTAGCCAAATTTTCCATTACTTCATTCTGTATTCTGATTGAGCATTCAGTTGTATCCTCTGCTTTTCCAATCATTTCAGATAATTCTGTATCTCTTTATACTGACTACGCTAATTTCTCATTCTGCAATGCTTTTCTCCATGTTTCCCTATGGTAAAACAATGAAGGCATTGCTCAAATGAAACATTATTTTTAAGCTTTCATGGAGTCTCACAATTAGAATGAATTTTTTCATGCTCCAGATCCTCATAGCACAATCCTGGTATTTCCATTTAGTGCTTATTTCACTGTATCTCCCAAAGATTTGAAGGTCATTGTGGACAGGGGCCATAAGTAACTGTTCTTGTGTTCCTGAAACTTAGCAATAACTAGCTTTTATTTATTGGCCATTCTGCAAAGAATGCTGTTTTCTTGGGGTTCAAATATAAAAAGAGATTGTCCCTTGTATGGGTTAGGTGCTTATTAAATATATGTTGAGTGACTGAATGAGAAGAGATGGGGTCTTGGTTCTCTGTTGCTGATAATGAGCTGTCATCACACATTGTTCTAGAAAATCTCATAAACAAAATGAAAAAAGATATTTTAGAATGTCCCCATTTTGGAATTTTTGTGAAGAAAATAAGGGTAGCTGTGATAGATAACTCAAGACAGAAGAGCCTTGGATGACTAATTTAGAATCCCCCATTGCTGCTTTATAATATAGTTTAAGAAGCAAAGTTATCTTCTCATGTGGCCTGAGTCTTGAAGGACAGAACCTCAAAGACTTCTTTCTATGCCTGGATGGATCTTTTCAGTCCCATTCGTAGTCTATGGTAGGGTTTGTACATCTTAGAATTATAAATTTTTAAAAATGAAACTGTGATCACTATTGTCCTAAAAACTGAATCCTCCATTGAAGGAGCTGCCTAAAACATAGGATATTGTATACTTGAGTGCAAAATACAATTGAAAAGTTAGTTTGGGAATATAGTATTGAGAGCTTTACCGAGGAATTTAGATTTTTAATCAGTATCAAAACACTGAAAGTTCTAAGTAGTTCAATGACTTAATGTCCATTGTATGCAAGGCATAATAATGTGCCAAAATAAAGATTCACTGCACAAAATAAATAAATGGAGGGTCAGAGACCAGATTTGGATATAGTTTTATAGTTGACAATAGATGATGAGAATCACAGTGAGAGATACTTTGGAAATTAAAAAGAGAGCACACTGTAATTGGAACCATTTTGGAGAACAAATCAATAGAGTTTAGTGATTGATGAGAGACATGCGGAAAGAAATATAATAAAAATCATAGACTGGGAGTGACTTTTATTAAGAGAGGGAACACTGGAGGAGAAAGATACTTAGAGAATAGGAGTTTATCGATCAGGGTGACCTAGGTTATGTTACTATTAATATTAACCTTCAAATCACAGTAGATTAAAATAGCAAACATTTATTTCTTGCTGTTGCTACATGCCCATTTTGGTCTGGCTGGAATTTCTGCTCCACATCTTCCTCATTCTGAGGACTCAGGCTGATAGATCAACCACTGTCTGGAAAGTTGCCAGTTGCTGTGGCAGAGGGTAAGACAGTGCTGGTGGGTCTTGCTTGTGCCTGCAAGTAAATGCTCCAGCCTGGAGGTGACAGACATCACTTCTTGCAGTTCATTCACCAGACTAGCCACAAGTACCAGCAAACTGGCTTCAAGTTGAGTCTTACAGGTGGCTCAAAGGAAAGGAAGATAGGAGAGGGGTGTCAGTGAGAAGCTTGTTAGTCAGATCTGCTGAGAAGCAGAGCACAGGATGGGATTATTTGGGCAAATAACTGTGAGAGAAAATAGGGAGGGAGGCTGAGAGAACCATCAGACTGTAATTTAAGGCTTTACCTGAGTAAGAGGCCTAGGAAAGCTCCCAAGGCTCATAGAGAGTCCTGGTTTTAGTCAGTTGTCCAAAGAATCCTGTGTTTCTGAGGAACAAACCTTCCTAGTATTTTTGTCATGCTCAGTCGTTGGTTGGGAACATCCCAGATGATGTGCAGGTGCAACTGTGGAATTCAGAGCACATTCTCTGTGACACATTCTCACAGTGTCTACAGTGGCACTGATGGCTATCTCTGGAGGTGATAGAGTTTGATGTACACATATTTGATGGAGATTCTGAGGCAAAGAATGTAGATCAGAGCAGTGTATGGCAACAGCTTTATTGTGGTGTGATGTCCAACAGGAAAGATGCATTTGCAGTTTAGACAAAAGCTCTGGGGTTTTAATTTGAGAGTCATAAGATCAGAAGTAGAGATCGAACTAATGAAAAAATGGATTCCCAGTAGCAGGGAGCTGATTTCATGTGTTCCTGAATATAAAATGAACCTGAAAGCACTAGAGCTCCCTTTCACAAGATGTTAGTCATGCACCTAGGGTTTGGGGACACAATATAGAAAGCTGGTCACATGACTGATCAGACAGGTGCAAATAAGTCTGAGCAGAGAAGTTCAAACTGTTCTTCTAGATTCCTAAGGGCTGGGAAGGGTGTAAGAGGCCACCAGAGAAGAATGCATTCACCCATGTCAAGGGAGTTGCAAACAAGAGACTACCAGCAGTGAGGAAGTTCTCTAAGTACCCAAAGCACAGTCCCCAGAAAGAAAACATCAACTTTAATGCCTACTAAGTAAAGTTACCTTCCCATTATGCTAGTCAGGAGGGATAGTCCCTGCCCATTCCCCACCGCACCTATCCTATGTTTTTGACTTTGAGAAACTACTATTACCAAATTGAGGGAGGAAGGGTACAGATCATAAGATAGAGTAGGGAGGAGAGGCTTGGACCTCCTTTCTACTGCTCCTATCTGACAAAGGCTTCAGCTGGAGGAGGGGACACTTAACCTTGAATGACACTAGAAACCTTATTACATTGCATTGGACATTTCAATTTTCAAATTGAAATCTTGCCACTTAAAATAATCCCAATACTTTCTAGTACCTAAAAGTGACCTTAAAAACCATAGAATCTGTCTGAGTTCAAGAAGAGGACAAGAACGAGCCCCACTGAACAAATTTTACACTAACATTGGGACACAAAACTAAACTTGTCTTCTAATTATGTCTTATTAGTTCTGCTTATTGTATATATATGTTAAATAAGAAAGATATCATAAATAAGATTTAATGACTGGGACAGCCATGATTGCAGTTTTCTAAATTTTACAAGAAGGTAAAATGTCTCAAATGCTTGTTTCCAAGTAAGGAGACAGTATGCATAAGTGAATTTTCTTTCCATATTGGGTAGCTAAGTATTGTCACATGTAATTGTTTAAATGGAAGGCTTTCTTAATTGAATTTTGTAAACTCTGGGTCAAACTTACCTGTAAACTGAAGAAACTGGAACTAAAATGTCCATCTACCTTCCTTCTCTCAGAAGCCACTGAGTTGCTGCTACAATCTTTGGCTAAAAAGAATAACCAGATTCTGAGAATGTAATTCTGCCTGGGACAATTTATTAAGTACTAAGGATTGGTTTGTTTGGTTGGTTTGTTGGTTTTTGTTTTGTTAAATTAGTGACTATTTTGCCATTACTGAGGATTTTTTGTGTGTGTTAACTCATTGGGCTCCTCAAAAAGTCATACACATGAGAAGATTGATGTAACCTAATTTAAGATCTAGGGCACTGAAAGGACAACTCACACCAGGGGATGATGTTAGGCGTCAGCTGTTGGAGGGATTTCTGACTGTGTAGTCATCCGGAACTCTTCTGCCTAAGTTGAGCAGTGAAAGAATTCAGGCTGATGAGCTATATTGAACATTAAGGCTGGAAATAATTTGAGATAGGAAATAGAACAGAACAAATTTTCAGCATTAATTCCTAAGTAACTCTGGGGTTGGTTTAATTAACATGTAGTTCTAGCACACTTTCGTGTCTTCTGAGAGTTGAATTTACAGTGTTTGACTGTGGTCCAAGGAAGATGAACAAATGGTCAAATGATCCTAGGAAAGTGGTTTTAATTGCCTGCTGGTCTCCTTCATGGAGCAGTGTGTTCCTACTCCTGATACGCATCAGCTCTCTGGTGAAGCCTGAAGGGTAAAGAGGAAAGAAAATCTGAGAGTGTTAGGAGGAAACACTTACTCCTCTCTCTCGATGTCCTTGCCATATGCAGAGATAGCCTTCCTTTTGTGCCCTTTGCTTCTTCTCATGAGAGGAGAATTGTCAGTGAGTTCAGGACAAGGAACAGGCATGGTTGGCCTATGTCTTTTCTCCTTGAGGTGTGTCTCTCTAGAGAGATCAGGTGTGCTCTTGGTTGTGTTGGAGAGGGACTGCCATTGTTCAATGCTGCTGGTGACTGGTTGGTGAGCATCTAATTCTGGACAAGGATGTTTACGAAGCTCTTTATTCTCCAAAGCTACCTCCTCCAATCCAGTTCCATCTACACTAAACTCTGCCTAACATTTGGGTTCTCAAGTGGCTTATATCTGCAGGGGAAAAGGAAGATCATTTATTAGCCTCCTTCATACCTCAGCAAAGTTATTCTGATTAGTGATACAATTTCTAAACAGATTGGTTGATCAATATTGTGATGCTTAGGTGAAATTGTCTGGTGGATGTTTAATTTGTGGAACATTTTCAGATAGTGTTTACTATTTTCAGAGGTTTCCAAAGGCACTCAAATTACTTGGTTGAACAAATAAAAAGCTGACCTAAAAGGGAAAATTAAAAGTCAGAAAACTATAAAGGACTTTCATAAATCTGTTTCTCAGGCACAGGTGTTTTTTGAGAAAGCAGCTTTGTTGGAAAGGAAATGTGTACTATGAGGAGTTTGATGTGTGGTTGTGCAGTGTATGTGTGAAGAGGCATCAATGATCGGAGGAAGAATTTGTATGTGGCTATGTATATGTGTGTGTAGATATTTTTATGGGCATGGGAGGGGCAGGTGTGTGTGAGCGGCTAGGGGTTAGGGTGACTATCTGGGTGTGAGAATGTATGGTGTATTTTGGGGGTGCATGTGATTATGTGTGTGCACTAGTGTGTGGCTGGGTGAATGTATCTGGGTTCATGTGTGTGTGGCTGTGGTTGTGCATGTGAGTGTGTGTGTGGCCAAGTAAGTAGATATAGGTATGTCTAGTTGTGTGTATGTGTGTGTGTGTGTGTGTGTGTGTGTGTGTGTTGGTATGAAAAGTACAAAGTATGCAGCAGAAGGCAGATGAAACCAAAAATGCTGATAGAATAACAGCAACAACACACAAAAAAATTCATTTCTTCAGCAAATTTCAAGGTGTCTTGTAGGGACATATCATATGCTAACTTTTCAGAAATTCACAGCTAGAATTTAACCTGAAAGATTAGAGTTTTAGTTATTTAATATAGCTGGACCAAGCCCAGTCAGAGCCTCTGAACTGTTTTTGCAAACTGAGATAACAGCCCTAGCGATCCCCATGTCTGGCTGCGCAGTTTCTGTGTGAGCTGCACCACTGCTCCTGGCAAGAGAGGGAGCGGCACTGAAAACTGGATGTTTCCCTGCTTGCCAAAACGTGTTCCCTCCAGATGCCAGGAGGTTCTAAATAGAACAGTTGGATGAATTTTTACCATTTCTTTACCCATGTGTGGTTTCAGTGTGCACCTGCCTCTCCCTGGAGCAGTTCCTATCAATAGGGACTGGTCTGGAGGAACAAGTTTATTCCCAAAAAAAGGAAAGTCTGACCTGGGATACAAAGTAGTTGAAAAAGTTTATCGACAGGACTTTAGAAGCCTAAGAGGATATTTATCATGTGCCCAGGAAAATGTGTGGGCTGCCTTTGAATTCCTTCTAGAGACCCTATCAAGTCTTTGCCTTTTTCTTTGCTGTTTCCAGATACATTTTATTTAATAACAATTTGGGCTATTTGCATTTTGAAAAACTCTTGAAAAATAGAAATTCTAAGAATATGGAAATGAATTTCTCTTGTTATGAAGAGCTCCAAGATAGCACAATGTTGGAGAGTGGGGTGGGCTCATGAATCCCACTGTGACAGCATCAGTTTGTTCCTCCTCCGGTACACACATTTCTCATGCATTTTCTCCAAAAGCCCAAGAAAGATACCTGTTGGGTTCACCTTTCAGAAGAGCTGACTTTGAATAAGGGATGAGTGGAGAACGCTTGTGGGGTAGATAAATGAATATATAACTTAGCCAAGTATTTTGAGATGTGTCAAAGTGAGATAAAGTATTTTAAAATTGTGGGCATGGAGAATTAATACCCCTAGGAAATCTAAAGGGAAGATTACAAATGAAAAACTTAGCAGTAGGTGCAATGGATCATCCAGAGGAGGTATTTACCTTTGCCGGCCTTCCCATTGTGCTGAGTCTAGGGCGAACAAAGTCTCTCAAGCTTCATTTATCCTTTTACAGCACATTAATAAAGCTATTCACTTGTTTGTCAGCACTTTTTACTCTACAAAGCCTCAAATCAACATCAGTCACACACACACTAAGGTGTACAGAATAATAAACGTACCTTCTTCCAAATCCAACTGCACTTGATTCATACAGCCCCTTTTAATTGACTTTACCAAGGCTGTGTACTTTAACTCTTTAATGGGGTCAGCTTTCTGCACACCTAGGTGTTATCTGAGGGATCCAGGATTGTTTCATTCACTTGCCTCCATCTTTCAACTTTTACTGGTACGTCACCAATGTAGTCGTTTCTGTCGTGAATGATGTGTGTGTCTGTGCTGGGGAACTGCAGCCAGCAACTTGATGTAGTACAAAAAGGAGAAGATATGGCTACAAACAGGCCTAATTCGGAGTCCATCCTCTGCCAGTTGCTAACTGTTTAACCTTGAGCAACAAACTTAAATCCACTGAATCTGTTTCCTTTTCTTTAAGGATGTTACATTGATAACCTAATTTTCAGGGTCATTGTGAAGATCAACTTATATATCAGAATTACATTAAATATCTAGCTCAATATCTGACACTATGGTAGGAATGTTTATGTAATTAGATTTGTAGAAACTTGACCTGTTTTTTTGGAAATCTGAAAATTATAAAGCATCTTATAACAAACGTCTAATAGTACTAAAAGTGGTTCATTTTTGGAAACATATTTTTTTCACCTGAAATTTTATTTGAAGTTTAGAATGCTAGTTAGGGTCTTCTGTTCTGTGTCCTTTGTTAATTTAGTAACTGTCATTTTAAATGAAATACTTATCAAAGAGATTTAATTGCTTTGCTTTTCCTTTCCTCTTGGACAGTGGAATTCCTCCTCAGTGCATCCATATCACAACACTCATCATGTTAATAAATTTATTAATAATCTATTATTCTATTTATATCACCATCTCTCCCATCATGATGTTTTTTGAAGGCAGGTCTTATGTTTTTCTCTGCATCCTTATTTCCCCACATTCCTAAATCAAATATTTACTTTATCAAATGTTATTTTTTAAGCTTTATGCTTGCTTGGGTCTATTTCATATAAGATAGATGGTATGTAAGTAGGTAGGTGGACAGACAGATTTTTGTATAATTATCAAAGCTCACAATCATTAAATTTATTGACCTTTAATCTAATATCTTCTTGTTTTGTATTGTCAAAGGAGGTCAGAAGAGACACCTTTTAGGGGAGGGGCAAAAAAGCTTACCTGCAAGGAAAATGTCCAAGGCTTTAGGAAAATGGAGTCACGAACAAAAACATGCAACAGAACAGGTATTTAATGATGAAGTCCTCAAACTTCTGTACATGGTGAAAAAACGCACTTTTTTTTAAACATGACTATCTTATTCCCAAGGATCATGACATATCTTCAGATATCAGCATTACAAAATCAGAAGATTTTTTTTTAGAGGAAATAATATGGAAGAAATGCATTGATTTAGGGATATGTTGCATTGATTTAGGGGTGTGTTAACCCACACTTACATTGCTGAAACACAGTCTATTTTTCAAGATATATTATCTTTTTGACATATTTCTATATTTGTTTTGCTCATACTGTGTTCAAGATTTTTGCATCTAAGTTTATGCGAGGAGCTGGTCTTTAATTTTCCTTTCTGGCAAAGTACTTTCATTTTTAAATCAAGGTTATCTTGGCCTCATTAAAATTTGGGGGAAAAGTTTATTCTATTCTCTAGGAGAGCTTGTGTTTGTTTAGTGCTATTTCTTCCTTAAAAGTTTGGGAGATTTCACCAGTAAATCCATTTGGGTCTTAGGTTTTCTTTTGGGAAAAGTTTTCAATAATAGATTTCATCAGTTTAATAACAGAGACATTTTTCAGATACTCTCTTTTTAATCAATTTGGCTAAGTTTTGGGGGAGATGGAGACATTTGTCCATTTTGTAGAATACTTTTATGATCTTGAGTAATATTATCTCTTTTTTTCTTAATCAACCTCCCTACGTATTTTTCAATTGTGTTATCAGTTAAATAACCAGCTTCTGGTTTTGTTTATTTTCTCTATTGTAACCTGATTTTCTATATTCTATGTTGTTAAGTGTAGCTCTTCTTGGTTATTTCTTCTCCTGTTTTTAGGTTTGATATACTGTATTGAAATGGAAATTTAGAAAAGCTTTTTTAAAACCCTTTTCAAACCCTTTATCTTTGTTAATACTGTGTCAAAGGATTTCCATTTCCCTTTAAATGCTACTAGTTGCCTCCATCAAGTTTTCATTTATGGTATCTTCATAATAATTCAGTTCAAAGTGTTTTTAAATTTTGGATTTGAAATCTTTCTCTTACCAATGAGTTATTCAGAGTATATTTTTATATTCCCAGGCAGTTGGGGATTTTCTAGTTATCTTTTTGATTTCTTGCTTAATTCCACTGGGTCAGAGAACATAGTGTGAATTATTTTAATCATGAAATTTATCAAAGTTTGCTTCGTGTTCAAATTCATGACCAATTTTGATAAATGGGTTAAGAGGACATTTCTGTGTTTTGGTTTTATCACAATAAAATAAATATAGTAATATTAATATTACTACCATGTTAGCTAAAGCTGCCATAACAAAATATCACAGACTGGGTGGCTTAAACAACAGAAATTTATTTTCCCATGGTTCTGGAAGCTGAAGTCCAAGATCAAGATGCCAACAGGGCCAGATTCTCTGAGGCCTCTCTTCTTGGCTTGTAAATGTCTTCCCTCTTGCTGTCTCTTCATGTGGTCATCCCTCTGTGCGCACATGCTCATGGCGTCTCTGTCTTTCGTAAAGACACTATGACTTACTGGATTAGGCCCCTGCCCTAAGGGCCTCATTTTAACTTAACCACCTCTTTAAAGACCCTTTCTCCAAATACAATCAGTTAGTAGGTATTGAAGGTTAGAAATTCAATGTATAAATTTGGGGTGGGGGACACCATACAGCCCTTAAAAACTACCAACCTCATAACTTGTTATAATAATTACCTGAAATGTGTAACACATAGCTATTAGTTGCCTGGTCCGTGCTAACCATTCAAAAACAAAAGCAATTTTTATTTCTTATATTTACATTTGGGTTTGTATACATGCATTATCTTACTGCACTTTTTATTTTTGTAGTCAAATTTGTTAGTAGAACATACGCCTTTGTTCTTAGTTTTATTATCATAGTTTACATTATAATTCTGTTTTTTTAATTTCATTTGTCTTTTAATATTATGCTGTTTTTACTATTTTGTGTGTCTTTTCATTCACATTAATTTTTTACTTTTTTATTTATAACAACAAACATTGATAGCAGCAGTATGAAATGCAAATTTCCAAGACTATCTAAATATTCTACATCTGTGCTGTTCAGTGCAGTAGCTATTAACAACATTTTGGATATCAAGCTAGAAACTGAATTTTTAATATTAATTCATTTTAATTAATTTAAATTTGAATTTAAATACACACATTTTTCTAGTGGCTACCTTATTGGACAGCAGAGATCTATGGTACACTCAGTTCTCTATTTCATTAATTTTAATCAACTCCCCTCTATGAGTATACTACCACTTCCTCCCATCTTCTTGATTTTCTTCCTCTCTTTTCTCCATTTCTTAATTTTTCCTCATTATTTTTTTTTAGTCATTTTGATGTTATTTTTAATTCACTTAAGTATACCTATATCTTGATAAAGTAGCAATCAGTGCTTTTTGTCATATATTCAAATTCTCTCATTCTGGGCATGTAATAGGATTGCCTTTCCTAATAATCTTGTGTTTGGGTGAATTCCTGTGATGAATTCTGGCCAATGAGTTGTGAGTAGAAGTGACATTGTTCATGTGAGAGACCCGTTCCTCTGCCATGAAATTTGGAAATGAATGTTTCAGGGTGTAGTCCTGAAATAGAGCCATAATGCACCTATGCTGGTCATTTAGCATGAGTGTGAAATAAACCTTTATTATGTTAAATCATTGAGATTTGGAGATTAGTTGTTCTTGTATGTTAACCTAGTCTATCTTGATTGATACACTCTATTACTTGACTTATCAGCATAAAATCTATTGACATTTCTATAAAAGAAATCAACCTACTTGACACATTGTCTGTTTTCCCTTCTTTCTCTTTTCCACATTTGTTAATTATGTTATTTATAAGTAACAATAATATTGTGTTTTAATATTGTTTCTTCTCTTCTGAATTATGATCCTCACAGTTGTTTTATAAATGGATCTATTTTTGCCACAGTTTCTACATTTATCTGTTAGTTAACAGAGACATGGAATGCTTCTTTCAGAAAACAGTAAGAATGACTTCATTCCTAGTTACTTAAGAGGTGATAAAATAATAGAAGGTAGTAAGAATGAAATATTAAAAATTAGGAAGCCATAGAGACAAAATGTGGCTATTTACCTAGTGATCTTCATGGCAGCAAATACCCTACTAATTTTTTCAAGAGAGCCCCAGGGAATTATATTCTTGATTTCTTAAATGTGTACTTATACATAAAAGAAAGATTGGCTAAATATAAAATTATTGGATTGCCCCTCCCTCTTTTGTTCTCTAAGGATTTGTAGGTGTTTCTGCAAGTCATATAGCTTTTAAAAAATAATTTGCATATTTTTATTTTTTATTTATAGTTGACATACAATATTATATTAGTTTCAGGTGTACAACACAGTGGTTAGACATTTATATAACTTATGAAGTGATCACCCCGATAAATCCAGTACCCTATGACACCATACATAGTTATTATAATACTACTGACTATCTATACTCTACATTCCAATGACTATTTTATAATTGACTAATTTGCACCTCTTAATCCCCTCCCCTCTTCACCCATCTCTCAAGCCCCTCCTCCCATCTGACAACCATTCAAAATGCTCTCTGTTTCTATGAGCTTATTTCTCTTGTTGTTTATTTATCCTGTTCTCTAGGTTCCACATATGACACATGTCTTTCTCTGACTTAATCTACTCAGCACAATACCCTCTCTTGTAGGTAACTAACTGCTTTTCTCTTGCAGCTTTGAAGATTCTCTCTTTGTCTTTAACATTTGGCATTTTAATTATGATGTGTCTTGGTGTGGACCTCTTTGGGTTCATCTTGTTTGGGACTCTCTGCACTTCCTAAGCTTTCAGATCTATTTCCCTCACCAGGTTAGCAAAGTTGTCAGTCAATATCTCTTCAAATAGGTTTTCAATTTCTTGCTCTCTCTTCTTTTTCTGGTATCCCTATAATGCAAATGTTGGTACACTTGATATTTCCCAAAAGCCCCTTAAATAATCCTAGCTTGTTTGTTTGTTTGTTTGTTTGTTTGTTCTTTTTTCTTGTTGCTGTCCTGATTAGGCATTTTCTGCTACCTTATCTTCTAAATCACTGATTCAGTCTTCCTCTTTACCTAATCTATTATTCATTCCTGCTAAAGTATTCTTCATTTCAATTATTGTATTATTTATTTCTGACTGGTTCTTTTTTGTTTTCTATCTTCACTTTTATATTTTCTATCTCTTTGTTAAAATTGTCACTGAGTTCATCTACTCTTCCCCTAAATTCATAGAGCATCCTTATCACCAGTGTTTTGAACTCTGTATCTGGCAGATTGCTTATCTCCATTTTGTTCAGTTTTTTTTCTGGAGTTTTGTTCTGTTCTTTCATATAAGATATGTTTCTTTTCTTCCTCTTTGGGCTGCCTACTTGTGTGTTTTTCTTTGTATTAGGTAGGACTGCTATGTCTCCTGGTCTTAGTAGAGTAGCCTTATGTAGTAAGTGTGCTATGGATCCCAGTAACAGAGTCTTCCCTGGTCACCTGAGCCAAGTGCTCCAGGTTTGTCCCTTGTGTGGGTTGTATATGCCCTCCTGTTGTAGCTGAGCCTTGATTGCTGTTTGCTTGTCAGTGGAAGGGATTGACCCTCGGGCTGATTGCTTGGAATGACTAACCATGACTACAGTGGAGGAGCTGTTGTGCAGGGGCTGACCTGGATTCACCTTAGCAAGGCTCTGGTTACTGCACTGTTTTCCCTTTGGGTGTGTCATCCTCAGAGGTGACCCTAGGTGGTGCTCTGGCTTAGAAGAAAGCTGGCCAATAGGCATGCAGGCCAGGGCCTCCTGGGAGGAGCCCTACCACAGACCAAGTTCAGGGGCAGCCTTTGCCCTGCCCAGGGCTACCTGACATGAGGCACCGAGGAACTCACATATGGCTGCCACCCACTCTAGGCTTGGAAGTGCCTCAATGGACGAAGCTACAAACTGAAGCCAGCTGCCACTGATGTTGAGATTGGGGCTGCTCAGCAAGAGGTACGGGGCATGTTGAAGCCAGAAACTGTTTTCTTGGGGTTTGTGAACTTTTGAGAGATTTTAGAAAAGTCTGCAGCATGAGCAAGACAGGCCATTTTTATGGAAAATCCAGTGGAAGTGGTTTGTGTGGGCCCACAAGTTGGGAAGGACGGGGTCTCAAGGAATCAGCTAGGCAGGACAGACAGTGTTAGCTCTTTTGATGAAGACTTAGGTATGATGGCTGCTTGGGTCTGCAAGCTGGGTGCAGGAGGGCTCAACAAAGGAACAGTGGCTTCTGCCAGAACTTCTATCTGGGAGAAAGCTGCCCCTTCAGCCCTTGCCCTTAATCAGATAACTCAGTTCCTCCCCGTATGTCATTGGCACCTTTCAAGCTGCTGCCCTAGAGTTGGAGCTCAAAGTAAATGAGTTCGTCACCAAGTAAGTCCATGTATGGGCCCCAAGGGAAAAGTCTGTGACTCCAGCTGTCCTTTGTGTCACTCAGCCACTATCTCCACTGGTTTTCACACCCAGAAGTTATGGGGCTTTTTACTCCAGCACTGGAACCCTGGGCTAGGAAGCCCAGTGTGGGGCCAGGAACCCTTGCTCTTTCAGAGGAGAGCTCCACAGCTGAGATATTTCTCCTGATTCTCAACCACCACACATGGGTGTGGAACCAGTTTGTTTCACATCAGTACTCCTCCTACCAGTTTCAAAGTGGCCTCTTCTGTATGTCTCCAGTTGTAAGACTTCTCTTTAGCTAGATTTCAGGTGACTTCCAATGATGGCTATTCTATAGTTTAGTTATAATTTTGATGTGGCTGTGAGAAGAAGCAAGCACAGCATTTATGTACTCTACCATCTTTATCGGAAGCCCTCCCAGTCATCTAGCTTTGAATCAGTCTGAAACTTCTAGTTGTTTGTTGTTTTGTTTTGTTTTTTGGCCCTGATAAATAACCTAATTTTGTTTTCTGTACATCTAGAAAGTTTCTTATTTATTTTTGAAGTTTAGTAATTTTACTCATATAATTTCCAATGTTGATTTTTTTGTGATGATTTTTCTGAGACAAAATATATCATTTTAACCTATGTTTTCAACTCTTCTTTTATTTATGAAAATTTTTATTGGTATATACTTTGATTTCTAAATTATTTGTCAATTCAGTTTTTCTCTTAGAGGACTCCAATTATATATATGTTGGGTATTCCATATCTATCACATTACCTAATAATATTAAACTTCTAGTTTGAATTTTTGTTCACTTTTTACAGTCTATCTACTATGAATCTCACTTTACTTTCATAATTACTTATTCCAATGAGGTCTTCAGTTCATTTTATTCATTTCTCCAGCTCTGCCGGTTACTGTTTTATCTTTTCTTGTTTTTTCAGTAATTTCTGAGAATTGTTTTATTATTTCATTAAATCTTTTAAATTTATAGTGATACCATTGATTATGATTTTAACCTGAGAAATTTTTTGAATTGTATACTGTACTTCAACCATCAGTAGCATATATCACATCACTGCTATCTCAAATTTCCTTATGTTCTTGTTTTGTTTACATGTTCATAATATGTCCTACCAATATAATTGAAAATTTCTGCAGACAGAAACTCTCCCTGTCTTTCATATTTAGCACTTTATCCTAGAAGGTTAATTTAAACTAACATTACTAGACAATGTGTAAATGGGAATCTTTTCAGTAAATATCTTTTATATTAAGGCTCATTTTGAATGGATAAGAGTCATAATACCTCCCAAACTGTTGTTATAGATTTGAGGGGTATCATATAATTCATAACACTGAGAAGGACTGTTAGTTGTCTATCTTTAAAGCTGGATATTTTGAAAATATTAATATAGACATTTCAGTCAAAGCATTCATTAAGTAGGAATAACAATACACTTGTATTTCTAGCTAATATAATGTTTGATAAGGCAAGTCTAGATAAAGCAGTCTTTCTCAAGAGGTCTCATAAGTTAAAACTTTGAAGCCTAGTGGATTTACTTCACCTACCCAAAGTTGAAAAAAAAAGTAGCAACTCTATTTCATGAAAAATGGAATTCAATATATCACATCTTTATATCTTTTTATATATCACTCTACTTATTAAAGAAATGTGAACAGACTTGCTTAAATAAAAGTAATATTTTTAAATATCTACTGCCTGTCAAATGCTGTCAAATACTGTGATAAATGCTTTCCTTAAAAAAAAATAATAAGGGTTTAGTCTAATGGTATAGCAATCGTTTACTAGTAACCTAAAACTTAGGATAGGTAGGCTGTTTGCTACTGGCAAATAGTTAATTACTAAATGATAGCATGTGATTCAGGCATACTTATAAATTAAAACTTGGTAAATGACCTTTTTACTAGCTTAGAAATTGCTAGTAAAATTTTTCCTCAAATTTCTTCTATATGAAAATTGATTTTCACATGTTATTGGCATCATTTTATTTTAGTGACTATTAATGATTACTAAACTAGTTTCTTTTTATGCAGGACAAATAACTTATTAGTATAAGCATTAAATTTATTACTTTAAAAATAACTCCTATTAATTTTAAAGGTTTTTATTTTAAGTATAGAACAGCCTTTGGATCTGCTTGTTATTATAACTTGAAAGGAGTAGTGGGAGTCACAGCCATGTTCTCTGTACCATAAAGTTCACCTCTATATACTTCTCTCACTGGGAAAATCATCTGGTCCTCAAGGCCTTTCTCCTCCCTCTTTCTACTGACCTGCATGCTAATTTCCTTAGGCCTTGTTAATTGTTTTATATGTTTGTTAGTGTATGCTAAATACTTCCAGTTCTCCTTCACTGGAAGGCAAGTTGCTTCTTAATTCTTAACTACTTGCCAAATCTCCATCCTCCCTACACCCTCCCCTTCTCCAAGAGATTCAGTTAGGTCTAAATCCCTTCCATGCCACATGTGTGCATACTGCCTCTGCCTAAATAGGTCAATGCTGTGTCTGCTCTACTGTGGCCAGTTCAGTGGCTATAGGACACCTCTGAGGCATTCTCAGGCTATAGCCAAAATGAGAAGGGGTATGTGCTGCTGTTTTTCATGTCCTACTATCTCATTCCTTCTTTCTCAATCTTGGTCCATGGCAGTGGGACCATCTGACTCCCATCTCAGAGACTCATGTAGAGATACCTAGCTTCATCTCCTCAAGAGCACACAGAATCTTTTCTACACTAGAAGGATTTCCTCTTCCTGTATGTCAAAGCCTTCTCTGATCACCTTCCTTTTCTGTGCACTGAGGCTAAGAGTAAAAATATTTATTCTCTGACTCCTTTATTATGCTTTTGCAATGTGAAAAGAAGATTTCGAAAATTAGAAAATATATTCCTCCCAACAAAACTTGGTTCTCTAGATTATCATATAGCTGTGACCATAGGAATAATTTAATCTTGAAACTCAAAGTTGAATAATGATTTATTTGTTCTAGGAAATATCCAACAACACCCCAATTTAATGAATATTACTCATTTGATGGGTGAGGAGTCATAGAGAAGTAGATTTATGATAAATGAAAAATACATTGCTTTAATATTTCCAGAAATATTAGTTCCTTTAAATGTTATTTCCAACAGTATGTCTTAAAATAGACTCTTATTCACATATCCATTGATGAATAACTCAAATTAAGCTGAGTATGAGAGGCTCATAATGCTTAACTTTATAGGGTTACACAGCATATAAATTTTCTGAATAAGAGATGCAAAATTATATTTTTTTCTGTTAATCTTAGCTTTATTACTGCTGAAAGTGTAATACCCAAATTTATTCAAGTTTGGCGTTAAAAAATTAAAAGAAAATCACTTTTATGAGCTCTACTTTCACCCACAATTATAATGGTGACTCTCTAGTTTTGGTCAAAACAAGAGGTATAATCAAAAAATAAGAGAGCACATATTCTGAAATTTTATCCTAATATGTATATCTGCATCAGTTCTTTCAAGATTATTTACCCCAGAAAAGGGTGCTATTTAAACCAGATTTGCTGACACTTATGCACTCCACTCTTTATTCAGCCCAACTCATTGCTTCTGGAGTGAGGAATGGAACAACTGGAATTACTATGCTTCACAGATGCTGTGTGGATGACTAAGGTAATATATGAGAGGGGTTATGCTCCAGTTGACACCTGCAGTCTGATGAGGCACATTTAGTGAGCACCTCCTATCTACCAGATGCTTTCAGAGACAAGAGGGAAAGGATGAGAGTTCTTTTTACATGGTAGTCAAAAATGTAAATGGAATAGAAGGAGAGAGCTATCATTTCTTGAGATCTTCTATACAGGTGTGCTGCATACCTTATCTTATTTTATCCTGAAAGCAATCCTGCAACGACCTCATTTTGCAGAAGACAATTCTGAGACCCACATTTGGTTCTAAATCTCAGACCTTTTACACTACACCAAAATATGCCAAAAATGAGTATAAACATGCATTTGCTTTTTCTTACCTTGGCTATGTTGGGATTTTTTTCCTAAGAGGTCAGTCAATTAAGATGATTCCATAGTTCAAGGAAACACCAGATGTGGAGACTACCCAAGAATAGGAACTTAATATACCAGAATAAACTCGTATAAAATTGCTACTACTAGCTAACTAACTGGGAAATTTTAGAGGCTTTGACACAAGTGCTAGGATTTACTTTTTTCTCTAGATTATCATGGCACATCTGACAATTTTGCATATTTTACAAGATACACTATTTTGTCTTTATTAGTAGCCATACTTAGAGTCTGTTATGCGTAGACCATTGCCTGGCACAAACTTGGTTATTGGTATGGCTTGGCAGTGCAGAAATGATGGATAGGCCTTAAACATACTAACAAAGATGACTACTTGCATATTTCAATATTTCCAGTTTCTAATAGGGTATAAATCATGTTTATAATCCAGTAATTCAATAAGCAATTGATACACTATTAATTCACAAATGGTACATTATCTTATTAGAGCAGAGAGATGCCACATGCCTTGGAAAATGAGGAGGATTTGAGTCTTACCCATAACACTTTTGTGGGCTAATTTAGAAATGTAAACTTCAAAGGATATTTTTAAAGATTTTTCTTCTTTATCATTTTCCATTTAGTTTGAAAATGATATGTTTAAGCAGATAAGCTTCATGTCAGATGATGAGAGCGAGAGTAATAGGTAAAGAAAATGACTATAAGAAGAAAAATGCTTCACAATCAATCCTACCTTGGACTAAGGAAAAATACTTTATATGGAAGCAACATTATCAGACCTACCTTCACCTCCCCACCACTAGTAAGAAAAAAAGAGAGATAAATACGGAAAAAAAAATTATAATGCACTCCACTTTGCCATTCAGAATGACTATTTTAGAGTAATGGATTACACCTGTAGCTTGGTAATTTTCCCCTCAGCTGATCACTTAAGCAGACTTTAAAAGGTAGTATGTTTCTGTCTGTAAATCTTTGTGTCTGGAATGGCATCTGGAGAAGGAGAATTACACTTCAGGTTTATAACCTTACTTTGCAGCTTTTCTGGAAAGTAACTTAGCTTTATTTATACCTACCTTCAAAAAATAAACATTCAAGCATCCCTAATGGTAATAAACCAGATGGAATCAATAATTTACATATCTCCAGGTAGTCTATCAAGAAGCAAAAGCAGAAAAGTGATTGACTATTTTACCAAGATTAGATTATTTTAACACATATGAGACACCCATACTTTGATTGAATTTAACTGATTTAAATTTATCTTCAATTGCATATTACTAAGAACCGATACACTGTTTCTTAAAAAAAAAAAAAAAGGAAAAAGAATGGGTTGGGGTATGGGGAGAAAGGGAGAGGGAGAAAGGGAAGGGAATGGAAGTGAAAGGAATTTGCTCATGCTGAGTCCTTTTCTTGACAGGAAACTTTCCAATCTCTGTGACTTAATTTCTTTGATCTGTGTGCTATAAACCTCCAGATA
Source organism: Cynopterus sphinx (assembly GCA_030015415.1). Taxonomy (NCBI): domain Eukaryota; kingdom Metazoa; phylum Chordata; class Mammalia; order Chiroptera; family Pteropodidae; genus Cynopterus; species Cynopterus sphinx. The sequence continues at coordinate 33,632,783 of CM057387.1, read as the reverse complement.
AAATAACACAATTTCCCACCCTGTAGGAATATAAATATGACCATTTAACTTCTCCATATTATTCTCTAAATAATGATTTTATTTGTAAACATGACTACAAGCTATTTTGAAAGGTATCTATAGACATGTTACAATCAGTGTTGGAAAACTCACTCCAACTTCGTGGAAATCACAAATTCCCTGCCCTCAGCAGATTCAGTTTCCTTTCTTACTTTTTTCATTTTCTATGCTTCATCAGTTTCTCTTTCAAACCTTTAATTAATCTTTCCCCAACCATAAATCTATCCATCTCAGCAGAAAGAAAGACCATGTCTCCAACCACCTTTCTTTTTCAGATTGAAATGTTGCGTGTTTCTGCTGTTGTGCCTCCTGGTCAACTCGTAAATGCTCTAAATTTAATCCCTAATTTACACTACATTCTATGAAGATTTAGTACAGTATTTTTTATCTAGGTATTTTACTTTATTTAAAAATTATTTCTTTTCACCTATCCTTAATAAAACTTATCATATAAGTGAAGAATATACTTGAAACTAATTTTAAATTGGTTTTCTTTCCTTTTCTTGCCTGGTTGGTTTTCTTAATGGAAGACAGCTTCAAGATTATGTAATAGTCTTTAAAACAAACAGCAGAATTTCCAGGAGCTCTGTTTTAACATCTATCTTTCCCTGACCTCTACTCCACTGATCTAACTCTTCCCTTAATCAAATTTCTTTTAATCAAAGCATCTCTTTTTTAAGTTAACTATGTGTGATCAAATTCTCAGATTTATTTTAGAGTGATGGATCATGAAGTAAACTGAGTTCCCATTGACTGAATGAAGTCTCTAGTGACAAGCCATTGGCCTTGAGCAGAGGTCATTTGAGGTATATTGAAATATATCACAAATAATAATAAATCAATAAATTTTTTAAAAGGCAGAAAGAAAGTGGGAAAGAGAACAAAAAAATTGAGACAAATTAAAAACAAATAGCAAAATGATAAATTTAAATCCACAATGAGATGCCACTCCACAAATAATTAACATTAAAGGGGGTGATGACACCAACTGTTGACCAGGATACGAGACACCTAAAACTCATATCCTGGTGCTATGTGGAAGTATAAAATGATGCAGCCACTTGCAGAAATTGAACAATTAATTAAAATCTTAAACATATACTTAGCAAATGATGCAGCAATTCTACCCCTTGTTGTATACCTAGAAAAATCAAAACATTTTCGCACAAAGATCTGTACTCAAATGTTTATAGCAGTTTCATTAGCAGATTCATTTGTAACAGCCCAATACTGGAGCTAATCCAAATGCTGTCAGCTGATGAATGGATAAACATATTTTGATATATTCATACAACTACTTAGCAACAAAAAGGAACTAACGACTGATGCATGCAACACCATGGATGAGTCTTGTTACGTCTGATGAACCTACACTGACACATCATTATCACCCAGAGTCCATAGTTTACATTAGAGTTCACGCTTGGTGTTGTACCTTCTGTGGGTTAGGACAAACTTATAACAACATATATCCACCATAATAGTTTCATACAAAGTATTTTCACTGCCCTAAAAATCCTCTGTGCTCTATTCATTCTTCTCTCTCATTAAACTCTGGCAATCACTAATCTTTATTGTCTCCATAGTTTTACCTTTTTCCAGGACGTTATTTAGTTGGAATCATACAATATATAGCCTTTTCAGATTAACTTCTTTCACTTACTAGTATGCATTTTAGGTTTCTCTATGTATTTTCATGGCTTGATAGCTCATTTCTTTTTAGTGCTGAATAATATTCCATTGTCTGGCTATACTACAGTCTATTTATCCAGTCACCTACTGGATGATATCTTGGTTGCCTTCCAAGTTTCAGCAATTATGTATAAAGCTGCTGTAAACATCCATGTATAGGTTTTTGTGTGAACATGGTTTCAACTCCTTTGAGTAAATAATAAGTAGTGTGGCTGGTAGATTGTATAATAACAGTATGTTTAGTTTTGCAAGAAACCATCAAACTGTCTTACAAAATGACTGTACAATTTTGCATTCTCATTGACAATGAATGAGAGTTGCTTCACATTCTTGCCAGAATTTGGTGTTGTCAATGTTCTGTATCTTAGAGTGCTGTGGTAGCTTGTTGTTTTAGTTTGTATTTCCCTGATGACATATGATGTTAAGCATCTTTTTATATGATCATTTGCAACCTGTATATCTTTTTGGATTAAGTGACTATTAAGGTCATTTCTCCATTTTTGAATCAGGTAATTTTTCTTCTTGTTGAGTTATTAGATTTGTTTGTATATTTTAGATAGTTTTTTGAACATGTGCATTTCTTTCATTGTTGGTTTTCTGATGTGTAACTAGTGCTGTGTGACTTGTAAATAATTTAGTGAAAAAAAACAGGTTAGGAATAAATCACTAGATTTTTCTCTCTAATGGGACTCAAAGGACTTTGGTAAACTGATAAAAGGTAAAAAGAACATATTATAAGACATAGGTGATATAACTATAAGCAAAATACTGTTTATGAAACAGATTTTAGATATTCTTAAACCTAAACCTCCAGGACAATTTAACCTAAATTACTAAATGTTTACCTAAGGGAGATGATTTGTATTAATCCTCTTGGCTAGAGAAAACAAGCTCAGTACCACTCCATCACAGAGACCCCATATTTATACTTATATCTACCATAAATAGTACAAATTAGATATTTAGTGAATGTCATTTCAGGAAGCATTTCACCTTACACTGTGGTTAACTATAGCCAAAACAAAAATTAAATTGGTTAATCAATGATTGTACTGAAAGAGGAATTAACTATTTTTTAAAAAACAATTTCTAAACGGAAAGGCCAAAATGCTCTCAAGTAGACACCTAATAGACATTACCTAAATATATTGCTAATCATAAGCCAGTGACTTTATCTGATCTGTATTAAATTTGATTAACAGAGTTATGACTTCTGTAAGACTAAGACATATTTTTATCTGTGTTTGAGAGGATGTATTGCTTCATGAAAAGGGTGTGCCTGCAACTGCTGATGAAATGCCTGCTGCTGTGAGGTTTGCGATTATGATTTCACCCCCTACCTCTTCACTCTACCCATAAGGTAGCACATCATAGGACTGACTGCCTCTGGAATGCTAAACAGGGAGGTTCACTGCAGAAAGTCTCATTTATTCCTTTCCAGTGTGTAGCTTCTTGAGTGTGCAGAGTAGGCAGAAACAAGGCATGTATTGTCTAATATATAAGAGGAAAGTGATTGCTTCTTTTGACTTTAGGCTGAAGGGTCCAGAGTTCTTTTAAGTTAACTCTGCAGCCTCACTGTGGCTGGATGTACTGTGGATTTTCTGCATATTATTTTAGACCTTCAGAATAAAGGCTATGAATCTTCTCAGTCACCTACCCACTCAGTTGTATAGCCCTATACATGTCTAGTCTTCTTATTCTGTTGACTGAAAGCTTCACACTATAGGAGTCAAAGGGGGTACCTTCATATTTTGAAATCATCAATCTACTTCAAGTTCTATATACTAAAAAGCTTCAAAAGGTATGCCTCTTCAGAGCTTTCTATGTTCCTCTTAGTTAATCAGTGACCTGGGTCTGCCAATTGCTTGACCTCCAAGATTTAAGTTCATAATTGTATAAATTTGTATAAAATTATTGTGATACTATAATTCATTTTATTTTTCTAAGTGTATTGAGTATCTTCAGTGTTCCAAGTTCACAACTGTGCAAAAGTTTAAGTATCTCTTTGAAAGATAAACTAGTGAGGGAAGGCAGAAAAGAAAACAGGCATTACAGGGTGAAAATTAGTATATGAAAATTATCAGCATTTCTGTTTTATGGCTTGATTCTTAATTCTTAGTTTCTTCCTCTGAATACTTCTACCTACTCTCAGAAGAAGGCTTTATGTTGCAAGAAGGATTATTTTGAGCTTCTGTGATAAAGAATCAGGAAGCTAGAGCAGAAGGATGAGGGTACAGGAATCCCACAGACCAGGGCTGGAGCAAGGCATTCGGGTGTGGACTGCCAGTGAAGAAGTGAAGTAAGAGAAAAGAAGAAAAGAGTGACCATTAAAATAAGAGTTATGGTAGAAATTGCTGATCATGTGCATGCCTTCTGTCTTGCCTGAGGCCCCACTAAAAGAGAAGTTAGAAGTAAAAGAAAGAATAAACTCATAATATGATAAAGAGAAATGGAGAGGGATGTACCAAAAACTGAGAGATTTCAACAAACTTCTAGAAGATGGAGAGTGCATGGGTAATTCCTCCAGACTGATAAAAAATAGTGGTGGACTCACAGTCCAGAGTGCACTGTGAGGAGTTGAAGAAAATATGAATCAGTCTACAAGGTGGAACATAGGAGAGATTCTGGAGTGAGAAGCATTAAGAGTGAGAGGGGCAAAGGTGAGATTCGGGGCTAAGGCGCTGTGTATGTTTCGGGGAGTGATGTTGTCTTTGCCCCGTTCCTCCCCAGTCTCCACATTCAGGGTAACTAGAACATAGTGTTTACCTCAAGCAAAGAGAGAGAGAGAATGAGAGAATGAGAGAGAGAGAGAGAGAGAGAGAGAGAGAGAGAGAGAGAGAGAGAAATCTGTTCTAAAGAAATGGAATGAACTACCTATGGAGAGCACTTAAGATTCCAGTACTTAGTAAACATGCTTCAGGATAAAGCCCTGTTCCTTCAGGCTTTCAAATGACCCGCCCTCTACTGGCTGAAACTCTACATCCAGCTGCCAGTAGACGCTTTGCATGCTTTGAGATTGTAATAATTCTCCTCTTAGGAAAAGAACAAGGGAGAGTAAAAGAAACCCCACTAAGTGGCAGAAGAACCCCACACTAGCTATTCTCAGATGACTAATTGCTTCTTCTTAAATATAATTACATACCTGAAGTCACTGGCAAATAAGGAGAAGAAACACCAACTCTCTGAATTTAAAAACTAACCTTAGGGAAAACAAGAATACTTTGGGGAACAGAGAGAAGATAACTTTTTTAAATACTTTCTAAAAGAGATCTGGGAAGAACCAAGGAGAAAAAAAAAGAAAGAAAAAGAAAGGAAAGGAAGAACCAAGAAAAAGGAGACCTCAGAAATTAGAATAAAATTCTGAAATAAAACATACAAAGAGCTGGAAAACAAAGTTAGGACTATTTCTAAGAATAGAGAATAAAATAAACACCAAACCTATACAGTGATGTGTGAGTTTGAAAAGTTTGAAAATCCCCATTGATTAGCGATAAAATGGAAATTAGTTTTTTACCTTGCGATGAATGAATATCCACATTCTTTTAAAATGGAACCGGTTTTGTATGCCAAGACAAAGCTCACATTGCACTTTCTCTGCTTAGTGGAAAAATACTGTCCATATCCACAGGGCATGTCCCATGGGAATGTGGCTATTACTTTAGACTTAAAATTAAGTCAGCTTTGAAATATTTTTGAAAAACTTACTTCATACTGCCAGAAACATGTTAGGCTACATGTAAATGGAAACCTAACCAATGATACCTTCAACAATAAGGGTTTGTTTTGTTCTCCAAGCAAGGAGTCAGATGTGGGTGTTTGAAGGTATTGGTTCCACTGCTAAACCATACTACCAAGACCCACAAGCTATTCTTGTCCTTTCATTGTTTCATCCTTAGCGGTAGCCTTTAATTCTCGCCCTTGTCATCTCATAAAGATATCCTAACAAAGAAGACAGCTAATGCTTTCGTTTTGGTCCAGGGTCCATGATTTGGTAACCACCAGCTTAAATTAAAGATTTTCTGGAATTAAATGATTGTATGAAAACAAAGCACATGTGCCCCAGATCTTAAGTTTGCTCTTTCCCTGTTCATTTATCTGTCATTTTGCTCTGAGCTTCTTGAGGCCAGAACCAATGTATTACTCACTGCTTTTCACCAGTGTCTGCTAGAGTGCCTGGCACATAGTAGATAGTACATGTTCATTGGGTAACCTACCCCCATTGGCATCCTCTATTGGCTCTGTTGATGCCTGAATAGAATTATCTAAATGTTTCTATTTAAGGCAATTTCACCAACACAAATTTCAAGTTCCAATTCAAAAGAATATCCCAAAGAGATCATGTCTTTGGTTCCATGAATTACTTTATGTTTTTTTCCAGTTTGGGGACAAGAGGTCATTGCTGCGGTTGAAGAAAAACAAAATGCACCTATTAAGAAATTGTTTGAATGTAGATAAAAATACTTAGCTTCGAAAAGTAATGGTGCTTGAATATCCAGATGATTTTATAAGGTATAATGAAAAGTAATCATTGAGGCTCTTAAATTTCAAACCGCTTCACTTGAACATTTTTTATTCATCTATTCAACTAGCAGTTATTAAACCCTTTTCAGGTGAGTTACTCCTTTCTTATCCTTCTAAAGTACACGATAACACCTCTATTACAGCACTTACCACACTTTAAAAAAAAAAGTTTTTTATGTCTATTTTTCACAGTAGACATGTAGGCTCATTAAGTATATAAACTTAAAGAATTAATGTCTGTCTGTATTAGAGTTGACATCGGAAGCATAAAAAGTGAGCATCACAGAGTCATTGCCTTAAAATACTTTCCAGCTGAAAAGATGAAATAAGAATGTACATTAATGTACTCATTGAGAATCACAAACACTTGGAATATTCTATGTATATTATTACTTCTGTGAAAATCTCACAGTATTTGGATAAAGGATTCTAATCATCTTGAGAGCAAGAACAGAGTATCTCATGCAATCTTGTAAAATATCCTATTCATAGTAAATTCTCAGTATGTCATTGTTGAATTTAAAGACATAACTTGATAGGCATACAGAGGCTCATGAGGGCAGGGACCAAATCATACATATATAACATCCTTCATCTCACACAATGCCTTGCATATCGTGAGGCAGTTGGTATACCTGAAAGTTCTCAGGAGTGTCAATTTATTTAACTACAAAATGTTTCAGCTCTATAAATGATTTATTAATCTAAGAAAAAGGAACTCCTGGCTAATAATCTTAAAATCAGAAGCTTTGCACCAAAGTCTGAAAACTATACAAGGCTGTATTTAAAACAGCAACAAAAAATAAAATAGGGAGATTATAGCCTAAGTTGATATTAAAATAGGGTGTGTTAAGTTAAAATTATAGCTGCATAAAGGCACCAAGAATTTTATCAGGTCAAACACTGTTTCCATGAATTATAGATGCTTTTTCTGGGTAAAATGATCCCATGAGTCTGCTGAACCACTATGCTAAATCTGGTCCTTCACTAAAAAAATTGGCCCCATTGTGCAGGCAAGGAATCGAATGATTAAAAGGAAACAAAAGCAGACAGAGACTTATTTCTACCACCACCCCCTCCTTCCAACACATACACACAAAATGACCCAGAGTACTTGTGGATGCTTAACATAAACTACTGAAATGGTCATTGGCTAGTATCTCTTGCAAAATGATTCTGTGTAGTCATGATTCATTAGCTTTGGCAGCATATTTTTTTTCTGTTCAGGACAGGCTGGTGTGCAAAGAATGATACTGAAGAATTTTTTTTTTAATCTGCCTCAAATTGCCAACCAACGGGGAAAAAGGGTATTTCATAGATATATCAAAGTAACTAAAAATGTGCTGATGTGCTAACACAAAAACTCCTAAAATACATGAAGAAATGTTATATTCTTCACCTTACCACACAGAGCCAAGATTATATAAATTTTGATATTTATAAAGCACAGCACTGAAAGAAGGATCAACTATCCATATCGACTAATTTGCTTTATTTTCCGGACCTTACTAGTGGAGGTGTAGATGGGCCTGATAACACAGCATGGTTCCAAAGGTTGGTTTTGGGGACCTCTTTTGCTCTGTGCTGCTGATCCTGTGTGATTTTATACAGTGTACCCCATCAACCTCCAGAAAGTCTGGATCTTGCAGTATCAGTGCTTCAGCCTGCGAATACCCCAGACTGAATGCTGACTAAACGTGAAGGAGCCATGTGTGTGTTTGGTGAAAAGGAGGAAAATAGGAACTTTAGAGACTTAGACTTTGCAATCAGTTACACACCCCCAGTGATATCCATTCTGACCATTTTCTCTCAAACACGTTCAATTTCTTTATTGTGAAACAAACCTGAATCATAATATTGTTCAATGAATACGTATGCATGCATGTATCTTATAACCATTATACATAATAGTTCTGTGGACTCTTTATAAACTCCTTCCTTTATTTTTTTATCCATTAACAAATCCACAGGTTTATTCAATTTTTAAAAAATATTACTTAGAGGAACTTTTATAACATAGTTGTAGAAACTCAAACTTTTTGTCATTCTTTGTTTTGCTATTTAATGGATATTCAAGGGACAACTTTTCTATCATGTTGAAGCTTGAAAACATTTTCTGCGCAAAGGATTTCTCACTCTGAAATGCTGTGTAACAAGGGGGTAGGGTAGTTTGCTGAAACGTGCCTTATGTTTGGCCATCCCCACCTTCCACATCCAGAGTAGATGTTGCTTCTTTTTTGGTGAGTTCAGGCTCAGTCTCAGAACTCTTCTCTAATACATGCTCCAGGCAGCCACCATCGATTGACTGGTGGTAGCATTTAAATCAAAACTTTTTGCACACTTGTTCAATATTTTATTATCTCTCAAGGATTGAGCTCAGCATTTTTAGATCTGAGGATATACCTACAAACTCAGATCCCTTCCACACAGATTTCCCTTTCCCTAAAAATTCAAAAACTACCTGGCATAATTTGCAATAAAAGGAAACAAATTTGGGATATTTTTATGTTTTCCACCCAACTTGGAATTATGAGTTTAATTGCCACCTAACCTGGATAATAAGGTGATATTTAGCTGATAATTTTCAATAACTACAGCAAAGTGAATATGTTTGTCAGAAGTGGAAAGAAAGGAAAGTAACATTAAATATCTTCTATTTGTCAGGAAACTATCTTTAAAATTCTTATCTTTTTTTCCTCACAACAGCTCTCTTAAGGAGAAATAATAAATCTCATGTTTACTGTTGAGGAAATTGAGACCCTGGAAGATTAAATTACTTGCTCAAGTCATGCAGCCCTTAAATGGCAGAGCCAACATCCAGACAAATGCACAGCTGTCTACAAGCACCGTGGCTGTTTTATGAAACCATAAATATTTTATTTGTTCATTTGTTTATACTCTGCACATTTACTAAACTGAGTTAGAAGATTCCAAATAAGTGAACCCATAGACCTGGATTTGTGGTTTGGTCCCACCAGTTCTTTCAGGTCTTAATTATGCCTGTGTCTTATGTTAAAGTCAGAAGGCAAGGAATTAAACCCTCCATTGTTGTAAAATTAATGCCTTGTAAAATAAAAATAATACTCAACATAGAGCCTTTTCTTTTAAGTATTGGCTATTTTTGTTTTACACATTTCTATTTAAATCTTAGAATTATCAGTGTATATAAAATTACCTCCTGAGATTTTGATTGAAATTGCATTGAATCCGTAGGTCAATTTATGGAAAATTGACATATTTATGATATTAAGGTTTCTGACACATGGCTATATATACTCTTCTATTTATTTCAGTGTTCATTAATTTCTCACAATAATATTTTATAATTTTCTATTCAGAAGTTTTGCCCATCTTTTGTTAAATTTATATTTAAGGATTTTAATGTTATTATAAATAGTATTTTTTAAGGTTGTATTTTTTAATTTATTTTAATTGTTAAAAAAATATTTTATATTAGTCCTGTATACAGCAAACAATGAGTGCATCTATATTTTCAGACAGTTAATCTTTTAGATTTTCTACATAGAAAAACATAATTTGTGAATTATGACAGACTTATCCTTCTAATTTTTATTTTTTCTCTTACTTTTTCCCTCAAACTCATAATTTTTACTTTTTCTCGCTAATATAATTTCTTAGAACTTCTACACAATTTTTAATAGAAGTGGTGATTTCAAGCATCTTGATCTTTTTCCAGTTTCAGAAAGTTTCAGTATTTCATTATTGTTATTCCCTGTAGGTTTTATGTTGCTATCCTTTATTAGTTTAAGAGGAATTGCTAAGAGGTTTTTAAATTTTTTTAGTCATGAATAAATGTCAAATTTTATACTTTTTTCTGTGTCTGTCGAATTGATTATATGAATTTTCTTTATTCTGTTAAGGTGATAAATTGCATTGGCTGATTTTTTTCATATTAAACTAACTTTGCATTTCTAGAATAAATTCTGCTTGGTTGTGATATGCTATATTTTTTAATTCGTTGCTGGTTTGACATCTTTTTTTTAATGTTTGCATTTGAGGTCTCAAGACAGATGAATTTGTAATGTCCTTACAAGTTTTTGTAACAAAATTATCCTCTCTTGATACAATGATTTAGGAAGCATTTCTTTCTTTTGTGTTCCATGCAGAGTTTCTTTAAGATTAGCACTGTTATTTCTAAATATTTGAAAGATTTTACCAGTGAAATCATTAACCTCCATCAGTAGAGGTTTCATCATGAAAACGTTGTTTTTCATTGCAGATTCAACTTTTAAAGTAAATATAGGTCAATTTGGATATTCTGTATCTTTCTGGTAAGTTATAATTGTTAAGCAATGTCACAGAAAAGAAAAAGTTTTAATTTAATGAATAAATTTAAATATATTCTTATGATCCTTTCAGTATTTGCAGGATCTGTAATAGTACCCTCTTTTTCATTCTTGATTTTAGTAATGTGTGTTTTCTCTCATTCTCTTTTAAATGTCTTACTAGTGGCATCAATTTTATTAGTCTTTCTAAAAAACCAACTTATGGCTTTGTTGACTTTTTTCTGTTGTACATTTTTTTTCTATTTTATTCATTTCTGCTCTTATCATCATTATCTCCTTACTTTTCTTTGAGTAAAATTCCATTTTATTTTAAAATTCTTCATCTAGGGTACTAAAATCATTGATTTTCAGGCCTTTCTCCTCATATACTTGGTGCTGTAATTTTTTGTCTAAGCATAGTTTTAGCTACACCCCACAAAAAAATTTTTCATCATTATTTAGTTTAAAATATTTTCTAATTTTCATTATGATTTCCCCCTTGGACCTAATAATAATTTTAAAGTAAGGTTTAGAAGTATTTTGAAGTATATTTAGTAGAAATATTTAGAAGGTTTTAGGTCACCTTGTTATCGATTTTAGTTTAATTTCAGTGGTCAGAAAGCATACTCTGAATTATTTCAGGTATTTAAAATCCTTTTGACTATTTTCCTCTGGTCCAGTATGCTGTCAATACTGGCAAGCTTTCCACATGCACTTGGAAGGAATGTGTACTCCATCATTGTAAAGAATAGTTTTTCATATATGTCAAATAGGTCGTTTGTTAATCCTGTTATTCAGACTGATTTTATCTTTATTGATGTTTGTCTTGTTCTATCACTTTATGAGAGAAGTTTGTGTATATGTTTATTTCTGCTTTTAGTTCTACCAAGTTTTTCTAAGGTGTAATTCACCTAATGTTTTTTTTTAATTTAAAGTTATTACATCTTCCCAATGGTTTGACCATTTTATCATTATAAAACAACTTTTTATTTTTAGAAGTACCTTTTGCTTTTATAGTTTTACATATACTACAATAGCTTGTTTTTAGCTTTTATTTTTAGTGTTTTTGTGAAATATTTTCTCCTTTTGCCTTTAACTTTTTATGTTGTTATTCATCTTATCAACCAACAAAGAGTTGTTTTTAGTCTGGTCTGAAAATTCTTTGTCTTTTAATCAGAGCACTTAGACTATCTACAATTGATATAATTACTTGCATATTTGGATATATGTTCTCCACCTAATAATTTTATTTCTATTGTCCACCTTTACATGTGCCTTTTTTTCTCCTTTTTGACCTTGCTTTTATTACATATTACTTTTTAATTATTTTAATTTCTGACTCTTGTTATATATTCTTTTAGTATTATTTTGCTTTACTCTTTTATCCTTTTTTCTTTTTCTTACACTAAATGTTACAATATGAATCCTTAACTTTACTTAAAATCCAATATAAATACTTTTACCACTTTCTAGCTAATACTAGAACTTCAGACCTCTCTATCAATACTATTTACTGTAGTGTTTTAAAATTATTATTGTCTTGAATTTTGTTTCTCTATATATTTGAAATCCCACTAAATATTATTATTTTGTGTGATCAAGGTTTATTTAGATTTATACATATCTTTGCCCATTCTTTTGGGCTTTGTCCCGACCCCCAGGACCTAGTTATTTGCGTGGCCCGAGGGGGACTTCACCTGAAAGTGAAACATGGGCGAGAGAAAGGAGTGGAGGCAAGACAGTATTCTGATCAAGCTTCAAAATTTTATTTTAGAGCTGGTATATTTATACAAAAGAACAAAGGGAGGCAGGACTGACTAGGCAGAGGGATACTTGTTACAATTTCATTGGTCCTTGGTTGATGGGATGAGGAGCTGTAAAGGTTAAAGGAAGGGGAGTGTGAAAAGGGGGGTTGTTGGGTGGGACGGCAGCTAATCAGCAAGGCCACAGCCTCTGGCAGGGGCGTTGGTACATCTTGTGATTAGCCATTTCTTTAAAAGTACAGAGTATGTGTTAAAGGTCAGGTTCTCATGGGGGGGGGGGGGGCTGGGAGGTCAGGATGAGGGTCTTGGCTCCCAACAGGGCTTCATTGCTTCCTACAATTTTATATTTCCATCTTGGATCAGGATCAGTTTTCTTGTCCCTGAAGAACTTCCTTTAGTATTTTTTTAGTACATTTCTGCTCTTGACAAATTCTTTTTTATTCTATCTGGAAATGTCTTCATTTCACCTTCACTCTTAAAAGATATTTTTGCTTTGAATGTAAATCTAGATTGGCAGTTTACTCTCTTTCAGTAATTTAGAGAAATCATTCCACATCCTATGACTTACATCATTTCTGCTAAAGGTATATTTCTTGTCTTTTATCCTATTGCTGGTTTTAAGAATGACCATTTTTGGTGTTCAGCAGTTTTATTATGATGTGCCTAGGTGAGTTACCTTTGTTGTTATGTAATGTACTATATGAGGTCACACTATTTCTTAAGTCTGTAACTTGATGTCTTTTAACAGTTTGGGGAAAATTTCAGCTAAAGTGTCTTCACATATTAAGTTTGCTCCATTCTCTCTCTTCCCCATTTGGACTCCAATTACATACTATTAAAAAAGTTCATGTCATATTCTCTATGTTATTTATGCTCAATTTTTTTTTTATCTCATGCTTGACTTTCAATTCTGACCTATCTTCCAGATCACAAAATCTCTCTTGAGTTGAGTTCTGTCTGCTATAAAACCCATTAAATTAATTTTAAATTACGGTTGTGTTTTTCTCCTCTGCATTCCATTTGAAACCCTTTATCTTGTCATTTATCTTCTTGAATATATTAATAATCACAATGATCTTAAAGTCAATGACAGATAACTCCAAATTTGAGTCAACTGTGTATCTGTTTCTATTATGCATCATTTTTCTGGGTCCTGCTTCTTGCTGCACTTGGTTAAGTTTGAATAAATACGGGCAGTGCATGTGAGAATTGAGGTTCTGCATGATGTTTTCTTTCTACTGAGGAACAGGTTACCTCAACCTCATGAGAACCTGAGCCAACTTGGAGCTCTTTTGAAACTTTTGAGTCTGTTTTTCCCCTGACTCCCAAGACGAAGGCTTTCAACTTTCCAAATGAGAGCCTAACATGCTTTCCAGCAACCCTTTCTTCAAAACTTCAGTTTTTAATATTTCCAATACTGTGAGCCTGTCAAAACCGTCACTGTAGATTTTTAGCTGCTTTTGGCTCTGCTTGTTATTCTTCTGCCTACATAGCTTAATCAGCAAATACCTTGAGAGAATAACCAGTGTTTGATTGTGGCTACACCCTTCTGTGTCCCTCACATCTCAGGAATATTGGCATCCTTATATCCTGGCTCACATCATGCATGTTCCTTAGCAAACTCAAACTTCAAATTCCATTATTGTATTCCAGAGTTTGCTTCAAATTAATGACTTCTCTATCACTCTTTGTTTTGTAAGCCTGATGCATGTTTCTGAGAACTGGCAAATCCCCCAAAGGAAAAGTGGCATTAAGGAAATTGTGCTTACATTAACTTGCTTCTCATCTTTCTGCAGTCTAGGCTCTCATGCCCTGGCTGATTCATTATCTCTTCAGTTCTTTCATATGGTTTCTTTTTGTGTTTTGCCCAGTTTTTCTAATTGTTCTCAATGGGAGCATTGGTCTTCTGCAAGCCACTCAGTCAAGCCAAAAGCAAATGTCTGTATAGTTACATTTTCTTTTCTATTCATGCCTTAGTTAACCATTGAGCTATGAAAATTTTAGTGTTGCTTAGAGACACTCCTGACCTCAGGACTCCTAAATGTTCTTCTAGGAATGAGAGACACTGATTCTTTATGGAACTAAGCCCATAATTGCAGATATTGCTAAAGACCTGAGAAGGGGCAGGACGGCCAGTGTTGCTGTGTGACATGGGCAAAGGGGAGATTTGCCTTTGACACTGCCTATCTTTACTTCCCTTTATCATGCTAATTAGCACAGTGTAATCCTTTCCAAATTAACCTTTCAGGGCCTGGTGCCAGTGTTCTGTCTCAGGAGACATGTTAGCGTTTTAATTTACATAGAGTATTTTCCAACAAATACAAATTACATAGACAACAGTATGAATGGAGACTCCTGCGGCCATGCAATGTAGTATTCCAGGGCTTTCCTCAAAGTACCTTGTTTAGGTCACCATAGCACAATGTCCCGTGCTCCTGACAATGGTTCCTTATGTCAGCTTCTTCCCTTCTCTTCCCCCTGCTCCTGTCTGTCCTTTACCTCTTGGTTGCCAGTGACTAGCAGGTTAAATTCTATAGCTTATATATAATGTAATCTTAATAGGTTAATGTGTTACTGTTCTCAATTTAGTTTTCATCTTTAAAGAGTTCCACTGACTATTGTCTTTTTTTTTTTCCTGCAGACTGATGGGGAAAATAGAGACTCTAGGTTAAATTTAGATAGTGAATATTTAATCATATTGGCAATCATTCACATCACAAAACTAGCAAGGAGATGGCTAATTGTGTGTTTCATAGTTTAGCATATTTTATTTATTTCTATTTGGTGCCCATATGGTCCAAGCCCTGTATTTGACTGGATTTAACAGAATATGAACTTTGGAATTTTTGAATGTATATGATAATATTTAGATTAAGTAATATTTTATTATACCCAGTACAATAAAAATGTCTATTTTAATATTTTACAACATGTTTTTTAATATTTGTGATATTTTAAATCATTTCAGTCAAGTTTAGAATCACTTGTCCTTCCATACCCTAGTACTTAATTATTCACAGTGTCAGAAATTCAATTTAATTACTGTACAAGGTAAAATTGAATTGCATACCTCATGAAGAGCATATTATGAATGTCTTATTGAATTGAAAAAATGAATAACCTTATAATAAATTTTTATGGCTTCCAAGAAGAACTACTTACAACAATTTAAGAAAACAGTTGCACACTATAGGAATATTTTATCTAGTTTTTTAATGTGAAGAACACAGGAGAGAAAGCAGTGTCATCAGAAAGATATATACACATGTCATTTGGTGAATCTGGAAATGTTATCTGCCTTAATGTAGTAACATGGGAAAGTACTGGATATCAGGAGAAAGGATGCAGAGGGCCCCCCACACACATTCCTGAAGGTCAGTTTATTGCAGAAATGGAATGGGGATATCTACCCTTTGATGCATAATTTTTTATAAAAATATTTTTAATTGTGAAAGAAAAAACATTAAGAAAACTATAGCATAATGAATATAACACATAAATGATTAAATATAGTATAAAGAATTATTATAGCATAATGAATTATTAGACAGTGAGTAGTTACAAATGTCAAGAAATACAGCTTTCTTTGCCAGCCACTTCAGAAGCGCTCTACAATCCTTATGTTAATCACAGCCCCTTCTTTCCTTCATAAAAGTAACCACTCTTCTGGTTTTCATGGTAATGATTTCCTTGCATTTCTTGAAACAGTTTTATACAAGAGTGTATCACTAGTAACGCTAAAATTAATTTACCCATTTTTTAAAAAATTAGTATTTTTAAAGACTTTCCTCATCTGTTCTCTCACTCTCTTTTTATGTCCTTGCTCTTTATTCATTGAATAACCTAGCTTGTTCGACCTATAGAGCTCCTCCACTCTGGATTTTGCTGATTACATTGATGCATACTTGTTTGGGTGTATTAATTACTTCCTTGTTAGGCAATTTAGAAGTGCTATGAAGCTTGGACTAATAAGAAAATATAGTACTATTTTCTACTTATTAAATAATGACATTTGGAAGTGATAATTTTATGCCAAATTGGTTCTTCTTTTATCAAAGACTGACACCCTCATTCCTATAATTATATTTTCAATTGTCTCGCATGGTCTTTCTGCTCACCTAATGGGTTCTGACCTATAATCATTGTTATTGAAGAAAACAAAAATAAATGTCTAATAATTTTCTAATTAACACTTCAGGCAGTTCTAAGATGGATGTTGGAGAGCTTGAATATAGACACAAATTGTTATTTCTGACAAAGAAAAAGAAGAATAATGTGATTTAGAAAGAACCATTCTAAACATTTTTGTACCACATCCTTTTATTTTCACGTTTAATCCATGTTCTTCTACTCAGAATCCGTTGAAGATTAGTAATCCCTGTAACATCATATAGTTAATATGAAGAAATATTCACTTATTTTTGGGTTTTAATTCATTTTGTATGTGAAAGGGAAGCAAATTTTTTTCATTAAGAAATAAAGGAGTGTGTCCAAAGCTATCGATTTTGCACTGCCCTTTATATCCTCTCCTCAGAGAGCCAGTGAACTTCTGAAGATACAAGATTAAACAAATCTCTATAATTGTTGAACACGGTATATTTAGATTAGTCAGTATGAATGTTATGTTTTATTTTAGAAATTTATTTTACAATAATGCCATGGAATTGAAAAGAATCTTCTCCATCTGTTTTGAGGTTACTCATGAGAAAAGCTAACAAATGGAGTAGCTAGACATATAGAGTTTATATGTAGCTGCCTGCTCTTCCTTCTTTCCTATTCCATTTGTTGCCATAAAGTAAAAGTGGCAAAAATCTTCCAAAATCTGGTACCTCAATGTGCAGTACAGTATGACAACAGCTGCTCAAAAAATCTTGGAGAGGTAGGAAGAAAAAAATATTTAGAAAAGCTATCAGATTGTCAGCACCAGAATTTGAAAAAGTCGCTAAATCAAAGGTGAAGCAATAAGCTGTTTTTAACTGCAAGGATTTTTCAAGCTGCACTTATATGTGTTAAAACTTGTGAGGACACTTAGGAGGCGTATTTCACATTCAATCATTGTTTGAATCCTAATAGAAGTTTCTAGCCTGAGTACATGTAACACTCTCATTAGATAAATAGCAACCTAGGTGATTCTGTGACACCCAGCCTTTCTCTCTGAAGGGGAAGAGACACAGCGTTCCCCAAAGCATGGCTACTGCTAATACATCGTTCTCATGGTCAGAAATTAAGCTATACCAAGGAGAGCTAATGGAGCAGAACAAAATCTTTAGAAACAAGTCCCCTTTGTTGTTGTAGAGCTTTTAACAACTCACTCCGCTTTCTTACACGTTTGTGGTGCGTTAGCAGAGACAAAGAACTGTGCGTCTTTGAACCTGTGATGTAAGTAGGTCAGTTACTCTGGACTAAATTCAATGCAATTTGTAGCAGGTTAAGTTCTTTGCCAACCTGTTCACATAACAGGTGTCCCAGGACTTCTTTAGGCAGGAGGAATTAGTGAACTAACACACAGCACATCAAACCATTTGGTAAGTAATAGCATCATAATATGGATTTTAAAAAAATTAGATTGGTGAATCTAAGTACCTAAATGTTAACATTTGTTATACTCAAAGATCAAATTAGAAATAGCATTATGTCAGTCAACAAAGGAAGACAGGGCTCACAAAAGTACTTCTTTTCAGAATTCTCATAAGGGGGAAAAAAACCCACCTGTACCACCAGGATTTTGATGCCCCATTTTCTGCCTCCCAGAATTGTAAAGATGCATCCTAGCTTGCTTAGGCATCTCACATTGCCTTCAAGACAATGCATCTTGAATTCCAGGAAGAAAATGGCTTCGCTTTTTTATTGTATGATTTTTAAGTAGTCTTTTTTTCTACTGGCATCCTTGGCTAGTTTTATGAGTTGGAAATGACCTTATTTATTTACTTGAGATCACTGCTGATGTTTGATACTGAACTTGAATTATATAAACTTCAATTTTTACTCTCTTGACTATAACTACAAGTACATATATTTATATGTGGCCCAAATTATTCTCTTTCATCAATAATATTAATGAAAAATTTCTTTTCTCTTCATAAATATTAAATAAAGGGAACAAGCCCAATGATGAGCTCCTAAGTCAACCTGGTATTTAAGCCTTCAGCATATCATTATATTGTATCATATCAACATCTTTTTCTGAGAATTCTTTCCCATTTTTCCTTGTCTCCAACTCTGGCTTATTTATTCAGTACAATTTAAAAATAATAAATGAACTTTTTTTGGAGCAGTTTACAGAAAAATGAGCAAAAAGTAGAGAGAATTCCCATACACTTTCTCACCACCCCACAGTTTCCCCTATGATTACCACCGTGCATGGTACCTTTGCTATAATTGATGAGAAAATGTTAGACGTCATTATTAACCAAAAGTTCATAGTTTACATTAGAGTTCACTTTTGTATTGTATTATATAGGTCTTGACAAATATGTAATGACATATATCTACCATTACAGTATCATAAAAGGATCCAGGTACCACTTTGTGTGTCAGTTTTCTAGTTCTTCAGACATTATAAAATTAAACAAGAAAAAAAATACTGTATTGCTGAGATTAGGAAGAGCCTATTCACTGCCAAGTTACCAACGATGGACCCTACATAGTATATTGTTCCTGTTGAAATGAGCAACTGCTAACATAAAAGGAATGCTTTTCCTCTAGCTTTTTCTCTGCTGGAGATATCTTGTGTACATTGGGTGGGCAGATAGAAATAAAAATCAAAAGGAACATACAAATGAAATCTTTCACTCATTCTGCTTACTACTGTGTGAATATCTCCATAACCTTCCAATATGTCTACACTTTAAATCTCATATAAGGAGGATGATGGTGGGAGTTTGACCATCCTAGAGATTTGGTGGCATCTAAGAAAGCCTTTAACAAAATTTCTCTTCAGTGATTTTCTTCATCTTTAGTATTTTTCATGCTTTTTCTTTAAAACTTTATGTACTTGATCTTTTTTCCTTTTTTATCTAAATTAGGTTATGATATATTTTATTTATAGGGTCTATTGTTTAATAATAAATTTAATGAAAATAAATTTATTTTTTTGTTCTCCTATTAATCTATCATGTTAATTTGATTATTAGACCAGCCAAAAGAACCTAGAATGGTAGAGAAAATTTTTTCCTCCCCCAACAGAAGCAGCATTCCCAAGGGGCAAAATTTTATTCATTTTTTTTGACAAATATACCATCATACCAAATATTTGGGTTAAATTCCCATATTTTACTGTTTAAAACTGTTTCTGTGAGTATTCTTGGACGTATCTCTTTACATAAGTCCAAGAGTTTTCATTTTTTACTTTTGTTTTATTCTCAGTGGGATTGTTACATGCTATACATGTTTACTTTTTATATGCTTAATACTAAGCTATTTGGCAAAGTGGATGAACAAGTTTATATTTCCATAGTATAAAAAGTTTCTGTGGCTTCACATCTTTGAGTACACTTAATAATTGTGCAGATTTTTAATTTTGAAAATTTGGTATATGTGAAATGAAATAAAATTGGTCATAGTATTTTCTAATATCACTCCAGTATTAGCATCTGTAGCACCTGTGATCATGTTCCTTTTTCATTACAAAATAGTTTATCTGTGTTTTCTCTTTTTTATCAGTGTGGCTAGATTTTTACACATTTTACTTGCTTTAAAAAAAATAGCAGCCTTTATCTTTTGTTTGTCTTCTGTGTATTGTTGGTTTTCTAGCTTATTAGGTTTGTATTTTACTCTATTACCTTTTTTCATTTGCATTATTTGGTTTGTTTTTTCTTTATTTCTAATTTTTTAAGTTAGAGAATGATTTTACTAATGTTGAGACTTTATTCTTCAATAATGTAAGCATTTAAGGACATGTTTTCCTCTAAGTTTTATTAGCTCTTTCCTGCAATTTGAAATTCATTATCATTCAATTTTAAAAATTTTTTTACTCCCTAGTATGACTTCTTTAACTTATGAGCTATTTAAAACTGTTTTAAATTTTTTTAATGTTTGGGTTTTTCTTGTCATTTTGTTATTGACATCTAAGTTAGTTGTGTGAGACCAAATAATCTATTCTATGTTTTGGCATTCCTTTGACATGTTTTGAGATTTGCATTATAGCCTAGAAAGAAAAATGTTATTACTGTGTTGACCATGCTTGAAAAGGTATATTCCCTAATTAGTCAACATAACATTTTAAATATGTCCATTAAGTTAAACTTGCTAATTCTATCATTTAAATATTCTATGTTTTTAATGACTATTTTTGATTGCTCTAGCTATCACTTTCTTGCCATTACCAAGAAGGCCTTAACATTCCTTTCAGTTTGGCTAAATTTTCCCAACCTCTCTTTGCCTAGAACATTTACTTTAGAAAACTTATAATTATAAATGCTTTCTCTGCCCCTTTGAAATGTAAAAAATTTTTTGAAAGCTTTTTGCTACATTAATAACCCACAAATGGCTTTTTGAAGGTCCTGGAAGCCATCTCTTTGAAATACATCACCAAGGAAGACAGTGCTCCAATCTCCCAGTCTCTGCAGGAGGGTAGGAATAAAAACTACCTGTCATTGTGATATTTATCTTTTGTGATCTTAATGTTTTAGCCATATAATTTTTAAATGACAAGTGTGTATTTTGATAGTTTATAAACAATCCAATCAAACATTCTTTGCATTTTAGATGGGCAGGTAGTCCATTTATATTCAAAGTGATTATTGACAGATTTTGAGTTATTTCTACTTTATATTTGTTTTACATTTTTATTTTTTGTTGATGTTTTATCCAATGTCATGGTTGATAGAGGAAAATTTTTCTCATTGTTTCCTTCTCAGGATAGAGTTTATTTTTCATTCAACATTTTAGAAAAGATATAGCCCCTTAGGGTCCCAGAGTTATCTGGAGGCACCCATTGTAATTTCAACTTGAATAGATCTTTGGAGTTATCTTCTAAGGTTATAGTTTTTAACCAAACATAATATGACTCCCCCTAGAATTTTTGTATAGACTTAAGGTGAATTCTCCTTTTTCATTCTTATTTATTTGCATAGGTTTTAAACATGTTGAATTTTCCTTTGAGCACTTTACCTGCATTTCAAAGGATCTGACTATATGGTGCTTAATAGTTACTAAATCTTCTGAAATTTATATTTGTATTTACTCTTTGATGAGAAGAGTAATTTAAAAGAGAATTTTAATAATTTTACATGGGTGTGTTTTGGAGTTTGCATGTTTTTGTTACTGGAGAAAAGGGGTCTGTCTTCCTAAGCACATCTATGTCAATGAGATACATACAGATATTGCAGCAAAGAAAGTAAGGATTTATTTTAGAGAGTTGCAAGCTATCGCTCTCAAAGGCCTGGCTCTCCCAGTGTCTCAAGGAAATAGCCTATACAGGGAAAAATCATCAGTCATGGAAACTAAGAGAGTTGGGGGTCAGGAGTGCTACTGATTGGACAGAGCTGGGGTAATTTGCCGCAGTGTAGGGTTCTGGAATTAGCCATGGCATCATCCCTTCTGGTCCAGTGGCCAGTGGACCTGTTCTGCCTTGATGGCCCTGGGGCTGAAACACATCTAAAGCCAAGATGTCATCCTTAAGGTTTAACCCAAGTTATTGTCTTCCTGGTGATAGAGCTGAGGCTTCATTCTTAAAAGGTTTGATACCTGCCAGAACCTCATGTCCTAAGGCTTAATGATTAAGGGAGAAGGCATACAAAGGTGGAAGGATAAAAGTTGGGGGAAGGGAGAGGAATCAAGTAAATCACAGTGCCATTATCTAGGCAAAACAGGCTTGAATCAAAGAAAAGAAGCTGTAAGTGAAATCTGGGTGCGGTTACATTTTTTTTCCTCTTGGCTTTATTTCTTATGGTTGGCTTCTACCACATTTTCAGTCTCCTTCAATAAAGCTGTTATGCCAGTACTTCTCAAAGTTGAATGTGTATTGATTCCACCAGGTATCTTATTCAAATGCACATTATGTTTCACTAGTCTTTATACATTTCTAGCCAATTCTCAGATGTGTCTCCTTTTCCTATGGCTTGTTCAGCTTGACTTCGGTGTTTTTTTCTTTCAGAATGAAGTAGAAATTGGCTTGACCACCTAGAGACCCTCTATATAGCAGTTTTTCTGAGTGCTGATTTAATATTTGGGTGTCTTTTCAGCTGACTGTTTGGCATCTGTGAAGCCTCATTTTTTTTTTATTATGGCCTTCTCTAGTAAGTTCCCAGGGCATATTAGCATGATACAAGTTTTAAGAAATCTTTAGTAAAAAAAATATATATATATATATGTTTCACATGGTTTAAATCTGTATTTCCCAAACTTACCTGGCCATAAAATTCTTTGGTTTGGTGGTAAAGACATCCTTTTTTATTTTGCCATCATCTCTGAATTTTATATACAGATATAAACATTCTTGTCAACCAACCACATTCTAAATTCATACTAAGGAACAAGCATTATATAAGCACTTTAAAGACATTATCTCATTTTATACCTTATGAGATATGACAAGCTCCATTAGATAGAAGGAGTACAGGCTTAAGAACTCATGTAAAATATGGAGCTAATTCAGGACAGAGCCCCAATTGCCTGGCTCAGAAGCAGGTTCTGTGTCTTTAGGGGATGCCTTACTGGTTTCAGGTGCCCAGTGTTGGCCCTTTTGCAAGGACAGAGACGTTGAAGTACTTCTGACAATATCTATTTAAAATTTTTTATTGGGGTGGAGGTCAGTGGCAGTTATGGGAGACTATGATGCAATCAAGCATACTTTACCAATGAAAGAATACCCAGAAGGGTGCATTTGTCACCTAATAAAGGTGGCTCAGTCTCAGAGAAGTATCATTCTCACAAGAAATTTTAATATGTTTTACAGGTGTTTCTCTGCTTGCCATGCCTCTTCCCCCAAGACAGCATTGCAAGGCTGATGAATAAGAGAGTGACATGGCAGGGGATTTCTGACTGGCACACCTTACGTGAAAAGATGGAGAGCTCTGCTCTTAGCCAGTATGGTTGAATCTAATTTCCAAAACTAAGTGAGCATAATAATGACAATAAAAGATCCAGAACACCACTTTATCACATCCTATTGTGTTTATAGTTCTTGGCAACAATAGAAAAAAAATCTTGCAATCAAATTAGGGCAATCCACATGACGAAAGAATTAACAAGAGACAGTGGAGGCAGGAAATTGTTGATGATTTTCATTATCTGTAATGTGGCTGAGAGCTTTATTTGGCTTTACCTTGAAACTTTGGAGAAAATCTGGCTCTTGGCAGCATTAACATCTTTTACTAAAGCATCTTGCTATTTAAATACACATAAGCCCTTAAGGTTATTTTGGAATGTTTTATTTCCTAGGTGCCTGGGGTTTTGTGTCCTAAAAAGAGACTCATTTGAGAAAACCTAAGGGGCTCTAGGTGCTATTTATTACTTAAATGAACATTTTCATCATATTTAAAATTATAAGATTCCAAGGGGCTTGAATGGAGTGGAGAGTGTTGGCTTCAAATACCACTCGAATGAACGGTGTTAGGCAAATAACTCAGTCTCAGTTTCCTCCCTGTGATGAGAGATGATAGTACCTATCTCAAGAGGCTGTGGCAAAAATTTGAAGGAATGTGTATGAAGTCCCCAGCTGCATTGAGCATTTCAGGATTGGTAGCTAGCCTCTTATAACAATTCTTATGAAAATTTGCTAAGGTAAAGAACATAGTTTAGATATTAGCCATGCATTGGAGATGAGTTTGAGTGGCTCTTTTCAGTTAGCATTTATGTTTTTCCAGAGGTCAAAGATATTTATAGGTTCTAGTTCTGAGAGCAAGTTAAATGCAAGGCAAATAAGCAGTGATCAGAATTGGCTGAATTTTTCCGATTGAACTCGATGTTTCCAATTGAACCAGAATTGGAGGACAATTAGTCCTTAGACTCACACCTTCTTTCATTTTTGGTAAGAAGATTTTCTTCACAACTGGATTTGTATATGCATTGACTATAAACAATAAGTCAGACAAATATTTCTCTAGAAAAAAAAAGGCGGGGGTCATTTGGAAACAAGAAGAAATTGCAATCTGGTACATGCAAGCCACATACAAGTCTCTAAAGCAAAGATGAGGAAGGTCTTTTATAGAGGGAAAAAGGAAGTTGGGAGGGCTGTACTGTGGTTTCTCCTGTTGTGCTTTGCTATCTACATAGGGTGTAAGAGCTCCCCCTTCTGGCCCATCTACTTCACTTTAAATGAGGTTTCTATGAATTTTTACACATACAACACAGATAGGGCAGATGTTCAGATTGCTTTTTGCATCATGTGTTGGATTATAAATCTTTACAACTCATGAACTAACAAATCAGTATAAAAAATGATTTTTTCCATGATATTTCACTAACTTTTAAATCATCACTCTCAAAGTATCAATTTAGATGTAACTCTAATAAAATGGTTGTTAGGTCCTTTCTATTTTTCTGCAGTCTCTGATTATTATTTTAGTGGATAAAGTGGGATTTGAAAAAGATGGTTCCAGTAAGATGTTCAGGTAGGCTAATTAAGCTTCTTTCAACGTTTTCCCTTTTCTTTCTATTCTACTTCTGACCTTTCACACAGCTCCTTCCTTGAAATATAATTATAATTTAAAATATAAATATAAATATAATTTATCTCATTTATCTGTACTTTGGAAAACTGATAAAGTCATTTCGGTTTACAGTAATGCTACCTGAGAGAGATTAGTTTGTATCACACCTCCATCTACTGCTTGAGGCTGGCCCCACACCTAGCCAATCAAGGCAAAAGAGTTCACACTCTTCATTATTCGAAAGTATCAGATGAGCTGCACTGTCACTTGAAACCAGAAGTTTCTACTTAAAACTCAAATTATTCAAGTAGGTCATAAATAACAGGGTGGGGGAGGTGTTCCTAGGCCAGATGTTTAGAATTATAAAGGGAAATTTTAATAACTAAGATCCTGTGAGAATCTGAAGCTACGATTCTGCTTATATGTATAGGCATGTAAGGTTTTTTCTCACCTTAGAGATTCAGGTGTGAAGCACCTAAGTTAGTGTATGACTGTGTACATATGTGTACCTGTGTGTAAGTGTATGGAGCTGTGCATATATTGTGTGTATGCCTCAATATGTGCATAAATTTGGGAGTCTTTCAATATTCATTTACTTTAGCTTTAAAGATGATATCAGGAAGCCAGAGTCCTGTGCCTGGTGCAATTCTGTCTAGTAGCCTCCTTTGCCCCAAGATTACCTAGATATCCATTTAGATTGTTCCCTAGAGGAGCCGAATAGTGGGAATGTATATGGTTTTTGCCTCACAGGCTATGTTAAAGTCTCTGCTACTTAATGGTCATATAATCTTGGACAGATTCCTTAGCCTCATTAAAATTGATTTTCCTAATTTGAAAAACAGAAGACATGTAACGAGAAGCTTGTTGTGAGTGCTGCATACAAAGTATAAACTAGCACAATGTCTGGCATATATTAGGTGCTAATAAATGTTAATTATTGTTTTTGCTATAATTATTTTGCTAGTATTTGATCATTACTACTGCCATTACTTGTCTATGGTTTTGCCTTAGCTCACACCTCCAAAATTACAATTCTTTACTATTCATTAATAAACATATTTTTGTTGGTAAAATAACATTTTTAAGGGCAACATTGTGCTAAAACATAAAAATTTTCCAATGCCACACATTTATGATTAAAGCTTGTCTAATGTGAAAGTTTTTCTTTGCTAAAATGCTAGTAGAAAGACAAACTTAGGGAGTACATATTTTACATATCAGCAGGCCTACCCTACGTGAAACTGAGGATGTTAGCATCTTACCCATTTCAAGTTTTTCTGTGATTAGACATAGTTAACCACTTATACACATAATGGAAAAGGAAGAAAATACTGACCAAAAAAAAGTTAAAAAAGGGGGATTTGAATTTAGGAAGATACATTCTTTGTTGTTGCTGTTTTTCATTTCTACAGTCTCATACTATTAATTTATTGCTGAAGAGTTACCGTAAATATTGGGAGAGTTAGTTCTCCCTCTATAGACCTTGTTCTCTCCCCATTCCAATAAAGTGTTTTCTTCTAGTTGTATTGTTTTGGTGTATGCTTGGGATATGGTTGCAGCCAATACAATAGCATATACTACTCATTGTTGTTACAAAGACAAAAGAAGCTTAGCACTGTTTCTTTTTGCATTCTGACACAAAGTGAGAAACTAGCATTAAAATCTGACTTTCATAGGTGAATTTAATAAGGGCGGAGAGGAGATATAGACTGTGTTTTGTTATCAATTTCCATGAAATGAAAGAGAGCACCTTTTGTCATTTTCTGCTCTGTGTTGTGTTTAGGTGACAACATCTTTGATAAAGGTTTTATGGTTCTTCTTACCTGAGTTTACTCTTTTTTAATGTTAAGGAGACTATTTTACCAATATGTTAAAATATTTATTATTCTTGGTTTGCACAGTTCTGCTGCAGTAAAAAAAAAAAATAGACAAAGTTGATGACAATGTCAAATACCCTGGCACATGTGTTTCAAACCAAGTTTTCCAAGGACTTTAGCAAGCTCAGTGTATACGTGGAGCTTATGGCTTCATGCCAGGGTGCAGCTGTTCATTCCATGCTGACTCTACCTCTAATGATGCCAGGGATATTCCTATGATTTTGAGTTGTGTGGTAAGGCTTAAGTCAGCTGTGAATGTATTTTTTGGGTCTTTGGGGTTACCACACTTGAGAATGGCTAGAGTAAGGAAGCCTAAAGCTAGGAGTTGAACGCTGCTAACTTGTTTTCAAACTCTATCAACAAAGTCACAGCCTCACCACTGGTCGTTGCACAGGCTTGAGTGTGCCATGGTGTGGCTGGAGCCTGGATCCAAACCTCTAGTCAGCATTGGCCAAGAGAGATTGCTAGAGATTGGGGCAGGATGGGCTCCGAGGAAGCTTCTGACAGCAGCTCTCCCTGAGGCTGTGCTTGCTACTTCCATGTGGAAAGATACTTAAGAGGGAAAGGGAAGGAAACTCCTGATATCTCTCACTATCTCTTATCCTCTTACCTCCTTCAATTGTCTGTTCTGAGAACTGAAATACGTAGAGATGTGCCTTAAACAATTTCTTCTTTTACTTTGATCTATTAAAGAATAGGAGAGAGGTTGCAGTGATGGGTAGTAGGAAGTGTGGAATGAGAAAAAGTCAATCTTTGTTGTAGCCCTACTAGTTGTCGGACATTTTGCATACATTCTTATTTAGGTTTTTTGTGATTCACATAAGATAAGCATGATTTCAATCATCCATGCATCCACATTTATTGAGTGCCTATCATGTACCAGGCACCATTCTAAGGCCTAATTATTAATATCTCTACCTTAAAATGAGAAAATATCTGAGAGAAGTGAAGTAAGTTGCTCAAAATTGCACAACTAACAAGTTGAGAAACAGAATTCAAATCTAGGACAGTTCGTCCAAGTGACCTCTGAGGATTTACTCCCTTTAGGTGAGAGGTAGTAATTATGTAGAAATTTAATAAAAATTTTAATTTGCATAAAAACCCTTGCTAGCTGTACCAGTTTATCCTGAATTATTAAATCTGAAAGTTTTATCTCAACATAGTTTGTGTGGGATCAAAACTGAAATGTGTGGAGACCATGATCGCTTTATTTTACTTCTTTGTTTTCAGTTTCTTTCCACATCACCTCCATTCTTCTGACCCCAGGTACCCTCACCCTTCACCGCCACCTTTCTACTATCCATTTTACCCATGTGAACAACTGACAAATTCTTAAAGAGGTGTATGTAGAGTGCTCTGTAAGCTCAGCTTCAAGAACCCCTTCCAATCATATTTTTAACCCATAAGCCTTTCTTAAGTAAAAATTTGGAGTTTATACTGTTAGTTCATTTGGGCTGCTTCACTAAATCAAGTTCCATGTTGAAAATTCCATTTAGAACCAAGATAATTTGTAATTTGTTAAAATAACTTTTAATTTTTCTGCAAATAATTTGTAAGTCATAGTTTGTTATACATTAGAATGGTCCTTCTACTGACACTTCTTATCTGCAATAATAATACTTGCTATGATTTGTGACATGATGTGTAGAGACATTAGAGAGTTTTTCTGCTTATTCTGTAAAAGAAACCATAAGATGTTTCATTCGGTGTTTTTAAATTTTTAAATTTAAACTCATCATGCATTCAGTTTGTTTTGGATTTCATTTAATGACTGCTCTTTCTATTTTAAAACCATTTGCCATGATTTTTTAATGGGTTATTTATTCAGGATTTAGAATTGACCTATCGCTTAGGGATATTGAATGACACAATAATGAAAGTCAATCCTTCAAAATGGTAACTTTAAAAAATTCCTTTTATAATTTAATGCGAGTTTCTCAAGTATTCTGTTTTATTTTAATGGACAGACATATGAAGAGCAGATATGGTAATGTAATTCACAACCAGTTCTTTCATTATGAATTGAATGAATTTTTTATAGCTTTCAGAAATGAAAGCTATATGAGACACTTATAATGGTAAGAAAACGAATGAAAAATCAGTCTTTTTAAAGTAATGAAGCAATGCAGGAATAGAACAAAACAATATTATAATGAAGTTGAGAAGATTTCTTAACTTCTTACATACAAATGTTCAAGTTGTTGGTCTGTTAAATATGAGAAAATGCTGTGTAAAAGATCACTGGTTCATAAAACAATAAAAGGCAGGTACTTCGGAGATGCTCTTAAATGTATGATTATCCACAGGCCATTTTTGTTTGTTTGTTTTTTGTGTTTTGTTTTTTGTATTAAGTATCAGATTTTGAGAAGTTAGCTTCGGAGAAAATGAAGACCTTATGGCACTCAGGCGATATGCATCCCATGAGGAAAGCATGATAGGAATTTTTTTTCTCCCAGAATTGAATTGCTGCTTTTTCAGTGAGACTTGCTTCTGTTGCTGCTTGAGTAAGAACCTACAGTCTCTGTCTTTGTGAGGCTATTAATTAAATTAGTTTTGGTGCCTCCAAAAATGCATATTTCCTGCCTGTGTCTTCTGGCTTTATCCACACAAATGCCAGCAATCACTATCTGGCTGCTGAATTTAGTCTCTTTTAATTTCAGTAAAAGAAACATATTCCTGCCTTCTCTGCAGTCTTGAGACAGCTCTCTTTATTTTGGCAAAATAATGGATTTTTAATAAGTAACAGCTAATAATAACAAGTCATTAGTGATATTGCCTTTAGCATTTGTGCTATAAACCATTCCAAGGGTCAAGATTTTTTGTTCACATCATCAAGATGGATTTCTTTTTTGTTCTTTCTGTCCATCAAGATAGGAAGATCTCTGTAAAGTGCCTTTATGTCCAGGCCACCCTTGCACTGAAGACACAGCCCTCTGGAGCCCGGCTTCATGTAGTGTCTTCTCTTCAATTCTCATTTTATAGGAACTAGGATTAGTCTTTGGTCCACTGTTCCTATGATAGAACCAAAGCGGAAGCTCGGGGTCATCAGGAGTCAGTAGGGGCCTGCAGGCAAAAACTAAGTTTTGAGTACTCACTTATCTCTATGAATTCCATCTCTCATTTCATTCTTGTCCCCTGACTTGTGTTGTTGGTGGTGGTAGGGAGATTGAGCCATTTTATTTAGGGGTTTCTGGGAAGCATCAAAGGGCTGGGAGGACAAAGAGATATAGTTTCATCTGGGCTCAGGGCCCAGATCTTCAGAGCACTGGCTCTCCTGGAACCACTGGCGTAATAAACCTGAGTTCTCCAACTCAGCAATTTGTAACCATGAGTTATGTGTGGAAACTAGTTTGGATGTACAGGGGTCTCTGTCACTGCAGTACACAGCTGTAATAGTGGGGAGGTCCAGGGTACCTTCTGAAATGAAGGCCATCCTACCCCATAGGTGGGTCACTCATGCCCACAAAGAGTATGAAGTTTTCTTGGGGTCAACTTGACCCTGTAATCCCCTGGGAAACCCTTCTTAAAAATTTTTAACATATAGTTTAAGACAGTTGGCTTAGAGGAACCTCTACCCACATAGCCTTAGGGAGCTTCCTAATGGAGAGAGGGAAATAGACCTAAAATCTCAAGAAAATAATTTGATAGAGGGCCCCTATGTCAAAAGGGCTGTTTAGAGATAGACAATTCTTAAGCTGAATCAGCAGTTAATTGCCACACCCCTCATCCTGTGTACTCACCCTGTTTTGGTGACGCAAAAACCAACAAGGGTGGGTGCCTTCTCCAGAGAGGAGACCATTCAAGTGCTCCTCTGGCCATGTCCCAGAAGAGCTTAGGTGACACTTGGCCATAGTGGACTCAGCTTTGTGACTTACGTTTGGACACTAAACTAATGCTTCCATAGACCGTATGCCATACATCATCACAAAATCGCAGATGAGCCAACTCGAACACCATAACCTTTAGGGGACCTTATGGGTACCCAGCCATGGAGCCACAAATTTGTGCCTGACTGAGTCAAGCTGTCCAGGCTGCTCATTTACTCACTCATTCACACACCAAGTTAAAACATTGCCTCCCCACCCCACCTTTTTGGAAGACCCTGACTTTTGTCCTCTAACTGAAGACTTTAAGAGGTGATCAAGCTCTTCTCCTGTCTGTAAACAGGACCTGCTTAGAGTGTGGAGCCCCGGGGCTTTACTTTATCTTGTGTCCATTCCTAGTGAGTTTGTCCATTCCTCCTTTGAGTCCAGTCAGGTCTCAGCCATACAGAGAGTCAGAGTGCTGGACTGAAAGAGAATCTGGAATACCATTAGGTGATATGGCTCCTCTTTGGACTTGAAGTGTCTCCTCCCTGGCCTAGCCAAGCCACAGGTCTGGTGGCTCAAAGGGCCAGTGTGGTTAAAATCTCACTAGGGCTTCCAGAAATGTTGCATAAATGTTGTAAAATCAGACCGGCAAGAAACCAGGCACCACTCAGAGAGTTGGAGAACTCAGGTTTATTACGCCAGGGGTCCCAGAAGAGCTAGCACTCTGAAGATCTGGACCCCAAGTTCAGATGCAGCTTTGCTTTTATAAGGCTTATCCATGTAGTT
The DNA here is from genome assembly GCA_030015415.1 of Cynopterus sphinx. NCBI lineage: Eukaryota > Metazoa > Chordata > Mammalia > Chiroptera > Pteropodidae > Cynopterus > Cynopterus sphinx. The sequence continues at coordinate 33,601,396 of CM057387.1, read as the reverse complement.
ACAATTAGCCAGTTAGTATGGGTAGATTGGTTATTTGTCCTCAGACAGTTATAAAGAGTTACAAAAAATGGGAGTTGCTACAGGTTACAGGCAGTTACAAAAATTTACAAAGCATCAGATTTTCAGACAGGAACTCAGACAATACATCTGTTATCTAGACAAAACAAGAAAAAGGGAGGATGAGTCTTTAATTAATTTTGAGGTCACCCTGCCCTTTCACCTATGCAACAAGTGTATCTGCAGAAGCAGAATAAAGAGCTGATTATAAGGTTAGCCATTTGAATGAAAAATTCCTCTTCAATCTGATGTCCTCAGCCCAGCCAGGCTCTTCCCAGCTTTATAGTTGATAAAAGACCCTATTTCTTAATTTCTTACCAGCTCTGGGAGGAATCTGATTAATACTTATTTTTCATAAATTTTATTTATTTTTAGTAGATATGATATCTGGAGTATCTGTAATGTCATATTGATAAAAACAGAAGCCGAAGCTCATTTTGTTAGTGCACATTGTAGATAATTTCTGTAGATGATTTGAATGGTGGTCTAGTTATCCCTTCTTGGGATAGAACAGGGAAAAGTACTTGAGAACAAAATGTATATTTATATTCTAATGACTTATTTAGCCTTAATAGTAATAAGTTGTAGAAATTTGAGAGCAAATGTACTTCAGCCAAAAACAATAAATAACTAAACGTTAGGGGAAAGAATCTTCATTTTATGTAGATGATGAAAACCTTTCATTAGATCCTTCTTTGATGTTTCTTTTGGCATTTTTATCCAAGTGTGGTTTGAATTTGTCACATGCATGAATTGCTATAAATTTTTTCTTATCTTTCTTTACACCAGATTTTCTCTATTTGGTGCCCACTCTTATTTTTTCCAAATCTTTAACTTCCCTTTAGTTGATTTTGCTTAAATTAGTTTCTCAATCTGTTTCCTTCTTTCTGTCTATAGTTCTTCCAATTTTCTTCTTACTCAGTGACACACTATACAGACATCTTCCTCACTTATTTGTCATTCTTTTCCCTCACCTTATCACCACCACTTTTGTACTACTTTCCTTGGTGTATCATCTCAATTAAAAAAAGACAGGCAACATATGATGAATCTTGGAAACCTGAAAAGATTAAAAAGCATGCTAAATAATAGTTATTTTTTAAATGAAGGATGCCTGATAAAAGCAAAGATCTCTCGGGCTGCACCAAAATGAATGCAATCAATAGTATCCTCCATGGTTATTTCAATGTGAAAGTGACAAAAACAAAGATCTCAAGCAATCTCAGTGAGAAAATAGTTCATGGAATAAAATAGATTTTTGTGGATCCATGCTGGGAACTGAAGTTAAAAATGGCTAGGTCAATATCTGTTGTCTCCTTAAAAGTAAATGCACTTCTAAGAGTAAAATGCAATTTTAAAAAAAAGTTACGGAATGTTCTGTATGAACATTTACATGTTCATGGTACTTTTCAGGTCATCACCTGTATTAACACATTTAATCCTCACAAACCCCACCCCCCATATGATAAATTATTTTTCTCTCCATTTTTCAAGTGGGGAAACTAAGACCTGTTAGCCAACTTTCCCAGGATCATGTGGCTGGTAGGTGGAAGTATCAATATTTAAAAAACACATATTCCTGAATCAGATCTGATCTCTTAACCAAAATGCTGCCTCAACCTCACACCAAAGGTAGAAAAGGAAATGTCATTATATGTGATTACAGTGCTCTTTTACGCTTTTCTAAAGATTCCTTAGACGTCATATTCAAATTTAAATAGATTTTTGAGAAAATTTTGTCAATCTTCATTTCATAGACAAGGAACACAATTCTTATAGAATAGAAGGAATTAGCTCAAGACTGCCATTTGTCTTTGTGGGATTACAACCTCAAATCACTCTGATGACAAAACCTTGACTCTTTTAGTTTCATTTTATCCTCTGTTCCTTCCCACAAAACATCTTCACCATTAATTTCCCACAACACTAGAAAGCCCAACACCAAGAATTAATTTGAATAAAGGTACTGTGTATTCAGAAATCTCAACTAATATCTGGATATGTTGCCCCCAAGGGAATAATAGCATAATAGTTGTTTTTCTCTGGGTTTGCGTTTGTAGTTCCACCAGAGGGCTTCTCTATTTTCCAGGAGGAAAAAGCAGAGGAATATTCTCTGGGCACATTCTGTCCCCCTCACTCACAGATTTTTTCCTTGGAAAAAAATGTATCTGTAGTTTCTCTCTCCATGAGCAAGCTATTTATATTACAAAATTGTTCTTGAGCTTTCAGAACATCCGATTTAGAGAACAGTGGCATCTTCAAAGCAGGTATTGTACTAGTTGCTGTTGTTTACATCAACTAGTTGTTGTTGTTTTCAGCAACTATACAGGTAAAGGGACAGCCTATTCAGTCTCTCTTCATGACTCCATGGGGAGATGGCATATTCATGTTCAGAGAAAACTCTTTGAAATGAGTCCACAAAGAATACTTTCCTCTGAGGACGTGGACCCCTGTAAACTGAAGGGGGGAACTGAAAGTTGTGAAGCAAGTGATATTTTCCAATGATCTTCTCTGGCCCCTCACACTTTCCAAACTTTGCCACACCTCCAAAGTTATCTCTTTTTTTTAATTGCAACTGAAGATTGCAGCCATGTATCTAATAAAAACCAATACTGTCAGAAAGAGAACTGCTCACTATGGATTTGAGGCTTTTTTGTTAGGCTTTTTGGACAGGCAAGGGCATTTCATGATCAACAAAATGTTGACCAACAAAATGTCTTGACAAATAATGCTGACGTGTACAAAAGAAACTCATCACAGTCAAGACCATAGAGGGGAGATTCTACTTTACTAAATCCACATTAAGGAATTTGCATCCTATGCTCATTTTCCTTGAACCACTAAAGCGGAATCATTTACGTGGTGAGCAAAGGGCTGGCTTAAACAATGCATTCCTTCAGAACCAGGAGCGCTCACAACACTGCCGAAAAAATATATATTGACTCAATTTTTTTGCAGATTTCAGCTGGGTGAGATTCCTTCATAATCAAAATGTAAGTGAATCGTTAACCTCACTCCACTCTACAGATGAATGTGAATTATTCTCTGCTAAGAGAAAATGGTTAAACTTAAATTATTGTAATTTGACACTCATCTTTCACAGCCATTCTTCAGGGAGAACAGGGAGACCAAGGGATCTCTGCTTCCATGGGGGAGTAGCATGAAATGAGGCAAGTAGGCGCAGGCACTGAGCTCTGTGTTTGTGGCTCTCCTAACAGCTCCCTCTAAGGCTGTGAAATTATGCTCAGATTCTTCCAATTTAAAGAGAAAAAAAAATCTTTTTAATTATGCTGTGTTGTTGATTCCTGTTCCTTTCTGTTGGCCAGGACAGGGTTTTTCAGTGTGTGCTCTGTTCCAGGAGAATAATTCCATGAGAAATTGCATTTATACTATATAAGCATATAACTTTTTCTAATAGTTTAAAATCACTTCTTACTTTTATTTTATTTTATTTTATTTTATTTTATTTTATTTTAGGTTCAAATCTACAGTTTAGTCTTCATCCTATGTGGCAGGAATGCTTAGGGCAATCAAAGGAATCCACTTGAAAGCAAAGAGTACAAATACACTTGCAGACAAGACTATAGTATTTCTCTCTCTCTCTCACTGGTGCTTGCTCACTCTCCCCACCCCACCCCACCCCGTGTGTGTGTGTGTGTGTGTGTGTGTGTGTGTGTGTGTGTGTGTGTGTGTGTGAGAGAGAGAGAGAGAGAGAGAGAGATTGAGGTAAAGAGAAAGTTTGCCTTTGCCAAGATGACATTCTCACTGTAGAGTGTACTTAATAAGTTCTCTTTCTTCTATTATTTCTCTTTGTTTTCCTTCATTTAAAAAAAGTTCAACATCTGCCTTTATGATGAGTCATTGCCTATAAACTATTACTTTATTTTATTATGAATTATTATACATGTTACTTAAATGGCAATAGATTTAAAAACCACTATATATAGTTAAATATGTAATTAAAATACTGCTGCATAATCAAGAATCTAAAGACTTTTTTTTTTTCCAACATAAGAGAAACATTGAATGTTTTGAAAATTCTTGGTCTAAAATTCATATAACTGTAGCTTTGGGCTCATAATCCCTGGTTTTAGAAACCTTTTGCACTGCTCTGCTTTATTTTCATGATCTTTTACCAATTCGTTCTCCATCAAGCCAACCTCTTATTTTAATGGGTTTTCCAGAGGGAACTTGCTGTAACAGAGGCAACCCATTGTTGGACATGATTTCAGATGGCAACTTCACAGTATTGGTGGAATTTATATTGTTACTTAATTGAACAAGAATAGTCAATTTAACAAGGAATTTTTTATATAATTTTATTTTAATCTGGCAAAACTAGAATGACTCATCACCAAAGTTTTACGTAAATATTAAACTAAAAGAGACAGAAGGAGTCAAAGGAGGTGTGGATTCTAGTTTTGCCAAGATGATGAAATAACACAAGTTTCAGGCTCCATTCTTCAAAATGAACCCTGGGGGGATTATAGAAACAAAAGAACTGTGGATTTAAGGAGCTAACAAAGGAGAAACCCAACCCCACTGTACCTCACCTTCCCCACCATTCCTCACCCTTCCTCCCAGATGGAAGACCATCTGAGTACTGGTTTGCACAGGATAGTAGCAGCCTGGGGCAGAGGAAGGCCAGAGGCAGCAAATGAAAGAGTGGGTTGGAGCAGTGGTTCTCCTCTCCCAATGTAGTTCTCAGACCCATAACATCAGTGTCACCTCAGAACTCATTAGGAAGGCAAATTATTAGCTTATCCCAGACATACTAACTCAGAAATTTGGGGTATGGCTTAGCACTCTGTTTGAACAAGCCATCTTGGTAATTCTGATACATGCTAAATTTTGACATTCAATTTTTAGTTTAAACTTATGCTTCTGTGACTATATTCATGAACACACAGACATACACGCATATTTATAGCACACTTTCTGCCTACATACTTGGAAAATAAATTAAGAGAATGCATAATTTTTTACTAATACTGAGTTATTTTTCTCATAATGAAGATTAATTTATCAAGTGATTATTGTATGCTAAACACTGTACACATTAAACAATTTTATAATCCTAACCCTTATTAGAAAGTATATACATTCTAGATTTGACGTTCATGACATTAGAGATGTTAGGTTGTTGATTTAAAGTCTCAAAGCTAATTAAGTGGCAGAGTCAATTCAAATTGATACTGTTTCCAAATGCCTTCCTTGTATTTTATAACTTGGCCCTCAAGCTTGTTGAACATAAATATGAAAGTTTCAGGGATTAATTTTGTAAGTGAATTCAGAAACAATAAACTCAAAAAGGTAAGATATGGAAGTTTATTTGGGTGCCTGTTTCTAACATTGGCAGTTTAGGGTAAGTCTACAAACAGAGGCCCTCAAGAGGATGGTTTCATGAATGGAGCCATGCAAACCTGGAGAATGCTTGGAGCCATTCATCTAGGGAATCTGGGTGCTGGGCACGTGAATTGGCAGGGAGGGATGGGGACAGGCTTCAGGTAATATGTCCACTTGGCTCATGGATTCCTTACCTTGCAGAGAATGCTGCAGCCAGAGAAGGGCTGGAGTGGGTCCTGGCTCCACTTGCCAGGATAATAGTGGTAGGTATTTAAGTGCCAAATTTTCACTAAATAAAAAGAAATGAGATTTTTAAAATTTTATATTATTTTCAGGTATACAGTACATTTATTTATATAGTTTATGTATTGATCCACTCAATTACTCTAGCACCCATCTGGCTCAGCACAATAGCTATTACAATGTTATAGACTCTATTCCCTATGCCATACTCTATGTCCCCATGACTATTTTCTAACATATAATTTACACTTCTTTATGCCTTCACCTTTTTCACCGAACTCCCCATTTCCCTCCCCTCTGACAATCACCAGATTGTCCTCTGTATCTGTTAGTCTGTGGAAATGAGATTTCTAATACTAGATGAAAAGGCAACTAAATGAGACCTAGAATATTTTACTTTGAAGAAATGTTGTTTGAAAATTAGATAGAGACTGAACATTTTCCACATACAAATAATCATTAAAATAAATAATTATTTCACTAGTAATGAAAGAAATATAGATTTAAAGCAATAATAATGTCATTTTTAATCTTACAATTTAACAAGGTCTTCTTTAAAATAAGACCAAGACAAATGCTGGTGATATGGAAGTGAGGCCATCACTCAGTATAAAACTAGTTAGAGAATTATGTCATAAACTTTTTTGGAATATAACTTGGGAATTTGAACAAAATGTCTCAAAATTTTCCTATTATTTGGCCCAATAATTTCATTTATGGAGTCTTGCCTAAGAAAATAATCTGAAATGTCTAAAACCACAATATATGTACATGTACACATCACAATATTATACATGAAGGCTTAAAATTAAAGTAGCCTAGTAAGCCTAATAATTAGGGAGTAGATATATAACATTTAGTAAATACATCTAATTGATGAGTATGTAGTATTAAAATATGATTTACAAAAGTTTTTAATAGCATAGGGAAAAATAAACATCCTAAATTTAAATTCAGAAGCAATGACAGTTCCTTTGTGTGCATAATATTATGTACTCCATAAAGATATTTACAAGTAAAGATTAAGAGCAATTATACAAAAATCATAAAGAGGATAATAATTAAGATAAATCCTATAGTTGATGGTCAGTGAGGCAGATGCAGTCTTTAAGTCTGTGTTTTCCACTCTTAGGTCTCCATGAAATAAAGAGCACGTTGAGATTGTAATTTTGCAAACAACCAAAAATGAGTGCATTGTTGAACATTCAAGCTGCTTCAATCAATAAAAATAATTTTCCATAGATTTACATAGAATGATGTATGAGAAACTGATAATTTTGTATTGCCATGAAGAAAAATGGTTTCATTGATATCATAAATAGCAGGATACACTTTATTTTTATTCACATTATACCAGCATTAAGACTATTTGTGAAACTCTACATCCTTTGAATGCCAAAATATTATTTAAAAAATGGAGACAAGCTTCTGTCTTTAGTGCTATTTACATTATTTTATTCAACAAATCTTAAAGAACACACACAATAGTTCATGGATTGTATTAGGTACCTATAATGGGGTTCAGACATAAATGGCTACATATTTTAGAATTTTTTAGAATTGATATAACAAATGTAAGCATTCCTCATAGACTCTATAGTCATATTTGTTTATTCTGCAAAAATGCTTAAGTGTCCTATTTTGTGACAACAAAAAATAATCAAGTGTAAACCACTGAAGCATCATGGAGGCAACAGAGAGGTTGTTTTTGTTGCCATACTCCAAGGAAATGGTTTAAATGTCCGTGTATTGAGCTTCAGAGAGATTGCTTGTGATGGTGATAAACTGGCTACTGAAAAAGGCAGAAAACTTTGCTTTATTACAGAGTTTGTAAATAACCTTCATTGTGATCTCTCTCAGCCTATTTGAGTAACTCCATACATCGGATCTGAAAGAATGGTAATTTCTCATTTGAGTCAGTTCTTAAAATTCAGTGTAATCTCTCTATGGAAAAGGCTGAATGACTGAAAATATATTCTCCACTATGATGAAAGCACTAAGAAATAGATACAATTAAGGCATCAAAATGAACAATTTAACATTCATTTTTTTAATATGTTACTTCACCTAGCAACAGAGAAAAGAATAGGCCTGACATTTATTTTTCAATTTAAAAACATTTTTTTTTATCAAATGATGAAAACACTTGACTTTTTATCCCTAGTATTAACATATTTTGAACAACTAGTTATAAATCAAGTACTAGTTGACTTCAGAGGAGACCCCCAGATATTTTTCCCAACAAGATGGAAAAATAATTCATATTTTTGACTGATAGTAAATACATTTACTCAGCAAAAGTATATCATATAACTGTGATTGTAGAACCAGGTATGCTTGCTACTTGTCAATTTATTATTTAGAAAAAAAAGTCTGAAATTTAAAGTGTCACAAAATAGAACAGTTGCTTTTGAAATAAAAAGTAAGCCTCGTGATTGAACTATCTCTGTGAGTTCACAAACAATACTGACAGAAAAGGACTATGAAACAAAACAAGACCTCCCTACTGTTTCCCTATTGGATTGACTTTTAAAAGTATCATAAAGGTATAATATTTGTGTCTGATTTATTATAACAAATAGTTGGAAAAGATTCATAATACCTTATTAACAACTACATGGCACAGTATGAAAAAGAAAAATACCCATCTTACTCACACACATACATACACATGGTTTAGTGGTGAACACATTTTATTAGCTGAAGTTCTATTTGAACTAACATTTTAAAACTCTTTGGTATTCATCTAACTTCACTCATTTCATTTTATTTTTAATAAACATGTATCTGCTTCTCTAAATAGGCTAAAGAAGATCACAATGAAGGTCAATTACAAACTAAATGAGGTCTTTTAAAAACATTGCTGGCAGTCAGTGTTCATCGATCAAGTACTTTGTCTTCTTTACCAGTTCTATCCTAAAAAATATTTGTTTTGGATTACATTTGGCTCCTCTAGGAAATGTAATCACTTAAAGGAATTTTAAAGAGAATGAAACAATTTGTTGTGAACTTTATCCGTAATAGGCATTGACCAAATAACATACCTTTATAAAAACTCCCATTTCTTCTGATACATTATGGAAAACTGGATCATGACTGCAATTCTTCACTTCACTCCCACCCCTCTCCCCACTGCTGCTACTTCCCAAGAAAACTCTACTTCCACATCCTTTGCCACATTACTTTGCAAGTCCCCTTCCACAGAGAGTAGAGTATATTTGCCTATCCTAGTGATGTTGGCATTGACCATGCAGCTTGTTTTGGTCAATGGAAGTGTTGAAAAGCCATCACATCTTTCTTCTTGCCCTCCTGTGCCTCAGTCATGACCATGAGACAGACATTCTTCAGTTAGTTCAGTGGTTCTAGGAAAAGAGTGAAAGAGAGGAGAAGCAGAGCTGCCCAGTCACCAGAGCTTGAAGCAGAGCCATCCCAACTGATCTGCAGATCTGGCAGAAAAAACGACTTGTTTTAAGCCACTGAATTTAGGGTAGCTTCTTACCTAACATTGTGGCAACAGCTAACGGATACACCCATCACTACCCTTGCTGATAAGTAACATGGAAGAAACTACTGCAATGTATTTTTTATTTTGGTAAGAGCTTTTAAGACTTTGTGTAAAGTATTTTAAAAAGAGTAATTTTTAGAAAACAGACACCTGGGTTCTGGTCTTTTCGTGGTGAACAAGTAAAGTGTTCTTTGACAAGTCTTTTAGTCTTCCTGTGCTTCACCTGTAAAACTGAAGAAGGTAATGCTTTGATGCCCGAAGTCTTTACATTTAGTGATATCTAGATCCAGATTTTCTGACTAAAATATACTGTCTTATGAAATGAAACTAAATCATTATTTAAAAAGAACTAACTCCAAATGTATTACTTAGTATAGTTGCAACGCAAGTTAGTTTTGTTTTGTTTTGTTTTGTTTTGTTTTGTTTTGTTTTGTTTTGTTTTGTTTTGTTTTGTTTTGTTTGAAACACAGGAGTCCTGAGGCAGGAATTAGGAGACAGTGTTGGGGGAATACCCATAGTATAAGACCAAGGCAGACACGGAACTAAGATTTAGGGAACCAACATGAAGAAAAGCACATAATTATCTGCAGTAAGATATGAGATCAGAATTGGAAAACGTTTTTTCTTTTCTTTTTCTTATTTTTATAAAGGACAATCTATTTTTATTTTTATACATTATAAAAGACAATCAATTCTTGGTTTTGATCAGTTAATGAGCACATTATAAGATCAAATTTATCTGTCATATAAATAACTTATTTATTTATTTTTATGGTGATATTGGTTAACAAAATTCAATAAGTTTCAGCTGTACACTTTAACAGTAAGGCAAATATATATATTTACACTGGGTATTTACCTCCCATAGTTAGATTTTTTTCTGTCACCACATATTTGACCACCTTTACTACATCTACCTCCTCCCCCACCTACTCTCTGGTAGGAAAACGTTTTCTGAACCTTGTGTCTAACCTTTTCTAATTCTGTGTACTTTCTTAACTCCTTTTCTCTAGTATCAGAAAAATATGTGTGAACATCTTTTGCCAAGTATGTTGTCATAGCAAAACCATCATTAGAATTGCACAGCTGGTTCCAGTATCATTTGCTCCTTCTTGTCTTTTTGGTTTTAGTTCACAAAAAAAAAAAAAATGGGCACATATATGTATGTTCAAGTCAAACAAACTTATTTATTTTGTCCACTTCCATCACCCCATACTCCAAAGGTCAGGCTAGGGGAGCTCTTAGCTGAAAGACAAGATTTACCATCTTCCCAGACTAGTGTAATAAAGATGTTTACAGATAATTTTTTATATGTATTTATTCATCATCCATTACATTTTACGGAGAATTTGAGGCAAGTAATTGCCACACAGTCAGGGAAACTGCAGGATACAGGCAGTTAGCAGGGTGGCAAACTACTGGATAAAAATAAGCAGAAAGGGACAACGGGGATTGGAAAGCAATTAACCAGTTCTGCCGCAATGATAAATCTCTGTGTTTTGCTCCTGAATTTATGGCACTAAAAAATGCTTTCTTTTTTCTTACTTAAATTTTTATCAATTCAACATGTTAATTTTTTCATATTGTAGCAATTCATATTGGTACACACCTCAGGTGCTATGTGCTTGTCCAGCATAGGTACTTCTTGCCAAGTTAGACATTTATATGAGATGCCTAATTAAAATACAGTTTAAGATCAAATTTAGATTTAGGATTTTTAAAGACTATTTGTAGCACACCACAGACATTGAACTGTATGATTTTATTTAAGATCATTTGCATGGAACAAAAGAAGGTGATCTGTGGTTACTTAATAAAAAGGCATGGACGCTAAAAGCTACTGTGTCCATTGGTGTGATTCAGGCAGAACATGAGCCGATAAACTGTTGATTTTCTAACTAGATTTTGGAATAATTTTACAGTTAGACCTACCACAGACAATTTTAAAGAAACATTCTTTTCCCCTAATTGTATGGGCAAGAGAATCCTAAAATGTTACGCCTATCACACATTCTCTGGATTAGTCTTGTGAAGTTCATGGCTTGGGACAGAAAAGTCAAATTATAAGCAGTTAAGTTATTCTAGAAACAAGCTCTAGGGAACTCTCAACATAGGACAGAGTTGGGAAATTTTCAGGACACCATGAAGTACACAGCCTTAGGAAAGGAGACACCATAGTAAAATGCTAAAAATAAGCAGTACACCACATTTCACAGATGCTCTGTGTACTTGGAGATAGGCTGAGTTCTGCTACCCAAAATGTGATTCTTATCCTAGCTCAATGTAGCTGCCCTGAACAGCACTAGTAAATAAATTAATACTGTTTTATATCTGTAAGAGTCCTTGCACATACATCATTTCAGGTTATGTGTTGTTATTTACAGGTCACAGATAAGGAAATCCGGGTTTCTTGAGGTTAAGTGCCTTTGCCAAGGTTGTATAAACACCAACTAGCATCTTGCCAGAAAAGAGCCAACCTGCCTGTGCCCAGAGAGCCTATTGTAGAAATAAGTTTTATTATCCTGTATCCTTTCTGACCTTGGCTTCTAAATATTTATCTATGTTATTTCTGGTTCTCCACACTGAATTTCCGTGATAGCTCTGCCCATTGCCCCCATGAACTGATGCTTCACCTCCTCTCCTGCTTCCCATTCCAACCTCAGCGAGTGCTAAGCTCTGGACCTTTGTGTCTATTGCAGTACTGGCTGCAAGTGCGAGAACTGAGCACTGACCTAAGTCACAACAAATCTGGTGTTTCTACTGACTTATAATACTTATCTGAGTCAACAATATAATTGCCATTACTATTTTAAATAAAAGTATAATTTTGATTCATAGATAAAGGTAAACAATTATGCACTCATATGTCATTTAAGTTTAATGTCAAGCCATTGTGTTTTCAGTCTTAGCTTTTTCTTCTTCAGAGTAATATTTTAACCGCTCTTGAAATCAAGTTGTGATCAGAGCCGAAGACTGTATTCACTTAACCATTCACGTTGTTACTGATCACAATATTTTTATTTTAGTCAGTTTCCAAAAGTTTTTATTCTTTTTTGAGGCTGCATTGTTTTTCATTGTATAGATGTGCATAATTTTATCAGTCTCCTATTACTGGATATTGAGATCATTTCCTTCTTTTTTTAACTATAAAGAATACCATACTAGAGTTCAGTTCACAAACATAAAAAAGTTCGGAAGACGGATAGTGGTAATGGTTGCAAAGCAGTAAGAGTGTGCTTTGTGCCTCAGAACTGTACACTTAAAATGGTTAATTTTAAGTTTTGTATATTTTATCACAATAAAAAAAACTGAGTACCTCTCCCCTCTAAAAAAGAATTCTGTACTGATATATCTGTAGGATAAATTTCGAGAACTAGAATTGCTGGTTCAGAGGGTATATGCATTTTTTTAGGAAATGCATTTTTTTTATTCTTAAATAGCATATGAATTATTTTATTCTTTGATGAGATGTAAATGTGTAACATATAAATTCAAAAGGAAAGCAAAAAGTTAAAAAGTAAAAATATTACTTCTTTTGATAAACAACCACTGTTAACAGGTCTTTATGTACTCTTACATGGCTATTCTATGCAAATACAATATGTATGTATATTAAAAATTAGGTAATTCCTCTTATTTGGGAACATTTATGTTTTCTTCTGCATTACACTTATGAGAGCCCAAAAGCTCTCACCAAGACATTGGTTGAGAGAGAAATAGTCAGGCTATTATATTACCATTTATGTTAAGAGCACACTTCTGTATTATATCATTGTTGAGTATCTGCCAGGTATCATAATTATTGGAGATCCTATTTTTAAAAGTTGTGTTTCTATTTTTTTTTCACTACATCTGTTTGTTAACTCTGGAGGGAAAGATGGCCATGGAGAGAAGGAACTACACCATTCTGGTCCACAGGTTTTTAAAACATAATCCAGTCTGGAACGATCATTCTCTATGAGAGAGACTAGATTACCTTACAAAATCTGCTTTTCCTTTCTTAATAAGAGAATTTAGGTTGGACCGATGATTGCATAGCTAGGAACTATATTTCATAAGCTCTCTTCTGGCATCAGCAAGTGACTAAGTATTCACTCATGGTATAAGAGTGGAAGTAACATGTGTAAACTTCTACTTTAATTGTTTACTCTGGATTTATGTTCATCCTCTCTCCATAAGCTGGCACACATATTTCCTCAAACTTTTAATATGTATACAGATTGTTTGAATGGTCCAACTATCTGTATGAACAACAAGACAGAAGGCAGTTGGCTCCCTGAACGATTGTGTGAAGCACAGATATCCCACCAACCTCCATTGCTCAACTTAGCAGTGTTACATGTGAGAGAAATAGATATCTGCCTTCTTTAGACCACTGTATTTGGGAGACCAGTTTGTTACAGATCTTATCCTGCACCTTAACTAGTATACCTCATGTCTGCTTCTCAAAAGACAACCTGAATTCCTTTGTCATCTGCTGTGTCTCAATCTTAATCTGTTTACTCATTTTGGTGGAGCACAAATGAGTGTATGGGAGATAATTTCATTTTATTTGTGCATGTTCGAAAATATCTTTATTTGACCTCTTACTGGATGAATAGACAGTTTCAATAGACATGGAATTCTACTTGGAAAATAATTTCCCTTCAGAGTTTGAAGTTATTGCCCAATTTTCTTTGTTATTCTAGAAAAAGTTTGTTTTGAATGTTTTTCTATTGAGGTTGTAGGATCTTTTTTTTTTCTGGTAAGGCTCTGAATTTTCTCAGGGTTGTATTGTGGTATGGATTTCTTTTCATCCATCGTGTTTGGCCTTCAGTGGTCCCTTTCAATCTGCTCTTTAATCCTAGAAATTTTCTTGGATTTTTAAATAATTTTCTGCCATTTTCTCAGTTCTTACCTTCTTGTATGGCTATTTTTTGAACGTTGAACTTCCTAGATTGCTCCTATTTTCTTAACTTACCTCCTTTTTACCTTTGTCTTTTTGCTCTATTTTCTGTGAGACTTCTTAAAATTAACCTTCCAATCCATCTGTTAATGTTTTTCATTTTTGCCACTGTGTTTTTAATTTTCAAGAACTACCTTTCTGTTCTTTGAATATTCCTTTCTTATTATTTCCTGACCCTATCATGGATGCCATGTCTTTGTTTATATTTGGGAAGACATCAAAAAATGGTTGTTTTCTTTTAGTTTTCTTTTTCCATGCAGTCATTGTCCTCACAGTGGCTCTTCCCTCTTATTGCTTATGATTATTTGTTTTGGTTACTATCTTCCTGTTAGAGGCTTTCCTTAGATTTTTGTAGATCCTTTCTTGTCTTCTCATAGAGTGAGAGTTTAAAAGCTCTGAGTATAGGAATGGAGCTTGCAAATTTATAATTTCACAATAGTCTGTGCTCTTGACAGATTATTAGCTGTCAACCTCCAAATGTTGTTATCTTTATATATTTCCTTTGGGGCTGATCAGGTGTCCCAGAGAAGAGTCTTCCAGTCCCCAGCCTAAAGGTTAGAAATTTGTCTGCCAGAATTCTGGGAGATGAAGCAGGTGTGAGGGTCGGTGGTGGTTCCTTTATTCAGTAGTCACTATTTATACTCAATTTAGTGCTTATGTTTTAGTAGGTTGCCAAGGCTCACTGTGTGTGGCATGCTCAGTCCAAAGAACCTTCGTTTAAAACTTTTCTGAAGGATGATCTTTTATATTGCTGTTGACATAGTGAGGGTACAGTCACTCTATGGAGTAGAGCCTGAGAGGGAATCTGGGGTTTTAAAAGATCTCAGACAACTTTTGCCTTATTCTCTTTATCTTATTCTTTCACTCACCCAGCATTCCTTTCATTCCCATTTCCAGAAATGCCAGAAGTCCCTGGTGCCAGCTTCTGAGGCTTTTGAGGATTCTCCAGCATTAAGTCAGAATGCTTCCAGCTATTCTTCACCACAGGCTTAGGAGCTTGGCTATATTAGATCTCCTAATCAGTGGCCATTCACTTATCTGTTTTTTAGTTTCAAAAATTGGTAATTGTTTTTCTCCCATCTTTGAGAAAATATGTTTTGTTTTTTGTGGGACTTTTTGTTTGTTTAAAGGTCCCAATTTGTTCTTCAGGAAAGAGTGAATTTAGATGTGCATTTTTAAACTACCTTTTTAACCTGCAATCCTGATGATTGCTTTTATTAGTCATTTATTTTTCTCTTCAACTAGCTGAGAATGTTTAAAATGATTTACATTCCCTAGTATTAAGAAAAAAACCTGTAATTTTATTGTGAAAGTGGATGGAAAGCTATATTCTCTGATTTCAGGGAATTAATTTAGACCCAAGAGAATGCTATGAATGGGGATGATAAAATCTTAATTAATCTTTGGTGATTCTCAGGATCCATTGTTTAATATTTTGTTTATTTAAAAAGATAGAACTTGCTTCAAACAGGTACTTGAGATTAAAAATTAAAAGACTGGCAGTAAACTGGCCAAGTACAGAAATTTATTATATAAAAATGATGTAAAAGATGTTAATAAAATGAATCAAAATTCAGAAAATGGGTTTGTTTACAGCATTAATACTTCTACAGGTGACAAAATTTTAATAAGCTCTAAAAATATTGGGAATTCTTTTTCTGTTCATTACTAATTGGCCTTCTAGAAGGAGTCTGCTGGTATATACCAAAATAAGAGGGAACCTGATCTATTTCTTCTACTTCTTTTGTTTAAATGTTGTGTCTGCATTAGTATTAAAGTATTGAGTTCACCCAATCAGTGGAAATAAATTTGCCAAATCCCCTTCCAGCTTTCAGAGGAGAGGTTTCCATAGCATTCAAAATGGTCTGACTTTCTGAAACCTGTTAAAACCTGAGAGGTAGGGAGGGTATAATTGTTATCACTCAGGTCTAATATAATCAGCTGCTGTACCCGCTGCCTCCTTGCCTCTCTCAGGATCAATCACATCTTCCAGGGCAGAGAGGGAGAGTGAGTGAATTAGATTCTAATTCACAAGCTAGCCCACACAAAACAAGATCATTTCTAACAGAGGAGCTGATGGGGCTTCTGACCTTTACAGGGAGTTCGCTGTTGGCATATTTAAGGTCAGCTCTGGGGGCTTGTCTCTGCACAGAGAACTCTGACATGGGATCCATCTAAAGTTTCATTCCAGGCTTGTGAAGCATCAGTGAAGTGTGGTTCATCATGATGAAACTCTTTAAAACTATATTAATGATACACATGGTAATTAATAGGACCCTCTAGAACCCATACTGTGCCCTATCAGTGCTCCTTTCCTGCTGGTGGTGCTCCTGGAAATGTGGTTACTTGGCCACTGAAGGAAGGTAAAGGATGCTTCAGAAGGGCCATCTGCCCTCTGGAGTCTCATATATTTTAATGGGAACTCAGAGAGCATAGAGAGAGAGATTACCCCACTTGGAGACGTTTTTACTCAGACCCTGTGTTTCATAAGAAATTTTTCTGATGGTTAAACTGATGAAGAGTCATACTATATTTCCTCTTAACATCAGCATTCTGACGAAGAATACAGTAACAAACAACAAAAAAAGTGAAGCCGAAGGAATGCTTTTCTTATGGAATTTCAGATGTCATTAAAAAGTCAAAGGAGTAATCTGAGGGTGGGTGGATGGTGTGATCAGAAGGGTATTCCTCATCCTCCTGAAGATCTCTAGAAGTTTCTTCTCTAGCCTCCTATAGATAAATAATACATCGAAGAATCAATTAGGTTTCCTGATAGAACACCACAAGAAGATATGGTGACTTCATGAAAGTGCATAAATGTGAACTTTTATTCCTCCCAGCATTTTTGCCTTGACGAGCAACTCTAGATTTTTCAGAATAAATTAAGTTGATAGCAGAATAAGTGAGCCAGGCAGCTGCACTTCAAATAAAATAAAAATCATAAGTCAGTATATTCTGCCTTCATTCTAACACTCAAAACTCTTGTCCCTTTACATTAATAACAGCAATTCTTAGAAGCCAGCACTATATAGACAAAATGCTGCTCACGAACCAATTCTTTGTAGAGAGATAATGTGAACTGATTTCCTACAATATATGAGTGTTAATAGAACTTGAAGATCCTCTATTACAGTAAGATTTGGTTTGAAATATATTTAAGAATACAACTTGAAAAACTCTTAATTCTACATATAGGGCCATAGAGTCTCAGAGATGGGAAGTAATTTATCTAAACTCATAAAATATATTAGCAGCAGAGTATGGATTAGATTTTCTTTCCCAGTCAGTGTTCCTTCCATTGCACTCTCCTGCTACCTCTGTTTAGCACATTGTTTGTTAATTGAATGTGACTCAAGTAATAAATTTTGCAAAGAAGAAAGAGAGAGAGAGAGGGAGGGAGTGGGAGGAGGAAGGAGGGAGGGAAGGAGTGGAAGAGGGAGAGGGAAAAGGAGAGAGAGAGGAGGAACCTTAAAATCATTAATTAAGCAAGTCATGAAGATTCAAAATATTAAACCTTGGAAAATTCTATGTCCTCTAACATTTTATCTTCAATAATTTCAAAACTGTAGACAGGTTGAAGGAATAATACAAAAAATACCTCCTATGTCCCTCACTTACATTCGCTCATTGTTAACATTTTGTTTCATTTGCTTTCTCTTTTTCTATAAACATATGTACATTTAATGAAGTAATTGAACAGAAATTGCAGACCTCATGACACTTAACTTCTAAGTGTTTTTCAAGAATATTTTCTTACATTACCAAATGCATTAATGAAATTAAACATTGATACAATAATATCTACTAACAAAGTATAGTTTACATTAAAATTAAACTAGTCTGCAGTCATATCACCCTGAACAAGCACAATCCCATCTGATCTTGGATGCTAAGCAGGGTTGGGCCTGGTTAGTACTTGGATGGGAGACCGCCTAGGAAGACCAGGTGCTGTAGGTATAAAAATTTTTTAAATAAGAGATTATAAACTGAGAAGGTCCTTGCAATCTGTGAGGTCAACAAAGGGTTGCATTGCCTAAAAAACATTAAATTAAATTAAGTTAAATTAAATTAAAATAAATTAAATTTATGTAGGGTATGTCCCCTGCTTTTGCTTTATTTCCATGACAATGACTACTATAAAGAGATCAGATTGGTGCTTTTTTTTTTAATTCAGTTTATTGGGGTAACATTGGTTAATACGATTATATAATTTTCTGGTGTACATTATAATTTGACATCTGTATATTCTACTGTGTGTTTACCACCCAAAGTCCAGTTTCCTTCAGCTACCATATATTTGATACCATTTGCCCACTTCATCCTCTTCTATAACCCTAAATTTGACCCCCTTTACCCTGTCTACCTCCCTCCTCCTCCCCAACCCCCAACCCTCTGGTACTCACTACTCTATAGTTCATGTCCATGAGTCTGTTTTTGTTTGTCCTGTCCATTTGTTGCTTTTAGATTTATATGCTATATATGTGATTTCATGTGATTTTCAACTTTTTCTGTCTGGCTTATGTCACTTAGCATGATTATCTTGAGGTCCATCCATGTTGCTGAAAATGGCAGTATTTCATCTCTTCTTATGGCTGAGTAATGTTCCATTGTATATATGCACCCAGCTTCTTTAGCCAATCATTTATCCTAGGACAGACACTTCATTTGCTTTCATATCCTGGCCACTGTGAATAATGCTGCTATGAACATTGATGTGAAAATATCTTTTCAGATATGAGTTTTCAAGTCTCTGGGGTAAATACACAGTAGAGGGACTGTTAGATTATATGGTAGATCAATTCTTAGTTTTCTGAGGAAGTTCCATACTATTTCCATAGTGGCTGTACCAATTTGCAGTCCCACCAGCAGTGTATGAAGGTTTCTTTTTCTCCAGCATTTGTTATTACTTGACCTGTTGATTTATAGCTATTCTAACAGGTGTGAGATGGTATATCATTGTGGTTTTGAATTGCATTTCCCTAATAGCTAGTGATGTTGAGCATCTTTTTATATAATAGTTGGCCATTTGTCTGTCCTCTAGGGAGAAGTGTCTGTTCGGGTCCTCTGCCCATTTTTTGATTGGATTGTTTGGTTTTTGTTGTTATTGAGTTGTATGAGTTCTTTGTATATTTTGAATATTGCGTCCTTATTGGAGGTGTTGCTTGCAAATATGTTTTCCCATTCAGATGGTTGTCTCTTTACTTTATTGACAGTTTCTTTTGCTGAGCAGAAGCTTTTTAGTTTGATATAGTCCCATTCATTTATTTTAGCTTTTACTTCCCTTACTTTTGAGGTCAAATTCACAAACTCCTCTTAAGTCCAAGATCCCTGAGTTTCATTCCTATGTTTTCTTCTATGCATTTTATTGTTTCAGGTCTCATATTCAGGTCCTAATTCATTGTGAGTTAATTTTGGTGTGTAGTGATAAAAAGTAGTCTAGTTTCATTCTATTGTAGGTGGCTTTCCAGTTTTCCCAGCAGCATTTGTTGAAGAGGCTTTCCTTTCTCCACTGCATGTTTTTTGGCTTTTTGTTGAAAACTATTTGCCCATGGAAATATGGGTTTATTTTGGACTCTCGATTCTGTTCTACTGGTCCATGTGTGTGTTTTGCTGCAAATACCATACTGTTTTGATTACTGTCACTTTGTAGTATAATTTGAAGTCAGGCAGAGTGATGCCTCCAGCCTTGTTCTTTTTTTTTTTTTTTCCAGGATGGCTTTGGCAATTCAGGATCTTTTGTGCTTCCATACAAATCTGATTATTTTTTGTTCCATTTCCTTTTTTAAAAAGCCATTTGGATTTTGATGGGGATTGTAATCAATCTGTATAATGCTTTAAGTAATATGGTCATTTTAATTATGTTGATTCTTTCAATCCAAGAACACGAATATCTTTCCATTTCTTTGTATCTTCTTTGATTTTTTTAATAGGGTCTTGTAGTTTTCATTATATAGGTCCTTCACATGTTTCAACAATTTATTCCTAGGTATTTTATTATTTATGTTGCAATTGCTAAAAGAATTATTTTTTCTACTTTTTCTGACACTTCATTATTAGAGTATAGGAACACTATGGACTTTTGAACATTAGTTTTGTATCCAGAAACTTTACTGTATTTGCTTATTGTTTCTAGTAGTGTTCTTGTGGAATCTATAGGGTTTTCTATATAGAGAATCACATCATCCAAAACTAGGGAGTTTGACTTCTTCATTACCTATTTCTATGCCTTTTATATATCTTTCTCTTGCCTGATTGCACTCACCAGGACCTCCAATGTTATACTGAATAACTGTTGATAGTGGACAGCCTTGACTTGTTCCTGATCTTAGAGGGTAGGTTTTAGTTTTTCACCATTAAGCATATTGTTGGTTGAGGGTTTGTCGAATACAGCCTTGATTATGTTAAAGTACTTTCTTTCTATACCGATTTTGTTAAGTGTTTTGATCATAATAGGATGCTGTATCTTGTCAAAGGCTTTTACTGCATCTATTGATATGATCATATGAATTCTTATTTTTTATTTTGTTCATGTGGTGCATCACATTAATCACTTTGCATATGTTGAACCATCCCTGTGCCCCTGGGATGAAGCCTACTTGATCTTTGTAATATGTTGCTGTATTTGGTTCACTAGTATCTTATTTAGGATTTCTGCATCTGTTCATGAGAGATATTGGTCTGTAGTTTTATTTCTTTGTGTTATCCTTACCAAGATTTGGTATCAAAGTAATATTGGCCTCATAAAATGAGTTGGAAAGTATTGCCTCCTCTTCAATTTTTTGGAAGAGTTTGAAGAGAATAGGCATTAAGTCTTCTTTGAATGCTCGGTAGAATTCATTGGTGAAGCCATCTGGTCCTGAACTTTTACTTTTTTGTAGATTATTGATGATTCTTTAAATTTCTACACTGCCAACTGATCTATTTAGATTTTTCAGTTCTTATTTCAATCAAGGAAGATTGTATTTTTGTAAGTACTAGTCCATTTCTTCTAGGTTATTAAATTTGGTGTTATATACTTTTTCGTAGTATTCTTGTAAGATCCTGTGTATTTCTGTGTTGTCAGTCTTAATTTCCCCTCTTTCCTTCCTGATTTTGTTTATTTGTATCCTTTCTCTTTAGTGAGTCTAGCTAGCCAAGGGGTTGTCAATTTTATTAACTTTCTCAAATAATCAGCTCTTTATTGCATTTATTGCATTTTTTGTTTTCAATTTCATTGATTCCTGCTCTAATTTTGATTATCTCTTTCCTTCTGCTGACTTTAGGCTTCATTTGTTCTTTTTTTCTAGTTTTTAAGATGAAGAATTAGGTTGTTTATTTGGGATCATTCTTATTTTTGGAGATAAGCCTATAATGATATGAACTTTCCTCTTAGGACCGTTTTTGCTATGTCCCAAAAGTTTTGATATGTTGTACTATCATTATCATTCATTTCTATGTATCTCTTGATCTCTTTTTTTAATTCTTCTCTGACCCAATTATTCTTCAGTGGTATGTTGTTTAATCTCCTTGTATTTGTGGTTCTTCCTGATTTCTTTTTGCAGTTGAGATCTAGCTTCAAAGCATTGTAATCAGAGAATATGGTTGGTATGATTTCAACCCTCTTATATTTGTTGAGGGTACTCTGTGTCCCAGTGTGTTCCAATATGTGGTCGATTCTTGAGAATATTCCATGTGTACTAGGAAAGAATGTATAAGCAGCTGTTTGGGGATGAAAGACTCTGTAAATGTCAACTATGTCCAGTTGGTCTAATGTGTCATTTAAAGATGTGATTTCCTTATTGATTTTCTGTTTGAATGATCTGTCCATATCCAACAGTGGGGTATTTAGGTCTCCTACTATAATAATATTTTGGTCTGTTTCTCCCTTTAGTTCTGTTAATAATTGCTTTACGTATTTTGGGGCTCCCTGATTGGGAGCATAGACATGAATAAGTGTTATGTCTTCATGGAGCATGATTCCCTTTATCATTATGAAGTGTCCCTCAATATCTTTCCTTACCTTTTTTATTTTGTAGTCTACTTCATCCAATATTAATACCACTACTCCAAATATCATTTGCTTGAAATATCATTTTCCACCCTTTCACTTTGAGTCTATATGTGTCTTTGGAACTGCAATGTGTCTCCTGGAGGCAGCATATGGTTGGGTTTTGTTTCTTGATCTATTCTGCAACTCTGTGCCTTTTCATTGGTGAGTTCAGTCCATTTATATTTAAGGTGATTATTGAAATATGAGATCTTCTTATAGCCATTTTATCTTTTACTTTCTGGTAGCTCGATGTTTCCATTGCTTCCTTGTCCTTGTGCTTCTGTTTTCTTTATTTCTGTTGTCTTTTGTGGGTTTTCTCTCTGTTTCTTTGGGTTCTGAATCTTTGGCATGTGGTTACCATTACAAATATGGAAAAGATCATTATTTATATTTAATTGTCCATTTTCTTCTGCACGTGCCTTTGCAAATTTGGGTCTTTGAATCCTCCACTTTTCAGTCATTGTTATCTCAGTTTGTTCCTATGCTGAATGTTCATTACTATCTTGCTATAGCAAATTCTCTTCTTATTTTAAGCTTATAATGCTCTATTCTTAGTAAGAGTTGCTCTCCTCTGATTCTATTTGCCTGATAGTCACTTTACTCCTACTTATGTTTTTGGTTTTTGTTGTTGCTGTTGTTGTTGTTTTGTTTGTTTTGTTTTAGGCAAACTGACCCCTTTCAGTATTTCCTGTAGTACAGGCCTCAGAGTGGAGAATTCCCTCAATTTTTCTATGTCTGGAAAGGTCTTTATTTCTCCTTTTTATCTAAAGGAAAGCATAGCTGGATACATTATTCTAGGCTGGTAGTTCCTTTCACTTAATAGTTTAACATTTGATTTCATTCCATTATGGCTTGTATAGTCTGTGCTGAGAAGTCTGAGGATAAGCTAATGAGTTTTCCTTTTTAAGTTACCATTTTCTTCTCCCTGGCTTCCCTGAAAATTCTGTCTTTGTCACTGATTTTTGATAATTTAAATACAATGTGTCTTGGTGAAGACATTTTCAGTTGAGATAATTGGGTATTCTGTTGACTTCTTGAATTCCAAGCTCCAACTTATTCCTTAGATTTTGGAAATTCTTGTCTACTATTTGTCTGAAAATGCTTTCTAGTCCCTGCTCTTTTTCTTTGCCTTTGATAATGCCCATTATTCTTATGTTTCCTCTCCTGATGGTATCAGCTAGTTCTTGAATTTCTGCCTCATTATTTTTTATTCTTCAATTTCTCTCTTCTTCCTTATGATTTATTTCTGGATTTCTGTCTTCAGTATCACTGATCCTTCCCTCCATTTGGTTGACTCTATTTCCTAAGCTTGCTCTTTCATTTTTCAACTCATACAGTGTGTTTTTTTAATCTGCAGAAGTTCTAATAGTTCTTTTTGAGGGTTTTAATATCCTCGCTCTGCTCATCTGGTTTTTTCACTTCCTGAAATTGTTGATATGATTCATTTTGGAACTCACTGAGTTTTTTCAGAAGTACCATTCTGAGTTCTCTGTCATTTAAGTTGCATATTTCTAGTCTATAACTTATTTCCTGGAGATTTTTTCTTTCTTTCTGAGATGTCTTGTCACCTTGGTTGTTCGTGGTGTTTAATGGACATTTTGTCTACCCAAGCATTAATGGAATTGTGTTCTGCTTTTTTTCCAGAAAGCAGATTTATTATATAAAGGTCTCTCTTCAGCCTGCTGCAAAGAAGGCACTTTTCTTTTGGTGTCCAGTAGGTGGTGTCTAAGCCTCTTGAATCTCTGCTTTATATAAAGTCTTAATAATCCCTTTATATAATGCCTTTATTTTCTTGTAGATATTTAATTATGTTTGCTACCCTCAGTTTCAGTCCCTGTCAGTGTTAGCAACAGTTCCGGTAGCATTTGCTCAGATTCTGCTGGGGCTCCGTGGTGATTGGTCTGGAAGGGAAGGAGCCTTTGTGTTAGGGGATAGGGGCTATGGCTCAGTCTTGGTTTTGCAACCATGGCTGGTAAAAATCAACTGTTGTTTTTCTGTCATCCCACTTCTCTGCTTTCTGTCCTGATGACTGGGCCCTGCCTCCAGCCACAGGGAACTCACAGCTTTCACAGACAGGGCTGTTCAGGGAACTCGCCACTCCTTCTCACCTTCCCCTCCTCCTACAGGGAGCTCTGACAGCTGTGAGAGGTGGTAGCTATAATGTGCAGATCCCATGCTCAGAGGTGCTGCTGTGCAGTTTGGGTAATTTTTGTTGAGTTTTAGATGTTTAGCTTATTGCTGTTTAAATAGGAGAGATCTGGGGACATCTCTCACTCTTCTATGTTTCCTTTCAATCCCCCAGTTTAGTGCTTTTGTTGTTTTTTTTTTTTTAACAAAAACTTCTCATAATTTGGATTTATCTGACTGTTTCCTTATGATTAGATTCAGGTTAAAATTTTTGGCAAGTTTATCAAGTAGATGATATTATGTTCTTTACAGTGCATCAGCTTTTTAAGGTCATATTCCTAATTTATAAATAATCTATACAGTGATAATTTGAGAATATGAATATCTGTTCCATAACAAATTTCTATTCAATAGTTTGAGCTTCATTAATATTTTTTCCAAATTAGATATCTTATTGGTAGTTGCAAAGTTGTGAGTTTGTAATTTATTGTTTCTTATATATTTATTAGTTTATTTTCTTCTGCAAAGACCTTTTCATTCTTACTAAAGACTCATAGATTTTTTTTTATTTAATATGTCATAATCTGTTATATTTTTTATATTCAAATCGTCAAGTTTAAGCTCTTAGAAGCTTAAAACATAACAATTTTCTGTGTCCTTTTGATGTGTTTACATTAATTTTTTGGCACTTTCTTAGTTTCTGACACAACATATTATTTCAGGCTTACTTTGAATATATTCTTCCTCATATCTGGTATTCGTTCCAAGAGATCCTAAATTCTCATAGTGAGGAACCATGTTTAGAAACCTATATATACATATACTTTGATGTCTTCTTACATTAGAGGTAGATTTTAAAATATGATCTTTTTATCTTGGGTATTTTACTTAAAAATATATTCTAGCAATTGCTTCATATTTGTTCTTCAAGCTCTTTCTTATTCTTTTATACAGCTAAATAGTAATCCATGTACCACAATCTTTCTCCTGTGTTTGGGCTTTTGGGTTGTTTCCAATATGTTTCTTTTGTAATTAATACTAAAATTAATTAATGCATAGATACATATTTTTATATTATTGCATATGAGTGCATATTTAGAGTAAACTCATAGTAGTAGGATATCTGGATCAAAAGATAAATACATACGTAGTTTGTTAGGTATTACAAGTTCACCTCCATAGGGGCTGCACAATTTTGCACTCCCCCAGCAATCTAAGGGCATACTGTTTCTTCACAATCTATCCAACAAAATGTGTAGTTAAGCCTTTGAATTTTTGCAGATTTGATAAGTGATAAATGGTCTCAATGTGGTTTAAATGTGCATTTTTTATTATAGGTGAAGTTCAACTTTTATATAGACTATATATATATATGATCTATTTATAAATATATAATTAATTTTTAATTGATTTTTCTATCAAGTTTTTGTCTTTCCCTCTATATTTTTAGGAGTTCTGTATGTATTAGAGATGTTATTTTATAGGTGATATATTTTAAATTTTTTTCTAGTTTTAAATCTTTTGACTTTTCTTATTTTTTATGCAACATATTGTTTTAAAGTCACATTAATCAATCTTTTAAAACTGCATCTGGGTTCCTCACACCCACATTATAAAAATAAAGTCACATGTATTTTTTTCCAAGATTTATATGTTTCCAATTTTTTACTGTTAGATCTCTGGTCCATTTGAAGTTTATTCTAGTGTTTGGTGTGAAGTATGTATCCAATTTTAACTTTTTCCAAATTGCTATCCAGTATTTCCCACATCATTTATTTAAAAGTTTTTTTTTTCCTCCAGTGATTTAAAATAACATCTTTATCATAAGTTAGGTTTCATAAGTTTCTGGGTCCATTTCTGGATTTTTCACTAGTCTGTCAGTCTATGAATGCATGAGTGTTACACTGTTTTAATTATTTATAGTTTTTAGTATGTTTTAATACCTCATAAGCATAGTCCTAGAGTTCGCCTACCTATTCTCACATGTTTATTTTTATACACAAAACTATAATAAACCATTTCAACTCCAAAGGGAAAAAAACTGATATTTTTATTGAGATCGCATTAACTTATATGTACAGTTAGGGAGAACTGATATTTTTATGATGCTTAATATTTCTATCCAAGAACAAGGTATTTACTTTTTGTGTCTTTCAGAAGCGTTTTCTACTTTTTCTTGTATGAGTTACATATTTTTTAAGTTTATTTCTAAAGTTTTTTGTTGATGTTGTAAATGAGGTTTTCTCTTCTTTTGTAACTTCTGATTATTGTATAAGTGTGGGCTTTTAACTGTTTTTTCGTTAATATTGTAAGTCAGTGAGTTTACTGAGTAAAGTTTACCATTGATTCTTTGAGTTCTCTTGTCAGAATATTATATTGTTTTCAAAGAGATTGGCTTACTTTTTTATTTCTAATGCTTTTCTTATATTTTTTCTTATTTAATTGTGTTAGTGCTCCAAATACAGTGTTAAACAGAGGTAAAGATAGTGGGTATGGTTACTTTGTTCCTTACTTTAGTGAGAATGACTCTATTGTTTGCCCATTAAATAAGCAACTGGCATTACATCTGAGGTCTCTACCTCTATCTCTGTCCATCTCCCCCTTCACCTCAAACTCTACTTCTATATCTTTCCCTATCAATATCATCATTACCTTCTTTCTTTTAGATTGATAGATAACATCTAGAGTATGATTGTAAAATTATGTTCAACATAAAATACAGATCCTATGCAGTACTAAACTTATAAATAACTAAAATAATGTATACATTAGCATAATACAGTTTCTTTTTTTTTAAGTAGTCTGAGACCATCAACATAATGCTCTAAATATCCATGTAAAAATATTTTTTGGTTTAGATGTATCATGCAAACTTTTAAGCAATGTATATGCAACATTACTTGAGCAGAGAGCCATTTCAGTAGAACACACCCATTTTTTGCCCCCTGTAGATTAGATATGCAGCTTATGTGACATTTTCCAATAAATTATGCCTTATAAAACCATATCTGAGTTGATATAAAATGAGCAATTATTCTACTATAAGGTCTATCCTACCAAAAGTATTTTATAGGTAAAGACTGTTTGTGACATGTCTGCTAATAAATATAAGTAATGTGTTTGTAGCAAGTCTACTTGTTTTAAAGAGATTTGACAGGGTCTTTTTTTTTCTCTTCCCCAGAGGTCTCCAGTATTGTGTGTGTGCGTGTGTGTGTGTGTGTGTGTGTGTGTGTGTGTGTGTGTGTTTGTGGGAGGGGGAAAGAGAGATCTTACTCAAGTTTAAGTATTAATGTTACATTTGTTTCATAAAGAAATTTGTGAGTTTTCCTTCATTTTCTATCCTCTGGAACAATCTTTAAAATACCTGTTTTTTCAAATAAAAAATTTAGGGATTTAGTAAAAAAAAAAAAAGAAGAAGAAAAAATACTTACAAGGTGCATCTATGGGTTGGGGAGAAAGGAGTAGGGATGGTAGAGGTCTGTAAATGAGGCTCAATCTCAATTTGAATTCTGAAACTAAAAACCGTCAAATAAAAAACAAATGGGGATTTAGGCAAAATAATAATATATCAATAAATAAAAAATAAAAATAAAATATCTGTTCTTTAGAAACTTGGTGATGTTTCCCTGTGAAATCATCTGGATCTCGTGTTTTTTTATGTGGGGTAGAAATCTGATACCTTTATTTCTTCTGCAGAAATTGGTTTGCTCAAGTTTTCTATCTTAATTGGAGTCAATTTTGGTGAAATGTGTTTCCTTAAATAACTATCATTATTTTATATAAATATTTAAAATTTTTTGCATAGATTGTGTAGTTTCTTTTGATTGCTTTAATTTCTTCTGTTTCATTCATCATTTCTTCTGTATTAAAGTTTATGAATTCATGGCTTTGTGCTCATCCCATAGATTTTGGTATACTATTTTCCATTATTGTTACTCTCTAAGAAACACAGAAATTTCAGCTTGTGTTTCCTCTTTCACCCAAGAATTATTTTGCATAGAGTTTTTTAAATAAATATTTAGGAATTTCTGATTTTGTTAAAATTTTTGGTTTTATTACATTGTTATCAAATAGCATTTTTTTCTATAATTCCTATTTTATGGAACTCAGTAAGGCTATCTTTTTGACTTAGTATTGGGTCAGTAGTTGTACATATTCTATTTGCATTGGAGAGGAAGGAATATTCTCTATTCTGGGTTATAGAGTACATATATAATACTCACCTTATTTGTACTATCATATAAGTCTTCTATATCCTTACCTACTTTTTGTATACTTGATCTGTTTTGAACTAAGATTGTTATGATAATATCTCCTCTTTTTGATGGATTTCTTACTTTCCCCCCCTTTCCTTCCTTATAATTTTTGCTTTGTGAAAGTGATTGCTGTGTTTCTGTAAATAGACTTTCATAAATATTGTATCTTCTTCATGAATTGTAGCTTTTAATATGTCAAAAGAAAATTTAGAAAGTTTTACTTGATGTGAATATTTTATTGAGTGAGAAACTATTCACAAATAGGGAGACTTCAAACTGGGAAGTGATATAAAGTTCAGCATGTCATTACAGGATGGCTTTATAAAGTAAGAATGAGGAAGTTATTTAATCTTTACAGTGATTAATTATTACAGTGGTGAAGATTGGTAAAAAGTGATTATTTTCTTGTATTATTTTAGGATGATGCTCAAGTTTTGTTTATGATTATCAGAGGCATTTACAAGAAATAACATAAGTTTCACTTAAATTCATGAAATAAGCTAGATTAAGCTTGCCCATGTGACTAACCTAGTTTTGTCTGCTTAGGAGATCCTCAAGACTAGTTTTCATTATATTTTAACCCATTTCCCATTTGCCCCAAGAATAATTGCCAATGGCACTTGCCGCTGCAGTGTTTACCCTGAGATAACCTGCAGATTATAGTCCTAACCTTATCCCCACTGTTTGCCATGAAATATATTGTGTTTATTACTATTTTCACATCACTCTAGTATATTCATAGTCTTTGGAAACAAATGACATTATTCTATTTATAGCATTCTGTGTTTAGTAGTGGTATTTCCATTTACAAAATGTAATAATTCTCTATCACCAAAAATGTCAAACCCTAGATGTCTGCCTTGTGTTGTTTCATGTTTCGAAGTTTACTACATGAAAAAAATTATTAAATACTGATTATCATATACATTTCTGTTACATTAGGATTAAAGACAAGTTCTGTTTAGAAATTACTCCAAGAACAGTTTTTATATTTTTTCACGTTAAAAACCAGTCAGATTTGCTTTAGCCTCAAAGAGCATGTTTGTGTAAAATTAAATTAATGCTGGCAGCAAGCTGCACTTCTTTTTTCTAAACAGGAAATGAGTTAAAAAGTATTATCAATTTTATTCTTTTTTTACATTCAATGCCTTTTGGTCTGAATTCTAGTCCATTTTATATCAGGATATACCCCTATTTTCTTATTGTTTTTATTTGTTATATCTTTGATCAACCCTTTGTTTTCAGGCTTTCTGAGCTACCTTATTTGAGGTGATATCTCTTACATACAACATAAAGTTGGATTTTACTTTGTGAAAATCCCATGTTTTATTAAATAGACATCTAAGCATTTGCTCTTTTGTCTTAAGGCAATGAGATGACAGAATTTATGGGAATCAGGAGATCATCAATTATGCACAGTAGAAAAAACACTTTATCTTACCACATTGGACTATTTCTGTCCCTTGATAAATGTTATGTGGTTGGTTTTAACTGAATCACTTTAAGGGCAGAGTGAATTTTTAAAGTTTGTATTTTGCAGGAAAATTAGTACCAAAAAAGAATATAAAAGAGATGTAGAATATGTTGCTCTTGCTTTTATGTGATTATATTAAAGGCTTAGAATAAGGGTAAAACATAAAGGATGTAAAGTACATAAAATTTGGGAGATCAGGCTCACTTCCATATTCCTTTCTATCAGTAACTCTTTGGGAAATCACTTAAACTCTCTATGCCTCAGTTTCCTTGTAGAGAAACCAGAGATAAAATTAGCCTTGTTACCTTCCTTTCAAAATTTTGTACCCATCAAAATGTCCATATCTATAATTCATCTTTTATGAAGCTCATTCCCCTGCAAAGTTTTGGTCATGCTACCTGTCTTGTTAATCTCCTCTAATGGCTTTCCTTTGTCTTCATGTGTTTAAATAATGAAAAGACTTTTATAAAATAATAAATCTATATACCTTATACTTTCCATATTCTGCTCTACACCTCTTCTGAGCTCTAGCCCTCTGGCGGTAACCATTCTCAGATTTTTTTGTTTTTACTTTGTGTGTGCATGTGTGTGTTTGTGTGTGTGTGCATGTGTGCGCACACACACACACACACACACACATACATTTGGTTTTATTCCTCTAAGTAATATAAACATATGAGTATTTCTTGGTTTATTAATTTGAAATATTACCTATTGCTTCTCCACTATGAGAGATGAGAATTAAGTCAAATTGAACATCATCTTTCCTTCCCTTCCCAATTTTTAATAGTTATAACATTATTTTTGAGTCTTCCTACTTTTAACTTTAAATAACATGCTTATACCTCTCCTTATTGTTTCATCAGTTTTAGCCACAGCTAAACTTACTTCTTGTGCCCTATCATCCCCTCTGACCACTTCTTCCTAATTGCATTCTCAACTTTTATCAGCTCTACCTGCCATATGTACCTGCCATAAATCCTCCTATTATATTACTTGTTTATAGAAAAGTCATAGACAAAGATTGAATTTAAAGGATGAGCTCAATGAACAGTATTTTTTTTGTTATTAATATGCTCTAATTATATTTCCTTTTCCATGTTCTAATATCATCACCTTTGTGCTTCTCGAAGATGCATGTTCCTGGTCTCAACATTAAATAGATTATTTTCACTTAAAGTGCACCTTTGTAGCTTGATTCATTTTTGGACAATTAGTTTTTCACACTTCTCTGTTCTTGTTAAGAGAAGTAAGTTTATTGTTTTCAGTATCTTCAAGTTTTTTTTTCAGTTACCAACTATTTGACTCCATTTCATTGTTCTTGGATGTATTCTTCACTTTCTTTTCTAGCTTGGACTCATTCAGGCTGATATTCAGCTAGTAAGTACAACTGTACCATTTTTAAAACAATGAAGTATTTGTGTATCAGAAGGAAAATATTGTAATAGTATCTGTAATAAGTGTAAAAATTATTTAATAACATAAGTTTACATACAAATCCATTAATTCAAGTGTTTTTATGGGATATTATAATGACCACTGATAATGGAACTTCCTTCCACCATGAGAAGTTACCTGTAAGTTAGGCCATCTATGCAGCATAGCATTCTTTACAGTGCTCACTATGATTTAAGTTAATCAGTTTGTTTTATGCTCTAAATAATTCATACGTTGTTGGTTAATATTATAATCCTTGCACAACATTGTTAGTAAATTGTTTTCATGTTTGTAAAATCAGGAATTAATAATGAAATATTTTAAAAATCTTTATTGTTTTTTGCCTTTTGGATTAGTATCACCATTTAATTTCATCATCTGATTTTCCTCCTGTTTTCACAGGGTAAACCTCAAATCCTTTCTTCATTAAAAAAATCCATAGATGACAAAATCCAAGTCCTTGCATTTCTGAAAATGAATTTATTGAACACTCACGCTTAACTGATAGCTGGGCTTGGCATAGGATCTAGATTAAATATCTTTTTTTCTCATACTCTAAAGGTATTACTCCATCATTTTTTTAGCATCCAGTGTAGCCAACCCCTTAACAGATCTGGATTGCATGCCTACTATATTTTAGGTACTGATGCGAATCACATACTAATTGCTTTGTTGTGGGTATTTTTACTCTAAGATATTTTCTTACATTACTTGTTTGATAATTTTTCCCCTATGTTTTCTCATTTCTTTCTCTTAGACTTCCTAATAGTTGAATGATGAAGTGATGCTCTATTTCTCATAATGCTATATTTCTCAATATTTTTGCTTTTTTTTTTCAATTTTTTCTTCACATGATAAGAAATATCTTCCATGCAGTCATCCCATTTTCTACTGAATTTTTCAGTTAGGAAATTATTACTTTTAATTAATAAGAATTGTTCTTTTTCTCATCATCCTGTTTCCTCTGCACAATGAGCAGGTGTGCTATAGTCCACTTATGGTGGTATCTGAATATGAAACCAGGCAACAAGTGAGGAAGAATAGAAGCACCCTAGGAAGAATGTTTTAAACTACTTTTCTTATGCCAATAATCTACTTTTCCTTTTTATCTAGTTCCTTCACTTACTTTTCTATTGCTCTTTAATTTTTATTTTATTCTTCATCTAAGATCTTTAATTTCTTTCCCATTCTCTACAGGATTCCTTTATGCACTTTTGTTTCATGTTTCCACAGAAAGAAATAATATCATGAAATCTGGAATAATGGCTATCTTAAAATGATGGATCTTTTGCACTTAATAACTTAGCACAACCTCTTCCTTACTCTTCTTCCTCCTTTCAATCTGAGTGTGAGTGAATCTTTGCATAGAAGTTTAAGCTTCCAGGGTCTCAAGCTTATTTTGTAAAACAGTAAAACTTTCATAAAAGATGACCAAAATAAGGATTGTTATATTTATGATATATGTAATTTAGGAAACCTCATGAAAATTCGGAAGAATTAAAAATTGAGTACTGCTGATTTTAGATTATTTGTGAATCAAGAAGGGCATTTCCTATTGAAATAACATAGTTAATTTAAGAAGTTTGAGACATTTTTAATTCTAACATGATAGCTCTGAAAAATCTGAAGGAAGCTATAGGAAATAACTTTAATAAATTATATTTGATAATTCTATAGAAAACTTTGAAAGATTACTTTTCTATTCTGGAGAAGTCATTATTATCTATTAAATGTCATGATTCTCAATAAAGAGTAGTTTATCTTTACCTAAGTTTTTTTCCAGTTCTGTTTACATTTATCCGCATCACTATTTTGTAGTAAAATAAGATGAGAGACCACTTGGGGAGAATTGTAACCTTTCTAATACATGTTAGAATTGCGTTAAGTCCAAATTACGTACCTCAATACAAAATGACAGATGCCATAGCATGCCTACCTGAAGACCAAACACAATACACATCTTTTTATTAAATTTTGTCATTTGAAGCCCCACATATTTTTGCCAAAAGTCATTGTTTGGTGGTTCTGCTACAATAGCTGAAATAAATGCACACACAAAAAATCTGTTAGATAAGAAATGAACCCCGTTACTCCACTGATTCACAGAGAATGCTAACAGGAAAATTCACAAGAAAGCAATACCATTAATTGTGGCCTCAAATGCCTCAGGGCCCACCATAGCCTGCCAAAGGTCATCCTAAAGAACATATATCACAATGTCATCTGATATCTCTTTACAGCCTGTTAAATAGAAGTGGTTACCTATTTCAGCTGGGCCACAAATTGAATTCCCTGCAGTAATTTGAGATAAATTTCTTTAGTGCTCCCTTGTATTTTCCCCATCAATGTGCCATTTAAGACCTAGTCAAGAGGAATAGTTTGTGGAGCTGAATGCCTACACAAGTTTAAAATGAAGCAGTGTGTGTGTGATTATTCCTCTATCAGTTGTAATATTATCTGGTATACAAAAAGATAATGCTGTGCTATTTTGAACCATGAATTCTACCATCAGATGAAAAACGAGCTAACCAGTGCCAGCACCATCCAATGGACTGATCATCTAAACTTTGGAAGAAACAGAAACACCTTTCTCCCCCAAAGTCTTTGAAATTCAGTAGAGACCCTTGCTTTGAAGGCATAGGCTCCAATGCATTTTTTCAAGAAGAAAGGTATCCTTCTCAAGGACAATGACAAGGCAAGTTTGTGTACAGCACTGTGGTCTTTCAAACAGCCACTGAAAGAAAAACTTACAGTCGGAGGTGGGGTGGAGGAAAGTATGAGACACCCTGTCAAGAAGCAGTGTCTATGTTTTGTATCTCTAAATACTAAATGTAGTATCTTTCATTAGATAATAAAGTGAGAGATTAAACTGTTGTTCCTTTTTCCTCTCTCCATCTGGGTTCAGATAATTATGGTTGTATGATATGATGAACTTTGGATTCTCTTGTCTGCAGAGTCAGGGAGCCAGGCCTGTGTTCTGGTGAGGAATGCTTATTGTGTTATGTGTCTACCTTTAAAATGATCTGTTTACATTCCAGACTTAGAAATTTCCCTCCAAGGTTTTTCTGGTCATGATTCACAGGTAAAACTTTAGCTACCTGAACATACAATAATCATTTGAAAATCTGGATACAGGAACTATTCAAACTGACGATCTGGATGCATTGTCTACAGACACATTGACCACATTGAATGTTTCCACCTCATCCACATTAACCAGTCTAGACATCCCAGTAGGCCTGACCCACTAGTTCATACTAGGCATCGAGTCTGAGTATACCTGTCATCCCCTGACCATCTTAGCTACACTGATGCTGAGGAAGAAGTTGAGGCTGAGATTGCTCAAAATTTCCAGCAAATCATCTTCTCTCTTCTTGTAGTGATAAAAAATGTGGTTCTCACTTAATTACTCCAGGCTTTGATGCAAAAGCATCCAGGAATCATATAAAAACAATATCTGTTTTGCTTTTTTTTTTTCTTTTCTTATATAAAGGCTACTGCCTACAGGACTTTGGCAAGTAGTGACTGGCTTGAGACATGAACACAATTCAGAATATTTATTAACTTGACCTTTTAGAAATCATTCCTGGAAGTACTACAGAATAGAATATCACAAAGATGTCTCCTATTTTAAACTTAATAGTGCCTAAATATGAAATTGTACATTTTGATGGAATCTCTTTCTATAATTTGCATTTAGTTATGGAAAACTATGTGAAACTGTCAAAATTTTAATTGTTGGACTCCAGTGTGATATCTTAGAAGAATTATCTTGTCAACTGTATTTATAATAAAATATATTAATGTGCTCATTTGACTAATGGTTATTATGATTTCTAATATGGTATAATTTATATACAATACAGGTAGCTCAGATAAACCAATTCAAATAACAATTCCTTCCCATTTTCTGCAGCATTTCTTCATTTCTTTGTTATAGGAGGATTTATAGAATACCTGGCATACCCTTGTAAGCCTCATCTATGAAACACTGCAGGTACCAAGTTTGAAATGTTATAAACTTAACATGTTTGATAAATTTTAGCTGTGACAGTTATGATTTTATGCTCCTATAAAAATGGAAGGTCATTTAAAAAGAAAGATAATTGATTCTGAGAAAGAACAGACAAATATTTATGTAAGGTATTCTTTTTTTTTTCTTTTCCTTTTTTTTTTTCTTTTTGGTCTTTTTCTGAGTGGGAATGAAGAAGAAGCTACTTAAGCAGGTGCTGTTCATATTATGCTGTTACCATAAACCTGCTTGCTCTCTAACTCAGATGTGAGTGTGTATATTCTTTGCATAGAAGAGCCAATATCGCCTAGTCAAGTACTGCTTTTTTAAAATATAGATATAAAATCACTTGTCTCCATTACTTATTTTCTAGACAAAAGCATAAACACATGCCATACTCACTCAGAGTCAACCTTTATGAAAAATTTCTATGAATTAATGTCTTACATTGATGCTCTGAATTTAAAGAGCCGGTGATTTATGGTAACACAAAAATCTTAGACTCCTGTTAAAATTAGAAAGTTATTTATCAATTCTATTATACTAATTTTTCTTTCCCATACTAAGAACAAATAATTTAGTATTATACTCTTATTCCAACTTATTCTCTACAATAGGATTTCTAGGGTATCTAGTTTTTTTCCACACACCTCTCTCACAAAACGAGACTTAAGCACATCAAAACATATTTCCAATGAAGTTTTTTGACAAGCACAGTAACAGAAATTCTGTTACTATAATAAGGATAGCAGAAGCCTTCTAGGGGACAGCTTTGATGTATTAATAGAAAAATGAATTTCGATTTGGAATACATTGAGTTAAATCTACAGATTTGACTTCTACTAGCTATGTCACTGCATATTATTTTCAAACAGTGTAAATTAATAAGAACAACTAAAAGTTTAAAAGAATTTAATATCCTGCAATATCCGGAATAAAAAAAGAACATGCCTAATGGGACATTAATTAATGCTGAATTCAAATTGAATTCTATGAATGTCTACAAATGCATCAGGGGGTTGGTTTTAATCTTTGCAACTACAGTGAATAAAATAAATTAATGATAGATCACAGAGAATGCTGTCAAATGTGTGACTCCATCTTATAAGAAAGCAACTCCTTATGAAAAAATTTCTCTGCAGGCGAACTGAAACTCATAATTCACAGCAAAAAGGTAGAAAGGAAGGCAGTGTCATAAGCTTTATGGAAGCTTTCACCCAGAACTCTAAATTGAAAAATCTTTCCTTCTACACTTTGACCCCAAGGAACCTATTAAGTTCCTATTTTTGTATCTGAAGTTCACTAATGGAAGGGTATTGAAAAAAAAGGAACTGGAAATTTATACAGTAATTCCTTTCTTTAGGGGAGAATACATGTGTGCATGCACAGGCAAACAGAAAACCTCACAGAGGCATACCTTTAACTGTACACACATAGCTTTATTTGAGGGCCATTATGAGAGATTCTAGCTATCAGGATCCATTCTAAGGTCAGGTCCCCTCCAAGCAGCAAATTCATCTCATTGACCCCAAAAGTCATGACTTACTTCATCTGTTCCCATCAGCTCTTAAAACTTGGTTTAAAAAAAAAAAAACTGGCAAGCCATTTCCTTTCTGTGTTCAGATTCCTGGATTGTAATTTATCATCCTGTTCTCTTTTCTCCCCTTTCTTTGTGTTTTCTCCTGAAAAGCTTTCCTGACACTGACCTGACAGAAGCCCATTCCCCTCAACTTCCTCATTATCACAGACTCTCTGCCTGTGGCCAGGTATCTCTACCCAACTATGTGTGATTATAAAAGATGGGGACTTCCCATCGTCCTCTGGGTCTCTACCCCTCACCAACAGATTTTCCAGGTTTAGCTTGGCAGCAACCCTGATCACACAATGATACATCTGGGAATGAGAAGCAACTAATATGAAAACAAATACTTGTGAGAAAAATGTGCAAATTCACTTGGAAATGTTAGGCAAATGTCAGTTTATTGTTCTAAGCCAAAATGCAAATATATGTCATCTTGATTTTACCTTAACCACATACTAAAATTTATTGAAATTATTGGCATGTTAATGGATATTCTGGGAGGTATTTCCCTCCTTCCATGAAATTATCTAATTCATTAAAGCTTTCAATAAATGATTTTCAATCACACCGATTTAACAATGGAGAATTATAGTCTTTTTTTATATGATATGAATTCCATGGAGATACAGGTAGTGACTGGCAATTTAGATAGTCCCCAAATAGTTCCCTCATGAGTTAGGACAGTGATGGGCACTTGAACTTGGAAAGGAAAGGAGCAAGCCTCACATTTAACCACTGTCTTTCACTAGTTTGAATTTATAGATTCACATGCTTAGCATTTGGTAAAAATAAAAAAGCAAGGTATGAGAAGAGAACTTAGCAGAGAGGAAATTATATATTCAATCTTAAAGAAGTTATTTGTAATTTAGTTTGCTTTCTTTTCTTTAACAACTGTATATGGTTTAAGGAGCTTTCTCAATTTAAACTCCTCACATAAAATTTGGAAAATAGCATGGAAACTGATTATTCCTGGAATGTATCCCAGGATATTACTTACTAAAGGTTTCCTAGAAAAATTCATCTTGATTTAAGTTTAAACCCTGGATCAGCTACTTCTAAAGGCTATGAATACATACATAATTTACCAGGGTAGGACTTTTCAGAAGTTGTTCATAGATAAAATGTCCCACCCCTAATACGTAAACCTGAACTAAAACTAAACCTGCAGGGTATTCATGACAACTCATGCAAAGTCAGAATTATGCAAAGAAAAAAAAAGTGCACCCTTACATACTAAAATGGAAAACATTGTCCTTCCCAAGTTCCTGATCACTTATTAAATCAGCCTTCAATAATCAGCCTTCAAAAAGCTTTCCTTCAAGAAACTCAATACGTATGCAAGTAAGCACCTGCACGCACATTCCCCAGGGAAAGTTTACTTTCCTAGTCTATCTCTCCCTCTTCCCTTCAACTTCATGCTACTTCATTACTTTCTCTCGTTTTCCTGGGAATGTGTCTATTTCTTCTGCCTCTACATTTTTCTGATCATATGGAGTGTTGCAGCATTTAAGGAACTGCTGATAATGTACACCCTAAAATTATATAATTGCATTAACCTATGTTACCCCAATAAAGTATTAAAAATAAATAAATATTAAAAATAATTTTTTTAAAAAGGACCTGCTTATATATTCCCTCTGCGGTGGGGCTTTGACAGGCTCCTGGAGCCCCTCTTTCAGTTGTATGGGTTGGCTCTTGTGGTCTACATCACTTATTTGGCCTTTACCATTAATGCCTAAGTATCATTGGTTGTTTTCTACATTCGTTTTTCTCTTCATTCAGAAGGCAAACTTCCTAAAGTGGACAAGGACACTGATTTTTTAAATATTCCCCACCTTCTATTATATCGCCTGGCTCCTTATGTATACTGAATAGATATTTTGTTTTTTGATTGACTGAAAGGACGGATTAAAGGTTGCCTGAACATTTCACACAAATGTTCGTATTCTTTGAGTCCATCTTGGGCTTTGCTTAGACTAAAGTGTTAGGTATTAATTCAACCCCCACAAGTACAGTGCTATACAAAGAGTGGCTTGCAGACCCCAGCTGGAATGTGAACTGATTGCCAGTGGTCCCTGCCCAGGCATGGAGTTGCATCAGAATGTAAATACTGTAGTCTATTCATTAAGCTCATTGTAGAGTTCCGCTGACATTTCTTTTTAAGCAAGGCTTTCCATGAAGAAAACATAAACACACTGACAAACACTGAGAAAGAAATTCTGTTGTTATAGTAAGGATAACAGACATCTTCTAGTTAACAATTCTCATATATTACTGGGAAAATAAATTTGATTCATTTGATTTACATTCCAACACAGACTTCTCATCTTGTGTTGAACCCATAACAAACGATTCAGACCTGCTACTTGGACAGCACTGTTCTTACCTAACGAGTATCTTAGAGTGTGAACACATCACGTATATTTTGTATAACATTGTGTGTAAACTTTACTTTCTTGAAGCACAATTTTATTAAGCCTCAGTTACTTCATCTATAAAACAAGGATAATAATATCTTCACAGAATTTTATAAAGATTAAAATTTTTAAATGCATGAAAAGCTTTTAGCCTAAGACCTCGAACATGTTAGCACTAAGTAAATGGTGTCTGTGATTATTGTTTAAGCTATATCCTATATGCCATGTGCCTTTCTAGCTGAATGTATTACTAAATTATAAAATTTTAACACATTTATTTATTATTATATTTAATTTAAATATAATGAAAATAAAGCATTTAAGTCTACTGAATAAACTCCAGCAATCAATGAACAGTTTTGCATGACAACATACAAGTTCTATCAAAACTTAGAGGTACCTAAAAAAAAAAGAAGGAAATCCTGCCATTTGCAACAACATGGATGAATCTTGAGGATATTATGCTAAATGACATAAGCCAGTCACAGGAGGACAAACACTGCATGGTTCTTCTTTTCTGAGAGGCCTAAACTCAGAAGCAGGGCTCGGAAGTGTGGTTACAAGGAGCTGGGGAGAGAAGAAAAACAAAGAGCTGCCATTCAATGAGTATAAAGTGTCAGATAATGCAAGATATTTATGTTCTGGGGTCTGCTGTACAACACTGGGCCTAAAGTTAAAAACACAGCATTGTACACTTGAAATTTTTGTTAAGAGGGCAGATTTCATGTTGAGTGATCTTGCCACACTTTTTTAAAGAGGTGCATACAATTTTGCAATTTTATCCAGTCTTTGAGGTTCCAAATGGTTGAAACTATGTTATGCATTGTAAAATTTCTAAGAATAATTTCTTTAATTTTATTTTTAATAAGGCATAATTGGCATACATTATATTAGTCTCAAATGTATATATAATAATTCAATATTTGCATATGTTACAAAATGATCACTACAATAAGTCTAGTTAATGTCTGTCATAAATACAGAATTATTTTTCTTTTGATGAGAACGTTTAAGGTCTACTCTCCTAGAAACTTTCAATATAATACAGTACAATATATGAACTATAGTCAGCACACCCAACATTACCTTCTCCTGACTTAGTTATTATATAATGGGAAGTTCCTATATTTTGACTCCCTTCATCAATTTCTTCCACCCAGCCACCTGCTTCTGGCAGCCACCAATCCATACTCTGTGAGCTTGAGTTGTTTGTTTGTTTGTTTTAAATTCACTTATAAATGAGGTCACATATTATTTGTCTTTCTCTGACTCATTTCACTTAGCATAATGCCCTAACGGTCATCCACGTTGTTGCAAATTGTAAGTTTTTATTCTTTTTATGTCTGAATATGATTCCTGTGTGTGTGTGTGTGTGTGTGTGTGTGTGTGTGTGTGTGTGTGTGTGTGTATTTTCTTTATCCATTTATCTAGCAATAGACATTTAGGCTATTTCCATATCTTGGCCACTGTGAATAATGCATCTGTGGACATGGGGGTACATATCTTTTTGAATTAGTGTTTTTGTTTTCCTCAGATAAATACCCAGAAGTAGAATTTATGGATCATATGATAGTTCTTCTTTAAATTTTTTGGGGGATCCTCCATACTGTTTTCCATAACAGCTACACAGATTTACATTCCCATCAACAGTGCACCAGGGCTCCCTTTTATCCACATCTTTGCCATCACTTATTTCTTACCTTTTTGATAATAGCCATCCTAACAGGTGTGAATTGGTAACTCTTTGTGGTTTGACTTGCATTTCCCTGATTAGTGATGTTGAGCATCTTTGCATTTTGGCTGTCTGTATATCTTCTTTGGAAACTATTTATTCTGATCCTATGCCCAGTTTTTAATCAATCATTTGTCTTTTTGCTATTGAGTTGTGTAAATACTTTATATATTTCGGATATTAACTCCTCATCAGATATAGGATTTGCAAATATGTTCCCCCAATCCACAGTTTGTCTTTTCATTTTATTGATGATTTCCTTTGCTATTCAGAAGATTTTAGTAGGATGTAGTACCATTTGTTTAGTTTTGCTTTTGTTGCCTTTGCTGTTGATGTCAAATCCAAAAACTCATCTCCAAAACCAGTGTCAAGGAGCTTACTCCCCTATCTCTTCTTCTAGGTGTTTTATGGTTTCAGATTCTATGTTCAAATCTTTAATCCATTTTGAGTTGATTTCTGTGAATAGTATAAGTTAGTGGTCCAGTTTTATTCTTTTGCATGTAACTGTCCAGTTATCTCAACCCCATTTCCTTTCCCTATGGCATTAGGGTTAATTTTTCTTAATAATTAAAGAAACATGTTCCCAGTAAGTCTATGTCTGAGATTGTTGGGTGGTCATCATGTCTCAGAAATTTTGTGTATACAGACCAAACACGCTATTTATAAAGCAGACATTGTGTAATGCCTATCAATGTAGCCATACTGCTTATTACATACGAAGTAGAGTTTCATTCATCAAGTATTTATTGAGCATATTTATTGAGCACTAATTCTGTGCTAGGCACTAATCTAAGACCTGGGAATTCAGCAGTGATTAAAAGAGTCCTGAATTCCAGGCTTTATGGAACCACACTCTTGTCATTTTTGTAACTGCAGTGGTTTACTGTGTCCCTTGTGTTTGGACTCATTTGTGTCCTGGAAGTTTAGTGTGGGTTAGTTGAGGTTTGGTCCATGCCTTTGTATTTCCTCCTGACATGCTGCTAGGCCTGTATGAATAGTCCCTCTCCTCAGCTATAGGGACTCTGGACCACAGACAGACATTGCAGGGGTGAGGATGGGGTACAGCACTTCAGGCTTCAACAGGTACTCAGCTCGCGCCCTCCCAGCTCAGCTGCTCAACCCAAAACAGCCCTGCACCCCCAAGTCAAATTTCCTTTTTTATTTATATTGAAGTTTTAAAAACTTTTCTGTGGCAATTTCAAAACCGCATTGTCTCTCCCAAATATACAATATACTTGAAGATATAACTCAGATGCTCAGGTGCCAGTT
Source organism: Cynopterus sphinx (assembly GCA_030015415.1). Classification (NCBI taxonomy): domain Eukaryota; kingdom Metazoa; phylum Chordata; class Mammalia; order Chiroptera; family Pteropodidae; genus Cynopterus; species Cynopterus sphinx. The sequence goes on along the minus strand of CM057387.1, from coordinate 33,558,965 downwards.
AATTTCATGAAGTGGTAATTAGCTATTTGTGATTATGATAATGCGCACTGGTTCCTGAACTTCATAAGGATACTACTGGGCCCCACAGAGAGGTGATTCAATGGTGTCTTAAGCCATTGAGAGATCAGTGGTGAGATCAAACTAGTTATTGTGTAAGGGCAAAAATTGCTTTCTTTGCTCAAAATAATATTTTCTAATCCAATGGCATCTCTTGGGTTTTTAAATCTATGCACATGAAATCACTAGAAAATAATACCTGGGGATATATTTTTAAGCTTCACTTTCCAGTTTGGAAAATTGATACACATGTGTATACATACAGAATTTCTCCCTCTATGCTTTATTACATAATAGTCAGGAACTATTGAAAAGCTTATTTTATAAGTCAACTGCAAATCAAATGCTAGGATGCAAGAACCTTTTAATTTGCTTATGTGGTTGCTATTTGTTTTTAATATTTAAAAAAAATACTTTTATAAAACACGTAAATCAATTGCTAAAATGATTTTCTATGTTTTTTCCCTTTTAAATAAAAGGTTTTGACTTAGGTGACTGTCATTTTGCTAGTTTCCTTTTATATTCTTATTGGAACATATGCATATATTCGGAGTTAGAGTCTCCTCAAAAAAAAAGATGCATAAGTATCTATGGCTTACATCAAAAAGTATTATGGACATCTTTGGTGACAGTTCGAGGAAATAATATCAGTGGAATATTGTCAGATAAGGTGGTATGGTAATAATGAATACTCCGTTAATGATATTTACTTTCAGAATTATATGATATCAGATTAAATGTTATATAGCAGGGAGATAACAAAGGATGAGGTATCTATTTTTTCATTGGTAACTAGATAAGTCAAATTCAGTGAGGTCTCAGGTGGGGAATTGCAGACCAGAGGCACTTAGGACTAGTTTAAAGGATCAGGCTGATTAGAATTTTAAAATGTCTACTTACTGGTTCTTCTCCTACACTGCCCACTACTAACAATTCACATTCACTAAATTTTAATATTTCTTTACTTCCAAACAGAAACATAAAAGAAATAGGATGTTATTTACAATCCCTAATAAGGACTCTTTGATGCCTAGAGACAGACTCTAAGCTCAAATGCCAGGCCCCTCACTAATGCACTAGGTAACTTCATACATTTGACAAGTTCTGCACAGGTGTGTGTTCTGGCATCACTCTAGAAACATAACACTCTAGGAAATCATGATATGTGTGAAGATAGCTGCTGTCTTATGTGCTTAAGTGTAAACGGGCAGATGAATCACCCCTGAATGATGAGTGACTAAGGGGCCATTTGGAGGATGGAGGAAGAGTGTGAATCATCTGTGGGTGTTTGGAAAAGGCACAACACGTTGTACAAGATTCTAATTTTGAGACCCGGAATTTGAGCGCTGCAGATGTTGCCATCTTTTAGCTTCACAGTGCTCTGCTGCAGTCTACCAGAGTCAAGATTGATTTTGGTCCTGTTTTCAATCCTGAGACTCACACTCCACCATTCAAGATTTAAACCCAGTCTTCCACTGGGTCCTATATCCCTGCTATTTCCTACCTATGAAAAGGGCAGAGGAAAACCTGAGAACTGTTGAAGTACTGCAGGAGGGTGGCAGCAAATTTGAGAGGTTGGTAAATGTTTCAAAATACTGGTCCAGCCAGAAGAATTGTAGAATAATACATCACAAAATAAATTATAACTACTGTACTTAAGTGTCTCAATAATCTCACCTGTGGGTGCAAATAGCACATTATTTCCATATTTCACTGGTCTGTGCCCATCCCCCCATTTCACCTGCAAGCCCAACGGCAGAATATTTATCTCTCCCTAGGCCACCTAGCAGCCACCACATCTTTTCTGCTGTCGCTGGGATCCCTGAGGTGGCTTGCATGTTCTCATGCATCCTTTTCAGTGACCACTCGTCCCCCTGCCTAAGTGCTCTCACTCCTCAGATGCTAAATAATGTGCCCCCTATTGCCTTCATTCTGCTCCTGAAGCTAACTTGCCTTTGATTCAGAAATGGGAACGTGCCTGCTCCCAAGTGGTTTTATGCTTGGTCCCCAGAGTTCCAGAGCAGCAGGACTTGGGCCCTAAGTCACCTGTGAAAAACTCTCTTCAGTTTCTAATTATTGCCATCTCTGGGGATTAACCCTAGTATCTGGGACCATCTCTTACCTGCTATCTACCCACTGAAAGCAGATTTTACCCAGAGGCCCTCTTATCCCATACTTATCAATGAAACCAAATTGGACCTAGGTAATACCCAACTATTCAACAAAGTGAGGTGGTGCCGCTGAGCTTACACCAAGGTGTAAGTATCTGTAGATCTACGTGGGCCAGAAAATTTTTGGTGTGGCTGCGGATTAGGCAAGTGTGGAATCAGTGAGGAAAGAGAAACAATAAAATACGAGTGTAAGTACTTGGAGGCAAAACCATTAAGGCCTTTGAACATTTACTGTGTTTGAATATTATTTGGTAGATAAGTGGGAATCATTAAAAGTTTCTGATACAGGTAAGTAACATGGTTAGTATTGCAAAGTCGATTAACCCAGAGACATGCAATGAGACTAATGCAATAGTACAAGTAAGAAATGACGACAGCTTGATAAAAGTCATATACTTATGTTAGTAAGAATGCTAATATTTATTATTTACTATATGCTGGGTCCCAAATTGAAACCTAAGGGCAAAAAAAAAATATGGTTAAAACAGTGAATTCTTCAATCAGACTGTTTGGGCTTGAATCCTAGCTGAACATTTACTATATCTGTGACCTTCAATGAATTATTTTACCTCTGCTTTTCAGTTTTCTCATAAAATGAAAGTAATAATAGGACCTGTCTCTTAAGTTGTCATGATAATTAAATGAGTTAATATATGTATTTAGAATAATGCCTGGCACACAGCCTTATTCTTATTTCTGTTATTTTTATTATTATTATTATTATTATTTCCCAAGATCATAAAGCTAATAAACAATGGAGCTGAAATTTAAATTTTGGTTGTCTGACTTCAAGTCCCCATTCTTAAATACTCTGCTATACAGAAGGACATATCAGAATGAGAATTAGAGAGGAAATATAAACAAAATATAAAAGGTAAGGGAGAGGAAGGTGTCCAGAATGACTCAAAGTTTCTTATTTGAGTAGCTTTCAGGGAGAGAAAGGAAAATAGAAAAGCAAGGGAAGAAAAGCTTTCTTGAAGGAATTGATTAACACTGTCATATGCAGTGGCATATGGCAAGCTCAATTAGTGCTAGCAAGTGACTGCATTTCCAAAAGGGATAGGTGAAAAGAGAAGTAGGTGTCCTTGATCAAAGAATTACACTCATCTTGGCAGAGCATTGGTTTGGTCAGGGAAGAAGGAATTTTCACCTAGCAAATTGAATGAAATGTGATCTCAATATAACAGGGAGAAATCATTAATAGCTGTCTTCTTTGCTTTTTAAAGGGAAACACCTATCTTCAACCCAGTGAATTTCAATTTTGTTATTCTCATTTTTCATACAGAATTCCAGTATTTTAGTTTGCTTGTAATATGCCCAGATGAATAAGTGTAACTGAGAAAAACATTGAGCAACAGAGAGCTGATGGACTTACTTCTAAGGTTTTTAATAATGAGCTTTAATATCAAAGGTATACTGATGTAAAACTAGAATTGATTTTCTCTCTTTAAAAATGATGAGAAAAATTTTTATCTTCTTTTAACTAGAGGTTGCAAAAAGTTCTAATTTTTTGAGGAATCCCCTTACAGATCACAACAGATTCTGTGTCTTAACAAAATTATTTCCTGTGCTTTTTGTTGGAATTATTATATCCTTTCTTATTTAAGAGAAGAAAATTTTCTCATTTTTGAAAAAGTTAAAGTATTTTTATAAACATGTTACCTCTTCTACTTACTATTTAAAGTTTTTATTGTCACAGATTAAATAAGCTAAATATTATTTCTCAGTGATTCATGATCCTATTTAAATAACTTCAAATTTGACAACTTTTGATATTTTTCTCCATAAATTTCTAAATTAAATTTTCTTTATTTTTTTAAAATGTCCTTTATTGAGGTACAATTGATATATGAAGAGCTGTACGTATTTATTTATACAACTTGGTGAAGTTTACAGGTAAGTATATATCTGTGAAACTATCACTATAATCTATGCCATACATAAATCCATCACCCCCATTCTCTTTATTTATTACTATTTTAGAACACTTAATATAAGTCTACCCTTTTAGAAAATTTTAAAGTATACAGTATAGTTATTATTAACTATAGGCACTTTACTGTATAGTAGATCTCTAGGATTTATTCTTTTTGCATAACTGAAACTAGATACCCTTTGAGTAATACCTCTCATTTCCCCTCCCTCTGGCCCTTGACACTCATCATTCTACTCTCTGTTTATATAAGTTTGACTCTTTTAGGTTCCTCATATAGATCATTTCATGTAGTATTCGCCCTTCTGTGCCTGGCTTAGTTCACTTAGCATAATGTCTCTTGTCTATCCATGTTGTTGCAAATGGGAGGATTTCCTTTTTAGTGGCTGGATAATATTCCATTATATCTGTATACCACATTTTTTTATTCATTTGTCTGCTGATGCACACTTAGGTTGCTTCCGTGTCTTGGCTATTATCAATAATGCTGTAAAAAAATAACATGAAAGTGCAGATATCTTTTTATGATCCTGATTTCAATTCCTTTAGATATATACCCACAGGTGGGAATGCTGGATCATATGGTAGTTCTAGTTTTAATTTTTCTAGGAACTTCCATGTTGTTTTCCAGTGGCTGCAACAATTTACATTCATACCAATCAAATTGCCATGTCAATTATATATATATTTTTTTAATGAACTCATCAGATCTTTAACCATAGCCATTTTAAATCTTCCATCATCCACTCATAGTTTTTTGGGTTTGTTTGTTTGTTTGTTTGTTTTTGTTTTGCTCTGATGATTTCCCGAAAGCACTCTAGTTAGCTGTAGGTCAGAATGCTTTGTCTTCAACAAAAAGAAGCTATTTATGAAACCCAAGGAAAGGTCTATACCAGGTACTCTGAGGCATATGCTTCTGATGACTTTAAGACCATACTGTGTGGTAACTGAACTGAGACAGAATTCCAGTAACCCTAGTGGAGATGTTAATGGATTCATGAGACTATGACCAAGCAGGATAAGAATTCATTATGTATTGAATGAACTGATGAAGAATGATTACAGGTTTGTTTGGAATATAGCTGACGTTTTAATATTCTGTTTTCTGAATATAAGGAACACCTCCCTCTTTTCTCTTAAGCTACCTATAACTCATAACGATTTAAGAGTATACTTTGTAAACAAAAATGGAACATTTATTTTTTTCTCTCTGCCCAACCCCTTCAGAATTCCTTATTGAATATATTATTTTCATTGCAATATAATTATTTTCATAAGTTCAATAAGAATCTTCCCTCTTTATAACAGGACATAATTAGAAACATTTGTTATATAACCAAGGCATTAACTGGAATGTCATATTTGAGAATGATGTGTTTAGAATCAGATACAACCAGAGAGTTGTAAGGAACTAAGGTTGACTTTAAAGCTCTCTTGAGAAAACTAGCTTGGTATCTTGTTTATAGGTTTCCCAGACTCACAGGTAAGTAAGATCACTTCCTGGCAGGGGTAGGTACCTTAGGGTATTTAGGGGACCTCAAGAAGAGAGAAATTTCTCTCTCTTTTATCTATAGAAATCTGGGGTCGAGTTCTTGGCTTGGCTTTCTAACCTCCAGAGGCTTTTAAAAGACCAATCTGAGATTACTCATGAAAAATTCCAGTAAAGTAAATTTTAAAATAAGTAAGTTCCCTCTTTAGTTAATTATCACTTTTGCTGCACCTACATAAATAATCAAACCAAATCTAAGGAGACCAGACTTATTTTGTGATTGAGAATAATCTAGGGATCTTCTCAACTGGCAGAGCTCTAATCTCGGAAACTGGGTTTAAAGTCTGCTCTAACCACTAATCTTTGTTTTCCTTTTTATTTCTATAGAAATCCCCTTCATTAAATGCCCAATTACTTGCACCAACTGACAGGTATTCTCTATTGGCAAGTCTCAACAGATGGTTCAACTAGTCCTTCAACAGAAGAGCATATAAAAAGGGGCTACATGGATTAGCTTTCGTAAACTGTCCAGTGGGAAACTTGGTTTTCCTTGAACAAAAGGGGGGACTGACCAGCATGCTCTTAACATTCCTCTCAACTTGATGCAAGAGAGAGCAGCAGGGGGACATCCATCCTTCAGAGGCCTGTGTTTACTTCAGGTCAGTTCAATGTTTGATTTTTTTCACTCTCCAGTGAAGGTTTTATGCTCCCTTCTCATAATACCTAGACATTTCTTTTCCTTAGGGATGAAGCTTGATTGGGTAGAATGTGTCATGCATGATATTTAAACAATTTTTCAGGAAGAGCTACTTCTGAAGCTTTCATAGTAATAACATTCATCGCCTGTTTTTAATGTTTTATGCTGTTCTTGAATGCTTAATTTTCTACCCTAACTCGTACCTTCTTAATTTTTTTACTTGCTCTAGACCATCTTCTGAATGCATGATTTTTTTACTTTTCTATAGTTATATTAATTGAATCCTAAAATTTAAAAACCGTTTTTCTTAAATGTTATCTACTATAAATGTAAATTTAGTATCCCTACAGGTTTTCAAAGGAAAGACTACATGATCAGTGCTTTATGAATGAATTGCCGGTTAATCAGACATCAATGTCATTCTAATAAGACAGTGGTTCCTATGAGGCTGGAAGTCTTCCCAGAATTCAACAACTGCAGAGAGAATCCTAGGAGGTTTAAATTTGTTTTCCTTGTGGCTTTATTTCTTAAATGGCACAAGCTATTTCAGCAATTTTTCATTGCTTCTTTGCAGCCATTTTCTTCTTCATGAACAGTTGACTTGTCTGATCATTTCATTAGTCGATGCATTTTAATGATTTTTCATGGCTTATATACTAAAAAGTAAAACTATATGTTTCTATCTTGAAATAATAAACATGCTTTGAGAAATATTTAAAGGAAATCGCAAAAACAAATGGTTTTTCATTGATTACCACATAGCTTTTTTTCAAACTTGTTTGATCTCAATCCCTCCCTACCTCTTTTATTTTCTTAAAACACCTATTTACACCCTGTAGTGATAGTACTTCTGAAATGTACTTCTGGAAACATTGAATTAGATAGATTTCAGTAAAAAAAAAAATGGAATGGCTGCAGGTGCCTTTTCTTATTAAAAATTCTTTTGTTAAAAATATACAGCTTAAGTTCAAAAGTAGATGCCACATAACATCACTATAACAAAGGGAGTAAAAAGAGAGAAAAACACAAATTACATTTGTTCTTAATCTTACAGACTACTGGCCACTGGATATGCCATCTATCACAAACCTCTAGGCAAGGCAATTCTGGCGTCATCAAATGATACTGCAGAGAATATAGCCAGTGACATTTCCTCTTGCACCTACACAGACAAATGATTTTAAAAATCAACTTGTGAATTTGATGGCTCCCCTACTCTTTGAAAAAGAACTAATTCCAGGTATCCTCAGCTTTTTGAAAGTTCACACTTTACTTTTATGAAAGAACTACGTTAGTACCTATTTAAATTAACCAAAGGAAATCTGAGGATTTTCACTTTTACAAAAAAAAAAAAAAGTGAAAAGTGAAAATTGTGTTCAGCATTTGTTTTGCAGCAGCCATTGTAGACGGCATGCTGCCTGAGCAGGAAGAGTGGCCTCATGGAGCTTCTTCCCTGAGTACTGCACTCAGCATCTCAGTCAGCATCACGCCTCAAAGCTTTGAACTGGGTCTATGAGCATCGTACTTTATCTCAGCTTATTTTGTGTAACCATTAGCAAGAAGGTATAGTCTAAGAAAGCTGGTAAGGGTGTTGTGCTCCCTACAAGTCTGGAAACAATTAAGCATTTCCGTCACGTCAGAGGAAACAGAGATATTGCACGTGTGTTGCTCTTGCCTGTGTCTACTGCTCATGTGCAGAGGGAAAGGATCCTGAGAGCTGCTGGAATTACTCTTGGTTCTGCTAGTAGCAGCATGGCATCCAGTAACAGATAAAGTCTGTTGCTTGAGTGGATTGGTGGGTGTATAAAGTATGGTGTGCCGTTGAGGAGAAATCAGATATTTTAATAAATGAAACTATACTACACATTCATTATTTCTACTTTATACAGGCAGTGTACTTATATCACTCCTGCTTTTATCACATTTTAGTTTTTATGTGTTATTTGGTCTGATGTGATAGGTTATTTTGGGGGTCCAGGAAAGCTCAATTTTTTTTCCATATAAATTAATGGTAGTTGCTTCTTTGCTTTATGCGTTTTGACTTATGAAGGGTTTCATAGGAACACTCTGCTTTCAGATAGTGGAGAAACCTGTATTAGAATTGGTCAATTGACGATCACTTTAAATCTGAATTATACTTTCATTGGATAAGGAGTCAAAAAGTTTTCACTTAAAAGAGACTAACAGAGACCCAAATATGTGATCAAAATAATATAAGGCCTTGGTTCTGATCTCATGTTTTGAATAATTTTTTTCCTGTGCCCCTACCAGCTCCCACTTTCTTTACAGCCAGACATCTGGTTCACTTTGCCTCAGACTAACATCTCATGTGTTTTAGGAATAGTATTCTGAAATCTAATTCTATAAATACCCAAGGCTAGAAATTACAGCTTAGACATGACCACCAAAATTTGACCACCCTTAATTATTCAGGCACTCTACTGGGAAGAATTACTGACTTCATATTTATATAACCAGAGCAGTATTCTCAATGGTGAGAACTTTACAAATAGTAAAAGACTGAAAGAAACTTATCACTGGCTAGGGCAGAGTTGTTAATGATACCACCTCTTCCTGAGATGGACTATAGCTCATTCTCAACTCACTAACATGAGTAGCTCTAGATTTTTTATTAGCTAGTCAGGGCGGCTTCTGTGCCATTTCTAGTATTTCTGTGAGGTTTGGTTTGTTGGGATCTTAATCTGCCACATCAAAGGAAAGCACTCCTGGAATAAATATGATAAAGATTGAAGAGGTCTAAATTTATTATTTTTCTATAGTTGTCAATTATATATCTGAAACTTGGGGAAAGGGCCATTTTTTCCTCATTGCTTTGTAATGATGCTACATGTAAAACAGCTCTATATATGTTTGTCTGTATCTGTTTTTATTCAGCTTCTTATTTTGTTCCATTGAGCTATTTATCAATCCTTGTTTAATATCACATTGTCATATTTACTACATCTTTTCAATAAGTCTGGATATCTGGAAGTATAACATCCCTAGTTTTCTTCAAATATATCTTTGTTATTTGTGGCCCTTTGCATTTCCATACACATTTTATCATGAGGTTGTTAATTTCCACCCAAAAACTCCTGCCCAAATTTTGATTAAGATTACACTGAATCTATAGATTAATTTAGGGATTCTTGATTAATGCAGGGATTTTTTTTTTCATAATTAAATCTCTCAGTTCATACACCTGGTATATAGTCATCTAAATGTCCTGGTTTTGTTTTTTTACTTTATAGCTGGCTCCAACAAGTTGCCTTTATTTTTGTTGTTGTTGCTGACTTATTTCTATGTTTTCCATTGAGAGTTTAAAAAGCTAATTCAAAGATGTGAACAAATGCATTGACTCTTTGAGTTTAATCTTCTCTCTGGTAAAGTGGTCAGATGAGTTGTTTGTTGAGGAACTCTGATGTATATAGATAGTATTTTTAGATATTTTTCTCTTGGGCTCATCACTTTTCCTAAATATAAGGCTTCTATCTTCTTTTTGAGGGTAAAATTCTGTCTAACAGAGTTCTGGGGAATGAGGGAAGTTGGGGATCTCAGTATATAATTTCCATATACAATATAAAATTTGTTGTTACGATATCAGTGCCCTTAACTTTGCCTGTGCTTTCCAGGCCAGATACATTATATTTTACTCTCTCCAGTTCTGAACTACCATGAGTAGAGTAGAAACAGTTGCCCAGAAACATATGATGTTGAGTGTGTTTAGAAATATCTTTTCTATACAATTTTCATCAAGTCAGTATTATTTAGCATTTCCTTGACTTCTATTCCAGTAGTATTTAGTACTGCCAGTTTCCAACTCTGAATATTCTGTGGAGAAAATGGGTTGTTTCTCAGGTTTTGCCCTTAATGACTTAATATTTAGATCTGTACTCTGCTAAATTGCTTATCATATATCCATCTTTTTTCTAGCTTCCAAAATTTTGAGTATGTTATCTCTTTTTCTGCTCTGACTGTCCCTGTGAATTAGTTTTTTTAATTCCTTTTTTAAATCCATTATAGTAGTTTTAGCTGCATTTGGGAAGGAGTGAAATTTAAAACCTTTGTTCAGCTAGCCATCTTAATTTGGAATGTGATATCTTCATTTTCAGGGATGTTCCAAGACTTCTAACTGAGATGTATTTAATTAACATCCTAGTTATACAAGCATAATGCTTATAAATAGACATTTAAATTAGCTATGTTCTTTAAAAAATGAGTTATACATCATCCATATTATAATGCTTATGCTATTTTAAAGGGGTCGGTTTCTGGGCTTTTTAAAAAAATTTTAGATATATAACAAAATTAGATTTATAATTCTCTCAGCACTGCCTACATATACACATACACACATACACACATACACAAACACACATATTTGTGGCTAGCATTTAATTTTTAGTTTTTATGTTGTTGGCATTGTATGGGATTACATAGTATATCATTTCAGAAGTCACCTTTCAACAGTATTAAAAACATACTGTTTTTGAAGTAAATAAGCAATTGATGGAACTCTGGTTATTTATATGATTTACACCTAACAAGAATATATTTATCACATTGAGCTATAATTGTCCAATAGTGATACTGTCTTATTTAATAAGGCAATTTTATCTCGTTTTAAATACAAAGTTGATATTATATTTACATAAATAGACTCCTCTCACTTTTTAATCAGTAGTTCTCTTATCTATATTCCCTATTCCCCATGCTTTCTGCTTAAAATCATCAAATATGCACATTATAGAAGCACTTTTAAAATGATAATATGCAGTTTCCAATAGGTGATTTAGAGTAAGCTAGGTTAAGTGTTTATTTGCTCAGTAGCAGGGAGCCTTGAGTTTTCTGTCATATAGTTCAGGACTTCTGTTCATTTTACCAAAATCGCCTCCTCTAAATCAGTCCCATGAGAGTTTTATGTCTATAATTTTGGATTGCCATTTCTTTGAGGAATAATGTGTATAGTATATAAAAAGCTTTTGCCTATCTGAACTTATTCACTCAAGAAATTATTCATTCATGGCAATCAGTTGCATGCCAGACATTTTTCTGGGGTGTGTGGCTGTAGCAATGAACAAGGCAACCAAGGTTCCTGTGTTTCTAAAGTGTACACACCCTTTGTATGGTCAGAACATATATAACTAACAATTGATAAGATAATTTTTTATAGGGATAAAAATGGGGATGGTCCTAGGCAGCCTCTCTGAGGAGGAGAAGAAAGCCTTGACCGGCATACTGGCTGCTGTAGAGCATCACCTAGATGCCCCTCCGTTAGAACCAAAGCACTCATCACCCAGCTTCTGGGGGTCTTGCCTACTGACAGCCCTCAGTTGAGTCCCTCTCTAGGGAATGTCCACAGCTGAAGAGAACTGTCTCCCATAGGATTACAGCATTTTCCCAGGCAGCTGTTAGCCAAAGGCTGGTTGATATGAAAGTAAAGAGGTCCAGCCACTGTGCCCCAGTTCAGGGCCATCCCACCTCCAGAGCTGTTTTTAGAGCTAGCTGAGGCCTTTGCTGCAACTGCTTTGTACTTCGATTTCTCCTTCTACCTACTGCTGTTTCTTTTACTCCCGCACAGGTTTGGATCCCAGATACTCCCAAGATACTTTGTGCACATAAATCTCCATCTCAGAGTCAGCTCCCAAGGAGACCTCTGACAAATGAACCATTGTTTTATGAGTAAGGAAACAAAGCAGCATTAGAAGTAACAGTGAATATAAAGGCTCTGAGATGGGAACAAACTTGTAGTGGCTGGTTGTGCTGAGTGGGTTACAACAGTGTGAGTTGAGGTTAGACAGATAGGCAGAATCCAGAATAGAAGGCTTTTCAGGCAAAGGTATGGGGTCTAAAATTTGCTTTAAATATAATAAGAAGGATTTTAAGAAAAACCATGTAATGATTGAAAGATTAAAGATCACTTTTCTGTGTGGAAAACAAATTGTATCAAGGGTGGAGGTGGGGGTGGAGATTGGAAATAAAATCAGAAAGACCAGTTGGGCAGCTATTACAGAGGTCTGGGAAAAGATGATATAGGATGAACTATGGTGATAGTTTCAGACATAGAGAAAATTAAAGGTATTTTGGAGGTAGAACACACAGGATTTGCTGATGTATTGAATGTAGAAGGTGATAAATGAAGTAGATGAAAGGATGACTGCTAGCTTTTAGTCCTTGCAGTTGGATGGATGTTACTGCCATTTATTAACTATAACAGACTGGAAAAGAGTAAACTGGGAAGGGAATAAATTAAGACTCTGTTGTAGATATATTATATTTGAGGTGCTTTTTAGGCACTTGGATGTATGAATGTGGGTCTTAGGGGAAAGGGGCTTAAATTTTAGTGGATCATTATCTATCTCTCATATGAATATGTATATGTATATTTATGATTTTCTGGTAATTTGCTGACTTGGTAAGTATATTAACAGGAACAGATTTTTCGTATTCTGGCACCCAAACTACATCTCCTATCTTCCCCCAAACCAAAGGGACAGCTTCACAGCTTTGGTAAGTCAGATAAAATGCTACCCAGGACAGCAAAATCATAAGAGCACATAAGCATAAGGTGTTTGGCAATAATAAGTGACAAGACAAAGTTAAAAAGAAAAAAGAAAAACAGTCCAATACACATTCACTATTTGCCCAAAACCAGTTTTCTGTATCCTTTAGTACAGAATCAATACAGAGCTATATGAAAACTCCAGCAGCAAATATCATGCTGGGTTTCAAGCAAATCCTTAATCATGAGATCTGGACTGATAATGTGATGCTCATATTTTTCCAAAATTAAAAGAAGTGAGAAGTCCCCAAAATGTTCCTCCAACAGGTAAGTTTAGAATTAGTCTTTGCCTTTTTTTTTCCTCCATAAAACTTGTGTTAATAACTTCAAGTTGAAAGCAACTAACTTGTGATTAATACTTACATTACAACCACTGGAGCTTAAGACGTTAAAATAAATCCTAATCTACATAATGAAAGTGCATTTATTCATTCCTTCTACAGCTAAAGAATATAAATGAGTATAACGGCTGTCCCTACCTTTTACATTTTACTATCTAGGATTTTACTGTCTCATTACATCCAGACATTTATGGTCACTCACTCCAGGTTTTGGCATGGACTGAGAGTTAAGCACAATTCCCTGAGCAATAGTTATAACCCAAGCCCTTTCTCAAGCCTGACTGCAATGCATTAGTGGGCTAGGATACTTCTCTGGAGGACTTCTGATCTAGGGGACAAGCATATAAATAATTCTAATAAAGTATTAAAAGTTCAGAACACTGTAACCAAAACCAATACACTCTCCCACTGCAGCCTACTAAGCAGCTTCTGGCATGTGCCTTTTCTTTCTTCACCCCAACCCTAGTATGCAGAAACAAATAACAAGTAAGGACTAGGAACTAAACCATGGAAACATCTGTGGAGGCATGACAGAGATGAAGAGCAAAAGGAATGGGAAGGTAGCTAGTTTAAAAAGTGGCACTGTGAATTTTGAATTGGCTCTCCTTTAGTGTTCTTTGAGAGACATAAGTGAAGGTTCAAATTAATTTTAATTACTTCCCATTAATCAGCTCTTTGTGACAGCATGATGATATTGGGAAACCTGGAGCCTTTGGATTTACTCAACTAGAAGAGAAATACACAGGGAAGTAAGGACATGATTGATGTCTAGGACATGATGAGGGGAAAGTGTTGGGAGGAAAAGTCAAGAGGGGCAAATCATGCTCGTGAGCATGAGCAGTAGCCCAGGCAAAGAATGTAAAGATGTGACTCAGTTCAGGGTTCATGTCTCAGGCCAGACACAGAGAGGGGGAATAACAAGTACATAAGCCCGTCAATAAGCAGATACTGGTTTATTCCCATCTTCTCTTTAGAAAACTATATATGCGAGTGTATATGTGGATAGTGGCACTGTTAAGTGTAGGTGAGATAATCTGTGCATACTTGATGGCTAAATCAAATGTTTTAACGAAAGCATTCATAAGCCTGACCGGGTAAAGCCAAATTTTGTTCTTCCTTCAGAGAAATAACTACTCCCTGTAAAATGCCAAAAAGTTTTCTTGGTTTCATGCAGAGACAGCAAAAAATTCTGTTTCTTGAGGAGGTTAAATCCGTTAAAATAGGATCCTGGGCTTCCATCCCAGCTGCATTTAATGAAACCAGAAAACCGAGATAATCTTCTTCCCCCTCTCTTTGCCTTATTTTACAGCCTTCAGACTTTCTGAAAGCCAGTCTTTCTACCTTAGTCCAATCAACACTTCTTTATACTCGACAGACAAGTTTAGGCCATTTTTCCCCTCCTTGGGATTTTTGGTCCAGATCCCCTTCTGTTTTAAAAATTATAGTTTTCTAATGCACACTTATCTTTCATTTTCATAAGTCAAACTTTCTTCATACTTGAATCTACACTTAGTCACTCAAGCCAGAAACCAGGGAGTCATCCTTACCTTGACTCTTTCTTTTACAGGGCTCTTCGGTCATGGGGTTTAACTTCCTAAGTATCTCAGATTCATCCCCTTGCTACCATTGCCTTGGTTTAGGCTTTCATCCCCTCTGTCTCAATAGCTGCTACACCATCACCGAATGCTCATTCCTTCAGCACCAGTCACGTCACTGCCCATATTTAAAACTTGCAATGCCCCTCCCCAACACTATGGGATAAAAATCTCAGCTCATAAGCATGGCAGAGAAGGTCTTTTGGGCTTGGTCTCTGTTGGCTGTCCCTATATCTTCTCCCTCTTCTACATGCACTTCCTCTATGAGTCAGTAATACCGAACCTCTGTAAATTCTTAGGATGTTCCCCACAATAAGACAAGCAAGGCAGTACTCGCCCAAAGAATAATGTCACGCGTGATTTGCAGTGAGTCCCCAGGGTTCTCAATGGTCACCACAGGAAGAAAGCTTGTTTGATCATTATGATAGAAAAGATGGGCTTATACGGAAAAAGGAAAAAACCACTGAACAATTTAAGAGTGAAAAAATTTGACCATCTATCTAGAAGGTGTTTGTATCATGAAATTGCCATTGGGTGAGAAATAGAGCTTTGCAAAGGAACCTGTTTTGCACAAATGTCCATATTTTACATAAACTATAACAGAATGCATTTCAATTCATGTAGAGTAAGAAAGAGAAGCAGCAGATGATCCTAAACAAGAACCCAAAATTCCAATTACTGTCAACCAGTGGTTCTGAACTTGGGGTGATTTTGCCCCTCTGAGAACTTATGGCACTATCTGGGGCATTTGAGGTTATTAAGACCAGAAGAGGAGTTATATTGGCATCTAGTGGGTAGAGGCCAGGATGCTGCCAGATACCCTACAACACACAAGATGGCCCCGACAGCACTGCGTTGTCTGGGCCCAAATGTCGATAGTGTCAAGGTTGAGAAACCCTGCTTTAGATAACCTTTTGAAGGAAATGATGATTTATTTACTTTTCCTGATACTTTACAGCTTAAACCAGTTGCATTGGAACCCAACTATGTAAGCTTGGGAAAGATATGAATTATATATTTCATACTGTCCTTCAAATCTGTGGGAGAACGAGGTTCCCATAATAGTTTACTGCATTAAACTTGTGCATATATGTGACAGATAGAGATAGGGAAAGAGACAGACAGACAGACAGACAGACAGACAGACTTCGGGTGAATAGTGTGAAAATACTGCATGCAGAAGCAGTTCTATGTTTTGCAATTTTTTGTAGATAAGTCAAGGCTGAGATGATAAACCTACTGATAATTTTGGTTTGGTTGTTCTAGCATTTACTAGGGCCCAGGAGATTAGGGTAAAATTACTATGGAAGCCCAAAATTAATAAAATAGATTCATGGAATTGCACAATTTTTGCTGTTTATTTTTCTTTCTTTTTTCCCCCCAAGTGTAGAACTAGGATGTCATTTTTCTCTGGTGCCCATGTTTAACTCCACTTCTTTGATGGGTAATTTTCACCTCAGAAAACATCAAAGTGTTTTCCCACCCCATCTACAACTAGAAAATGTGTAACCTGTGTTTTCAGGAAATTTGACACATAAACTCCATCCACCCGTAGGAGCAATGTGGGAATGGATTGATCACAGTTTGAAAAATCCAGCTATACCGATACAGTCTGTAGCCAAGAACTATATTTGATTCAGCTATCCCATTGGTGTCAGGTGCTATTAAAGATGAAGAGATTTCCTGGACTCAGAGTACACAAGCCAAACCCCACCTCCTTCCATTCTGGGGACTTCTCAGAAATGTAAACGCATGAGGGAGACCACTAGGGAATGTGCCCCTTCGGTGAGGGTGAAGGAAAATCTGGCAGTAAATAACTCTCTGAGGTTATTGTAAAGTCTTAAAACCTCTCTCCTAGCATTTTTTCTTTTAAATCCAAACTCAAAGCAAAAATGGCGGTGGGGAGTGGGGGAGGGAGGTGAGTTCGTCTCAAGTTTGACTTTTATGACAGCAGTGTGGGAGGATTGATAAATGTTATGAGATTTCCTGAAGAATAGAAGCACTTCTCAGGGTGAATAAAAGTAGTTTTAGTGGATACAAATACCATTTTCGTCAACATAAGTTTTAAATTTCCCCTAAGGTGAGTAGCAAGATAAAGGAGACAGCCAGGATAACTATTTGGTTATTTTATTGCAGCATATCCCAACACAAATGGCAGTTCAGGGGTTCAGTTTTCAATATTAACTGACATTGTACCATCTCCAGCTCCACACTCCCTATTAGTAATATCATCTCCTTTCTAATCGAGTTGATGAGTGAGAAGTGGAGCTGGGAAAGCTTGCTGCAAGCATCCACATATACTCTCTACATAGATTTGGGAGGTGTATATAACAAGGGAAAGTTCTGAACCTCTGGTCCACCTAATGGTTCTCTCTGAGCCCTGAGATCCTTGAATCAACATTCCCATCTCTACTGAGGCTCTGTTGTCAGATAGGATAGGGCTTACTAGTTGATTCTTTGGGTTTTAAGCCTGTAGTCTCAGAAAAAGGACCTCTGGATCTCTTTTCTTTTATCTTCCTCATGATTTAGTGTCATTCAAACCCACTTGAGATTCTCCCTGCCTACATGGGACTTTGACTTGCTTGTTTTGGTATGCAGTTACAGCTGATTTGTAATTGTCTTCATTCCCTCCTTCAGAATATTTACTAGCATGTGCCATACAAACTTCTGCATATCCCTTCCCAGAACATTTTCAAGTATATACTTCATTTACCTGGGGATTTTTCCTAAGTAGGTACAGCCCACTGAGAAGACTGCTAGAGTGTGACTGAGGTTGGTGTTGGGGCTGAAGGCCACAGTATCTAAAGCATCCTTGAAGCTCCGGTACATTCTATTTTATTGCTTATCTGTCTCTTCTTTAATTGGTCTTGAAATTGCTACGTCTGGATTCATTAACCTTGTTCCCACCTAGGAGAAAATTGAATTGGATGAAGTTGGGGAAGGAGTGATTGCAAGTGATATTTGCTGCTTATTTATAAGTAAAGCCACAGATAAAAGAGCAGAGTGGATAGAACCTATAGAATCATCTTAGACTTTACTGTATTTTTTTATTGTAATATATAATCCACATGCAATAAAATCCACCATTTTAAAGTGTAAAACTAAATAATTTTCTAGCATATTTATCATAGTTTATGCACCTATCACCACTATTTAATTCCAGAACATTTTCATCACCCTAGACTTCGACTTTCAAAAAGTACTTTTGCTTTATAATGGTTCATGAGGGAGACAGTGTGTAGACAGAATAATGCAAACCACTCCCACAAATGTCTACTACTTAACACCCAGAGCCTTTTAATATGTTAGGTTACATGAAAAGGTGAGTTTAAGATTACAGATGAAAGTTAATCAACTAAATGGGAGATGGGGAGATCGGGAGATTATCCCAGATTCTCTGCATGGGCCCAAGGTAATCACAAAGGTCCTTTACATTACAAGAGGCAATCAGAAGAGTCTTTGTCAAAGTCAGAGAAGGAGATATGATAAAAGGAGCAGAGGTCAGACAATTGCAATTACTGATTTTAAGATGGCTGGGGAGGCCAGGAGCCAAGCAATGCAAGTGCCCTCTAGAAGCTGGACAAGGCAAGGAAAGAGATTCTTCTCTAGAGCCTCCAGGAGTGATGCAGTCTTGCCAATATGTTGATTTTTGTCCAGTGAGGTCCATTTCCAACTTTTGACATATACAAGAACACATTTGTGTTGTTTTAAGCCATGAAGTTTGTAGTAATTTTTTCCAGCAGCAATAGAAAACTAATATAGTTGGTAAAGGATATAAGTGGGAGAGAAGGGGAAGGAAAAAGATGGAGACAGTGACAGAGACAGAGATTAAGACAGAGGCAGAGAGAGAGGGGCAACATTGGGTATTGTTTGCATGACTAGTCCCTTTGATGATGTGCCCCAGACCAAGATCTGGCTTTGTCATTTCACTGGATCCTGTTGGTCTTTGAAAGAATTTCTGGGAGTTGAAGTACCTCCCTCATAGATTTGTAGATCACGTGATGTGTTTTGCCTTGTTAGGGTTCAGGACCTCCACTAGTGGTAGTATAAATGGACTAGAGTTTTGACTAGTCTTCAACATCAAATCTCTCAGGAAACTGTTTGGAAATGGAGCTTATGAATCAGAGAAAACCAGCGGCTACTCACCTCTACCCCCACCTATTGATGCAACTTCAGGTGAAGCTAACTGAGCAAGGAAACTGCTGACATCACAGGAGTCAGGTAAGTTACTTGGTTATCACACTGTGACTCAGTTTTTCTTATCAACTGTTGAAAACCTCAAATCTGACAGACTTTTAAAGTGGAAGTAACATGAATACTAATGTAATGTGTTTCTCATTTCTTTTTGAGAAAATGTTTAAAAGGTTTTGTAAAATCTGCTGTTAGTGTTTTTAAAGCAAAAAAATGAAATTAATCTTGAAATTGTTTCTTCATATTCACTTTCTAAAATATGTTAAATATTCAGTCATGCTTCAAGATATCTTATCTGTCAGTATTTTGGCAACAGCTGGAAATGTAACAGAAAATGAAAGGAAGCTAATTTCTCCTAAATGTTGACTTGACTGCAGCTTTAATTTTGTCTTTGACAACATGGTGAAGAATGCCACAACTCAGCTACCTTTTGATACAGCTTCTGAATTGGGAGCCCTGTACTGAGTTCTTAACTAGTCTCTCTGGTCCTAGATCCCTAACCAGAGAGCTATACTGTTTGTTGGGTGTTCTTCCTTTGGGATTAGAGGGAATAACACATGGTTATTTTCATAAGCTGTCAGTCTGCTACAGAGTCATACTGGTAAAAGTGTGGCATTTGTTTGTCTCAAGGGTCCCACAGCACCAGGGCCCTGAGTTCCCAATGGATGCCCACCCATACTGACTTAAGCAGTTTACTTGGAAGGATATTGGGATTTGTCCCAGAATCAAAGGAAAAGGTGCAGAAACTCATATAGCTCTAAGAATCTTAGCTTTTGGAACTAGAGACCTAATACCTTGAAAGTGCTCTCTTTTTTTCTGTGTCACTCTTTCCCAAACCATCTCTAATCTTTGCTAATCTCTGCTTGGCTTCAGCATCTCCAGTAGCAAACAGGCTTTTGTCCCATGGCTAAGGAGTGAGGGGAAATATAAATGCCAGAAATTCTGGTGTTACATTCTCACAGCTCAAAACCAAGGAGAGGAAAAATTCTGCTTTTCCTATTGGCTCTGATTAGAAGAATCCTGGGGAAGGTCTCTGATTATACCCATGCAGGGCACATGCTCAGCCTGGACCAATCATGAGCCCAGAAAGACTGGAGACTAGGATTGTCTCAATCTGTGTCACATGTCCATCTCTTGAATGGGATATTCTATGTCTGTGACAAGGATAAATGGAAAGCAAGCTTGTTGATTAGATACCCTAAGGACACTCCCAATGCAATGAGTACAAAAGCTAAATAACACATAACGACCACCACGTTATGTGAGTTGCTGAGGTGGCAAAGAAGCAAGGAATCTACATAAGCAAAAAGCAATGTGAAAGAAGGAAAGAAAGAGGAGTGATTTAGCCTGAAAGAATCTGTCCAACCCTGGTGACGAGAGCTTTACGTTTTTCTTCAAGTGAGCATACAAGGTTAAGCAAACAAAGATCACAGAAATCCAGGCTAGCAGTAGCAGAGCTGTTATAACCTCTAAAGAATGAGGTTAAGGTTATGGAGCCCAAAAGGAGAAAGAATCCTAAAGAGTAGGTCACCTCAAGAGAAGCAAAGTTCTCAGTTAAGGAACCCAGCCCTTGCAGGAAAGAATCCAGGTGAATAATTAGCCTGAACTCATTCCCTTTCTCTGATCTCTGGCTAAGTCTTGGCCAAATCCTACTGAAGCCAGAGGGCATGGGAACCCTGCTGCAGTCATCCCTATGGATTAGCCACCAAGGATAGAGTATAAGGTAGATCTGTAAAAGCAAACAGAAGACATTCTGCACATACATGTCCTAACTGGTCTGCTTCTAACCTTTCCTCAATTCCCACCTCTTCACAGCAGCCAGAATGATCTTTCAATATCAAATTCACTGTCTACCACAACCCCAATTACAACCCTGAAAGTCTTTCCATTCCACTTACAGTTTCTGAATGTTAGTAGTCATTTGTTTAAAATTGACCAAGATACACTAGAAATCACAGCACCTTAGAATCTTCAAAGACTAGAAAATGTAATACAGTTCTAGAGGGAGTATTTTGGAGGGGGAGATACTTTTTCTTGGGCATTAAAGAAGCAGAAGCAGAGGCTCTGATACAGTGCTATTCAGTGAACTTCCTAAGAAAAGGAGAAATAGAGGAATATTTGTAGGCTCAGAATACTTACTGTTGAGACCAGGGAAATTGAACATGTCTTCTGTGATTATTATGAAATCCTAGCCTCACACTAAATCATTATCACAGTATCAAAAAAGGTTCTTTTTACTTCCCAAACAACAAGCATGTGAAAGGAGAGAGGAAGTTCCTTTGGCTGCTGAATAGGAAACAAATCATAGAAAGGTGGCTTAATTAGAACTTCTAAAAGTCAACTTGTTCAGTCAGCAACCTAACATAATTACATTAGTGATGATCATAGAAAATGGGCCAAGGAGAAATATCTCAACCATGTACACAGACAACTGGTTAGTAAGAGAAAGGAGGTCTGTAGTCAAATTCTTCATTTCACTTTTTGAACCACAGCACAATAAAACAATCTCAAAATAAAACAAAATAACATATTAGTACTTCATCATGCTTACTCCATACAAATATACAAGCCTTAATGGTACATATTATTGTCATTAAAGAGAATACAAAGCAAGTCAATTAGTTTCCCTCTCAGTCCCGTTACCCACAGGAAGTTACTACATAGACCCTGAAGTACTGAGTGGACTTGTATGTGTGCCAATTTGGCAGGTAAACTCTTTGCCTTGAATCTTAAGGTAATTCCAATCATGCCATGAACTTGGACAGTTCTGAGGGTAGAGTACCCCACACCGAAGCTGAAGTTGGCAACTCCAATGATGAACCTCCAGCACGGGTCGGGGGATATTTGTGAAAACCTGTAGACTGGATGCAGAGGGATGCTCAGGCCTTCTTGGTAGAGTCATTTTCCAGAAGTCTGGGAGGATGATCAGGGGTGTTGACTTTTGGTTTTCAATTTATTCTGGACAGGGCAGAGACAAATCTTGAACTCTTATTTCTCTGTAAATGTCTTAAAGTCTTCATGGAATATTCAGAGGCTTGAGGCTCAGAAGGCACGCTTTGGGTACTTCAGCAGAAACTTCCTGACTAGCTTCCCAAGCCTGTAATTTCCTCCAGTAGGACAGACGATATCTTCCTGACTTGACTACAGTCCAGTTAAAGCATTTGGAGAACATAATGTCATTCTCGAACTTTTAAGTGGTCAAAATTATATATAAGGCTTTGAGTCCGAGTCAGCTTGGCCTATCTTTTCATTCATTTCTAGTTACTAAATCATTTGTTCAGTTGGCCAATCAGCATATATGTCCTGAGAGCTGCTTTATCTGCAATTGAAGGCATAGAGAATAATGGACAGCCTTCATTTAAATGGGAGAATTATAAACATCTTACACACAACAAGCCTATATATGAGCACAGACATTGCTGTTGATTCAGCCAGTGGAGAGAACACTGTGTATAAAAGCCATGGAAGATTCAACTAAAAAAGAAAACTGGATACCAGGGCTCAGCTTGGACAGGTGATTAACATGTAAATACAGAGAAAAACAGCAAATAAACAAGATGTGGAAGAATGCTAAGGCATGAATGTACAAACCAAACCTGCTGTGGGGGTTCCAATATGGGCATAATGGATGACGTCACTGGAAACGTGTGTTGTGTTGGAACCAGACTGGAAATTTTTTGAATGGCAATGTGGGCTTGATCATCTAAATAACAGGGAAGTTCTAAATGTTCTTGAGTAATAGAATTATAATATCTTTGAACTGGAAATACCTTTAGAGATCTAAGTCATGCTTTCGGAAGATTAATATGAAAATGGTGGCTGGCTATATGAGAAAACAAAGAGCCTGAAGGTGAGGAGGTAAGACAAAGGCTTAAACTTATAGGAATGACTTCAGAAGTCAAAAGAAGGGGTCTTGTACTAGAGAAATTACAGAGTAAGAAATGACAGGCTTTAGTGACTGATCATGCTATATAAGGAAAAAGTCTAAGATGACTCAGAAGTTGCAACTCAGATGAACACACCATTAGAGAATTCTGTTGGGGAAAGGGACATGGATAATAATGACACAATTAAGTTCATCTGAGGTGAGCAGGATATCCAAATGCATTTCCACTAAGTGGTTTTTATGGCTGGAATTCAAAAGTGTTCAAAGCTAGGGATGTGGATTTGGAAGTATTTGGGTGGTGGCTTCTGCCAGTATTGAAATTATGGTCTGAGAATAGCCACTGACTTATGAGAAGCCACAGATATTGTGGCTCTTTTATGTGGACACACAAGAAAAGCATTCCCTATGTTTTTGTTACCCCAAGAGAGAGACTAGGCAGAATATATTCCACAATTAGTACTTTTCTTTAGAAATCACAATAAATATAATAAAGTCAATATGTATAATGCAGAACAATAGACCTAATCTTATATGTCTTTATATTCCCTATATCTTGCGCACAGTAGGTAGGTGGCCTCCAAAATAATTTGATTAAATTAAAATGAAAGCCAACTTTTAAGATGATGAACATACCTTAAAAGAGTATCGAGAATGGCTTATGATCCTCAGTTTTTATCTCAAGTACCTTTTGCTGAGAATATAGTAAAAAGCACAAGAAATTGAAAAAACTCGTTTTTTAAAAAACGGAATGAAAAACATAAGAAGTTTTTCTTTTGTATCTTAATTAATAATTGGTATCAATTCTTAGAACCAAAAAAATCACCTTGACTCATTATTGTCATCATAAATTTTCCAAGGCAGTAGTTAGAGCTATGCCATAGAATTTAGCATCTGGTTACATAGTCTTTGTCCTCTATCATAGAGCTGAATTTTAGAACTGGAAGACCTTAGTGCTTATCCATTTTCAATGGTAAAAATTTAGAATGTTAATACTAGTTTAATATTTACAGGTTTTATCTCCTGTGTCTTATCTCCCAACCCGAAACCACATTCATAAAGTCTACATTCTTTGCTTGTTTGAAGTCCCCCATTTTAGCAGTGTTCAATACATGGTATTTAACAAATACTTGTTGGCTTGGATGTGAGTCTGCCAAACAAGCCCTGCCACATACACACATACACACACACACACAGAGAGACACACACACACTGCAGACACTATAACTTGCTCGTAATAGGGTTTAGAAAGGTTGTGTGGTTTTTTTGCATTAATTAAATCATAGAAAAATATTGGTGTCGGTGAAGGCCCTAGCTTTATGGAGAGCAAGATAGAAAAGTAAATGCTATCTGCCATGGGAACTTGTCTGAAAACATTGCCACGATTGAAAATTAATAGTAAGTGATTAGGTGTGCAACTAAATAGTCATTGGAACATTTTGCCCCTAAATAACTACTTACTATATTTACTTTTTAGTTTTAATCTGTCTGTGTCCACACAGAGACCTGCCTACAGATTAGTCAGGATTTAGGGAAAACCTCAACAAAATGTCTACATCCCTGTGAAAACATGTAGCTGTGGACGGGTCCTTCTATAATTCTGCTCCTATACTTAAGGAGTGAAAAGCCTAGCAGTAGCATCAAGTCAATAGTTTCTCAAAGGGATGCTCAGTCACAACAGCAAAACTAGTGGTTGTCTCAAGGACAAGGTTCTCTTACCTCCCATGGAAGAACGCATCCGACAAAATGACAGCCAATTTTAAAACATTAAGTTGCTGTTCTTTTGATTATGTTGGACAAACATGCACACAAAATGCTTGGAAGGCATGAATGTTCTCCAGGAAGGACCTGTAAAATTAATAAGGACAGCTTATTTATTATTAAAATTAATAAGCATTCACAGGGTTTCTTATTAGACTGCAGAATCCAGGAGGGGAGGGCATTACCACAGCTCAGCCCTGACTCGCATTCGTTTTGTGGTGCTGCTCTGCCCTGCTGTGGGAAACTCTGAGAAGTGCATGAGAACACAATGCTCAGAACTAGGAATCAGCGAATATAAATGTCTTTATTCAGAGAAACAGGCAAATTCAAAAAAACTGAGGTTTCTCTTTTAATAGGAAATCCACACTAAATATTTGTATTTTCTGAGAACAGTGTTACCAGAAGCAAAAGGATAAAATCAAAATGACTTAGAGGGCAAGTGATTTGTGAATGTCAGATGGTTTTTAATTCATCCACTTGTAAAGCTGAATTTAATGTTCCTATATACTTACTGTCTCATTCTTTTTCCAAGGTGAAATGTTGTTTGCTGGTGTAGAAAAGATGGTATGGGTTTAAATGTGAAAGCAGAGATAATAATAATAATGATTAACATTAATTGACCAATTACTATATGTCAGGTACCAGACAAATATTAATTCATTTAATCTTCACAACAAAGCCATGAGATGAGTACTAGTTCTTTATGCTTTAAAGTGTTTTCATGTAAGTGTTTTATGTTGCTCCTTACATAGTGCTCTGAGAGAGAGAGAGAACCTCATGGTACATGGGACACCTCGAAGACCTTCAAGTGACCAGGTAGGACCCAAATTCCTCCTCCAGGAGAGTCAGAATCTGAGTCCAAGTATCCTAACTTCTAAGGCAGCATTTATTTTACTAACACAAAGATGTTTGGCTTACCGCCCTAATGAAAAACAAATTTATTAGTCTAATCTTGATTAAGAAATGCCCATCAAAACATAATAAGCAGAATGTATTATGACTGCATCTGACAATTACATGTTTTTCTCTACTATTTTTAATAGTAGAAGAAAAAGGATGACTAAATTATGAAAATAATAAAGCATAATTATGCCATTATATATTAAGCAGACTTGGTTTAAGGTAAATTAATTAGCATTAAGTCCCATCTGAAGGCCCAAAATGAATTTGACCTTTCCCAAAGTTTTTGTTTCCCCATTGACAGTCTTATTTGACTAAATCCTGTTTCTAAAATCTAGACATTCAAATGAGACTTCCCAAGGGGATAATATGGCTTAGTCTTGATAAGCTATTCACTTTTTGCCTGGGTTTGTTAGTTTTGTTTTCATTTATGTTTTATTTTGCTGTTTTGTTTTAGTTTGGTTTTGGGTTGCTTTGGGGCTAACAATGACCATCATTTAGATTTGTAATCTTCCATTGTGTAGTGAATTGCATTTGAAAACTGTGTTTTAAATTTAGCTTGATTTCCCCAGCAAGCTCCTCAAGATCAAGATAGTTTATATACTTTATAGTTTCAAAAATTAAATTCCTAACTTCAGACTGACTGTGTTCATATGACAGTTTACAGCTACGACCAGTAGTTAACAAATGTAAGGACTAGGATCAAATTAACTCAGACTTGACAGAACAGGTTTCCAAACTTGTAAGTGGGTTACAAAAGTTTACTTGCAAGTTAATTGTATGGAAATTGTGATGAGTTTGCCTATTTATAAGTTAACGCTGGTAGTATTTGTTTTTAGAATAGTAATTTTTGTTATAAGATTGTTAATTATTAGACCCCTGGGACCCTCATTTAGCTCACCCCTCTGCATGGGGCATGGAGCATGGAGCAAGGAACCCACAGGACCACAGGGACACCGCCACTCAGAGGCTGCTCCTTCTGCTGGTACCTGGCCTCCCTGGTTCCCTGGGGGCAAAGGGAGGGAAACAGAAGGAGTGTGGTTGTGAGATTCAGGGTATGGGCACCCTGTGCACCACCTCAGGGAATAAAAAAGGAAAGAAGGTGGTGGCTCCTGGACCTGGAGTTGGGTTGGGGGCCAGCCCTCCCTGCTGTGCCACATTCTAGGGAAATCTCCTGAATATCAGAAAAATTCAAACTAAAACTTCCAGGATCTTACATCCAGTAGGAGGCCAGAACAGAATATTTTACTCAAATGTTTGTTAGTTAAACTTTTTTAAACAGAAAAACAGACAATCAAAACTTGGCAAAACAGTGAACCAGGCAACATATATTAGAAGCACCAGTAATAGTAAATAGCATATAAAAATGTGTTCGACCAAGGAAAAATACAATACAAATCAGCCAATGAGACAACTTTTCTGCCAATCAGATTGACAATAATTAAGACTGACAAAATGCAATGGTCAGAGTGAAAATAACCCAGGCAGAATGGGAAAAAATATTCTCAAACCATATGCCTGTTAAGGGACTTGTATTCAAAATGTGTAAAGAACTCTTACAACTCAATAGTAAAAAGACCTCCCAATTAAAAATGAGTAGAGGATCTAAATAGACATTTCTCCAAAGAAGATGTGCAAATGGACTAAACGCACATAGTGAAAAGATGCTCAATGTCATTACTCAATGTTATTAAAGAAAGCAAGTCAGAATCACAATAAAATATAACTTTGTACCCACTAGGATAGAATCAAAAAGACAGACTATCACAAGTGTTGGTGAGGATGTGGAAAAATCAGAATCCTCATACATTGCTGATGGGAATGTAAAATGATACAGCCACTTCTGAAAGCAATTTGTCAGTTTCTCAAAAAGTTAAACATACAGTAACTGTACGACCCCCAGAAATTCCCCTCCAAGGTATATACCCAAGTGAAACAAAAACATACATCCTCAAAAAATCTTTGTCCCCAAATGTTTATAGCAGCATTACATTCATAATAGCCAAAAAGTGGAAACAACCCAAATGTCCATCAGCTGATGAAATGGTTAAAAAAATGTGATCTGTCCATTCAATGGAACACTCAATCAAAAAGAGAAATCAAGTACTGATACATGCTACAGTATGGATGAATGTTGAAAATGTTATGCTAAGTGAAAAAAAGTCACACACAAAAGATCATATATTGTGTGATTTTATTAACGTGAAGTGTCCAGAATAGGCACATCTACCGAGAGTAGATTAGAAGCTGCCTAGGTTGGGAGACCAGGAGTAAGGGGAGCATGGGGACTGACTACTAATGGGTACAGGTTTCTTTTTGGAGTGAAGAAAATGTTCTAAAGTTAGATTATGTTGATGGTCAGACAACTCAGTGACCATACTAAAAACCATTGAATTATTATTTTTTTAATGCAATCTTGGTGATCACACTGGATAACAGATAATTCTGTTATATCCCTATAAATGCATAGCCTTTAAATAGAGCAAATTTTAATATGTAAAATCTGCATATGGTTTTACATAGAAATTCCAATTCTAGGCATCTCTCCTGTTTGCATGTATTTACAAAAAAATATGTATACAAAGATGTTTCTCACAGGATGCTGTAATAGTTCAATATAGAAATCAGCCTACATGTTTATTGGTAGGAGAGTAATAATATTATATTATGGTACTTTCATACTTCTCTCAAAGAATGAAACTTTGTATTTTTTTTAGAAAATAAATCAACTATAGATGCCAACTTTCTTAATTTGTTCTACCAACAAGAAGAAAAAAATTATCTGATTTTGAGTTATTTTTCTCTTACCTGACAAGATAATTTACAGTTTATATATCAATATATTAATTGTAAGAAGATGAGTGAGATCATGCGAATGAATTAATTATAACAAGGTTAGAGAAAATTTTTAATTTTTTGAACAAATATAATTCCCTAGGGCAGATTGCAATACTTTGTAAAAGTCTATTCTGTATTTACTTAGGTTTATGGATTACAACCTCTAACTGCTGGTTATCACACTTACCAAAATTTAAGAGAAAATATTACTATGTTTGCAAGAGAAGAACATCTATAAAATTAAGCTTAAAGAACCTTGTCTTGGCCACAGGTTTATCTGTTGTGTTCTTGAGATTAGCAACTCAAAGCACACTTTATCTTTCTTCCTTTTGGAATTAACCTGATAAATGGCTTCATCCTCTTCTTTTCCTCAAGATTTCTTATTAAATACTATTAAGATGTGAAAACTATGTATTATTTTATTCTCATTTTAACCAAAATTTAACTTTTAGGGTATAATTGTTTTTATGTTTCAGCTGTACATTTTAACAGTAAGGCATATGTATATTTACATTGTATGCTCACCTCCCATAGTTAAATTTCATTCTGTCACCACATATTTGACATCTTTTACCCTGTCTACCTCACCCTTACCCCTGCCCACTACACTCTGGTAACCACTAGTATATTGTCCCTGTCCATGGATCTCTGTTTGTTTGTTCTGTTTGTTGCTTTTAGGTTTATATATCCCACATATAAGTAATACCATGTGATTTTAAACTTTTTCTGTCTGCCTTATTTTTCTTGGCATGATTACCTCGAGGTCCATCCATGTTGTCATGAATAGCAGTATTTCATTTCTTCTTATGGCTGGGCAATATTCCATTGTATATATGTACCACAGCTTCTTTTATTCAGTAGTCTATCATAGGACACTTGAGTTGCTTCCATGTCCTGGCCACCGTGAATAATGCTGCTATGAACATCGGTGTGCAAATATCTTTTTAGATATGGGTTTTCAAGTCTGAGGTAAATATCGCTTTTGCCATGTCCCAAATACTTTGATATGCTGTACTACCATTATCATTCATTTCTATGTATCTCTTGATCTCGCTTTTTATTTCTTCTCTGAGCCAGTTATTCTTCAGTAGCATGTTGTTTAATCTCCATGTAGTTGTGGTTCTACCGCTTTTCTTTTCTTTTTTTTTTTATAGTTGATCTCTAGCTTCAAAGCATATGATCAGAGAATATGGTTGGTATGATTTCAACCCTCATATTTGTTGAGGCTATCTCTGTGTCCCAGTATGTGGTCGATTCTTGAGAATGTTCCATGTGCACTAAGAAGAATGTATAAGAAGCTGTTTGGGGATGAAAGATTCTGTAAATGTCAACTACGTCTGGTAGGTCTAATGTGCCATCTAACGTTGCTATTTCCTTATTGATTTTCTGTTTGAACGATCTGTCCATATCCAATAGTGGGGTATTTAGGTCCTGTACTATGACAGTGTTTTGGTCTGTTTCTCACTTTAGTTCTGTTAGTAATTGCTTTATATATTTCAGGGCTCCCAGGGAGCATAGACATGAATAAGTGTTATGTATTCTTGGTGCATGATTCCCTTTATCATTATGAAGTGTCCCTCAGTATCTTTACCTTTTTTATTTTGAAGTCTGTTTTGTTCAATATTAGTACTGCTGCTCCTGCTTTTCTCTAAATGCCATTTACTTGAAATATCATTTTCCACCCTTCCATTTTGAGTCTATATTTGTATTTGGAACCGAGATGTGTCTCCTAGAGGCAGCATATGGTTGGATTTTGTTTTTTGATCCAATCTGCAATTCTGTGCCTTTTTTATGGTGAGTTCAGTCCATTTACATTTAGGGTGATTACTGAAATATGAGGTCTTCTTATAGCCATTTTATCTTTTACTTTCTGGTAGCTCGATGTTTCCATTGCTTCCTTGTCCTTGTGTTGCTGTTTTCTTTATTTTGGTTGGTTGTTGTGGGTTTTCCCTCTGGTCCTTCTTGTTTTATGTTATTACTTCAGTTCTGAACCTTTGGCATGTGGTTATCATTACAAATATGTAAAAGGATATATATATATAGTCGTCCATTTTCTTCTGCACATGCCTTATCTCCATTCCCCTTTGTAAATTTGGATCTTTGAATCCTCCCCTCTTCTGTCATTGTTGACTCAATTTATCCCTATGTTTGCTGAACATTCATTACTATCTTGCTATAGCAAAAATCTTCTTATTGTTTAAGCTTATGATGCTCTGTTTTTAGTAAGAGTTGCACTCCTCTGCTTCTACCTGCCTGCTAGTTGCCTTACTCCTAGTTATTAGGGTTTTGTTTGGGGTTTTCTGTTTTTTTGTGTTTTTTTTTTTTTTGTCATTTTATTTTAGGTGAGCTGATGCCTTTCAGTATTTCCTACAATGCAGGCCTCATAGTGGAGAATGCCCTCAATTTTTGTATGTCTGGAAAGGTCTTTATTTCTCCTTCATCTCTAAAGAAGAGCTTAGCTGGATACATTATTTTTGGCTGGTAGTTCCTATCATTTAATAGTTTTAATATTTGATTCCACTCTTTTCTGGCTTGTAAGGTTTGTGCTGAGAAGTTCGACTATCAGCTAATGAGTCTTCCTTTCTAGGTTACCATCTTCTTCTCCCTGGCTGCCCTGAGAATTCTTTCTTTGTCATTGATTTTTGATAATTTTAATACAGTGTGTCTTGGTGAAGGCCTTTTTGGGTTGAGGTAATTGGGTGTTCTGTTGACTTCTTGAATTCCAAGCTCCAGCTCATTCCTTAGATTTGGGAAATTCTTGTCAACTATTTGTCTGAAAATGTTTTCTAATTCCATTCAGCTAAATGAGTTTGCATATGTTAAAGGAAAAAATTATTCAATCACTTGTTAAGACAGGAAGGAAAAGTTTATTCAAGGCGGCTTCAGCAGTGAGATTTTGTAATTGAGGAGAAAAACCAGGCTCAATTCCAAATGAACAAGTAAAAGTGGGAATTTATAGCCAAGTTGGGTGTGTGGGGAGTCAAGTAGAAGAGGGGATCAGTGATTAGAAAATTACTATGAGAAATGATCAGGGTTAAGACGGGATTCTGGCTAAACTGACCTGCCAGGGTTTTTACTGAAGGCAAGGGTGGTGGAAAATGAGAGACCCACTCAGATATCAAAGGTGAACATATAGGCATGGAGGAAGAATCTGGCTAAACCAGGTTAGGATTCTTGCTAAAACTGGGCAATGCAAGAAGGACATGGGAGTCCAGAAATCAGGACCTCACTGGGTGCTCTGATGAGCCCGACAAAAGTGTGGTCGAGGAGGGACTTTTTCTCTTGATCTGAGAGAAGATAAAGATTCCTAAAAGCCTCTGCATTCCAAGATAAGCCATGCATAATAGAAACATCCTGGTTTCCTTTACCAAAACACAGGAACATATTTTTTAGATGAAAACTGACCTAACTGCAATCTAATTAGAATTGTTGACTGCCGTATATCGAGCTACCAATAGTTTGTTCTCTTAATTTAGTGAGTCAGTACATCTAAAAGCTAGACTCCCTTGCAAAAAATGTAAAGCAAAATCAAAAATCAAACCAAAAAATTCTTTTACTCCTTGCTAAAATTCCTTTTTGAGGCTTTTTTTCTAATATCTAAATGATATTCTTGAATGTAGGACTTCCTGCCCAAGACCTGATAGATGTTTATTAAATGGGAAGTAATGTCTCTCCCCTAAAGAGAAATACAGGGATAGACTAAGTGGTAGGCATCTCAGCATAAACTTATTCATTGAATAAATGGTCATGTGTCTTTAGGGTCACAGTTTGTATAGTCAACAAAAGAAGCACAGGAACACACACACTTATAAATCTTACCGAAAAAACTGGCAATGATACAAAGCCGAGCAATACTTAGTGAGGAGAGAAGTTCTCTTGTCCCCAAACTGCCACATAGCACCTAGAGAAAAGGAGAAAGAAGGTGAAGAGCATGGCCAGCTGGCTGGCCTCCCTGAGCCTCAGGAACCTGGGCTGCACTGCAAAACTCTCCCACATCCTGGGTCACACAAGCAGCCAGCTGGTCCTACACACCCACCTTCCTGACATTTCCTCCTCTATTTTGTCTCTCATAAAATGCTACATTTCTCAGCTTCTTCCCTGAAGAAAAAGAGATGAATTACAAGTTCTTATCAGATCTATAAATTTTTTAATGTGTCACCTAAATGCAATTTAATGAGTCCTCAAAGTGCATGACTAAAGTTTATGAATAGCACTCACAAGAATAATTGTACTATGTAAGTTGCCTACTGGAACTTCTAATTGTATTCTGCACTTGAAAAAAAAAATCACCTCCAGAAAATTAAAACTCAACTGCAAACAATGAATGAAAGGAAGGCCTGCTTTTCTCTATCTGAGTAGTATCTTTATTATTTCCTAAGGGCAATGGAAGAAGCAGAAATTCTCTAAGCTGTTTAAGCATGCAGGGAAACTAACCCAGTCTACAAAGCCTTTAGAGAGGATTCCCTTCACCAGAAATTGTCAATAGCCTGGCAGGAA
Source organism: Cynopterus sphinx (assembly GCA_030015415.1). Taxonomy (NCBI): domain Eukaryota; kingdom Metazoa; phylum Chordata; class Mammalia; order Chiroptera; family Pteropodidae; genus Cynopterus; species Cynopterus sphinx. The sequence continues at coordinate 33,526,050 of CM057387.1, read as the reverse complement.
AATCACTGCAGACAGTGAGGAAGGAAGCCTGTCTCCTGGAACAGCCTCTGAGATAACAAGAAAGCTGTGCTCTCAAGGCATAGACACACCCTCTCCTTCAAGATAAAGACTGGGAGCATTGGCAAGTCCGACTCCTATAAAAGGGGACAGGCATCCTGCTATGCACCTCACTATTGACAACTTCATTGTGGAAAGTAGGGATGGCATAGCAGGATAAGACACTTACCTGTCAGGAATGCTGGCTCCTTCTCTCAAGGTTAGGGAAGGAAAACTGAAAAATCCTCGGTGAGAGAAGTGCTTTGTGTAGGGTATGGTGGCTTTGCCTTGGAATGGCAGCCCAGCAGGAAAGGACAAAACAAAAGGGGGAATATTGGAGTTCTAGTTTTGTTTCTCTGCCTCCATTTTACAACAATGTCCATTCCCATGCTGAAGTGACTCTGATGTACTGATGTACTAGAGCCAGCATCTTAGCCAATTATTAAATTTTCAGAAATTTTGTGAGCCAGTTTTTCAATATAACCATTATTAAAATGAAAGTATATAAACTTAAAATTAAATGTTATATTAAAACAAGAGCAGCACTCATGTTTACAGCAGCAGTATTCACAATAGCCAAAAGGTAGAAGTAACCCAAGTGTCCATCAAAAGGTTAATAGATAAACACAATATGGTAATACACTCAATGGAATATTATTCACCCTTAAAAAGGAAGGAATTTCTGACACATGCTACCCATAAATAAACCTTAAGGAATTATGCTAAGTGAAATAAGGCAGATACAAAAAGATAAATAATGTATGATTCCACTTATGTGAAATACCTAGTCAAATTCATATATACAGAAAGTAGAATAGTAGTTGTCAAGGGCTGGTGATAGGAAGAATGGGAAGTCATTTAGTAGGTATAGAATTTCAGTTCTGCAAGGAAAAATTTCTGGGGGTTGGTTACACACCGTTTTACTTGTCCATGTATTATGATCATTATTAATTATTCTTATGCTCAAATTGTCCCAAATTTGGCCAACTGGAGACCCTTCAGTCCAATTCCTGTGGCCTTTGGACATGACCTCAGCCTGAGCACTCCTGCTGCCTGGAATCAGCCATTTCTTCAGGGAAGCTTTTAGTCGGGAATAGTATTTAAAAAGAAAGAGCTGGGTGCTCTGTAGTGTTTACTATTACTAGGCCTTTACAGTGGACAAAACAAGGGTGCTTTTTCAGTCATCAGTGTTTTCTGATCATTCTCAACTTCATAAGATTCTTTCTCACCTTTCTCCATTCCATGTCATTTTCTCTTTTTTCCCACAATGAGAACTTTCTCATTCACACCAATATTTTTACTCATTTTCTCTATCCTACAATAACATACAAAAACAGTTACACAATTATAACACCAACAACAAATCCATGAGATAATATTCAAGATTTCTTTGCAATTGGCCTTAGTCCTTAGAATTTATTCTGTTAAAAGGTTATAGAGTCAGTGTGCTATGTTCGAAAGTAACTTGAATTATATTTTCTTTGTGTTTTTGTTTTTAATGTTTATACGTAGTTGATCTCAGTAGTTTTCTTTGCATTTGAAGTAGGCTCTACTCTTTAATCGTTTTATCTACTTTTAGCTTATTAACTCTTGGATGTTTCCAGCCTTTCTCCATCTCTTTCAAGAAAGTGCTAGTTTTGCCCAACTTCTCTTTTTATGGGTCTGAGGGTGGTCTCAAAAGATTATTTAAGATATGTTGGGATATTCTGATATGTGACTGCGGAGAAAGAGTGAGCCACAGGTATCGCTGCAGTATATGAGAGAAGTAACTGAGAAAGTGTCTTCAAACAATCAAGGATTCAGAGGAAAGACTGCTTCAGCCAACAAGGGAGGCTCAGCAGGTTGGAAATTCAGGATGGTCTCAGTCAGCCAAATTCTGCACTATAGCTCATCCCAAATATTCAGATACCACTCTTCCTGATTAATATGCTAACTTCCTTATAACAGACTAGACAGGCTATGAACTGAATTAATAAAACTTGGCAGTGTTGAGGATCAAATGTTGTAATAGGTTTAACAGTTCTTTGAGTTCTTCAGCTATAAGAACTTATGTCTTATAAAAAATTCCTTACAGATTTTTATCACATAGTCATAGAGAGCTCTTGGGTTCAATTGATAACTTGAAATATAATTTAGAAGTCTTAGCTTGTTGTTCTTTCTTTAAAATGTTCAGCAATATAATATTAAAAGCACTAACAACACCTCCACAGTCCTTGAATTTCACCTGCCCTTCATAACCACCTATGGCAGTGGCACTTGGAAGCCCAACAACTTGCCATCAGTTGGCATATCAGTACACATGATTCATGGAATGATTTAATTAGCTGTTTTGCTAATATTTACCATGGGCTGTGAAAATCCAGTTCCTAAATGTTAGCTGATTTTCCTTGCCTTTATTCCAAACCAGGGCAAATAATTAGTCTCAGCTTTCCAGCCACACACACACACACACCCAACCTTTCCCTGAGAATCTATTGCTTACAACCATTCCTGGTAAACATTTCCCCAGCAATTAATTTCTTGAAACATTATTTGGTGGATAGCTCACAGATCAATTGAGGAAATAGGCAAGAATAAAGAGAAACTATACAAATAATACCACAGCTGAAAATAGAACCAGAGAGCTCATCTGTCAGGGCACTGCTACCACTGCCAGTGAACACAGGACCCGTGACTTGCACTGTTGTCCTGGGTGTTCAATATTGAATCTGACAGTTGGCAACACAGACACTGTGGTGCCTGCCAACAGGATGCTGCTGCCACTGACACCAGAAAGAAATCTGTACTGTCCTTGTTTCTTGGTGTCATTAGTTTCAAATTCAAAATCCCAGATGAGTGCATCTGATCGGCAGAGCCTAAGTCAAGGGCCTACAACCCTGCTGGCAGAGGAGCTAGACTATTAGATTCATTTCAACTTCTCTTTTTGGAGGCAAGGAATCTCTCAAATACGAATAGGGTTCACATACCGAACATCAATCATTACAAGTATCACATACAATGCTCTGAGCAAATGCCACAGGTTGTGATAGATGTACAGAGTCATTTGGTTTTTAGCGATACTATATTTAACACACAGCACAAGGCCTGTCTCATAGCAGACATTTTATAAATAGCAATTGTTATTAACACTATCATAAAACTGTCACAATGTTTTATTTATTTGTTTATTTGTTTGTTAATTTAATGGTGACACTGGTTAATGAAATCCAATAAGTTTCAGCTATACATTTTAACAGTAAGGCATATATATATTTACATTGTGTGTTCACCTCCCATAGTAAGATTTCTTGCTGTCACCACATATTTGACCCCCTTTACTCTTTCTGCATCCCCTCTCCCCACTACTCACTGGTAACCATTGGTCTATTCTCCATGTCCATGAGTCTCTGTTTGTTTATCCTGTTCATTTGTTGCTTTTAGGTTTACATCCCACATGTAAGTGATATCATGTGATTTTCAACTTTTTCTGTCTGCTTTATTTCTCTAATCATGTTTATCTCGAGGTCCATCAATGGGGTCACAAATCATAGTATTTCATCTCTTCTAATGGCTGAGTAATATTCCATTGTATGTATGTACCACAGCTTCTTTATCCAGTTGTCTATCGTAGGATACTTTGGTTGCTTTATTGTCCTGGCCACTGTGAATAATGTTGCTATGAACATCAGTGTGCAAATATCTTTTTCAATATGAGTTTTCAAGTCTGGGGTAAATACCCAGTAGAGGGATTGCTGGATCATGTGGTATATCAAGTCTTAGTTTCTGAGGAACCTCCATACTGTCTTCCATAGTGGCTGTACCAATTTGCAGTTCCACCAGCAGTGTCTGAGGGTTCCTTTTTCTCCGCATCCTCTCCAACATTTGTTATTATTTGTTCTGTTGATGACAGTTATACTAACAGGTGTGAGATGCTATCTCATTGTGGTTTTAATGTGGATTTCCCTAACAGCTAGTGATTTCAAGTATCTTTTCATATGTTTGTTAGCTATTTGTACGTCCTCTTGGGGGAAGTGTCTGTTCAGGTCCTCTGCCCATTTTTTGATTGGATCATTTGTTTTTGTGTTGTTGTTGTTGTCATTGAGTTATATGAGTTCTTTATATATTTTGGATATTAGGCCCTTATCAGAGGCATTGCTTGCAAACATATTTTCCCATTTGGATGGTTGTCTCTTTACCTTGTTGAAAGTTTCTTTTGCTGTGCAGAAGCTTTTTAATTTGATGTAGTCTCATTCACATATTTTAGCTTTTACTTCCCTTGCTTTTGAGGTCAAATTCATAAAATCTTCTTTAAGTCCAAGATCCTTGAGTTTAGTTTCTATATTTTCTTCTATGCATTTTATTATTCCAGGTCTTATATTCAGGTTCTAATCCATTGTGAGTTAATTTTGGTGCGTATTGGTAGAGAACAATCTAGTTTCATTCTATTGCAGGTGGCTTTCTAGTTTTCCCAGCACCATTTATTGAAGAGGCTTTCCTTTCTCCACTGCATGTTTTTCGGCTTTTTGTCAAAAATTATTTGCCCATATAAATATGGGTTTACTTCTGGACTCTTGATTCTGTTCCACTGGTCTGTGTGTCTGTTTTGCTGCCAATACCATCTTGTTTTGATTACTGTCTCTTTGTAGTATAATTTGAAGTCAGGCAGAGTGATGCCTCCAGCCTTATTTTCTCTCAGGATGGCTTTGGCAATTTGGGGTCTTTTGTGCTTCCATACAAATCTGATGATTTTTGTTCAATTTTTTTTAAATGCCAATGGTATTTTGATGGGGGTTGCATTCAATCTATATAATACTTTAGGTCATATGGTCATTTTACCTGTGTTGATTCTTCCAATCTGAGAACACGAAATAACTTTCCATTTCTTTGTATCTTCTTTGATTTCTTTTAATAGGGTCTTAGAGTTTTCTTTATATAGGTCTTTCATGCATTTTGTTAGATTTGTTGGTATATTATTCTTTTTATTTGTTGGTATTTTTATTTGTATGTATTTTATTCTTTATGTTGCAGTTGTGAAAGGAATTATTTTTTCCACTTCTTTTTCTGACACTTCATTATTAGAGCATGGGAATATTATGGATTTTTGAACATTGAATTTTATATCCAGAAACTTTACTGTATTTGCTAATAGTTTCTAGTAGTATTCTTATAGAGTCTTTAGGGTTTTCTATATAGAGAATCATGTAATCTGCAAATAGTAACAGTTTGATTTCTTCATTTCCTATTTGGATGCCTTTTGTATCTTCCTCTTGCCTGACAGCACTCACTATGACCTCCAATGTTATAATGAATAACTGTGGTGATAGTGGACAGCCCTGCCTTGTTCCTGATCTTAGAGGGAAGATTTTTAGTTTTTCACCATTAAGTATAATGTTGGCAGAGGGTTAGTCATAGATGGCCTTTATTATATTAAGTTACTTTCCTTCTATCCAATTTTGTTAAGTGTTTTGATCATGAATTGATGCTGTATCTTGTTGAAGGCTTTTTTGCATCTATTGACATGATTATATGATTCTTATTTTTTAATTTGTTTATGTGATGTATCACATTAATTGATTTGCATATGTTGAACCATCCCTGTGCCTCTGGGATAAAACCTACTTTATGGTGGTGTATAATCCTTTTAACATGTTGCTGTATTCAGTTCGCTAGAATCTTATTTAGGATTTCTGAATCTGTGTTCATGAGAGACATTGGTATGTAGTTTTCTTTTTTTGTGTTATCTTTACCAGGCTTTGGTATCAGGGTAATATTGGCCACATTAAATGAGTTAGGAAGTATTGCCTCCTCTTCAAATTTTTGGAAAAGTTTGAGGAGAATAGGTATTAAATCTTCTTTGAATGTTTGGTAGAATTCATTGGTGAAGCCATCTGGTCCTGGACTTTTACTTTTTGGTAGGTTTTTGATAATTGCTTTAATTTCCATACTGCTGATTGCTCTATTTAGATTTTCCAGTTTTTCCTGATACAGTCTAGAAGGTTGTTTCATTCTAAGTACTGGTCCATTTCTTCTAGGTTATTAAATTTGGTGTTATACTTTTTCATAGTATTCTTTTATGATCCTTTGTATTTCTGCAGTGTCTGTTTTAATTTTCTCATTTTTATCCCTGATTTTGTTTATTTGTGTTCTTTCCTTTTTCTCTTTAGTGAGTCTAGCCAGGGGTTCATCAATTTTATTAAACTTCTCAAAACCAGCTCTTTGTTGCATTTATTTTTCTTTGTTTGTTTGTTTGTTTGTTTGTTCTCAATTTCATTGATTTCTGCTCTAACTTTGGTTATTTCTTTCCTTCTGCTGACTTTAGGCTTCATTTGTTCTTTTCTGGTTTTTAAGATGAAGAGTTAGGTTGTTTATTTGGGATCGTTCTTGTTCTTGGAGATAGGCCTGTAATGATATGAACTCTCCTTTTATGACTGGTTTTTCCGTGTCCCAAAAGTTTTGATATGTTGTACTATCATATCATTTGTTTCTATGTCTCTCTTGATCTCTCTTTTTATTTCTTCTCTGAGCCAGTTTTTCTTCAGTAGCATGTTGTCTAATCTCCAGGTATTTGTGGTTCTACCGCTTTTCTTTTCTTTTCTTTTCTTTTTTATAGTTGATCTTCAGCTTCAGCGCATTGATCAGAGAATATGGTTGGTATGATTTCAACCCTCTTATATTTGATGAGGCTATCTCTGTGTCCCAGTATGTGGTCAATCCTTGAGAATGTTCCATGTGCACTAGAGAAGACTATATAAGAAGCTGTTTGGGGATGAAAGACTCTGTAAATGTCAACTACGTCTGGTAGGTCTAATGTGCCATCTAACGTTGTTATTTCCTTATTGATTTTCTGTTTGAACGATCTGTCCATATCCAATAGTGGGGTATTTAGGTCCTGTACTATGACAGTGTTTTGGTCTGTTTCTCCCTTTAGTTCTGTTAGTAATTGCTTTATATATTTTGGGGCTCCCAGGGAGCATAAATATGAATAAGTGTTATGTATTCTTGGTGCATGATTCCCTTTATCATTATGAAGTGTCCCTCAGTATCTTTCTTTACCTTTTTTATTTTGAAGTCTATTTTGTTCAATATTAGTACCACTACTCCTGCTTTTCTCTGAATGCCATTTGCTTGAAATATCATTTTCCATCTTCCATTTTGAGTCTATATTTATATTTGGAACCAAGATGTGTATCCTAGAGGCAGCATATGTTTGGATTTTGTTTTTTAATCCAATCTGAAATTCTGTGCCTTTTTTATGGTAAGTTAAATCTATTTACAATTAGGGTGATTATTGAAATATGAGGTCTTCTTATAGCCATTTTTACTTTTACTTTCTGGTAGCTCAGTGTTTCCATTTCTTCCTTGTCCATGTGTGTCTGTTTTTTTGTTTGTTTGTTTTGGTTGGTTGGTTGTTGTGGGGTTTTCCTCTGGTCCTCTTGTTTTATGTTATATACTTCTGTTCTGAATCTTTGGTGTGTGGTGATCTTTATGAATATGTAAAGGAAAGTTATATATATATATATTATATATATACATATATATATATACACACACATAAAATATATATATAGTCGTTCATTTTCTTCTGTGTGTGCCTTATCTCCATTCCCCTTTGTGAATTTGGATCTTTGAATCTGCCCCTTTTCAGTCATTGTTGTCTCAGTTTGTCCCTATATATGCTGAACATTCATTACTATCTCGTAATAGCAAATCTCTATTGTCAATAAGAGTTAACAGTGCTCTGTTGTCAATAAGGGTTGCACTCCTCTGCTTCTATCTGCCTGCTAGTTGCCTTACTCATAGTCATGTATTTTTCTGTCATTTTGTTTTAGCTGAGCTGACCCCCTTCAGTATTTCCTACAATGCAGGCCTCATAGTGGAGAATTCCCTCAATTTTTGTATGTCTGGAAAGGTCTTTATTTCTTCATCTCTAAAGAAGAGCTTAGCTGGATAATTATTCTTGGCTGGTAGTTCCTTTCATTTAATAGTTAGAAATTTTTATTCCACTCTTTTCTGGCTTGTAAGGTTTGTGCTAAGAAGTCCGACTATCAGCTAATGAGTCTTCCTTTATAGGTTACCATCTTCTTCTTCCTGGCTGCCCTGAGAATTCTTTCTTTGTCATTGATTTTTGATAATTTTAATACAATGTGTTGTGGTGAAGGCCTTTTTGGGTTGAGGCAATTGGGTGTTCTGTTGACTTCTTGAATTCCAAGCTCCAGCTCATTCCTTAGATTTGGGAAATTCTTGTCAACTATTTGTCTGAAAATGTTTCCTAATCCCTTCTCTTCCCCCCCCCCTTTAAGAATGCCCATTATTCTTATGTTTCCTCTCCTGCTGGCATCAGCTCGATCTTGTATTTTTCTTTCATGATTTGTCTGTCTTCAGTTTCTCTCTTCTTTCTTCTGATTTATTTCTAGATTTCTGTCTTTGATATCACTGATCCTTTCCTCAATTTGGTCAACTGTATTTCCTAAGCTTGCTATTTCATTTTTCATCTCTTACAGTGTTTTCTTTACCTCCAGAAGTTCTATTTGGTTCTTTTTATTTTTTTATTTTTTAGGCAAGGCAACCCTTAGTTGACCTCACAGATTTCAAGGCCCTTGTCAGCTTACAACCCCTTATTTTATTTTTTACTTTTTATGCCTATGGCACCTGGTCTCCCTAGGTAGTCTCCCATCCAAGTACTAAAAGTACTAACCAGGTCTGACCTTGCTAGCTTCCGAGATCAGACGGGATCGGGATTGTTTAGGGTAGCATGGCCATAGAGTACTTGGTTCTTTTTGAAGGTTTCAATCTCCTTGCTAAAGAACTCATTCTGCTCATCTAGTTGTTTTTTCAATTCCTGAAATTGTTGATGTGAATCATTTTTAATCCCATTGAGTTTTTTCAGAAGTACCATCCTGAATTTTCTGTCATTTAAGTCTCATATTTCTATGTCTGTAAGCTTATTTTCTGGAATGTTTCTCTTTCTTTCTGAGATTCCTGGTCTTCCTGGTTGTTCATAGAGTTTAATGGACTATTTCTGTGTCTGGGCATTAATGGAAGTGTATTCTACTTTTTTCTTATAAAGAATAATTATATGTCTCTTTAGCTTGTTGCAAGAGACATTTTTCTTTTGGTTTCCAGTCGGTGGCATCTAAGCCTCTTGAATCCCTCCTTTACATAAAGTCTTAATATGCCTTTTTTATTTTCTTATGGATGTTCAATCACTCTGACTAGTCTCAATCTCTGTCAGCGTTAGCAACAGTTTCAGGAGTGTGTACTCAGATTCTCCTGGGACTCTGCAGTGTTCAGTCTCAGAAGATATGGGGAAGGGATGCTCTGGGTTGGGGGGTGGGGTTTGCATCTCAGCCTCGTGTTTTGCAACTGGGACTTGTAAAAAAAATCCTCGTTCTCTGCCATCGCCACTTCTCAGCTATCTGCCCTGATGCCTGGGCACTGTCACCAGCCTCATGGAGCTCACAGCTATGTCAGGAAGAGCTGTTCAGGCAACTCGCCACACCTTCTCCCCTCCCTCCTCCTCCTACAGGGAGCTCCAGCTGCTAGAGGCAGCTCTTTTGTTTCTCCAAGTCCACCGCCCATCACCCAGGGTTCTGACTTATGGTAGCTCTTATGCACAGATCCCACGCTCAGATGTGCTAGTGCACATTTTGGGTGTTTTTTGTTGAGCTTTAGATATTCAGCTTATTATTGTTGCAAGGGGAGAGATCTGGGCACGTCCCTCACTCTGCCATGTTTCTGATGGCACCAAAAACTGTCACAACTGTGTTCATTGTTATTACACAATGTCAACCTATAGGGATCAGTGAATAAGGATTCAATGAGATAACAAAAGTCTCAGGTAGACTGTAGAGACCAATGACAAAGTGGCCTACGTGGCCTCTCCTGATATCATGACACTATTATATGAGACCCTCCAGAAATTAGGAATAACCCCCAGGATGAAAGGGAGAAATTCTAAACTGATTAAAATTAATTCTTTATGTTAATGGATCAGAGACTCAAAATAGAAATTAAGTTGTTACAGAAAATGCAGAAGAGGTATTTTTTGCATATTTATTTATAGGCTAATATTTGTACACACTACAATCTTTCAGGTGCACAGTACCAATCAAGCAGGGTACTTGTATTGACCCCTTCTGGAATGCTTCAAAGGACTAGCCACACCCGCTGTCCTTTCTGTAAGAGTTTGAGTTCTTCACACATTTGCTACAGTGGAGAACAGATTGCCTCACCACAGCCATGTAAGGACTATTCAGCAGCATGTGAGGTAATTTGGCCTCAAGTTAAGAGAAGTCTTTGTCTTCTCTTAGGAAGTAAAAGTCACAGAGGTATAGAAACAAACTAGTCTTAATGTAAAGGGAGAGAAAGAATGTAGCTGAGTCAACATAATGGTGGTGGGGTATACTGTTTAATGGCTGTCTCTTTCCACATCCCAGTCTGCATTCCCCTTTACAGTGTGACTTTTCTGCTTCTCCCATGCAGAAGCGAAGTCTTTTTTCTCAAACCCTTGCATCTAGGCTGATCTTTAACTCACTTTGACAGACAGGATGTGGTTGAAGTGATGCATTTGAGCCCGGAAGCCTAGGTCTGAAGGGGGCTTGTTGTGTCTATGTTGCCTCTTGAAAAGCTGCCCTGAGAACATTAAATTGTGAAGAAGCTTAGGGTTAAAGACAGTGTGGGAGGAGGCCAAACCAGCCCAGTTGCTCCAGGTGAATCCATTCCATCCAACCCATATGAGTGAGCCCAGATAAGATAAGCAGAATTGTCCAACCAACACACAGAATCATGAGAAAAAACAAATCTTAATTATTTAAGCTTGGATTTGGTTATTACTGTGCGACTACCATGTAAACTGGTCTAGCCTAAAGAAGAATAAGAGGCCATAAAGAGGAGAATCAGAGGATGCCATCTGACTGCCAGAACCAACTGTGAGACATCTGAGTGGGGTCCTCTTGGACCTCCAGCCTTCAAAGAACACAGCTAAGAAGCCCTTTACTATTGGTGAAGGATTGATCCTGCCTGCTGCTAAGGACATTTGTCGTGATCTTTTAGGAGAGGCTGCAGTCCAAAAGGTGGCACATGTTCCTCTTTCGGCCAGCACCATAACTAAGCAAACTGATGAAATAGCAGAGGATAATAAGGTACAACTGTTAGAGAGGATTAATGAGTTGCCATGGTACACAGTCTAAGTTGACAAGTCTGCCGATGTTGACAACAAAGCAACGATGCTTGTTTTGTGTGATATATTTTTCAGGAGGATGTGCATGAGGATATGTTATATACACTTTTGTTGCCAACCAACACCACAGCTGCAGAACTATTCAAGTCTTTGAATGATCACACATTAGGAAACCCGAAATGGTCATTTTGTGTTGGTATATGAACGAATGGAGTGGCTGCCATGACTGGACGGCTTTCCAGTTTCACTACCCAGGCAAAGGTTGCTTCTGAATGTAAGTCTACACACTGTGTCATCCATAGAGAAATGCTGGCTAGCTGAAAAATGTCACTTGAACTTAACGTTTTGCATAATGTGGTTACAATTATCATTGCCCTTAACTCACGTCTATTCACGCAGCTCTGTGGAGAGATGGACGCAGAACAAACAGATCTCTTACACACAGAAGTGTAAGAGATGGCTTTCAAAGGTAGATCACTGGCCAGAGTTTCTGAGTTATGAGAGCTGCTGCAGAGATTTCTTTTAGAAAAACAGTCACCACTGGCAGCACATTTCATTGACCCAGAATGGGTCACAAAACCTTACTTGTGGGACATATTCAACCTGTTTGACCAACTCAGTCTGTCACTTCAGGGAAGAATGACAACTGTGTTCAAGTCAGCAGATAAAATGGCTGCATTCAAAGCCAAACTGGAATTAAGGGGCTGACGAGTGAACATTGGGATTTTTGACATGTTTCAAACATTAGCAGAGATTTGGAGAGAGATTGTGCCAGGGCCTTCTTTCTCCCAGCTGATGCACAATCACCTATCTCAGCTTTTAAAAGAGTTGAGCATTACTTCCCAACCACAAAAGACCCCAAAATGGGAAGCAGTGGATTCGCGACCCATTTGTGAATAAGCCGAATGAATATACTTGGTCTGTGCTAGAAGAGGGTCAGCTGCTTGATATTACAAATGACAATGACCTTAAAAGTATGTTTGGGACAACTTCAAATCTCCATATGTTCTGGGTTAAAATCAAAGTGAAACATCTTAAGATTGCCACAAAAGCACTGAAAAGCCTGCTTCCACTTCCAACATCCTGTCTTTGTGAAGCAGGGTTTTCTGCAGTGACAGCAACCAAAATTATGCAACCAAGATTATGGAGTAGACTGGACATAAGCAACACACTTTGGGTGTCACTATCTCCCATCACCCCTGGATGGGACCATCTAGTTGCAGGAAAACAAGCTCAGGGCTCCCACTGGTTCTGCATTATGGTGAGTTGCATAATAATTTCATTATATATTACAATGTAATTAATAATGATAGAAATAAAGTACACAAAAAATGTAATGCACTTGAATCATCCTGAAATCATCTCCCTTAGGCTCCATTCATGGAAGAATTGTCTTCCACGAAATGGGTCCCTGGTGCCAAAAAGGTTGGGGACTGCTGTATAGAGCAGAAATGAGTATGGTAAGGAAGAGCTTTTTTTGGAATTAAGGTTGCACCCACTCCTATTATTCACAGAAAATAGTGGTTAGCAAAATGCCTCCTGAGTCAGTGTTGTAAAAGAGTGAATACAGCCAAACTGTAGCTACTTGCAATAGTCTTTTTCAGCACCTGGGCCCCAGTCCAAGAATGCCTGGCTGCTTTTTCATACTCATGAAGGCTGGCTACCAACAATGGAGTAGAGACCACAACTTGTCTCTCAGTATCTATTCCACTTTTATTCTCTTCTGGTTTTACTCTGGGCAGCAAGGTAATGGGCTTCATTTATAGCTTGAGGTGGATAATGATACATTAGATGTTGTGGGATCTCTGGAGTTCCTTAAAAAGAAGACATAATTCTGGCATGTAGCTTTTTTGGTGTTTTCCTTTTCTCTCTTTTTGATGGGAGGATCTGATAGCTAGAGCTGCATCAGTCAGCTGAACCATGAAGTGACTTTGAGGGTAGAAATCACATGCTAAGGAGAACAAAGCAGTAAGGTAGGGAGCCTAAGTTCCTGCTGATATTACAAAGCAGCCAAAAGAGCCCTGGACTGCTACCTTAACAGGGCTTACCTTGAGAGAAAAGTAAGCCTCTATCCCATTGTAACCTTTGTTTTATGTATTATGTAGGCTAATTCTAATCTACATAAGTGAAAAAATACACATTTAAAATAAAGCATAAAGACCGCTTTGATTTTTCTCAGGAGCTTATTCAGGAAGATTATCTCAGTGATAAACTAAAGTCCTTGAATGACCTGAGCCTATCACTTGAGGTCTAAACTGTAACATTTAGTGTTAAAGATGAGCGTCATTTCCCATTCCGCCTCCCTCTTTTCAGTTCAATCAAGCAGTAGTACTATGGTCCCCACAGAAACTGGTTTACACTCTGCCCTCAAGCTCAGTTGCTATCTCCAAGTTCTAACCCTTCTCACTCTGGCACTCTCACCTTCCTGGCTAATTCAAAGGATAAAAGAACTGTCAAATAGGACGGTGTCACTGTTAAAATCCCAAGCCTCCTTAGGCAGACTAAGCTCCATCACTCCTGAACCACAGACCTTGTATTACAGTAAATACTGTTAGCTGCTATTACCTAAACTCAAAAATCTCAATGGCTTAACACAAATTCTGATGTGGGTCAGGAATAACGAGAACTCTGCTCCATTTAGTCATTCAGACACTCAAGCTCCTTCCAATAAATCGCTCAATGTCCTCTACTGGTCCTTTCTGCATCATGACAAGAGACAAAGGAAAAGAGAGAGCATGGGGGAATAAATAGCACGAGAGGTTTTTCAGGGCCTTGGAATGGCATACATCAGCTTCTCCCACATCTCACTGGCCAGACTGTAGGCATGCGCACCCACATAGCTGAGGGGTACAGTCCAGCTATACACCAAGGAAAAATAAAACAGTAATTATTTACTCCATTTCTGTAGGTCCCAACTTTGGGAAATTAGCCAGGGAGTTCTGCCCTGGAATTGCTCATGAGGTCAGATATTGACCAGAACAGTGGTCATCTGAAGGCTTGGCTGGGGCTGGAAGATCTGCTTCCAAGGTGCTTTATTCATAGCTGACACATCATTGCTGGCTGCTGGCAGGAGGCCCGAGTTCCTCCCAACATAGGCCCTCCCTGTGCACTGCTTGAGTGTCCTCAGCCATAGCAGCTGACTTCCCCAGAGTGACAAGACCAAGGTGTAAGCCAGAATGCCCTTTGTGACCCAGCCACAGAAATCAATCACTTTTGCCATACTCTTACACAGACCAGCCTTGATTCAATATGACGCTATGAATACCAAAAGCAAGATTATCTGTGGTTTATCTTGAAGACTGGCTATTACATGGATGTAGTGAATATCTGCCACAAGTCTACGGCAGTGTGATATTATGACTTATAAGAAATATGTATCTGACCTTTGTCCCCACTTCTGGCAGAGCTCCTAAAACCCTTGGAATTATTCTAAGTGGTAAGAGTGAAGAAAGCGTCTTTTGTTATGATAACATTGGAAAGCCCTCAGGTAACCTAAGAATGGGGGCTGGTTGCCAGGAGGACCAACCACATGACTAAAGGGTTAGAACTTTCAGTCCCACTGCCCTACCTCCAGGGCAGGATCAGGGGGCTACAGGTTGAATCGGTCATTAATGGCCAATGATTTAATCAGTCATGCCAATGTAATAAAACCTCCACAAAACCCCGAAAGGACAGGCTGGTGAACATGTGATCTAGTGGGAGTGGCATGCTCAGTGGGAATATGGAAATTCTGTGCCCTTTCCCCATATCTTGTCCTATGAATCTCTTCCACCTGGCTGTTCCTGAGTCATATCCTTTTATAATAAACCAGTGATCTAGTAAAATGTTCCTTTTCTGTAAGCTGCTCAGGCAAATTAATCAAACCTGAAGAGAGGGGTCTTAAGAACCTCTGGTTTATAGCCTATTGGTCAGAAGCACAAGTGACAACCTGGACTTGCATCTGGCAAGGGGGGTTGGAAGTCTTGCAGGACTGACCCCTTGACCCGTGGAATCTGATGCTGTCTCTGGGTGGATAGTGTCAGAATCGAGTTGAACTATAAGACACCCAGCCAGTGTCTGAAGAATAACTGGGTGCTGTGTGGGAACATCACTCCCTTCACACATTGAAAATTGAGTCTCAAAACCATTTTAGGCAGAAAGGTCAGATACAACCAGCAAGACAAATTAGCAGTTGTCTACTTGATTTATTAACACTGGTTTGACAAAATTAGTGGGAAAGATAACATGCCTAAAGGAAGCAGACTCAACCTTCTTGTACATGACACAAATGCTTCTCTCATTATTACATTCTTTACAGTGACACCAATACCTCTAAAACTTTTCCCTAGACCTTCGTAAAGTCATAAAAGAACATAAAGCAATAAAAGTATTGGGGAAAAAAATAATTTAAAAAATCTTCCTGGAATTGAAATAAAATATGAAAAATCTAAAATATGAAATAAAACTGATATATTAACTATACAAATATTTTAAACACTATAAAGAAAGTAAAAGAATGACAACTGGGAAAATTATTTTTAAGACATAAATGGCCAATTTCCTTAATCCCCCCAAATATTTTTAAAACAAAATTCAAAATTTAGAAAAACAATTTTCAATTAAATGTGTCAAACCCTAAAGTGGTCTTCTGAGAGATTAAAAATGGCAAGAATCCATAAGCACAAAGAGAATAAGAGACAAAAGCCAACAAGTAGTATTAGAATTTGAAAGCTAGAAAATATCTACATGAAGGAAAGCCAAGAAGCAAAACTATTTGCCCCACACAGTTTTAGAAAGGCTAGAGTACATGGCAAGACTAAAAACAAAGTTTGGTTGTCAGTCTACATAAGGAGAACTCAGGTCCTTGCCCGCCTCCATATAATCAGATTCATACACAACTTAAATATTTTTGCTAGTACGCACATACACGTTCAAAACAGTGAGTTTTCAATTTGGAAAGTTAATTCTAACTAATATGTTCTTAAGTCGTTATAATATTCAGTTTAGATAACAAGGAATTACCAATGTATGGCTTCACACGCTTGTCAAAGTTCTGTGACAGATCTACTTTCTTCTCTTCCAAATTATCTCAACAGTACAGGGGAAACATGTGGGCTGGACAAAAAGCACTGTTTCTAAACCCAAAACTGTCACATTCTAGATCAGTCACATCACATACCCCTTTGTTCTTAGAAAACAAGAGAATTGTATTAGAAAATTTTTGCTTGGACTAAAAGGAATTTCAAAGTGAAAGCTAAATTTATAACATCTTGTTGTCTTCAAAAAAACCAATCCCACCATTATAACAATGTACATATGTTAAGTTCTCGGGGAGAAAAAACAAGATACCTCCCAAATTATGAACTCTGTCATACATCCCAACACATTTTTTAAATAATACAGAATTCAGACCATGCAACAATGTCTTTTATTATGTATGAGTTTTTCTAATTATTTCCTCAATCTGTCCATACATAGGCAAATATAGTGTACTGTTTAACATATCAGAATTTGCAAAATTGATCATTGCCTAAAGAAGGGAAAATTATCCATAAGACATGTTTAACCAGGAGGCCAATTCATCTGCCTACCTCCGAGAACATGGAGGTGCACATGATAAACAGATTGTCCCCCATCAGAGCCTTCATTGACCACCATTCGATAACCCTTCTTCAGGCCTAGGTCTGCAGCACATTTCTTGCCGACAATCATTAAATGTCCAAGAAGCTGAAAAAGAAAGAAAAGTTTCTTAAGCACAGGCAATTTACAATTTCTTGCCATTAAATAATAGACTACCAAGGTGAAACGTTAAATTAAAAATTTGCCAAGTTGAAACATTCCTTTGAGCAAATATTTAGAAACTCTTTTAATCCTAATACAATACAATTTACAATTTAAAAAGCAGTAAGATTAGATATTTATGTATTACTGATTTCAATTAAAAAATGAGACATAAATTTACTACTCAATTAATACAATCAAGTTTTCTTAATAAAGCAAAGCATCTTGCTTTCTTGTTATGGGGGAGGGTATCAAGCAGGATAGATTCAGGTATGCTGTGGTAACAAGCTACCCTCAAATCCGGTTTACAACAAAGAAACATTTCTTGTGTTCACTACATGTTCATCACAAGTTGACCAGGCTCTATTTCTACATCTTTCACTTGGAGACCCAGACTGATGGAACAATCTCTGTATGATCATAGTAGCAGAGAGAAGAGAGAACATGGCAAACTAGCTCTTAAAAGTTTTCACTCAAAAGACATATATCCCTTCTATTTGTATTCACTGGCCAAATCAAGTCATGTAACCAGGCCTCACACCAATGAGGCAGCAAATACAATGCATCCCTAAAGAACGGTGAATAGTTACAAACGATTATACAATCTACCACAAAGAGCATTCGGAAAAGTTTTAATTAAGGCTGATAACTCCTGGCAAAAGCAAATGATTATTTTTCTTTCCTTTAACAGTATTAGTAGAAGGATCCATAAACCCTCTCCTATATGATATACTATTTTTGTTGAGGAAAAATGAATCTCACCAGCTAATCCTTATGCGGAAATCTGTCTGCTTAAGAATTTACAGTGATGGATGTTAACTAGAATTACTGTGATAATCATTTCATAATGTATAGACATATCAAATCATGTCATACACCTAAAACTAATACAAAGGTATATGTCAATTATATCTCATGAAAAATCAAAACTATTTATACACTGCATTGAAGCTCTAATGCCCTTAGGAAAACGAAAATGTAACATTAGTTTAAGGTCAAAATTTAGTCTCCCAATTTAAAAATCAAGAAAATAAATTGTGCTAGTCAATTTACTTACACTTTCATCATCATCTTCTGCTACAGAAATCTGGGAGATATGCTTCTTGGGTATCACCAGAAAATGTGTTGGTGCTTGAGGAGAAATGTCATGGAAAGCAAGGCACTAGGGAGAAGGGGAAAAAAAAAAATCAAAGTTTAGTATACCATCTTGTAAGCTAAACTTACTCTTTCTTATAACCCCATGGGAAACACTGTAGTAAATGTTAGGAAATCAGTAGCGTCCACAATATATGTGGTCCCCTGGTCCTTTCCATAGAATTTACAGTCTAATGGGAAGATTGACTTTAAACAAATAAACATTTAGTTAGTTAACCAAAGGTCCCACATGTTACAAAGGAAAAGGAAAAGGTGAAATAAATGATTAATCGGAGAAAAACCTAATTCAGATTTGGGGGGGCAGGGACAACCACCCTAAGGTAGTAACATGTAAACTGGGATCTAAAGGATGAATAGAAATCAGACATGTCAATGCTTGCCCATCTCTCCAGTCTGATCTCATACAACTCTTCCTGCTCAAGCCATACTGTCCTCTCTCTATGCAGGGTTTTTTTCAATGCAATTTCCTCTGCTGCTGTGATCCTCAATCCTCAACCTCAATTTTTGTCTAACTTAAACTGCTATTCGTTCCTCAGCAGCCAGCATAGACATCATTTCCAAAGGCTATCTTCTGATTTTCCTCTCCACCTTCCCTGAGTCAGAACCCCCAGCAGTGCAATTTCCCGGTTTTTTTCTTTACTGCAGTGAACAGTTTTGTAATTATATATTTGTCTGATATCTGACTAATATCCATTTTTTCCATTTTACTCAACTATTTAAGAAAGATACCTATTCTCTTTGGTAGAAATGAAGAGGATAAGTAGCATGTAGACAAATGACGCACCACATGAGTGTTTATCTCTTGTTCACTACTGAAGGTAAAAGCTGCTTTGAACCTATCCCTGCTCACCTGTCTCAGGAGTAATTCTATTTGGTGCTCCATACAAAATGCTGTATCATTTAGATTGCATCATGCTGTTACCTTGTTGAGACTTCGGTGATTCCAGAGACAGCATTTCAACGATCATTTATAAAAAGTAAATGACAATATTTCAAAAGCGTGCATTTTCTAAAACAAAAGAACTTCCCTAACTGGTGACAAATGAAGGTATGTATTTAAATTCGCCTCGAAGAATCTCATTAAGTCTGAGATCCAATTGTTCTGAAGTCTAAGAACAATCCTGGTCGCATAAAATGAATGTTTCTTATATCCCATATTTCCTAATTTAACAAAAAAATTTACAGCACGCTTTCTGTGTAAAGCAGACAACCTCCTGCGCTGCTTTGTCCGAGACCCAAATCCATAAATACAACTGCCCATCATATATTTTACGCAAGCTGTCTGCAAGTGCCACCAACTCAGCCTCTCTAAAGCGGAATCTCCCCCACAGGGAAGTCAACAAAACGACATTCTCAGTCCCTGGGGACAAAACCGCTCCCTGCAAATATGAAATGCACCGTCCTCGCCGGGAGGGGCCGAGGGAAAGCAAAGGCCGGGAGCAGGCGCGCGGGGTCCAGGAGTGGGCGGCCGGAACGGGGGGCGGTGGGGAGGGGGTGCGCCGGTCCCGCGCGTCCGCACTGCCCCCCCACCCCCCTCCGCCCCGGGGTGCGAGCCCCGGCCCCCGGCGCCGCGCCCGGGGCCGCCGTGCAGGCCGGCTGAGCGCGGGAGATCGCGGAGATTGGGCCCGACTCGGGCTGCGATCGGGTTTCTCTGGGTCGGGCAGAGCGCCGGCCAGATTGCCGGGTTCCCGGCACCGGCGGGGTCCGCCGCAGCGGGGCGCCCCGGCCGAGGACGCGGCGCGCCCCGCACGCGCGCCCGGACGCCGCGGCGCGGGCCCGGCGGGCGCCGGGGCTGATAACGCGTAACCCGAGCGGCCGCACGCGCCGGCCGGGCGCCTCGGGGCGGCCCGGGGCCCGCCCGCTGGCCGGGGGCCCGCCGCGGAGGCCGCGCGGCCCGACCCGGCCCGGCCCGGCCGCGGGAACCCGGCGCGTCCGCCCGCCCGGCGGCCCCGCGTGCCCACCTGGTCGTCCTCGAAGATGATTTTGGCCGGGATCTCCTTGCGAATGATCTTCCCGAAGATCGTGTCGCCGCCAGGCCGGGCGACCTGAGCCTTAGCGATCTCATCTGCCATCGCCGCCGGCCCGCGCGCCCGCCTGCCTCCCGCACGGCCGCCGGGGAGGAGGAGGAGGAGGAGGAGGAAGGAGCCGCGGGGGCGGGGGCGGAGGGCGGGAGCGCGCGGCCACGCCCGCGCGGGGACCCCTGCCCTCGGGGGCGCGCGGCCCCGCGCGTGCGCACTGGCGGCCTGGGCCGCGGGCGGTTCCTGGCTCCGCACCCGAGCTGCCGCCCCGGGGTCGTTTTCCTTTTTCCCCTTTTTTTATTATTATTATGTTTTTTTGTCTTCCGGCGGGTGGAGTTACTGAGATAAGCCGTTCTTCACTTGCTTTGTCGACCCTTGCAGAAAAATCGGATACTGCAGCTGAGAAGATTGGATCAAGCTGTGCTGGCCACGGTTGCGGGCGGAGACACGTGACACTTCCATTTCTCGGCTGCTGTAGGTCTTGGCTCCAGCACGAAAGTCTTCCCGGCGTCATTCTTACTCCTTCTACCAGTGGTTCTCAGCCTTGACTACATATCAAAGCCCCCTGGAGGGCTTTTAAAACATCCCGGTGAACCTGGTCGCACCCCAAATCAATTAATTCGGACTCTCTGGAGCTGAGACCCAGGCATCCGTAGTTTGTGAACCTCCCTCGACTGTCAGGCAATGAATTTATCTCAGCAATAATCAACAATGTAATATACTCCACCTTAAAGGAACAAAACCTTAACTCCACGTGCCTCCTCATTGTTGCTCCTTTGTAAGAGCTTTCTACATGTTATACCCACTTTCTCATCTTTCCTTTTCTTTTTGAGCTCATTTCCTTCTTGTCAAGGTCATTAAGGAGCTCTAAGAATCGTATAGACAATTCCAGTTCTCATCATGCTAGACCTCTTGAGATCATTGGTGGCTGTTGATGATTCCCTCTTTTAAGCGGTAATCACTCTCCCAACTCCTCTGAGTCCTGTTTCTCCTTCATAGTGAATCTCCTGTGTCAGGCCTCTCAATGGATTCTCTTCTGGACCCTCTTCTCTAGCTAGCAATCTCCAGTGTCCTTATTAAGAAAAATTAACTATACCTCCTGGACTACCCTACATGATTATATTTTACTACTTCGTCTTGACAAAATTACTGATAGTGGCCCCTTTTAATATCAAAGGTGTCCCATTTGGTACTTTTGCTGTCAAAGACATTACTGGGACAATTGGTGAAATCTAAATAATGCTTATAAATTAGATAATAGTTTTGAAAGTCATGTTAATTTCTTCATATCCACAGCAAAATTATCAAAATTAATTATCTATGGGGGTAGAGACTATAACAGGCTTCTAACATGTTTTCAGGTGATGCAGTTGCTGCTGGCCCTGGAACCATACTTTGAGAACCACTCATATAAGAGAATGTCTTTGTAGGAAACAGCTCACTGAAGTATTTGGGAGTATAGGGGTATCATGTCTACAACTCTTGGAGTTACTAAAAAATACTTCTATATAGAGACAAATAGAGAAATAGAAAAGGATAAAGCAATTGTAGTAAAATGTTAACATTTGAGAAATCAGAGTGAAAGGTATATTCAAATTCTATTATTCTTGGAGCTTTCCTGTAATACTGAAATTGTCAAAAAGTTAAAAAGAAAAATATGCACTAGTTTGGAAAATAAATATTAGGTCCTCTATGTCTAATTCTGAGGTTTTATTATCTATAGAGCAGTGACTCTCCAGTATTTTATCTTCTGACCTACCTCTCCCCTTAATAGATTGTAGATTGGACTATGGTATATATTATTGTTCACTCATCGTCTCCATTTGGATGTTTACTAGGCACTTCAAATTTATTTTTACTTTCTCCACAACAAATAAAAAACCTCCTCCTGTAGTATTCCATATCTGTAAACTGGCCATGGTAAGCAGAAGATGCCCATGACCTAATCTCTGGAGTCTGTGACTATTTTAAATTGTAAAGGTTTTTGCAGGTGTAATTAAGGATCTTGAGGTAGGGAGATGCCTGAATTATCCAGGGGCCCAATATAGAATCCCACGGTTCCTTATAAGTGAGAGAAGGACACAGGAGAGTGAGAGTCAGAGAATGAGCTATGATTGTGGAAGCAGAGGTGAAAATCAGAAATTGAAGGTGCTGTACTGTTGGCTTTAAACATGGAAGAGTTCACAAGCAGATTGCATCCTGGAAGTCAAAAGTTGAAATTGAGTTTCA
This sequence comes from Cynopterus sphinx, assembly GCA_030015415.1. Taxonomy (NCBI): domain Eukaryota; kingdom Metazoa; phylum Chordata; class Mammalia; order Chiroptera; family Pteropodidae; genus Cynopterus; species Cynopterus sphinx. Next base: position 33,503,694 of record CM057387.1, on the reverse strand, counting down.
CTGGTAAAATCTTGGTGTCATAATGGCTGCATTCCTTCCAGAGGGTCTATGAGAGAATGGTTCTCTTGCCATCTGCAGCTCCTAGAGGCCACCTGCATTCCTTGGCTTGTGGCCCCTTCCTCCATTTTCAAAGCCAGCAGCAGGTGGCATTCTCACTCTGCTTCCTTCTTCCACTCATAAGGGTCCTTGTGATTACATCGGGCCCATCAGACAATCCAGGATAACCTTCTCATCTCAAAATCCTTAATTTAATCACACCTGCAAAGAACCTTTTCTCATATAAGGAGACATATTTAGAAGTTCCTAGGATTTAAACAGGGGTATCTTTTGTAGGCCATTATTCTGCCTAGCGCATAGCTCCATGAATTTATATGATGAACATGCTGGAATTTCCTGTTCAGTCCTGGGCCCCACACTTTGAAATGCCAACAAACCAGGTCATATTTCCAGAAAAACAAGAATAGTCCTTTCATTTCTGGAACAGCTGAAGGAACCATATAGATTTACCTGTGAGAAAAGCTTCAGGACTGAACTGATTTGGGCACTATGGGAACTGTACTTTCAAATATTGTCAGAGGGGTTTTGATTAACTGAATACAGGACCCTAGTTAGCCAGAAATTATAAAAATAAATTATGAATTTTCAGGAAATTGGGCTGTGTTACTAAGCTGGAAATTAAAACAAGCATCTTTTAATCATTAGCAATCAGAAGGCACTACAATGCAATGTCACAAGACCCTAAAATTGTGTCCTGGATAAAAAACAGTGTATTTCATTTAATTGCTCGATTATGTTAAATACTCCTTGCAAATCTAATGCATTTTAATAAAACAGCAGTCAGTCATTATCTTGCTAATCTAATAGTGACTTACAATGTTCTTTAAAATGCTATAAATCACAGAGAAAGTATAGAATCTTGGTTCAAATCCTTCGTTCCTAATAGTCAAATTTACTTAAAAATTAACTGGAAATTTGTGCAGGTAAGGAAAGCAAGCAATTGTTAGATTTGGGGGGATGTGTTGCAAGCTCATATGTTAAAATGTACTTAAAGAAACGCGTTATGGTTGTTTGTGGTCGTGATACTGCCAACAAACTACCTGACCTCTTGACAAGAAAAACCAAGGAGTAGGTAGGGCAAGCTGAGCAGTCAGCATGTGTGGAAGGTAAGACCAGGCTTTGAGGTCTGGCACAGGGGTAGGTATCTCAGACCTCCATTTACTAGCCCTGTGGTCTTGAACAAGTAATTCGACCTCACCTTCTGGGGGAATTAAATGACAATGTATGCATAGCACTTTGGGGAGTCAGCGGTCCAATCAAATGTCCGCTGTAGTTGTCAGAACACGGCTCTGACTAATGCACTTTTGCAAGGAGACAGTCGCAACTGGGACACGTTAACATAAGGGTTCTTTAATAGATAAGCCCAACCCCCAAACAGGACCTAGCGAGGTGTCGAAGCCATCTCTTAACGGTCGACCCACTCTCCGCCGCCAGAAGTTGCCACGGAAAGGCCGGAAGTGACTCTGCCCCTAACTAACATGGCGTTCGTGTGATTTCCGTTCTTCTCTTTACAGTAGTTGGCCTTGGCGGCTTCTTACGGTTTTCCCATAGGGCACCGCGTCAGCAAACTCCTTCCACGTCCCTCCGCGGAAGGCGGGGCTTCGAAGGAGATGCTGCGTGATGATTGGTTGTCGGGCGTTGGACGCGTGGTGACGGGAGGCGGGCCGCGCACGCCACGCAATGATTGGTTGTCCAGAGACGCGGCGATTAGACCGCTGGAGAGGTACCCGCGGTGAGGACAGCTATGAGTCAGGCGGCCAAGGTGACAGGGCGTGGGGTGGGTCCCATGCCGCCCTGGAGGGTCAGAGCGCGGCCTGGCTTAGGTTGCCTGGGGTCCCTGTAGCCGGACTTAAGGCCCTCCACCGAGGATGTGGCCGTTGTCCCTGAGGATCCTGGTGACCAACCACGAAAGGTGGATGGTTTGTGCAGGTGCAGAGGAGGGAAGAGAGAGGGAGGGAGGCATCAGTGGCTCCTCATTCTTAGTCTACCGGGGTACCGAGTATGGTCTGGGGTGCAAGCCTGCGACTTGAGTTCTGCCCGCGTTTCGTCCCTCCACCGAGTATGTGTCTGAGGGATCCCTTCGTCATCCTTGGGAAGAGCACGAGACGCCAAAGGCAGGCCTGCGCTCCAGCCATCCGATGAGGTGAAAGTGCAGTCAGATAACCGGAAGGAACACGGAAGTGTAGGAAAGAAAGAAACCGAGCCCCGGCACATTTACGTGCCAAAAGGAACGCTCAGCGACACAGCAGAGACCCGTGAGACCCGAGTACTCTGAATGAGCTGGGGAAGCGATGACCCCTCTGGGGTCACATCCCTGAGGACCTGGTCTTAGATTCATTTATCGTCAAACTGATGCTCAAGTCTCACGTCAAACTGTGTTCCAGGCCGGTGCACAATTCTCAGCGTCCAGCCATTCCTAACTTTAAATACCATCAGTATGGCTGGTTGGGACCTGTCCTTGTCGCTGGCTGAAGCATAGGCATTGAAAGGAGGGAACCCGCCTGCTGCAATACAGTGAGGAAAAGCAATGCTTAGGGTTGGCAATAATTGGATGCCAGCAAGCCCGTGCCGCATGTACTACTGAACCTGGTGTGCTCAGTACATTTTAATATATGTCACAGCGCCAATAGAAACAGAATTAATTGTAAATGTTTATTCATTCAAAACATTTATTGAATGTCCATAGTAGTATTAGTAATACCTAACAGGCAACATTTACCCTATATTTTATAGATATAGTGAATACAACCATAAATAGACCTTTTCTTTCATAAAGAAGTCTAGCAGATAGGTAGATTTTTAACAATTACTTAAGTTGTATTAAGTGCTTTGAATTAAAAATGAATGTATTTTGTGAGCATATAACGGATTTAACCTGTCTGGAGGGATGCAAGAAAAAAAAAACTCATAAAAGTTATATTGAGACCCGAAGTTTGATTAGGACTTAGCAAGGAAAAGAGAGAAAAAGTATTCTAGAAAGAGGAAGTAATAAGCATATGGAAAGTCCTTGAAGTGGGAAGTTGCTTAGAAAACTTGAATTAAAATGAAAGGATTCATTCCAGAAACACTTTTATCAAGGCCTACCATGTATAGAAAACACTTATACTAAGTGTGGGGGATACAAAGGTGACCAAGAAGCCTTTGAGGAAGTAAGGGGCAACAGCAAGTAAGCATTTAATTAACATATAATGTAATAGGTGCCCAAAGCTGTGGATGTACTAAGGAAGGGCATATAACCCCAGACTTTGAAATGATAGGTAAATAATGACTAATGTACAGGGAAACTAGTACAGAAATTATGTTATACAACTTTAAAATTAGCTCATTATTTAAACAAAAAAAAAAAAATGAGGCAAAGGCTAAGTTATCCAAGCTTAAAATAAGTGGCAATATCAGATGCAAACTGATCTGACTACAGAATACATTTTCTATATACACTCCCTAAATTTGTCCAATCAATGTAAGTAAATGAGGAAGAAAAGACAACCTGTGACATAGCTTTCTGATTTTTAATAAAAGTTTATTAACTCCAAGGTCATATTAGCTCTAATAGTGCAAAGGCAGTAATGATGACTTCATCCTGATTACATCTGCAAAGATCCTATATTCAAATAAGGTCACTTTTACAAATACTGGGGATTAGGACTTTCACATGTCTTAACACAATTCAAGCCATAACAGTATGTATAAACCACATTCTATTTACCCAAATGAGTTGATGGACATTTGGGTTGTTTCTACTTTTTGACACTTATGAATAATACTACTATGGACATTCATGTATAAGTTTTTGTGTGAATACATGTTTTCATTTTTCTTGAGTATATGCCTACATGTGCTGGCTCATATGATAAGTCTATGTTTAATTTTGAGCAACTGCCAAACAGTTTTCCAAAGCAGCTACACCATTTTACATTTCCACCAACAATGTGTAAGTTCCAGTATTTCTACATTCCTGCCAGCATTTGTTATGGACTATCATTTTGACTATAGCTATCTAACTAGAGGGCAGTAGTGTCACCACGATTTAAATTTATATTTCCCAAGTGTCCTTAATAGCCATTTGTCACCTTTGGAGAAATGTCTATTCAAATCCTTTGCCTATTTTTTAAGAAATTTGTTTATAGTTGAATTGAAAAAAAATTTTTATATATTCTAGAACTAGCCCCTTATCAGACATGATTTGCAAATATTTTCTCTAGTTCTGTAGGGTGTCTTTTCTCCTTTTTGATAATGTCCTTTCTCTTTAAAATAAACGTTTTAGTTTTTATTAAGGTGATAAGTGTGTAAAGTTTAAGAAATAGTGTTACAGAAAACAGTAGGTGTCTACTTCCTTCTACATACTCCTGATTCCTGCTCCCCAGAGATAAGAGCTTTTAATCATTTCAGATATTTCTTCTGATATTCTATGTTTCTAAACATGTTTAAACTGCTATTTGTTTTTTCTCTAGAGATATTGTTGAATTTTATCTGGAAGCTGAAGACTAAGCTTTCCCTTACACCCAGTTTCTCTATATAAGTTTAGTGAACCATTTTTCATCTCTGATATTATTTCACAGCTCATCCCTCTTAATATAAATATTAAATTACATTGCCTTTACTTTCTAGTTAGTTTTTCTTGAAATTAATAACTACCTTGTTTTTGTCATTGGTTAGTGTCCTACATATCTGTTTCTAAACTCTGAACAAAACCAAAGTATACCAGTTTTTTTTTTTTTTCCCTAGTAACATCTTTTCTGGGGCAGTTGAGCCTTTACCCAGAGTTTAGATTAGTTGCTTTCTCAGCTGGATGCACAGAGGCTAACCTGTATTTGTCCTTCACTATCATTTCTGCCTCTCTTGTTTTGGATCTCTTGTCTTCCTGGTTCCCATGTTTTTTTCTTTTGTGGTTTATCTCTTGGTGGAGCACATTCTTCTATAGTATTCCAATAAAGAGTTTATGGTATATAAGAGACTTTGCATTTCTGAAAATGTCTATTTTCCCTTGTAGTTAGGTGATATTTTGGCATGGTGTTCTAAGCTGGATTTTTTTCCCCCAAAACTTGAAGATATTGATCAGCCTTAAAAAAGAATGAAATCTTACCATTTGCAACAGGACGAATGGACCTAGGGTGAATTATGCTAAGTGAAATAAACTTAACAGAGAAAAACAAATACCATATGATTTCACTTACATGTAGAATCTAAAAAATAAAATAAACAAAAAGAAATGGACTCATAGATACAGAGGAAAAACTGATGGTTGCCAGATTGGGGGTGGGAGGGCTGGCTGAAAAAGATGAAGGGATTAACAAGTACAAATTGGCAGTTACAAATAGTCATGGCAATGTAAAGTAGAGCATAGGAAATAAAGTCAATAATATTATAATAATTGTGTATAGAGTTAGCCGGGTACTAGACATATCACTTTGTAAGTTATATAAATGTCTAACTATTAAGCTGTACACCTGCAACTAATTTTGAATGTCAATCGTAATTGAAAAATAAAAAATAATGTATTTTTTAAACACCTGGTTTATCTTCTCACAGTGGTGCTATTTAGAAGTCAGATGCCATTCTGATTTTCTATCCTTTATATATGTAAACTATTTTTCTGAGATTTTTCTTTTTATGAGCATGGTGTTGAACTTAAATTTTGGTGAGCTGTGGTATGGGGTTTGTGTTGAGCACTTGGTGGCGCCCTAGTAACTCATGTGCCTTGGTGAATTTTTCTTGATTTAGTTCTCTTTCTATTTTCTCTGTTATCTCTTTAGTTAAAGATCCTATTAATTTAACTGTTGGGTCACCTCGACTACACCCTTAATTTTCTTACCTTTTGTTTCCTCAGTTTTTATCTCTAAATTTCTATTCTACTTTCTGGCCAATTTTTCTTAACTTAAATCTTTGTTATCACCCACTTGATACCAAAGAGCTTTGGGGAGTTGTTTGCTCCTTTTTAAATTTAACTTTTTGTTGTTGTTATTATTCCATGTTTGCAGTAACTTGTATTTCTGAGGAGTTTGTTGTAGTTTTTTGGTTTTTGTTTTATTTTTATTTTCTGCTCCTCATTTCTTGTTTCTGTTTTGGTGTCTGCCTTTGATGCTATAGGTTTTCCAAAATATATAAAATAATTAAAACAGTGCCTAGCACACAGGATATACTCAGTAAATGTTAGAATGTTAGGTATTATTATCTAGTGAATGGACAGGAGGGAAAGAGGGAATGATTGTAGAGTGACAAATATTTATAATTAGGCAAGAGATGGGGAACAACTGAACTTAGAGTTTGGGCATATGGAGAATATACAAAAGATTAGACATCCTAAAATTTCATATGAAGAGTAAGGTAGACTTAAAGAATAACCTAGGGATTTCTGGCTTGAGAAATTCCTTATCTTTCATAAATGAAATTTGGAAGACAGGAGAAAGCAATATTTGAAGAATATTGAGTACCTCTTTGAACTTCATATGTGTGAGGTGGTCTCAGCTTATTACTAAAGCCTCTTCACAACCGTCTACCAAAACCCAGGCTCTCATTTTTCTTTAAGCACAGTCTTAGAATATTCAAAAGCCTCAGCATTATACTTATCTTTTGAGAAATCACAAACTTACTTAAATTATCTGAAACATCTTGCTTCTTTGCTTTTTAAGATGTAAAAAGTTCATGAGTTTGTATATATGTGTATATAACTTTAAGAACAGATGAAGACCTCAATATGTTAAGAAAATGATAACAGTACATACTAGACTGGTAAAGTTGTTTACCTTAGCAAGGGGCTTTTTAACTTTTACCCATCCTTGTATTGTTTTATTTCAAAGAATTTTGTATTATTTTTGTAAGTAAAGCTAATTTTTTTTTAGTTTAAAGATAAATAACCAAGGTAAAGTTATTTTTGGCAAACTCTGGGTTTCATCAACTATTTTGAAAAATGTTTTAAGAAACAACAAAACAAATACTGTTTAATTCTTATAATGTGTAAAATGAAATTTTTTTTCTGAGGTCTGAATTCTGATTTTCTTGATAGGTTTTACAGCTCTTTAAAACACTGCACAGGACCAGACAACAAGTTTTTAAAAATGATGCCAGAGCATTAGAAGGTAAGTGTACTTTTTGCCCCTTTGGAGCAAGTTCATCCTTCAGATGACTAATATCCAAGAGATCCTGTATAATAAAGACCCATCTTAGGGAATGATGTTCACTATCTCTTCCCTAACGTTATGTTTTACAAAGATTAATGTATGTTATACTGCTTAGAGGAATATATACTTTAAGAAAATTTCTGAAAGATCAGCTTTCATAAGGAAAAGATCAGAATTTCAATATACCTCATTCTTTGTGTTATGTTCAAGGCATTAAACTCATTTCTCTATTATGTAATCAAATTTTCACACTCTAAGACTAGATACTACCATGTTGTTAATGCCTTGTGTCATTCTAGAAGTGACAGCAGCTATGAAAGAGAATCTATCCCAAACAATTTCAATTTCAGTATTTCACTGTTTTAAGTGGTTTATGTCTTATATAGCACCCAGAGCTCTAATTCCTAAGTTCTATGTTGGTCATGTTCGGTTCCAGTTTTTATGCATTTCTACACCTTCCCAGGAGGGCACCTAGGTAGTGTCCCCACTGTCCCTAGGAATTCAAGTTTTTATAATTCACTTAAGAGAATTTCTTGAGTATTAAAGAATATGCCTCATATTGTATGTACTTTACTCAGACTCTTCATTTATTTCTTATAACAGCCCTGTGAGGTGGTCACTGTTATAATTTCTATTTCTCAGATGAGAAACTCACAAAATGTGAAAGGATTTGCCCCACATTATACTTAGGAAGAGGTAGAGATGGGATCTAGCCTAAGCATTCTGGCTCCAAAGCTCAAACTCATAACCACCTTATATATTAAAATGTATGAAGTACAGAAGGGAAGGTTTTATGGCTGTTTTCCATCCAAATTCCATATTTTTGTTATATGTTTTTAAGTAAAATAATTATAAGAACAGCTAACACTGAATATTTACTAAGTACTTTTATGTGGATTGTTTATTAAATACAGCAGCACAATGAGACAGTTTGTGAGATTAAACTGAATTATGCTGCTGTAATAATGCCAGTCTCATAGGTATATATGAGTGGAAGTTTTATTTATCACTCACCTTGTATGTCAGCCAAGGCACTCTAGGTTGCTATATCTTTGTGTGTGTGTGTGTGTGTGTGTGTGTGTGTGTGTGTGTGTGTGTGTGTGATTTAACAAGCTTATATGTATTGAGTTTTGCTGTCTTAAAAATAGCATTTTAATTTAAATCCTTAGATTTATAGAAACAAAGCATCACACTGGATTTATTAGACTCTAATAACTAGAGATATACAAATGAAATTGCAAGTGAAAAGCAGGAAACAAAAGTTTTAGAGAGCTAAAAGTTTATATTTGGTTTAATTCCAAATTTGCCAGCCTATCAAAAGCTCTCCAAGAGACTTCTTTATTAAGTTTCTTATTTTTATGCTTTGTTTTACATGGGGCAAAACAATTTCCTCTACCTACTAGTGAAAGTAGTCATTCATAATGCATAACATGTAAATTATTGGGACAGAATTATAAATTAGAAAAGCAAATAACTGTATATGTATTTTTCTTTCTATAGCAGCCAGAATAAAGATAAATGAAGAATTCAAAAGTAATAAAAGTGAAACTTCTCCAAAGAAAATAGAAGAGGTACAGTAAATGAGTTTTCAATTACAATAAAACTCTTATGAATTTTCTTAGCAACTGGAGGAAATGATAAAAATAGACAGGTTATGTGAAATAAAAACCCTGATAGTCAGAGCATTATAACTATAGATAACCTTCACTTGTTGGTACGGTGCACCTCTTCTGGGTCCTTTGCATAACACCTGTAAGACAGCACTGTGCCTGGTGGAAAGAATGTGAATGTAGCCGTGGTCAAAGTAGGAGCCGCTGAACCAACTCAGGCTCTCTCAGAAATGCTACTGTCTTCAGCCAAGGTAAGCGACTGAAACTGAGGAAGATGAGTGTTTTAGTAATACAGAACAGCAGAGGGAACTTCTACTCATTTAACTTCACCAGATTTTTTTTTTTTTTGTAATTCCTATCTTGACAACACATTTATGGATGTTAACCAGCCACAATTTATGAACTATTTTTGATTTGACTTTTATATTTGCATTTTAGTTCCTTGCTCTAATAGAAGACAGTCTGCTGACACTAGTCTGTGTTCATTGAAAAATTCTGTTCATTGAAAAATTGCACAGTGATTCGGTTCATGTATAAATCATGCTGCATGTATGCATTGTCTCAGCCTTGAGTGTTCTTGTATCTAACCCTGTGCAAGTGTAGGGAAAGGACCTATAGGAAGAAAATGAAAAATGGAAAATTCATTGCAGGAGTAGTTGATAGTTGGTAATTGGTTTGATGAGAGGAAGGTGCAAGTTAGATAAATTCTGTTTTTAATGGAATTTCCACATGTTAAAAATTTTTTGAGAAAAACGCATTTATATTTAGAAAAATACTATCTTTGAAATAGTAAATATCTGCAATGATCAAGCTAATGAGACAAAATGAGAGGGCCTAAGTACTTCAATACCTATAATATAAAGATAAAAGGCAGAGATTTCACTTAAGCATATGATAGGACTACGTAATACAGGAATGATATAATTTTTATTTATGCAGAAGTTATGATGACATAATCACATCATGAGTTGAATAGAAGTAAAAGATATATACAGCAATGTATACTGTTTGCTATTCAGTAGACTAATTAATAACAATTTGGTAATTTTTAAATTTTGAAATCATGATTTAAAAATGTTTTAATTGTTGTCTGTTTGTATACCCTAAACTGGGAAAATGAACTATCTCCCAAATTCATTTCACTTTTAGAGCACTAGTTTAACATTAAACAATTTAGAAATTATATATTTGTTATATAGAATATATTATTTATCTTCTACTTTCTGCAACTTTATATAAAATATTTAGTAGCTTTTAGATAATTACATTGTTATGTATTAGAAGGTTCATTAGTCCTGATATGGAAAAGAAACTTAAGCATCCTCTAGACCAGCAGATCTCAAATTTTTTGGTTTCAACAGACCCCTTTACCTTCTCATCCTCCCATCATCTCTTGGTTCAGGCCACCATCATCTCTCCCTGAATTGTTACAGCAGACTCTTAGTGGACACTGCTCTTGCCCTAACTTCTTATAGCCTATTCTCAGTACTTTAAAGACTGAGGAAGCCTTTAAAACGTGTGTGGCAGGGGGTGGTGGGGGTTGGGGTTCATATTTTATTACTCCCCTACATACATACAACCCCCATGACGCCTCATCCTATTCAGAGCAAAATTTAAAGTCCCTACTACCATGATTTGTAAGATCTTCATTTGACCCCTGTTAACTTCCTGCCTCCACTCACTGCATCCTTCTCTTTCAATCTTAGTGCCTCCTATGAGGGTGCTTAAATTTTCCAAGAACTTTCCTGTCCTAGGACATTTATGCTGTTGCTTATTCCTAGGATATTCTTCTCTCTCAAGTCTACATTTAGTAGACTGATAGATTTTAATCTGTCTTTCCCTTTGAATGGATGTTTTACCTGTGCATGATTTCGTGACACCATGCACTGATGATTTGGAAAATACAGGTTCACCAAGTAATGCATATTTTCCAAATGTTGACATAGTTTAATATGTAATATTTTAAATTATACTTGTTAATATCAATACCCATCTCATCAGAAAAATCTTTAAGTGTTGGGAAGCTGTCAAGGTCATGGTGGCAGATATGTTCTCCAGAATTCTTATTTTTTTGCTTGAAAGCTTTAACTTTATCACTGTCAGCAAAAGCTGTCAGTTTTCTTGAAGTGACCAACTTCACCCATTTTTCAAGAAAAAGTCTGATAAACACCCAAGTCTGAATAACCATAGTTTGTCTTTCAGTGGTTCATTCAAGTAAAAATGATATTTCTTAGAAAAAACTGAACTTATGATCATAACTCAAACAGTGCAGAAGGCTCTAGTATTATGAAAATAATTTTGACTTCATGGGACTCCAGAAAGGATCTTAAGGTCTCTCAGGGGTCCATAGTTCGAGAATCACTGTTCTAGTCCAGTTCTACATTTTGCATAAGATGAGGTGTGAAACTCAGAGTAGATTATGAACCCAAGGCCATACACTTAATGACAGAGCCAGAGTCGGAAACCTAGTATTTTACTCTTAATTCAATACCCTTTCTAGTGTATAGAACACCCAATTCTATGAGAGAAAGATTCAGCCTCCCCAAACTGCATTTAAAACACATTGTAAAGTATATATACAACAAAAAGTAATCTAAATCTGTTTTGGAACAAAATGTGGAATGATTATATAAAAGTTAAACGTATATGCATGTCTGAGCTTTCTGTACACTTGGAATGGTTACAAAAAGTTAAAGGCAGTGTTACCTAAAAATTGTAGTAAACCTATAGTTTTCAGAAACAGTACATTCATATGAACCATTGAAAAATCACCTGAAGAATTTATTCTTTGTTTGGTTTTCTTAACAGCTATTAAAAATAGGTTCCGATGTTGAATTATTACTCAGAACATCTGTTATACAAGGTATTCACACAGGCGACAATACACTGAGTAAGTAAAATTAAAGAAAAATATTTTCTGTACAGTGTTTTAAAATATTGAACCATTACAGTGCTTTTAATGCTCATTAGTAAAATAGCTTGATTTTTCCAGACAGTGTTCTATCTGTTGTCTACACTTATGAGGCTACCATTTAAAAATGCTGAATTAGAAAACTTTGTTTTACCAGATTTTATTTATTTTTTTAAATTAGTTTTTTCTTTTTAATCATAACTGCTGGTCATATTATGAAGCTACAGTTACAAAGTTAGTAGTATGACTTTTTTATCACATTTATTTGGGTTCTTAATATTTCTGGTTTCATTTATCACCTATCTTGACTAAGTCTGTTTCTTTACCTCTTATTCTATGATTAGAGTTATTTTAATTCAGAAGAATTAGAATTATAGGAAGTGGAAATATAGTAGAGGATCCTTTATTATATCTCCAGACTCCAGTGGGGCTAGAGCACAATCCCATTTCACATTATGTTTTGTTTTTATTCTTAAAGTTTCTTTGGGGACAACAACAACAAATTTTGACATTCAAATTTTTTAAAGACTTTTCTTTTTTTCTTTAAACTACTGAAGTATACAAACATAAAAATGTCCAATTTTCACAGTGAAATATTTATGTAACCAAAATCCATATTAAGCTACATAATATTACCAGTGTCCCAAAAGCTCCCTCATGCCCTTATGTCCCTCCCATGCACCCTGTCCCCACAAGCGTAACCCTGTCCTGAATTTTAACACTATTGATTTTTAATATAATAAAAGTTTTTGTACTTTATATAAATGCAATCATAGAGGATTACTATTTTGTCTGGCTTCTTTCTGTTAGCATTATACTTTTGAAATTCATTTGTATTGTGGTATATAGCAACATTTCTATGAGTGTATGTGTATATCTAGCAGTGAAATTTTCACATAATAGGGATTATATGTTTATTCAGTTTTAGTAAATACTGCTAACAAGTTTTGTAAAGTGGTTAGTTAGACTAACTTACACTTCCAGCAGCAGTGTCTAAGAACTCCAGTTGCTTTATATCCTCACAAACACTGTGTCTCTTTAATTTTAGTCTTTCTGGTGGTTGTGTAATGGCATCGGATTATGATTCTAATTTGCATTTCTCTGGTAACTAATGAAGTATTAACACTTTTTCAGTTGTTTAATAGCCATTTCTTTTATGAAGTGGCTATTCAAGTCTTTTGCCCATCTTTCTAAGAATTATTTGCTTTTTTATTATTGACTTGAAGGAGTTCTTTCTATGTTCTGAATATAGATCCTGTGCTGGATATATGCATTATAAGAATCTTCTACTTTGTGGCTTGCTTTTTCATTCAGTAGTGTTATCTTTTGATGAGAAGTTCTTAATTGTAATGTAGTCCAGTTCATCCATTTTTTTCATTTATGGTTAGTTAGTAAGCCCCCTTTTAATGTCAACAATGGGTTTTGGGACTGTGAGTGAAACAACGTATAAGGCAACCACTTTTATCAGAGGCTAATTGATAAAAGCAACAGTTAAGTTCCTAGGGCATCTCATCAATGTTACAACAACAAGGTTGAGCAAAATGGCGCTATTTGAGGACCTGCTGTACTTTTGATTCCTGTTTAAGAAATCTTAAAGCAAAATCATAATGAAATTCTCCTATGCTTTCTTCCAAAAGCTTTATTGTTTGGTCTTTTCCATTTGGTTATTTTTATTAACTAGAGTTGATTTTTGTATGTGGTGTGAAATAGAGATCAAGATTTACTTTTTACATGTGAATATTCAATTAATCCAGCATTTATTGAAAAGACCACTCTTTCCCTACTACACTGCAGGATCACCTTTGTCATAATATCAAGTAATGACATATGAGTGCTTCTGTTTCAGAATTTTGTAATCTCTTCAGTTAGTTTTTCTGTCCTTGCGTCACATGCCATAATGCTTTGATTACTGCAATCTTATAATAAATCTTGATAACTAGTACTATAAGTCTGATAGGGCTTTTAAAGTTATTGTTAGCTCATGAGGATTTATTAGAAATTATTACATCTGACTTATATTTATAAGGGCAGTAAACATAGTTATAGTCATTAGCTTTAATGTTAATAATGATCTTTAGAGCTATGTAATATAGCCAACGTTTTAGGTAACCACAGGTAAATATTTTTATTATATGAATAAAAATTTAGGTTATTTCAAATAACTAAAATTGATGTCTATATTTCAAATGTCTGGTTTTAGATATGACAGTATTGGTTTAATTTTTTTTTATCTTTTGGATTTGTGTGATTTAATTTTCCCACAGGATTGAAAAATTTGGCTCATTATTAGGACGTAATGCTATAGTGCCTTAAAATTGGCCTTATTTTTTCTATTAAGTTATAAATGGCTCTGTTTTTTCTCCTTTGTGCCTGTACATCCAAAATATAACAAATTTTACCCTTTAATTTTTGTTTTTAAAAGTTATTTTTTAAGCATAATTTCTGCACATATTTTAGCAGTGTCTGTACTGACATAGAAATGAGAGGAATTCAAATTCTGTTGCTTGGCTATAAAATAAAAGAGGTGTGATTATATTTTTCTAAAAAATACCATATAATGTCCCAACATGAAAATAATCAAAAATGGAATTTCATCTGCAAGAGTAATCACCTTGTATGCACGAATTCTAAATCCATCTTTTTCCTTCTTTTCCAAATAATATTTACAGTGGAAATTAAATACTGACTCCCAGCAAGAACTCTTTATCCAGAATTTCTTATTTTTTCCCTTAAAAAAATTATGTCCCTTATTCTTGCACATAATCTCAACATTCTTTATTAGACATACTAATTTAATCATTTGAGAAAAACTCTTACTAAAGTTTTTTTAAATATTGGGGAAACTTTTTCTTTCCAGATATTCTCTGCTTCTCTTTCTCTCTCTTTCTTTTTGGTATGATCTCAGCTGCATGAATTGCATTAATCATAACTTTTGATTCATACTATTCTCATCATTGGTACAATCTAAGCTTCCTAGGTATTCTATAGAAAAATAATAACTATGACTTAGAAAAATACTGAAATTAACTCATTGTTCTATACTTGTTTTCTTACTGATTATCGACATTTGTCAAAGTCTTCTTTCTAATGTGGACATTGGTCAGCTGGTTTTAGTGTTGACCGTTATCAAAGATATATTCTATAGATAGTAACCACGTTTATGAATAAGGTAACAAAAAAATTCAGGACTTCAGGGGCCTATATATTAATAGTACTTAGTTTTTGAATAGCATTATATATTTTTGAATATTATATCTTTCAAAAATTACATTTTTGAATGTTATATTTTTAACTTCCTCTAGCATATGTGTAAAAAAAATAGAGAACATGTGATATATATTTTAAAAAATAAAAGCTCTGGGAAGCTGTTCTTTATTTTAGATGTGTTTCAAAATCTCTGTTCTTTGTTTTTTATATTTGTCTTTGCCTGAAACTCTCCTAAGGTTTATAGTCTAAAGAAAGTCAATGTGATTCAGAAAACATTTTCTCAGTGTCTGTTATGCTAGGCAATGAGAATAGAGCAACAGACAAGACAAATCTGGTTTCTGTCCTTATGAAACTTAGGATACTGTGTAGAATATAGACAAGTAAGTGTTCAGTCACAGTCCTTGGTTGCCATAGTGAGGCAGATGTGTTGTTAGGCACATAGCAGAGCTCTACAGGTGGGTCAGGAACAGGTTCTTAGAAGAAAACAATTTTGTGTTCAAGTTCTCTAATTTCAGTTTATTTATATTTGTGTACTTGATATATTTAGAAATGTTTTTTGTAACTGCAAAGTTAAATATTTTAATGTCTTATAAATTATTTATATGTGAACTGCCTCTTTGATTGCCACACTGTTACAAACCATGCCATTGATAGATTTTTTAAAATTTAAATATAATTGATATATAACATTATATTTTAGGTCTATAAGATAATGATTTTATATGTGTACGTATGGCAAAATAGTTATCATAGTAAATTTCTAGTTAACATTTATGATCACATTTAGATATTTATTTTCTTGTGATGAGAACTTTTAAGATCACTCTCTTAGCATCTTTTGAATATGCAACACAGTATTGTTAACTACAGTTACCCTACTCTACATTACAACCCTGGGGCTTATTTCTCTTATAATTACAAGTCTGTACCTTTTGACCACTCTCACCCATTTCACCCATCCACCTCCATTCCCTGCCTCTGGCAACCACCAATCTGTCCTCTGTATCTAAATGGGTTTCGTTTCTTGTTGGTTGGGATTTTTTATTTTTTTTTCAGATTTCACATATACTTGAGATCATATAGTATTTGTCCTCTGTCTGACTTATTTCATTTATTATAATGTCCTCAGGATCCATCTGTGTCATCACAAATGGCAGGTTTCCTTTTAATGACTGAATAATTTTCCATTTATATATGTGTGTAAAAAACACATATACGCACTACATTTTCTTCATTCATCAGTGGACACTTAGGTTCTTTCCATTTGTTGGCTGTTATAAATAATAAAGATAAACATAGGGGTGCAGTATCTTTTCGAGTTAGTGGTTTCATTTATTTTGAATAGAAGTGAATTGAGTGAATTGCTGAATCATATGGTAGTTCTATTTTTACATTTTTTGAAGAACCTCCTTACTGTTTTTCATAGTGGCTGCACCAATTTACATTCCCACCAATGGTACATAAGGGTTTTCTTTGTCTCCACATCCTTGCCAACACTTTATTATTTCTTGTCTTTTTAATAATGTCATTCTAACAGGTGTGAGGTGATATCTTATGGTTTTGATATGTATTTTTATGATGTTGGTTATGTTAAGCACCTTTTCATATGCCTGTGTGTCATCTGTATGTTTTCCTTGTCTATTCAGATCCTCTGCCCATTTTTTAGTAGAATTGTTTGGTTGGGGAATTTTTTGGATTTTTGATTGTTTGTTTGCTGTTGAGTTGTATGCATTCTTTATATATTTTGATTATTAGCCCCTATCAGTATATGATTTGGAAATATTTTTTTTTCATTCTGTAGGTTGCCTTTTCAGTTTGTTGAAACTTTTTAGTTTGATTTAGTCCCAGTTGCTTATTTTTGCTTTTGTTGCCCTTGCTTTTGGTGTCAAATCTAAAAATATCATTGCCAAGACTGGAACTTACTGCCTATATTTTCTTCTAGGAGTTTTATGTTTTCAGGTCTTAAGTTCAAGTCTTTAATACATTTTGAGTTAATTTTTGTGGTATAAGATAGGGGTCCATTTTCATTTTTCTGCATGTTACTGTCCAGTTTCCCAACAATATATTAAAGAGACTGTCTTTTCCCCATTGTGTATTCTTGGCTCCTTTGTCATAAATTAATTGATCACATTTATTAGGATTTGTTGCTAGGCCCTCTATTCTGTTCCATTGATGTGTCTGTTTTTATACCAATACCATACTGTTTTGGTTGAAATAGCTTTGTAGTATAGTTTGAAGTGAGGAAGTGTGATGTTTCCAGATTTGTTCTTCTGTCTCCAGATTACTTTGGTTATTTGGAGTCTTTTGTGGTTCCATACAAATTTTAAGATTGTTTCTTCTATTTCTGTGAAAAATGCCATTGGAATTTTGATAGAGTTTTCACTGAATCTATTGATTGCTTTGGGTAGTATGGACATTTTAACAGTAATAATTCTTTCAATTCGTGAGCATGGAATATCTTTTCATTTATTTGTGTCTTTTTCAATTTTTTTTCATCAGTTTCTTACAGTTTTCAGTGTGTTGGTTAAAATTATTCCTAGGTATTTTATTCTTCTTGATGCAGCTGTAAATGGGATCGTTGTCCTAATTCCTCTAGTTGGTTGTTAGTATACAGAAACACAATTGATTAATATATATTTATTTTTTGTATCCTGCAGCTTTACTGAATTTGTTTATTAGTACTAGCAGTTTTTTTTGTTGTTGAAGTCTTTAAGGCTTAACTATGTGATATCATCTATAAATAGAGACAGTTTTACTTCTGTTCTGATTTGGATTCCTTTTTTTATTGCCTAATTGTTCTGTTGAGGACTTCTAGTACTATGTTGAATAGAAATAGTGAGAGTGGGTCTACAGCTATGCCACACTGAACAAGCCTGATCCCGTCTGATCTCAGAAGCTAAGTAGAGTTAGGCCTTGTTAGTTCTTGAATGGGAGACCACCTAGGAAGACCAGGTGCTGTGGGCGTAAAAAATAAAAATAAGGGATTGAAAGCTGTCAAGGTCCTTGCAATCTATGAGGTCAACCAGGGGTTGCCTTGCCTAAAAAATAAATTTAAAACAAGAAGTAGTGAGAGTAGGCATCTTGTCTTCTTTCTGATCTTGAAGAAAAAGCTTTCTCACCATTAAATATGATGTGTTAGCTATGGGCTTGTCATACATGACTTTTATTACATTGAGGTATGTTCCCCCTATACCCACTTTATCAAGAGTTTTTATCATGAGTGGATTTGAATTTTGTCAGATGCTTTTTCTGCATTTAGTTGATTCTGTGATTTCTGTCCTTCATTTTGTGAATGTGGTGTATCGTGCTGACTGATTTGTAAATATGAATTGTCCTTGCATTCCTGGAATAAATCCTACTTGATCATGGTGTGTGATATTTTAATGTATTGTTAAATTTGGTTTGCTAATGTTTTGTTGAAGATTTTTATGTCTCTGTTCATCAGGGATTTAGCCTGTAATTTTCTTTTTTGGTAAGGTACTTGTCTGGTTTGGAATGAGGGGTTTGCTGGCCTTGTAAAGTGAGTTTGGAAGTATTTTCTCTTCTGTTTTTATTTATTTATGTTTAATCTTGACCTAAATTTTGATTTGGGGCCATAATTGAGTTTAAGTCTTTTTATTTTAAGAAATTACTTTTTAATGATACATTTAATATGGCCATAATAGATAAAGCTTTGTAGGGGCCTATAGTATAGGAAATAAACCCAATCTTACTGTAATTCTTTATCAAGAAGCGGCAACTTCAATAAACTAATGCTGGTAAGGTACTTTGATATCTAATATATAGAGTTTTATAATAGAGGAGAAGTTTTATAATCTTATAAAACAAAATTACTGTGAAAATAGTATCCTGCATGTTAATATACCTATAATATGTTTGGCCTAATTCAAATTTTAGCAATTAAATACAGAAAAATTCAATTATAGAGTGCCTTTGATTCCAAAGATTGCCTAATAAAGTAAGTTGTGTAAAGGGATGGAGTAGTGAAATTCGACAGGTTTTCTGGTTATTTACCACTCTTTGAATGCCCTTGTTTTGTTTCAGGAATGAGTTCTAAATCTCCAAAATAGAATCTAGAAGATTCAGTTCCTCAGTTTCCTGTGCAGCTCAGGCACAGACATTTGACATAGGAGCATACTTACCCATATCTAGAAATGAAGTTGAGAGAAGAGGCTTGGCATAGAATTTGTTTTGCTGGCAAGAATAGCATCAGTGGTTGCAGAGTTATTGATCCAGAATGATACTGGTGTGGTGGCAGGAGCAGATGTACTAAGGAGCATCTGAAGTGTAACATTTTGTGCACAATGGGGGTAAAAATAGTGGTACTTTCTTCTAATGCCCCATAGGCAGCAGCAGTTTGCATAATTAGTTCAGTGATATGTCTTTGGACAGTGTTCCTGGAAGCTTAGCTGCAAGCCTTCCTAATTCCTAAGCCCTCACAATTCCATGAGTTAGACCAATAACCTGCTAATATATGCCTTTTCTACATAATCAGCCAGAGTCAGCTTCTGTTACTTGTAACTAAGGACAACAGAATTTGTTACCAGAAGTGAGGTATTAAAATTACACAAAATACAAAGTGAATTTAGTTGAATCAAAGGCAGAGATTGGGGGGGGGTAGGTATGATGATCATGGACTTGAGCATTACAGGCTTTAAGCTAACGGCTTTTTGTTATGTAGTGGTGAAATATAAGGTCAAATGTATCCTATTGTTTCTTGGAACACATACCAAGTACCAGCTGAGGGTGTAGCAATAGGGGAAATAACCAGAATGTCAATGTGTGCTTTCAGCAAAATTTTGAAAAAGAGGATGAATGCAGATTAAGCTAGTTGGTCTGCAAAGCAAAAATGGAAGTACTGCTTTGCTGAGCTGCACTCTGACTACATTCAGAAATCTACTTGGTTGAGAGTCCTATAATTCAGAACTTTGCAGGTTTGAAAATGCCAATTGCTCCTACCCACTAAAACTAAAGCCAAAATGAGAAAGGGGCTTCTAAGCTCTAACATTAAATAAGATCAGTACCCCAAGCCTTCTTATTTGCCAAACAAAGATCAGATATAGGAAGCATTTATTCACTGTTTTTCATCACTTTAAGGGTACATGAAGCTGAGGGTTGGGAGCTGGGCCATTACTGAAGGAAGCAAATCTTCATGCTTAAAAACTATGTCAAGATGTTTACCTGTGGCTACTAATACATGGAAAAGACCAGGGGTGGCGGGGGGAGGAATGGCGAAGCAGATTTGGAGCTTATAGTTTGAATGAATTGTATTGCCAAGAAACCCCCACACCTATGAAAGCTTCAGAGCCTCAAAGGAGGACATCTTTGCCAATATCCCCACATCCAGACGAGGATCCTCCAGAAGACAAAATCAGGAGCCTTGAAGGACAGTGGACAAGGGAGGGTTTTTGAGTCTCCCAGAAAACAGAATTGGGTCCTGCCAGATTGGCTGACTAGTGAATTTATTGCATTGCCCAAAGCAAGGAGACCTTGCTCTTCCTGTCCATCAGGATTTAGGATTTGCTGTGGAATAGTGAGTTATGTGTTTCCCATTCCAGATTTTTATTGCTCTATCCTGTTTATTATGGTCTAATAGGTATCTACAATGTGAGCCATAGCTGGACCTAATGGAAAAGCTAGTACATCAGCCAGAGATCCTAGATTTGAATCTGGATGAGACCTTAGAGGTCAGGTGGTAAATGGATATATTCTGAACATGGGAAGAAGGATGTATATTCATGGCATGTAGCGAAAAGGGTGGACTGCTTGTTGCTTCTCCGGGAACCATTCTTTCTTACTAACTGAAAAATTATGTTCAGGGTGCTGTGTGCCAAGCCAACACACACACACACACACACACACACACACACACACACACACACACACACACACTCTGATTTCTCAAACTTGTGACACCTTTCTGGCCATTGTAAGCAGCTATCTATCGGGTATTGCTTCCAAGAAGGCAATTGTTTTCCTGTTAAAAAGGCATAGGCCAAGCCAGCACTCTCTTTTCACCCTTTCCCCATCTCTCTTCATGCCTGCTCGAGGGAATATGTGATGGGACAGCAGCAATGAGGACAAAAACACCCATGAAGGGTAGCAGAGCAGGAAGAAAAAATGCCTGGGTCCTTAGAGGTGGTATAGATCTTCAGTAGCCCGGGACTGCAGCAACCTGTATTTCTTGATATGTGAGAAAATTAAATCTCTTACTCATTTAAAACACCATTTGTTGGACTTTTGGTTAATATATCTGTCTTTTCCCTAGATTGTAAACTTTTCTGAAGCTGAAGAGACATTTTTTTTGAGGCAAAATTGACATATGATATTATGTTAGTTCCACATGTACAATTTAATGATTTGATATTTGTATATATTATGAAATGATCACCACATTAAGTAGTTATTCTCTCTCCCCATACATAGTTACAAATTTCTTTTAGCAACTTGTAAACATACAATACAGCATTATGAACTATAGTCACCATGATCTACTGAAGAGACTGTTATGTTTACATCTTTATTTTCATTTCTTGATGTAATGTCCAGCATAAAATAAACACATACATGTTTCGTGGGTGGATCAATTTACTGCCATTGTTAATAAGTTAAAACCTCAACTCTAAGCTGGTGAAACTTTCAAAGGTTTGGTAAAAGCAGGTGATATATAAGCAAAGTTAAATAATACTTATTTAACTGTTTTTCATTTCAGTAAACCAGATTTACCGTCTGTCTTATAAGAGCATTAGTTTTAATCAAGTCAATTATTTTTTATTAGGTGATAATTTCCATTTTTCTTCTGAATTAAATTAGTTTAGTGTTGTCCTTAAAAATTTTTTAATAATTCAAATTTATGGAAAAGATCCAAGAAAAATGCAAGGATAATGGGAATTTCATTTATCCAGATTACACAAATACTAACACTTTTACCATATTTGTTTTATCATCTTTTCTTATTTTTTTTCCCAAACTTTCTGAGGGTAAACTGCAGACATAATGCCTCTTTCCCCTAAGTGAGCAGTTTTAAGAATCATGATAGCCCACTTGGGTTTAGATTTGGAGAACTACTTTTGAGTGTATTGCTCAAAAATATTCCCATGTGTATTTCCTAAATTTACAAGGACATTATCTTATGTAACCACAGTATAATTATCAAAAACAGAATATGAAAATTGATACATTTCTGTTATTTATATTTTTTCCATTTTTCCTAACAATGTCCTTTATAGCAGCAGAAAAAAGAATTTCCCTCTGGAAATTGAAAAAGGAATTCTTTCTGGGACCCAATTGAGTATCACACAAATGGCATTTGGTCATGTTTTTTTCTTAATTTCTCTTAATTTGGAGCAGTTCCTCAATCTTTCTTCATCTTTCATGACTAAGATATTTTTGAAGAATGTATGTAAGTTATTTTGTAGAACGTGGTGTGAACATTTTTTTGATATTGACAGTTCACCTGGATTCAGCTTCTCTGGAGAAAAAAAGGAGAAATCATGTATCTCCTCAAATTTTTGTATTCTAAGAGCCTTGCCTCTCAATTGACCCTGGCAAGACATCTAAACTAGGAATCAACATTTATTGTTTTGTTGTTGTTATTTAACTTTGTTTCTCAATGGGCCACTATTGGCATTTTGAACACGATAGTTCTTCACTGCATCAGACTGTCCCACGCATCCCTGGTTCCTGCCCACTAAATTCCAGTAACATTCTTTAGTTGGTGTGACCAGCCAAAACACCCCCAGTAGGGAGCTACTGTTCTGTAAAATTTGGAATCTTTAAATTAGGAAAGCAGTCTTACTTTTGATATAGTTGCTAATATAAAAACATTTTCCAGTTGATGGTTTTAATTGTCAATAATTTATATTCAGATGGCTTATAATGTGCTTTAGCTATTTCTGTCCAGTTATTTAACTAGTTATGTTTAATAAACAAATGGTAAAGGGTTAAGTTGGTCATATATGTTTTTATATATGAAATAAGAATCCTACTATCTCCACATAAAATCAGGGACTCTACCTCAGGAGTTAATTAAAATAAAATATCTCAAGAAAATTTACCTTAAAACTCCATAATTTGCTGTTGGAAATTTTAGGAGGAAATGAGTGTATTTATATCTAATTTTAATTTTAATGATGTTAATTATTCTCTTTTTATTTTTATTTCAGAATTGGTCGCTAGGAAAGACCTTCTTATAGAAAATGTGCCATATTGCGATACACCAACTCAGAAGCAGTGAATTTTCTAGGAAAAAATTGAGACTTTGTAATTTTTAATTTATAAATATATAACTGGCAAAAATCCTGGATATGCAGATATTCCTCTCTAAACTGGCATATTAAAAATGAATGAATTAAAGCATAGTTGTATAATTAAATTTCATGTTAAAAGGACATTTCTGGAAACTGTAGACTATAATTAAATATTTATAATGATCATTAGATATTTCATTTTCACGGAAAATTAAACTTTATAAAGTGAAATAAATGATTAGGGAAGTATATCACATTCACTTTTCTTTGACCTTGATGAGTATTTTGGTCTTACCATAACTATTTGAGAATGCAGTGTTTTGACAAGTTGGTGGGTTTTCCTCCCATGTGAAATGAAACTATTACATTAAAATTATTAGATTAAATTGATGTTTAGTCTCAGAAAACTCAAATTGGTCAAAATGTCACAATGTGTGCTAGCTCTCCACAGAGGCTAAAACACTGAAATTATTTCCATAGCTAACAAATAATAATACAGTTTCTTTTTAGAGATAGAGAGTATCTCTGTATTCCTATAAAGACATTTTTAAATCAGTCTTCTGAAGATAGATGAATAAAATATCAAAATTAGCTAGGATCATGTAGAATAAAGAAATACTAATTATTTTAAAAAATAGTGTCCATTAGTCAAACTATATAATATAGCCTTAGTAGAATTAGCTGTACTTAGACCACAGCTAAACTTTATTGTAAAAAATGCAATATGTGGCTGCATCCTCTCCATTTTAATCAATAAAATTTAAGTGGCTTTTCTTCTTCCATATGTCCCATCCCTGATGAGACTGGCAGGATTATATGCAAGCTTGGCATTCTGCTATCTGATGGTAGGAACTATAAAATTGTATCAATAGTCTTCTTGTTTCTATTTTATCTGTGTGCCTTTACCATTCTCTTTTTCTCAGTAAACAGTGTGTTTTCACCTGTCCCCTGATCAGTTCTACTATTCAATAACACAGAGTTTTTAATTTTTACAAGATTCTCAATGCAATCTTTGTTCATTGGCAAAATATATTGGTATATCCATACTAGATATATAATTTCATACTTAATAATTTAATTTTAGGAGACCAACACATTATCAAAATTATTTAGATATAGTATACTTAACATTAAACTAGAGACTATCTTTAATGCTTCCTAATACTTTTGAGATAATTAGTAATCTGTGAAATGGATTATACGTGTCAAAAGATTTGCGATTTAATTTTTCACTTCCCATGTATATTTCTTATTATGTATATGGAAATTATACTTACAAAAAATTAAACATATATTGTGTGTGTATATTTATTTAATAATCCTGTGTTGATTATTTGTAATGAAAATGTCTTCCTCCAATATATGACTTGTCTTTTAACTTGATGATAAACCTGTAGTATGGGAATTTATTTTAGTGTATTTATTTTTTTCAATCTTTTGCTTTATTAATTTTGCTTTTGTACCTTTTTAAGAAATTCTTTTCTAAAGTCATAAAGAGTTCCTCTGAACGTTGAAGTTTTGTTTTTTGTGTTTGGGCCTTTACACCATCCAGAATTTATTTTTGTTTATGATGTAAGGGAGGGATATAATTTTATCTTTCTTTTTTGGGGGGAAAACAGTTGGCCTCAGCATTACTTATTGAACAGCCCATACTTTTTCTGATTATAGATAAAGTGATTTTGGTCATATCTTAAGTTACTATACAGTTGACCCTTGAACAGCATAGATTCTAACTCTGAAGGTAACTTAAATATTATTTTTACATAAGTACCTGTAGTAACTGTTTTGATCCACAGTTAGAGTCTGTGGAGGTAGAGAGCTGGCTGTTTGCATTCATCTACGGCCATTTTATATAGGAGACTTGAGCATCCCCAGATTCTCTTATCTGCAAGAGAGGTCCTAGAATCAGTACCCTGCAGATACTGGGGAGCAACTTAAGTTTGGGGGGAGTCAAGTTCTACACCGATTTTCGACTGTGCAGGGGGTCAGCACCCCAACCCCTGTGTTGGTTAAGGGTCAAATGTATATTGGAATCAGTCTAACCCTCTTAGGGTTAGTCCTCTATTCAAGGACTTTGCTCCTACAATTGTCCCTCTTCTCTGCCAAATGTTTGTTTGTTTTTTCTCTCTCCACTAGATTGTTTTCAATAGCATTTAGCATTCTAAAATATTTCCCACCTTTAAGAAAAAAACTTTCTTGAAACCCCTCTTGCCCTCGAGCTTCAGCACCATTTCTCTACTCATCTTTGTTCTAGGAGATTTCTGTCCTTAGTTCTTCCACTTTTCTCCACATTCTTTCTTGTAGACACTAGTCCAGATTTAATCCAAACCACTTAACTGAAACCTTTTTGTCCCAGTTACTAGTGACCTCCACTTGGTGAATCTAGAGGTCAGTTCTTGTCCTTGCAGTAAAAGTTGGCATGATTGATCATTTCCCTCTTTTACAGATGGAGATTTGGACACTGATTGTAAACCTATGTATGTAGGATACAGCCATGAAACAAAGTAGCAAAAATGTCTGCCTCATCTTCTATTTGTCATTTTAGATCCACTCTCAGTCCATCTTGATCCTGCTCTCAGCCTTCTCTGCGAAGAGCAGCCTGTGTGAACTAGCTCAAGTGCCTCCTGTACCCTCTGACTTTTGGCTGGTTTAGTCAATGGGGAACCCTGGCTGTAGAGCAAAAGAAGGGAGGAGTGTGAAGGCAGGTACTTATATCCTGGCTCTTTACTTGAGAAGTTAACTCAGGCTGGCAGTGTCCCTCAAAGTTTCTCTCAAAGCACCCTCTCTACAGTTCTTTCTTTCCAGTTTGGGGAAGAGCCTCCCTCTCCTCCTCAGGTCTGGGGTGGCATCAACTCCTTTGCTACCATCCACGAGGGTTCCTACAGTTTACACCTACAGTTTAGTATATAATCCCTTTGTAAATAAATCTCCTCAAACTACCATATGTTAAGTTCATCATCTATTTCCTGTTGGGACTGTCACTAATTCACTGCCCTGGGGGAACTTACTCCCTAGAGGTGAGAGACAAACAATAAAGATAATTTAAAAAGTAAATTAGAAGGTGATAAGTAATATGGAGAAAGATAAGGCTGGAAGGGGAAATACGGAAGCTAGGAAAAACAGGGTGTTGCAATTTTAAATACTATGATCAGGGAAAGTCTCACTAAGAAGGTGATAGTTGGGCAAAGACAAGCATGTGAGGGGTCTAGCCGTGAAGATACCTAAATGAAGAGCTTTTCAAGTAGAGCAAATTGTAGTACAGTGTTCCTGAGACAGGTTAGTGCCTTCTGTGTTTGAGGAGAGCCAAGTGACAGGACCAAAGTGATTTAGGGGGAGAGTAGTATGAGATGAAGTCATAGAAATGATATGGTAGAGGAAGTTGGGGAGTGGATGCCCGGTTAGGTAGGCTATTACAAAGACTGCGTTTTACTCTTAATATACAGAGCTATTAGATGGTTTTGAGAAGAGGAGTTATATGTTCTGATTTTAAGTTTTAAATAGACCACTATGACTATTGTGCTGAGAATAGACTATGAAGGAAAGGGTACAAGGGTGCAGGGATACCAATTACAAGTCTCTTGCATTATTTTAGATAAGAAATGATAATGGCTTAGACCAGAATGACAGCAGTGACAGTGGTGAGAAGTGGCAAGATTCTGGATATATTTTGATACAGAGCATGGGTTTTCTAATGGAATAAATGTAAGATGAGACAAAAAGAAAGGAGTCAGGGATGGCTCTCAAGGGTTTTGACCTGAGCAACTGGGAGGATATTGTTGCCATCAATTGTGATGGTGAAACTAGACTAGGTTTGTGAAAAAGGTGAGGAGTTTAGTTTTAGGCATGTAGAAGAGGCTTGTTAGGTATCCAAGGGGAGATATTAAGACGACATTGGATATCTAGCATCTGTAGCTCAGAAGGTGGTCTGAGCTGGAGATATACATTTGGGAGCCATTAATACATATAAAGTACTTAAAATCATGACATTGGATGAAATCCAACTGGTTATATATAAAGAAAAAAAATATTTGAACACTTTATCAAGATATACAAGTGGAAAATAAGCACATGAAAATATGTTCAACATCATTCCTCACTAGAACTTAAAATCACAATGAGATGCTACTGCATACCTATTCAAATAGCTAATTTAGAAGGACTCACTATACCAAGTATCAGCAAGGATATGGCGGAACTGAATCTCTCATACACTGCTGGTAAAAATATTAAATGGCAGAATAGCTTTGGAAAACAGCTCAGCAATTTCTTAAAAACTTAAGTATATACTTCCTATAAAATCCAGACTTTCCACTCCTAGGTATCTACCTAAGAGAAATGAAAGCATTTATTCATACAAACACTTATTTATATTGCAAAGCAAAGGAAATCATCAACAAAATGAAAAGGCAGCCTACTGAATGGAAAGCAATATTTTCAAATCACATATCTGATAAAGGGTTAATAACCAAAACATGTAAACTCATACAATTCAATGGAATAAAAACAAAAAATCGACTAAAAATGGGCAGAGGATCTGAATACACATTTTCAAAGAAGACGTGCAGATGGCCAATGGACAATGAAAAGAAGCTCAATTTCAGGAAAATGCAAATCAAAACCACAATGAGATATCACCTCACACCTGTCAGGATAGCTATTATCAAAAAGACAGATAAGAAATAACCAAGTATTGGCAAGAATGTGGAGAAAAGGGAACCCTTGTGCACTGGTGGTGGGATTGTAAATTGGTTCAGCCATTATGGAAAACAATATGAAGGCTGCTCAAAAAATTACAAATAGAACTACCATGTGATCCAGCAATTTTACTTCAGGGTATTTATCTGAAGGAAATGAGAACAC
The DNA here is from genome assembly GCA_030015415.1 of Cynopterus sphinx. Taxonomy (NCBI): domain Eukaryota; kingdom Metazoa; phylum Chordata; class Mammalia; order Chiroptera; family Pteropodidae; genus Cynopterus; species Cynopterus sphinx. Next base: position 33,475,682 of record CM057387.1, on the reverse strand, counting down.
TAATTGGAAAACACATGTACCCCCCATTCACTGCAGTGTTATCTACAATAGCCAAGACATGGAAGCAACCTAAATGTCTATCAATGGATAAATCAATAAAGAAAATATAAAATATGTGTATATATACACACACATATACATATGAGTTATCTATCTATACACACATGATGGAACAGTACTCAGCAATAAAAAAGGAAATCTTGCCATTTGCAACATGAATGGACCTTGAGAGCATTATGCCCTCAAGTGACAGAGAGAGACAAATACCATATGATCTCACTTGTATATAGAATCTAATAAACAAAAAACTCATAGTAAAAAAAGACATCTCAATCCTACCTCCTGCTACACCCAAGTTCAGGGACTCATCACCTGTTGATATGTGAGAACGCTAAGCTCCTAACTATTAAGATCTATTTTCAGATTTCCTCACAGCTTCCAGGGCTATCTCAGTGTCAGCCTATAGTTAAACTCTGCTTTGGCTTTCAGATCTCTTTTCATTCTGACATATGGGAATTTCTTTTCTTCTTTTGTGAACTCAGCCACATTGTACAGCCAGAATGCAAAAAAGTACTGAAAGACTAATGCAATCATGTTAAAGAGGACATAGGAGCCAGATCAAAGGGACTCTTGCTGGTCAGAGTTGGAACAACTTATACATCAAAAATAAGAACTATAAAGGGCTAACACATTAAATAAAAAATAAATCCATGAGTTCATGAAGGTACTCAAAGGGGTCGATATCAGAGAGGTGGTAGAGATTCAAAGACAGACAGCCAAGCAGGGAAGACCATCAAGAAAGTGGACAATTATAGTGTAATTAATGCTATATAGGGACCAAACAGCTTTAAGAGTGTAATTTATACTGTAATGTATAATAAATATACAAGATGATGTGCTTTTAATCTCTTAGAGAAGTAAACAGATATAACTCATATCTAATACCCTTTAAAAATATAAATTTTGTTTTTAAGGCAGGAGAACTAGGAGAATCAAGCTTTCTGCCACAATAGGCTTTATGTAACTTTTTTCCCTCTTTTATTCAGTCACAGTAAAAGAACCACTATCTTAGCTAAGATTCCCAGAAAAACAGACTTTGAGATAGAAATTTATGTAAAAGGTTTAAATTAGGGAGTATGCTCTGGAATAAGCCCTATGAGGAAGTGAGGGAAGCCAGATTGAGCAAAGGGAGTTGTTGAACTGTGACAACAGCTGCAAAAGAGGCCTGGAGCTGAAATGGCCTTTAGAATTGTGCTGACCTGCCCAAAGGGGATTGGGCTTTTGTTCCTGGTTTAGCAATCATTGAGGGCAGGCAGAGCCCAAGGAAGAGGCATAACCTCAGTGAGGCAGTACTAGAAAGAGCAGTAGCTGTGGTCCTTCAGCAGCCAGCACTCCCAGGAGGTAAGGAAGTGAAGGCCTCCTTCGGAAGGGCCATCTGGGCAGTGCACAAAATCCACTACACCAAGCAAGCTTTTCCTAATTAGCTAAAGCTGCTCTGAGCAGGAGATGCACACTCTACAGCTGGTGTTTCTCATCTGGGTAACAAGTGCCCCGAGGCAATTTGTTACCTATGCAGACCAAAAGAAGAGAGCAAGCCCAATAGAAAATAGCTAATTAGGAGCTGAGATTCAAAGTGAGTTAATGAAGCAGCTCATTCATTCATTCATTTAATAAATGTCGATCTGGTATCACCTGACACAAGTCCACCAAAAAAGGAGCAGGAGACAGGGTTCCAGGCATGGCTCTGTCACTGAAAATGGAGTCTTTGAGCAAATCATTTATTATTCCTGGACTTCTGTTTCTTTTCCTACGTAATGAGAAATGTGGACTAGATATATTAGAAATACTTTGCATGATAGCATCCCTTTTATCTAGCTTCAGAGGAAGAGAAAGAAAGAGAATTGGTTTAAAGAATAAATGTGTGTCTCATGGACTCAGGCTGGTTGGAGCTGGGCTTCACAGACGAGCACTCTAGGCTGGCCAAGGATGCCCTCACCCTTCCTGCTGTACTTGCTTCATTCTTCACCATTGCTTCAGTGCAGTTCACTCTGTTTTTCAGTTTACATGAGGGAAATAACTATAAATAGTGGCTCTGAGTTTTCATCTCTATTCAGGAAAGCAGCCACACTCAAGTTAAAATTCCTTGTTCCCAGCTCTAAATGGTCTGAGAACAGTTTATTGGCCTTGTTTGGATGAAGGAAATAACCTCTGGATTCAACCAACTGTGTATAGGTGAGGAATTCAGTGAAGGGAAGAGACATTTTTAGAAAATATTTAGGAGAATGCTGAGAGGCAGCTCATATGTACACTGCTGTTATCTCTAAGATCCTTTTATTAAGCAACTACCTAAGTATAATTTGATTCACTTCTCACTGATTCTTAAATGATGCTTTAAACTATCATTTAAAAATTATGATGGATATTTAAAATACATAAGTTGCAAACGGAAATTCAACAGTTACATGAGAGAGGTTTCTGAAGCCTAAAACCCTCAGCAAATACATTGACAACTTCACTTGTCTCTAGAGACCCATAACAAAAATGACAGTGTTTATCTCGTACTAACATGTCAAGGACGTACTAACAAATGCACAGAGAACATTTTTCAGAGGAGGAGAATGTTTAGTGTTAACCACTTGGACTGCAGATGGTTTTTCCTAATTTGTGATTGGTGTATAGCTTAGATCAGCTTCTGATGTTTACTGAATATGATGAAGGTCATATTCTATAACCAGAAGTGTAGCTGTCATATGCTCTTGTGAAGTGACCGACAGAAGCAGGCTATTGACGGGGTGAGAATACATCCTTTTTATAATTTAGGTGGAAGACACTTATGTAGCTCACATACACTATAGCAGGGGACATGGCATTGTTTCCAGGCCTATGTACTAACTTTCCTGACCTGCGGAGCCTCTCGAAGATGTCAGGCTTTCAATGATCCAGTCAGGTCCTTCAGAAAGTCCAGCCCCTCTCATCTCTGGGAACCTTATGCCACATTAACCCTTATAGATTCTTCTGGAGACTCTGATGATGTGACCATCTGGGAATGTTTATCAGAGAAGTTGGTAATGACTCAATCAGTCTTACCATAGATACTTAGGAGAGAGCTAAGGTAGCTTGGACCAGGTGAATTTTTATCAGCTCCTATGAACAATCTCCAGGAGGAATCAGACCACAGGTCTATTCCTATTTCAGGTTTTTACTGATGCAAAGAAATAGAGAAATGCATAATTTGGTAATTTTGTGACAATCTAGAGCAGGGCAAATCCAGCCTTCTGCCTCTTTCTGTAAATTTGGTTGGAATAAGACCATGCTCGCATGTTGTCACCTATGTGCTGTCTATGGTTACTTTATTGCTACAGCAGCATGTTGTAGCAACGGTGAGTAGTTGCGACCGAAACTATAGGATCCATAGAGCTTGAAATGTTATCTCTTTATATAAAAAGTTTGCCTAGAGATAAATTAATTTTCTTAATATGCTTTATATTGGCAATCTAGAGCATTCCAATTTGCCACATAATTATATAATTCTGCTCTTAAAGACTTAGGTTTTCTGAAGGTACCTTCTTATATTGGCTTGTCTCAAAAGCATGATTTAAAAAGATGTTCTTTTCAATGAATGGAGTGGGTTAATAGGATCTCAGTATGAAAGAAAATCCTGGACCATATCTCGCACCATACTAAAAAAATTCATTTTGAATGTCATGTAGATCTAAACACAAAAGAGAAAACAAAGCTGTTCAAGGAAAACAGGAGACTATCTTTGTGACGGAGTTAGGCAAAAATTTCTTAACTAAGACACAAAAAAAGCATTAACCATAAAATAAAAAAAGGATTAATTGGGCTACATTAAAGTTAACACATTTCCAAAGACATATTAAGAAAATAAATAGGCAAGCTACAGAACAGGAGAAATTTGCAGTACATATGTCTGATTCATATCCAGGATATGTAAAGGATTCCCCCAAATCAATATACAAAAGACTTACATTAGAAAAGTGGGCATAAGTCTTGAATAGACATCTCCAAAAGGGGATATCTAATTAGCCAGTAAACCTATGAAAAAGATGCTCAACTATATTAGTCATCATGGACATGGAAAATAAAAGTACAAGGCAATATCACCACAAGCCCTAGAATGACAACTGTAAATGACAGATAATACCAAGAGTTGGCAAGAATGTAGAACATTGGAAACTTTCATGTGTTGCTGACAGGAATGCAAATTGGTACAACTTTGCAAACCTGGTTGGCAGTATCTACTAAAGCTGGACATGTATATCCCGTGACCCAGCATTTGTACTCTGAGGCATGGAACTATGTTGACCAAAGGATATGTGCAAAAATGGTCACCACGTACTGTTTGCATTAGCCCAAACTAGAAACAAGCTCCTAGGGTATGAGTACGTTCTATATTTTGATCCAAGTGGGGATTTCATAGTGTTCACTTTGGGAAAACGTGTTGAGCTTCCACACTTGTGATTTGTGTGCCTTTCTGTATAGTATATATGTATGTTATACTACAATAAAAATTTTTATTTAAAAGAATGCAGTGTTAGATTGTTAGCTCTTGTGTATGATCTTGGCATAGTAATATGAACACAACATATTTGAAAAACAAAAAAAAACCATTTTTGTTATCATAATGGTATAGAATTGCACCAGTAAGTGGTAAGACCACAATCCTGTTATATTACAAGATTTAAAAATCATCAATTACTGTTTAATTAAGTTTGGCACTAGGAAGCTCCTTGATAGCAGCTTATATATAAGCCCACATTTGTTGCTTATTCTGAATGTACCTCAGTATCCTTTTCAAAAGAAAATTCTGACCTTTTACACTAAAAATAAAATCTGGTCATCTTTTCCAAGAACTGTAGCATTTGTTACTTTACAATAGTGAATAAGACTGAAAAATGTGATTTAGTAAGATGCTTTATTACTCAGAATTGGGCCTGCTATAACGTCATTTGCAAAAACATTGTATTGTGGCTTTGATGCACACCAAGTGCAGGAAAAGAAAAGTTGTGGGTTGCCACAGCAATGGTAATGTAGATACCTGTTGGAATAAGGTTTTGATTATTTCTGTTTATGATCACTCTAATTCCTCTATATTTTGTATCAATATGGCTAAGTAATTACTTAGAAGTATTGAATTTCTATAAATGTAAGCTGTCAGTACATAAGGCTTTGGCCACACACTTGCATTTAATTATGTCATTTAGAAATAATCCTGTTTCAAAAATACTTTTGACTTTTGTTCTCAGAAAATATTTCCAAGCAAGCAACACATAACACTTATTTCCTTCTACAACAGCACGTGTAGCTGCTGTGACTCTTTGGCGCCTTGATATAATATCCTATTAATAGATGCAGAAAATGAGGTAAAATGTTAGAAGATAATAAATTATTCAAGATCACAAAGCAAATCAGGGCAGAACTACTACTGGAATTTTACTCAGGATGAGCCATTCACCAATTGGTATTTTTGTGAACGATTTGGCCTCATGATTAGATAGTACAGTTCCATATTATTGGTGCCACGTATATTTGACTCTAATCTCCAAGTTACACTCACTTATTTGTACGTCTCCAAGGCCAGAATATTTCTAGGAGTACCTCACCTGAGACTAAGTGTTCTCTTCCTCCATTCTGTCACTCAGTGTATTAGGGTTCTCCAGAGAAACAGAACCAATAGATAAAAATATTTATATTCATTGTAGGAATAGGCTCATGCTGTTTATGGAAGCCGAGAAGTCCCATAGTCTGCAGTCTCCAAGCTAGAGAAGCAGGAAAGCTGGTGGTGTAATTCAGTCCCAGTGTGAGGGCCTGAGAATGGGGGTGAGAGTAGGGGTAGTGCGATGGTGTCAGTCCTGGCCCAAGTCTGAGAGTCCAAGGACCAAAAGCACCAGAAGACAGATGTCTCAGCTCAGAGAGCATATTCTCTGTTTTTCCACCTTTTTGTTTTGTTCAGGCTCTCAATGGGTTGGATGACATATGACCACATTGGTGAGAGAGATGAACACAAATAGTTCATCTATGATAACAAGCCATTTGGGGAGAGCTTTTGTTTTATGTAGAAAATTGTGGGGTTTTTTTTTAATATCCGATTTATAACACTGACTATAAGAAAGCAGTGTTTGTCAGATCTGTGGAACATCAGCTTTCTTAGTTGGCAGCTGTGCCCCCAGATGTCTCCCCCACCGTACTCATCTTGCAGACACATGCCCAACCCCAAGAGGGGAGGTTTTTGCCCCAGTTATATTTAAGAAAGGCCAAAGAAGGCAGGGGTCTTTCTGATGGTTGTTGACGTTTAATTCTGGCTCTAAGATGCTCCAGATTAAATTAAAATGTTAGGTGGGACTAGGAAAGAATGAGTCATGTTTTATAGCCATTTAGGAGTATAGGACAAAGAAAAAAGATTTCCTATTTTAGGTAAATGAATAGGGTGATGGTGAGTCAATTAAATGAGCTAAGAAACAGTGCTAGGAAGGAGAGAAAATAATCTGCTATTTAAAGAAAATGGACGGGGTGACAATGATTTAATTACATTAGCTAAGAAATCAGTCAGTGCTTATTGTACCTTTTGTGGGGAGAGGCCTGAAGACTTGAATCTAGGACAAATCTGGAAGCTTGGCAGCAAACAAAGTAAGCAAAGACTGATAAATGGTAGAATAAAGGTAGAAAATGATATTGTCATCTGTATCTGTCTGAGGTAAATACTAGAAATGGTATTGACAAGTTAAGGTTCCTATGTCCCCCATTCATCCTCCTCTGTGTCCATGCCAGTACACGTGTAACTCTGTTAAAGAAACCTGATTGGGGGTGGCGGGGCGGGCAGGGAACAGCAGCAGCCTGCTGAGATAAAACAACTGGACAAGAAGCAGATGGTGTAGCATCTAAGGCCGAAACAGGATTGCTGGGTATTCATCTGCAGTTGACATTCACTAGAAATAAAAAGGCAAGTGCAGTCACACGTGAGAGTCCTCATCTCCATTCATTTTGTTTTAAATTTCACTTATCAATATCTCTGGTTTCTTTGATTTGGTGTGATTATTATCAAATAATGAAGATAATAACTAACATATTTAAGAACTTATACTGTGTCAGGCCCTGTTGTGAGTAGTTAAAATGTCTCAATTAATTTCAAGTAGAGATGATACTTCTTCCTTTACAAATGAGGAAACTAAGGCACAGAGAGGTTAGATAACCTGACCCTAAACAGAAAGCTTGTGGGAAAGCTGGGAGACAGGCCAGGCCACCTAGTGGCAAAAGCCTATGTTCTTACCTACTCCAGGATCCTCTATCTCAAGACTCAAGAACTTTTAGATAGCTAAGATTTTGTGTGCTTGCTGAAAAATCTGTTTTATCTTTGCATAATGAGATTCTATCTCATTTAATTAATTGGAAATGTCTATACAGATATTAAAGTAGAAAAACTTAGCTACTCTTTCTTATGAATTCAGAAAATTTCTGAGAGTACTCATCCATGAGAGCATTATGTAATGATGAGTCAGAGCTGATTGAAAGGTTTGGGGGGCCGATATATTATTCATATTGCTAATTGTCTTTTCAAGTTAAAATTATAACTTTACGCAATATTGATTGTAAATATCTTCGGGTAGAATTCAGTTATATGACTTGTGACTATGTTTACATACTAATCAATGGTAACCTGCTATGTTCTTTTTAATACCAATATTAAAAATCTTTTTACCAGCTTTTGAAATGTAACAATTAGTTACTTAAATTTACATAGTACAATTCAATGAGTTTTTTTCAATTATAGTTGGCAAACAATAATATATTAATTAGTTTCAGGTATATGGCATAGCAATTAGAGATTTATATAACTCATGAGGTGATCATTAATACCAATGTTTAACAATTAATAAAATATTAATTATACAACTCACCTAGGTAAAAGAGCTAATAGGAAAGAAGAATTTATTTTTACCAAGTAAGTAGAAACATTTTCCTCTTAATTTTAGAAATTATTTATAGAAGCCAAATGATATTCTGTTTGCCGTAAAGCTTCTCTGTCCCCTAGTAGCAGTCCATGAAAGCTTTGCCCTCTGGAAAAAGAGAGTGGATATTCTGGGGTTGCTTTTGTTTGTTCACCACACACGCACACTGATAGTGTGTTCACACAAGAGAATATTACATAGTGGGGTCACATTTCTCACTTTGTATTTTGTGTAGTATCTCCTGCTGTGCTTTGCATAGTAGAAGGTGTTAACACATATTGATCTGGCTGGGTGTGGCAGTTAATTTTATATGTCAACTTGACGGGGCTATTGGAGGTCTGGATAGCTGGTAAAACATTATTCCTAGGTGTGACTGTGAGGCTATCACTAAAAGATCAGCATTTGAATCAGTAGACACTAAAGAAGTTGCTCCAGTAGTTCCTGCTTTCTAGCCCGTTTTAATCCGTTTCTCACTCTCCACTAAATCATTTCCATCAGCCTACAAGCATGCTATTATTTCTAGCATCTTTAATAAAATGAACAAAAAATTCCTTTCGATCTGCTTTTTACTCTATTTACTGGGCAATGTCTTGACAGGTAAACTCTGTCATTGCCATTGTAAATTCTTTCTCCAATTTTGTCCTTCCCACTCTCTCCTGAACTGACTCCAAGAAGGCTTTTGCCCTAACCACTCCACCAAAACTGTTCTTGTCAAGGCCTTCAAGTGACCTCATATTGATCATTCCAACAGTCAATTCTCATCTTACCCGACCAGCAACATTTTATGATATTCATCACTCTCTCCTCCTTGATGTACCTTCTTTGCTTGGCTTCCAGGATACCACACTTTTGGTTTTCCTCCTACCTCCCTGGCTGTTTCTTCTCAGCCTCTAGCTGACTTGGTCTCTTCTCTTTCTAGCCTCTTACTGTTGCAGTGCCCAGGACTCAGTCCTGAGTACTCTCTTTTGTCTATTCATATTCACTCCCTTGATGATCTCATCTGCTCTCTGGACTTAGAGATAACATCCAACCTGACTGAAAGAAAACCACCAGAACACGCGGTAATCCGAAATGAGAGAAAACACCAAAACGCGCAGTAATCCGAAATGAGAGAAATCACCAAGACGCGCAGTAATCCGAAATGAGAGAAATCACCAAGACGCGCAGTAATCCACAAGGAAGGGAACCACCAGGAAGCAGAGAGAATCCAAGACTAAAGAAATCACCAGGGCCTGACAGGAGTCCAGAGGAATTCCAATTTATTAAATGGAGGGGCTTATATAGGGGAGGATCCGGTTGGGGACGGCTAGTGTTCGTATGAGGTATTGATTGGATTGTGGTAGGGGGCTAGTGTTGATAGGTCTCTTGGGCCTTCACTAAGATGGAGGGGCTTTTGGCCTGGCGCGGCTTCACTAAGATGGAGGGGCTTTTGAAGGCTGGTGGGCTTTTTCACTAAGATGGAGGGGTGAAAGTTAAGGCCATTTGTTCCAACATTCTCTTTGTTTTTTGGGGAAAGGGGCGCTTGACTGTCTCAAGCTACTTCCTGCTGAAAGGGGGCGAGTTTTAGGGGCTGTTTGGGGAGAGGAGGGAGTTGCTGGCGGAAGGGAAAGTTGGAACAAAAGACCTGTATATAATCCCATGTTAGGCGGAGAAGAAGAAGATAATTTCTGTTGGCGTGAAGTCCTGAGTGTTCCCTGCAGCCAGAAATCGTTGATCTGTTCACGAAAATCTTCCCAGAATCCTCGGGGTGGAGGGCCCACAGGTCAGAGTCTAGAGCCTCCAGGAACTGTACCCAGGTAGCCATCAGCATTCAGTGATTTGTTCTTTAAAAGAAACGGGATCCTGAGCCAAAGGACGGTAGCTATAATTCCCTGAGGAGAAGCTGATTAAAGGTTTGGTTAGAAATTCTCCCAACCTGTGTCTGAAGAAATTTAATTAAGCAGGAAGGAAGAGACAGCCGAGAAGGATTATGTGAGTGGCCTAGAATGGGCCAGAGCCAGGTGAGGAAGGGGTTTTGTAAAAGAGATGTCCAGGTATGGCGGGTTGGGCATTAGTTTTATAGAATGAAGTGGCTAGGTCCTCAAGTTTTTTATGTTGGTTTCAATACCTGATTCATTAACATAGTAGCAGCATTCCTCTTTTAAGAATAAGCAAGTTCCACCTTTTCTGCAGTTAGTAAGTCCAGAGCCCTCCTGTTTGCAAGGCAACCTGCGAGTGATGTTATTTGTCGTTGGAGAGAGCCTAAGGACTCAGCAGTGGATGTAAGAGCACCTTGAGTTTAGAATTAAGATTGTGTACGGCCCATAGAGTACGGCCCCGAGGCTCCCGCCTCCCCAATCCAATTCCTGCCACTGATGTTATAAGAGAGATTCCAATCAAGACTGGGAGGAAGGCCGCTTCTTATGTCTAGAGGACAGGTTGAGGAGGAAGAGTAGTTCAGAGTTAGAATAGAGGTGAGCTGGGGAACAATGGTGACGGGGAGACAGGGAGTAATAACGTTGGGAAAGATGACGGTGTAGAGAGTACCGTTGCACCAGAAAAAGAACCTGGATGCAAGTGTGGGATTAGAAATGATGATGTTATAGTGAGTGAAAGGCGATGATAGAGAGGGGGCAGAGTTTTAGGAGGCACAGTCTGGGGATAAGGTGTGATTGGACTGGTCCTCGGGTCCCATAAGGGAACATTAGGAGATGGGGGAGTGTATGTTTCGAGGTTTAGAAGGAAATGAAGTTAAGTTTAGAGGGACAGCGCCAAGAGTGGTCGCCTGAGAGATGCACAAAGAAAACAGTTTTTGGGAGATATGGAAGGAGAGTGTGATTAAGAGAGATAAGTTGCCGAGGAGGATTTGTAGCCAGGTGTAGGTGTTTAAGGTAGTTGACTTGTCGGAGTCAGTGGGACTCAGGGGCTGAAATGAGTTGAGTCTCTTGATGTTTGATGTCAGTAGATACCAGAGAAACCGAGTGGTTAATGGGAATGTATTGGCGGGTGATAGTAAGGCGTCCCACAAGGGCGTGAAGCATAGCCATTACAATAAAAGGCACCAGGAACTACCCCCTGCCCATCTAGAGTCCCAAGAATCTTGGATGTGGAGTTTGAAGGAGTTACCTGAGACCTGTAAAATACTGCCACCTACCTTGACCTGTTGGAGATAGGGTCATGGATTTTACAGGCCCAGTAAGGACATCCACCATAAGTTTCCGCCATCGCTTGCAATAATCCTGTCTTTGGTCAAATAAAAAGCAGACATAGGGACGGGTGGGAGGGGAGCTAAGCTTACTGGCTGTCAGGGGGATAGTGACTGGCCCGGAACATCCCTTGAGGGGCAGTCAGCAGTGTGTAAGGCGAGTGAGTTGGATTTGTTTTTCAGTGTAAGTTTCCTGAACTCCTGAACCTCCAGACAAACTGACTGGAGGAGAGCCCAGGGTAGGGAGAGAGACTAAAAAGAAAAAATAAGAAAAAGGTCATAGTTTACTCTGGGATAGGCGACAGGCTTCCGGCGCCGAGTGATTTTGAGTTTAAGGGGTTGGACGGTGGTGGGGAGCAGGCGTAGGTATCCAGTGGCTGGTGTTTTCCGCCCGCCTGACTGGAGGAGAGGTTTTTCAAGATGTATGCCTTCAACCTGTGCTTTGGACGGAGACACACGGTATCCGTGATCTGCGAGAAAGTTGAGGAGGGTAGCGGTGTCCTCTTGGGAGTTCTTCTCGGATGGGCTACAGAGAAGGAGATCATCTACATATTGTAGAAGTGTGGATTGAGGACAAAGAGGACGGAAGGATTTTAAGTCGGAGGCTAGGAATTGGCCAAAGATGTGTGGGCTATCCCTGAATCCTTGAGGGAGGACTGTCCAAGTATATTGTTCGAGTGTCGGGTGTGTGGATCGGTCCAGGTAAAGGCAAAGATATCTTGGGAGTCAGAATGTAAGGGAATAGAAAAGAAAGGCCCCTTAAGATCTAGGACGGAGAAATGGGTGGTATCTGAGGGGATAAGGGAGAGGAGGGTAGAGGGATTAGGTACTAAGGGATGTATAGGAACTACAGCCGAATTGATTGATCGCAAGTCTTGTACAAGTCTATAGGTCTCATTTGGCTTTTTTACTGCCAGGATAGGGGTATTAAAGGGGGAGTGTAGGCGTATATATTGTTTGTGGAGTAGGTCTTTAATGATGGGAGTGAGGCCGAGGAGAGCTGTTGTGGTGAGAGGGTATTGGGTTTGATGGATGTAGCTGGAGGGTCCTTTAACACAATTTTGACTGGGGAACAATGTGCTGAGGGAGGGGTTATGGATATCCCACACTACAGGGTTTACAGGGTGGCAGGGTAGGGTATGAGGGAGGATTATTGGATTCTTGAGAGTCAGATAAAGTCAGGGCCAGGATGAAGGAACTGGAGGGATCTGAGGAGGGGATTGAGATGGAAGCTCCAAGCTTAGAAAGTATATCTCTTCCTAGCAGAGGAACTGGGCATTGTGGGATAACTAAAAAGGAGTGTGAAAAGGAGTGGGAGCGTGTTGTAATTGGCAAAATAGAGGGGGGTTCTATGAGGGAGTGTCGTGTTCCCCCCTACTCCCCGACAATAGGGGTTGAACTGGGTGTGGTAGGGCCTCGGAACTCCCTCAAGAGTGAAAAGGTGGCTCCAGTGTCCACTAAAATGAGATAGGCTGACTGCTCACCACCAGACTAACCCTGGGCTCTGCTTTAGTGATAGTAAGAGTCGGGACAGGCCCAGGGCCCCATCAGTCATCGGCCAAAGCGATCACAGGAGGATTGTGGAGAGTGAAGATTCGTTGTTCCATCTCCTTTGGGTGGTGGGACAATCGGATCCCCAATGTCCCATCTGTTTGCATTTAGGACACACGGCCGGTGGGGCCCGGGGCTGTGGACACGCACGCGACCAGTGGCCCTCCTGCCGCATTTAAAGCACGCAGCTCGAGGAGGTTCTGTGGTAGGGTTGGCCTTTGTCTGTTTGGATACGTTGAGCCACCATCTGAAAGTCAGCCTGATGCGTGCCTTATTCACGGAGTTTTTCTTTTTTCTCCTCGCGCCGTGAAAGACCTTAAAGGCAGTGGAAAGGATTTCGCTCTGAGGGGTTGCCGGGCCATGCTCTAGTTTTAATTTTGTTTTTTATGTCGGGGTAGGATTGGGCCAGAAGAGGTCATTAAGATATGTTTTCCTTCGTCTGTGTCTGGATCTAAGCTTGGTGTACTGTCGGACGGCCTGTGTTAATCTGTCTAGAAAATCAGAGGGAGTTTCTTCCTTTCTCTGTATAATGTCTTGACCTTCTGGAAATTAACTACTTTCCGGCAGCCTTTTTAGGCCCACTACCAGACAAGAGGCGAATCGGTCACGGATTGGACACCTGAACAGTATTATAGTCCCAGTTAGGGATCTCTATCCGGAACTGCCTCGGGTCCAATGGGAAAGGTAGGTCTATTCGCCCAGTCTCGTTGGCAGGTTTGGGCAGCATCTCATACCCTATGGCGTTCCTCTGATAGAGAGTATTGGCCAGGAGCATAAAAAAATGTCCTGATAAGTAAGGCTGTATGCTTGGAGCACCCATTGGAATTCTTTAATATAGGTGGGGGTGGAACTAAAGGAGCCTAGCTTTTTTCAATTTGGGAGATCAGAAAGAAAGGGCACATGGACACGGACTACCCTTCTGCCCCCTGCCACTCTCAGTGGGGCCATTAAGAGTGGGAGGATTGAAGGGGTAGAAAGGGAGGGGGCCGGATGTGGGAGGCCACGGGATCGTGTGTGTGGCGGGCTGAATGGAGGAGCGGAAGAGATATGAATTGGGGGAGGTGTTAGAGGCAGGTAGTGGTAGGGGTACAGCCAGATTTTTGGGGCGGAGATCGATGGAGGAGGCTCATCCGGGATCAAGGTTTCTGCTTGGTAGCAGGCGGGAGGAGGAGGAGGAGGGGTGGGCGGAGATGGCTTTGGAGGACGGCCAAGAGGAGTTGGGAGGAGAGCATGAGGAGCAGAGAGCAGGGTGTTGAGATAGGGAGACGAAAGCTTGAACGTAGGGGATTTCTGCCCATTTGCCCAGGCGCTGGCAGTAATTGAAAGGATCATGGATGAGGTTAGGAGTCAAGGGACCCCCTCGGAAGGCCAAATGACTGATTATCTAAGGGGTATTGCCAATTTTGGAGTACAGAATCTGGTGAGGAGTTTAGGGTTTGATGTCTCCCTTTAAAGAGAGGTGTGGAAAGGTTTCAGAAAAAAGACATTGGAGAGGGAGTCTCATGCAAGGGGAGGAAGAGGAGGCTCCCATAATGTTGGAGATACGAGGCAGGAAAAGAAGTCTCCGAACGGCGGGGAGAACCTCCGACAAATATATAGGGCGCCCCTATACAATGTGGGGGTTCCGGAGGGTTCAGTAGAACCGGTTAGGAGACCTCCAGAGGTCGCCACCCGTGGGAGGTTCCTAATTTGAGTCCAGGACTCAGGATTCGGAGAGTGCCGGCACCGGGCTTTAGGGAGGAAGGCAAAAGGAACGGAGGAAGAGTATAGAGAAGGAGGAGCCAGCCCCTTTCTACCAGCGCAGGTGTTGTCCTTATAAATTGGTGTAGGGTAGGACAAGAGTCCACCGTAGTCTTGAAGACTGTGGTGGGGTGTATTCCCTCTCCTCGGTAACGCCAGGAGGCGCCGGATGGTCACGGCTGGCTCTTCTGTTGTAGTAACTGGGGAGTATCCGTCCCTAGAGGGGTTACTCACGGAATAGCCAGTTGGTCGGTGGTGACTGTGACGAGCCGAGCCGGTCAAATGGGCAGGGGAATTCGGACTGGAGTCGTTTTAGGTGGCGAACGGGAGACAAGGGGCCTAATGAAGGCACTCTGTCCCGGTTTCGCACCAATGAAAGAAACCACCAGAACACGCGGTAATCCGAAATGAGAGAAAACACCAAAACGCGGCGCAGTAATCCCAAATGAGAGAAATCACCAAGACGCGCAGTAATCCACAAGGAAGGGAACCACCAGGAAGGCGAGGAATCCAAGACGACTTAAAGAAATCACCAGGACGCACAGGAGTCCGAGAGGAATTCCAATTTATTAAATGGAGGGCGAGCTTATATAGGGGAGGATCCGGTTGGGGACGGCTCGTGTTCGTGTAGGGTATTGATTGGATTGTGGTAGGGGGGCTAGTGTTGATAGGTCTCTTGGGCCTTCACTAAGATGGAGGGGGCTTTTGGCGCCGGCGGGCTTTTCACTAAGATGGAGGGGGCTTTTGGCGCCGGTGGGCTTTTCACTAAGATGGAGGGGGTGAAAAGTTAAGGGCCATTTTGTTCCAACACTGACAACTCCCAAATGGATCTCTCCTTCTCAGATCTCCTTCTTGAATTCCTGACTTACATATCCAACTGCCTGTTCACCATCCCCATTTGAATATCTAATAGGAATCTCAAGCTCTACAGGTTTCAAATGGAGCCTACATCTTCCTCTTAAAACTGGCCCATCTGCAGCCTTCCCCATCTTCATGACAGCTCCATCCTTCTATCTGCTCAGGTCATGCACGTATCATGGAGTTAGCTTTGATTCTTTTCTGTCAGGAAATCTTATTTGGCTCTGTCTTCAAACATTATGAGAATCTGACTACTCACCACCCTCTCAATTACTACCCTGGTCCGAGCCACCGTCCTCTCTCACCTGCACTAACCCAGTAACCTCTTCACTATTCTTCCTCTAACCTAAACCTCATAGTTACTAGCCAAAGTGAACTTTAAAAATGTAAGACAGATCATATCATTTATCTTTCCAAATCCCATGTTACTCAGAGTAGAAAGCCAAAACTCTTACAACAGGCTCCAGGTCCTGCTTAACCAGGAATCCCATTGTCTCTCTGACCTTAACCCCTTTCTCTGCCCTTCATTTGCTGGCCTCCGTGCTGTTGCTGTATTACCTCAGGCACACTCTCATGTAAGGACTTAGCTCTGGCTATTCTCTCTGCCTGAAATGTTCTTTTCATCAGATAACGTCCTCTCTTTCTTCTTATCTTCCCCGACCACCTGTCTCAGCACTAGAACTGTGCGCATGTGTACGTACACACACACATAGACACACCATTGGCACTTCTGCTTATCCTTACCTTGTTCTACAGTTCCCTTTTTTACAGTCATCACCTGCTATATTTATTTATTTACTTACTTTATTAAATTTGTTATTTATTGTCTGTTTCCCCCACTAAAATGTAAGTTCCTTGAAGGCAAAGATCTTTATTTTCTTCACAGATGTGAGATGAGAGAGAGAGAGAAAAAAAAGAAGAGAGACAGAGTTATTTTCCTCTCATAAAGCCAAATGAAAGTTTTTAAATCCTGCAATTCAATGACTGTCCTCCATAGTCTGGCATGGAGTGAGGCCCACACCACCACTAGATCTGTTGGTCTTCACTGACTGAGCCACAAGTTAAGGCATCTTTTAGGACAAGTATTTGAACTATGTTCATGATAGGAATTCAAACAGAGTGTAAAGTTATTTAGCTTCTAGAAGTGTGGCACAATCTCAAGGAAAGAACCCAAGCATGATAAAACAAACTCGGTAACAGGCCTGTGATTTTCAGAGGATTTCTGGGTACAGTGCATTGCCTCTGACTCAATCTCCCCACAAACTCTATTACTAGCATGGATGTGTCAGGACAGTAAAGTGTCTGAATAATTCTAAAATCTCCTTAAACTGTGTAACACCATGGGCCCCAAGCCACCCCAAAGTAGGATTCTACCAGAGGACAGAACACAAGAAGAAATTATTCCTCTATTTTAGAAAAGAAAGGTGCGCGCCATTAGTCGGGGCCAAGCGGTAGTGACAGGGAAGCATGCTGACTGGCCGCAGAGGATAGGGTGACCGCAGCAGAAGCAGGAGCCAGAGTAGGAGTTTTGGCAGGGAAGTAGGACAAAGCAGCAGGGCACTCAGAAGTAGCATCTGGGTAGAGTGACAACATCTGGGGCAGCATCGCCAGCATAAGCAGTAGCCTGCAAGAGAGGGAATGGGGGTCCAGGTGAAGCAGTCATGACAAACATGGTAAGAATAGAGCTTCGAATTTTACCCTTTAATTAGATCCATCTGCAGCAGTGTAAAGCAGTGGTCCCTGGGTGAACAGTGGCTTGGGTGGAGCATGGAGTGGCAGTTCACAGTAGAACGGTGGTGCCAGCTTGAGCAGCAGCCTACTGGGAATCTTGAGTGGTGGGCCAGAGCCAAGCAGAGTCCAGATCATAGTGAAAGCAGTGCCACACACAGTGGCTTTACGTGGTTTGTGACATTATGTGATAACCTCCAAACACCTCAGAATATGTCTGAGACCCTCAAAAGAGGTCCAAGTTTTTATAGTATGTGTATGAAAAATTGCAGACTAATAGAATTTGATTTTCAATATTAAATGTGACTTTAATTTGTAACCCACAAGCCAGGGAATTGTAGGGACATCCGGAATTACAAACTTCTTTATGCTGTCCTAAAAGAAATTCTATCTAATGCAGTAGCAAAGTTTCTGAAAAACAAACAAAAGGCTAATTCTATGGGTGATTGAATTACAAGGCAAATTGAATTTATAGTTCCACAGGGCCTCTTTTGTTCAAGTTAGGGCATTGATTGGGAAGAAGAAAGACTTTGAAAATTGCTATGGGGTCTTTATTGGCAGGTTTGAACGAAGCTTGGTCCTCGGTCTTTAAGTTCTGCCAAGCCTTCTGTGTCAGCAGAAGCAGCCCTTCTTCCCTGCCTGAGAAGATTGTCTCCTCATGCCTGAAGAAGCTGAGAGAGTGGCTTTGCAGGCAACAGAGCCTCCTCAAGACTTATCTTCACCATCTCCTATTGTTTTGTGACTTATAACCAGATTTACATCCTGGCATGCCTCAAGAGTTCAGTTACAAAATGACCTATGAGAAAGAACCAAATGCACCAAAAGAATAGCAACATTTTGCTAATTTCAATTAATAAAAATATGTAGAATGTGTTTGGGATCCTGAGTGTTGGATCAGGATGGAAAGAGTGTAAAGTAAGATCAGGCCAGATTTATTGATATGGAAACACAAAGCAAAAATTCTGGGTCCCATACGTTAGATCAAGAAACCAAGAGTGACTTTTACAGTTTACTTGGTTGTTCACTGAAACCTTGAACCAAAGGATGATAAGCTCCTGGGGTGTCAAGGACCAAGTGGCAGTGCTAAATTGCCAAAGACAGGGGTGGGTATGGTTAACATAATGGATGACAGAGCTGAAGTATTAATCAGATCTTTAGTGTTGGCTAGTTGCCCTTGGTGTCCCTAGGTCTGAATTAGATAAGAAGTCTACTTTGTCTTACTTCAGCCTAGTGACTTAATGTTACTTGTATTTAATATGATTTGAATAAGCTGGAAATTCTACATCTGATGAGCAGAAACATGACTTGAATTACATAATAGAGTCTTGGCCCCTGATACAATTCCCAGACCAGAGCCAGTTCACAGATTCAGAACCCCTTGAATAAAGGGGGACTGGACTCCCCTGCAGAGCAACCCTGGTACACAGGCAAAAATATATTCTGTAGATCTTCCTCCTGACCTTCCCCAAGGGAAACTACAGTCATTTACTGGAGCAATGTGCATTGGGAAGGTGGAATAAACAAACATTTTAGACATTATAGGACCCTGGCTCTAAACTGGCACTGATTTCTAGAGGACCAAAGCACCATCACAGTCCACCAGTCATGAGTAGGAGCTTATGAAGGTCAGGTGTCTACTGGAGTTTGGGCCCCAGTCCACTTCACAGCAAGCTCTGTAGGTTCTTGAGTTTACCCTATGGTTACTTCTCCAGTCTGGCCTGCATTGCTGGAATAGACTGACTCAGCAGCTGATAATAGCCTTGCACTGGTTTCCTGACTCTTGGAGTAAAGGTTATTACAGTAGGAATAGCCAAATAGAAATAACCACAAACATCTCTACTTATATTGAAGTCTTTCATCCATTTAGATTTTATTTTGGTGTCGGGTTTTAGGTAGGTAGAGATTAAATTTATTTTTTCCCCCTGATAGCTGTCAGTTGTGCTAACACAACTACTTAATCTTTTCCACAAGATTTGAAGTGCTACCTTTGTCATATACTGAATTCCAACATATGTTGTAACAACCTTCACTTTCTATTCTGTTCCACTGATTTGTCTGTATTCAGATGCCAGTAGCACATTATTTCAATTATTATCTTTATAGAAATGTTTGGATGTCTTATAGAGAAAGGTCCTATTCTTCACTCTTCTATTTCATAGTTTTCCCAACTACTCTGGATTATTTTTTCATATAAACTTTAAAATAAGCTTATCTGCTTATTCAAAAAATATATCTATTTTTATGAGGAAAGGAGTGTGAGAGGGAGAGGGGTCATCTTATTTTAAAAATTTAATTTAGTTATTTTTGTTATTTTATACATCAGTGTCTTCCAGTCCTTTGTCACTGTTTTTTTTTTTTTAATACATAATATAGAGATTCCATCACATCATTGTTTCTTGCATCTCATTCTTCCTTAGTCCAATTCTCTTTTTGTTAAGAAAGTTCCGTGAGGGTCTGTGAGAGGCAGACTCCCTTAGTCGGCTTGTGTAAAATGTCTTTATTTCTCTTTCACTCATGAATAATAGTTTCATTTGACATAGATATCTATTCTGACAATTCTTTTTCTTCAGCACTTTGCAAGTATTATGTTTTGCTTTCTGGTTTCAATAGTTGCTGTTGATATATCTGTTAATGAAATTGTACTTCCAAGTTGCATTTCAGATTTTTATTTTCAACTGAGTATTTCATAGTATCCATCTTTTCTCAAGGTTGCCGTAAGAGTTTTCTTTTTAATTTGTTATTTTTTAGTATCACTGTGATGTGTCTGAATGTGGATTTATTTTTATTTAGTCTTCAGTTTCTCTCCAGACTCCTTTGATTTTGGAATTTATTCATTCATCATTTCTGGAAAATTCTCAACCATTGTGTTCTCATATATAGCCTCTCTGTATTCTCTTTATTCTCTCTAAAGTTCCTTTGGACTCTTTTGGGCTTTTCAATCTATCCTTCATGTCTCTTAACCTCTCTGTTTTTTTCTATCCTTTTACTACTTTACGATATATTCTGATTACTTTTTTTCTGCTCTATCACCCACTTTACTATTTTTCTTCAGCTGTGTGTAATCAGTACTTTAATAACAACAATAATCAGTTCATTTTTTTTTTCAAATCAAATGGCTTTTTCATTACTGGAAGTTATATATATTTTTAAATCAAAATTGCCTGTTCTTTTTCATATGTACTATCCTGTAATTTGGGTTCCTTTTTTTTAAGATTTTAAAATTATTATTAATTTTTTAAATTAATTTTTTTAATTTTTAAAATAATTTGAAAGATAATTATTTTGCAGAAATATTTTTCTGTAACTATGTTTTTGAAGTTGCTTATCCTCATTGGGTTTTTGTGGACTGTAATCTAATCTCATGTTTCGTCATTTTTAATTCTGTATTTTGAGTGAGTTTGTCATTTTTTATTGTGAATCTTGCATGTAGAATTCATATGATCATTGTTGAGGAAGCATCCCTCTAGAGCAGTTTGGGGTTTGTCACTGCTGGGCGCCTGGGTGTTTTTCACTGGGGTCCAGCACCAGTTTTAATATTAATGTCGCAGCTGGGAGTTCCTTCACCACAGGTGTAGAGCAAATTCAGATTCCACATCCCGGAGAGGCTTAGCTTTAGGTTTTGTTTCTCAGTGGGAGTGTGGGGATCTCTATGCCAGAGTATGTCAGAACAAACTTCCTTAACTTTTCTCTGATTTGAGGAAGTTTTTCTACTCAGGTGAAACCCTTGCGTAGGTCATTGCTTTTTATAGGAGGTATCAGTTCTATAACTCTTCTTTGAAAAGGCCAAGGCTGTATGTTATGATTATTAAACCCCAGTGTCCAGCTGTTAGAGGTAAACATTAATATCCAGCAATCTGCCTTACTATCAGTTGAGATCATCACAAAACAAGAGACATAAACTCTTGCTTTCTGTTCCCACTTTAGAATGGGGTTATCTTTCATTTCTGGCACCTGGAAGGTTTTCTCTCTTATAGGCTCAGTTACAGATTTTATACATTTCCCTATGTTTTATGCAACATTTTTCTGAATTTCAAAATTTATGTTATGGATTTTTATTATGTTCTGCCTTAGCTAGAATCTAAACTGCTTTTCCATTCTGTTCTTTATTCATAAACATAGCATCAGGTTTCTCTGCCCCTAACATTCTTCTGTATGTTTATTTTTGCCTGGATACCTCTCAAACTGTACATCTAATTTCTTCTGACCATCTATTTTAGGGCTTTGTAAAAGCTATCAGGAAAGTGCATTTATATGTTGAAGTCCACTCAAGCATAACATCCTTTTGCTATGAACTCTAGGCAGATCTTATTCAGAACTAAGTACGATTCTCTAAGGGTAAAATCCCCAAAGGTGAGATTATCACAAAACAAATGACCTAAACCCTTGTTTACCTGTGACCTCATATTATCCCCCCTGCTTTATAAAATTTTGAATAGCAATTTCCTGGTTTTAATAAAATCATGGTAAAAATAACATCTATAATGTTATCTGATGCCCCTTAAACATCAAAGGGCTTTCAGTAAATTTGTTCTAAAATTAGTTCTGGGAAAGTGTATGCCCATATCAATTATTTTGCATGCATTCTTATGTCAAAAGTGAATAATATAGTGGTAATATAATTTATTTTTTCCTTTATTGCCAGGGAACATAATCTCTAAACTAGTGTTTATTGACAATAAAAAGTTTCTGTTGCATGCTAGATAATTTCTAGCCCCTAAATTTTCTTCATATATTTTATGTTTTTTTCAAGACTATAAAATTATGGTGTTATTTTGCATGGTGCTTCCTTTATAAGCTGTGATGTTAACAATTCATTAAACACTGTCTTCTCAGGTATTATTCTAAATAAGCTTGTTTTTTCTTATTCTGCACTTTAGCTTTTAAATTATCTATTCTTATCTTTCTTCCTTTTAAAAAAAATTAAGTTTATTGGGGTAACATTGGTTAATGCAATTATATAATTTTCAGGTGTACATTATAATTTAACATCTGTATATTCTATTGTGTATTTACAACCTAAAGTCCCGTTTTCTTCAGCTACTATGGTCCCCTTTACCCACTTACCCCCCTACCCACCTATATTTCTATTCTTATTTTTCTATCCTATGCATTTTTCTTTCTCTACTAATATCACCATTTATTTAGATTTTGTCTTATGCCACACATAATTTAAGGTTGCTAATATCACCTTAACTTTGTATAAAAGTCAATAATTTTGCAATGTCATTTTATTCTGAATTCATTTAAGTCATTTTCTCTGATCTTAGAAGGTAAATGTCCTTTCCCTCTATAGAGTCAGCTCCTTTGCCTATGTCCCTTGATC
Organism: Cynopterus sphinx; assembly: GCA_030015415.1. Lineage (NCBI taxonomy): Eukaryota > Metazoa > Chordata > Mammalia > Chiroptera > Pteropodidae > Cynopterus > Cynopterus sphinx. The sequence goes on along the minus strand of CM057387.1, from coordinate 33,453,331 downwards.
CACCTCTTATTACCTCCCAATCATCTTCCATCATTTATCTCTTCTTTATCTTCAATCTCTGCCTATCCACCAACACACTCAAAAGTCTCATAACCCCTGCATCTTCTTCAAATGTCAGCTTCTCAGTGAAATCTACCTTTATCACTATACCTTTAAAATTTCAACCCTTCTGTGCTTCCTATTCCTGTAACTCACTTTTTTCTCATTAGCACTAAACTCCAATATGTATATATGCATATATACATATATATATATATACAATTTTATTTTTTTACTGTCTCTCTACTTGACATATAGTAGGCACTCAATAAACATTTGTTGAATGAATGAAATATAATGAAAGCATAATATCTCATTAGATATTGGAATTTTTATTTGGCTTAATAGCCTTCCATTCACACATCATACAACTATTATTTACTTGCTGGTATACATTTATTTTATCTAAGTTATTATTTCCACAATGAAATCTGAAGGATGGGTGGTAGCTGTGGGAAAATGTTCAGAAAACAGAATTCTGAGTATTTTTTCTATTCTGTCTTAGTACTGTCTTCTAAGTGTCAATAGTTGTGGTAAATGAACAAAAATGAGTCTCTTCACCTCTTTGGCACTTCTTATTTATTATAATTAGAGTAAGTTGTCTTTTGAAGTTAATAGCTGGGAATTATAAAAATTCATTGTTTATATGTTGTTTCTAGACAAGGTATGTAGATTATCGGTTTCTGAAGTTTTATGACTCATTGTGATCAGCTCTCTTCTTTGAATGTCACTGAAGTCTTAATGGAACAAATGGCTCCATTTGTGCAGAAAAGTAATAGATCAGATCAGCAAGTAGTCTGTCCCCTACAGGGCCAATTTCATGGGTATGCAGCCTCTGCAGTCACGCAGGTTCCCATGCCTACAAAAACCCCGAACTTGGCTTCATGTTCAGCTCTTGAGGTCTTGATAGTCTTAATAATTTTTTTTTTTTAACAAGAAGGCCCGCATTTTCATTTTGTTCAAGGCAGTACAAATCATGTAGCCAATCCTGATCTCAGAACTCGGTCATTTCTAAAGCAGAGATTCTCAGTGAAATGGAGAGGTTCTCATGTCAATAAAAAGTTAAAACTCTTTATAAATTAAGTTTGTATTTTGGGTTTTGCACAGGCCGCTCATAATCTCCGTCCAAGAGAAAGAGGAGTTTGATCTGGGAACAGTTGTCCTGAATCCGCAGAGCTGGAGTTCCTGCTGTGCAGGCTTCTATCAGCAGTGTATACCTTTAAAGAAGCCACAGATTCAGCAGCAACAATGGAAGCCAGAAAACAATGAAGTGATAGATTCAGTGTGCTGACTGAAACGGCTTTCACATTAGAATTCAGTAAACTCCCATTGTTTTGAGTGGAGATCTTGAAATTGAAAGCAAAAGAATGTAAAAAGTTAGACCATACAAATACGAACAAAAAGAAAGCTGATATAGCTTTAATAATGCCAGGCTTTAAAACAAAAAACACTACTAGAGATAAACAGTTTGTAATGGTAAAAGGTCCAGGACCATTTCACTAGGGAGATGTAAAATTTTAATTTGTGTGGATTTAACATGGTCCCCACATTTAAAAGGCAGAAATCAATATAACAACTACAAGTAGAATTAGATAAAATCATAATCATAGTGGGTAATATGAATTTACCTCTTTTAATATTGATATAATAAAAAGACTCAAACAGAAAAAGGTAAAGAATATTTAAACAATATTATTAGCAAGCTTGACTTAATGGACATATGAAGAAAACTGTACTAACACCTGTAGGAAATATATTTATATCAAGCACATAAAGAACATTTCAAAAATTGAAAACAGGTTGGGCCAGCTGTCTAAAGCTCCAGAGGAGTAAGACCAAGGTGTCTTCTAATCCAGGAGTGAGTGGGTGGCCACAGATACCCATGATCCCTGGAGCAAGAGAGACTGCTGAGGAATCTGCTCCAAGCCTTGAGAGGTTAGATCACAGCCCAAGTTCTACTGGTCCTCAAAACCCGCTAATGTGCAAATCACTTCAAAGAGAGTTTGATTTACTGCAAAAAGGAAACCCTGGGTAGTTTTCCTACCAGGAAAACAAACAAAAAAGTAAATGTGTATTCTTTATGGCTAAAGCTAAGGACTCAAAATTGTGAGGGTCAGGGGACCATGATAAGGGACAGCAGGAAGCTGTTTCTATAGAATACAGAGAAAATGTAAAAGAAAAGCCAAGATATTAGTTGGATACCAGAGCTTATACTGGTTATTTCTGTTTGTTTGTTTGTTTGTTTGCTTGTTTGTTTGTTCATTTTCTAAATTATTTACAAAATGTACTGTGCTTACTGTTCTTTCATCAGTTTCCATGATTGATGTGGATGTTCTGGGTACGGGGCATGCTGATTATACTTATTCACTGTAATCCTTGTTTGGTGACTTTTATAACAATCAGCCAGATTCATAATCAAGAGCAGCTTGTTCTCACCAAGATTGTACATTAAAACAATGTGTTATACCAAGAAGAAAAAAATACTTAGTTTTCTGATACAAGATTTAGTGTACAAATGGTTATACAATGCTGACTCTTTTTTCAACACTTCTGAGACTGGTAGAAGTCAACGGTGATTGGTATACTTAGTATGGACAATTGAAGCTTAAACAGAAGAGTAACTATCATTATTCCCATTGTGCAGTGGTTCCTAAATTTTGCTGCATATTAGAATCGCCTGGAGGGATTTTTAAAATCCCAGTACTAGATGAATTTTCTTATGTATATATTACTTGCATCTTTACCTTTTTCTTTCTGCCCTAACTTTTGTAAAAAGAAACATTCCTTTAACATCAGAATTTATAACATTTACATTTTAACCATAAACCTGACTTTTATTTTGGTTTATTCCCACAGTTAAATGAATTTGATATACTTTGTTCTTTTGCCATAGTCTCTCCATTTATCTCTCAGTTGTTTGACAATGAATCCTCAAGTAGTTTGTACAAGAAAAACTCACGGGTATTCTATATCTTGAATTCTTCCATATTCAGAATTGGACTTACATTGCTTTTATACCTAAAAATCTATTTACTGGGCATGAAATTCTTGAGTCACACTTTCTATCTTTGAGGACTTTGAGTTCTTTGAGGACATTATTTTACTGACCTCTAATCAGGGGTATAGAGAAATCTGAAACACAGTTATGATGACTTAAACTTTTACCTGATGAACCAAAGTTTTCTTTCTTTATCTTTAATGCTCATTAACTTCCTTGCTACAGTATGTTCCATGTTATTTAGTTTATAGTAGAGTCAGGTTACCTTTTACCTGGAGAAAAAGCTTTCTTGATTTATGTCTTCAAATCCTTATGATGGTCCTTTTGTGGGGGGCAGGGGTTCATATATTTTATATATATTTTAGATCTACTTTCTCATCTTCCTTAATGTGATTAAGGGTTATCTGTAGATATCCTAAAGCAAACATCATTGTAAATGGGAAAATATCAAAAGCATTTCTTTTAAAAACAGGAATGAGATAAAGTTCCTCTATTGTCTCTTCTATTACACCTTATGTTGGAAGTTCTAACCAGTGTATAGGCATGAGGTTTGGCAAGAAAGAAATAAAAGAGTCAATATTTGCAGTTGATATTGTTTACATAGAAACCCCAAAGTAATCTACAAATTAACAAAATGTCCAATGTAAGAAAAAAGTCATTTATTTTCCTATATGTAATAGCCCCCCAAAACTAGAAAACATGATGAAACAGAAAAAACTATTTACAGTAATATTAGAGAATATCAAATCTCTAGGAATAAGTCTAACAGAAGATATTTAAAACCTCTTTAGAAGGAAGTTTAAAATTATGTTAAAAAATTATCAATTATAATAAATATACTACACTAATGCAAGATATTAATAATAGGGAAAACTTCAGGGTGAGGGGATAAGGCTATATGAGAACTCTGAACTTGCCACCATTTTTTTTATAAACCTAAAACTACTAAAAAAAAGTCTATTAATTAAAAAAATTCACTTTAATGTATATAGATGTAATAAAATTATATAAAAATTGAAGATATAATGAATAACTATAGCTACTTAACAGAATCCTTAACAAATACATGACTTATTTTAATATTTTGCATATCTGTCTTATTGATTTATAGTTTATCATTTAATGGACTACAAAAGTAGAAATGAAATTATTTCTTGGTGGACAAAAGAATGTGTTGGGAGTGTCTTGCTGAAGCAAGGATTTGTAATGAGCCCTTTTAGTCCTTTTTACTTTTCTAAACCAATAAGTCATTGTAGAGATTATTCTTTTTCCTAAAGGTAATTATTAAAAAAAAAATAATAAAACAGCTTTCATTTTTTTCCTCTTTTATGAAATTTCATGAATTTGTCAAATGATCAAAATGTTAACATCCCACATCCCCCAAATAAGTTACTTTCTTTCTCTTTAAGGCATTAGCCTCTTCTAAGAGATTCTCATAATTTTCCTCTTTACATTTAACCTACTTCTTAGTAGAGTAGAATATACAATTCTATACTGTGAGAGAAGAGAAAAATGAAAAAAATTTGTCTAGGAGACAATACATGAACAGCAGAATAAGTCGTGGAATTGACATTGCCCATTGAATCTGGTGTATGTAATTATTGTTCATAAGGAAATAATTCTATTTAATTTAAAAAACTGTTCAGATTAATGAAAAATTACCCAGGAGGCCATTTCAGGTTTTCACATACTGACTTTTATGAATGAGTGCTATATAAAGCTTCTCAAGGAAGTAATTAAAGCAAGAATATTTTGAAGTTCAAAGGCTAGGTATGATACATTAATGATATGCCCATATATATAAACTTTATCCATAAAGCAATGTCATTAATCCACTTTGTCTTTCTGCCTACTTAACACCATCTTCTAAATAAGGCAGACTTCTTAGCATGACCTAGTCCCTTTCTGCAGGTCCTGCATCATTTCCTTTCCACACCCACAGGTGCCTTTCTCCACACCCACAGGTGCCCTTGCACTCATTCTCGAGTGCCCTAAGGGCATCACACTATCATCTCCCTGATTTCATATGTGTTGTTCTTCAGTGCCAAACAATCTCATCCTTCCTTTCATTGTTGGATAATTCCTCTCAAGCACCTGCTCTTTTAAGAATACTTTCTGGATTTCCACAGGCTGTGTCAAATGTCTCACTAGAACTGTCTCTTTGATAATACTTAACAAACTGTGCCCAACTTCCTCTTCATGCTAGAGTTATGCTGGAGCCGGAAGCTGTGGTGGCAGCTTCTTGAGTCAGCAGCTTCCTGACTAGAGCAGGGGGTGGGCAGAGTCTGCATGTGGCTGAGAGTAGGAACGAGAGAATGAAACATCCATCCCAAGGCCAGGCCATTCTGAGAATAAAGTAAAAGTTGTATTCTGAATGGAGGGTCAGAAACACAGAAGAGGCAAGAAGTTATTGGGTATAAGAGGTAGAGCCTGGGAAGACTTCAAAGGCAGAGGGATGCCAAGAGCTGTTTGGAATCCAGAACAGTGCTGTATTGCTTGTTTTATTTGTCTTTCACCATTCTCCATCCCCATCCCAACAGCTCAAGAGCAGACTTCCATCAGTAAACCCCACTGCCTACTATGGGGCCCGCCACACAGTAGGAAGACAGCAAATATCTGTTGACTTGAATTGCGACATTGTAACCATCTTTTAAAGACCATGCTTTAAAACCTCTCACAAAGGATTCTTTTTTAGAAAATCTTCCCTCATCCCCACTAAAAAGGAGTATGTTTTTATGGATACTTGTGGTATATTTTCTTGGTATCTCTCAGCCTCTTTCAGTGTTCCACCTTGTAATATACATATTTGGATGTGTCTTATTTTTTGAATATATCCACCCTAGCGACGAGGTCACTGTCTGAAACATTTTTAAAGATCCCCATAGCTATTGTGCATGCATCTTTATGTGGTTGCTGTGCATTGCTTCTATTTCCTATCAGTTCTAATTTTCTTTAGTCCTCATTTTTCCATATTGGAGATTTTGACTTAAGAAGTAAAAACAAGCTTATGTAGAATCCAAAAATCTAGTCCAATGTTTACAAAGGAAAAGGAAAGGAAATAAATCTAGAATCCTCTACTAAAGTTACTTTAAAAACTAATATTTATTCTTTTGTGCCAGATAGGTTTTTGTTTTAACCTAGCTCTCGTGGTTCATAATATTACTTTGGATGTGTAGCTCTGATTTGTGGTATGCTATGGAATTTGGAATTAGAAACCCATATACCATTTATATCCTGATCCTCTGAAGTGTGGCTCATTGTAACCAAATTATGGTAAACAAAACAAACGAAGACAAAACAAAAGAAACCCATCTGGGTTTAGTATATGCCAAACTGTGATATGTGTGCATGTGTCATACATCTGTAATTATCTACTTGTCACCTATTTATGTTTAGAGTTAACAAAGAATAAAGGGAAATTTATTGAAATATTTAGTTAGAGGTCTAGTATTGAGCTATCCAACACCATTGCCACTAGCTACACATTGCTATTGAGCTCTTAAAACATGGCTATGTTGAATTGAGATGTGCTATATGTAGATAAAATATGAACTGAATTTTGAAAACTTGGTAAAAAAAATAAAAGATATTATTAATATATTTTTATATTGATTGTGTGTTGAAATGACAATATTTTGATATAGTGGGTTAAAATATTAAAATTAGCTTCATTGTTTATTTTTATTTTTTAATGTGGCCACTAGAAAAATTTAAATTACATGTGGCGTGCATTATATTTCTGCAGGATAGCATTGGTGTAGTAGTATATGCTATAATTTAGTTACTTTTGCTTTACAAACATTATAAGGAAGTTGTGAAAAAAATTCACTCTAATAACAGAGACAAACTATTGATCGTCTACTGTGCTACAGGCACTGAGATTTTTATATGAACTGTTTCATTTCTCTCCACATCTTATTAGATAAGTATTATTCCTATTCTAAGATAACTAGACGGGGGCTTTAAAAAGGTTAAGAAATTTCCCACAAGCCCATGATCAGACAGCTAGCAATCTGCAAAGTGTAATCGTATTCACCTGACCCTAGAGTTCATTCTCTTTTTACTAGAGAACACTGCCTTTCCTTTGTCTTTTTTTTCAGAGATTGGTACCATGTGGTACCAGAAATTCTACCACCCACAACTGTGAGGACTCACTAGCCTGTTACTTCAAAATAAGGTCACATTTCTTTTTTCCTGCCCAAAAGAAAATAACATATATGTTCCTCATATGTCATATATCAGGAATTCCAATGTTTTCCCATGGTTTTCCTCTCCATATCATCCTAATGACCCAGGCTTGTTTACCGATGCCTGAGACTCTATCCATTTATCTTTGTGGATTGACAGTAGAGTGGAAATTCAGATACACTTTTGAGGCTGGAGGGCCACCTCACAGCCTGCCTTGAGACAGGCTGATTCAGTGACGGTGGTTCTGTTAGTTTTCTATTGCTGTGTAACAAATGAGCATTAGTTGCTTAAAACAACACCCATCTATTAGCTCATGTTATCTGTAGGTCAGAAGTCCAGTATGTTGTTGCTGAAATCTCTGCTCTCAGTATCACATGGCTGAACTCAGCCTGCAAGACTGAGTTCTCATTTGGAGACTGGAGGGAAAAAAATCTGCTTTCAAGTGCATTCTTGTTGTTGGCAGAATTCAGTTCCTTGTGGGTTTAGGACTTAAGGCTCTGTTTTCTTGCTGGCTGTCAGCCAAGAGCCTCTTTGCTTCTAGAGGTCAGCTGTATTCCTTGTCATGTGCCCCATCCCCTATCTTCAAGCCATCAATGGCACATCAAATTTTTTTCATGCTTTGAATCTCTCTGACATCTCCTTCTGCCACAGAAAACATTCTACATAGAAAACATTCTGCTTTTAAGGACTCATATGAGATCAGGCCAACCCAAATAATCTTATTTTAAGGTCAACTATGACATATGATATAGCATAATCATGGGGATGATATCTTATCCTATTCACAGGTTTTGGGGATTAGGGCATGGGATATTGGGGAGAGTGCATTTCCTCAGTCTGCCCACTATAGTCCTGGGCATGATGTAGGAAGATATCAGCATCTTCCCAGCTATCTAGCTTAGTTGTAGGGACAAAAACAAGAGCTGACTCGCTATTAGGCAGTGACACTTACTGGAGGAAGAGTGGAAGGTGAGATGTGAAGAATCCTGGTTTGCCACCTTCCCTTTTTTTCCAACTTTACCCCAAATTTTACTCATCATAAGCATTCTTTGTGAAAGCAACGTGTAGGTCTGTGGCAGGAGGAAGTCCCACCATTCTGTATCACCTGTCTTTAGGGCATCTATGTCCAGACACTTGGGGTATGTTGGTGCCCCCATGTTTCCTCCTGCTGAATCCTCAGTCAGCCTTGGAGATGGGAGTTCTGTTGATGCCTACCCCGTGGTCTCCTCACAGGACACTTGGGCCTGCTCCGCTGGTTCTTCTGGGCCAAGGAGCTTCTCAAGGTGAGGGAGGAGCACCCTCCCCTTTGCTTGAGGCCAAGTGCAAACTCCAATCCCTCACAATTACCTGCCTTTTGGACTTTCTTCCCTCCTCTTTATCAGTTTACTAGTACTCAGCTTAAAATCCACTGTGGCTCTTGTTCTCCCTGGGAACACACCTCTAGTGTGCCAGTTACTGAACCTTTGCTTGCCAATTGTTGTGCTCTCTAAAGTGCCATATCCCCTTTCCCTTTATTGACACTATTGTTTACTTCAGAGGTTTCTATTTTTTTTAGCTGATTCATATTTTTGACTTTAACCAATGTATTAAGGAAACTTACTATATACAGGTGTTACATTTAAAAAAAAAAATTCTTAGTCACTGGACTCTAACCTGACATAGCAGAGTGATTGTCAAAAGGTTCCTGGTTGTCCCCAGAAGCATTTTTATTACAACTTCAAACTCAGTCTTTTTTTTGTTTGTTTGTTTGTTTGTTTGTAGTTGAGGGGCTACAATATAATCACATCACAGGCTATATGTTGAAGCTAGGAAAGCTGTATGTACCCCAGACTACCTCACCTCATCCTTGCTTCCCCACCCCTCTTAAGTGTAGTATTACCTAAAATCATCTCTCACACCACTAGAGGTGTGAAGTCTACAGTTTAGAAAACACTGATCTGAATTCCTTCTTCCCAGAGACACACCTCAAATTCCTCTCCCTCTAAGAAACCTTTTCTGACCAATACAGACCTCAGTGATCCCCTCAGCTGCATTCATAAGGCAGACTACTGTGTCTAATTATTCAAATGTTGCTGTGTGACATTTCATTAAGGACAAAGACCATGCTTTATACTAAGTTTTCCCACAGCACTTGGTATGCTACCTGGCAAACAGCAGGCATTCAATGAATATTTGTGGTTTGATGAGCAGCAAGGGTCAGTCACCTCTGAGTAAAAGTGTAAAGCAAAGTTTTACTTGGGTTTTCCTTCTACCTTTGGCTGCTTCAGTCACAGAAAGGGCCATGGACTATGATTCTCCTCTGAACTGGTCATTTTCTTCTATTTTAATAAGTCCTTGTGTTTCCTGATTTTTCTCAATCTCCCCAAATCACACTTCATGGGCTATGTGTCTCATTATCTTGTTGACTAGATACTAGGTGTTTGCCGCTAGATTTTATGATATTTCACTATGTCTTGCAAAACTTTTTGTATCTTCTATCACACTGAAGATGCTCAATAGATATTTGCTGTAGAAATCAATGAATACCTGTATTGTTTATGTCTTGGAGTGTCCCTATTATATCTTCAGGAAAAAAATGTGAAATCTTCAAACTATTCATATAACATTGGTCAAAGAGATTTACTAAGCTTTAAGCTTTGGTTTTGAAATCTGCCTTCTTTCTTTTGGTCCACTTGGCCTATTTAGATATAATTTTTAAAAAATATATTTTTATTTTCCATCATAGTTAACATGTAATATTATATTAATTTTAGGTATGCAACATAGTGATTAGACATTTATATAACTTAAGAAGTGATCACCCCAATAAGTCTAGTACCCATCTGAAACTATATATAATTATTACAATATATTGACTATATTCCCTATACTGTACTTTACATCCCTATGATTATTTTTATAACTAGCAGTTTGTACATCTTAATCCCTTCCCTTTTTTCTCCTATCCTCCCTAACCCCCTCCTATGTGGCAACCATCAGTTTATTCTCTATAACTATGAGTTTGTTTTATTTGTTTAGAGTCTATACATATAAGTGAAATTATATGGAATTTGTCTTTCTCTGACTTATTTCACTTAGTATTATATTAAGTGGACCTCTAGGTCCAACCATATTATCACAAATTGCAAGATCTCATTCTTTTTTATGGATAATATTCTATTGTATATATGTACCACTTACTCATCCAGTCATCTATTAATGAACACTTAGGTTGCTTCCATATCTCTTGCCTATTGTAACTCATGTTGCAATGAACATAGGGATTGCATATGTCTTTTTGAATTAGTGTTTTGGGTTTCTTCAGGTAAATACCCAGAAGTGCAATTCCTGGGTCCTTCTTTGTTTCTTGTTATATAGCTTTTGTTTTAAAGTCTGTTTTGCCTGATATAAGTATTGCTACCTCAGCTTTTTTTTTATTATTTATATTTGCATGAAAAATTTCTTTCCGTCCCTTTACTTTCAGTCTATGTGTGCCTTTCAATCTGAAGTGGGTCTCTTACAGACAGCATATGTGTGGGTCCTGTTTTCTTAACCATTCAGCCATCTTATTAGATCTTTTCATTGGAGCATTTAATCCATTTACATTTAAAGTAATTATTGATAGGTATGTAGTTATTGCGATTTTATTATCCATATTTTTGGTCTTTTTTTTTCCTCCTTCTTAAGGAAGTTCCTTTAACATTTCCTATAAAATTGGTTTCATGATGCTGAACTCCTTTGCTTTTTCTTGTCTGGGAAGCTCTTTATCTGTCTTTTGATTCTAAATAATAGACTTGCTGGGTAATCTTGGTTATAGGCCATTGCTTTTTATCACTTTGAATATTTTATGCCAATTCTGTCTGGTCTGCAAAATTTCTTTTGAAAAATCAGCTAACAATTTTATGAGAGTTCCCTTGTAGGTAACTAACTGCTTTTTGCTTGCTGCTTTTAAGATTCTGTCTTTAACCTTTGGCATTTAATTATGATGTGTCTTGGTGTAGGCCTCTTTGAGTTCATCTTGTTTGGGACTCTCTATGCTTTTTGGGCTTGTATGTCTATTTCCTTCACCAGCTTAGGGGAGTTTTCTGTCATTTCTTTAAATAGTTTTTCAATTCCTTGCTCTTGCTCTTCTCCTTTGGTACCCCTATAATGCAAATGTTGGTACACTTGATGCTGTCCCAGAGGCCTCTTAAATTATCCTCATTTTGAGGGGGGCGATTTTTTTCTTGTTGCTGTTCTGATTAGATATTTTTGCTATCTTATTTTCTAAATTGCTGACTTAATCTTCTGCTTCATATAATTTGTTAATTCCATCTAATATATTCTTCATTTCAGTTATTGTATTCTTCATTTCTGTCTGGTTCTTTTTTATGTTTTCTATCTCTGTTTTTATGTTTTTTATCTTTGTTAAAGTTCTCTGTGAATTTGTCTACTCTTCTCCTAAGTTCATTGAGCATCCTTATGATCATTGTTTTGAAATCTGCTTGTGGTAGACTGCTTGTCTCTATATCGTTTAGTTCTTTTTCTGGAGTTTTGTTCTGTTCTTTCATTTGGGATGTGTTTCTTGTCTCCTCATTTTTGCTGAGTCCCTGTATTTGTTTCTAGGTATTAGGTAAAGCTGCTTCTATACTGCCTGTCTTGGTAGCATGGCATTTGGCCAATTTAGATGTTTTTTTCAAGGAACAATTTAAGTCTGTATAGTATGACATAGAACTGATGGTTCTTTCTATGCACGCCAACCAATTTATACATACTTCTAGTTAGGTGTGAGGACATAATTTATCATCTAAACCTGGACACACTGAAAATGAAAGGGGGCACAAGTAATCAGTAAGCCAGAACAAGAGGTGTCCCTGACAAACAGGAAGTATTGTCATACTACTTTGAAAGTAGTTATTTATTAACTGTATGTCTCTTGTCATTCAACTGTAAAGCTATTATAATCTGGGCCTTATTTCTCTTAGCTTCCTTTGTTGTCTCAAATTGTGCCTGGAACATGGTGGTGATAGAGGAAACGTTAGCACTGCTTTAAAAATATTCAGTGAATTGCATATTATACTATCTTGATATAGAACCATCTCATTTGAGGCCTATTATGAGCCATTTTCTCAGTATTACAAATGTAGGGCAATGAGCTTAATTATATGCTTGTATAATGATAATAGCTAGCATTTACCAGCACTTACAATGTGCCAGGCCCAGGACTAAGAACTTTGCTTGAGTTCTCTCATTGGTTTCTCACAACAATTCCTGGAGGTAAGTACTATTATGGTACCATTAAATTAGAAGAAAAGACAGGTTTAGAAAGATTAAGAACTTTGCTCAGCGTCACCGAGCTAATTATGCAGCAGAGTTTGCACTCCAGACTCTGACTCCTTATGCCATCTCTCTTGTATGTGAAAAATAGCTAGTATCAAATTTTAGAAAGCAGTTTAAAAAATATTAATAGCATACTTTTAGGAAAAAATTCATTTGCTTCAAAAGTTTTGACGGAAAATTTAAGTAAAAGATTGCAGAATTAGGCTAGTGTGGCAGCTATGTGAACTCCTGAGTAGTGATAGCAGTTGGTTAGATAATACATTGCTTGCTGTTGTCTGTGGTGTTAACGTTTCAATGGTTTATTATAGCACCAATATACCATGTTTTATTGAGATCATTTTCTCATCTATGAACTAGTAATATTACAAAACAATTTCTTTTGTACTGTAACAGTTGCATTTACTTTAAGCAGTATTTTCTAGGTACATTTTGTGAACAGTGTCTATTTTTTACCCTGTCTTTTTGCAATAAGATTTTATCTGGTAACAATTTTAAGGATAGTGCAGACACATCATAACATGGACTCTGAAAAATTATTACTTGGTATTATTGTAATTACAAACCAAATTTTACATTGATTTAACATATTGGCAGTGGGTTTTTTAAACAAAAGTGGTCTATTTAATTTTATAAAAAATGATCCAAATTGTAAGGGATAATCTGTAGCCTTAAATTGCTTTAAATCATAATGGATAAACAGATAAAGAGACTACTATATAAATATAATACTGAGCAAATAATTATATAGAGACTTTCATAGAAAAGGTATTCTTCCATTAAATAGAATAGTCTTTTTGACTTTTTTTCCTACTTACAAGAGGGGTGTATGAATAGCAACTGAAATGAGATATTATTAAGATATTCAATCACATATGTTATAAATAATTAAAAATCTGAAAAAATGTTTACATAATGAATATCAACCTTTAAGACTACATGACAGGAAATGTTACTTAAGGCATTCATACAAGTTTACTACATTTGTAATTCAAAGGAAGGATTACAAACAATAAGTTCAGAATTTTCTGTCTTGTTTGTCCTAGAAAATTTTTAGAATTGTCATGTCTTTGAGTTTCACACCAAAAGGTTTCCTCTAGTTTGTCACATTGTTCCCATTCAGTGAAGTAGGATACCAGGATATCACTGGTTAGAAACATTGCTTTAAATGTCAAGTTGTCACTGTAGTCAGGGTAACTAGAAAGTCAAAATACTTATGTTATGATGAAGCTCTTATGGTCAACTGATAAACCAAGAGGAAGTTTAAAACAAAAAACTGGTCATTTTTTGTTGCTTTAAGCTTTTTTTATCTTGAGACTTGAATTTTTAAAAATTTACTTTAGGCACTTGGGATACATCAATTGAAGCAAACAGACAAAAGTCCTATTTTCTACTGGGGAAGACAGACACTAAAAGATAAACATACCAAATAAATTATAAAGATTGTTGTAAGGTTTGAGAAGAAAAGAAAAAGCAAGTTAGGAAAGATCGAAAGTTGGTTTGAGATGATTACAATTTTAGATAGGGTAGTCAAGTTAAGCATAATTGTTAAGGTGAGACATGAGCACGGAGTTAAAACGGTGAAGGTGGACTTTGGGGAAGAATGTTCCAGGCACAGGGAATGGCTCTGAAAAGGCCCTAAGTAGTAGTGTCTAATATTCAAGCAACTGAGTGGTTGGAGCTGGAGTCAGAGAGGCAAAGGGAAAAGCAAATCCAGTGGGTTTGTAGGTCACGGCTTTTTACAACGAATGAAATGGCCCCTGGAGGATTTTGACCAGATGAGACAGGAGCTGACTTTTCTTGTAAGAGGATATTCTCGTTGTTTTGATGATAGACTGAGTTCATGGGGAGCAGGGAGACAGACCGTTTAGTAAACCACTGAAGTATAATTGAGGCAGAGAAGATGGAAGTAATGCAGGTGAGAAGTGGTCTGATGCTGATTTATTTTGAAGGTGCAACCAACAGGCTTGCTCGGCAGATGTTAAGGGAAGATGAGAGAATGAGTAGAACCAAGGATGACTCCAAAGTTTTGGCCCGAGCGACTACCTGGAAGGACTCTGGCATGGTCTTGAGCTGGCTTTTTTTGTGTGTGTGTCAGGGAGAACGCTAAACTTCCAGGGAAACCTTAGGTTGCACTAACAGCATCACTCGGGACGGGGAAGATGTCCATTACGACCTTAGATTCCGAGTACGGCAGGGGTGAAAACGTGCGGGCATTCGAGCGGAGCGCCGGCGGCCGGCCGGGGGCGCGCCCGTGTCGCCGACTTCTGGGGCGGACAACGTGTACAGCTAACCCCGCACCCTGTGCGTCGGGGACCAGGGTCGCACATTTCAAACGCCAGCTGGGTGCTCTCCGCCGTAAGCCAGTTCGTGACGGATTCAGTGACTCAGCGGTTCACATGAAAAAAAAAATAAAGGAATAGAAAAGACAGAAAAGCAGCGGTCCGATGGTTCCGCATCCCTCTCTCAGCGGAGAGACGACCGGTCCGCAGGCTCAGCCCCGGCCTCGCTCGCCCGAGAGCCCGCGGCTCCGCTTGGAGGGCGGGGAGGGGCTCCCACGCGCCCGCACCCGGCCCCGGGCGCCATCTTCCGGCCCGCGCTCCCCCCGCGCGCGCCCCGGCCTGGCTCTCCGCCTCCCGCCGCCCCGGAGGGCGCTTCCGAGTCCGCGCGGCGCGAGGGCGCGGGGGGCCCGGGGCAGAGTCCGCGGCCGGGCGCGCGGGGGCGGAGCCTCTGTGCGGCTCGCCCCGCCCCTCGCCCCGCCCCCTCCGCCTGCGCGCGGGCCGGCGCAGGAGGGGGAGAGGGCGGGGCCAGGAAGCGGCTCGCGCGCCGGGGAGCGCCGCTGCGGCCGAGCGGGTGGCAGGAGCCGCGCAGCCGGCGCCGAGAGCGGCTGCGGCCCGAGCGGGCGCCGAGACAAAGGCGACGGTGAGTGCAGCGCCGGCTCCCCAGCCCCCGGCGCCGCGGCCGCGCGGGCGGGGGCCCGAGACCCGGAGCAGCCGCGCCGCCGAGGGCTGCGGGGCGAGCGCGGCCCGGCCCTGCCCGCGCGCGCCGGGGCTGTGGGCTGCGGGCTGCGCCCGCGGCTCCATTTTCAGGTCTGGGCGAGGTCCTCGCGCGGACCCCGCCTCGGGTTCCTCCTGCGTCCGCTCTGAGAAGTGGTGATGACACGCCCAGTCCAAAACCCACGACCGGCGGGCGGCTGAGGACGCCCACCGCCGCCGGGTGTGAGATGGACCCGAGACCCCTCCTCACCCCCCACCCCAACTTCAGGTCTGGGAGCCGGGAGGGCGGTGCCAGGCCCGGGCGCACAGGCCGGGCTCCTCCAGGTGAGGGCTGCGGCGCGGCCCGCGCGCCGGACTCCTGCCGGAGGCGGCCGGTGCGCTCCGCTCGCGGGTCGCACGGCGGGTCCTGTCGGGCCCCATCCCCGCAGGAGCTCGTGCTACTCTTACAGGTTGTCCTCCCCGGGGCTTGCCGCTTCCGTGGCGATTTCTGGTAACGAGCGTGGTAGGTAGCGGCTCGCCGATGCCGCATTTAGAGCCGAACAGGGGCCTCCGGGGGCTGATTCCTTGTGTTTACGTGAACCTACAGTAGGAAGGATTCCCCTTTAGCCGCCGCTTTAAATGATAAGCTTTTGTAGGGGAATTTGGTGCTGACGGCCCGTTCACAAAATTCAACACGTTTTGTGAAAGGGCCTGGCATATAGTAGATGCTCAATAAAATGCCTACGTGAATGGATCTCGAAACATCAGACGAAGCTGATCTCACATCTAGTTAAGAGTTAGGCACATACCTTGACTCAAGGAAATAAAAAACTGGGAAATAATGTGTAGTTTGTTCATATGCTTGCGTTTTTATCCAACATATGCATACTGTTGATGAATAGTCATTACCAATATTACGAGCGTAGAAAATGTTTGAAAGGTGCAATTTTTCATCTTGAGAGTGAGCAGACATTTTTTAAAAAATAAGCCTTATTTCTAATTTTTCTTCAGAAGAATGGAGAAGATGAGGGGTGATTAGATTGTATTTTGTTCTTTTGAGATCCAACTTTCAATTTCATTATGAATAAAGAACTTTGTGCTTTAAGAGACCGTGGCATGATCTCCAGGTACTTTTTAAGCAAGGGAGACCTCTAAACTTAGGGGAAAAAGAAAACCAATGTTGCACAAACGAAACCTCAACATTTTTTCAACAGATACTCATTAAGCCCCTATTATGTTACTGGCACCTGTGTTGGATGCCAAGTTTCTAGGGGCAAAAAATCCTACAAGTACTCTTTTTAAACTTGAGTGTGAAGTTCTTACCTCATTATCGGTGTTGCAGGTGGGGACTGTCTTATGCCCCAAGTGCCTACTTAAGGTTGGAATAGATGTCAGGTGAAGCCGCCGGGAGTGTAGATCATAACAGTCTGTTGAAAGGTTAATATGTAACTTTATAAGGCTAAGGTTATTGGGTTACATTTTCATATTATCAGTTTAATAAAATCTCTCTACATTTTAAAATGAATGGTGAAGGAGTTTAACAAACTAGTATTTTCTCTCTCATATTAGATGATTTTGGTATGGTGTATTGAAGAGTAAGGCACTTCTGGTTCTTTTTTTCTCTAAATAATCTTTGCTATGGAACATTTTCTATTTTTAAAAATCTCCAAGGAGAAACAGTGGATTTCTTTTCTATAAGAAATGTTTTTAAATAAAGCACTTTTCCATAAATTTTATTTTGACCTTTTATTCACCAATTATACTATAGTATTGATTTGATAGTGCAGAAAAGGGAAGGACTTAGTAATAGCTTGTGGTTCCATTTTTAGATTTTCCCTCTTGTATTAAACTGCGATGAAACTGCTTACTGAAAATCGAGGATGGGACTTGTAGTATTGCATTTATTCTGAACATAAGGTTGCATTGCCAAGTTTTACCTTTTTTACAGATGATAAAAAAACTGCTTAGCCTCTTCAAAAGTCCTAATTAATGTGCTCCAAGGTCAATCTTGATTATTACAAAATAATGTAGATTAATAATATTTTACAGATAAATTTGAATTTAGGGTGGGCCCTTTTGACTACCAGTGTTTATAACACCTTATACGTCGTCGAATGTGTATATTCCAATAGAACTTTCAGATTTTTAGACTTACCAGCTGTTAGCTTTTTATGGTTGTTCTTAGGAATAATAAAGGAAGTAATCCCTCAAATTTTAGTGGTAGAGAGTATGATAGTTTTTCTTTAAATGTGTATTTTTAATAGAAAGTTATTTGACAGTATACTCCTGATAGTCAGGTGTTGATGAGAAACCTAATAGTAAATGATAACAGTGATGAAGAACAATGTAAGCAAGGTGTGACATGTTGAACAAAAAATGCTTGGCATGTTTTATTTGGATAAGAACTTCATCAGAATTCTTGACAAACAGCATTGACACATTAATTTTTTTAAGAAAATAGACCCCATAATGACTTTTTGTACCTTAAAAGTACTACAAATGTTTTCAAAAATACTGTTCTGTCTTGGAGCAGTTGATATTGTTTCGAGGCTAAATAAATTTCAGGATCATTTTATTTTATAATTTTTGAAATATTTAAAATGTTGGTCCCTCATGAGTATGTGCATATATTTGGGGGTGGCAGTCTTTTTTTTTTTTTTTCCTTTTATTGAAAGACCCTTAGAATGACTTAGGAAGTGTTTACCAGGCAAAATTAATAAAGTGATCAAGAACGATGGTGTTATTGGCATTTGCAGCTGTGCCCATTTTTCCTGCATAGATTGTGAGAGTATTAGCATTTGTAAAAACATTTTCAAAGTGTCTTATAACTCATTTTTCACATTTATACTCCAGGATAGGTTGGTATTATGTTTTTGTGTATCAGTTGTCATTTTTATCATGAAAATGTTTAGGTTTAGGATGAATCTGAGATATTTTGTAAAGCTTTATAAGATTTTTCTCACCATTGCAAGTACATGTTGATTTTGATCTGTTACCTTATTCTTAGTCTCAGTTCTTACGAAAGAAATTTTTTAATATTTTTTTGAATGTTAAATGTTAGTAATGTTTTAGATCTGGCTCAGAGGGGGACGTTATGACTTCCCTGTGCATTCTTGAGAGGAACTGAGTGAAACGTGCTTATCCTTTATATTTTCTAGTAAGATGAAGGCATTTATTCTGATTTTTTTTCCATGCCTCCTGGAAAAACTTGGAATTTAGCTTATTAATAATTAACTTTATGCATCCTGCTGCCTTAGTTCAAAGCTTCAGCATACTGAACCTTTGTGTAATACTGGCAGTTAATGGACAGAGCAGGATTTAACTGAAACTGCTTTGGAGCCCTATCTAAAGGTAGTTTCTGAACTGAAAGCCAAAGACTTGATAATAAATAGTCTTTATCCTGACAGTATAAAATACTTGTAAATGTATTTTAGTCAAAATGGATTATGGTAAAACAAACTTTTTTTCCTAGAAAGTATTAGATAACTCCATGTTAACTTTAGGTGTTTTTGCAATGACTAAATGATGGGCACTGATATTTTCATTTGGTAGCTTACCCATTTAGAAACTCATGCTGAGATTTCCTACTAACTCTTTATGATTCAATTTTTATAAGCATCTTGTACTAAAACAAATTATTTTTTTCATTTGACTTGATCTGCTTTCACTTTTTGCTTAGTAAAGTAAAAATGAATTTTTTGTATGTTCAGCATTGTATATTTTGCACCTGATATATTAGTGGGAACCCATGGATATTTGTGGAACTGGTATGTTTAATGGATGGTATAAAGTTTAAGTTTTCTCTCACTGTATCTTTGAACCTTCCCTATAGATGAAGTTTTTTCCTGCCTCTCCAAGAGTTCTTAGGAAGATTGATAGCTTTTCTGGTTAACTTTTTAGGCAATAATAAGTCTTCTCACTTGTTGGTAATGATAGTCTTATTTTAGTCATTAGAAGATACAGTTCAGTATAATAATCAGTGTTCAAACTCTTAAACCAATTAGAACTTTTCTTCCCTAGCTCAGAACTGCCCCAGACCTAGATGCCTGCTTTGGAGGAAGAGCCCTCGTAGGCTTCTCTTCTCACTTTACCAGCTCCTGTTTAGTGCACCACCCTCTCATGTCCAGGGTCCTGCTCAGTGGAGAATGGGGGTTGAGGGGAAAGGAATGGTTTTAATGTGGCGCATGCCGTTGTGATCTAGTGTCGTTGCCTTGAGAGTTGGTCAAGTTGTTTAAAGCTGACTCCTGCTCCAGGAGTGCTGGAAATGGTTTTCTTGGGGAACTCTTATGTCTGGGAACCTCAAGCTGCAGTTCCTGTGATATAATTCTGCTCCAATCCCTTAGCTTCCCAGTTTCCCTCATTTGCAGGCTTACTTTGCCCAGGAAGAGGTTTTGCTTTAGTCTTTAAGGTGATTGTATAACATTTTAACCAGACTTCCCATACTTTATTAAGGTTATTTCACATGACGCAGTTTCAAGCATTCCACCAGGGCGTCCTTATCCAGTTAACCAGCTCTTTCTGTCAAGTACCCCCACTTGAACAGTACTTTGTGTCTGGGACCTACAGTCCACTGCTGCTGCCACAGTTTTACTGTCCTAAGCTCCCCTTTTTCTGTATCCTCACTTGAACATTTTACTCTGCTTGGAATCCATGGTCCACTATTTTAATTTCTACCATTTATATACTGTCAGTTACCTTGTAAGCACTTCTTTCATTATACTCACCTGGTAACCCCCCTGCCTCATTTCTCCATCTAGTCTAGCCTGTACCTAGCCAGTTGAGTGTCCTTGAGGAAAACACACCCATGATGACCTGGTATTTTTTAAAATTCACAACTCTGACCTCAGGAGGGTCCTCTGTATTGCCAGTAGTCACTCTCCCACTTCCTTTATTGACTCCTTTACGCCTCCTCAAACCTCTAGCACCTCATTTCTTATCTTCGTTTTCAGCTGATGACCTTGTTTCCTGTATATTAAAAATGAAAGCAATCAGAAGAAAACTTTTGCATGTCTCCTTGCATCTTTGCCCATACTCTCTGCATTTCCTATTGCACTATGACCTTCACTTGCACTCTCAGTCGTTATTCCTTTTCTCCTGTCTAGGACATTGCATTGCTTCAGCAATCATCCCAGTCTCCTGCCAGCCAGGGAGCTGCATCTTCAGGGTTTCCCATTTCTACAGTATTATTTCCGTCCGCATAGAGATATGCTGAAATATCGCCTATCTTCAAAAATAACAACAATGAACCTCCCCAACACTGTATTTTTCTTTGGCTACCTCTCTCCAAGAGTTGTTATTTCTGGTCACTGGTACTCTCAGTCTCTTTTGTATCTGCTGCAGTTTTTTTCTCTTCCACTCTGCTGTAACTGCTCTTGTTAGATTACTAGTGACCTCCTGGGTGATAAATTTCCTAGCCAGTCCTCATTCCCAATGTCACTGGAAGTAGCAGCAGCATATGACATGGTTGATAATTTTCTTTAAAACCTTTCTTCCCTTTTGCTTCTGGGACACTATTGATTATTTTTAGTTTCTTTTGCTGGTTCCTTTTTGTTGCCCCAAGTTGTAAAACACAAGGCAGTTTTGCAGAGCTTTATGTTTAGACCTCTTCTGTATTTATATGTAGTCTCTTGTGATCTCATCTGCTCTATCTTCTAGCTGGAGTTACCACTTTTTTCAAACTAAAAATGTTATCTTTATTCTGGATCTCTTTTCCTAACCTCCAGACTTACATACCCATCTGCCTGGTCAGCATTTCCAGTGAGACATCCCAAATTTAACCTGTCAGAACTGAACTTGTCATCTTCCTCCCTCGTCCCAGTGATTGTTCCATTTCCAATCTTCCTTATCTTTCTAACTGCATCTTTCAGTTTCTCTGAAACCTCTTGGACATTCTGATTCCTCCCTCACACTCCATATCTAATTCAAAATAATGTAGCATGAAAGTATGTCCTATAATCTACCTAAAGAATAAATGTAACAACATCTTGCTATCTTCAATGGTTGCCACCCTCAAAGCAACCATCATCTCTTGCCTGTGTTATTTTAGTAGTGTCCTTTCTGGTATTCCTGCTGCTTCTGCTCTTCTCTGTTCTCAACATGGCAACCAGGACCATCCTTTAGAAGTGAAAGATTTTATTATATTGTTCCTTTGTTCAAAACCGTTCAGTGGCTTTCCATATCATTTAGAGAACTAAAATACAACAGTGCCTACGAGGCCTTCCATCATCTGTCTACCTCCTGAGGACGTGTCCTGCTAGATTCTCCTTGGCTTACTCCACACCCCACACATAGGTCTCCTTGAAGTTTCTCAAAGCTGCCAAACAGTCTTGTTTTTGGTGTCCTTAGGGGAAGAACTTTGTTTTGTTCACTGCAGAATCCCCAGTCTTTAGATCAGTGGCTGGCACATGGTGGGCACTCACATCTGCTAAATGAATGGCTGCTTACCTTGTTATTACCTTGTTACCAAAGAATAACAACAGTATATATGTATGTTTCTGTAACTAAAAGTATTTCACCTAAAACTGTATAGTCTCATAAAGTAAAAACAAATTTAGATACAAGAAGGTAAGGTAAGTTTTAAATCAATTTTTGTGTATGGAAAGTGAAAATACACAGGAAATGGTAAAGGACAGAGGAGATAGGAACAAAAATGTAAGTGGAATAAAGAAAAAGCCTGATTTGGAAGTAGGGTGACAACACTTCAAACAAACAATCAAAACTATTTTTGGCTTGCTCCATCTTTCTTTTAGGCCTTGATTCTTGAATTCTGGGTGTTGGTGATTTACACGGACTTAGACACTTCAGGTTGGACTTTGTTACACCTTTCTTTTGTCAGGGATATGGGAACCAAATCTTAGTTGCTCTTCTCTGCTAAGCTCCTTTTATTAAAGAAGAGCAGTTACTTTACTAAGAAAGTAATTTACCTGATGATATTCTCAGCATTCCCCCCCCCCTTTTTTTTTGGTAGGAAGCTGAAACAAATCTCATAGTTTTAGGGAGACATTTTTAGTGTACAAAAATTTATTAGTATGCCCATCTTCTCAGTACTGTACTGCCTATTTACTCCCCCCACAAAAAATGGACATATAAATACATTTATTATGTTTCTGTGGTAAGCTAGCAGCTAGCTACATTAATGTATACAACTCTCTTGAGAATAATATTTATATTTGTGTTCTTAAGTGAAAAATGCTTCAATGTATTTAAATGCATTTTTTAAAATTGCAGTTTAGTCGATATTTAGGTGAGAAAGTAAGGGAAATTAATGATATATACACTTTCAGTATTTCATTTTATTGAGACAAAGATTTTTTTTAAAACTTCTTCTGAGCTACAGGTCTCATTTTCTGTCGATTAGAAAAAATTTCTTTAAGTTGTTGAAATAGGTGGCTTAGTAGAAATTCTGGAATGAAGAAATAATTGTTTATATGTAAGCATAAATTATTCTCTCTGTAAACCAGTCTAAACATTTCCCTATTTTTTGTGTAATATGTGATATTTATGTCTTGATTGTCTTGTCTTATGGACTTTTTTGGTGGCCATAATGTGGACTTAATTTTCATGCCAACGAAGATATGGACGTGTATTTACATGTATCTTTAGTTTAAGTGGTATGTAAATATAACTTAAACTTATATATGCTTGATATTTTAACTCTTAAGCAATAGTATTTATAAATCTGATTTGGTATTATATTTTTTTCACATTAAAATGTGAAATTAAAATATAAAAATTGTCATATTAAAACATATGACTGTTGTAATGTTTAAGAAGTTTATTTACATACTATGTAAAGTCATTTTGGATGACATACTGTGTTTGCCTACAGTCTTGAATTAGTCTGTTTTGTAGACTGATTAGGTTATTTTCATTATAATTTGACATGACCTACCTAAATTTACATGTTAGCATTTCACATGTGAAATACCCATCTTGGATTAATAGGATCCTTACTTCTGAACTAATGTGTAGTCCCACCCTAAGTTTATTTCAGCTGTTTTCAGAGTTTGAGGCCTACCATGTCATATTGCTTTAATTAACATGCTAGATAGTAAGATATCTAAAATGATCATATTGAGGAAAGTGAATACATTTAATAGGCTATGACCTAAGTCTCATAAGGAGTCATTAAAGTAATACATTAAAGTATGCATTCATTCCTCCAACACATTTATCAGAGTACTTTTCCCTGCCTACTAAAATAAAATATAAACTGTATTCACCCAGAAAATACAGATTTGCACTCTTGTCTATACTCTTGCCTTTCAGAGCATCTCATCTTCCACTCACTGCTCCTAGCCACATTAGCTGTTCAGTTTTTCAAACACGTCATACTTGTTCTTGCATTAGGGCTTTATACTAGTTGTTTCCTCTGTAACAGTCTCCCCCAGATCTTTGCAGTGTTGGCCCCTTTAAAATCTCAGCTTAAATATCTCTTTTCCTAATCACTCAGTTGAAAACATTCCCCCATCATTGTTTTACTTTTTTTGTAGTGTTCGTCAGTCCTTGAAATGATGTTTTTAATTTTTTATTGTGTCTCCCAATAGAAGATAATATAAGTTTTATGAGATCAGGGACCTCCTTTGTTTTGTTCCTTGCTGTCCGCAATACCCAGAACAATACTTGACACCAAATAGTTGTTAAAAAAAAAAAAAGTTGCCAGATGAATGAAACAAGGTACCAATCTCATTTGTTCTTTCTTGTGAATGAATTGTATGTACTGATTTTTTAAAAAGTGTCAAAAGTGGATTCCTTCTAACCTAAGAGAGTAGGAAACTGGATTATTCAGGCAAAAGCCTGTTTTGGAAAAGAACAAGTGAATTGGGGAACCTTTCTGATCTTTAGAACAGAGTATTAGGTGGAACCAGTGTTGCCGGGGCTGATGAGCTAATTGAATGCATCTCTCCAACGCCAATCAGTGACGTCATGTTGGCAGCTTGAAACTGGCTTTAGTGGGACGGACCACTTACAGCATTGGCATCAGCGAAAGCTATAGAATAAGAGCCTTTATTCTAGGGAGGTGGTTGTTTAATATTAGCAGACCACTAGATGGGACCATATGAAAATGTTGTTTTTATAGACCAAAAATTCCTTGAATATTGACATTTTTTATGGTTTAACCTAGTAGAGTTATTTGGTATAATGATAGATAATTTCTTCATGGGAGTCTGAAATTACCGTAGTGCTTTCTTTACCTTGTTTGTTTTTCAAAGTTGCGTTCACTTCATACCTGATGATTGATTCTTGATTCATTTAATGTGTAAAACTTGGCTATTTATGTTTGTATATTAATTGCTTAACTGTATACTTGTTTAATTATTTCATTCTAAAGGAGGCCGAGAGACCTTGAGATACTTCTGAGGGGGTTCTTGGTTTTGCTACTTAGTGCTGAGCCTGTTGAGAGGTTTTCCTTCTCTACTGAGGAAGCAGAGCTGATTCAATTTGAGTTATTGTTATTAGATAACATTTTTCATTTGCTTTTCAGAATGATTTACATAAATACACCTGAATTCAGTTTTTTTCTTGACGTTTTTTTCCTTTTTTGCTTATTATCATCCTATAAGTGTTTGCTTTCTCTCTCTGATCATTTACGTGAAGCTACCCTGTGATGTCTACTATTAGTCAGTGTCTCTAAATCAGTGAACTGATTTTGTCCTGGTTTCTCAAGTTTTAGTAAATTTCCCCCCCATTGTCTTTTCTGTGATTGCCTGGACATTCCAAGTCATTCTTAACCCCCCTGCCACTCACCCCACCCCACTCTCATCCCGCAGTTGTATAAAGACACATGAAGTTACTTCTTATAAGCACCATTTTCTTATCTGAGGAAATTTACTGTTTAAAAGTTGAGCTTCATTGGCTTGGGCGATTTCACTAACAATTTTTGAGCAACATATACATTATATTAACTCTGAATAAGTGGGTTTGAATTACTGATATTGAATTAAAATATGGCACCTAGATTTCTTATACTATAACTTAAATGTTCTCTTATGCACAACCACTAAAAAAACCCTTTTGTTTAATGCAACAAATCAGAAGAAAGGTATACACTAAAGAAAAAACACATCTGTAACCCTACTATGCTAACAACCACTGTAATGTTTTGATCACTGTCCTTTGGGGCAAATCAATGAATAAATTTTTTTTCACAGAAAAATCTTAGTATACATACTGTTCTCTATGTTCTATAACATCACTTTAGCAAATGTGATCATAACATTACTTTTTATAACTTCAGTTTGAAAGGCTCTTATTGGTAAATGAAAATTTTGTTTGACAGGTTAAAGCTGTAGGTAAACTTGTGATTTAAAATGATGTTTATAAAGAGTAAAATGTGGTAAGTCACCTTGAGACAAGAATTTTTTCTTAAGTGCCGTCTTACCATTGAACAATAGTCTGATTGTGTTACACCAGCTAAGGAAAACAGTGCATGATTCTCTGTACAGTAGAATTATTTTAATAATAGCCCTAGAGTAAAATATGGGGCTATATATATGTTTACATTTTTTGGTCTGCCTCCAGTTTTATTGATGCCTTAATGTTAAAGTAACCTTAGAAGAAAAATGTGTTTTATTGACGTCTTCATCTATTCAAATTATGACAGTTGTATTAGATATTGCTACCCTTTTTATATGTCAAAATGAGGAGTGAGAATTTCTTGGGGAAAAAATTAGTATTAGACTTCTTATATTAATGTTTAAGTTGGTTTTGTTTCATGAGTGTGAAAATTCTTGTGGAGGAAATCGCTGGTATATGTTGGTATATTACATCCTTTGGAAGTCAGCCCCAATCTTTTCAGGTAGTTGAGTCTTAAAGTAGCCCTTTTTAAAGCTAATCAAGCGTTGTATAATTTCTGTGACCTTTCCTTTACCACAGTGGTATCCATCATGTAGAGTAGACCCTGATGTCTTGCCTTGTTTTGATTGTTCTTGACCTTGTCTTTTTCTGTATTGTATTACTACTTACTTGTTCACAAACTCCTGCAATTTTTATCTCAAGTAGCTGAAGTAGCCATTTCTCTTATGCCTCATGGCTATTCCCAGATGGTGCATATATCACTGAACATATTTCTCATGTGGAAAAGAGGAATAAAAAGTAATGTAGTTGATGTGGGCTTTTCTACTGAGAAATGATGCAGTTATTGTCTAAAGTAGAGACTGTCAGTACCTAAAAAAATGTTTTTCACCTACTGATATCCCATGTTTGTAAATATATATGTAAGTGCCTCTGCTTTTTGGAAGATAAAGTGAATGTTGATATAAATTCAGGAAAAGTGTTTAGAATTATTCCATGCATCTTGCTGTTTTTTTAAAAATGACATTTTAAAGCCAGATAGAAAAAGTTGAAAATCATATGATATCACTTATATGTAGGATATAAACCTAAAAGCAACAAATGCACAGCAGACAAACAAACAGACTCATGGACATGGACTGTAGACTAGTGGTTACCAGAAGGGAGAGGGGAGGGGAGAGGTAGACAGGGTAAAGGGGGTCAAATATGTGGTGACAGAAAGAAATCTAACTATGGGAGGTGAACACACAGTGTAAATATGTATATGCTGTACTGTTTAAAAAGTGATATTTTAAAGTTTCACGGTGAATTTTTAGCCTCCCATTTTTATATTCATTTTGTGAATAATGACCTTATTTTTGCAAATGGTACATACATGCTAAAGAAACATAGAAATTGGTGACACTGTAAGTGGTAGAACTAGTATGCAAAGTAGCCTCTGATTTTTCATTGTCAGAAAGTACATGGACTTTGGAATCAGACACACCTCAGTTCCATCCCTAACTTTTCCACATGTTTGCTGCATAGCAAGTTTCTACTCCTGGTGATTTTTTCTTTTTCCACTGAGTGAGGGTAATAGGCTTCTTAGGATTAAATGAGGCACCCATGAAGTACTCGGTTTGTAGGAAATGTTAATAGTCTCATTTCTTTCGACTACTCCATATTGTTTTAAAATATCTTGGGAGTCACTTAGACCTTTCACTTGAAAGTGAATTGTGGTCAGGAAGCTTTGGAAAGATGTGTAACCCAGGAGGATTCATGTTTGTAGTGTCCTTTTACTCTGTCTTGTTTGAGGAGGATTTAATAGAGTATTCTGACTTAAAGGAAAGTTTTAAAGATAAAAGCTGAAGTAGAAATGTGTTGAGTTAATTATTGCTGACCAAAATGATAAAGTAATTTCAGTGTGTCCTGAGAGATTAAAGTAAAGCACTTGGGTATAGTGTAACAATTGTATGCATAAAGATATCTATTTTAAAGGCTAAGAACTGACCTTCTTCAAAAGAAAAATATGACTTAAAATATGGGAAGAAGTGTTCAACTTTAATAACAAGTTTCTCTTACCAGTTTTAAGATTTAACAAATGGTGCTAATTCACCTGATTACTATGACACAGGTACTACAAAAGTTGCTGGAGGTAGTGTGAATCTGTAGAACCTTTTTCAAAAGCAGTTTGGCGTATATCAATGAGTACTTCTGCCTTGCAAGTATACCCTAAGGAAGTAACCCATTTCCTCCCCTCTTCTTTTGAGGGTGGTTATTCTTTTTTTAATGACAGCTTTATTGAGATAATTTGTGTGATACTGTAATTTATGATAAAGAAATATATATTTGGTCGTCTTCCCCATTTCTGGCACTGAGGAGAGTCATTAATGTGTTTTTTTTTTTTTATGTCAATAAGGTGACTTTGTAAGGCACTTCCGGAGGAGGTTGGGTTGCCCAGGGGAACCAACACTATGATTAGAGGGTTGGGACTTTTAGTCCTGGCCCCTCTGACCTCTGAAGGGGAGAGAGGCAGGATCTTGACTTGACAGAGACCAGTGCTTTAATCAATCATGCCCATGTGATGAAACCTCCATAAAAGCCCAAAAAGACAGGGTTTGGAGAGCTTTGGGGTCGGTTAACACGTAGAGATGCTGGAAGAGTAGTGCGATAAAAGCATGGAAGCTCTGTGCCCCCTTATTCCTTGTCGTGTCTCTTCCACCTGGCTGTACATGAGTTCTATTGTTTTATAATAAACCGATAATCTAGTAAGTAAAATATTTCTAAGAGTTTTCTGAGCCTCTCTAGCAAATTAATCTAACCCGCGGAAGTGGGGTTGAGGCGGGGGTGAGGGTGGGGTCGGAAACTCAAACACAGGTGACAAACCCAACTTATGATCAGCCTCTGAAGGGGAAGGGGGGTAGTCTTGTAGGACTGAGCCCTTAACCTGTGGGATCCGATGCTGTCTCTAGGTGGATAATGTCAGAATTGAGATGAAGTATGACATCAGAATTGGTGTCAAAATTTTAATTCACAGATCATAATTTATCTTTTTAAAGTATATAAATCATTGTTGTGCAACCATCACCATTGCCTAGTTTTAGAATATTTTATTGCCTCCCCGCCCCCTCCCCCCCAAAAAAGAGCAGTCATTCTCTTTTTCTTCCCCACACCCTCTGGCAACCACTACTTTAGTTTCTTTTTCTGGGTTTCCCTCTTTTGGACATTTTATATAAATGGGGTCATATAATATATAACCTTTTGTGAGTGGCTTTTTTACTTAGCATAATGTTTCAAAGTTCATCTTAGTTGTAGCATGTGTCAGCACTTCATTCTCTTTTTATGGCTGAATATATCACAATTTTATCCATCAGTTAATGGATATTTGGGTTGTTTCCACATTTTGGCTGTTATAAATAGTATAGCTGTTGTAACCAGTACAGCTTGAACATTCATGTACAGCTTTGTCTGGGTGTATGTTTTGATTTATCTTAAATATATACCTGGAAGTGAAACTGCTAGACTGTTTTCCAAAATGGCTACACATTTTACATTTTCACCAGCAGTACAGAAAATGGGTAGCCTTTTGTAATTGGCTTCTTTTACTTAACATGTGTTTTTCAAGGTTCATCCATGTCGGTATGCATGAGTACTCATTCCTTTTTATAGCTGAATATTTTGTTGTATGACTATACCATGTTTTGTTTATTATTTTAAAAAGTTTTCTATTTAGAAATGTTCAGTGAAGCATTATTTGCATTAAAGAACAACTGAAAATAAATATTCAGTAGAGAGGAATGTGTAAATTAGGTACTTGAGCAGGTACCATCTATTAGTAATGTATTATGGAGAGTTTCCAGGGGAAGTGATTCTCAGAGTGCTAACTGGGGTATAAAATTGTACATGTATGATTCTCATTCAGTTGGTGTAGTTTTAGAGGATGGTGATTATCAAATTTTTAAAACATTTTTATATTTTTCATACTTTTCACAACAAGCATTTCTTTTATAAGAGTAAAATAAACTTTAAAAAATGACCATAGCTATACCTTTGTATATTACTGACATAAATTTATTCAGCCAAGAAAAGCAAGATCATTCAGTGTTAGAATGTTACTGTTTTATGTTACTTCAATAATTATATATTGTAAATAAAATCATTGCAGCTTATAGCTAAGAGAACTTTTAATTTTTCATGTCGACCTCAGATTTTCAGTTTATAATTATGTTGTAGATTAACACTAATTATTCTGTATTTGACTTCTAGTGCAGAGAGGAGGATAAATATAGATAATGCATATTTTAAGCCTAGTACTGTATCTGTCAGAGTTCATTATAAGAAAAAACACTAGGACTTTCAGGCAGAAAGATATTTTACACAGGGAATTTGGAAGAGCTGGAGTAAGAGGACCATCACTGGACTAATATGTTTATGAACAATGAGACCCGAGCTGAGAAGGTGGGAAGCTAAAAATGGAAACCCGTCATAGGAATACTGAGTCTGGTGCCCTGACAGCTTCTGGGTGCTCTTAAATCTGTGATTAGAGTTTGGCTGTTGTAACTGCTTTTAATTCTTCATTTGTGTCACTGATTACCATTTAAATCAACCAGAGCTTCAGTTGCTTTCCAAAACTCATAGGAGGCCTTCTTACTGGCAGAACATGCTTTATATACCTGATGCTAACTATAAGGGAAAGTCTGGGAAATAGTTTTTTTTTTGTTTGTTTTGCTTTAGCTTTCCTGCATGTATAGGGAAAGAATGAATGACAAGTGTTTCTTTTCTAATCCAGCACTTCCACCATTTAGCAGAAACCTGTTTATTAGGTGTCAAGGCTTTATGTGCAGTGTAATTTGAAGGTGGTAAGATTAGAAAATTCAACCTAGACTTGATTTGTTTAGAAATTTTTCTTTTCCTTTCATGTGAGTTATTTTCTGTTATTTTCATAAAGCAGCATGTCAGTTCTAATACTTCTGACTGTAAGTAAACTCAAACTAATATTTGTGGAAACCTCTTTTACAATGTTTCTATGTTGAATAGGTGAAATGTTGCCAAAGGATGTAACTGTAAAATCTTACTTTTTCCCTAATTGCTATTTTAAAAAAAAAAAATAAAATTGCATTAGTACCTTAAATGTCTCTTTTTTTATTCAGTGATACCTCAGTTTATTATTTTGTCAACATAGGAGAAGCTGTGGCAACCTTTGAAAAGATTGTATGAGCTGGTAATCAGAGCTTCTTCCTTATAATCCAGAATGAAAAGATGTCTGCTATTCTGATATTAAACTTTCTTAAATTTATAAAAAAATTTCCTCAAAAATTTTGAGAGTACTTTTCCATCAGAAAACATTAAAAAAAAAAAAAAGATTTAGTGCCCAGGGGGCGAAAAACAAAAACATTTATATATCCTATATTTTGTGAGGTGTCAAACTGTCCAGTAGATTTAGTGTGGTGAGCGTCTCATGAAAAAGCTTTATGCTAAATAACTTCCAAATGCTGTAACTTAAGTTCTTCAGTAGTAGATATTTTGAGAGCCAGTTGAGGATACAACTTCAGTTGGCAACTGCTGTTTGCAATACAAAGTATTAGGTTGATCTAGAAATTTAACTCTGCTTTAGTGACACCTGCTGACTACCTGCAGCAAGGAATTTGCATTGGTCTAAGGTATCTCTGGGCACTGAAGTGGATAGGTTGTTCTTCCCCATTCTTTCCTCCCTGCTACTTTTTGAAGTGATTCTTTTTAAAGAGCTAATAATAATTCGGTTGCTCTTCTAGTTAGTTCTGGAGTACTGCTATTCTGTGTCAGCAAGTTAGTGGAATCTTTAAACTTATTTGTATGTGTACCCTCTAAAATTTTTTGAGATCCCTTGTACTTCATACATTTTAGTACAGACAACTAAAATTTTTCGTCTTGAGTTTAAAAAGTTGCAAAAAGATGTAATTTCTGGAATATTATATATTGTATATATTTTTAAAGAATATATTGCAAAACCCTTGATCCCGTGGGTCTGTTTATTCACTTTAATGGAGAATATTGCTTTAAAACCTGTTAGTCTCTTTATCACACCAGCCAAATTGGGTATGTTTCCTTGTCAGAAATGATCTGACTCTTTCAAGCTAATAAACATGGCAACACCTGCACTGGATAAACCACTGGACAACCACTTTCACTTCAAAATTCTAAATCTAACATTGATTAGGTGCGGAGTCTTGCCATGAGTTTTTTTCATTATTTCTTGCTTTGCTCCAATGAGACTCTTCTGTCTCTCCCAGTTCTCCATTAGGTGCACTGCAGGCTTTTTCGGACAAAGTAACATATTAAAGATTGAGATGAATAAGAAGTATGATTTTGTTCGATAAAATAGAACTGTTGTGAAAGGGAAGGTAGAAAAAGAGAATAAATGATGTCTGGGCACATACATTTTAAAAAAGAGGAAGTTGGAGATCTGGAAATTGATTTCCTTCAAACTGTCCAGACCTGGTCCTTCTAGAAAGTATCAAATCTTGCACTGGGTCAAGGACTCTTGAGTTTAAGGGAACAGCTTATATTCTGCTTTACTTGGTATTGTATGCTTATCCTTTTTAAGTAAATTATCTTTTTAAATTTTGCCTTGAAAGCTTTGTTTTGACAAACTGTATAACTGATTTTTATGATGAAACCATTGTGATTTTTATGGTACTCTATAGACCAGTAAACATAACAGTCAGAACCTCATGGAAGTGATTGCTAAAGTACAAAAATTAGAAAAAAAGAAAACCGGATCTCTACTTCACACTGTGTATCAAGATAAAAATCTCAGTTTTCCAGAACTGAGTATAAAAAAGAAAACCTTAAAAATACTAGAAGAAAACAAAAGTCAATATAAAACCTCATGAGTGTGGAGAAAGCCTCTAGGAGCAGTCCAAGCATACTCCTTTTTCTCTTTACAAACGTAAATCTCCAAATCATTTTATGGTCTTAACTGTATTTTTTAAAATATAAAATTTATAGAACAATTTTAAAATACATGTGCGATCAGGATTGTCATTTATCTAAATTGTCTTGCAAATTTCATATATTTTTCATTCAGCTTGTAAGCACAAAAAACCCTTCAAAGTGCAGGTTGTTTTGTTTTTTTTTTTAAACAAACACGACCTGGTACCCATGAATGGTCCTAATGATTGCTGAATTTAGGGGTTATTTGGCTCTTGGTAACAGACAAAGTTGTACATATGCAGAAGTGGGTGGAATTAAAGTTGTTAGGGAACCATTCTGTTGTCTTCTTTGGAATAGATCATTGATTACTAAGCTGCTTTAAAATGGAGAGCCTTCATACTGAATAATATATATATATATATATATATATATATATATACACACACACACACACACACACATATATACTTGCTAATTTGAATGTTGAAGAGTTGAACATAGATTTTTATAGTACATTTGCAGATTTCTCAGATTTTAGTAATCTAAAAATGAGTAAGAACTCTTTTTTTTTTTGTTCATTACTTTTCTGTAGAGTATTTGCCCCTCCCCAGTGAACAGTTTGTCAGTGACTTTACCTTTAGGCCTTAGTGTGTGGGAGGGCCTGATTGAAATGCAGACTGTGCAAGGAAATGGCCCAATTTGCCTCATCTTTACTCCTTTTGAGAGCAGTTGGGACAAATTAAACATGTATTGATTTTCTCAAGATGAGCTGAGATTTCAACACCCTCTGCATTTACCAGAAATAATACCACATGGAGTGCTCTTCTGCTGACTGAAAATGTACCCCTGGTAGGAGAAATTGCACATTAGCTATTGTAAGTTCTGGAGGACTACTACATACTAGGATTCAGAGACTATATTAAAGTACCCACTACTTGGGTTAATATTCAGAAAGACCAGGAAACATTATCTTTGATCAAATCGGCTGGATTAAAATTGAAGCAGTCCTGGGTTCATAGATTATATCAAATCTGGATCAAAATAAATTGTCAATCTTATTTGTTAAATCTTATTTAACACAATATAGAAAATTAATACAAGACAGAGAATTGATTACTGATCGTTTTGGGAACTGTGACTTATAGGTACAAATAGATGGCAAAGGGCCCAATGAAGAGACAATATATAGCCATTACAGCATCATTTATGATAAATATGAATATTAGCAGCAGCCTAAATATCCATTTATAGGGGATTAAATATATCGCTATGCATCTATATAGTGGAATACTTGTACAGCACATAAAAACATAAGTTATACAGAATGACCTTCCAAGATACATGAAGTGATAAAAAACAATGTGCAGAATGATATATAGAATGCTACATTTCTCACACATACATATACAATATATGTAATTTAATAAATGCATAGACTGTCAGTGACATAAAATACTGTTGATAATGGTTATCTTTGGAGTAGAGAACAGGGTGGTTTGGGAATAAGAGAGTGAAAGTGAAATACTTTATATCCCATTTTACTGTGTTTATGTACTACCTGGTCAAAATAAATAATATATAAGAATATAGAGGCTGTTTACCCAATTAGAAAATGGTGGAAAAACATAAATTTATAAATCTAGTGGCCTAGATAGTGAATAAATGGGATAGTTAATGGAAACATGGACTCACTTGTGATGATCTGGAAGACTCGTCGATAATGACTGTTGTGGAGCAAGGCAAAAATCCTCTTTTGACTGGGTAAGGATTGTGATCATGAGTGTAACATTTTGATTCATGTGACTTTTTTCACTCCTCTAATTAAATGGAGGATGCATTAATTTCCTAGGGCTGCCACAATGAAGTACCACAACAGAAATTTGTCGTCTCATAGTTCTGCAGGCTGGAAGTCCAAAGTCCAGGTTTCCACAGGGCCATACTCCCCTTAAAACCTGTAGGGGAATTCCTCTTTCTCTCTTCCCAGCTTTTGAGGGTTTGCTGGTAATCTTTGCTGGTAATCTTAGGGTGGTCCTAAGTTTGTAGCTGCTTAACTCCAGTCTTTGCCATCTTTGTCACTTGGCAATCTTCCTGTTTGTCTTTATGTCTTCACATGGCCGGATTCTTATAAGGAGACATAATTTTGGATTATAGACCCACCTTACTCCAGTATGACCTTATTTTAGCTGATTACCTCAGCAACAACCCTATTTTCAAATAAGGTCACATTCTGAGTTACTGGGGATCAGGACTTCTACATATATTTTTGGGAGATGGGAAGGGGAAAGGGACACAGTTCAATCCATAACAGTTTAAGTTGCTTCCCTGTTATAGCCTTCCATATATGCAATAATGCTTTGGAAAGTTATATGGAAAAATGAATAATGTTTTACAAGTTTAATTTATTTCTAAGGATTTTTATTATAAAAGTTTTTTTCTGTGGGGAGTAAAGACCATCCCATCTCCCTGAATAAAATAAAACTTAGTATAGCATATTTATTAAAGCTAATGTTTTAATGAAAATGGAATTTTTTCTCTAAGTGTTGTAAAATAAAAATATGGAGATTGTAAATAGTTAAAGATGATAGTGACTTAGCCATTTTATGTACCTTTTTAAAAATGCTATGAGGATAGGTACCTTATATTCTGTTTTTTGCGTTTTTGTTCTCATGGATGCATACAGCTTCTTTGCAGTTCAGTTTAACCTCAAGATAAAATCAAATGTGACAGCATAGAGGACAAAGTTTTAATTTAGACACATTCTTTTCAATAGTTTTAATTTTTGTATCCAAGGCCATTATAATTCTGTAAAACATTAGGATACCTATTAAAATTCTTCTTTGCCTTTTCCTCTTTCTCATGTATAAATTAGAAACTAAATATTTGTTATTAAAATATAAAGTCTTTTTAAGAGTTATTACATCCTTGGTAAGCCTTTTTGATATCATTTTACCCCTTGAGAAATTAGCATTCTATCTGAATAAATTGACAAATTGTCATCTAAGTTTCTTTCTGGCTTTTCATACATTGTTAAGTAAAAAATTTAGAGACTCTCCCTACTTTAATGTTAATGAATTTTTTCCTTTACAAAGTTCATTAATATAGAAAAAAATCATGTATTTAGCTATTTTTATGAGTATTCCGTCTGGTTTCTTTGTAAACAAGCAGTTAAGACTCACATTTTAGCAAGTTTTCCTTTTTTATTAGGGTGGGCAAGGGGAATGTGCTTTATTTGAGCAGCTTACTTAAACATGTTTAAAATATTTTATGAATTTACATGTCATAGAATCTTAGAATTGATTTGGACGGTAGGTATTTTCTAATATGACATTCTTCCAAATGTAAGAATCTTTTTGGTGTTGGTGGTCATAAAACCTCTAATGACTATGAATTCATCACCTCTATAAGCTGTCCAGTATCTTTGGGAGGTACTTATGCTTTTAGACGGTTCTTCCTTTTTTTAAACCAAAAATTGCCTTATCGAAACTTCTACCTAGTAACTTTGGTTCCACCCGCTTTATAGGTTCCACCTATAGTAAGTCTACTTCCTCTTTCACGTGCTATATGCTAAGGCCTACGTGTATTTGAGGGTTGTCATATCTTCCTCCTCTGCTTTTTGCTAGGCTGAAATCTCTAGTTTTCTGAACTCTTGTGATATGTTAGATTCCTCACCATCCTGTTTTCTCTTCTCTGGATGCATTCTGGTTTATTAATGTCTCTTAAGATACGGCACTCAAAGCAAAATGCCACATTCCTGAAATTTTGAATTCGAAATTCTGTGTTAACTTCCCCCTCAGTCCCCCTGTGATTTGAAGGTGCAGCCAGAATTGATAACCTTGGCAACGCAAGTGCCCCAGAGGGAAGGTACAGGATACATTGTAAGAGTGCCTTGCATAAATTGGTGGTTTAGGGAAAGTTTGAAGGAAGTGACGACCATATTAAGTTCTGAAGAGTGTGTCAGGCAGAAGTGAACAGCAGTTTTGATGCCCTGTGAGGTGGGGGGAGATGAGGGGGAAAAAGAGACAGGGAGAGAGTGCCTTGTGTGTTTGAGAACAGAAAGAAATACCCTTGTTTTTGGTTTGGGGAACTGAGTAGATGAGAGAATTTAATAATTTCATGTTATTAAATTGAATGAGGTTGGAGTGATGGGGAAGAAACGGAGTTCAAGTTTAGCTCGAGGCAGAGGTAGCACTCCAGGTGGAGATGTACTGTGTGCACTTGTATGTATGAGGTTAAATTGAAAACACGTACCTGAAGAGCTTTACGCTACAGACATGGCTTCAGTTAGAGATGTAGATTTGGCTGACATCAGTAGCCATGTGGTACTTGAACTTAGGAGTATTGATGGGAGTAACCTAGGGGAGCATTTTTAGAAGGAAAGAGGAAAGCAAGGACAAGACCCTGAACAGTTATCTAATATTTGAGCTGAGAGCCTTTGGTGTTTTTGGCCAGATTATTTAGGAACTAGCAAAAAGGAAGGAAATCAAGGATGTTCTGTTATATTTAATAGAAATCCACCTAAATTATTTGATTTGAGTGAAAATAGTTCTCTAATGATACTTCCTACTCAGCTGTCACAATATCCGACACTTGTGTTTTTAGAGTCTACTTTTAGTTAAGGCATTGTCTTTATAGGAATTACTTGTTAAAATGTAGAGATCTCTAAAAGAGAACCAACATTTTAATCCGTTATTGGTAGTGTTTTTAGATCACTAGTCCACCTCCCCCCACCCCTTTCTGTATTCAGATTAAAGAGACAGACAGGAATTTGAGAAAGAATAGGTTTTGGGAACATGACAGTGCTAAGGAGTATGGGACCATGGAGGAACCTGAATTTTGAAACCTAAAGATCACCAAGTTCCTGAATAAGAGAAATAAGGAGAACCAGAGACTGTGTGTGTGTGTGTGTGTGTGTGTGTGTGTGTGTGTGTGTTTGGAAAAGGGGGACTGTGAGTTGGAGAGTAAAGAGGTAATACTAAAAAGGGAATAAGAACATGTAAGAGGATGAAGAGCTATATATAGAGGGAAAATCTTGAAAGTGTCTCAGTTATAAATTAGGGTGACCACATAATTTATCTAAAGTGTGACATATTGAGATAGGAAGGGGACTGGTTAATATTGGTAACATCGTGAAAAACTGCATAAACTGGGACTCACAGCATATACAGATGCTTTGTCACTCTAGTTATAATGCACTTCTTTCACTAATAGTGTACTAAAATAGTACTAGTTTTTAGCTGCAATTTGCCAAGCGTTGTACTAAGTAAATACTTTGTACACCTTATTACATTCTTAAAATAATTCTCTGAGATAAGTGGCCTTGTCTTCATTTACAGTTGATGAAATCAAATCTTAGGAAGTAAAATATCTTGCCTGCAATTCTCCATGGCAGTTAGAATTGGAAACAGTGAAATAGCTTAATATCGACATTAAATAAAATCCCTGTAAACTTGCAAACACTACATTGTACTGTAGTTGCAATAGGTGTCTATATGATTTTAAAATGTTCTCTGAATATTATTAAGAAAATTACTATCGTAATGTTACATTATGTATTGAGCTCAATTCCCCTTCTGATACCATACTTCCGCAGGCTGGCTTTGTGCCAGACTGTGTTCTAGGACTTTGAAGTGTATTAACTTAACTTAAACCTCACAATAGCCTTATAAATTATGAATTATTTCCATTTTACAGTCTAGGAAAGTGAGGCATGGTGAATAACTTGCCCAAAGTCAACACAACTAGTAAGTAGCACAACCAGAATTGAAAGTGACAGTTTGACTCAGGAGCCTGTTTTCTTAAACTGCTGTCATGTCCGGCCTCCTCTAGCCCATATTCTTTGTGTGGACAAATGTTTTCATTTCTCTTGGGAATGGGTTTATTTGGGTTTCTGTCACTGGTCCAAAGTCCATGTGCCCACCACCTCAAAAGGCCAAAACTCAGAACAGCAGTGTTTGGAGTAAGGGTAGGTTGACGGATTGAGAAGACTTCAGCTGAGAAAATGGGAGCCCTGATACTTCCTCAAATCCATCTTAAGTACTGAGCTCAGGCTTCTCTTAGGTCAGGGGAAGGGGAAAATGGGAGGGACAACTTTTTGTAAAATTCAGCATAATTCTTCTAATGATTAGCATGTCTATAGCAAGACAAAGCAGGAACTCTTATTCTGTAGGCCTTGCAAACACTGCAGTCTGGAACAAGATGGAGCTGGAGAGCATTTCACACTTACATTTTTGGTAAGTGTGTGTATGTACCTTATTAATAAGGTTGCCACTCTGTCTCCAAAATGGTTGTACCATTTTGCATTCCACCATCTTTATTACCCCATCACTTCTTTTTTATTTTTTATTAAGGCATGGGCAGCCTTTTCAACTAGGTTCTGCAACTCCAGCACTTAGAAATATACTCTTTCCCCCTGTTTAAATATTTTGCCTCATTCACAGCTACCCACAGATACACCCTCACCTCTATGTTTCTGTAACGCTACTGAATCTTATACATTTAGGGTCTAGGAATATTAACAGCACTAGCAAACAACAGCAAGAGCAACCCAAAATGTCTTGGGTCTTTAACAGTGTCACCACTAGCTATGGTATTATTGACCAGGTCACTTTTCACTCAAACTGTGTGAGTGAATCTTTATATACATTTTTTTTTACAGTATACTTATGGAGGAAGTAAATGGCAGTTATTTATTGCACTACGTATAGGCAATATACTGATTAGTTATGAGATTTGGGGTAAATTTCTTTACCTTTCTAATTTTGTAAAATGAAGAAATCAGATATGATTTCTGACTGATCTTTATTTGTCCCTGCCAGATCTACATTTCTTTGGAAAGAAAAATGGAATTGTTGTTTCACATTAAACGAGTTGAGGAAATGGGACATGTATTTAGCACTTGTTTTTCATTCAAGATCAAAGAATTAAATAGGGGCAAGGTCTGATAAGTTACTGTCTATTGGAGAAAAATGGAATCTACACAAAAACATTACTGTAAGACTTAGGACTTTGGCTTTTTTTTAGTTTGATCAGCTTAAGTTTAACACTTAAATTGCAGTCGATTGGGGCACTTAATAGATTTTATTTTTAAATTTAAAAGAATATGTGAACATTGGAAGGAATCATTAAGTTAGTCAGAATTAAATATCTCTGAGACTTCTAGGACTTCAGAATTACTGTCTTAATATCAGGACCTCTAATGCTAGGGATCACACGACAGGCTGCGGTGACTCAAAAGATGTTCTAATGTGTGGAACACGCTGGGTGTATATTATAGAGCCTTCACTCATTTCCTCTAGTTCTGTCATTTGAAATGATGTAGAACCAGCGTAATTTCTCTCTCTGACTGTCCTAAAAGTATTCACTGATAGCAGTGTTAATGAATTTCTTTGAAGATGCAGTCCTTTTTGTATGGTGGAATTAAAACTGATTAACTTGGAGAGTAGAAATTTCTGGGTAGAGGTGGGAGTACACACTTTGGAAATTCTGTAAAATAAAATGTAATGGTTAAATTCAGCTAGGGGAATAATGCAGTTTGCTAAATCTCTCACTATAAATAATAGCAGATGGGGACGGAGGTGGCATTTAATGTGGTTCAAAAAGCACCAAGTCATGCCAGCATTTAACAATTAAATTGGATCTAATTTCATGGCTTCTCGTTAATTCTAAGCAGAACTTGAAGTACATTTTAGCATTGATACCCAGATGAATGCTAATCAAATGACTATAATTAAAATGCCTTTTCTTTCGACAATGAAATAGCATAATATTTTTTATCTAATTCTTACCAAATGTAATGAAAGACTGAGGTACTTTGTGAACTGTAATTGAATGAGTAATGTTGAAATCCACCAAATTTCCTTTTTGCCCATGCCAAATAATGCTTAGAGTGCTGTTTTGGGCATATGCTTTCTTTGTGATCAGTAATAATGTTTTTTATTCTTAACATTGAGATAATATACTTTTGAGAAAGTTGTTTTCCGAAGAGGAAGATTGTAGCCATGATTTTCAAACTCAGTGCATTTAAATAGTCCTACTTTTCATATAATTCAGTCTTGTTACCAATTATTAATATGCAGTGAATTACTTTGTAATAAATTTCACATATTTGAAGTGTCAGTTTGATCAGTTTTGTCATGTATCACCACATTCAAGATAATAAAAATATCCCCTCAGAAGTTTCTTTTCAACCATTTGTAGGCCTTTCCTTTTGCCCACCCACCCCTATTCCCAGGCAATCAGCTAAACTGCTTTCTATCACCAGATTGTAGAATTTTGTATCAGTGGATTCTACAACAGGAATCCCCAACTCTTGGGCCGCGGGTCAGTACTGGACTGTGGATTGTTAGGTAGTGGGCTGCACAGCAGGAGGTGAGCAGTAAGCGAGCAAGCAAAGCTTCATATATATTTGTGGCGACTCCCCAGCGCTGGCATCACTGCTTCAGTTCCACCTCATCATCAGGCATTAGATTCTCAGGAGCACTGGTCCCTGGTGCCAAAAGGGTTGGGGACCAGTGTTCTACAGTATATACTCTTGGTGTGGCTTGCTAGCATAATGATTTTGAGACTTATCCATATTGATGAGTGTATAATAGTTCCATATTTTTTACTGCAACTGGTAATACACTGAATGGCTGGCTATACAGTAGTCCCCTTTGTTGTGGTTTCAGTCTCTGAGGTTTCAGTTACCTGCCGTCAGTCATGGTCCAAAAATATTCAATGAAAAATTGCAGCAACAAACAATTCATAAGTTTTAAATTGAACTCCGTTCTTAGTAGTATGATGAACTCTCTTGCC
The DNA here is from genome assembly GCA_030015415.1 of Cynopterus sphinx. Classification (NCBI taxonomy): domain Eukaryota; kingdom Metazoa; phylum Chordata; class Mammalia; order Chiroptera; family Pteropodidae; genus Cynopterus; species Cynopterus sphinx. The sequence continues at coordinate 33,411,859 of CM057387.1, read as the reverse complement.
ATTCCGCTCCATCCCGCCTGGGACATGAATCATCCCTTTGTCTGGAGTATCTACACTGTATATGCTACCTTTGTGTTAGTAGCTGTCTTGGTTACTAGATCGACTGTTGCAGTATTGCAGTACTTGTGTTCAAGTCACCCTTATTTTACTTAATGCCACATTCACATAACTTTTATTACAGTATATTATAATTCTATTACTGTGCCTATTTTATAAATTTTTTTCTTCTAATTTATTAATTAAATTTTACCATAGGTATGTATATATAGAAAAAAACAGGACATATTGGGTTCAGTACTATCTGTGGTTTCAGACATCTACTACGTGTCTTGGAAAGTAGCCCCTGTGGATAAGGGGGACTACTGTACCCACCTTATCTATTCACCTATTGATGGACAGATTGGGTTGTTTATTTGTAATTGGCAATTACAAATAAAGCTGCTATAAACAGTATTTTGTGGACATACACTTTCATTTTCTTAAGTACACACCAAGGAATAGAATAGCTATGTTGTATGGTAAGTGTGTGTTTAATTTTTTAAAGGAACTGCTAAATTGCACTCTGAGGTGGTTTTACCATTTCATATTCTCACCAACATAAGAGAGTTCCAAATGCTTCATACCCTTGCTAACACTTGCATTTTTCTAATGATCAGTGATACTGGGCCTGATCTCATGTGCTTATTTGCTATGTACATGTCATTGGTGAAGAGTGTTCAGATCATTTGTCCCTTGTTTTAAAGCATTTTTCATTATTGAGTTTTGAGAGTTCTTTATTCTGAATACAGGTCCACTTTTCAGATAATATGATTTGCATATATTTTCTTCCAGTATGTGGCTTTCATTCTGTTAATAATGTCTTGCAAATGATAGAAAGTAGTAATTTTGATGAAGTCCTTTTTAATCACTTTTGTCTTTCATGTATCATGCTTTCATATTCTATGAAATCTTTGAGCCAAGGCCACAAAAATTTTCTTCTGTTTTCTTTATGAAGTGTTATAGTTTCAGGTTTTACCTTTATGTCTATGATCCACATTCATTTAATTTTTGTGTATGGCACAAGGTATGGATATTTAGTCTTTCCAGCTGCATTTGTTGAAAAGTCTATCCTTTTCCCACTGAATTGCCTTTGTACCTTTGAGGAAAATCAGTTTACCTCGTATGTATAGGTTTATTTCTGGCCTGTCAATTTTGTTTCATTAATCTCTTTGTCTCTGTTTATGCCAGTACTACACTGTCTTGATTTTTATAGCTTTGTAACAAATCTCAAAGTCAGGTTGTATAAAGCTTCCAATATTACTGTTTTTTGAAGTTGTTTTGGCTGTATTAACTTATTTGTATGTCTATATGAATTTTAGAATCAGTTTGTCAATTCTATAAAAACTGATGGGACTTTTATTAGAAATGCTCACATCGGAGGGAATTGACATGTTTAACATAATTGAAACCACTGTTTCCATCATGATTTTTAACCATTATGTAAATTTGTTGTCTTTGCATGTCAATTGATAATTTATTTCATATTTCCTGATGACACTATAAATAATATTTTAAATTTCAGTTTTGGTCTTTGAACAGTCATTCTATAAAACAGAATTGTTTTTGAGTACTGGTTTTGTAAATCCTGCAGCCTTTCTCAACTCATTTTAGTCACCTTCATGTTTTCTTAATTTCATTTTTGGATTAAGCATAGTGGCCTAGTTCATTTTCAGCTTAGATTTGGAGAAATGTGTAGATTTATGAAATGCAATGGTCCTTGCAAGCAGTGATGTGTATAGCATCCCCACTATTTTGTCTTCATTTTTCTTTTGATGAAATACTAATATTCCTCATGATATGAACCTTGAAATTCCAGGCTACCATTATTTAAGTAGTCGAATTTATAGGTAATTTCAGGAAAGTAATTAATTCTAAGGGAGGAATTGCTGTTTGTCTTTATGGTTTTTGTGGGATTCTGAGAATCCATTCATATTCTATGTTTTAGAAAACCAGCTGCCTTGTTGATAATTTTGGGAGGATGAGGGAGAGTATATAATCCGGTGTGATTACTGAGATGAGGCAGTCTGAGGAAAATGCATTTGGGATTGTTGGTTCAGCGTGGACATGTTAAATTTTAGGCGTTTTGTTTATTGACTGTGTTAATGCTTATATGTTTCTTTGGAGGCTTGTAAGTGAAGAAATATTTTAGGTTAAAAACAGGCTGTGAGGTCTTTTGCTGAATCAGAGCTCAAACCTAGGGCCTCTGACTCCAAAGCCAATGTGGTTAATCCCTATGCTATATTGTATCCTCAAGACAGAGAAGCGTGCTTGGCATTGATAAAAATAAATGTTCCTGGTAACTATTATAAATAAATAGAAGAGTTTGCAAGCTCGGATGCCAACAGGGTCCAGACAGGTAACTGTGAGCTGGGTTAATGTCAGAGTGATGATACTGCAGAGAACTGCAAAGCCCATGTCCTACTGAAGGATTTAGTTGCTAATCAGTTCCAGCAGGTTGTGACTTTGTAGGCATCTGGGCCCACTATTGCCAGATCTTCTGATTTTTTTTTCAAAAGAGTTTAGGAATCTTGATTTTTATGTTAAATCTTCCACTGTTACAATTGTAGTCAGCTATCCTTTAACACGCTGTGTAGGCCAGCCTTGTGTGCATCCACTAAACAAATGTGTGTTGGGTTCTTCCCAGTGCGCAGCCTTTGGTAAGAGTCATACCTGGTATGCTGTGGACACTACCATTAATTTATGTGATGGGGAACAAACACATTACAACCTTTGAAATGCAGGTCACTTAGTTTGAACACAGTGCTTAGTGAATCTGGTGTTTTTGAGTTCAGTTTTTATATGGGATTACTTTCTGCAGCTACTTGCCTCCTAATGGTATGCTGTCATTTGCAGGTTGGGCCAGTTGTGAGTGTGTGGATTTTTGAGTGAAACCTGGAACCCAGATGAGAAGAAACCTTCAAGGAATAACTACTGACAGTTGTTTTCAGCCCAGATAGCTGTATGGGTGACTGTTAACAAGGAGTGGTGAGTCTGAATATCCCCACTGATAACCTAAATCTTTTCCTTACAAAGAGGACTACTTCTACATTCTTAGCATCTGCTGTTGAATAGTAAGTTAATTTTTGTGAGAGAATGACAGCAGTCTGGTTTAAGATAATTCTTTGTCCCTAAAAGTGCATTTAATGTATGATTGCAGTTTCACTTTCTTCAGTTAGGCACATCCCTTCCTTTGCCTCTGTGTTTTTCTTTTTTTTCCCTAGTTCAAATCATACCACCATCTGAGGTCTGTCTTCCTTGAAACATTCCGCCAAGCCTGAAGGGGATGGTTGTAATGGTTACCAGCATTGGTTCTGATCTTGGTTGTGCAGGTCCCTTTGCTTTTGTAGGTGATTGTTTTAAAAATGGTCATGAGATCCAGTTTTGGCCAGAGGGAAATAGAAGTCTGCAAGAGGCCTCTGGGAAAGCTTTTCTTGTGTTTGAGAAAGAAAAAGAGAGATGGTCCCTGGATGTGGCATCTGTAAGTGCTATAGTCATATTGACTACTAGCCTGAAGGTGATGTCCTTAAGTTGGGCAGAGGCAAGAGAATTGTAGAGACATAGAACTGGAGCCCTATTTGCTATGGGTAGAACCACTGTAATTGTGGATTCCTTGTACTGTGAGATAACAAATTGCCTTATTGATTAAGCACTTTTGCCTTTAGGCGTTCTGTTACTTGCTGTGGAAATCATCCCGATTCATTTCATTTCTCCCCTGATTACCCATTGTCTTTTAGTGTCTTGTGCATTTCTACTTGATTATGTTCTGTGTGATCCAGTAATATACATTTGTGTATATCTCCTTTGTAGCACATTAAAAACTTTGTGACATCAAGGACTATGTTTATATCCTCGCTGTTTAACACTAGTAATATCTTTTTCATGAAACCATCAGTGCATATTTACAAATTGAATTATTTGAACACTAGAGTATTGGAAAAACCAGTCCACAGAATTGAATAATTATAAAGATTTTATTTTAATTTTCATCCTTTAGCCACACAGCTTCTCTCTAGGGTTATGAAGTTTGGCTTTTGATTTAAGATGACTGGTGTGTAACACATTTTCAAGTGGCTCTACTCCTAAAATATTACTTAGATTTTGCCTTTTGGTTTTGTTCAACTTTACTATGAAATTTAGCTCCTGTCCTGTATATTTGAGTATTGATTTCCAATCTAATAAATTTCATACAGAATAGTTTACCTTCTGTTTTCTGTGCTAATTGAAGAAATGAGGGGCATGAGTTGTAAGGAACAATCAGGAATAATTTGTTTGGCTTCGGAATGTACATCACAACAAACTCCCTAAAGTGCGCATCTCTGCTCTTCTCTGTTCTTAGGACCTAATATTGTGTATGTGTGGGGAGGATTCCGGGCCTGAGGCAGGGAGGTTGGTGTCTGGTAAGAGGTCTTGAGTCACAGGATACATTAGTTGCTTCTATTTTAAAGCTGTATGAAACAAAACCACTTTTTCTAACTCAAGATGTCATATACTCTCCTTTAAATTCTGTTATTATATTTTTGAAAAAGTAGGTTAAGAACCTATTTTTCTTCCTGAAAAATCTATGGTGTTGCTTTCAGTTATGTTAAGAAGGAAAATCATAAGCCTGTGTTGTAATCTGGTAACACATTCTGAATCCTTCAAAGTGGTTTAATTGTAGGGAAGAATCTACTTTTTTTCCCCCCTTGATGAATTCTGATTAAAATCTGGAGGAATAACATTTTAAGAAGATAAAGTTATATGATGTGCTTGACCCTATCAGTTTTAATTCAGTAATATTATTTGGTAATATAAAAGGTTTAAATCACTTTAATATACATTATGAAGAGTTTATAGAAGTGGAATTGTGTGATTTAAGTCAGATGAATCAGAATTATCTTAGGACATTTGTTAGAACTGCTGGAATGAAGGCACTTATATTTTTCTGCTGAATTTCAGCCTGAAATTGTACAGTCATTAAATTCCTGGTAACTGTCTGGACTATAAAAGGAAAGCCAGTTGAATGAGAAGCCATCACCGGAGGAGGAGAGCAGAGAAGAACCACGCCCTGGTCAGCTCAAGTGAGCTGCTAGATCAGGTCTTCCCCAAGGATAGTATACCTCCAGACTTTCCAGTGACGTGAGCCAGTGAATTCCTTACTTAATCCAGTTGGCTTTGGATTTTATGTTACACATATATGAAAACATCCTAACTGACACATTCTTATTACCACCCTAATGATAGTTCAGGGGTCTTCCTGAAACTTGTATTGTGAATTAGGCAAATATGTCTCTGATACAGGTGTGTGAGGCGTCAGGTAATGCAGTTCATTCATTGATTTGTTCAAGTATTGAGTACAGGAGTTAAGGGGTAAGTGAATACATAGTCCATGCCATCACTAATGGCGCTTATTATTTAACAGAAGAGGCTAACACTATATGAATAATCCTACTAATGAATAGGTTCTTATTCAGTTTAAGGGTCTAGAAGAAGAGGAATATTCATCATGGATGATTAGCTCTTTGGTGGAGACTTCTGTTGAACCCTTGGTTTCTCTAGAACTGTAAAACAATTGGGAACCTAGAATATGGCTCACTTTAAAGAAATAATATGAGTTATTATTAACCTTTTTTTTCTCTAAGAAGGCATTAGAAAGGTACAGGACCACAATTCCCTTTTCAGAATCATGGGGCCAGATACGTTTTGGAATTTCAGGATTTTTTGGAGTTTAGAAAGGTTAAGGTGGTACCTATACTGTATATTTAGTATAATATCTCTTTTTACTTTAGGGACAAGTGGCTTTCTGTTACTAATAATACAAATAATAATGCCTTACATTAGTTGAACTGCTACATGCCAGGCTGTGTATCCTTTTCAAAATTTATTTTAACTGTTTAAAAAATCATACTCATTTTTACAATTGTGCAGTTATTTCTACCTCCTTATATTGTACTTCATTTTTAATCTTTGGTAGTCTATAAAACCCCTTACTTCTTTGGTGAGTTCATTTTTATGCATTTAAATATATGTTTATTCTTTAATTTGTTGACTAATATCTAATTTACACACACACGCACACATATCATCTTTAAAGATGATATATATATATATATATATATATATATATATATATATATATATATCATCTTTAAAATATCTATATGGACCTAGCATGAAACCAATTTTACCATAAGCTGATTGATATAATCAAGAGTTAAATTCCTTTTGATCTATTTATGGTCACAGAAGCATCACCAAACTTCTAAATAAAGACCCGTAATATTTTAAACAGTAAACATTGAAGTAAGTGTGAGCTATACATATATTTAAGAAAGATTGATAAAAACATGATCATTATTTTCCAACCCACTTCTTCCAGTTTAGGGTTATGGTGGCCAGAGCCTGTCCCAGCAGCTCAGGGTGCAAGGTAGCAATTCATCCTGGACAGGACAGCATTTGGCTGCAGGAGTGCACTCTCTTAAACACACACACACACACACACACACACACACACACACACACACACACACTCACTCTCTCTCTCTCCCTCCCTCTCTCCCTCCCCCTCCCTCTCTCCCCCCCTCTCCCCACCCTCCCCCTCACTCCCTCTCTCCCTCTCCTCTTCCTCCCCCTCTCCTCTTCCTCCCCCTCTCCTTCCCGCCCCCTCTCCTTCCCTCCCCCTCTCCTTCCCCCCTCCCTCTCCTCCCTCTCCTCCCTCTCCTCCCTCTCCTCCCTCTCCCTCCCTCTCCCTCCCTCTCTTTCCCTCTCCCTTCCTCCCTCCCTTTCCACCTCCCCCTCCCTCTCTATCTTCCCCCCCATCCGTTCCCCCTCCTCCCAGACTGGGATGGTGTAGACATGCCAGTTCACCTCATATGCCCATCCTTGTAATGTGCGAGGAAATGGAGTCCTTGGAGAAACCCATGGAGATACAGGGAGATGTGCAAAGTTCATAGACAGTGGCCCTGGCCTAGAATCAGTTTTTTTTCCCTCTAATGATATAACAAAACAATGTTGCACTAAACCAAGGACCTGCTGTACATGTTCACTGAAAAATGCTTAAATTATAGGGAATGATAATAATTAAATGAACTGTGTTGATCTTAAGGTGGATATAGACAATTTCCACCCAAGAGTATATTCCCGTGGTTATCTCTGTTTCTGCAGTTCTCTTTAAAATTGATTGACCCCCAAAACTCACCAATTAGTTTAGTTCTGTCTATATTGTCATTGAGTTTTAATGCTAGATACGAAAGAGTAAATGTTACTCATTAAATACTGACCCTCAACACTTTCATGCCTAATTACTTACATTCTTAGACATTCTAAGTTGTAACATTTCTCTGATTCCCTCAAATATTTCAAGCAGTTAACAAGGCAGGCTTACTAGTAAAGCAAACAAATCTTCCTAAAATTAAATAATCTTTAAAGTTCTAATAAATTAAACGTATAAATTTAGCATATCAAATTATCTTGTCTTGCAGATAAGTAGAGCATAAAATACCATAAGTTACTACAAGTATATTTAATAACACAACAGTATTAGTACTGTAGGTTTTGTCACTTCATCATTTCTATGTTGATTTCTGTATTTTCCCAGAGTTATAGATATACTCACCCAAAAGGAAACTGTTACTGTCTTAGGCCAGTTGAGAAAATTTGGTTAAAAATCATGATCGTGATGCTGATATGAGTAAAGCTATTCAGGTTAAAAACTATAGAATAAGAATGAATTTCGGGACAGAGAAATTGAGACTGATAGAGGCCAGTGCTGGGATGTGCTTGCCAAGACTGATGCCATTGATAGAATGGGCCCTTGTCATTTACCAGGACTTTGAGCTCATTCCTTTCGGTTGGTATATTATCTTAGAAGGAAATTTGAAAAATATCTGTCAAAATTTAAAATGCCTACCCAAAATTTAAAGTATAAACTCTTTGATCATCAGCTTCACTTTTTGGAATTTATCCTCTATAGATAAATCCTGTGGGTTTGGGTTCATTTCTTCATATTCTACGTATATGAATATATAAGATTATTCTTTGCAGCATGTTTGTAGTAGTAAAAGATTAGAAACAACTCAACTTCCCATCTCTTAGGAACTAGTCATACCCATATGATAAAATACAGCCTTTAAAAATCAAGGGAGGCAGTTTTTAAAGTTACTGATATTGTCTGATTCCCAAGGTAAACCATTAAGTGGAAAAGGGTGCAAGTGGCAGTGTGGCTTGGGAAGGTCAGGGCTTGAATCCTATCTGTGAGTCTGGAGGAAAGATAATGAAATCCTTTATACCCCTTTCCATAGACCTTTATTTCAAAGACTTACATTTTAATAAGAATTGGTTGTGCAGCTGCAACCCTGGCAACAAGGCCTGGGAGAGAAGAATTGGGGCAGCATTCCAGAAATCAAGGCAGGCAGCAGTCTCATGTGGAGCTGAGCTAATGAAACTGATAAAAATGTAAAGCACTTAGTAGAAATTAGACCAGTACTTTCTTTGGCAGAATGAATGTTGAAATTTTCCACACCATATTTTATTATTTAAAAAGTCTAAGAGCAGCCATAAGCAGCTCACTCAATAAGAGTGGCTCCATTATATCCTCTAGTATAAAAATACTGTAAATACTATTGGAAGCTAATGTTTCTTTGAATTATATCTAAAATACGATTATTGTTGGCCCATTCTTGGTGAAGTCTAGACATTTTCAAAACCAGGTAAAGGTACCAAGTTAATCAGATTTATAAAAGTTTTAAGTTTTAATAATTTTAAAAATTAAATGTTCATTGTAGTTTTAATGTAAATTTCTCATGGTTATTGGACTCTTCAGATACCCTTTAATAATAAGATTTGTTGAACATTTTCTCTTTTTTCAATACTGACAATGGCCGTATCATCCATCATTGGAACATCTTTTACCTGCTTATTAGCCATTTAGGTTATGACTGTGGGGATTCCCTCCTACTGTAACTACTGCAGTAAAATATTTTTGTGGTATAGGTATTTTACTTTCCTCTGGGTTACTCAAGATTAATTCTGTATTTCCAAAAGTGGTACTAATTGCATAATCTGTGAAAATTTTGAATACTTTCTAAAAGTACTACCAATTTATACAGTATTAATTTTTCTAGAATGAGTTTTATTCTTATTTGGCTTTTTGAGCCCTTAAATCTTGACTTTTATCTTTAATTCTGGAGAAATTATTATTATTTTTGAAATGTTTCTTTCCCTCCTTTTGGAACTCCTTTTATCTAGATGTCTATTTTTCATGTTCAGTATTTTCACTGATTCATTCTCATGGTCTCTTGTGGCTTCATAGTCCTGTTCTCTCCCCTTGGTCCCTAGGTGTACATTCTTGTTTAGTCCAACCCAAGAATTCTGCTCAGATGGTGTAGATTGTTTAGTGTCTTCTCTTTCTTTTACAGTAGTTCTATGTTCCAGATATCTCTTTATTTTGGCTAGTAAGCTAATGATCCCTGGTGGATGGATATTGTCCCTTAATTTAATAACATAAGGGAATGGCCAACAGTCAGATCCTAGTTTGTGTCAACCCAAGTAAGTTTAAGGACAGGAAGGGCTTGATTGAGTCTTAGGTCAATAGCTACCTTACACTGCTGAGTTCTGTTGGCTGCCTCTACATTAGGTGATTTCTGATCAGGGTTTGTCTTTTAAAAACTTTTAGAAATAAATAATACTTATCTAAGAGGTAGGTTCACTATCAACTAATTCACTATTAACTCTAGGGGTTTTTTACAGGGGGAAGGGCTGGGAAGAGCAAATGCCAACAGGCAGCTAGTCCCTCTACCTGTTCTCCTGAGCATCCTCCCCAGGGCTTTTGTGTCCTAATTTTGTCCTACTGATGATATCTAGGCTGTTCTGCTAATTTCTGTGGTAAAAGGGCAATGAAGGAAGAGGCAAGGGTAGAATCTAAAATATTTTAGCTAATCTGTCTTTTAACTCTTTCTCTCCTGCCCTTTACTCTTGGCTGCAGGTCACTAGTTTCTTCTCAGACAAGTTTAGTACAGTTTCCTTTATCCCCATCAGTTTTATTTGTTTCTTTTAGTTGTTCTTGGAATCCAGATTTATACCCCCCACCCCCAAAACAAGGCATTTTTTTTGGAGGAAGGGACCAGAAACCTGTGATAGTTTGTCATCTTGCTAGGAATTGGATGACCTCATTTGAGCCACTATAGTTATACAAAGATTTCCTTTAAAACACATGAAATCTTTAATTGAAAAGTATATTCATATAAAATATATCCAGAGTGTATGAAAACAAACTACCAAACCAATAGCTTCAAACAACTCCTGTTGTTATCTCTCAGTTTTGAGGGTCAGGAATTTGAGCAGGTCTTGACAGTTCTCCTACACGTGGCACCAGGAAAGGTCATTGGATAGTACTGAGCAGGGAGATTTGGCCAGACAGCGTGTCATTCATAGGTCCAGAGCTCTGGCTGAGAAGACCCAGCCTGCATGCTTATGCCTGTGGTCATTCTGTGGCTTAGTCGGACATCTGAGCATGAAGTCGGACATCTGAGCATGAGGTACAAGGCTTCTCATGGCGTCACCAGTTCCAAGACATAATTTTAGCCACATTCTTTTGGTCAAGGGAGTCACTAAAGTCATCTGAATTCAGTGTAGGAATTTATCGCTTGTTTCTCATTTGGAGGAATAACCAAGAATTTGTGGCCATCTTTATTTAATAAACCACATAAGGTTATTGGAATTTTGTGTTGTTGATTGTTGCTTTTTAGTAAAATGTCATTAGAGGCTTTTTCATTAGAGATATCAGAGAATCTTTATTTTCTTTCATTTACAGGGGATTCTCTGGAATTAAGAGAAATCATGCTTCTTTTTCAGTTCATTTTAATAATACTTTTACCTTCAGCATTGGTTCTTAGCTGGGGCAAACCACTCCACATGGGGCATTTGAGAAGTGATGGAGACCTTTTTAGTTGTCACAGCTGGTGGGGAGGGGCACTACTGTCTTCTACTAGATAGTGGCCAGTGTTTGCTGCTAAATATCCTACAATAAACAAGACAGGTCCCCCCTCCCCAAGAAGAATGTCCTGGCACAAAAAGTCAGTAGGTCAGAGGTATAGAAACTGACCCTACCTTACAGTAACACTGCAAAGTTTGCATAATCCTCATAAGAGAAAATTTTTCTTCCTAGAGGTTATAGACTGTAGGCCACTTAGCTAGTAAGCGGTAGAATCTGATTTTGGACACAGGTCTTTTCAGTGTCAAATTCCTTGTGTTCTGTAGTACTGTATATATTTTAATTCATTATTCATTGTGTGGCTTTTTTGCAAATACTGGGACAAGTCAGTGTTAAAAGAAATAATAATTTGGAGTCTGTCTTGATGGAATTTACAGAAATCAATATGTCATAAATAATTTAAGGTAGCATTAAACTAGACTTTAAAAATATAGAGAAAATGGTCTTTAATTACTTAACATGTCTAAACTGTGGTTTTCAGCATTTCCCAAGTAAGGACGATACCTCTCAGGCTTGTAAAAATTAAATGAGTTAGTGTTTGTGAAAGCACGTAGTGTAATGTGTGACTAACACGCAAATGATTTTTCTCCCATATCGGGTTTACAATTTAGTTGACCTTCATTTTGTAATCTATGGAAATTTTCTATCACTGATTTTTTTAACATATAAAGCACTCAAAACTAGAATAGAAGATCCAAGAATATTTAATTCTCATTTGATTCACTATGATTTGTTTAAGTTTATAGATCAGAAATAGTCCTTGTCCTTTGTTAAATGATCAATACTTTCTGTTTTTCAAATCACCATAACATTATCAAAGCTTTCTGTTTTTACAGCTTTCCTTTGAATATGAAAATGAAGACCCTATTTTAAATTGCATTAAAAAAAATTCCTCCCATCACCATTCAGGCATCCGACTTTACAAGGCAGTTCGTAAAGGTTTGAATGTTGAAAAAATGTATTATTAGGTACAACCTATGTTATATGTGAACAAGTAATCACACCTGTACTAAATTGGACAAGTTAATACAGTTCATGAAGAAGCAACCATAGTTACTTCTGAAGTGCTCAGTCGGCACCTCCTGTGTCACACAGCACGTGGTCCAGTTCATCCAGACCTTTTGGAGCAGATAGCTGATGTTGGAATGGCAGCCAGGTTGAATACTTTTGGTTCTTCAAGGTGTAGGTAGGCGGTTTCAACTCTAGTTATCTTATTATGTGTTTTGCCTAGATATAGTGTGGTGTGAAAGTTGGGGCTTTGAGTGGCTGCTCTTATAGTGGCAGCTTTGAACAGAACACCCTATTTAGCACTGTGATGGGTATTTATCACAGAACCTCCGGGCTGTGTGGTTGAAAGTGAGGTATAGAGCCCCATCCTGCTGGGAATCTAGTTGTGGGAAGAACCATTCCAGCAGCATGTCCAAATAGGAGAGCCTTGTCACTGTATTCTTTTCTGTGAAAAAGAATAATTGAAAACCCAATGGATGAGATGGCACAAAAGTGTTAACTTCTGTTGAATTCCTTTATGTTCAGTTGTAATATATTAGCTTTTATTGCCACATATACAGACATGCTGGTGATTCATTCTTCCCCTTAAATGAAGGTTAGCTTTCTCACTGAGACTTAAACTTCAGTTATCATCCATCTAATTGAAGTTTTTGTCTTATCTGCCTCCATCAGATCCTGAAGCCCATGCAAATAATATTTCCTCTTCAGTACCTAATGAATGTTCTTCACAGTATGGTCCACTTGGATGCCTAGCTCTCCTTGTCAGTCCTGGTACTTGACTGAATGGAACCCAAAAGCGAATTATCTCTTCAGTAGACAGATGAAGTAGAAGGTGACCCTTTAGTTTGGTGCATACTACATATTTATATTCAACTTAGTAATATATTTTTATGTATTTGATTTTATTTGAATCACTGTGATCACTTGTCATATTCCCAGGGCCTGAAACATAGTAATTACTGAACACTATCTGCCGTATACACATATGTGTGGTAAAATCTTGCATTTAGAATATATGCTGAAGTTTGTTTCTGTTATCCATTTGAGAGGTGGTATCAGAGAGGGTTGTTGATTACATCATATAATTTAAGAAAAGAAAGAAGCTGAATGTGTGCGTCCTTTTCATTTCTTCACTGTTTAATTTTAATGTAACAATGACTTTCAGTTGATAATATGACACTACAGATGTTTATATATATTTTTTATGTTTGTGTTCTTTGTGTTGTCCCCAAGTTGAACTTATTGGACTATTCTCTTTGAGATTATCATACTATGAGATAACCTATTTGAGAACAACATTCCTATTTTTATGTTTACATGTAAACGTCTAACACTTTATAGAACTATATTAAATTTCATTCTAAGGCTGGAAGATGAAAGGTGATAGAGACATTTTTCCTTATTTTCTCTAAGCAAAAAGGGCAATAGCTTTTAACCATTGACTGGAATCCCACGTTAATATATTTTTAACTTTTTAACAGTTGTCACAGCCCTGTTGCCATCCTAACTGATTCACAGTCAAGTCTGTTAGTGCTTTCAAGACCTTTAAACTCCTTTTCATGTCATCCAGATTATCCATGCTGGTCTACAATGCAGAACAGAACTTTATCATTTCATATAAATTCCAAGTTCAATTTTTAAATTTTTGTTGAAATCTTTCCAGAAGATTTCAAAAGATTTTTCCCACTACACATTCTACCCCCAAATGACTTTATAAAGAGCTTATTTTTTTTGTTAGTCTTTTTCTCCTTACTGTATACCCTAAGAGTAGGAAAACCTATTTAGGCCTTTGATTCAACTATATGGAGACCTAAGAACTGTTGAAAAAAATAATTTGTAAGTTCCACTGAGAGCTCCAAAGCTGTAGATAAATTGTATAGCTTGCTTAGTCCTTAGCAATGGACATGCATTTGTCACAGGTATTGTTATTATTTAACTTACTAATGGTGAGAAATACATAAGTAAAATATGTTTTTTTGTTTGTTCATCAATTTCATCTGGAACTTAAAAGATATTATCTATGTATGTAATTCTAGAGAAGTTTTTTCTCTAGATATTAGTCTCTTTCACAAGAAAATCAGCCATTTTAAACTTAGAGGATATTTTGTGTCAGTTGCTGGACATTGCCAATCGCATTTGATGTTTTATTTGAGAGAACTTGATGACCTAATAACATAAGTCATCTCTTACTTCCAGGCATGATATTAGGTACTTTGATAACACAATTTGATATTCATTTTTGTGGCATTTTTGGGGTAGATAAAATTAAAACAACTAAGAGAGCTCTTTAAAGAATATGACATAATTTTGTTATATTCGCAATTTAATCTTGTAAAAGTTTCTCCCAGCCAAAAAAATCAGTGGGTGCTGAAAATACCTTGTTTATTTGAGTAACATACCAAGTTAACAAAAATTCCTAAGGCAGTTGTCACAAAGCAGGTAGGAATCAAATGTAAATCACAGAGATCTTTTTCCTCTCTGGGGATGAATCTGAAACACAGTATCAATGCCTGGTTTCCACCTTACCTCCTTCCACACTCAGGTAAGTGACTGTAGTTTGCCTTCCATTGACTTTCACATCCCCAAGGGATTGATAGGGGATTTCAATCCAGAGTAAGTAGCATGAATTACACATACTTTTCATTCTTTAAACCTTTTAATTACCTCCCCTCATCCTTTCTTTTCCAAAACAGAGTTGGCAGCCAGTTCAGTCTGTAACTAGATACTGAGCAAGCATTCCCTTCTAAAAAGTTTGATCCTTTGATCTCTAAGGCCTTCTAGACTAAGAAGAGAAAAATTGAATACAATTTATTATATGAGTGTATTTTTTTTTACAGTTAATAATTGATAGCTGAACTAAGAATTACTTAACTATCTGCCGAAAATCGTCTCTGTTGTTAATCTTATTGTATGCCATAGACTTGTAAACTGTGCATTTAAATTTGCTTTTGAGGAAAATATGCCATTACAAATATATCAAGGGATCATTGTCATCAACTTAAGTTTTTTTTTCTTTACCTTAATGCTACTATTTCACTTTCTCTTTTAAACATAAATTGTACTCATGTATTTTTGTATGTGTGCTACTCTATTTAGGAAAGGGAGACTGACTATAAAAATCTTTGTCTACCTACCCAGGTAAGCACCAAGGAAGCTTGTCCTTGCCTAGTTCTCTGGTGGAGAGAAAAAAATACAAAATAATTATGATGATGGTGATCATAGTAATAAAGTAACAACAACAACAACAACATTTATTTATTCAAGCTTGTGTGCCAAGCACTATTCAAATCAAAAGTTAGTAGGTGCAGTTATAAACTATTTATGCAGCAGTAAACAGAGACACAAAAGAGGTTAAATAACTTGTCCAACATCTTAACAGCTAGAGAGTGAGTGGAGGAATCCAGGATTCGGACTTAGGCTATCTTGTTTCAGAGTCTTTGCAGGCATGCACCTACACACTGGTGTGCAGTATGAATGTATATCATCCATATGGTGTGAGAATCTAAGCCAAAGAGTTAAATTAAAATTTATACTTGAATTTGTGAATTTCATCTCATGGGTATCTGAGCACTAGCAAATGCAGACTCTCTTGGGGGATTTTTTCCCAGCCAGGAGCATTGGACTCGCACAGGAGAAACAGCCTCCCAATCAAGATGAAATCATAATAAGATCATTACAAGGAAACAGTTCAACATGGAGAGAGAGAGCAGATAAAGCTAATTAGAACACTAAGAATTGATTTAGCAGAGCAATCAAAAAAAAATACTGTAAGTAAATGTATTTAAAGTATCTACCTGAAAGACTTAAGAAACTAAGGTGAATTTGCAAAAGAATCAAATAGAGTTTATTAAAATGAAAATTGCGATTATTGAAATAAAAGTAGTGTAGGGAAAACATTAATAGCAAAAGTTAAATATCAGAATAGAATCAGATGAAAGAATCCTAAATTAGTAGAAATGAATCTGAAACTGGAGATTCTATGAAATTGGAGCGAAATTCAAAGATAGTCTTCAAAGCATCCACAGAGAAAAGAGGTTTACATTCAAAGGACCAGAAATTAGATTGGCAGTTGACTTCTCATCAGTAGCAGTAGAGGTCAGAATGCCGTCTACAAAGAACTGGAGGAATAGCACTGTCAACCAGAAATTCTCTACTTAACTAAACTGTCACGCAAGAATAAGGGTAAAATGTAGACATTATGTTAGTAGTTGGTATATCTGAGTGAGGGATACACAGAGATTTCTGCTCTGTTTTAGTAACTTCTATTAGTAAATTATTTCAAAATTAAAATAAAATCACAATTTTAGAGAAACATCTGAGACATTTCTTGCAGATGACTATTAAAAATTGTGTATTGAAAAACTCAAAGTATGTACTTTAAAGAAGGATGTTGAACTTCAAAGGAGGAAGAGGCAACAAACAATGGTGATCAAATTGGCACATGTGGATAAATATTAATAAATTCAATATCATTGCAAATTTATATGTGCAAAGTATAAGTATTTTGTTTAATTCTCACAATAACACTGATATATGTACTAAAATTTTTCTGAACTGGAGAACTCCGTTCTCCAGTTTGAAAGAGCTCCTTCATTCCACAGCAAAATGTAAGAGAAAAAGACCGAACTAAGTTACATCTTGTGAAATTTGAGATTTCTAAGACTGAAGAGGAAATCTTTAAGCTTTTCAGATAAATGAAAAATTTATCACCTATAAAGGACAGAAAGTTAGAATGTCACCAGACTTTTCAGTAGCAACTCTGGATGGTACTAGACCGTGAAACAATGCCTTTCTTTAAAATCCTGAGGGAAAGATCTTTAACTTGGCATTCCATATTTAACAAAATGATCAATTAGACATCAAATGCAAGAATTTAAATTTTTTTCTTTCTGTGTACCTTTTCTTAAGAAGCTACTGGAGTTCATAATTTTACAAAATAAGCTGAGGATGGTGAAAAAAGAGGGAAACCATAATTTCTGAGAAACAGAACATCACCCTAGGAAAGGAACTGAGGGAACATGTCTAGGGAGCGGCTAGTCAGGCTTGACAGTTCTGTGAAGAAACCAAAAGATAATTTAAAGCAGTACATCCATACGTGTGTTTGGGTGTTTGGAAATCACAGGTCTTTCACAGATCTAATTAAAGTGTTTTACAGTTCTGATATAGGTACATAGAAAAACTAAGCAAATTAAAAGGGTCAGCAGTTATTAACCTCATGGAAAACAAAAGAATATTCAAGAAAGGATAGCTAATTCTGGTTTGTTACTTGTTTGAACAGTGACAGCATAACATAAACATTGAATATTGATGCAACAAAAAATCATAATTATCTAGCTGTGATGACTACAATGATGACAGGAGATAATGTTGACAGAGACAGGAAGTCAGTTTAAATTATCTAAAAGTTGATAACTTAAGAAATAGCAATAAACATTATTTACAGTAGCCAAGACATGGAAACAACCCATGGATGATTGGATAAAAGAGATGTGGCACAGTGGCATTCTACTCAACCATAAAAGGATGAAATACTGTCATTTGTGACAACATGGATGGGTCTTGAGAGTATCGTGCTAAGTGAAATAAGTCAGATGGAAAAGAGAACTGTATAATTTCACTCATGGGATATAAAACAAAAAGAAGTGGACGAACAAAGAACCAAATTCCTAGATACAGACAATAGATTGGTTACCACAGGAGAAGGAGGGTGGGGGGAGGAGGAAGAGTATAAAGGGGGGTCAAATACAAGGTGAGGGAAAAAGACTAGGCTTACAGATGGTGAGCATATAATATACAGGTGTTGTATTATAAACCCATACATCTGAAATTTATATAATATCCAATGTTACCCCAATAAGTGGGCTAATTAAAAAAGAAAAATAAAAGAAGTGTGGGTATTTTAAAAAATAAGTATGAGAAGAAACATCTTGGTAGGTTAAAAATGGCTACCAGTAACATGGTGAGGGATGGGTCAGAGATTTGCCATTTTTAATAGCTTTTTATTACTCATTGATTTTTTAAAATCTGTGTACTTGTATTATTTTAAATAACAATTTTAAATATGTGTTTAAATGTGAGAAAGCATTTTACAAGATGGTTTTGTTCAGAGAACTGCAGGTAGTAGGATAGAATTTGAGTATGTATTTCTTGGTAAACAGTGTATGATGTTGCCACCCACCAAGAAAAGTAACAGAAACATCAGAGAAAAGACAGTGAATTCAATTTTACAAATGCTCTGTTCATGGTAACTGGGAGACCACATGAGATGTTCATTAGCAGATAGGTATAAATGTCTACCTATATAGACGAGATAAAAGTTCAGTGGTAATATAAATTTCAATCCATCAGTTAATACATTGAGGACCTACCATGTATCTCATAATTGTGATTGCTAACTCTAGGCAGCTAAAGAAAGGTTAAGGAGAGCAGATCAAGAGATGGAAAAAGGAGGAAGAAAAAGGGAGAGAAACACAAGGAAAGTAGCAGGAAAGGAAAAGGAGGAAGATTTTAAAGAGATGGAATGGTGAACATGGCAGTTAGTCTCATCAGTGGAAGAGAGGAAATGTGGATAATAGAGAATGGAGAGTACTTTTCCTCTGTGCTTGTATTGCAGACTTTCAGGTTTGAGGCAGTATAATCTCTCTAACACCCCCTATCATAATGATGTATATATGTTTTGTGTTTAGTATTTGAGTTTTAATTAAGAAAGAAAAGGAAGATATTGGAAAGAAAAAAGCTTGCGTAGTCTGTGAAGACATTTCCTAACTGCCCATATAAACTATTAATGTCCAAGTGAGTTTATAAAAGTAAACCTAAATGAAACTATATGGGATGATACGTTTATAATCCTGGGTTAGAAAAAGCCTTCTTAAATAAGATAAACTCTAATCCAAGATGAAAATTGACATTTAACTACATAAGACTGCAAAGCTTCTATATGAAAGCTATAAACAAAGTTTAAAAAAGGATGCAGCAGAATACATGCAAAACCTGTACACTGAAAACTACAAAATATTGGATATGCCATGTTAATGGATTAGAACACTTATGTTGTTAAAATGTAATTCTCCAAATAATTATTAGAATAAATGTGATCCCAGTTAGAATCGTAGGAGACTTTTTTTGGGGGGGAGCAGGGGGTGGGGAGAGTAGAAATTGGTAGAATGAGTCTAAACTATATGGAAATATAAAAGACCCAGACAATTCCAAACAATCTTGAAGAATAATTTGGAAAACAACATTACCTGACTCGAAGTTTTAGTATAAAAACTAGCATTCAAGACAGTGTGATACTGGCATAGGGATAGGGTCAACAAATAGACTTATATAACAGTCCAGAAATGGACTCAGATTTTCAATAAAGTGTCAAATCAATCCAATAAGCAAAGGATATCCTTCAGCAAGTTAGCCAAGATAACAGGATATTCATATCAATTAGGTAACATTTACCTTATATCACCAAAAATATTAAAATAACTAGAAATGGATTATAGATCTAAAAGTAAAAATTAAAAGTTCTATAAGAAGAAATAGGAGAAAATCTTTACATTTTGGAGGTATCTGCAAAAATTTCTACAACACAAGCACTAATGAAAGATAAAATTGTTAAACTACACTTCATCAAATTAAAAAATCCAAATTCTTGAAAGATGCTGTTAAAAAAGAAAACAAAGACCAGGAAAAAACATTCACCATACATATATTGGACAAAGGACTTGACCTAGAACATATTAAAAAACACAGCTGAAAAAAACAACTAAATTAAAAAATGGGCAAAAGATCTGAATATACCTAACCAAGCAAGATATATGAGTGGTCAACAGCATATGAAAAGACAAAATGTCATCGATTATCAGGAAAGTGTGATTAAAACCAGAGCATCCCACTAGAATGACTAAAATTATAAAGACCGTCAAGTCAAAGTAGTGGTAGCAAGTGGAAGAACTGAAACTCTCAAACTTTGTTAGCACACAAAATAATATGACTGGTATCAGTTTTTCTTTAAATTAAAATTATAATATGTTCTAGCAGTTTTGTTCCTAAATATTTTCTCAGGAGAAATAAAAACTTCTGTTCATAGAAACACTTGTGCACAAATTCATAGAAGCTTTATTCTGATAGCCAAAAAGCTGGCAAAACAGTAAATACCCATCAACAGATGAATGGTTAAACAAATTGTACTGTATCTATACAGTGGAAATCTACTTAGAAAATGAATTAACTAATATAGGCAACATGGATAAATCTCAAAAACATGCTAAGTGAAAGAAGTCAGATATTTAAAAAGTACATACTTTGTGATCACGTTTACATGAATCTATGGGAAAGACTAACCTATTATTGGTCATCTCAATTAAAGAAAAAAATTACCCATTTTATTTCAATAGTTACATGTACCCCAATCTGTGCCTTTTAGAACTGAGTTCAGGGAACAATGCTGTGTTTGAATTTTCATTAGCCATAGAAAAGTAGATCTATGATAAAAGCATAGTTTGAAACTCTCGTAAGGGTTATTTTTTTCAAAAGGACCTTGCGCAAATCAGTATCAAAGAACCATATTAATGAGACTGGGACAGTTTAAGTGCTGGCGCAGCTATGAATAAACTTTACTGGTAACTCAGACTTAGTTGTTGGTTAATAATTTTTGCATTTCTGGCAGAAGCCTCTTTGACATCTGATAGAACTTCAGACCTCAATCCTCTCTAACAAGGATGTTCACTTTAGTTGATTCTTTTGTTTCTATCCTAGATCTTCATTACTCTACTGTGATACGCTGAAAATTGTTAGTATTTGCTTCTAATACTTATAGTATTTCATTTAAATTTAAATTTCACTTAAATTCAAATTTCACTCAAATTCACTTAAAAATATAAAGAAAATTGCATAGACCGTAAGTGTATTATTAATAAATAATTAAAAGTCAACTATCCAGGCCAAGAGGTGAAATACTGTAAGAATACCAGAACCCCTTAGGCATCTCCCTGTACTCAGTCCTGCCCGCAACCCTAGTGGTAGCCACTTTGACTTTTATTATAGTAATATCCTTGCTTTACTTATGTATGTATCTCTAGACAAAATAGTTTAACTTGTTTTTGAAATTCATATAAATGAAATCATTCCACATGTCATTTTATCTTGCTTCTTTCCCTAAATAACATGTCAGAATTATCCAAAGTTGCATGAAGCTACCATTCATTTTCATTCCTTATAGTATTCTTTTGTGTTAATATACCCCAATTCTTTTTCACTTTATTTATTTTTTTTCTTGATAGACATTTTAGGTTGTTTCTTAAAAGCTTGCAGCTATTAACAAATGACTTATTCTTGCTCCTTCATTCTGCTGTTTGCTATTTTAAATCTGATAAGAGCATCTTCTATCAGTACAGCTCTTTAAAATATATACAGCGCCTTTGTATAGTTATCATTCAGTTTAGTTTTACTTTCAGACCTGTGGCATTGGCAGTGCAGCTTTGCATTTTATAACTGATGATAGAACTTGTCACCTGCCCAAGCTGACATTTCTAAAAATTAGAGAAGTACTACTAACAACTGCCAGAGATCTTTTATTTCCAAGTATAAAGTCTCAACTTTAGATTTTGTTTCACACAAACCGAGCATGCTTAATACCTCAACTGAGTTTAAATTGTCGGCAACAAATCTATTCACAGAGGTATAACGATAATATGTTCAGCATTTGATTTAGGCGCAAGTAAAGAGCCGGGGGAGCTGATGGTGGTAAATATTTTTGACCAGAAGTACTATGACCACACTTTTGTACTCATGCCATTCTTTTTTAAAAAGTCAAGAGAGCGACTTTTCAGGGAAGCTCTGCCAGTTACTAAGTGGCCTGATAACTCAGGCTTTTCTAAAATCTTATGTCTAAAATCTGTGAGTTTGTGAAATGCTCTCTGGTGCTGTAGACCAGTCTCACCCTTTATTTATGTTTGGAATGTGCTGAGTTATGTTTAAAGACAAATTCAGATGTTGGTATTGCAAAGTGACACTCCTTTTGTTATCTTAAGATTTAAAAAAGTATGAAGTTTTCAAAATGGACATGATTTAAGCAACTTTAAGTTCAAGAAATTAAAGTAACTGTTAGTATATCATTAGTGGTAGTGTTGACATTTTTTGTGATGAATTCAATACTTCTCTAAAGGTGTTTATATATAAATGTGTTTTAAGTATATGCAGTTTTGAAAAAGAAATTCTAAGAAGGAAGTTTGTTTAGAGAAGCAAGAAGTTGGAAAATGCATTGTTATGACATTTCAGGGCATGTTTAAAACATTTTAAGATTTATATTAACAAATAAAAACCATGGAGTTGCAAACATCCCCTTGGTTTGAATATACATTTCAACAGACCTATTATCTAGGTGGAAATACGCAAGTAAAGCTGTATATTCTTTCTGTCGTATCTACAAAAATAGAAGCAAAATTATTGTACTTTAAACAGTCATTCTTCCACTACACATTAAAAAAGGAAATATTGTCAATATCATTTTCATAGTAGTGGGAGAAGGAAAATACATGTTTTAAAATTCTCAAAATAAGGAATAGCTTTACTCTAAATGAGAGGGAAAATTGAATTTAGCAAAATGTGGGATAATAAAGTATTGTGGATTATAAATTAGGAAGCCAGCTGTTAATTTTAAGTGTTAAACAGAAGCACTCTATTTTTAAAAGAGAAAAATCAGTGTCTCCCCATGTAAAAGTAGTATTCAAAAGTGGTTTCTGGAAAAGGTAATTTATAAATAGGAAATCACCTAGCTTTATATGTAAATGAGAAAATATGATGGAATAATCAAACAATACATGTTAAGACATCTGATTTCAAAATCCAGTGGATTTGAAAACATCAAAGTAGCTCCGAATCTGTATGTGGTTCGGCAGCAATGATAAGCATAAAGAATTTTTAGTTGCAGACAAGGGCATATTTGTTCTCTATTGGTTAAAAGAGATTTCATTTCACAATGACTTCTTAATACCAAAGTCATTCAGGGTGGAATTAAACTTGTTAAATAGTGACACTGAAATAACATTCATGATATTGTAAATTTAGCCCTTTGTGCTTATGTTCTTGCTAAGAAGGAAATAAGTGACACATACTGTTCTTTTGAGCTTATAAACTTTCACAGTATTTACCCAGTTTTCAGTGTACAAAGCTAACAGGAGGACTGCCGCTTCCTTGTTCCGGAGTTTGGGTGAGATGGTGGAATGTTCATCCTGCTTGTAAATCAGCAACTCAGGTTCCAAACTTTGATTGTGACAAGAATGTAAATTTTCATCCTTCTGATCTTCACCCTTGAACATACTCTTGAAACATTTTCCTGTAGTTTGTTAGAGGACTTATCCTGTGGACTTCATAGAATCAAGCAGGGTCCCAGCTTCGTGCTTTATTACTACCCACAATCGTGACATTGAGCCTGCATGCATTTATCTTCACTGAGGATCTTCATTTATACAAACTGCTGTCCTCCTGTCTTACCATGTTTCGAGTCATGGCATTGGGGAATGCAAAAGGGAGGAATTTTATTTCACCTAATTCTTAGGATTCTCTGATCTTGTACATCAGCTGCTACTGATTTATAATTACCATAGTGAATGAATGAATGAATGAATGAATGAGGTCTTCCAAAATTTTATAAATGTGATTTTATCACTTGGAGCAAAAATGTTAACATCTCTTTGAACAAATAATACATCTCTGGTCTTTGATTATTTCATTTAAGGATGGCTTTTCTTCCTTCACTCTACTTACCACCTTGTCTTTTAAAATTTCATATCCAGTCTTCTTGCAAACATTTTCTGCACATGGTGACTACTTCCCTCTGGTAACTCTCTTCTTCACCCACTCTCATCTGGTTTCTGCCCATACTACAGTAAAACTGCCGTTGCAGGGCCACCAGGCACCTGCAGCACGTACTAATGGACAGTTCTCAGTGTTTGCTGTGTCAGTGGCAGTTAGTACTATTACCCGCTTCTTTCTTGGAACTGGCTTCAGTGACACTACATTACACCCAAACCTTTATAGACTCCTCTTTCTCTACCCATCTTTTAAATGCTGCTATTCTTGAAGAGTTCTTTTTGCTTCTTATGACACTGCTTTCCCTGGAATTTGGCATCATTGCTTTGGTTATAATCTGCTGATGGTTCCAAGACTTCTTGGCTTCAGAGGTGTGTATCTAGCTGTCTATTGGACATCTTCATTTGATGGTTGTGGTAGGCTGCAAGTGATATAAACCCACTTCAGTGTAGCGTCAGGCTAGAGAGGGGAGACTGCTGCCTCACAATACCAAACTTCATGGGCACAGGTCAGACGGGTCTGAGGGGTGGCTGGAACCAGACTTCCTCCTCTCTCTCATCTCTGCTTGTCAGCATTGTAATCTCAGAACCATCTTCTGTGTGAAGTTTGGAACATGCATGGCTAAGGTCAGCTGTCAAGTCTACAGCTTGTCAATCAAGAAAAGGTAGGTTTGCTCTGTCCAACTCCAGATAGAAATTGCCTGACACGGGTTCTGATGGACTCAGCTTGGTTGCCCACATCAGGTATAAAGTACTTTGACTGATACTCATTCTGGTGATGGTGCGGCCAGGGATCTAATGTCTCAATTCAACCCCCATTCATCTTTCATGCATAATTCTGATGTCACTGGAGAAGTTGATAATTTTCTTTCTAATTATTGATGAGTTATAGCTGCCTGATTATTTAAAAAGAGTTGAATGCTGTGCCAGTTACTGTCTGGGTTGTCTGTGAGAACTGGACTCAATTGAAGAGACTGATACGAAAATGATATATTTTTTTTGGAATAAGAGACTTGTACTGTAATTATGGTGTTCTAATTTGTGATTTCAAAAAATGTATTAGAAAAACTTATACTTTTATGATCATAAAGTAGAATGCTCTGTGAAGGCAAGAATTTCTGTTTTTCACTGCTATATTCTTAAATACCTGATAACTCAAAAAGAACCTAAAATTTGTTAAATAAATATCAGTTTATTAAAATCTTGATTTTTTTTAATGTTTACTTTTCGGGGAAATATTCTTAATGTTATCACAGATTTAAGAAATAAAAGCTCTTAAGGGTAAGTAAAGTAACTTTTCTTTTCCTTTTTCTTCTAGACTGTCATAGGCCCTGAGTCGAGACAACAATTTTTATACCTTCCTGGTGGTTTTGAAACGAGTCTGTAGAATCAGAAGCAAAGAAACAGTCTGAATTTTTCTACATTAAATTGACTGTGTAAGATACTTCCAGGAACAAAACCGCAGAAAAGTAATACAATTATTATTTTGACATCATTGGACATCCATCATATTGAGGGGTGTGCTTTGTGAAGCTTCCCAAGTGGAGATTTGGAAACTTGTTTGGTGCTCATTTATATTTTGGACTGTAAGCATGAGCGAATTCTGGTTGTGCTTCAACTGCTGTATTGCTGAGCAGCCTCGGTCTGTAAGTATGGAGTAATATACGTATGGATTGGGTGGGTGCTTGTGGAATGTGCCACTGGTTCTCAAGCTGATGGCATTCCTAAGGGGTATCCCAGAGAGTAGTTCAGTGGAACTCTGAACATCTGGTTTTAAAAAATAGAAAAATGAATATATTTTGAGTAAATACTATGTGTCAAGAACTGTGCTAGATCATTGTACAGAACTGAGCGGTTGTGCTCGTCTACCTAATAGATGGCTTCTGGAGGGACAGTGCAAGGAGATAGATAGATAACCCGAGGTCAGACAACTACATCAGCCTTGGGAATTCATGGGTAGATGATGGAGCTGCCAGATCGTGCTCACATCCTTTTTGATTTATCATCTCATTTTCCTCACAGCAGCCCTTTAAGAAAGATATCCTTATCCTTATTTTTTGGTTGAAATAGATTCTGTTTGCTCAAAGTTAGATAGTAAGTGGTCTTAGCTAACTTCTTTTTGGTACGTGCCTCACTTTTTTTGCCTTCTAAACTGTGCGTGTATTATTACCACTACCAAAATCCTGCCCTCCAACCTCCAGTTAGTTGTCTGTTCGTCTTTTAAGATGCCTAGATCAATGTCACCACTATAAAATTTTTGCCAGCTGTCTACTGACTGAGGTAACACCTCATCTGTATTCCCACCAGCTCTCTAGATTATTTTTCTATTATAGCATGGAACTTCTTGCACAATGGATGTACAGTGACTTGTATAGTGACTACAGTCTCTTCTACATTTTTAATTCTTTAGGGACCCTGGCCATATTTAATTTGTATTTAAAGGGTCAGATCTAATATCGTGGAGAATGTAGCTATATATGCTAGCTGGCTGGATGAATAAGTGAATTTATATTTTATGATTTTGTTTACATTCATAACAACATAAAAGGAAAAATGAGGTGTAATTTTAAGGTCTTCTCGGGTCTTTTCTAAGCCTTTCCCTGAGCATGCACCATCACTTTCTAATTTTCTCATATGTGCGATTATTTCTGAATGTCCTGGTCTTTAACATCTGGCTCCCAAAAGGGGTAAAAATGAAAAATGAAGTGTTGGGGAGAGGAAGAGGATGGGTGCTGGCTTTTTAAATCCTCTGGAAATCACTGCAGCCAGAGGGGGAGGGGCCAGCAACAGTGAGGAGGTACACTTCTTAGTCTGCTCCCCTGTGGTCAGAAGCATAGACATTTGGAGGACTGGGTCCTTTTGCACACTCTGGCTCCTGCAGGCTAGTTGTGTGCAAGCTGCTCAGCAGTACAGGCGGGGATGGTGGATGGGTAGCTACTAAATATGCTAACAACTGAAGTGGGCTGATATTAACTGCAGTCTACGTTCTGAGTCTTCTCTGTAAGGTGCAAGCCTTGAACAGACTCCAGAGTTCCAAAATAGTTACATGTGACAGATTTCTCCCTTGCAGTTGTTGGGGTAGGGATGCACTTTTCTGGTGCTGTTTATTATACCATCTTCTTTTTTATTGCTTTCACAATCTTGGTTTTTACATTTAGCTCTTTGAGCCATGAAGTATGGGAAAATTGACTTGTGCAGTGTGAGGTAGGGGTGTAGCTATTCTTTCGTGCTAATCAGCTATCTAAAGACAGTTTATTAAATAGACAATCTTTTTAATTAGTGATTTGAAATGTCATCTTTATTATATACTATGTTTTCGTG
Source organism: Cynopterus sphinx (assembly GCA_030015415.1). Classification (NCBI taxonomy): domain Eukaryota; kingdom Metazoa; phylum Chordata; class Mammalia; order Chiroptera; family Pteropodidae; genus Cynopterus; species Cynopterus sphinx. The sequence continues at coordinate 33,384,724 of CM057387.1, read as the reverse complement.
TATTTAAGAGTCATGTCTGAAATTCTTCTTTTGGCTTATGTGTTGACACATATGCCCCTACCGTACTGTTTTAATTGCTGCTGTTACTTAGTGTATTTTACTGTTTCATGGAAGAAATCTCTTTAGTAGATCTTTTCAACTGTATTAATAATGTCTTATTTTTAAAGCTGGATCGTTATTTTATGGGTTCTTTTTATGTTTTTCTTCATGTTTTTTTTTCTTTGAGATAGTTCATAACTTTAGGATTGCATTGTTTTAGTGTGATTGGGTGAAAGTTGACATCTTTAAAATTCTGTGTAATCCCATTGAGAAACATGGTCTGTCTTTATTTCTGTAGACCGTTTTATATTCTAGTAATTTTGTAAAGTTTAAAAGGTTTATCATGTAAGTATTGCATATTTCTTATTAAATTTGTTCCAGATATTTTATCAATTTTTATTATTATTCTGAATGAAATTCTGTTTTAAATTACATTTCTTAGTTGGATTTTACCAGTATATAGGAAACTAATAATTACTGTACACTATTTTTTTATGCAGACACCTTACTGAACACTATATTTTCTAAATATCTCCATATAGCGACTTTTTAAAGCCATTTTCTGATACATAAACCTTTTGTTCTTGATATCCTGTGACATTGGCCTCCAGTAAAATGTTGAATAGTATCAGTGATGGTTGAACATCCTTGTTTCTCTTGACTTTAAAGGGAAAGATTCTAATTTACTTAAGCACAAAATGTACATTTTAGTAAATGTATGTTTACCTATACGTTTGTTATTGTGTATTTATTATTACATGTTTATTATCTATGACCATTGCCAAGGATTCCAAAGTTTTTAAAGATTATGGAATACTTGAATCCTATTGCCATATTGCTTTTAGCATGCCCTGCAATTTTTTGTTGAAAGTCAGTGATAATACTGGGTAAAATTATAACTAAGGTAAATAGGCCTTTATTATGAGGTTTTATGTTTACCTGGTGAGGGGTTAGGCCATACTGTTTGCTGTAGCTACAGGTGTCAGAGGATAAAATTTTCTTCAGTGTCCATGTTTTTGTCTTTGGGTTTCTGTAGAAATTTCCTAAATTCCCTTGTCACATAGGAGTTCTGTTGATGTGCTGGTGAGGTGGGGGGAAGCTTCGTACACTGCTGTGTTTTATCAGCCCCTTAGTGAGCCTGTGCCCCTGGGATGTCACCTCCACAAGTGCTTCTGTTTTTGTTTTTGTTTTTAAACACCTTAGTTGAAGCAAAAAAGGCCAGAGGCAGCTGGAGTTGTGTGTTCGTTCCCCTTTCCCTACATGGAAGGCTACTACAGGCTAGGGCTGGATATTTCTCTTCCCCACAACTGGTTTCTGGTAAAACCCCAGTAATTCAGGCTCTGATAAAATAGTTTCTCTTGAGGGTGGGCTTTGTTAAGAAGAGAACACTTTGGCTTGTTTAAAAATGGCTACCTTTCCTTTCTCCTTGCTGAAGCACAAGGCGATTCTCTCATCTGGACTTTGAGAACATGGTAGGGTTCCTGGAGGTGAAACTCAGATGTGTGGGGTCTCCTGTAAGACTAGGCCCCCATGGAATGTTAACTCTTAAATGTGTCTACACTGATCCTCCAGCAATTCATCAGTTAGGGTTTAAGTTTTCCTACACTGGTCCTGGAACCCTGGAGCTTTCTACTCATGAGTTTACGCTCTGGTAAGTTGTGATTTTCCAAATCTGCCTCTCCAGTTTTGGGGGCAGTGTTTCTCTCTGTGATCTCAGTTCTCGAAAGGATCTAAGTAAGAAGAGTTGTTAGTTTTCACTGTGTTCAACTCTTTGTTGTGTGGATGAGAGAGACATTTTCTAAGCTCTTACATGCCAGGCTGCATGCAGACCAGAAGTCTTATTGCTTTCGAAGATTGATTTATTTATTGCTGGCGTTCATAATGTATCCTATTGAGTATATGATATAAGTATATTCACTTTAGTGAATAAGTATATTCACTAAAACAGAAAGACCTAGATTAGGAATTTAAATATCAGATGCACATGGCCTTGGAATTATAAATATAAGACATTGGAAATACATTTTCTGCTGATCAAAGGATAAGCAAGTTGAGTTCTTGTCCCCCCCCCCCCACATATAACATGTCAGTATTGTGTTATTGTTTAATAATACATATTGGGCATTTGATTTCTTAGCCTTTTGGACTTGCTGAGAAAAATGACACAAAGGGCTGTGTTATTATAGTTGAAGAATAGCTTGTTTGTTGGCATCAGGAAAACACATTTAAAGGATGCACTAATAATTTGTTTACAGTCCACAAAAACATCCTTGCAGATCTATTAGTATCAGGAGTGCCTTATTTGAAAACTGCTTGGTCATCTCTAAAGTTTTCTAAAGTATTTACTGAGATTAAGTGCTGCATGCCATGTCTCCCACTCATTCTTTACCACCCCCTGCTCTTGTACATTCCATGTGTGAAAAAGGAATGGCCCAATATTGGGAACAACGTAGAATGCATTTTTCTGTGTAGTAGCATAAGAATCATACCTTTCTTCCTCTGTCATTTTAGCACAGTACAATGCAGAGTATAATAGGGTCCCAATTTTTTCGAGCCATGGTAATCTAAACCTTTTTAATTGATAAATGCTATAGTTGCTGTTGCTAGATATTGCTAAGGCTGTGAATTTAAAACTTAATTTAATAAAATGAAAAGATTTGTAAGCTGTTTACAGAACTGAATCTTGACCTATTCATTGTCGTGCATTGGAGTGTGGTGAGCTTCCTCCACCCCTCCACCCCACCCCCCCACTTCCCGGAGGTATAATTGACATACAAAACACTGCCCATAATTAACGTATACAGTCTGGTGAGTTTGGATGTATGTCTACACTCATGTTACCACCACCACAATCAAGGTAATAAACTTTTAAGGTATCCTCAAAAACAGTAAATATTGATTTATAACCCCACCCCCCATTTAATGGTTTGCCACACGGTACTGATAATTTATAGTGCTATTTGTCTCTGAAATGTATTATTTTGATTAGACACGTCAGTACAGTCACCATTAGTAGTGCATATAACAATGCTGGTGTCTCTCTGCATGGAGCCAGGTACTGATGAAGTAACGGTGAGCGACACAGATATTTTTTCTGCCATCATGGCTCTCACTGTAGTGGAGGAGGAGGTATTTAGTGAATGAATAAATGTGCATGATGCCGGTGATAGTAACTGCTGTGTGAAAAAAGCAAGCAGGAAAGGAAGATAGAGAGGAGAAATGATGGTATTTGCGATACACAGGGAAGGCTTCTCTGATGAATGATATTTGAGTGAATAAAGCTCGCAGATACCTGGGGAAGAGCATTTAAGTCAGAGGGCCTGGAATGTGCAAAGATGTATGTGTGAGAGGAACCCCAAGTGGCTGTGAGACAAGGGGACAGTGGTAGGAAATGAGGTCAGAGGAGTAGTGAAGAGTCAGGTCGTCTGTGGTCTTCCAGGCCATGCAAAGACTTCAGATTTTATTCTTCATGAAATGGGAAGTGATAGTTTTGAGCAAATATCCAAGTGAAAGAACCCTTTTTTCCTGTATTTGCATGTTACTGCAGGCCTCCACTGAGGGTTCACACTGATGCACAGTGCAGCTTGGGCCAGAGAAGCCTTACCCTCCCACTACCTGCACCCTCAGGCAGTTAGGGATTGCTAGAAAACCAGAGTCTAAGAGCAGGGAAACCACTGCTGTAGCCTGTGGGGATGAACCAACGGTTTTCTGAAAGGTGTCTGGAGGACACCCAGCTGAAGATATTTTGTGATTTTAGGGGATTTATATAAAATGGGAGAGTGCTCCATGGGTACTATGCTACATGACCTAACATGCAGGGATTTTATTTAGAGCTTCCACACACCCTAAATGAGGTGCAAGTATAGTAGAAATATCACCTTTTTTCCTTTTTCTGAAAACAGATGTGCGTGATCTTGATTTGTCTAATTTCACACAAAATTACATATATCCATAGCCCTCTCAAAAAACTTAGATGAATATACTTAGTAAAAATGGAAATTTATCCTTATCAATTGAGAAATGAAAAATATTCTTTCTTTTTAGACATTGCAAAGGACTGGCTCAAATGTTATAACAGTGTTGCTAAACCTAGATATTCCTGACTATTTTATGCACTGGAACTGCCTGTCCTGCCTTAGGAGTGACTACCATATACCCTCGGATAGCTGCTTTGGGGTGTGGTCATGGGGTTCTCTGTGCACTTAATATCTTGAGGAAAAAGTTGAAATTTGTATGTGCTTGAAGACAAACTAGAATGGCTCTTGACATAAGGGTGGAATCGGAAGGGTTTTGGTATTCCTATCCTGTTTTGTTCTCTTAACAAGTCAGGAAGAGCTGCAAAGTTAGTGTCCATAGCATTTTGAGTGAGTTCAAGTTGGGGAAGAGGGTAAGAAGGTAATTGAAGGCCATTTGTTTTCAGAAACTAGAATGCTTTTGTAAATTTGTAGATGTCAGAGAGGAAATACTTTAATGCTTTCTTAAATTGATCTTTATTTAGTTTGGATTGGTACATTACCAAATACCTCAGATGAAGCAAATCATTTCTTAACAAGCCATATCATTGTTGCCATTTTTAGTTACTTAAAATGTGACATCAGCAAAAATAGTAATTCAAAAGTAGGCATTAGTATAATGAATCCCATGTTCTCTCAGCTTCAAATATCTGATTTTGTTCATCTCATTCCATGTAGTCTCCCCTTTTGTGTATTATTTTAAAGCCAAATCCCAAGCACTATATCATTTTAACCATAAATATGTCAGTATTTTTCCCTAAAAAGTGACTCTTATTTAACATAACCACAATGCCATTATCATATCAAATTATTAATAATTTAAGTTTGTTTTATGTATAAGTATAAGGTATAATAAGTAATTATGAAGGAAATATATTACAAAGCAAATATTACTCAAATTAAGAAATGGGGTGTTGCCAGCACCCCAGAAGCCTCCCATTGTACTTTATAGTCACACTCCTGCTTCAACACCTGGAGGAACTGCTATCCCAGTTCTTAAGGTGATGGCTCCTTATTGTATTTTATGATTTTATCATCTATTGATGTATCCCTAAACAGTATAGTTTGGTTTACTGTTTTAACTTTAAATGAATGGAGTTCTGTATGTAATCCTTTGTGTTTTCTTTAATTCAGTATTTATAAGATCAATCCAGGTATCTGAACTTCATTTTCATTTTTTCATGAATATTTTGTTGTATGACTGTACCACGATATATTTGTTCATTATACTTCTTTTGAGAATTCAGGTTAACAGTCGGAGACTCTTACAAACTGTAACCTTTTGTGCCTTTGCGTGAGTGTCACTGGGTTTCTCCAAGGTATATTGCTAGGAGTAAGTTACTGACTCGGATTGCTTTTACCCTGTGAGGGCATGTTGTTTTAATTTGGTGCTGTGAATTTACATCCCAGCAGCAGATTGAGTGTCCCAACCATTGTTTTACATCCTCTTCAGCACATGGTGTTTTTAGACTTAGATTTTTTTCAGTCTGGGAGGAAAGTATGGCATCTCTTTGAGTTTTAACTATGCATTGTCTTGCATTTTAATAGAGAATGAAAAGTAGCCTGACTTTCTGGACTGTTAGGTTGTGAATCTTGGATTATATACAAATCAGATTTCTTGAAATAAAATTTCCCGGTTCACCTGCCACACTTTTGTTCATCAGCATGTTCTATTTATAGAATAGCATGAGATCAGTTCTTTTTAGAGTGCAGAAAAAAGACATATTTAGATAAACTGAATCAGATTAAGTTAGGACATTATACTGTAGCAGCTTTTATCTTTGTAGTTAGTTTCAAATATGGGTAAGCATTAATCTAATTCAGTGCTTTCTGTTTAGTCTGTTTCTAGTAACTGTTGTAGAAATAAATGCAATCAGCAGCCACCAGGCATTCATGTCCGAGTATATACTAAATATAGAACTTAGTTCTTAAAAAGATGTAAAATAAATATAGAAGTTCTAGTATTTTCCTCTCACATCCCAGGAGATCATTTTGAGCAACCTTTGGGGGAGCATATCCCACATTGCAAACCTTTGACTAGAGCAGAGTTCCCCAACCTTTTTGGGGTCAGGGACCTGTGCACTTATGAGAATCTAGTGCCTGACGATCTGAGGTGGAGCTGAGGCTGTGATGCTAGTGCTGGGGAGCTGCTGCTTTCCTGTTGCTCACCTGCTGCTGTGCGGCCCAGTTCCTAATAGGCCACAGACTGGTACTATTTCACAGCCTTGGGGTTGGGAACCCCTGGAATTTAGAATAAGTCACAGAGCATGGAGCTCTGGAGCTCAGAAACAGGACTGTGTTATCTTCATTGTGATAAAAAAAAAAACAAAAACAAAAACAATTAGCACTAAGAAGAAAAGAAATGAAACCCAGGAAAAATTTTTTGATGAATAGGAGGAAAAAAATCATTGTGGTCAAATAATTAAAAAAATATATATGTGTATGGCAATTAAGCTACAATTAAATTTTTCCCTATGCGATCTTTAAAAACTGTTGTTTATTCTTAGGTTCATAAAGAACATCTTCTAGGAGGTCATGTATAGTCAGTGTGAGCTCTTATTAACTGGCTCCTTATCTGAATACTGAAACATTTCTTAAAAGCTCTATTGTTTGCAGGCCATGTGACCACATCTGGGAGATTGTTTTGTTTATTTAGAAAGCAGTCCTCAATTGCAAGTTTTGTCACTTGTGTAAATGGTATGAAAGTCTGCATCTTTTCATAAGTTGGTGAATTCTTAAAATGGCTAAAATAAAAGCACTTGTAAAACACCAGTAATGTTAAGTTTTGTTTTACTTTACTGGCTCTTGGGTTTTATAAACCTAGAAACAGCAAGAGCGAAAAGGATTAAATCTTTATTTGTCTAGAGTTAGTGTGGATTGGGTTCTGATTGTCACATTGCTTGGTATATACAAGTAGGAAAGAAAGAAATTCTGTTTCTCAAACTTTATTACTTAAAAAATCAGAAAAAGAAAAAAATCGTTACCAGGCTGGTAAAGTAACTACTGTTGTAGAAGAATAAAAATCACAGATAATAAATAACCGTTGGTGGCAAGGAGAGCCTTTAAAAATTTTTAAACTGCTTATTTTTGATGTTTCTGCAAATTTTATGTAATCTGTGACTAAAGAGAAATTAGAATTTAGTAATTTCTGAGACCTAATGGGTATAGTGGTATTTTAAATATCTTGGATTGATATATATGATGTCTATAGTTTATTGAACTTTTTCAGAAACACTTCTTAAGAATCTGTTCATCTGTGATGTAAACACATGGTAAAAACCATTGTTTTTCATACTTCTCTGTTTTAAACTTGCATATAATAGATAAATAATAATACAGATCAGTTTTATTAGCAGCCCTCATATACAAGACAGATTCTAAGATTTCAATTGTATCTCACCACCTACTCTAAAGGTTGGTCTGTTTTCTTATTACCTTTGATGTAATAAAAATTGTTTTTTTTTGTTTTTTTTTTAAGGTAAGCTATTTCTAGTGCTTATGTTCTATTTACTTTTGTAGGTTGCTTTTAGGTTCCTTGAAAGCTATTTCTTACACTTATATTTCTCCATTTTAGCAGTTGACATTATTTTGTATTTATTTGTCATTTGTTTTCTGTTTTCACTTGTAAAATTTTCATACAATCATAAAATTTTAGCTCTTAAAGGCATCTAAGCAAACATCTGTGTTTAGTCAGAGTTGGAAACTGTTAACTAGTAAGCTAAGACTAATGAATTAATGGCAGAGCCTTTGCATTTTAAGACTGGTTTTCTTTATGTGTTTGGTGAATTTTACCCAAATGGAAATGAATACACCTATTGAATATGAAATTGAATTATGAGACTAATTTTGATAAGTTATGGTGAAATCAGCAATTTTAACATTTTAAAAGACTCCTTGCCACCAAATGTTGTTTTCTATTTTTATAGACCTTCTTAGTCCATGTACTTTTATATATAATAATTTAATGATATGCATGCCTATCATTTTAATTCCTTCTTTTCTGCCCCCCCCCATCACCCTTTGTCTTGTGTGGTTTTGATTTTGTTTTTATTTTACTATTTCTTGCAATATCTAGGTAGTGGTCACTGGTATCTTACCATCCACAAATACTCTGCATGTCTGTTAAGTACATATGCATGTATTAGAAATTCATTAGATCCTGGGACCAATATTAGCTATCTGTGAGTCCTGCACATAGGATAAGTAAATAGCCTCTTCTAAGAAAAGCTATTACTAGATGCCCTCTTCTTGCTTTTTTAAAGGACAGATAAAATGAGTAGGAAACATAAGTATATTTTTAGTAGTGTTTAGCCATGGGAAATTGATCTCATTTTTAGGAGCCCCAAAGTTTTAAGGGTAGTTAGGAAAAACAGAATTTTGCCCCCTTTCCCTCCCGCCTCTTCATATGCAATCTGGTTTTTTCTGGACTTCAGAGTGATTCAGATATGGATTTGAATTTCATTGCAAATACTTATTTACTTGTTTGACCTTCAGGAGAGTAATTAAACCTTTACAAATAGGAATATGATAGAAAAAAATAGAAATAATCCTGTCTCATAGGATTTACTATATTAAAGTAGATAACAGATGAAGTACGTTAAATAATTTATGTAAAGTGCTTAGCATAGTACCTGGCCTATAGTAACTGCTCTTTTTATGGATCTTGAGTTGGCAAATTACACTTTCCTCTCATTTTAAAAACTTTTTGTTTTGTTTTTATTTTTATTGGTTATTTTCAAATGCATTCTATTAGAAATGAACAGAACCTTCAAAGGTTGAAGGGTTGGTCTCTCAACAGAGGTGGTTTGATTTGGTTTGGTTTGGTTTTCAGTTACCAGGAAGAGAGAAACAGTTGTGTAGCATAAGCAGATGTTGGATAGAGATTCCACCTCCCTGCCCCCGCCCGAAATCTCACTTTACATTACATTAAAAGATATAAAAAGATAAAAACCCACAAGGAAAAGAGAATTGGAGAGAGGAGATAATCCTGGATGAGAGAATTTTAAAATGGATGGTAGAAAAGGAATTTGCCGAATGCAGCCACAACCTAATTGCCTAAAGAGGGGGATACTGACAAGCAAGCCAGCATTCTTTAACTGCTTTGCTCTTAGAATGCCTGGACCCAGAGAATGCCTGGACCCAGGTTGGAATCCTTCAGGCTGGCCTTCCACAGGTTCTTCTCTAGAGAACGGACTGGATCTACAGAAAAGACTGGGTGATATCTGCACTTCTGGGTTCCCCAAGGGAAAAGTCAGTTCACCATCTTATCACCTTTCTTTGAACTCACCATTCAGCATGCCTGCTACATGCATGTAAGCCTCATCTGGACACTCTGTGATCACCAGATGTGAGGAAAGCTAAAAGAAATTAACAGAATAAAAACTCAGGAAATAGATGATATAGGGAATGCAAAAGAACTAAAACAAAACATGAATATTCCTCAGATGATCAAGATATTGAACTCATTAAAGAAGAATAATATATTTACAAAGGAAAGGAGAAAGAATGAATCGAGGAGAAACAGTGTTTGGAAATGATGTAATAGCTGAAATAAAGAAGTCCAATAGAAGGGCTAGAAGACAAATCTTACAGAAAGTAAAAGAGATATGGAAAGTAGAAGGGAAAAGTTAATTAGGTGGTTAACCCCAAGAGTTCAAAATATGCCTAATTAAAATTCCACAAAGGAGAGAACAGGAATTGGAGGAGAATAAATGATGAAAGTCGCAATACGGGAACATTTCCCTGAACTGAAAACAAACACCTGGGTTTCTTGGTTAAAGGCCTCTTGAATGAAAAAACTAGTATTTAGTTAATTGTACTGCAAGGTATTTGTGGATGGTGTTGGAACAATGTTTTATATTAAGCAAGCAAAGAAGCAGTTCTACACAAAAGAGTATGAGAGAGGAAATTAGCTCTTTCACCTTGGCTGGCCACAGACATGCCACCCAGACCAAGGAAGACCTGGAAACTTCCGGGCCAGGTGAGCCACGGACATGACAGCATTGGCAAGCACAGCGGGCTGAGGTAATGCTGGTGGCATGCATCACCACAGGATCAACTTTGACAGTTATCACCCAGGTTCACCCAGGTTACTTTGGGAGAGTCGGTGTGAGGCGGTACTACTGAAAGAGGAACCAGAGCTTCTGCCTGACTGTCAACCTGGATAAACTGCAGACCATGGTCAGTGAGCAGACACGGGTAAATGCTGCCAACAAGACTGGAGCTGCTCCTATCACTGATGTGTGATCGGGTGCTACAGAGTTCTGGGAAAGGGATCACTCCCAAAGCTGCCTCTCACTTCATGATAAAGGCCAAATTCTTCAGCATACTCACGGAGGGGGAGATTAAGGGTGTTGGGGCGGAGACGTGTCCTTGTAGTCCTGAAACTACATGGAGGGAAGTTCGTTAAATGCTCAGAAATGTTTTACAAAAAGAAAAAAAAGCAGGGGTTGGGGGGGAATTAACTATAGAACACTGGTTGGCTCAAGTGAGAACAATACAAAAAGTTAATATAAACATTTTCTCTATTTTGCATATTAAATGTTTGAAGGAATTATGACCTTTTTAAAAAAACACAAAGGTGTTTAGAGTAACTGTCAGTACAGTAGTATGAAGGAGCAGTGACAGGGAGACCCCAGAACTGTCCCAGTGGCCGTGGGACTTTGGCATGTCACAGGCTCTCCCTGGGTACCTTTATTTCCCATTGCTATTGTAACAGATTATCTCAACCTTAGTGTCTTAGAACAACTTCAGTTTATTATCTCACAGTACTAGAGGTCAGAAGTGCAGCATGGGTCTCATCGCACTAAAATAAATGTAAGCCATCATATTTCATCCCATTTCCTCTGTGCAGTGTACAAGTGTCCATCGTCAGTGCTAGCTGTAGCACACACGCTCATGTGCACGTGTACAGACAGTCTCAGGTGGACCCAAGGTGGCAAAACTCTCTTGTGTTGTACATCAGGCTTTAACACTCAGAAGCATGGAAAACCATGTCACTGGTTCTTAGAAAAGCTATTTTAAATTAGTATTTTAAACCTATTTTGTACTTCATTTTTCATACTTGTAATATGTGACTTAAACTTTAAATAGAAGGAGAAAAAGAACTCCCTGTGTTCGCTTCAGGTTTCTCACTGAGATGAGAATATCTAGATCCTTTAGTTTTGCTTTTAGCAGTCTTGCCCTTGAAAAGGTCAGTAAATTTGCTTAGCTATTGCTTTTTAAAACAAATTTGGGGCCTCCTGCAAACTTCTCATCTATCTCCAGCTATGAAATTTATACCAACTGGGAAGAGGTATAATACAGGGTAAAATACAGACAGCACAGCACTTAGAATTAAATCTTATTTTTTATTAAAAAAATTGTTTTAATTACAGCTGACATTCAATATTATATTAGTTTCAGGTGTACAGCATAGTGATTACACATTTATACCACTTAATGATGTGATAGAATTGAATTTTAAATCTATTACCAGCAACCTACCTATTTATAAATATTTTCTAGTCTTTCTGTACCTAGATAACTCCATGCTTGTAGCTCTAGTTGAGTGTTTTGATTTCTTTGTGGTGCTGTATGGCTCATGTCTGTCACAGAAATGGCTTCTGGTATGAACCCTCTTCCCTGGGGGCTGCTGGTGGCATTCCAAGGAACACACCAAGCCCTAGAAGCCAGGGAAGTGGAACGATTGTTATTGGTCCAGAGTGGAAGATGCAGCGCAAGTGGGCATACTGAATGGCTTATTATTTTCTGAAGTTTTGACCTAAATGTGAGAATTTGGAACCCAAAGTAGGCTATTCCATTATCGTAGAGCAGATGGTTTTTCAACCTCTGCAGTGTATAACTCCTTGTTTCTCTTGTGTATCCCTTGACATACAAATCAGACTTTTGGTTACAATCTTAGAAACCAGACTTTCACAGGTGCCTCTTGGCCCACCTGGGATCTGGACTCTGAGACATCTGTATCAGAACCTGGAACACTGTTAGGGCTGTCATCTCTGTCTTTTCTTGATTCTTTTCTTTGCACATTGGCTTCTTAACTTTCTGACGAGCAGTGGTTGATTTTTCCCTCGTAGGCAGTGTGGTCACCCTCAGCTCCAGCTTCATCATCTCACTTTAATAGCCATGAGAAGAAGGTGCTTCTCTCTGCTGTAGACCTTCCTGAGGAAGGAGTCTGGCTCGGTTTGTGTCACGTGCACACCTCTGTTGTCAGGTGGTGGACCACTGTGGTTGGAGCCTGTTAAAGTCATGCAGTTGGGTTTGGGAAGAGGCGATCTCAGAGGAGAGGAAGGCAGCTGCTGTTTTTGGAACAAATTATGCAGAAAGGAATGGTGTATGTCCACTGTGAAGGTTTATGTCTCTGGAGAGGATAAATCTCAACTGGTCAGTTTGAATATGTTAACTACTCTGGTAAAAGTGTAATAAAGCTGTCCTAAACTCTTTTAAGAACAATAAAAATTTATTATTTGTTGTAGGTCTGGAATACCCTCAGCTACTGTTTAGGTATATAATAAAAGTTAAGCCAAATCAGTAAAATAAAAACTAAAGGATATATGAATTGCTTTTACTTGATGATTGATTAGTGATGTTCAGTACCTGTTGGTCATCTGTATGTCCTCTTTGAAAAAATGTTTATTCAGTTCCTTTGTGCATTTTGTAACCAGGTTGTTTGCTTTTTTGCCACTGAGTTCTATGAGTTCCTTATATATTTTGGATGTCAGCTCCTTATCAGATATATGTTCTGTAGTTATTTCCTCCAATGGGTTGCCTTTTTATTTTGTTGATAATTTACTTTGCTGCATGAAAGTTTTTCAGTTTCATGTAGTCCCACTTGTTTTTTGCTTTCATTGTCTTTGCTTTTGGTGTCAAATGCAAAAAATCACTACCAAGACTCGTGTCAAGAAACTTACTCCCTGTGTTTTCTTTTAGGAGTTTTATGGTGTCAGGTCTTATATTCATTTCTTTAATCTATTTTGAGTTGATTTGGGGGTATGTTGTTCTAAGAGATAGGTCTAGTTCCATTCTTTTTATATGGTTGTCTGATTTTCCCAAAAGTTTACTGAAGAGGCTTTCCTTTCCTCATTGTATATTCTTGGCTTCTTTGTTATAAATGAATTGACCATACATTTCTGGGCTCTCTGTTCCATAGATCTTTGTGGTTTTTTTTTTTTTTTATGTGAATACCTTATGGTTTTGATTACTGTAGCTTTGATTATTATAGTCTGAAATCAGGAAGTGTGATGCTTCCAGCTTTGTCATTCTTTCTCATGATTACTTTAACTATATGGGGTCTTTTGTGCTTCCATAGAAATTTTGGATTTTATCTATTTCTAAAAAATTGGAATTTCGATAGGGAGTGTATAAAATCTGTAGATTGCTTTAGGTAGCGTGGACATTTTAATGATGTTAATTCTTTTCATGAGCATGGTATATCTTCCCATTTGTGTGTTCCTCAGTTTCATACTTCAGTTTGAATTCCTCCATTTTGACCTTTTTTTGGTGGCGTATTTACCGTTTTCTATGTATAAGATCATGTCATCTGCAGATAATTTTATTTCTTCCATTTCAGTTACTTTATATTTTTCTTGCCTTCCTCTGGCTAGGACTTCAGTAATATATGTTGAATAAAAGTGGTGAATATGGTATCCTGGTTTTAATCCTGATCTTAGAGGAAAAGCTTATGTTGCCAGTGGTCTTGTCACATATGAGCTTTATTATGTTGAAGTATGGTCCCCTATGCTTACTTTGTTGAGAGTTTCCACCATGAATGGATGTTGAATTTTATTAAATGCTTTTTCTGCATTTGCGATGATCATGTGATTTGTAGCCTTTATTTTGTTAACGTGATATACCATACTTTGTTATTTGTGAATGTAGAACAATCCTTGCACTGGAATAAATCTCACTTGATCATAATATATGATCCTTTTAATGTATTGTTGGATTTGGTTTCCTGATATTTTGTTGATAGTTTTTGGAGCTATGTTCAACAGAGTTCTCATTCTGTAATATTCTTTTCTTGTGGGCTCCTTGTCTGGTTTTGGTGTTGGGGTAATGTCGGTCTTGTAAAGTAAGTTTGAGAGTGTTCTCCTTTCAGTGTTTTTGGAGAATTTGAAAAGGATTGATATTATTTCTTTTATTAAGTGTTTGTTAGAATTCACTAGTGAAGCCGTCTGGTCCTGTATTTTTGTTGAGAGCTTTTTGATTACTGATTAAATCTTACTCATTACTGTTCTTTTCAGATTTTCTGTTCTATTTCCTCATGATTCAGTCTAGGAAGGCTATTTGTTTCTAAGAATTTATCCATTTTTTCTAGGTTGTCCAACTTTTGATATATAGTTGTTCATAGTAGTCTCTTAAGATCCTTTGTATGTCTGTAGTATCAGTTATAATGTCTCTTCTTTCATGTCCAATTTTATTCATTAGTAAGTCTAGCTCAGGGTGTGTCTATTTTGTTTAGTCTTTCAAAAAGTAGCTTAGTTTTATAGATAATTGACTTTTTAGACTGTTTCATTTATTTCTGCTCTGATCTTTGTTATTTCCTTCTAACTCCGGGCTTAATTTCTTCTTTTTAGTTCTTGAGGTATAAAGTTATGTGTTTTTTTGTTTTGGTTTGGCTTTCATTTTTATTGAACATTTTCCTGCAGTTTCTAGCTACTTCAGTTACATATGAACCATAAATAAGAGGTATGATTCTTATACATGAAGAAACAAAATTACAATTATTTGCCAATGGTATGTTTACATATCTATGGCTTCCAAGAGTATTAAAAAAATTACTGAAAATTAAGAGGCTTTAGTGTAAAAGACAACTACTCAAGTGGGTGAATTTTTTATATAAAATAACTAGTTAGCACCATCTAAAAAGATCCCATTCACAGTAAGGACAGAAAATATTTAAGCATTTGAAGATATCTTTTAACAAATAATTTTGATACTGTTATAAAAATTTACTATATTTTACTGGAAAAAAAAATGAGTGGATAAGAACACATATTTTTAAGCATAATAACTATGTATATGAAAAGGTATTCAATATCACTTGTCACCAGGGAATTTCAAATTAAAACAACAATGAGATATTACTATGCACCTATTAGAATAGCTAAAATCTAGAACACTTATAATTCCAAATACTGGTGAGGATGTGAGCAACAAGACTCCTCGTTCAATGCTGAATACAAAATGGTACAGCCACTTCAGAATACAGTTCAGCTATTTCTGACAAAACTGAATAGTGGTTACTATATGCTCCAGAAGTCCCACACCTAGGCATGTACTTAAATTATCTAGAAACTTGTCAACACAGGAACTTGCTCGTGGGTGCTCATAGCAACCCTGTCACAACTGGCCAATCATGGAAGCAACCAAGATGTACTTGTCTTTTCAAGCTCTTTGTTTGTTAACATAGGCATTTATCATGATGAACTTTTCTTAAAACTGCTTTCGCTGTATCCCATAAGTTTTGCTGTTTTATGTCCATTTTCTTGTGTCCTAAAGTGTTTTTTTTTTCCCACTTCCCATAGCTTCTGATCCATTTTTCCACTGGAGGTCATCTTCTGTTGAACCCCTCTGTTGAATTTTTCAATGTAGTTGGATTGTTTTCTTCAGCTATGTGATCTTTTTCTCTTTGTTGAAATTCTTACTTTCTGGTATTTTCCTCCTGATCTCAGCATCTTTATGACCATTAGTTGAACTCTTTATCAGGTAAATCCTTTACCTCCATTTCATTAAGGTCTGTTTCCGGAGTTTTATTTTGTGCTTTTGTTTGGAACATAGTCCTCTGTTTCTTCATTTTCCTTGACTTTCTGTGTTGGTTTCAGTCCAGTCCAAACTTTTCATTGTCCTTCAAACTATGTGGCCGTCCAAGCTGCCTTCTTTGTTGTTGGTGACTCTTAGTCACTGAGAGCATGCCAACATCTGTCAGCATCCCAAAGGGGAGGTATTGGTCATCACCTAGATGCAGGCTGATTTGCAGCTGGGCTCATAGCTATCAGGCCTCATATTCTTCAGTAGTCTGTTTAGGGAAAGAAAGTCTGGGAGATGATTGTTCCTGCCTGCTCCCTCTGCATGCAGCCCTGGAGGAATGGCTGGTTAAGAAGTATTCCTTTGCATGCTACATGATTAGTACTTTTTGATAAAAACTGTTGATAACAAAACTTTTTGGTGGCTTTAATGAGAAAAAACATTCAAACTAATGGTATTCCAAATAAAAAAATACACACAAAAACTGTAAAGTTTTGTTTAGGGAATGTAGTGAACAAGTGGGAATATACTGTAGAGATTTGAGCAAAGGCCAAAAAATAGCAAGTGAGAGTTTGCCAGAGGCTCTCAGATTGGAAGGTAGGAAGAAACGTCTAACCTGTAGAGAATTTTTGTTAGAATTTTTGTGAGCCAAACTGGCAACTTTGTCAGGAACAAGATCTCACGTGCCTGGGGGAATGGGTTTTACAGTATAGAACTAAGGAGAGAACTAAGGAAGATTACGGAAAGGGGGAGAAAGTTGCTGGATAGTAACAAGATTTTGTGCTCCCTCAAGGGTGGTTGCATCTTCAAGAGTCTGGAAAAGAGAATTAGCTCTGGCATTTCAAGGGTGTGTGAACCTAGATGCACAGGCACACTGGAGAGGGCTTGCTTAAGGCAAAGATAAGTCTTTCACTAGAGAAGGTATAGGCCTGAGGCACGACCACCCACGGTGACCTGCCCAGGTAGGAATCCATGATCAGATGGCTCTGTGAGGTTACTTCTCAGCCACCAATTTTATTACAAAGACCCTTTTTTTCTTTAGTCCACAAAGGAAGTATAAAAACGTATACAGCAGGTCCTCTTGATAGCACGTTTTAGTTCATTTTGTTATAACGTAGGTAAGATGCCATAAGAACTTAACTCTCATTCATATCAATTAGCCTGTGGTAAAATTGGTTTCATTTATACCTTGGTTTGCTTTTCATCACAGACCCTATGTACAACATTAAGTAAGGACTAAGTGTAATGTCAAGGTAGCAGTGAGCTGTGTTTAAAGTGCCTGGAAGTGTGTCTGGCCTGGAGTAAGCAGTACCTGTGAGTCTTTCTATAACTGTTCAGCTGTAGGTCTTCAGGCAAGTGTTTCAAAACCATTGAGATATCAGTATCAGTTGGAGGCCTGTTTGACAGGCAGATTCCTGCCTAGGCATACTGGGTCTGAGGTTCTGCGGGCAGAGCTCAGCAGCCTGCTTTAACAAACCGTCCAGGGGTTCGGCTGCTCACCAAAGCTGGAGAACCACTGCTTTGGAGGTTCCACCCAGAAAAAAACCAAAACAGTGATGATGGTTGAACTACGACTCTGGGACACAGCATTACTATGAAGCACAAAATAAAACTCAGCTGAGTAAATTTTTTGTGCAGAAATATAAACTCTGCCAGAATTGGCATTACTTTTTTTTCTTTTACATATTTGTTATATAATAGGTTCTTGAGGAATATTTGGTCACAATATTTGATAGGACAAAGTTTTTAAAGAACTGAGCTGACGTTGTTCCTTTAAAAACCTTTTATTCATTCACCAGCCATGAGTTGTCTGATGCACAGCTGTGGTCATAGAACTTGGTGTGGCGGGAGAGGCAGACTGACCAGATAAATCATAAGGTGGTGTTTTAAGTGCTGTCGTTGAGAGGAGCCTTGTGCTCTGAGTGTTCAGACCACAGAGCACCCAGCAGCCTCAGCTCAGGTGCTCATGTTCCAGCTGGGCCTCAAGGAGCAAACAGGCATTTGCCAGGTGGGGAGACCTTTGGGGCGAGGGTGTTTTGCGCAGTTTGTTGACGTGACAGCCACGAAAGGTACTGCTTTCATTATTTCGTGTAAGTGAAGACCCACTTTTCCTTCCTACAAAAGCTATCACATCATGTTTTTACAGTTGACCCTTGAACAACGCAGGTTTGGATGGCATAGCTCCACTTACAGGTGGGGTTTCTTGAGTTGACCTGTGCATTTCAAACCCACGTTATTTAAGGGTCACCAGACCCTCATATGTCAGGTTGGCAATTGTGTACATGGAGAGTCCACGGGGGTTCTCAAGAGCCTGGACAGTAGAGCCCCTAACCCTCATTTGTTAACCAGGGGTCTGCTGTGTCATTAGCGCTTTCCTTAGGTTTTCTGTCATATGAACTGGGCGGATAAGAGGAGCAACTTGAAAGCAGCTTGTGCACTTGGAGTCACTGTCAGTGGCATCACAGAAGTTGTTACTGTTTGTCTTAGAAATGCCTGGTAATTAGTTATGCTGTCGATATTACAAAAATTAGCTTGGCTTATTTCAGAGGCTCCCACATTTTCTAATTTTGGTGCTCTAAGCACTTCAGTATTTTTTTTTCATGCCACCCACAGGCTAAGAGAAATATTTTAAAGATTTAACCACTAAAAGAATACACAGTCAACACATAAGCTAAAAGAAAAATTAAGCCTTTTATTTCATTCTTGAATAAGTCCTCACAGGATGTGTGTGCCCGTTAGACATTACACAGCCCTTCACGTGGTGGAATCAGAATGAAACTGCCACCCTCTTTCCAGTTCCATACTGACTTTTGTACAGTTCTTGGGCTTTTTTCTCAGCGACCACTGAAAATTCTGCTTTGCAAAGATAACACTGCTGAAGAGTGTGTGCTGTAATGTTGAAACCTGGAGTTATCTATCTCAAGTTAGCGTGTTGAGTATCACCATGTCTCTCTCAAATTGAAAATGTCCTTGAGCCCCTGGGTGTCTGCTGGGTGCTCAATGGGCTGGGAATTGTGGGTTCATTGAATGTAATTCACTGGAGGGGAATTCACTTTTACAACTCGAGACTCTCTGTAGGTCACGTAGTCAAGCCAATAGCCTTTCTATTTCAGCGTTTCATTAGCAGGTCACACTGGTAAAAGCAGTTACAGTCTTACAGCCTGAAAGCTCCAGCGTTATGTCCCTCCCCTATTCTTCATTTAGTGTCCATTTCTAGAACCTTCAGGCCATACCACCCTGTGCTGTTACCACCGTAAGCCTCTTGTTACCCTGTGGGTAACCTTGTTACCTTGTTACCCTGCTCCTCGGTGGCATCGTGTTTGCACAATAGGCTGCCAGAGAACAGCCTTAGAGGAAGTTTTAACCTTTAAGTGATCAGGCATTGTTTTTCTAGAATGTATCCTTGATCATTATTTTAGAAATGTGAGGGATATAGAGTATTTATTTATATTGCTACAAAAAATGTGTTTGAAAAATTCAGCTTTAAAAACTATGTGGATGTCATATTTGTACATTCACAAATTTCTTCTGAAAAAGTCTGTTGATGAGTTGATGTGTGCCATGTATGGTGCTGGCTCTCGTGGATTCACATTTATATGTCCTCGATAGGGGCACATCTTCCATGCAATCAACAATTCAGATTTGGTGGGAAATGTAAATTTTACTTAGGTAGAGGTGGACACGGGCTCTCGGAGCACATAGGAGCACCAACCCTCCCAGACTAGAGGATAGAAAGCAGAAGGCCTGACAAGGTCACATCAGGAGCAGTGGGAAGATTGTTCCGGGCAGAGGCACAGAAGTGAGAACATATTTAGGAAACTGCAAGTAGCAGATGAAAGCAGGGAAGGCGGGAGCAAAGATGAGGTTGTGGAGATAAATGGGACTTCATAGGTGGTGGAGTTTTGACTTATCCCCAAAGATTTGGAAAGCCGCTGAGTGAGTGACATGATCAGTTTTGTACTTCAGAAAAGTATATCCAGAAGACTACTGGGAGGAGATGGAAGGTTGTAAAAAAGGAAGCAATTAGGTTAGGGGGCGACTGTGGTGATGTTGGTGAAAGGAGATAGGGACTTGAAATAAGGCTGTGGCAGTGACATGGTGCTGGAGGGAGTAAGGGGCAGAATCCACAGGACATGACTGAGGAGGATTCCATGCGATAGTCTGAGTGAGAGCCCTCAGATCTGGCTTGAAGTACGGGAAGCATTTACCAGAACCCGGACTGAGAGGAGGAAGGGTTACAGATGCATTCAGTTTTGGACAGAGGAGATTTGAGTATCCCGTCAGCATTCACATGGAGATGTCTGGTAAGCAGTTGATTGTAGAGTCTAAAGCCCAACTCTCCCAGACTACAGACAGGGAGAGAAAAAGCAGATTTAGTAGTTATCAGCATAGAATTAATAAAGTGAAGACAGAGGAGAGGAAAGGGGACCAGGCTCTACACCAGTGTACACAAGGTGAACAAAAGCAGAGAGATCAGTGGGTCTGTTGGAAGAATAACCAATCCAAGGTTTAAAAATATCTGCCTAGTTTATGTGATGGACATTATCATCCCTCTGCCCTCCTGCGCTGTGTAGGGGCCACTCACTGAGCGGTGGACCCTCTGCTCAGGGTGATCCTGGACAGGGTGCCATGCCAGGCCCGGGCGTCCCTTCTCCTTGAGCAGTGTTTGAGTCCAGGATTGGCCCAAGCAAGGCAGCCTGTGGACGAGAGGGGTTGGTTAAAGACGGCCTAGAACCCAGAAGCCAGAGGGAATTCTGTGGAGACCTCGGGAAATCTGCCTTGTTTTCAGTAAAGAGCTGTTTCTCTCTGTGTCACTACAAGATGGAAGGGCGAGGCTTGCTGCAGCGGCCAGCCTGAGACTAAAGCTGAGATGAGGAGGGCAGAGGGCAGAGCAGAGAAAACGGGACACGTGGAGCGGGACCTCTGAATGCACTGAATACCTTACCTTGCCACCAGCCCTTAATGGTTTAATCCATTGTTGTTGTTTTTGGGTTTTATTTTCTAGGAGGAACATGTAATGTGAGTGCCGGGATGATACATGTGAACAGCAGTGTTAAACTAAGTGGATATTGTAGTTGGCCATATGTTATTTGGTAGCTGTGTAGTGTATTTTTAATTACACCTTTTAGTAGTTTGGGGAGGAAGACAGGAAGTGAGTAGGGAGTGGTTTTAGAACTGTAAGGCATCAGAAAGAAGGAGGACAAAATTAAGTTCTGGTGGAAATCAGACCTGAAATTAAATGTTTATTTTATTTGTGTCATACCATACATACATACACAATACACAATACACACATTTTTATGTAAGGTTGTAAATTAACAATTCTGTTAAAAAAACTTATTAGGAAAATTATCAAATATATACAAACGTAGAGGGAAGAGAACTCCTCTTACACACACACACACACACGCACACACACGCACGCGCGCGCCGGCCAACTTGTTTCACCTCCGCCCCCGGCACTGGAGAATTTAAAGCACATTCTGGACATACCATGTCCAATCTCAGAAGGTCTCACTCAGGTGCCTGCCTGTGCAGTCCCTCTCCTCCTCACCCCTACCTACGTCCCCAGGCAGCCACTGATCTGCTCTGTTACAGCAGTTTGCATTTTCTATAATTTTATATAAATGGAATTATATATATCACGTGCCTATTTTGTGCCATTTCTTCCATGTTAGTTTCCTCCACTTTATAGTGTATGTATTGGGTTCATTTTATTGCTGAAAAAGAACTTTTTAAAAAAAGATAACTGCAGTATTATATTACCTTATCCCAAAGTATATTTTAAAATAGTTTCTTAGTATCATCTAATATCATCAGTTTTTAAATTTCCCCATTGTCTCATACATGCTTTTATAGTTGGTCTGTTCGGATCAGGGTATAAATAAACATGGTCACACAGTGGCACTGGAACTTCATCTCCTCTCCTTCTTGCATCTACTCCAAGTTATTAGTTCATTATCTTTAATAATGATTTAACTGTGATGACAAGTAATTATGTAGAAAAGTCAGAGGAAGAGACCTGTTTTTACTCCCCCACCCTGCTGTGTACCTCTAGTTCTTGACTTCTGTAGGAATTAATATTTTAAGGATAGCAAGAATTATTAAAATGGTTGACGGTCTTAGTGAAGTTCCCTATGAAGAATAAAGTACGTTTCCAGGAGAGACTGTGACTTTGCTCCTGACAACATGTCAGAGCAGAGGGCGCCACTTCCTGTTTTTCTTTGCAGAGGCGACTCTGGAATTCCCCTTGTTTGCCCATGATTTAAATCTTGTCTGTCTCGTCGTCTTAATACAGCACACCAAAGAAGTGTGCAGTTCTGTAAATGTCTACATGTGCCCGAAAATAGTACTTTTTTATATTTTAAAGTATTTAATTATACTTAGAATCTAGGTTTTTGATTGATGAAGGACATTATAATTGAAGCGTAAGCACCTCTGCCTGTGTCTAGATCCCTCTCCCTCCCTACCTTCTCTGTAACCTTATGTTCATAATCCTTTATTTTTCTTTACCCTTCCGCCTCTTTTTTTGGGTCTTGCACATCAGAAATTAAGCATAATCAAGTCTTTCATGTTCACGGTGAAAATTTCCGTCTGTCCTCATTTCCCCTCCTCCCTTCAGCTCCTGCCACCTTTCTCCTCCCTGTGCAGAAGGCCAGCTGTGTCCAGCTGCCTGTGTTTGATTCTCCATGCCCCTGCCTGGCCCCCTGGCCCCTCCAGGGCCTCCCACTCCTGTTGCTCTGACACTGCACTGTCTGGGGTGCCTGTTTCATGTTGTGGCGCCCAGTGGGCACCTCTCAGTCCATAGCTGACCTCTCTCCAGATTTCAGCTGTGTTGCCTGCTCCATTCTTGACACTTTCAAGAGTCACCTGATTTTCCCCTAACTTCAAGATGTTTCTTTTTGGCCTCCTTTGATGGGTTGTTTTTCTCCACCCAACCTTAAATGGGTTCATCTGTGACCCCATTTTTTTTGTAAGGAAATCTCAGCTTTTTGTACAGCTTTATTATCTGTTGACTCTCAAATTCTTATCTCCAGTTTAGCCTCTTTCAGAATCCTGCTTCCATACAACCAGTTTGCCCTCTTGATAACTTCACTGGGATGTGGATGTCTCACTGATACCTCAGAAATCCAGTGTGTCTTACACTGAGACTTTCGTCGTCCTCCTAAAGTCTGCCCCTCTTCAAGGGTTATCTAATGCAGTGACTTGTGCATACGCGTCTCATATCTGAAATCTGTGCCTTTCTCTTATACTTTCCCTTCAATTCCCAAATCTGGTAAACAACCAAACGCTGTTCATCTGCTGATCACCTCTTAAATCTTTCCACTTCTTTCCATATCTCCTGCTACTGGTTGAACCTAAGTAATCGCATCTCTTCGCCAACATTACTAAAATAACTTTTCTTTTGGCCCCCTCCAACCTGTCTTCCACTTGTAGCTATCACAGAACAGCCTTTTAAAATCAATTTGGTCACTCTCCTGCTTTAGAAGCTGCCTTCCTTCTATCTTTAGGGAAGGAAGGAGTGAAAGCTTCCACTTCTGTATCATAAAATCAAGGTGAGGTTAGAGGGCATGAAGAAACCTCCTTATACTTAAAGGGAAAGTTGGACTTCCAACTCAGTGAAGTTCAGTTTTAAAAGTATTCACTGTCTTCAGGCCTTTGCGTTTTGGTGAGAGAGCAGTCTTTTGAGCCACTTTAATTATGTGCTTTTGAACATCCTCCTTCAGTATTAAGAACATTACATCATTATTTATGAATGTATAATACTCCCTTCACAAGCATATCAATTCACAGTCATATCATTTCATTCATTTATTCTTTCAAAAAGCATTTCTAGGTGAGATGGATGGAGGCCTGAGGGCACCATGATGACTCTTTTTTACCTGCAGTAACTCAGCTGTTAAAATAAATCATTTAACATGGACATGTGGGCCAAGTTGTAGTCTTCTGCTAAGCCCCAAACACACCCTTCCGGAGGAAATGATGCAAATTCAGAACTATTATAAGTTGCTTCTGTGTGTTCACATGGCAAAGGATGATCCAGACTCCTAGTGGCCTGGCGTAGATCTGTTTCTTTGAGACAGGTGGCCCCTCTTCACCTCAGGAATGCTCTGGAGAAAGTCTGCAGCTCTGCAGACACCATTTGGGGATTCTAATCAGCAGTGAAAGCCAGGTGACAGTAAAACAATGCGTACTGGCTTCTAAAATTATCACATGAACTTTTTGCTTTTTTTTAGAAAATCATGTTTTAAGGAGGCACCACCTGGGTCGGTCTTCACAAGTTTTTAGGATTTATCAGAATCATGCCAGTATTTCAGGAGATGCAGACATAAAACACCGTGTTCAGAGGCAGCCTGATCCCACATGTTCATATCATACATAACTAACTTCAAGAGTAGGCGTAGGAAGGGAAGAGCTGGGCTGATGACAGAGCACGAAGCCAGCTGTGGTGGTGGCCCCTCCCAGTTAGATCACAGTATCTTGAACCGTGGAAAACTTGGTGACTCTTAACATCATTGAAAAGCAATGTTTAAAATCACAACGTTGTACTCGAATCACAATGTATTCTTTGCTAATAGTAGTTACTGATAATTTTATATCTGTGTCATTTTTTTAAAAGAATAAAACTTAAATTTTATGCTGATGTGTTGACGGCCAAAATAGACCAAATAATCTATTTTAAGTTCTAACTAACAACCTATTATTTTGCTTTGCCAGTCATTTTTGTGTGTGTGTGCATATATTTTTTTGGGATTTCATCTTAAGTAATTGTAGTATCCAGGATTTGGGCATTTTTGTGTCCTGGGCAAATTTGTTACATTATTAAACAATCATTCAACCATAGTATAGATATCCATCAGAATAAGTTTTTTTTGTTAACAAGGTCATTTTCCCAACACATTGCTCTTATATTTTAGAAAAGGCACCGGCGGATTGACCGAAGTATGATAGGAGAGCCGACAAACTTTGTACACACAGCTCACGTCGGATCAGGAGACCTTTTCAGCGGAATGAATTCAGTAAGTATGTTGGTGGAACATGCAGATGAGGCTCTGGGGCCTCTACCACACTATGCTAAATGAATTTGTAGATATCAAATATAAATATATCATGTGAGCATAGAAGAGATAAGATGAACAATGAAAAATTAATCTCTCATCTAATTTGCCAGGTCATGCATTTGTTTCCATTTCTGGTACTATTCATAGCTGCTCTTCTTCTGAATAATACTTAAAATTTTTAATTTGGCAGTAAGATATGAAGGACCAGAAATAAGAAAAGATCTATTTGCAGTCTTTTATAGAGGTGTCAGTGAATTTCAGAAAAGACTCACTTTACTCAGCTGAACTCTTTTATTCCTTAATTTTCATGTAAGAGAAAGAGTGCAGTGTAATAGAAACACCACAAAATGAGAGTTTTTATCAGTGCTCTGTTTTCCTTTTTGCCTTGAAATAAACTAAGTATTGAGAGCCTCTTTCCCCCATAGCTAAGGGAACAGATGTGTCTAAATGATCCATGAAGTGATTGGAACAGGAAAGTCAATAAGGCTTTTATGAACACAAAATCATGATCCATTGTATACTCACTCACTGGACAGCGTTAACAAAAGACTTAACAAGGGAACAGAGACTTTTAAAATAGGTAGGTGGGTATCCTGGAAACAGCAAACTTCAGTTACTAGGTAAGCAAAGAAATGGCATTTGTATCTTCAGGAAACAGCTTGTTTGTTTTAAACCTGTAGGAAAGATATTTCAGTTCAGCTGTGTTTTGTGGAAATGTAAGAGGTGTGTCAGGTTGCTGTCAAAATACAACTCAGTAGCTTTGTTTCTTGGATCAGCACTGTGTGAAAGACTAAATGGGACCCTATGACTTGTTAATATGTACGTTATATAACATGTACGTATGTATGTATGTATGTATGTATGTATGTATGTATATAAAAAGAGTGAATGGTTTCAAGTTTCTTACACATGATGAATTTGATGAATTTCAGTCAGTCTTGTCATCTTCCCCACTTCGAGGTTTTAAAAAAATGTGTTTAGTACAAATTTCTAGGTCATGGTATTGACTTCATTAACTTTTACAATTAAAATCTTGTTTATGCACATTTCAGAATTTCTTTTAAGATTCCTATTCAGCATTTTCCTGGAAAGCCTGGCTTGGTGTGTGTGACTCTTGCTAGCCGTTAGTTCAGGTAGCAGGCAGGCCTGGCCCTCGTGGGGCCTCCCTGTTGGCCTGCTCACTGAGGCGCAGGATGGAGACGGGCCCTTGGGCAGGAGGCTCCTCCCTGCAGTCGCTGGGCAGCCTTCTCTGCCGACTGAAGTGGAGATGCTATGAGTCTTTTAGCTCTTTCGAATCACATAAGGCTTTTTGTAGTCATTGCCTCTAGTAGTAGTTTTATCAGCCATACCCAGACAGCCCCCTCCCCCACAGGCTGAGTGTTGTGAAATCCCCGTTTCCTCAAAGTATCCTTGACAGTTCTAACTTGCAGAAGCCTGATGCGGTAAGAGGAGTCTGTTCTCCGGTGCAGTAATAAGACAGAAGCACACACAGACATGCTGAGTATCCAGAGAAATGTTTCCTCCTGAACACTGAGCAGCTAGGATTTGGAGCATATGAAATAGCCGTGCCACGCTGGATGACTGAACCGTCAAATGACTTCTCCTAAATACACTGTTCTTCCTAAGACTTTCATACTAACTTCTTGCTAGAAAATGTTTCTGTGACTTTTTTCGTAATGTAGTCCTCTTGTGTTAATATATTATTGTATGTCCACAGTCACCATAATATCCAGGCTCAACACTGAAGGGTTACTTTTAGAAAATCCACATCTTTTAGTTTGAAATTGAAGAACTGATTTTTGGAGGAAAAAGAATGCATGGCACCATGTACGAATATAAAGATGTTGTTTTAAAATAGGCCTAATCTACTATAAAAGCTAACATGTCACATTAGCTGGGGAATCATTCAATACAGGGTGCAATCCGCTGTGGTGTAAAACCTGATGCTATTCACCCAGAAAGGAGCAGCAAATGGTCTTGAACTGATAGCAGATGGCTGTAGCCTCCTCAGACTGAGCAAGTTTACTTAAAGTAGGCAGGCCTATAGATTTCACTTTTTTTCTTAATACTCTTCTAAAGTAGTCATTTGATTGTGAATATAGATATTATGGTAACACATTATATATCATAGGAGTAAGATGTTCCTCATGAGTAAATTTTTCAGTAAATGGGTAAAAGTGTACTCGTTTTCAGAGCCAATCATGTTTTCTCACTTAAACCCTTTAAGGGTCTAAATAAGCTATGCGTTTTATTTTTTGCCATTCTCTCCTAGTAGAATATACTTCAACCTGCCTTACTCCAACAACTTAGGCAGGTCTTATTACTTTCTTTAAACATATTGACTCAGAGTCACCAATGAAAAAAAGCACCTCACATACTTTTTTTTTATTACATGTACAGATTAAGTAGTTTAGTGTGTAGATGGTGCTCCCATCCCCCACTTCACCCCACCCGGATCATAAAGCACCCTCTGAGCCGATGCCATATATTAGACCAGATGCCTTGCTGACTTCCCTGCTAGGTCATCACCTCCAGAGCCGCCTATTGCTCCTTTTTCTAGCGGTCTAGCCTGACTCTTAGCTTCCAGACTGCTTCTAATATAAGATTGGAATAATGATGACAAAGTAAGAGCACTTCACAGTTTGCAAATGACTTTATGTTCCTTTGTTTCAGCAAAGAAAGAAAATGTCCCAGTATTTATATATCTACAATCTATCAGACAGTAGCACAGTAAGGTAAATGGAGATCATCAATGTAACCATTTTATTCATAAGGAGCCTGATTTTCAGAGGAGATAAATAGTTCATCCAGAGTTAGAATATTAATAAGTAAATCAGGACTGCCGTCCAAGCTTTTGGATTCTCAGACCCTTAGTTTGTCAGATTAAGACTGTGTCAAGTTTATGCATTTTACCACATAAATGTTTTTTATCTTTGGCTATTCTAATTTCATTTTTTTTGTTTGATTCTATTGTGAGGCACTTTTTTTTCTATAAAAAGTACCCTTCTGAAAAACAGCCAGAATGCTGAGACACGAATTGCTTAGTTGCCTTGGCCCTGCTTCCTGACTTTTGTCCTATTTGTCCTGTTTTAGGTTAGCTCCATTCAGAACCAGATGCAGTCCAAAGGAGGCTATGGGGGCGGAATGTCTGCCAATGTGCAGATGCAGCTTGTGGATACGAAGGCGGGATAGCGCCGGGTCCCTCTCCAGTGAGTACAGCGGGTACTTGTGGCCCACGAACAGCCTTAATTACGTCTTGGGGCTGAGATACAGCTGACCCTTTAAGCACATGGGTTTGAACTGAGCGGGCCTACTAACTATAAATGTATTTTCCTTACGACTTAACATTTTTCCTCTAGCTTGCACTTTACTGTGAGAATGCAGGATATAACAGTACATGTACAAAGTACGTGGTTCACCGACTATCGTCGGTAAAGTTTGCAGTCAACAGTAGTAGGCTGTTAGTTAGGGTGAGTCAGTACCCCTGTGATGTTCAAGGGTCAACTGTATTTTGCTCTCTTTTTAAAATCTGAATAGAAGGCAAAAATATTTTGCTTGGCTAAGTGTTTCAGGTGAGTATTAGTTTTATGTTGTCTTTAAAGACATCTAGTTGGGGAGGAGGCTTTGAGATTCTGGGGACAAGATGCTGCTTGTGTCCTTTAGAGGGAAATTATTCTGAATATTGATACTATGCAGAATCCCAAGTAGAATGACGTAGTTTAATTTGGATTTTCTTTTGGTTTTATAGGTCATTGTGAATTTGTATGTTTTCTCTTTCTACTATTCTTTAATTTTTTTTTGTTATGATTGCTTTTCTTTTCAACTGCAAACAAGAAGTTTGATAGCATCTTGTTCATCCTGTTGTGGTTACTCCAGTGAGATGTTACCTGTTCTGCTCCGAAGAAGCTGTTGTCAGATGAACCTGCATTCCTTCAGCTGGCAGGCATGCCTTTGGACTCATGGACAGAGTTCTTTAGATTGTGTCTTAAATTTTTATCAGTTTGGATCTGATCTTAGCATGACCTTTTTGTGAATGCTAGCTCTACTTTGCATTATTTTTTCCATTTTAAATATTTCTCACCTCCAACCCACTGCCTTATGATTCTGTTGGTAAGCAAGGATCTGCTATTTGTTGCCATTTATGTATATTTTGGAAGGTATGAGACCCACAAGCACAATGATTATTCGTTTGAAACTTCAGCAGAATAGATATCTGCATGCTTTATGAAGTTGCTTTGTATGGGATGCCAGAAATGAACATTTCTTTGCTGCCATGGGCTAATGATACTGCTGCTATTAGAGAAAGGTTAGCTGTGGTGCCAAGTCACATCAGTTTCACAAAAAAAGGTTACTTGTAGTTTATTTAGAAGTATGACTTTTTGGTCTATTTAGTTAGAATTACAGTAAAAGTTTGCATTCATAAGCATTCAGGTGTAAATGTTCAGCATATTTATTTTGAAAGCAAGGACCTGTGGTTGGGAACAGGTCAGGGTCTGTGTCTGAGTGGTGGTAACACCCTCGGCCAGTCTGGCTCTGAGCATCTTTACATTATTCAGTTTAATATTAGGGTATCCAGCCGTTTCCAGTAGCAGTTTGAACTTCTGGCCTGTCCTGCAGTCTGTGGCCTCTAGATTCTGCAGCAGTGGAAGTTGCCAAGAGCAACACACTGACCTGGCTGAATCGTTGCCCGTGAAAACAACCTGTATGGTGAATTTTCATGGAATTGGTGAGAAAACCTTTTCTTAGGTTCCAACATATATTTTTTTCTTCACATTATATTTCTGTAAATGCTTCCCCTTCCCAAAAGGATGTAGCATTAAGCCAGTTAGTAGTTTGTATTCTTGTTAAAGCATAAACCTTTGTCCAGCTCAGCCCTATCTAACTGGTAGGATTAACATTTCATGCAGCAAATGGCACTTAACTGAAAACTTACTTAAAGGAATTAGGTGTTGAAAATGACCACTTCTCTGTACCCCTCGCCCCTCACCTTAGTCCCAGATTCTTATGAAACAGGTAACTGAGTCTTAGGTCTATGTAGACAAAACATGAAAGCATTTCTCTTCCAATTCTTTTGAATTTCACTTACCCAGTACAGGGGGCACTGCATCACTCAGTCCTTGTACTTTGCTGTTTTGAGCCTTCGTAGGTGTCAGCCTCAAACAATCTGTCAAGGAAAAAACATTTATGTTAAGTAATCATAAAGGCACATTTAATTCACTAAAGAGCTGGTTTGCCACTGTCATTCTGATCAGCCAGACACACTGCTATGTGCCAGCTCTTTAAAAGATAGACCGGTTTTTTCTTGGCATTGTCAGCACTGGTGCCATTTAGTCTACTTCTGTTTTGGCTTTTAAAAGTAATAATACAGTTTTTATACTTGTCATATAACTCCTGGAACGACAGTACAGGGGACCATGGTCCCTTTTCCCCAGCACATGATTTTAGTCTTTTCTGCTTCTGAGGACCAAAGACCCGAGTGCACGAGTCTCCACAGTGAGCCCAAGGTTGCTCTCTTCAGGCCACACTGTCCGAGGGCACATGCTAAGGAGGGTGCCAGTATATTCAAGAAATAAGAACATTATGAAGAATTTTAAGATACCAACCTTGGACACAATTTTTTAGCAAAGCTTGAAGGCATTAGAGAGAGTGGAGGCAGCTTTCTCACACTCACAAGTGTGGTTGTAAATCTCGGGCAGGGATCTGGTCCCCTGGAGATATAGCTAATTTTAAAATTGAAGCTAACTAAATTAGATTGACTGTTAATAACTTTGCTGAAATACATGCTAATAACTGTTAAGCAAAGGAAACTGAATGAAGGTTTAATGATATGGATTCTGTTATCAGTGACCTGCATTCTCTAAGCCAGGTGCACCCCTGACCCTGGGTGTGAGGTGATGTGGCAAGCAGAGCAGGAACACTGTGGTCGGGTGCAGCGAAGGGGCCTTGATGGACGCTTTGTGAGATGAGCTTTCACTTTTGTTAAATTATAGCAGTTTCACTAGAGAGAGCAAGTTTGCCTTGATTTTGTTTCGAATGACTTCTGCTCAGCACCCAAAAGATAAAATTGACATATTTTTATAATATAAGCATACTTTTTTTGTACATTGTGTTCATTCTTGAATAAAGTGAGTTCAGTGTTGGCTTGTAGATAATAAAAAGAAAGTATTGATTCAATAAATGTTTTCTTTCGATCCTGGTTTCGTTTTCCCTTTGTTTAGTTTTTTTTCTTTCAAGGATTTACCAGATTTCACTCTTCATTTTCAGTGAAGATTATCATACAGAAATAATTGACCACTTTCCTCTTTAAGAGAATTTAATTTCTAAACTGATAAACTTCACCTTATAGTTTAACAAATGCCTAGTCAGAGTGAATCCTAAATATTTGGAAATGGGACTTGCCTGTCAGCATCACAAACAATTTTTAATAAAGGAATCAAACACCTATTCAGCTTTCCGTACTGACGCATTTTATCCTCACAGTACTTGTTAGGGTTGAAAGAATTCTATTCCCCAGCCACGTTTCAGGTGCTTAATAGCTTCGCATAGCTATCGGCTACCTTGTTACTGAACATTTCCATCATCCCAGAAAGTTTGGGCAGGTTAGAGTTTGCTCCCTAAAATAGTGTAGGACAGTGGTTCCCCAGAGAACACCTGGCAGTGTGTGGAAACAGTTTGATAGTCACAACTGGAGGAAGGGGTGCTGACAAATGGTGGGTGTGGAAATCAGGTAGGTTGCTCTATATCTGTGGCACATGGGACAGCCTTAGTGTCATGGTACCACAACTGAGAAACCCTGGTTTAGAACAAAGATCTGTGTACTCACCAAATACAGCCTGTCAGCTTGGTCAAATACTGGCTCTAGGTCAGGTAGGTTTGGCTGTATCATGAGAACTGCCACACACAGTCTGAAAGAGGAAAATCAATGAGAAAATTAGCAAAGAGTACGTCAGAAAGTTTTGAAAATTTTTGTCCTCATTTTATGGCCTAAAACTCAAAGGAAATTGGGTTAAGATGAGGTTCCTTGTAAGATAAAATAATGTGACAATCCAATAAGACACTGGTTACAAAGGAAAGTACTTGAAGAAACTGATGCTTACGTATCAGGAGCTCTATTTTGAGCACATGTTTTCAAAGGACAAGCATAAAATGTGGAAGAAAGGGCTCATAAGTACAAAAAGTAGGACAAAACTATAAAAATAGAGATGGTCTGGAATTTGCTGAAACTTGTAAAAATGCAAAAATCTACAAAATCGGTACAGACAGGAAGGAAATTATATCTCCTTAAAATATGCTTTTAGCAGACTGGAGGGAAAGCAATTGAAAATTTGAAAGTAACTTATTGTCTCCATCCAGACTGGTACAGCAACCATTAACTGCATCATATTGACTTTTTGTATTTTGGCACCTTCACTTTTTTCATGATGTTTCCAAGACTTTGCAGGTTTTGTCTTTTTTTTTTTTTTTATAAGTGCTTTCTACCAGATACATGCAACCTCTGCTTATCTTCTTAATCTCATCATCTTAAAAGCATTCTATCTGATCTGCCTTTGATGCCTAGAGTTAAAAAAAAAAAGGAAAAGAAAGCTTTACTAGGAAAGTTACTTCCTTAATAAGAAGATCCAAATGTTTGATCCAGGAACGTAAAAGCAATTGCTTGGTATTGAATAAAGGATGATTTTAATCTCATTGCAGGGCAAGAGCAGGAGAGTAAACACGTTTGATTCTAACCCTGCCCCCCCCCACCCCCCATTTTCTCTTGTAAATCCAAGCTCCAGACAGAGTTCACTAGAGCTTTTACCACTCATGACAAACTGTCTTTCAGTAACTTCAGACAGATAAATGTGCTCATAGTCTGCCCTGGGGGCCCAGAAAGGACTCCTCGGCCTGGGTTTTTATTTTTGTTTTTGCTCCTTTAAAGGGATAGCAAAACAAATAAGATACTTATCTGAAATCTTCAGAGCTTTACCTTTTTCTTACTGTTCTTAATTTCAGCCATCTAAACACATGACACCTTTGAATGTCTGTGTGCCTTTCAACTGTCTGAAGTGACTGAATCCTCTGCCTCAGACCCTAGCCAAATACAGCCTGTCACCTTCTCGAGGCCTGCCTACCCTGCTGATGCTAGCATCAGAAAAATTATTTCTGGGTTTCTTTAAAAATCATTATTTTACTTTTCAGAAATAGCCCAAAGAGGAGGTAAAAATTACTGTACTTATTACTGCTTTTGGCAGAGCCACCCAGATTCAGAATTCTAAAATGGAGTCATTTTTGAGTTGAACTTCTTCCCAGTTCCCTGTAATATCAATTGTGTCCCATAAAAAATTATCACAAATGTCTGTGGGTTTAACTTACCTCTGATTTTTGCAACTTGGAAAGTATTTCGGTCCATTTAGGCTGTTATAACAAAATACCCCAGACTGGGTAGCCTGTAAACAACAGAAAAAGTTATTTCCTCACAGTTTTAGAGGCTGAAGTCTAAGACCAGGGTGCCAGCATGTCAGGTGAAGGATTCTCTTGGGTCACATGCTTCATATCTTCACATGCTAGAAGGGGCTGGGGAGCTCTCTGAGCCTTTCTCCTAAGGTGCTAATTCCATTCATGAGGCCTCACCCCCTAAAACCATCACCTTTGGGAGTTTAGTTAGGATGTCAACATGAATTTCAGGGTGAGGGGGACCGAAACATTCAGACCACAGCATAGAGGTACAGGAAATGAGTGAGTGGGTCATCTCCTGCAGATGCAGCCATGTCTACCTTGTGGACAGCGGAGCCATGGCCGCAGTCCTTTCTTATGCCCCCTTCCCAGAAGGCTGATATTCCTGAAGGAAACTAATGTGACAGGTAAACATTAGAAAAAAGTCACTCTGTTAAGCCATGAGGAATGGAAGTTAAAGGAAATGGAGGATTCCAGTGGTCCAAACTGTGATCTCTTCATTCCTTTTGTTTTAGAATTTCAAAAAACAGTTCTTGCGTTTACACTTTCACACTTCACAGTCCTCAGCTGACCTTTTTGTTCTGCAGACCCATTTATTTAGCTGTGGGAAATTACGTTACTTCTTTGATTAGCCCTCCTCCTGAGGATTTATTACATTTCTCAGCAACAGTGAGGTCTAGCGTGTAAGAAAAAATTGAGAGGCAGTTTCAGTGATGAATAATTATATTTCTTTAAGAGTTTATAACATTTTGCTTATACAGTGAATTGCAATATTTGCTTGTACATAATTACAACATTCAAATCTTAAAATCAAAGCATGAAAGACTTATAGTCACAGAACACTGTAAATTTTAGAAAACTTGACAATTCAGAATACAGTGTAGCAGAAAAGGAATGGAGGAGAACCTAAGTGCTAATCTCCTTTATGTACATACTGGAATTCATAAAGTTCTGTCTATATATATGCATGTTAAACATATCCTTTTAAGTTGTAAAAATGGAAACAAGTGTAAAAACATAACCATAACTGGAAGGAAAGACAAGTCTATTACAAGCCTCATCTTTTGTTGTATTAAGTCATTTGAACAATTCAAAACTGGTGAATCAGACAATGACAGTACACCTACATTATTCAGAATTAGAGCGGTAATAACCCCTGGAGAGTTCTAACTGGAAATAGCTAGAAGGAGTTTTCCTTAGAAGTACGAATGGTGTGCTAGAAGTGGATAAGAGACATTTTTTATGTCAGCCTATCCCGTTTGGATTTCACTTTCTTTATGCTAGTAATTTCATAACAGTAATATAAAACAAAAGAATATATTTTAAGCAGGAAATACTAGGTAACATCAGCATAAGATAGCTGACTGAGAAGCTCCAGTCTCGTGGTCCCCAACAGAAACAAATAAACAACATACGGACTAAGACAGAGAGCTTTAGAGCTCTAGAAACCAGGTTAAGAAGCTGTAACCATCAAGTGAATGCCCACACAAGAAGGAGCCCTGCTCAAAACAGCTGGTGGGCTGGTAGGTCTCCCCTGCCTGGAGCAGTGACAGGAATGCCGGTAGGTCGGGGGGCCAGGCTGGAGCGTGTGGCAGGTGGTCCGCAGACCCAGGGTGCCTGTGGGTAAGAGGTGATAGGCGGAGGACTACCATAGAAATTCACGTCTTCTGAAAACAAGCAGGAATGAGATTCTGACAGAAATAAAGACATTTAAAAGCAGCTGAATTTATGGGGAACTGGAATAAAAGCACACACACAGTTCCAGGGAAGATGCAAACACAGAAAAGGTGTGAGAGGACCAAGAGCCTGAAAAGTGGGTCGCTAACCGGCCTCCCTGCCTGGAGCCAGTCAGTAAAGTCTGGGGGAGGGGGCTGTTGTTTCCAGTGCCCAGATCTCAACAGAAGATCATACATACAAAGAAACAACAAACCATAGTTCATTCTGAGGAATCTCCCGAAGCTAGTCTTAACAAAACACAGACCTCTGACTTGAGAATTTAAGACAAGTTTCTATATATGCTCAATGAGCTAAATGAGAACATGGGCAGACAACTAAATGAAATCAAGGAAAAAATGAGAACCCTCACAGGGATACAAATTATTAAAAAGAACCAAACAAATTCTGGAGCTCAAAAATACCATAACTGAATTGAAAAACTCACCACGGGGGTTCAACATTAGACCTGATCAGGCAAAAGAAAGAATCTGAACTTGAAGACGGGTTATTTCAAACTATTGAGTCTGATGAGGAAAAAGAAAAAAATGAAGAAAGTGAACATGTCTAAGGGATTTATGGGACACCATTAAGTGGACCAATATATGTACCAAAAAGAGGGACCAGGAAGAGGAGAAAGGGGACAGAGAGAGCCTATTTTGAAATTGGCTGTAAACATGCCAAATTTGAGGAAATTGAAATATAAATAAAAGAGTTTCAAAAAAGTACTGAGCAGGATACTATATCCAAAGAGACCCAACTGTTGAAAATCAAAGACAGAAACTAAAAGCAGCAAGAGGAAAGGTTCAACAAAACACTAGCAAACAAGTCAATAGCACTGTAAGAGGATTATTATATATGACCAACTGGGATTTATTCTTGGAATGCAAGAATAGTTCACCATAAGAAAATCAATGTAATACACCACATTTATAAAATGATGGGAAAAACACCCAAATGGTCATATCGATTGAGATAGAGCAAGCGTCTGACAAAATTCAATTACTTTTTCACAATAAAAACACTTAATAAACTAGGAGTAGAAGGAACTACTTCAACAAAATGAGGCCATGTATGAAAAGCCACAGCTAACATACTCAATGGTGAAAGACTGAAAGCTTTTCCTCAAAGATCAGGAACAAGACATGGATGCCTGCTGTCACCACTTCTATTGAACAAAATACTATAAGTCCTAGCCAGAACAGTAAGTCAAGAAAAAGAAATAAAAGGCATCCAAATAGAAAAGGAAGAAGTAAAATTATCTCTGTTCACAGACAACAAGATCTGATATGTGAAAGCCCTAAAGATTACACACACACACACAGAATAAATGAATTCAGCACAGCTGGAAGATAGAAAATCACAGAAAAATCAGATGTTTTTATATACTAACAAACTATCTGAAAAGGGATTTAGGAAAACAATTCCACTTACAAAAACATCAAAAAGAATATAATACTTATGAATAAATTTAACCAAAGAGGCAAAAGACTTGTACACTGAAAACTACAAACAGCAGTGAAAGAAATTAAACGACACAAATAAATGAAAGGACGTTCTGTGTCCGTGGACTGAAAGACAATACTGTTAAGATGTCAATACCATCCAAGGTGACCTACAGATTTAACGCAATCTCTATCCAAATCCCAATGGCATTTTTTGAAGAAATAGAAACATCCATCCTAACATTCATATGGACTCTCAAGGACCACCGAGGAGCTAAAATAACCTGAAAAAAGAACAAAGTTAGAGGTATTATACTGGATTTCAAAACTTATTACAGTGTTGGGAAAACTGAATATCCACATACAAAAGAATAAAGATGGACTTAGTCCTTTTATAACAAAATACCATAGCCTGGGTACCCATTTACAAATAACAGACATGTTTCTCACAGTTCTGGAGACTGGGAAGTCCAACATCAAGGTGCCAGGATGACTGCTTTCTGGTGAGAGCCCTCTTCCTCGTTCATAAGCTGGCGCCGTCTTGCTGTGTCCTCACCTGGTGGAAAGGCATTGGATCTCTCTGGAGCTTCTTTTATGAGAGCGCCAACTCCATTCATGAGGGCTCTGACGTAAGCACTCCCCAAAGGCTCCACCTACTAAACCCAAGGATTTCAACATGTCAATTGCAGAGAGGGGACAAACATTCAGTCCACAGCAGGCCTTTACCTGATGTGATATACGAAACCAAAACGAATCAAAGCCATAAACATAAGACCTAAAACCATAAAACTCTTAGAAGAAAACACTGTGGAAAAGCTTCACGACACTAGATTCGGCAATGATTTCTTGGATGTGACATCAAAAGAGCAGGCAACAGAAAAAATAGATCAGATGGACTGCATCAGCAGTGAAAACTTCTCATGCATCAAAAAACAATCAACAGTGAAAAGACAACTTATAGAATGGGAAAATACATTTGCAAATTATATATTTGATGAGGAGTTATATCCAGAATATATAAAGAACTCCTACAACTCAACAAAAATACCACCCAATTAAAATATGGACAAAGGACTAGAATAAACATTTCTTCAAAGAAGATGTACAAATGCCATTAAGCAGATGAAGGGATGCTCAACATCACTATTCATCAAGAAATGCAAATCAAAACCACAATGAGATGTCACCTCATCCATGAGGATGGCTACTATCAAAAACAAACCAAAAGGAGCCACGTGTTGGTTAGGATGTGGAGAAACTGGAACTGTTCACTGTTGATAGAAATGTAAAAATGGAGCAATACTGTGGAAAACAGTGTGGAGGTTCCTCAAAAAATTAAAAGTACGACTACCAGATAGTCCAGCAACCACACTTCTGGGAGTATTCCAAAAGAATCGAGAGCAGAGTCTCAAAGACATAGTTGCACATGCACACAGCAGCAGTATTCACAACAGTGAAGCGATGGAAGCAGCTCGAATCCAGCAGCTGAATGGAAAAATAAAATGATGTATAAATATGCGAGAGTATTATTCAGCCTTTCAAAAGGAAATTCTGACACATGTAACAACATAGATGAACCTTAAGGACATTTTAAGGGACTCAAGCCAGTTACAAAAAGACAAATACAAATATGATCCACCTATATGATGCATCTAAAGTAGTCAAATTCATGGAGACAAAGCCAAAGAACAGGCCTGATGAACTCAAAGTCAACAGCAGAGCAGAAAAATAAAGAGAAGGGAAAAATATTATGTGTGATGCTCAGCCCAGCCGTGAGCACTGCCTCAGAGTGGACTTGGACATACAGCCAAGAAATGCAAACCATGGACTCTCCTGACATCCTCTGCTCTAGAATTCCTCCCAGC
Source organism: Cynopterus sphinx (assembly GCA_030015415.1). NCBI lineage: Eukaryota > Metazoa > Chordata > Mammalia > Chiroptera > Pteropodidae > Cynopterus > Cynopterus sphinx. The sequence goes on along the minus strand of CM057387.1, from coordinate 33,346,409 downwards.
TGGATGCACACTGGGATTCAACTCTAATTGAGACTACCTGTGCCCGACACTCCATGCCAGCCTTTGATGCCTTCAGGACTGAGATCTTGTAAGAAAGGGCCATGGGAACAAGACCATCACAAGAACCCCAAAAGTGGCCCTGTCAGCCCCTCAGGTTATTCAGCGACTGCCTAGGACTGAGGTGTTTGCTCCTTGGGCAGCAGCAGTTCCGTGCAGGCTGTAGACACATTACATGCAAGGTCTTCGTTTGCCAGGTGGCACACAAGATGACACCCAATGCTGGGACGGGACCGAAGGGATGAATGGGTCGTGAGTGGCTGTGCAAAAATCGCTTGTTTTCAACTGAAGCCTGACACCACACGCGTGGTCAGGCACAACCCGGGCAGCGCATCCCATGTGCAAAGCACCGTGTGCAAAACTCACAGCATGGCGTGGGGCTTTCCCAGCGTGCCAAGCACCAAGGAAGGGAATCCCGGTGCCAGGAAATCCGTGAGTTGCAAACACAATGTGTCCTCTTAACCATCTCCTCCTCGACCTGGATTTTAGAATCTCAGTGCCGGCAGTTCCTTCTCCTCCCTGACATGGGTGCCCTACTTCCTCTGCTTGGTGGTTGGTGAACTCACTGGGGGATTTCCTCTTGCCTGTCATCTCAGGCAGCTCAGATATAATGGCTGAGCAGAGACAGGCACGTGTTCCAGTCTAGCTCACGGCTGCTCTCAAGTGAGTTCCTAAGGCCCTTGGTGTTCTAGAAAGACCAGAAAGAGACAATCAGTAAGTAGCACAGGCTCCTGGTGGAAGAGGTGGTACAAATGCTAGCAAAGTTAATCATGATCCCTATTTTCTTTCCAATATTAAGGAATAAACCCAGAAGTTAGAACTTCTAGTATAGGTTCAATTATCGGTTTATTCATTAGAAATGAGAAATGTCCTAGGGTCGCAGAGGAACTGACCTCAGCCTCCGTGCTAGGGATTCTAGGGAAGGCCTCATAGGGGCCCGCCTGCAGTCACGTACACACGTGTGCATATGTGTGCGTGCGTGTGCATGCGTGTAGTGACTCAAAGTCCCATCAGAACCCTAAGGATTGAAGAGAATGGGAGAATGGGGGAGTTGTCTTAAGACGAGGAAAGGTAGGACAGCTTGCAGGGCAGAGTGCAGGACTAGGGCTGGAGATGAGGGTCTAAGCCTACCCCGGGCAGCGGCCTGCCGGTGCTTTTCTCGAAGGAGAGGGGCTTTACAGATGAGAAGATGACCAGGCAGAAAAGAGTATTCGAAGCCACTCTTAGACTTGTTCTCCTTCCCCATCGCCTGGACGGAGGCAGGACACCTGGTTCACACCTCACCAGAAGCCAGAGCCAGCACCGCCTCCCGAACCCTGAAGACCCGGAGGCCGCTCTACTCTTTAAACCAATGGTGGAGGCAGGACAGGGTTCAGGATGGATCAACGTAAAATATTTTTTTAAATCAGAAAAAATATTGAAGATAAGCAGTAACCCAGAATGCCTGTCACAGTCTAGTGGCAGTACCTCCCTGAGGTCCAGTGTTCTGCTCCAAGTGGTGAGCAAGTCCACGCAGGATCCCAGAACTCCTGTCATCTTGAGCACCTGGGGCCCAGCAGATTCCAGACCACGACCCAACATCTGTCCCCTGTTTGATTTCCTGGAACAGAAAGAGCTTTTTGGCCCATCTCATCCAATCCTCTACCTCTCAAAGGAAGCCACAAGCTCCAAAATGATTGAAATGTCTAATCTCGAGGACAGAAAAATAAACTACTTTTAAAGGTTGTTAGCTCCAGCGTGATGAAGCCGCAGGTACGAGAAAAACAAATGTTTGAGGACTGGACTTAAAACCCAAGGTCAAGTTACCTGAAGTTTTGCCCTTGGTGCAATCTCTGTGCCAACTAGCAAGCTGAGCTCTAGTGCCCCAGGGGACTTCATGGATGAGACACGAGATGATTTGGAGTTTAGGTTTTTACTAGGTGCGTGCAACGCCCTACACATGCTTCTGGTCTCTCGGGAATTGAATTCCTCCATCGCCACTTACTGGTTTTCCTCTCCTTCTCCAGGGGCAGCCCACCACAAAGATGTCATTTAACCTTTCTTGGGTTGAAGCTGTTTTTGACATTTAAAAAACTTGTGGCAAAAAGTACAGAAACATAAAATTCACCATGTAACCATTTTTAAGTGCACACTTCAGCAGTGTTACTCACACTTACATTGCTGTGCAACCCCTCTCCAGATCGTTTTCATCTTGAAAAACTGAAACTCCCCATTTCCCCTCCCCCAGCCCCTGGCAAACCACTGCTCTTCCTGTGTCTATGAACGTGACTACTCTAGATACCACTCAGAGGCGACCACACAGTGCTTGTCTTCTGTTACTGGCGTATTTCACTTAGCACATCGTCTGTTCTCAAGGTTCAGTCACGCTGTAGCATATGCTGAATTTCTTTTTTTTTTAAGGCTTGTTTTCCATTTATGGACATACCACGTTTTATTTACCTAGCCATCCACTGATGGACATGTGGGTTGTTTCTACCTCTTTGGCTATTGTGAATAATGCTGCAAATGTCTTTGAGACTCTACTCTCAACTCTTTTGGAGATATACCCACAAGTGGAATTGCTGGATCATATGGTAGTATTATTTTTAGTTTTTTGAGGAACCTCCATTCTGGTGTTTACAGGTACCATTTTACATTCCCATCAACTTCCCCACATCCTTGCCAACACTTGCAGTTTTTTTTTGGTAGTAGCTATCCTAATGGATGTGAGATGATGTCTCATTGTGGTTTTGATTCGCATTTCTCTGATGACTGGTGATGTTGAGCATCTCTTCATGTCCTTATTTGCCATCTGTATGTCTTCTTTGGAGAAACGCCTATCCAAGTCTTTTGCCCATTTTTAAATGGTGGGGTTTTTTTTGTCATTGTTGTTGAACAGAGATCTTTTATAATTGAAAAATTTTGAAATATATTTCTAATATTCTATCATATAAATTTCAAATACAAAAATATAAAATACACACTCATCTCTTTTAGAGTAGACTGGACTCTAAGGCCCTCTCGATGACAATGTTATTATAAACAAATCCAGAAACTGAAATCACAGAGGAATAGTGTGCTGCCTTTGCTCAGAGACCCTGCAATGCAGCCTGTCTCTGCCTCGAACTGCTCTGTGAGTTCTTTGCCTTTCAGAGTTCAGGTTCTTTTCCTCTAAGTTTTTCTTAATAATGTGGGTGCCGTGAACATGCTTCTTTTCAGTTTCTCACCCACCATTTTAAATTCTGACCTCCGGTGTGCTTTACCTTAAGAAATAATTAAGCTCTGAGTTGCATCAAGTCCAGAATATAACTTCTGTGCACTGTCCACATCGAAGTTTTTGGAGTGTCTTGATTATATTTAAAATACTTGAGGTTGTCAGATAAACGACCATTAGATAAAGGTTTTAGCCAACCAAGACTATGAGGAGAAAATAAATGAAACTGTAGAAACGATGAAATGGAAGAATTGAAAATTAAACAGGTGTGAAGATGGAAGAAATGGAAATTATACAGGTGTGAAGAGGCAAAACATGGAGGGAGAAAGAAGAAAAAGTGTATAACTGCTAAGGCAGTGATAACACAGCTTACAATGACAGAGCACCTTCTAGCTGGCGGGGCACTGCCAAAGGATTATACGTGTAAGAACTCACTGCATATGTTATTGTTGTTAATCTTTTCTGAGGATGAGAGAACTAAGGCACCAGGAATACACACCACTTCCCCAAGGTCATACAGTTAATAGATGATATATTAGTTATCTATTGCTGTTTAGTAAATTACCACAAACTTGAGCATAAACTAGCATCACTTCAGTAGGTCAAGAGTCTGGACTCAGACTGGCGGGGTCTTCTGCTAAGTCTCGCAAGGCTGTCAGCAAGGTGTCAGGTGAGCTGCACTATCATCAGAAAGCTTGATGCGGAAGCAGCTCAGTCCCACGCACTCAGGTTGTTGGCAGATTCATTTCCTTGTAGAATGAAGAGTAAAACAGCACTATGGCTTTCTGTTAACTGATGGCTGAAGAAATATCTGCACCTCCATGGTCATTGCATTATTCACAAATGTCAAGATTTGGAAACAACCTAAGTGGGTGTCAACATGTGAAGAGATAAAGAAAATGTGGTGTATACACATACACACAGGAATACGATTCGGTCTTAAAAAAGGAAATTCCACCATCTGTGACAACGTGGATGAACCTGGAGAACATTATTGCTAAGTGAAATAAGCCAGGCACAGGAGGGCATGTGCTGCATAATTTCACTTATTTGTGGAATCTGGTCGTTGTCTGTGGTTGAGGGGTGGGGGAAATGTGGAGATGTTGTTCAAAAGCTACAAAGATTCAGTTATGTGGGATGAATAAATTCTGGAATTGTATGCCATGGTGAACATAGGTAATAATGATGTTTTGTGTACTTTAAATTTGCTGAGAGTTGATACTGTGTTATCACCACACAAAATGTAACTATGTGAAGTGAATATGTTAATTAGCTTAACTGTGATCATTTTACAGTGTATACATATATCAAATTATCATGCTGTGTACCACTTTAAACTGAATGTTTTTGTCCTCCCACCCCAATTCCTATGTTGAAATCTGAATTCTTATAGATGACAGAATTAGAAGGTGGGGCATTTGGGAGGTGATTACGTTATGAAGGTGGAGCCCTCATGGATGGGATTAGTGCCCTTTATAAAAGAGGTCCCAGACATCCCTCACTTCTGCTCAGTGAGGATACAATGAAAAAGCACCATCTATAAAGCAGGGAGCAGGTCCTCACCAGACACTGAATCTGTGGGCACCTTAATCTTGGACTTCTCAGCCTTTAGAACTGTAAGAAATAAATTTCTGTTGTTTACCAAATACCCACTTTATGCTATTTTGTTAAAGCAGCCCAAATGGACTAAGATATATACCTTAACTATATGCAATTTTATCTGCCAAGTATACATCCATAAAGCAGAAAAAAATATAAATTAAAAACACATTAAACACTTAAAAATACATCTTATATGAAAAATATGAAAGCCCTAAGACCAAAACAATAAAACAGTGAGAGCAAAAGAAAATCTAAACAAACAGAAAAATATACTGGGTTCAAAAACTGGAAGACTAAATTTTATGACGATGTTAATTCCTTCAAATTGTTAAATAATTTCAAGAAAATCTCATTCAAAATTGCTATTTTGTGTGTGTGTGTGTGTGTGTGTGTATGTGTGTGTATGAATAAGTTGACAAGCTGTTGTAAAATTTATTGGGAAATGCAATGCTACAAGAATAGCTACCATTCTTGAAAAAAAAACAGGGTCCATTTTCTCGACCAGATATCAATATGTATTATAATTACCAGAGTAACTACGACAATGTGGCACTGAAAATGAAAGAACAAATAGACTGATAAAACAACACAGGCTCAGAATGAACTCGACATACCTGATTTACGGGAAAGACGGCACTGAAGTATAATGGAACAGGGAACTTATCTTTTCAATAAATGGTCCAGAAACAATCTGTAAGAATTGTGAAAGAATGAAACTTGACCTCTACCTAACACTGTACACAAAATCTATTCCAGAGACATTTTAAAGCTAAAATTTAAAAGGCGAAACACTGAAATATTTGAAAGATAACACAAATATATTAATGAACTTGGAGTGGGGAAAGACTTCTTAAATAGATCACAAAAAAGCACCAACCATAAGAGAAAATAATTTCTCTAGTTTAAAAGGGGCTCAATACTACTAATAGTCAGAGAAATGAGACCACAGTAAAAAATCATTGCATCCCCAACAATGGCCAATGTTAAAAATACCCAAAACACCAGTAGTCAGAACAGATGAGCAGCTGCCAGAAGTCTTTGGTACACTGTTGTTCAGTGCAGACTATCACAAATTTCACTGGTTCTTATATATATGACCTGCTTTTCACTGCTGTTCAGAATTGGGCAATCTGTAATTTCTGGAAGATTTCCCTTAGTGGCCCTGGAAAAGACCAACACTCATTAAGTACTCCAAATCTTATGTCCCAATGTACAAACACTGTCTTAGGAAATAGCTATATCCATACTGATTATTCATTAATGTACAGATATTATCCACATAGAATCTACTATATTTTCTGGTTGGAAATGCTTCAGTTTCATGACCTCAGTGAAGAAGGAGTGCCCTGAAATATTTCACTACGGGATGTAGAGCTATCTGGAAAGATGGCTAAAAATGACCTTGCTCTCACCTTTTTAAAGACCCCAGGAAGTTACACTGTAGCATGGCGCCACCTGGTGGCTACTGTATAATTTTACCACAACTCCCGCTGTTTAGCCCATACTGTTTCTTCCAAGAGTCTTCGGCCCATGATCCTCAGCCACCACACTCCACATAGTGGGAAGCCTGGCTAACGCTTCCCCATCATCAATTCTAAATCTCCTGCCTGAACTAACTAAAAAATCAGACAAATATGTAAAACAATGTCACTTAAGACACTGGACATCCAGCACTGATGGTCGGTAATCCTTGAGAACACGAGAAATAAAGGTGAGCCCTACCACTGCTCCAGCTTACTGCCTGAAAAAAATTTCCAGGCCATAATGAAGGGGAGGGAAGACCCAAACAGAGCACAGCGGTGGTCCAGAACTGAAGAGACAAAGATAAGAGTCCAGGGAGGTGAAAGTGGCCAGAGTTGTCTTTCATAAACTTCCAGGGAACATAAGTCCAGTTTAATACCAAACCCTAACAAGTACAAGGAAGGGAAATTACAACCCATCTCTCTCTTGAACGTGGGTATAAAAATCCTAAACAAAATATTGCAAAATAAATCTAGAAGTATGTGAAAATAGCATGTCATGACCAAGCGGGGTTTATTCTAGCAAAGTGGAAATTGAAATGGGAGTGCACGGGTGGGTGAGTGGGGGATTAACACTAGGAAATATATCAATTAATTCACCACACTAACATAAAAGAAAAACAATTCTATCATCACAACAGATTCAAGATAAGCATTTGACAAAATTCAACACCATAAATCAATTTAGTAAACTATAAATAAAAAGGAAAGTCTTTAAACTAAAAAAAGAATACCTACAAAAACCATATGGCAATCATAACACTCAATGATGAAATCTGAAAGCTTTCTCTGAGATCAGGCGTGAAGAAAGGACTGGCTGGCATTTTGATCTGTGCAATAACGCAGGAAATGAAATGCAAAATGACTAGAAATAAAAAAAAGGCATTATGAGCAGATGATGAGAGTATATAGAAAAATCCAAAAGAACCTACAAACTGAAAATAAATGAATTGAGCAGGGTTGATAAATGTCATTATAAAACAACTGTATTTCAATATTCCAACAACAAATAAAAAACAAAGACCTAAAAAGACACCGCACAAAATGTCTAACAAGTATGAAAAGATGTTTAACGTCATTAGCCTTTATGGAAATTAAAATGAAAACCACAGGAAGACATAGTACATGCTCACTAGAATATCTGAAATGAGAAAAATTAAAAACATCAAGTTTGGCAAGGGTGATAGGAATGTCTCTTCTGTGCATACTTGAAAAAACTACAGGCTAATGAGACTGCTGTAGAGGTGGCCTCTACGGTGGCCAGTATTCCTCTTACCTTTGCTTATCAAAGGCTTCTTGAGAGTAGTGAGAGTTGGGGTTCCTGGGGTATGTTTATGGGCCACCAAGTCCTTCAACGGCAGGTTCTGGGTCTTCAATAGCAGACAAGTGTAGGAACATGTATTAGTTTCCTAGAGCTGCTCTAACAAATGACCAAACATCAGGTGATTTAACAGAAGAGGCCAGAAGTCCAAAATCTAGATGTGGGCAAGGTAGAACTTCCTCTGGAGACTCTAAGGAAGAATCTCTCGTCTCTTCTAGCTCCAGGTGGCTGTCAGCATTTTTTCACTTGTGGCTACCTCTTTTTTCTGTCTCCACATTATCTTTGACTCCATGTCGTGTTATCTTCAGGTGATGCCCCAAGGTGTAAATGTCAGATCCCTGAGGCACTGACACTGACAGCACTGTGGAGTCACTGTATCAGTCACCCGTATCAGTCACCCCTGGGCAGTCTGCCTGAGACTTAGACCAAGCCCCAGTGAGGTTTAAGCCACTGTTATTGGGTCTGTAATCAAACACCCTTTTCAAAAACTAAACATCATCTAGGTGTTTTACACAAACTATAAAATCAACTATAATTGGACCATTCCAATTTCTCTGGAGACTTAAAAAATAAGGCCTTCTCACCAACATGGGTCCCAGACTGGCCCTCGCGTGACTGGGTGAAATTATTTTATCGCTGCCATCCATTTGCAATAAAGTGCAGAGAAGGTTAATGTAGATTCTTTATTGATTTCACCAATGTATTAGTAGATATGATGATGATAATAAATGGTACTTTTACATTCTCTTAACCAAAAATATAACAAATATTTACACTCAGTAAAAATACAAAAAGCATACAGAGGCACTGTCTTTCTAAAAGACATAAGTTTGAGAGGTATCAAAAAATAGGAGACAAACATTGCTTGTTACAGGATACTTTACAATCACTGAATTGTGCAGTATAATTCCTTTTTGATTATTATGACTGTGCAGTTTTGTTTTTATCTTTTGTTGATAAGCTCACGTTTCAATTTTAAAAGATCAAGTACAACTGCATTCTGTGTATCAAAAATAAAAAGCCTTAAAAAAGCACAACAAAAGCTAAAGATGAACTGGGGTTCAAGTTCAAATTTGAAATGTCCTGTGACACTCTGAAGATTTCTCCCTTTGTTCTAGCCTTTAAGGTGATTCTAAAGGGTTACATCTACTTTAGCATCACATTTTTTTAAAACTTAAACTATATCAGAATAACAATCAATATTTAAAATATATAAGGAAACTTGTTCTCCCCTTGTTTTCATAGGGGAGAGAATACTTTACAAAAATTAGGTTTCTGGAAATCCCCATGATTACTGCCACATTTCCAGCCTGGAGAGATTCTCAAGGAGGTTGTGCAGATGGCGACAATGTCATTTATCATCCTCATGAAAAACCATTTAAGGCTTTTTCTCCCCAAAGGTCATATTGAAAGTAATCATTTGGAAGAAGAAAAAATTCATTAATTACAGTATACTAGATTTACTAATTCTGCAAATCTTTCATTATGAAGACCTTGTTTTGTTGAAACCTATTTGGCAAAAGTTTGCGCAGAGGACTTACTGCTTCAAAAGTACTGGCAGATTCAGTGTTGTGGTGGGATGAGGGTACTAGGGTCGTTATTAAAGTTATACACTTATAAAATAAAAACAAAAACAAACAGGGAGTTAGAATTGGGGGGATAGACTTGGATCAAATACAGGTTAAGGCTTCTCTTGTTCTAGTCATGTGACAGAGAAGGCAGGAATGTACCCCAAAGTATAAAAATTAAATTTCCCATGATTTTTTGCGGGATACATATATATCAAACTACAAGGCATTTGGCTTTAGTTCCTGATCAATGTGATCAGCTGATCCAAATACTCACAGTTCAAGCTAGATGAAACAAAGGCAGCTACATGGTGCACATCCAAAACCACAAGCCTCCAACTCTCTGTGCAAGATATTATCTAAGATATTATCAATACAAAGGACAGAGATGGGTAAGACTCCCATTTGGTTTGAAAAACCTGCTAAATAAACAGACTGTGCAAATAGCACACTTTTCTGGGGTATGGGATATAAAATGATGAGAATATCCATACTTGATAAAAAGATGGTTATAGCAAAAATATATTTCAATTTATTTTGCTTTGGACATGAAAATAATATTGTGTAAATCAGTGAAGGAAAAAAATCTGTGATCAGAGGACTGCTGTTTACAGAACAAATCACTACAGTGTAACTTTCAAACAAGGATTTTTGATCTGGGCTACTTTCCACTTCAATGGACCAAGAAAGCTATGGAGCCAACTAGCTTCACTCTAACATACAAGAGTTCGTTTCTAAGGCTTAAGTTTCTGATTAACAAATTTTTGCTGAGGGAATTTTTTCAGACATGCTATTTTTCCTAAAATAAAGAGACAATCACTTTGATGGAAAAGATGGACTACTGCCATTTACCACTTGGAACTAATTTATGATTTTAAAATGAAGGGAATAGGTAGGAAGACAATGAGAGGGACGACACAGCTAGGAAAAAATGAGAACAAATTCTTAAAAAAGAAGTCATGAACGAGCAGAGCCCCATAAACTGAAACACGGACAGCTAACTACTCAGGAGTAAACCCACTGGCTCTGAGTTGGCCTGGGTGGTGCACTTAATGGCTCTGGCTTTTTTTTTGTTTGTTTTTGGTAGTCATAGGAGTCTATTACGCTCTCACTTGCCTTTACACTAAAAACAAATTTAAAAAATTGAAACTGAAGATATAGAAAACATTATATTTGATTTGTAAAAATGTAGAAAGTCTAGCTTGTCCACTAAACAGTCACTGAAATTTTCATTAAATACCTAAGAGTGCCGTGCCCAACAGGCTATTACAAAATACGTCTCCTTCCTCTGAAAGGCTAAACTGAGAACTGAGAGATAATATAGTTCCATAATTCCAGATCCTCTTTTGTCTACAAAATTTTCAACTAATTATATACCTTGCTGAGCTAACAAGCTTTCTGGTAGGCAGCTGAGAGCTGCAGGGTTCATCAAGATCAGTTTCATGCTGGGGGTGGGGAACACTGCATAAGGCTACGTTCATCCTCATGATTACTCCACCAATGATTGCACTTCCTTTAAAAACAAAACTCCATATTTGAGTTGAGAAAAATTTTAGTTTTGGATTTCTAGAGGGCAGAACTCTCTAGAACCCATTATCTAGTTACTGGATTTCTACTTTTAGTTACAATTAGATGCGGCATAACTTTCACTTCAGAAAAACTGGTATACGTGTTTAACACAAAAATTTCATTCTTTGGAAATTAGGGTTGCTACCCAGCCCACCTTAGCCCCAACCCTTTCCCAAAGGACTGATAAGAAACCCTATGGCAGCTTCATTGGCCTTCCCAACAGGGACCAGCAGATGGGAGTATTTTCCTTCTTGACACTGCAAGCGCAAAGGGCTTTCCATTCCACTCAGACCGAGACCCTGCATTGCACTGGTGCTATACAGATCGTTATATTTCTGTAGAGATGAAGCTTATCATCCTGTAAAGATGACCTTTTTGGTCTGACCAGAGACAGTTTCATGGCCTCAAACATAACCATCAGCTACACAAGAGCTCCCAAATACAAGTGAAACAACAAAACTTCAAATAATAAGTTACTTTTCAAATATACAAGAATATCCTTGGTATTGGCAGACATTTTGAACTTGTCCATTAGCCCAAGCTATGGCTTGGAAATACTACTACCACTATCTTAAAAATAACTTGTTAAAGAAAAATCTATAGTGATATACATGGGGAAGACTCTGAGTTTGACTCTGTTCCAGTAACTGTAGCCCCGAGGCAGATTTGATATGCAGAAGGAAGAGTGGTATCCAGGCACGACATCCACAGCTGAGGAAACTGCAGGGATTAATGGAAGGTAGCATGATTCAGGGCTATCTCACTGCTTGGAGCACAGGGAATGAAACCTCTGGGTTAGCAGCAGCAGCGAGCTGTTGGCTGGCAACAGCCTACAGAATCATGATGAGGTTCTGCCCACTACTTCCTCCATGACTTTCAGTAGATGTTGAAAGTGTCATCCAAGGGCTAGACTGCTGAAACTTGTTCATTTTCTGAAAATAAAAAAATACAATTAAGTGGCATATTAACGAAGACTAGCAATCTGGTTATCTATTTACAAAATTAGTCAATTTCAACAAAGAAATCCTCTTAAATCATCAAGAGATCATCAAGGTCCAGATTTCCTTGTAATGACATTTATGAGTTCTGATCACAGTGAAAACTGACAATACACTGGAATTTTATAACATCTTTTTAATTATTTTATTACTCTATTGTTTAAAAGGATAAAACTCCATTTACTTTTAATAAAACAAACTACAGCTGCAGTCAGTGAAGGTTTGTGCTAATAAGAGGACCAGCATGATTTCAGATAATTTTGCATTTTGATCCTTGCAGTTTCAAGTTTCCATGCATTAAGGTAAAACATGACTCCACTAAAGTCACATATCTCCTCTCAAAATTATCCCGTTAGACTGAGCTGCTATCGATCAAATATGAGAATACTGTTTGAGCCAGAAAAAGGGGACTAGGAACACAGAAACAAGCAGTTTGCCCTCTCCATTTAAAAAACACACCACTGTAGTAAGAGATTTTTTTAAAAAGAGATTTCTGAGGCATTTGAAGAAATTATTACTGATTACATAAAGTATCACAGTAAAGATCATTTATTATGTTCAGCAATTCATTTAAGAGTCATTAAAGTAGTTTGTCAACATACCATCTGCTTCACTATCTGCATCAGTCACGTCTGCTAGTTTGGAATGAGGTGGCTGCAAATTATGCCTCTGAGGCTGAGTTATAATCTTCGATGGAACACAGGCCACAGGACTGCTACTGAGAGAAGCTGGAGGCAGTCTAGAGAGGCTGCTATGCATCATCTTTGACCTCTGCACTGCCACACTATAATCTGGAGGTTTTAGGTGTAGGTGGGTTCCTTCCTTTAGGTCTGCTAAAGAAATCCCCATGTATCCTGGAGGAGTAGGAGGTGGCTCCCTATACCTATCCTCCTTCTTGGGTGAGGTGACACAGTACACTGGCATAAAAAATAAGCAATGGAAATGTTAATGAAAAATATAAGAAATGAAAACAAAAAACCATAATGCAACTTATAATGACAAAATAGAACTTAAAAAGACAAAATAAATATATTTGAATACACTGACATATTTATAACATTAAAAAATCTTAATATGCTGGTTTTATAATACACAGATTACATTGTTTTAGAAACATTAAAGAGAATGAGACAGAGTTGAAGGAGATGACGCTGATGACAAGCTTCCTTCTGCAGTGTAGCCCTCATGTCACAGAAGTATGTGGCAAACCCCTCACGGAATACCAGCCCCAAAGGTGACCAAGTCAGGAACATTCAGAATCCACCCTAAATATCTATCTTCTGTCAACTGGATTTTCTTAGAAATGACTTCTGGGCCCTCTAAGGGTTGTTTTACCTGAGACATGAAGCACTGTTTTATGATACTCCTGGGTAGACTTGCCTGTCATTTCTGGCATATAAATCACTTTAACTTTTCTGGTACAGATGAGCTAATTCCTTCAAAGACCTTACTTCTAACTTCTCAGTAATTGTGTAAAGGAGAAAAAAACATAATTTTAAGAAATTCATCTTAAATTAAGTTTCTCTTATTTTCAGGGGACCCTGGAAATAATGGTAACTTAAAGTTTTTCTCCCTCAGTCTATAAACCCTGGGACTAAGGCAAAGCTCCTAAAAACATTGGAAGTAGATTAAAGGAGTAGTTCTATGAAATTAAGACTAATTTACAGGACAAATGGCTCTGAATATCTTGACCATAAAGTAACTTTTTAAACATAAACATTACATATACAAGCAGAATTAATTAAAAAGGATTATTAAATAATTCTAATATTAATTCTGCCTTTAGAGGATCAAGCTTGCCCATACTGAAATTTCTAGAACTCTACCAGTAATATCTGCATGTAGTATCCAGGTCAAAAAGATTTCCATTCCTATCTGTGGAGGATGGGACAAGAAGGGGATGGAGAGGCTTTCAAAGGAAGTAAGACAAAAATGAAGAATTTAAGTGATTTGCATAGTGATCTAGAAATTTAAAAAATAACATTTAAAAAAATATATTCCCCAGACAAGAGACCAATTTTACATCCTTGCGCACACACACTTATATATCCATATAGTAGTTATCTTTAACAAAAAACCCTTGAAAAAAATGAATTAGCTAAAAACTTGCTCTATTTTGCAATTTGACAAGAAAATACAAATGTGGTATATAAATGTGCTATAAAAATCAGCATACTAGTCTTTCTCATTTTTTAGTAATTTCAATTTATGTGAATATGCTCTAGAATTAAGAGGTGACTAAGATAATATCGATTTAAAGTACAGTCATTCCACAAATAAAATTCTAAGCAGGGGCTATTAAATCCAAGTATTTATATAATTCAAGGAAGAAATGAAAAATGTATATGATGGCTTAAATACTAAAAAATACAACAAAAAAGTGATCTGTGGTTAGAAAGAAATCCACAAACAGGAGTTGCTATACCCATGATATGTGCTGGGAGGATATATTAAAATATGTTTTGTATGTTTCTTCTCACATGTAGTATCTAAAAGTAATATCAATTCAAAGTTTCTACCATGTGTGGTGACAAAGAAGATAATCTTTTTATCACTATTGCATAGTAATTCAATATTTCCTCAATGAAAACAAATAGATCTCAAAACACAAAACAAGACGAACAAACCTATCCACTTAATTAAACACCCCATACCAACCTTTTCATTTTAATAGGTTTGAATACCTGTCCCAAAGCCCTTGAGAAATCATGAATTTTCTGAAAATAATGTGTTTGCAGAGGGAAAAAAGGGGTTGGAGAGAAGGAATTTTTTTTAAGAATAAAATTCTAGACCAAGATGTCCCAATGCCATTTTTTTACCACTTAATCTCTAAATGCCACAGATACAACAAAAAAGATAGAACTTACCAATTAAGCCCTTTTCTGTACTTGAAGTAACAGTTTTATAAACTGGGTCAGTGCCATCCTTGGGGTTCAAGCCCTCAGATGACTCAACTGGGGCACTCTCTGATACCCTCCGCTTAACTGTCCCATAGTTTGGTTCGTGCGTGTCAGACAGAGAACTGGAGGAGACCCGACTCTGTCTCATCAAATTAGTCTCTGGGCTTCCTTCACACTGACCACAGGTTCTTGCGCAGCCTTGAGGACAAGGGTAGGGCTCGCAGTCAGCGGGTTCAACTTCAGCAATAGGGCCATCCAAATGGTTATGTCGGTGAGAGTTCAAAAAATCCCAGCCTTTTGGGTTGGGAAGGCTTTGGAAGTTGTCATGGGAGCTGCTTGAACAGGAAGTCCAACTTCCACGACCACTATCAGCTGCTTCTATAATGACATGCTCATGAGAGATCTCTTCATTGCTCACAGAAGATGAGACAGCTAAATTCTTGATTAGAGATGGTTTTGATGGTACCCATCTATAATTGAAGATACATGATTAAAAGTAATTTACTGGCTTACTGGAAAAACTTCTTGCAAGTACATTTTTGCAAGTACTACTGCATATAAGAGACTATAATGCTGCAACAAGTATTCACACCAAAATAACCTTGTGGGAAAAAAATGGCACTATAATCAATCATCACTAAATTTCTACTGGCATCAATGTTAATACTTAGCTAGAAATATACAGTGACGTAATGAGAATAGTTAGCAAGATTTCCTGAGAATTTTTTTAATTGATTTTAAATGAAAAGGAAAGATAGGAAATCTAAAATGAATAAAATAAAGTATATATTTTCACTCTTGGTCAACATAAAGCAAGTTCCTCTCTATGCACGCAGACTTGAAAATTCCCAACTCCAGGAGTAAACCTCTGAGGTCAGCCTACTTCTCAGTGTACCTAGGACAGTGCTGAGTAAGCAGTGACTACCTACGACTAAGTGAATATTCTATCCAAAGCAGGAGTCCCCAAACTGAGGCTCACAGGCCAATTCCAGCCAACAGCCTTATTTTGTGGTCTGGAGCACAGTTTTTACATTGTAAAGGTTTCAAACAAATCAAAAAACTCCGAAGAATCCACATACAACCAGCAAAGCCTAATATTTACTATCTGGCTTTTTACAAAAAAAAAAAAAAAGTTTGAGAACCATTGATTTCTAGTGTAAAATACTTCTAAACTATGATTATCTAGACCAGGGATTAGCATAAAGCCCATGCCCAAATCCAGCCCCTGCCAGTTTCTGTAAATAAAGTTTTATTGGGACATAACATGCCTATTTGTTTACATACTGTCTAAGGCTGTTTTGGAGAAACAACAAGGTTGAGCAGTTGCAACAGAGACTTTATGGCCTGCAAAGCCTAAAATATTTACTATTTAAGTTTCATAATAAAATGAATCATAATTTAGAAGCTTTTACAAATATGATAAATACTGCATCTTACATTTTTCATATTAAAGTATGCAAGATTTAACGGTTTCAGTTTAGAATCAATTTTCTTAACACTTCCTCAAAGATTTCCATTTTGCTTGATTCTAAACAGAAACTTAAGAGTTAACATTTGTTAAATGACTTTTTCTAGCTGGTAATTCTAAATCATACTTTCAGAGAACAAGGATCAGTTAAGGACTGGTCCTACTTTCTCAACCTGGCTGTAATGTGTACAGCAATGGAGGTGCTTCCCATTACACAATCTTTTTGAACAATCTCTATCCTAACAGAATGCAGAAGCCTCCTCTCTCATGCCAATAACAGCTTCACTTTGAGTTCTTACTAACTGAAAAGATACGTGTGATAGAAAGTTACTTAAATTCAGTAATACTTTAAAAATGAGCATCCATACATCTTTCAAAATAGTCCTAATTTGCATATCAGTTTAGAGAACATATGCTTAGCCTGAATATTCTTCTAATGATTCCCTTGCAACTACCCCCAAAAGGGCCTACGGTCAAGATGCGGAGCACTGCCTGCAGTGGCCACTTGGCTTGGGTTTTGTGATAGGAACACAAGCAAAGATGTTTACCCAGGGCCAAGCTGACTATGGTCTCCTGTCCCCGAAGAGTGCTCTGTCTTTTCCAATGTCCCAGTGGATTCAGGGACCGCAACAGCCTGGGAAGAACACCGTTCATCCTGCAGAGCCGCAGACATGGAGTCAACAGAACAATTGCTCACAATGCTGGACCGTGAAGAAATCTCACTATGGCTGGAGTCAGACAAGTTGTCAGATTTAGCTGATGGCATAAGTGTATAACCTGAATGAGAGAAGACAAGTGATCAAACTATAAAACAAAGAAACAGGTGGGGATTTGTGGGCAGGTAGAGGGCAGTCCCTTACACTTCCATTTGCTTATCTACCCATACCAATTCAACTCCAAATTCAAGAAATAGAGAAGTCAAAGACCAGTATCACTGAGAAACTAGTCCAAAGGTCTATCGGCCCCAGGTTCTCACAGTTACAAACATTTAGTAAACAAGAAGGCATTAAGTATATTATAAAACATTAAAAAGTAGACATCCTGAGTTTCTCAGCTTCTTTTTATGCCTATATCCCCTCCCTTTTGATTAACATATATATTTCATATCCAAAATACTACCTTGAGGTGGGGGTGGGAGAGGGGAGTCAGGACTCAAGGGGAAAAATTATACTTTCGCTTTTTCAAACTACATGTACTTACCCCAGAGAGTCTGCTTATGTCACCTAAGAAGTCTTGCCCCAGGTTGAAAGCCATTGTTTTAGTATTTTTAAGTAAATGGTCTTAGATCTGGATTTAATCTTATACCTAGTTTCCTTTTTCTTCAACTTTGCAGAATATTAAATAGCCGAACTGACAAACCAAAGTGTTATGAAAAAAACACTAGCAGATATAGCTAGAGAGATTTTCTTTTGTATTCTTTCAAATAAAGGGGTGGAGATGAAATAATGTGGAAGGATCCAAAAACAAATCTGCAGCATGAGGTAGTTAAATGTAATGAGTCAGTTTTGATAATTATTAGAAAAGTAACCAAACTTCTTTTGCCTAGAAATAAAAGAAAATGCCACAGTAATCCCACCTCCTGGTAGGCCTCAATGAAACAACTATCTTCTTGCTCCCTGAGAGAATGGGGTTCAATAAGTATATAACCTTTGGTTCAATCCTAAAAAATCTCAAGAACAATAGGTTTCATACTCACATATAACTCGAGTCATTAAAGAAAATATTTATTGAACAGTAACCTCCTTAAATAGTTTAATTTCAAACAGAAAAATCAAGACCCAGAAAAATGTGTGACTTCCAGTTTGCTTATGGGGCTAAAGATAAGATAGTATGTTGGCTCCTACCCCAGGT
Organism: Cynopterus sphinx; assembly: GCA_030015415.1. Lineage (NCBI taxonomy): Eukaryota > Metazoa > Chordata > Mammalia > Chiroptera > Pteropodidae > Cynopterus > Cynopterus sphinx. Next base: position 33,328,362 of record CM057387.1, on the reverse strand, counting down.
CTCTGATATTGAGATCACTACTATTTCTCAGCACCCTTCAGGAATTAATGGGTCAATTTCATGAAGACCAAGAAAATCGATGTGGTAAATAAAAAGAATTTAAATTAAAAAATTCTCAAAAGAAAAAAAATCATTGCTCTTTTATCTTAGGGCTATGGATCAGCTTTACTGTTTTAAAATAATTTCATCCTTATGCCTGTTAGATCAGTATTTTGAAAATACAATCAATTCTAACAATCCCCTGAAAAGCTTATTAAAATACACATTCTTAGGCCCACTTCTGGCAATTCAAATTTACGAGGTCTGCGGTGGGACACAGTAACTGTATTTTTTAAACAAGTTTCTCAGATGATTTTGAACCTGCAAGGTTAGACTATCTCCTCCTTTTCTGATCAGAAGTATATGAAAAGTGGATGATAAAAAAAAGTACATGTGGACAAGATACAGTTTATTGCTTCCCAACACTTCTTCCTTTAGCCTATAAAGTAGCTGCAGTAATAATACGGCACTAAAATTCTCTGAAGTGACGTTTCTGATCAGATCATTATTGGAGGTTTTAACATGAAAGCAAATACCTGTTCCTAAAAAGCCTTCTCTATTTATTTCACTCACAGACCCAGCAGCTAACAGTCGGAAATAAAGCCAACCACAGAAATCAGAGTATAACATTTACTAACATTAGTGAAATAACATGTAAAATAAGGCACTTTAAATCAACAGGACTTTGTTGCTAGAGGACCTGTAACACTAGTCATAAAATACTTATATTTTACTAAGTTGTCTGCCTAAACTTTATTTGACAAATGACTTAATTTAAGCTACATTTACATTAATAAATAAAAACAAATTTAACACTAAAATTAAGAAACTTCATCAGATTGTCTTCCTCCTTTTAGACTTGAATCGTGCATAGAAGCAGTTTAAAGCGTTACTGGTGCCTCGGCTATTTGAATTGAAGATGTCACTCCCTTTCTCATCATCTCTGATGTTGCTTCCAACATCTTTCACTTTCTCACAGCTTCCTGTAGCTTGATTGTGATCTGCGTCCTCTTTTTTGCTGTTGGCTAGTCTCTCCCTTGAAAGAGCTCTTTCCCTAAATCTTCTAAACGGGGATGTCATTCTTTTTCTGGCTGTGTTCTCACAACTTGTCCTGTCTCTATTCTCCTCAGTGGCCTTCTCGGTCCTGTCTGTTCTTTTGGCTGTGCTCCTGGTAATTTGAAGGATTCTCTTTTGCAAGTAAGCCCCACCTATGCGGGGGCAGCTGTGGCCACTGATCTTGGTGCTGGACTCACGGGGAGGGGATGAGGTAGACCCTGAGAGCTGCAGCAGGATGCTGTGATCAGATATGATACTGCCAACTGGAGGGAGAGATGCAAAAACCCTGTCATGGTCAATTAATTCTTTCAAATAAATCACAATTAGTCTGGTTTATATAACATTTCACTATTTAAAAAAATCCTAATATCTTGACAATATTTGAAAAATTGAAATCTAACAATGTATATTTTAATGCACTGGAGAGCCTACTATATAACATAAACACAGCAGTCATTGCAAGACAGAACACAGAAGAAAGATTACCTTGGTCAGAATAAGCTGGTATTAAAAAACTGTTGAAATTGAGCCAAAATGGTAAAATCATAAGTAAAAATTTGACAAGAGTATTTCTCAACAGTAACTATCTCTAGACTTTTCAGGCAGAGTCTACTAAGAAAAAGCTTAGCAAAAACCAGATAGAATATATATATAGTATACACAATAAATATATTTATAAAGTACAATTCCAATCCTGTTGTATCTCCAAAATGAAAAGGTTAGGGAACTGGGGAAGATGAAAGGCCTCTTGCCTTCTCACTTTTTAAAAGTTCTTGATTGTTTAGGGTGTAAGGATGAAGGGGAATACAGCCATTAATATTGTGATAAGTTTGCATGGTGGCAGATGATTATTAGAATTAGGGCAGTGATCACATTCTAAGGTATATAAATGTCAAATCACTATTGTACACATGAAATTAACATGATTTTATATACCAAGTACACTTAAATAAAACACAAAAAAGAAAAAAGCTCTTATTTGTTTAAATTCTCCCTGTGAAAACATGACAATAGGCTTATCTTCTTGTTAGAAAGCAAAGAGCTAATTCCAAAGTTTAGCAAGAACTAGGACCAGATCTTAATTATGTTTTCTTAGATTAATGACATTTCTGCCAGACAAATCTATGGAAATAAACAAATATAATGTTCAGCTGTGGTTTTGAAAGAACATATGTAAAAATAAATGGAAAGTTTGAAGAAAAAAACATCTTCAGGTTTCTAAGGACTCCCAACATGACTAGGTCAGGCTCACAAATCTATAAACATCATGTCTGTTAGCCACACACCAAAAGAGACACCAGAGAAGCCTTCTCTATCCCAGTGTGGGGAGAGGGTTTTCTGTTGGGAGTAAGAGCAACAGCAAAATCCACGTTCCTAATAACCTTTTTGCAAAATCACACTCAGGAATAAAACACCAAATCTGATTCAAGTAGGTTCCTGGTTAGAGAATGATCTATAATGAGACTCTTGGACAGCCTCCAAAAGGGGTAGAAGGTGTAATGGTGTTCCGGAGAGGGCACCAAGAGCATACAGGCACTGTGCACTGAGATGGCCTGTGTGATTGGGTGCTGTTCCCGGTCCCATTCCTCAAACCCAATAAGGGATACTCCAGATAGGACCATCGAGACAGTAAAGAGATGAAAACACGTCTGTGTGCCTCACAAGACACATATAAGTGACATACAACAGGATCAGACTCGATTTTTATAAACCCGCCTATTTGTACATGCTATTCATAAGTCCTATTTGATTTTTACAATGCTTTTCTTAGTAAAGTCTGAATGAAAATTGTAGCCAGTCTCGGCTACAACGGGGAGAGGGCAGGCCAGTAATGGAGCTACATTGCCCTGGGGTGGCAACAGGAAAGGAGAAGGGACAGCCCCATTTACTAAACACTTACCATGTATCAGGCTTTATACATCTATTTTGTTTAATTCATAAGGCCCCTAAAATAGGTGGTTTCCCCCCCAATTTACAGACAGGAAACTTGACCTTGTAAATGAGTGGCTTATAACAACACAGCTATAGGAGGGGACAGAGTTGGGATCCAAATTACTTCTGACATTTCTATGCCACATTGCTGCCACATAGGTAGCAAAAATAAGAGCACGCAAAAGTGCATTGAAACTTGGACACGACAGCTGAGGGAAGCTCTGAAATCTTTCCCTTCCTGTTAGAATTCTGAAGTGTATCTTCCCTTTGACCATGTAGCACCCTGTAAGGTGATTATTTAAAGATGTAACTCTTTTACATGTATGAAGACAATGCCAGGACTCAGAGGCCTTTTCTCACAAAGAACACACAGTGTGTGCTCAGGCCAATGTAAGCAATACACCATTTAGAAAGCAACCTGTGCAGTTAACATAAGTGGCAGCTCTGTGCACACTGCGCAGGTGAGTCAGTCTGAATAATGGAAAAGCTTCAGACTGGATTACAGAATCAAACATAAATGAACAAGGGTAAATTAAGATTGTTTACTTAAAGAGGTTATATATAAGTAGAAATGTAAAAATCTGTAAGGGTATAGGTTATTTTAAATACTGATTAATAAAAAGGCAATACTCAATTACTGAAGAAAGGAATGCATCAACCTAAATATTTGCTTTCCCCCCTAATTCTTGTTGTTGGTTAAAAACAATTCCTTGTAGAAATTCTTTTTTTCAAAGAGTCCACAGAAATGTTTAAATAATTGGAAATTTGAATATCAAGTTCTGCACAGAACAAAACTTCTGCCTTCACTCTTATCTATGCTTGTCATCTGTCAAAGAAGGACCACTTTGAACACAGGAGTCCCAGTGACATGATGAACAATCCTGGAAACCATCTGAATAATTCAATCCAAAACATGAAAGTTCAAAAAGTATTAGGAGTTACGCTTTCCTCACACTTTCTATTAATCTTGAAAAACAATATAAGTGTTACAAAGTGTTGTTTGGTAAAACTAGAACTAGCTTGAACTGTTCTGTCCTACCTTTGCGAGGGGAGCCTTGAGGAGATGCAGGAGGACTAGAATGCAAGGAGGATGCCACAGAAATAGTGTCTTCTGTATTTTTCTTACCACTTATTTCTTCAGTTGCTCCTAAAACTTTCTGAGGTAAACTTGTACCTAAAAATAAAACCAAAGAGACACGCATCACTTCACAATTAAAAGGTCTGTAGTTGCCTAAATTACTATATAACTAAAGCACAATGGCTAGTGTAGTCAACTGAAATGTGTCAATGACAAACGGGGACTAAATGACTGGGTAATGGATACAGAGATTCTCACCTCTAGGTTATTTGTTCAAATTCAGTCAGTCAGCACAGACCAGATTATAATAGTTTTTGTTTGTTTTATGGCATAAGGGAAATAGATTTAACAGTCTGAGTATAGTGTTGCACCCCCCACAATTGACACACTCTTTGGAAGTCATGGATTCAAACTCTTTCCTCCCCTCTAGAGGTGGCCTCTCCAAGTCAGGGCGAGGCATGTGGCAGGGGCAGTGTAGGGATGTTGGCACTGTCACTACCTGTGGTGCATCTGTTCTGTGGGAATACAGAAGAGGCTGCAGGGCTGCCAGTCCAGCCCGTTTCAAGAGCACTAAATTCACACTACAGGAGAGAAGTAGACAACAAAAAGAATCATGAATTTATAGAAAAATAGTATGGAGCTCACTGGAAACACTTCTGCAAAGTTCTAGTACTACTCTTGTCCAACAGCTGGTCTTGTTTAGCACAGACCAAACTTAGCAATGGTTTCAACATATAGTTTTACATACATCTCCTCTAAGAAATGTGAGGGCTACTGACACCACTCTCAACCAGTAAAGCAAGCCAAAGTCTGAAAAAGATTTGGCATAGTAACAATCAGTCCTTTGACAGTGAAAAATTTAAATCACAGCATACTCACACTACTTTTAATTAAGTGCCATGTTAATATATTTATCATTTAGATAACAGCCATATTATAAAAAGAGTATGAGGGCTACCTGGTACAAGTAATACTGTATCTTGGGTGATGACATCGAAGTAAGAAACCAGAGCTAGACTCATCCCATTCCTCACTCCTACAGGCATATTTTCAACTTCACCAATTTTGCATCCAATTCTCTCTTCATTTTCACCAGCCACCAAACTAGTTCAGGTTCTGAGCAACTTCCAGTTACTCCTTACACCAGCTTCCCATTCATGCTCTCTTCTCCAGTCTTCCCTGCTATAGCCCTTCTCCAACATAAACTAGATCCCTTGTTCAAATCTCTTCAATAGCTCCCACTGACAACTTTCTTTAGCATGCTGTGTTAAAATTTCAGCATGCCTATGACTTCACTTCTTTTCATCCTGGGTTGCTGTTTAGTATAGTGATTAAAAGAAAAGACTTTGAGCCAGTTAGCCTGGGTTCAACTCCAAGCTCCAACACTTACTGGTGATGATGTCAGTTACCTAGACCCTCTATGCTTCCTCTATAGAGAGAATAGTTCCTATCTTATAGGGTTATTATAAAGATTAAATGAATATGATACATAAAGTCAGCAAAGAACTCATAACTGTATGACACTCAGGAAGTGCTCTATAAGTGTTAGCTTTAATTAATGTCTCAGCACTATTCCTACAGCTCTGTACTCAGAGGCAGCAAACTGCCTATAGCCTCTTCTCTGGAATCTTTGCCTAATTACCTTTCTTCTTTAACCTTTAAGACTCCACTTAAGTGTTATCTCCAAAAATCCTCTGAAGCTTTCCCTACCTTCCCTCTGCCTGACCTAGAAGTTGTCCCTGTTCTGTTCTTCTATATGTTCTGTACATACTCCTGGCATAACAGCAAACTCATTACACTAAAGTTATCTGTGTGTGTGTCTATATCACCAGACTGACAGCAGCAGGAATTTCTTTTCAACTCTGGATCTCAAAACAAAATCAAGTTAAATTCACATTTCACAAAGTTCTGTTGAATATGTCCTATTACAATGAGCTAAGTAATAATTCTAAGAACCATCTAAACTAAAAATTGAAATAGTGACACAGTTAAAACAACAAATAAAATTTTGATAATGTCTATATGGTCTAATAGAGGAAAAAAATGGTCTGTACTTTATATACTTTAGACTTTCTCCTTGTTTCCTAACTAGGTTTTTAGAAGTGGTCATTAATGAAAACCAACACACAGTCACTTTAGAATAAGCAACTTTGTCCTCACGGGTTGCATTAGATGCACCTCTGACTACAGTAAGCCCTTGGTACTCAAATGTATTGTCATTAGGTTTTTGGTTGCTACAGTTATATGAATTCCAATGTCAGTATTTAAAATATGTGCACATCATCAAATACCTACAAAGTCAAACATTTTTGATTCATGAGTGATGATTATACTGTATAAACTGTAATAGCTGATTAATTGTAACTACTCACTCAGTGTGCCAGGGTCTTTTGCTTGTCCCTTCTTCCTGATGGGGTGCAAATTAACAGCTGGCACCTGCAGCACCTGGCTCACTCTGTGGGGCTGCTGTGAATGGGCTTTAGCTGTCAGGCCAGCTGACCGCACAGGCACTGGAGACATTTCTGATAATTTGGCTGTTTTTTTCTCAGTTAAATTCTTGGTCACTAAAAAAAAGAAAAAAGCATGAAACACTTTATTCCACACTTTTTAAGGCAAGGTTATTACTGCTGTAATAATTAACAGTTGCATTATGCCAGACAAGAAAAAGCTAAAGGAGTTCAGCATCACCAAACCAGTGTTACAAGATAGGTTAAAGGGACTTCTTTTAAAAAAAGAAAAGATTAAAAAATTTAAAAATTAATACAATAGCAATAATTAAATACCTATTAACAATTACTTTAAATGTAAATGTATTAAATGCTGCAATGAAAAGACACAGAGTGGCTGAATGGATAAGAAAACAAGGCTCATACATATGCTGCCTATAAGAGACCCACTTCAGACTGAAAGACGTGCACAGAATAAACATAATGGGATAGAAAATTTCATGAAAATGGAAACAAAAAAAAGCTGGGGTAGCAATACTTATACGAGACAAAACAGACTTTAAAACAAAGGCTATAACAAGAGACACAGAAGGACCCTGAAATTCCAATTCTGAATATTTATCTGAAGAAACCCAAAAAACTAATTCAAAAATACATATGTATTCCTATGTTCATTGCAGCATTATTTACAATAACCAAAATAAAGAAGTAACCTAAGAGTCCACCAACAGATGAATAAATAAAGAAGTGGTACAAAATATACAATGGAGTATTAGTCAAAAAAAAAAAAAAGAATGAAATTTTGCCATCTACAATAACATGGATGGACCTAGAGGATATTATGCTAAGTGAAATAAGTCAAAGACATATACTATAAACAAAAACAAAAACAAAATAAACAAAAGAGAAATTCATAGATGCAAAGAACATTTTGATAGTTGCCACATCAAGGGAGGGTTAGTGGGTGAGTGAAAAAGGGGAAGAGATTAAGAGATACAAATTAGTTACAAAACAGTTACGGGGATATAAAGCATAGCATAATATACATAGTTAATAAAATTATAATAACTATGTATGGTGTCAGACAGGTAGTAGACTTATTGGTGTGATCACTTCATAAGATATAAATGGCTAATTACTATGTTGTACACCTGAAACTAATATTGTATATCAACTGTAATTGAAATACAAAAAAATACTTTAAAAGGTTGACTAAAAAACACTTTTAAATAAAAAAATAGATTTCCTAAAATATAACTTCACATAAATATCACAAAATGTTATCTCTAAAATATTTATAGAATTAAGTTGATATTACTTCATACTTTTTGACTCCATTAACTTAATTAGCTCCATCTCTACCATCATCCTGAAGGCCAAGTTAACATTCTCTCATCTATGCTTTTGTGGGACAGTTCCTGCTTCAGATTTGTACAAACAGCACAGAAGGACACCAGCCCCACAGAGAGCAGCCCAGGGCTCACACCCATTCTCCCTTTCTCTGGAGCCTTTGTGGGGGCCTGGGCACCCTGGGAGCTGCAGCTGCAGCCTTGCCCTTTAGCTGGCAGAGCCTGAGACCCTTGGTGATGCAGACGTGAGCAGATTTTCTGATCTTGGAGTGATCAAAACAGGCAGGTCAACTGAGCTAGCAGCTTCTACCCTCTTAGATCTTGGGCTTGTGGAGGCCTTGACAATCATAGTATGTGCACTCATGGCCTTGGTGTTGTTGGTCTCCATCTTCTTTAGAAGAGGTTGTGCTATCTGGCATGACACACGTTCCTCAAGAACTTGGGGTCCACTCCCTTAAGAGACTCCTGTCTTTGTGACTGGGTTTTCTTGATGCCTTTTTTGGAACTGGCTGTGCATGGAGTGTTTTAGGACTGGGCCATGTCTGTACCAAAGCCTGCAGTTGCCAAAGCACCTGCACCTGGAAAAGCTATCATCCTCTCACCTATACTGGTACACTCCCCTCACTGTGCTACTTCTAGCATGCCTTTGAGCCAGTCTCCTCCATATGACAGCCACATAACTTTACCAACACGAAAAGCTTATCATATCACTTTCCTTCTCTGAATATCCTGCACAAAACTTTGGGTGACTTGCCACTATTCTCAGGATAAAGATCCAAATCCCTGAAACAAGGCCAAAGAGGCCCTGCATGACCTAGCACTGGCCCGTTAGCTTCCCTAAGATCCCACACTCTGCACCAACTAGATCAAATCTGTTTGACTTTCCTTAGCAGTACTTATAACTGTAAGAAATCAATTATCTGTGTGATTAATCAATTAATGTCTCTTTCCCTCACTAGATTAACTATTGTGAGAGTAAAGACTGGCTGTATATCTTGTCCACTACTATCTCGCTATGTGTCCAGTGACCTATAGAAAACAGATGCTTAATAGGTATTTGCTGAATGAATAGGTATTTGCTGAACAGATGCTTAATAGGTATTTGCTGAACTATTTCAATAGTCATACACAGAAATACCAGAGATATAGTTAGAATATCTAAAAGTGAATGTCCGAATTAAAAACTGAGAACTCTGACTTAAGAAAGAAAAAGCTGCTCCCTTGTATAAAATCAATACTGTACTTCTAAGGGTGGAGGTGGGGGAACTTCTTTCAGGTAGCACTTTTAAGTCTTCAGTTATTCAGAATGGTTTTAACACAGGTTCAACTTCAGAACTCCATGATGTATTTGTTTTCAACACCAAGATAAAAGCAAAATTAGCAAGTTTACCCTGTCATGGCACAGCTGTAATAGTTAGCTATTATGCTTTTATTATGAGAGCCCAGAGCATATTTTAAGTGGTAAGAATTAAGGAACATTTCAGAAAGTCAAAACACACAGACTCCTGGGGGATAATATGCAGTGGATCATCAACTAAGTGAATCCAAGATGTTACCATCTTTTGGTTACAGCCATGAAACACATTTTCCCTCTTCTGTCAACACTAATGAATTCTCTACTGACATCTTATTTTATTAATAGCTATAATACGAAGAAAAATATTGAGACTACTTAAAATATAAATAAAGAGTTCATAGATGAATGCCAAAGCCCACATATATACTAACCTATTAGGAAGAACCAAATTCTACAACTATTGCTTGGGTTTGGGATAGTCATTATTTAAACATTTAAAAAGTAATTATGCAACAGAAATCAAATAAAAGACTCACAAATCAATTTAAAGAAACATGTACTGAATTAAACCTTTACAAAACTCAGTTTAAGAAAGACCCATAGGTTTTCTCATTTTAGGTCAATATTAAATATGTAGGGAAGGACACCATTTAGTGTTATGAGAAGAGACAAGTCCAGGGTGGGTATGAGAATTCAAAGGTATACAGGTATGTGTGTGTGGGGAGAGGGATGACACAGAGTTAGACAGGTGGGATAGTTCTAGGCCTCAAAATTTTAACACTGAGCAAAGCATAAAAGAGATTTCTATGCTCTTGAATATCCAAAATCAGATTCCAGAAACAAAAGCAGATAGCAACAACAAAAGACAAATACCCTTTATTAGATGAAGACAGGAATGACAAACTGTGCTATGCAACCATAGGATAATAAAGTCTATACTGAGTTACTTGAAAAATTTATTTTGATGATCACTCAAAGCAGGATCAGAGTGCTTTAATAAGTTACATATGTATAATAAGTTACATATGTATATGGCTTTGAACTTTAAAACATGAATAAATGTTAAAGATTCTATACACTTTTTCAGTCTTTACTTTTGACATGTACCACTGTCACATAGCTGACACTATTCTTTTTATTCATAATTTTTTATTTTTAAATTTTAGTTTCAAGTATACCATACATTGGTTAAGACATCTATATAGTTAGTAAAATGATCCCAATTGCTTCCTTGCTCCCCTGACCCTCCACCTAGTCAATGTATTAAGACTAACTGCATTCCCTATGTCGTGCTCCCCATCCCCATGACCATCCATCAGCTACTAATTTGTACTTCTTTAACCTTCATCCCATTCTCCCAGGCCCTCAACCCCTCAGTCTATCACCAGACTGTCTACTATACTTGTGAGTCTGCTTTTGATTGGTTTGTTCTTTTTATTCCTTAAACTCTGCATATAAGTGAAATCACATAGTGTTTATCTTTCTGACTTAAATACCTCCTAGGTTATCAAAGCAATATCTTTTTCCATTTCTTTTCATATGTAGAGGTCTTATTTTCTTATCCTTTCAGCCACTCTATCTTTTGGTTGGAGTACTTAATTCTTTTCCATTTAAGGAACTTATTAATAGGAATGTAGTTGTTACCATTCTTTATTCCTGTTTTTGATATTTGTTTTTTCTTCTTAAAGAAATCCCTTCAACATTTCCTGTAATTCTGGTTTGGTGGTGATAAACTCCTTTAGTTTATTGTTGTCTGGGAAGCTCCTTATCTGTCCAACAACTTTAAATGATAGCTTTGCTGGATAAATTATTCTTGGTTGTATATCCTGGGTCTTCATCCTTTTGAATATTTTTTGCCAAGCCCTTCTGTCTTGCATAGTTTCTTTTGAGAAATCAGCTGCCAGTCATATGGGTGTTCCCTTATAATTTTTCTTTTGCTTTTAATATTTTCTTTGTATTTAACCTTTGGCATTTTCATTATGATGTGTCTTGGTGTGGGTCTCTTTGGATCCCTTTTTGGAATTCTCTGAGCTTCCTGAGGTTTTATGTCCATGTCCTTCACCAGATTAGGGAAGTTTTCCATCATTATTTCTTCAAACAGCTGTTCAACATCTTGATTTCCTTGTTATGCCAATCAGAAGAATATTTGGAGCCTTAATAGTGTCCCATATCCTCCTTAAATTATTTTTATAGTCTTGCCAGCATTTTTTTTCTTACCAGCCTGACTGAATGTCCAGATTGGCTGTCTTCTCCTCTAGATAAGGCATGTGATCCTCTTATTCTCTTTGTTTATTCCATTTAATATACTTCTCATCTCAGATAATGTGTTCTCACTGAATTTATCTACACTTCCCAAAAGTTCATTGAGCATCTTTATAACCTGTGTTTTGAACTCTGTACCCATTAAATTATTTGACTGCATTATACCTGGATCTCTGTTCTGTTCTCTCATATGGTTTCTGCTTCTTTGTTTTCCCATTTTGGCTGCCTTTCCATGTCTATGTACGAAGCAAAGCTTTTACGTCTCCCAGTCTTATTAATGTGGATTTGTGAATTAGGTGTCCAGTGGCACAGTCCTGAGAGGGGTTCAGCTGCAGGCCAAATTTAGCTCACCTCTACCCCGCCGGGGCTACCTGTTAAGATTCAGCAAGCAATTCACAGATGCTGTGCTTATAGGTGCCTCAAAAGGCCACACCAGAAACTGAGGTCAGCTGCCTCCACCAGTGTGCATCTCAACAAGGAGCACCTGACTCACTGTGGATACACCTGGATGTGGCTTGCGTAGGGCTGCAAGTTGGGACAGGTGGGGTTTCAGGGAATCCTCTGGGTGGAGCAACCTCGGTTATCCAGTTTGATGATGTCACAGCTATGGTGGGACTATGCTGGGTGCACTGGTAGCGGGGAGGGCTCAACAGGGAACAATGGATACAGCCAACACTTCTGTACCGAGCAGGTCTCACCTTGGCTTACTCCAACAATGTCTCCCTGTAAGTCCATGGTGTCCCGTGTGTGCAGCCAAATGGGTACTGGTGCTGAGTAGGTCCGTCACTGTGAAAATCTGTTGATGCAGCTCTTTTAAGAGGCGTCTGCTGCTGCAGCAGCCCCGCATCCTTATCCTGTACAAGCTTCTGCTGTTGTAGGGTGCTTTTTCAGACTTCTCCCTAATTGTATGGCCTGTTCATCTAGATCCCAGGCAATTTTTTCCTCGCTGCTGCTCCTTGTTTCTGTCACAACTTTGATTTGGTCGCCAGAGGGATGAACAGAGCCTCTATCACCTACGCAATTTTTTTCTGTCCTCTGACACTATTCTTGATAGTCCATGTGTGGTAAGAAATTTTCCCAGGCATCTTCCAACTCTACATACAAATTTATTATTTTTAATGGCCATATACTATTCCTCATACTGATATGGAAACAATGAACTTAAGTATTCTCTAGCATCCTAGTATCTGTGTGATTTCTTTTTCACTGTAACATCTTTGTATAAGCAGTTTTTTGCCTGCATTATTTCACTGGAATACTGAGAGTAAATGACATTATTTATAAAGTGCTTAGCAGGGTTGCTGGCATACCAAAAGCTCTCATTAATTGTTAGCTTTTATTATTTTATTTCTTCTAATTTAATAGATTTGATGTATACAGAATCTCAGGGATAAAACCTACTCCAGACCCTTGCTTGAGTTTTACATTTGGGAAAACAGATCTCAGATGAAGAGAACCTTCAAGTGGCAATAAATGAGACTCAAATTGTGTCTCCATCCCTCATAGGTGCTCCTTCCATTACACTCCATTCCATTTCCTGTTGGCAGAAGTGTTTAAGATATCGTTTTTAAAACTAGCTTTACTAAATGGCTTGTTACCCTGTATTTTAGAATTCATTATCATATCTGAAAATTTTAAATCAGTATTTGGTTATATTTCCACTTTCTCCTTTCTACTCCACTGACATACTTTTTCTATTACTATGCAAATACCATGCCATTTATCAATCTCAGGGTAAACCTATGATGGTTACCATTTTCTCCTATCAATTAGAAATACAGAAATAGTAAATCTAAACCTTCTCCCTCTTTATTCTGTCAACATTTTATCAAGTTCTATGCTTCCTATTGGTACACGCACTTATAATTTAAGAATAATCATCTTTATTTTGTTATAACAATACATTTTACTGTCTTTGATTTTTGCTTTTATAATTCATCATTTCCTTAACTCAGACACACATACATTCTATTTTATATTTAATTTTAAAAAGTTAATATTAATAGGTTCTTTTTTGCCCAGCATATTTTTTATGTTAACAAATCAGAATGTGACTGATTTTTGTTTTACCCTTTTCACTGACACCTTAATATAGCTATTATCTCTAACAGTGTTTTAATTACATTTCTTGTATTTTCTAATTGGTAAATACTATCTTTGCAATTTTTCTATTTATTTATTTATTTGTTTGTTTAATTTGTTTGTTTGTTTATAAGTTTATTGGAGTAACACTGATGAATAAAATTATATAATTTTCAGATGTACATTATAATTCGACATCTGTATATTGTATTGTATATTTACCACTCAAAGTCCTGTTTCCTTCAGCTACCATATATTTGATCCTCTTTACCCATTTCACTCTCCTCTTACCCTCCTATATTTGATCCCTTTTAACCATCCACTTACTCCCTCCACCCCCATCCCCTACCTTTTGGTAACCACTAGTCTATATCCCATGTCCAAGAGTTTCTGTTTGTTTGTCCTGTACATTTGTGAAATTTCACTCACTTATACTCTTAATTTAGGGATAAAGGTAAAAATGTTCTTAAACAGAAGGGCTCCAATGTTTCAATTTTTATGACTATAATGCTTTTTAAAGATGAACTATATATCCCTCAAAATTGAGTGGGATTCAGTATCTGACTAACAGGACAGCGTGATGCACGGGTTACATCCGTGGTCTTCTGTGAGCCAAGTTAAGTTTCTCAGGACATTGGCGTAACTCTTGAGAAATAATTTCTATTTTATTGTGCTATTTAATGTCACATAAGAGAGAACTTATACTCACAGGTACCATATGCAGGCTCCAGCTGCAATGACATCATCTGGAACTTCTCTTCATCTGTCTCTATATCCAGACTGGAAAGATACTGCTTTACTTTCCTTGCCATTTGGGCATCCTCATATAGCTTCTTAGCATTAAGCAGAGAGCTGCGGCGTGCCCTTTTTTTGTGAGCACCTCCCTGAACATCTAGCATGTTTGAGCTTGTGCTGCCTTGGCTCAATGACCTGTAAGAAGATGGAGATCACAATAAGGGGCTGTAAAGATGAGCATAATAAGCACGGCAGATTGAAGATTAAAAGAATTTTGTTCTGTTAATGCTATTGCATGCTGATGCAAATGAGTTAAAAGATGAAGAGCATTAATGCAAAGTAATATGGCACACATGGCAATGCTCCAAGTTTTAAGATTTGGAAAAGTGCAGAGTTCAAAAGCATACTCCCCCCCTGAGCAACGAATTCCATCAGACTCGTGTCTGTGCCTATGTAATCATGACACAACTGTGACAAGTAAAAGCAGTCCTCTGGCTCTGGTAGTCAGCCATGCTCTGCATATATGGCAAGAGCCAGAGTCAAGACAAGTACATCCTCAGCCAGATCTGCACCAGGGTTCTTCAGCACGGGAGTTTCTAGAGCAGTTCTGCTCATCTACGCTGCTTTGGACACACTATGACCATCACATTTCTGTCTATAGTAGCCCATTCTCAGCATGCTTACCAGTTTCCCCAGTAACCAGATTTTGGCCAAAATTCAAAGAGAACAATAATAAGAAAAATAACAATTTATATTCAATTCAATATAGTCAGTGATCAGAAATGTAATAAAAAGCTACTTGATGCTTCCACTCACATATAGAGTGGTTAGGCTGTAAGTGGGTCCTAGGATTGGGGATTTGGGACCTGGGACCTTCTTTCTGATACGTCTCTGACGTGATAGCACAGTAAGCTGGGTAGAAATAACCACACAAGCTACAGTTTCACCCAACTCTTCACTTTTTGGCAAACCCCCTTCTACAATGACTACATCTAGAACCAAAGGAAAATTGGAAATGCAATGCCATTTGTCCTTTCTAACATGGTTATCAAACACAAGCTTCTACAATGATTTTTATTTTAAAGGCAGCTGCTATTCCAAAATAAAAGATATCCATGGGGTTTCTAAATTAGCCTAATATTTACACAAAAATATTCTAAATACACAGACCACAATGATACAATTTATTCTTCAGCACTCATATACCCAGTTCAAAATAGATACTAAAACCTAAATGTTTTCATTATAAATTAAGTGAAACAAAGTTGTAAAAGTATTATGGTCTTGTTCTTTCACAATTTTAAAATCATTGAAACAGGGTTTGTTTTACATCGACTGGCAACTTTCAATTGCTATTAGTCAGGCAGAAACTGTGACATAGTTTTCAATGCTTACACATGCAGAAGCTTCAAAACTTGCAGAATGGTTTGGAAGAAAATCCAATGACATTAGTGAATTACTCTTTTAACTTCCGGGAACCAAGTGATTATAGTAAATCTGGTAAATTCAAAAATATTCCCCAAGCAGGCATTAAAAGGAGGCTAGCTGTAAATGTTTGCAAAGCCAACCTCAGAGCCAAGCCACCAGTAGTTTTTACTTCTTTTATGGCTTGTTTTAAGAAATGTTTCATTACCAACACATTTGATGACATATAAAGGCAGTACTGTCTGCAAAAAAAAAGAAACCTAGAAATAAATAACTCTAAAAGTGATTTGGAAGATTCATATTTTGATTATGAAAAAGTTTTAGAAAGACCCAACCAATTCAATTTGCTTATATTTTTCTTTTTATGAAAGCAAAAGGTTGTTATGTGATAAAAATGTATACCTAAGTTTCCATAACAGCTCCTTCATTAAGTTAAGTTTAGTGGTACCTAAAATATTTGTGTCCAACAACTGAAGTCTTAGATTCAAAGAAATGCAGTAAAATCATGTTCCAAAATTTAGGAGCAAATTTTAATACAAATATTTAATAATTTTATCTTATAGTTGATATTCAAAAAGACCACAGATCTAAGATACATACAAAATTTCTAATAAATGAAAACATTGATAAATGACAAAATATCTTTTATTTCCAAAACAGAAAACACTCAGATATGAAAATAAAAATACCTCGTGTTTGCTGGCATCATACAATGCAATCCTAAACCTGATAATCAGTGAATGTGTTACTTAAGTCATTCAAACACCCCAAATTTGCACTAAGATATAGTGATCAAGTAGTCTTCATAATAGTAATGCCAAGAATCAATTTCTATTTTCAGTGAGAAGAACCAGAAAAGACCAAGGCATAAATATATAATATAGAAGAAAACACAAGAGAAACACACAAAGAAGAAAAAAGAGAAGAAAATTCAAGTTCACCAAACTTAAACAGAAAACAGGACCACAAATAAGACAGGACTAAAATTAAAATAAGTGGCTCACAAAAAATCCTTCTTACATATAAGAAAAGCTTCTAACCTCATGATTCACTACAGCCTTAAAGTAACAAAATTCTTAATGCAATCCCTTCATCCATAAAAACCATCTCTTTCAACAAAAAATGAAAGAACTACACAGATGATTTATAAGATCCTAAAAATTCTATGATTCTAAATAGATGTCTAGCTATGTATAAGCAGAGATCTGAATAACAAAAGGTGGCAATTTCTGATTCTATTACAGTTTTAAAAGAGATAAGGGAATCTTCAAAAATAGAAATTTAAAATGAAATATAATCAATATTTTAAGTCTCATGGTGGATATGAGAAATTAAAATCATCTATTTCAATTTTTACTAACTTAAATTTTTAATTTTATTCACATATAGTTGCCATTAAAGTAACTTGATTTTATAGTATAGTTTGGAGAAGGCTGCCTCTTTTTGGAAAATTGATGGAAAAATGTAACTTTTATAAACAAACTTCTTATCCATTTTTATACTTACATATTTTTCTAAAACATGGCATTTAAATAAAAAAAATGATGTGGACTCTGAAATCAGACTACCTACGTTTGGATCTGTCATTAGTGAGCTGTAAGAATTTAGATAACTCTATCTTCCCCATCTGTACCATGGAAGTTAACAGTATCACATAGGGTGATTTGGAGAATTAAATAATTCATATAAAGTGGTTGGAACAGTGCATGGCACATAGCAAGCACACAACAAATATTTCCTATCACCACCATCATTTAACTGACCCTGCAAAATTAAAATCTAAAAGGGACTTATGGGACATCAATAATGGGAATGTAAAGAAAAAAACAAAAAAGCTAATTTTATCATTACTTTCACTTTAGTTAACAAAAGGCATTTGTCAGAAATGTAGGTTGACAGGGTTAATAGAATGCATGCTATTTTTTGTGCGTGCATTAATGAAAAGGATGCAGTACATGTTAAGAGTTGCACGACCTTCATTCCAGTTGCATTCATCTCTACACTTACCCCAGACTCCGCCACCTCTTCTTCCTGCAAGCAAGAGCCACAAACATTGAAACATGTGTTTGAATAGGAAAGTACAGAAAAAAAAGACAACAGTTGAAAGCCAGAAAAAATATGGAGACAGAATAGAATAGAAAAATTTTACTAGGAAAAAGTGGTAGCTTAATAGTAAAATGACTTTAATGAAATGCAGAAGGATAAAATGAACTATGATAGGTATTGAAGGCCAAAAACCCTGTAATATTTTTAAAAATATGCTTTTAGGCCAATTATATTTTTAATAGCTAATTCATCTGGAGGCTTATGTTAATAAGGGGCTTAAGGAAAAACATTTCTTTACTATGAATTGTGAATTCAATGTTTTTATAGAAGGAAACCTTGAATTGAGGAATAGAACTTTAAAGCATTTTTTGGAAAGGATTTTGAGCCACTTATTTAAGTGACAGGATGAAAGTACAAGGAACATTTGTCATTTCACTTTTAAGTACAAAAATTTCTCTGATGATGTATTTTATAAAAAATTTCAATGAGAAAATTCAACTTTAAAAAGTAAACATGTATTAACATTTTTATAATACTGTATAGCCTTATAGTACAATTGGACTGAATAAAGATTCTGTTCTTAATTTTTATTCTTATTCTTTTTTTTGTACCCCCCCCACCCCTACCCCAGGGCTCAGCCTGCCCCAGACCTACACCCATCGAGCTCCAGTGCAGGTGGCCCAAGATTCTGTTTTCCAATCTGGCAGAGTCACAGATTCATATGGCTCCAAGAACCAGAGTGCTAACACACATGAGTAAATGAAGGTCCATTTAAGACAACAGGGAGTGAAAGGGCACTATACAGGGACATGTGGCAAAAATTAAAACTTAAAAAACAAATGAAGAAACGAACGACCCTCCTCTGGGTTTGCCTTGGTCCCTGGTTCTCACTGTCTTCTGCTCCCGCACCCAAACAATGACATCTCATTATATGAAGTGATCTTTGGGGGCTGAAGGGACTGGGCAGAGAGGAGGAAATGTGACATACCCCTTTTCTCCACACTTTGAGGATCTCTGAACTAGATAGAGCAACCATCAGATCAACTTACAAAAACAAAGACTCTTGAACAGTGATTTGGACAAAATAAAACAAAAACAAAAAATCAATCCTGATACACAGATTCTGTTTGGTTATAAAAACTCCATCTCCAGTTTTTAAAGAACTAAGTATTTTTGTTTCCTTAGCAGATTATATTTTTTAAGCCTCAGGAATTGTGTATGCCTTTGTATAAATATTCCATTTTTAAAGTTCTATGTAGTGAACCTATATACACAGGCCCAGAAGAAAATCAGACCAAAAATTAAAGTCCTAACATTTTATTTACCCTGAAAATTGCAAAAGTTACTGGGAACAGCTTCTCAACATACTTTCCGTAAATTTCAAATAATATGAGGAAGCTTTTGCTATTACATTTAAAATGCATTTTTTAAAAGCAATCTTAGAAGACCAGGTTTATATGAAATACAAATAATACTTTCCATTTTTATTAAACATGGAACATGTTAACATTTGTACTTTCTAAGTTTTGTTAAAGAAGTTACACACAAATAAACAGGAGTACCATGACTTGGAAAAGAATATATTTTAGAAGAATAAAGTATGATTAGATGGAAATAGGACTTAAAATATTCAATAAAAATAAAAGACACATGCACACTAATACTTTACAAATTAGGTAAGAAACCAGATGGAAGCATCTGTCTTCTACAATAACTTCAGTAAAGATCAGAAATTTTCTTATATTAAAGTTGGCTGATACTTTAAATAACGGTAACAAAACAGAACCTATCCACGTACTCAAAAAAGTAATGCAAAACTAGTGTTCATATCTTAGCAAGTTATGTAGTCCTGGGCATATTACCTAACTGCTCAGAGCTTCAGTTTCTTCATAGGTAAAAGGAAAGCCAATATCACCTACCTTTTTAAGGGTTATTGTGATAAATGATTACCTTGAAATTGTGTAAAGTACTTTGTACAGCACGTAACAACTGGTAGATAGTAATTACTATGATTTTAATTCTATCACTCCTGAGCTGGCTCTAAGATTTTTACACACTTCAATACCATACCTCTGTCGGAACATCATAGCTGGGTCCATGTTAGCAGAAGTCATTCGAACAACTTGACGGATTTCCTTGGCAATCATTCTTAGCTTCTCAAAATTTACTAAACCATCTACTTTGGAGTCATTTCCTACAAAATAAAATTTTTTACTTTTTTTAAAATTAAAGTCTCTATATAAAGGCAGCAGAAGTCAAGTTATATTTCTTGGGGAGATATAAATAAGAACCTTCTTTTTCAAACTGCCACTTTCGTTTTTAAGAATTGATAAACTTGTATGTGGTTCAACTCTGTTCCCAGTGAATGAGCTATTGGGAGGAATTCTATTCCTAGGGAGGTAATGATTATGAATACTGGAAAGTGATAAACAGCATAGCTTCTAAAACCAATTTCATTATGTTACAGGCACATCTGTAAAATGTGTAGCTCCTCAAATCTAACTTTCCAGTTGCTCTATCCACTCTTGGGCAGCCCACTCTCCTGGCCTCTGTTCTTTTGGGTAGCAGGGTAGAGCTCTTGAAAACTTAGGTTTTAGCCAGAGGTCACAAAGAGTGAGCTTTGGACTTAATTAACCCAGAAAAAATCACATAACTTTCAAAACTGTCTTTCTCTGAAGATAGTAGTAGGAGACCAGACTTAGCCCATGCATTGACTTGCACAGTTCAAACCACAAGGCAAAAAATCCTAAGTTCAAAGGGCAATTTGACTATCCAGGGCAGTGTGTGTTTTTTTCCCACGCCTGTCTATACCAGTTAGCATGACCTCACTTATATCTCATGGTATCCCTTACGTGCCTCAGTGGAACTCCAAGTCCCTGAAGACAAGTCTGAGAACCATATGGGCCAACAACACATGGTGGTCTCCCTCCTGATAGTAAACAGCGCCTATACACTGGACATATGAATTGTTCATGGTCTCAATGAACAATTGAGTTGGAAACAAAATCAACAAAAATACTTTCAAGTTCAGGTAAATCTCCAATGCTTTGGGTTGGAAGCCTGAAGGGCTATATATTGGGACTAAGAATGAATGAATGAATGTAGGCTGGGGTAAAAGACATTAAGTCAAAATGTGAAAATGAATTAAGGTAATTTTAGATTGCTAGTACCTTTAACCACTTGACAGAAGCAAGCTTTAATTTTCTCTGGAGGAACAGAACATCATCTGAAACCTCAGATTATTCTGTAATTTTTTATACACAACATCCATTTGGTCAAAAATAACCAGGGCCATCAAAAGAAAACATGATTAAAATGCAAAGAAAAAAAAAAGACAACAGACGGGGACTGACCAAGGATCCAGATTATGGAGTTATTAGAAGATTTTATGTTTAATATGTGCAAAGATATAAAACCAACACTGAGAACACGAAGTAGAAAAATAAACAAATATAAACTGTAAAACTGGAAAAAAAAATCCCCACCATAACAGCAATTAGGAACTCATTGGTAAAATTTAACAGTAAATTAAGGCATAGTTGAAGAGAGAATAAACTGAACAATCGGTTGGAAGAAATATCGATAATGAAGCACAGTGAGAGAAAACTGTAAGAACTATGGAAAAGAGTATATGAGACAATAGGGGCAGCGATCAGGTCTAATAGAGGGGAAACAAAACCCTTGAAGAAAAGCTCAGAAGAGGGCAGATAAAAAACTTAAAGACAGAAATTTCCAAAACTGATGAAAAATATCAAAGCACAGGTTTTAGGATGTTCTTTAAACAAATCAGAATTAAAATGAAAATGAGAATGCCACACCAGGTCACAGATAGAGAAGATTATAAAGCAGCTATCAAGAAAAGGGCAGAATACAATCAAAGGAACAGCAAATAAGACAGCAGACTTAACATGCACAGTGGAAGCCAGGAGACAACAAAATGATAGCTGCCAATCAAAATCATGCCTTAAGAATGAATGTGAAGATATTTTCAGATAAACAGAAACTAAGAGATTTTGTCACTAGCAGATTTACACTTAAGGGAATAATAGTATGCTATAGGGAATGCCCCCCAACAATTTGGAAGTTTTAATATGCAGAAAGAAATAAAAAACAGTAACATCACCATCATACAGGTAAAGCTAAATAAACA
The DNA here is from genome assembly GCA_030015415.1 of Cynopterus sphinx. Lineage (NCBI taxonomy): Eukaryota > Metazoa > Chordata > Mammalia > Chiroptera > Pteropodidae > Cynopterus > Cynopterus sphinx. The sequence continues at coordinate 33,306,464 of CM057387.1, read as the reverse complement.
CCACTAAACAATGATAGTATCTATCACGTGGGATTTTAAAGGCATGGCAACAACTGCATACAAATTAGGAGGTGAGTAAATAAAATGTAAACAGTCTATGTTCCTTGCATTGCCTGACATATAAAAAAGTACTAATAAATATAAAACTGGTATCAACAAGTATTGTAATATTATAGCGTCTAGTAGAACACTAGAAAAAAGTAAAATGGTATATAGCTAGCAAATTATCAGAGAACAAATACCATAACAAAAAAAATCAATTCAGGGAGATAAAACATATGGTAAAAGATCAATAAATTAGGCTTTTAAAACTAAAAACTTGCTGTTCGTCAAAAGGACCTCAAGAGGCAAAGGCAAGTGGTTTTATACTCAGGATTTATAAAAAGATCTTTAAATTTTATTAAACAAGAAACAACCTAATAAAAACTAGGTGAGAAACCTGAATTGAGAATTGACAAGAGGACAAATAAATATATAAAAATGTGCTATACCTAATTAGTATAAGGAAAATGCAAATTAAACCATACCACTACTGGAATGAATTAAAAAAAAAAAAAAAAAAAAGAATTATTTACCAGGTGTTGGTAAGGATGAGGAACAATGAGAACTCTAACAACACTGCCAATGTTCCACTCTAGAAGATAACACCAAATTTTAAAATGTTTTCTAAAATTGGTTATACAAATATCAGGACCCATAAATTCCACCCTAAATTATATCAAATAAAAATGCATGTTCACTGAGATATATGCAAGAACATTCATAGCAACATTATTCATAATAGGTGAACAGTGAAAACTATCAAATGCTCATTAACAAAATGGATAAATCTATTGTATTGCATTCATGTAACAGAGTACTACATAGTTTTGAAAATAAAATATAATTACATTCAACAACATGGAAAGATCACACAAATCTCATGTTGACCAAAATAAGTCAGAAACCAAACCAGACCAAAAATAAGAAGACAAACTCTATAGTTCTGTTTATATGAAGTCCAAGAACAGGTAAAACTAAACCACAGTATTAGAAGTCAGGACAGTAACTACCTTTGGGAAAGAGGAAGATGGTAATTGGCAAGGGGAATGAATGGGGATCCTGAAAGACTGGCAATGTTTTACTTTTGGCTTGGATGTTGGTTTCATGAGAGTCTCTATGAATTTACTGTTTACTTGTTTCGGGCACTTTTCTATATCTGTTGAGTAGTTCAATAAAAAAAAGTTAAAAAAATATTACTAAACAACAAATATGATCAAACATATTTGATTTTGGTGTAAGTTAAGTTTATGTTTAAATGAAATTGGTAAACATCTAAATTTGTTTTTGTCAATAATGTGGGTTTTGGATTCCTGAAATTTGTTGCATTTAAGTGGCTAAAGCTTTAGTGATACATAATCAGGCTGAAAAGGTACATTAAATGTAATAAATCACAATTCTGTAGAATTAGCTGAAGCTAAACATGCTAATTTTCAAATAACTTTTAAGTACCTTCATGTAGAAATGTCATATCTTTCTTGACAACGGGGAAGAGAGGAATAATTGGAGGCTGCATGCTTTGACTACTAAGAATATTTCTATACTTTGCCATGTTTCTAGATGGATCAAAAATGTCTTGTAGATCTTGCAGGTGTTTCTCATACTTGCTTGGTAACTTTTCCCAAGTACCTCTGAGTCGTGCTACAGATGCCAGGTTCAAGCCACTGCCAAAGATGAGAATAAAAAACATTAAATAGGGACTTGGGAATGAGAGAAGACTCAGGTCAATAAAGTGCATATACCAAGTTTCTCTAATAAAGCTAAAATAGGTAGGGATATATGTCAATGTGTTGAAATAAAGAGAGTAGAACCAAGGAATAATAAAAAGGACTCCTTGATCTTAAAATAAGGAAAACTTCTTTCAAAGGAACTATATTACTTGCCTATAGTTGCATATTTATAGCCTTTATTTTGTAGTTTGCAAATAATAATTCCATAACACATACATTTAACTTAAAAAATATTCAAGTATCACAAAATTTTTTTTTTTTTTACTTAGGAAAAATTTTATGGAGACATTATGTATTTGTGAGTGGTTTAAGTAATCTGAGCACAACTGTTATATAATAACTAAAGCAAGTTCTGTGGCAGCCTTTTTTCTCTGAGATTTTGTTCAGTCACATCCCTGACTGCAATACTTCCATATCCCTAGGTTTAATATCTTCCGAGCCTACATTTATTCAATGTCTCTTTTTTTACAGGATTTTAAACACACTCTGACAGCCCTAACTAGAAAAATAATTCATGCCAATTAGGCTGCAACATCTTCCTACCCCTTTACCTCTACACTACCATCTATAGGTAGGCTGCCAAATGATGAGCACATAAATAGAGCCTGAATTTTCTTAACAGTAATCGCTCTCCTATTCTAAGCCATCAGATTTTACCCACACCATTGTATTTAAAATGTTCTTTTGACTCCTGACTCTAAGGTGTAGAGTTAAGATCTTTGTTCTCTTTGTTTCTCTTAAATCATCCCAAACAACTACAAAGATGAATAACAAATACAAATTTCATCACCAAAGAAACTACAAGATATCTGTAATTCCTAAACACATTAGAAAGGTTGCCAAAAAATAGTCAACACCAAATAGGAGTATGCAAAATGCTGAAAAAAGGATGTCCCTAGATGAAGATCTCTATGAAAGCAGGTAACTCAACCTGAAGGCAAAAACAGCAATCCCTATTTGGAACAACACAACAGAGTCCATAGGATGATAGAATTAGGTAGGGGCTGGACTCTGTTCTTTAGCAGGAAGTGCCAGGGAAAGTAAGATTTAAAAAGTAAACACAGTAAGAGAACATCTTCGTGAGAAGCAGGATAGAAGGGAAAAACTGAGTTGTAAGCAGCCTAAAGCTGCCCTCTCCATTTGTTGAAAAGAAGTAAAGGATAAAGCAAATCACATTCAAGCTCAATTCCTGCTATCCTGGAATACTGCCTTGGCTCCTGTCCATGTGACCTTCCTGCAAACAGGTGACACAGGAAAACTCATGTCATTTAAAAAGAAGGAATGAACACAGGATCTATAACAGATTGCTATAAGAAAAAACAAACAGTTAAAGAACATAAATCAGAAAAATGTTGCCAACAATTAAATAAAAACTGGGACTAAACAACAACATAGCCATGATTTCTAATAAAATAAAAAGAGGTTAATGCAGTGATATGAGCATAGAGAAAATATGCTAATATCAGGTGGACTAGAAGTTGATAAAAAAATTAGTAAAGTTCAGAAAAAAAGATGGATCAAAAAATAAAAGCAACAGAGAAATGAAGGCCATTTTAGAATCTACATAAACAAAAAAGGAAACTGATAAAACCTCATGCAAGTGATGGAGGAAAGGATTAACAACAGCAATCAATGGAAATCGACAAGGTTGAAAGGACTAGAAAGAAAATAATGGATATGGAACACAAAGGAGATCTAAAACCTGCATAATTGGTATCCTTGAAGAAAACAAAAATAATGAAATTGAAAAAATATTCAAAGGTAAAATTTGAGAAAACCTTCCAAAACAAAAGAACTGAATCTACAGGTTGAATAGGTACCATAGATACAGAACTAAAAATGATGTAGAAACATCCATGTAAAGATAAATAAATACCCTCAGAGACAAGAAAAGAATCTGTGAAGTAATCTCTGAAACTTGAACAGCTACACAAAATGTTAGCTGCAGAGCCAATGTCTATGACATCTCCAAGAAATAAAATGTAAAATGAGAATTTTAAAGCCAAACAAACTGTCACTGAAGTTCAAAGACAACAGAAAGACATTATGAATATGCTCTGTAAATACAATTCTCATTAGCCCTTCTTTAAGAAATGACTAAAACACAAACTTCAACCAAAAGATAATTGGAGAGAGTGATGTCAGCTTCATGGCAGTGTAAGACACCTCTCATTTCATCCCAACACCCCAACTACAAAAATCTACCACAAATAAAAGTGCCTCTGTGGGAGTTGTGGGACCCAGGCCCATACGCTAAAGGATCTGGGTGGGGCCTTGCCCAGTGGTGTATCGGGTAATAGGCAGACAGACTTTGACATGGGTTGTGGAACCTACACGAGACTGTGAAGTGGTTCTTGCCCCTCTCAGCTGTTCTGGGAACACTTGCAGAACACTGACTCAGGCTGTCACCTACAGACAAGAGAGCCTTAGTAAAAGTCCAGGTGTCCAGGAAGTTCCACCATTCCGTTGGAGTAAAAAACAAAACAAAACAGAGTTTGGATGCACTACAGAAAGTAAAAGGAATAGCTTAACTTTGCTGGCATCATTCCCTCATTCCCCTCAGGTGGCATAGCTTAGGGCTAAACTAGATGGCCTGTGATTTCTCCCATGGGGGAAAGGCAAAGCTAATGAGTGAATGCTTGGTATCCCTAGCTGTGTGGCATGCAGCCAAAGATAGTAATTTCTCTCTTGCAGAACCCAGAGCATTAAAGTGAAAGCTCTATGACTGGGTGGGGAGAGCAGATCAGGGGGAGTAGGATATAAAATTCCCAGAGGGTTATTAAAGGGATGCACTTCCTGCTGACTGCTTCTGGACTCCAATAGGAAGCCTGCCCAAGAGAAAGGGGAAAATCTAACCCACCTCAACCACTCTGCTGCTGGCTTCCGTACAGCAAGCCCTGTTAGAGCAAGCACAGATGGAAAACAACCCAGAGTCTGAAGGCAAAGGAGAAACACAAACTTGATCTGTAGGGCCACCTTCAGGAAAACAAGAGAAGCTTCCAATAACTGATACAGTGCCTTGTAGGACTGACAGAACATATACAAGCTCATAATTCTGCCATGAGAGGGATCAAGAAGCATAGAGGTGTGTTGATGCATCTGAGAAAGCCTCAGAATCTGTAGTAAGGCTAACAAGTTTTTTTTTTCTTTCTGAAGACAGTAAAGTACAAAATCCAAAGACATGAGGATCTATGATTTATCTGACAAAGAATTCAAAACAGGTGTTTTAAGGAAACTCAATGAGCTACAAGAAAACACAGAGAGACAATTCAATGAAATCAGGAACATACATAATCAAAATAAGAAATTTAACAAAGACATATAAATCACAAAAAAGTGCCAAATGAAGAAGTCAATGACAGAAATGAAAAATATAATAGAAAGCATCAATATCAGAGTAGACCAAAGAGAAAAATCAGTGAGCTAGAGGATGTGAACTTTGAAATAACCCAGTCTGAAGAGAAAAAAGAATGTAAAAGAATGAAGAAAGCCTATGTGATCTATGAGAAACCATCAAAAAAGCCAATATCTGAGTCACTGGAGTTCCAGGAGGAGAACAGAGAGGGGAGGCAGGGCAAAAAGCCTATTTAAAGAAATTTGGCCAAGAACTTCCAAATCAGAGAAGAGATCTGGACATCTACATCTATGAAGCTAATACATCACCCCATTATTTCAATACAATACAACTTTCTCTTAAATTCATTATAATAAAATGCATTATAATAAAAATCAAAGAGAGAAAAATTTCTAAAGGCAGAAAGAGAAAACAAGATTTCAAGGTTACAAAGGAACCCTCACTAGGCTATCAGCAGATTTCTCAGCAGAAACTACATAAGCAAGGAGAGAGTGACATGATGTATTTAAAATACTGAAAGAATAAAATTGCCAAGTGAGAATACTCTACCTGGCAAAATTATCCTAGAGAAATAAAGGAGGACTTGCTAGAAAAAGAAAAGGAAATTTATCAGCCCTAGACCTGCATGAAACATATAAACATATGCAGCACTGATAAAGGCAGATAAATAAATTCAGAAAAATCTGAATACTATAATATGATGGAGTGTTAACCACTTAACTAGAGTACAAAGGTTAAAGTACAAGAGTATCAAATTAACTATAGCTACTATAATCAGTTAATGAATACACAATATAAAAAGTCAACCTGTGACATTAAAAATATAAGGGAAAGTAAAAAGGTAGAATTTTGTATGTGATTGAAGCTACCAGTATCAAATAGACTGTTATTTATTTAAGTCTTAATGGTAACCATAAAGAAAAACCTATAGTAGGCTCACAAGAGATAAAAGGAAATCAGAGCATGTGTGTGTTACATATCACTGAGTCAGCTCTGACTCCTGGCAACCCTAGGAATGCATGATGTCCACAATGTCCTGTCCTCAGTAGCCCTGCTCAACTCCTTTAGATTCATGCCTATGGCTTTTTTTACGGAGTCAGTCTACCTCATATTCTGTCTTCTTCTTTTCCTGCTGCTTTCTCCTGTTCCCAGCATTACTGTCTTTTCCAAAGAACCCTGCCTTCTCATGATGTGTCTCAAGTATACCACCATGACTGTCGCCAATTCACAAAGAACACAAGACAGTAAAAACTGAACAAAAATATTATGAAACAGCCAGAAAACAAACAAGTAAGGTGGAAGTAATAAGCCTTTACACATCAATAATTACTCTAAATGTAAATGGACTGAATTTTGCAATCAAAACGCACAGAGTGGCTGGATACATAAAAAACAATACCCAACTATACACTGCTTATAAGACTCACTTCAATTTAAAGGATACACATAGGCTCAAAGTGAAGGGATAGAAAAAAATCATTCTACACAAGTGGAAACCAAAAGGGAGCAGGGGTAGCTATATTTACATCAGACAAAATAGACTTTAACAAGAGACTAAAAGGTCATTATATGATGATAAAGGGGACAAGGTATCACGAAGACATAATAATTGAAATATATACACATCCAACATTAGAGCAACTAAACATGTTAAGCAAGTACTAATAAATAAATCAGAAGGAAGAAACAGACAACAATAGCAAGGGACTTCAATACTCCACTTTGAACAATAGATCATCTAGACAGAAAATGAACAGGGAAAATACTGGACTGAACCATTCTTTGGACCAAATGTACCTAATAGATATATACAGAACATTCCATCCAACATGAGCAGAATATACATTTTCGAGCATGTATAGAACATTCTCCAAGATAGATCATTAGATAAACCACAAAACAAGTCTTAGTGAATCTGAGGTTGAAATCATACCAAGTATTCTCCAAACACTATGTTGTGAAACTAGAAATTTACAAGAGGAAAACTAAAAAATTTACAAATATGTGGAAATTAAACAACACATTCCTGAACAACCATTGTGTCAAGAAGCAAACAAAAAGGGAAAAAATTTCAGAACAAAGGAAAATGGATATATAACAAATCGATGGGATGCTGTAAAAAACAGTTCCAAAAGTTTACAGTGATAAATGCCCATATTACAAAATAAAAATATTTCAAATAAATTTCCTAACTTTACACATCAAAGAACTAGAAAAAAGAAGAAATTTAGCCCAAAGTTAGAAAAAGAAAATAAATATCAAAGCAGAAAGAAATAAAATAGAGGCTAGAAAAACAACAGGAAAAAATCAATGAAACTAAGAACTGGTTTTTTGAAATGATAAACAAAATTGATAAATGTTTTGTCTAGATTAAGAGAGAACTTAAATAAAATATACTATTTAATTCTAGGCAGAACTGATTGATTCACCTGTGCCATCTCTGCTAAAAATTTAATATCCTTTATGTTCTCTGATATTCTTTAATACAAAGCAATTAACTTTACATCAACTATTGCAAATATGTATAATAAAATGTTCTTCATAACAAAATGAAACTTTTATCCAAAAAGCAAAGGCTTTTAACCAAATCCCAGGTCTGTCTTATATTCATCTGGGGGCTACTATCTTTCCTTGGCTTTAATGACACTATCATAATTGTGCTATTCTATCATTTCTTGCATCGATCCCTCTCTTTCTGTCGGGACACTCTTCTTTATGCCCACACTGAGGAGGGTCACTGGAGTGTGGATTTTAGGTCTCTACTATTTTCATTCTACACTCTTTTTTTTTACAGAGAGATTTCCCTTGGTGCCAATATGTTTTCTTCATGGAGTACTCCAAAATGGAGTCTGTAACACTCAAATTCTTTACTCCATGCTTCCTGAACAGTTTAAATTTCTAGCCTTTCAAGTGTTTATCAGTTGCATCTTCGTTCCTCTGTTGTAGACCCAGTTGTTAAAAACCGTGAGGTAGGTGGTATAATCCCTGCATTTTACAGATGAGAAAACTGGTCTTCAATTTTCCATTGACACACTGCTACTACACAGGAGAGGCAAGATTCAAATACAGGTGCAGTTGATTTTAAAGGTCACTCTGTTAATTTCTATTCAATACTCCTTCTACAGTGTCTAGTTCAATTGCAGCCACTGTTTTACTTCATTAATGAGTGTCTAAAACCATGAAAGATTTGTGATTAAAAAGTCCCTGTAAAGAATCCAATTTCATTTCATGTGAGTACTAGGAACAAATTACAATTAAATTCTGTGGTGAGCACGCGGGTCAGGGTGGAATTACACTGCTATACGTAAGTACACGGCCTTATGAATGGCCCAAACTACAACTCTCACCATCCTTTAAAATTAGACTTGCTTTAAGAGGAATCCCTCTGTTGATCAGCAATATGCTGGATAAAGGTCAGAAAAGAAATTATCTAGTTTGGCTTTGAGTGGGGATAAGGAGGAAGATTCCTGAGAGCTCGTTTAGCCACCTACACTGTCTGGACTAATAAACTTTGAAGGATTTTTATAATTCTAATGACCTATCTTGCTTGAGTGGCAACACATCCAGTGATACCTGATGCAGTGCTTAGGAAATAGGAAGAGTTCACCAAATGGCTGTCATTATTATGACCGTTGCTGTTATTTCAAAACAGCAGTTTTCTTAGAGCATAAATAACACACCACGTGATTTTTCAGTACCAAATCACAGTGAGGCAGGTACTATAAGATGCGTAGTACAGAACTCTGATGATAAAGATCAACTGTTGGGCACAAACCCAAAGAGGGCGTAACCCATCAAAAGTGGAGAAAGGAGAAAAAATGGCAAGGTAGTCAGTCATACTCTCCAAAAAAAAAAAAGTTTAAGTAATAGAAAAGTAGAAGAAACAACAAGAGAAAAAGCCAGTATCACCATATATATGGAGAATATATTAAATTCAACAATACTTTAAATCAGCTTCATGTCTATTATGACAAAACTATACAAATATTTGTACGAACTTACCTTATTATTGCAAACATGGAATTGAAGTTCTTACATTCACGACAATGAAGTGCAATTTTAATAAAATGCTTAATAATCTTCATTCGTTTAAGCTGATTTGATTCAGTTAAAATCTCTGAGGCAACCCAGAATGTCTCTTGGTTTACAATGTCCTCAAATTCTTTCAAGTGAGTATTTCCTGTTTTGGACTCTAACTTAAAAAGGTCACCAATGTATTCAGTAGGCTCGATATTACGAAATAAATCAAAGTCCCTCATTGATAGCTGAGTGGCCAGCTCAATAGTACTAAGCTGCAGCATGGATAGCTGGCTTTCCTTAACTAGTTCTTGAGCATCTTCATCAGAACATAAGGTTTCTGTTTCCATGTTATTTTTTAAATAATACCTAAAAGGAAAAAAAAAAAACCCCGTTTTTATAAGTGATTTTATATTTAGAAGAGCACTTTATTATTGTTAAATTATCATTCTACTGTTGAGAACTTTTTGCCAAAAATGTTGGCAGACTATTTACTTACAGATGAAATAGAAAATTACCATTTTAAATGAGAAAACTTTTAAATGAGAAAATGCTATGTGACATTATATTAAAGAGTAAAAACAATGTTGATTGTGCTGTGAACGCAATTTTATGAAACGACTCAAATGCTGTATGAACGATTTGTGTATATTCTTGAGGATGAGTGCTCTATGGGGGTATCTAACACATAGGTGGTATGACATAGGTACTGTGTAAGCATTTGTTCAGGGATAGCATGAATAAACAACCAAATCAAGACTATTTATATTTCTATTTAGAAGTTGCTGCTGCACTCATTCCTTTCATTTCTAAATTTGCAAGAGAAGCACAGGATAAAATCTATAAAAGAGGGGAAATGCTTTCACTAATAACTTCTTCCTTATTAAATACACAGACTTCACTCTAGCAAATGACATTGGTGAGCAATCATAAAAAAGACCTTCACTTTCTCTTCTTTTTAGATCAACAATTCGATGGTAGTTTGGAAAATAACTTGTACAGAGCTGATGCTAGGGAAAAGAGGGAACACAGTATATCATAGGTAGCTTTCACTTCATTCTTTTTCATATATAACTTGATCTAAGTCCATCTACCTTCTATAGTGAAAGAACTATCCATCTTTTTCTTCTGCCTTTACACTGCTCACAGGCCTAAGTAATAGTGCTGACGCTCACTGTACTACAGCTAATAAAATTATATCTAACATGCATAGAGTACATTTATTAAATTACCTATTTCTTATAACATTCCTATGAGGAATATGCTATTACTAACATCCCTATTTTATTCATGACAAAATTCAGGCACAGAGAAACTAAATAAGCTTGTTCAAGGTGACACAGCCAGTGTCAGGGTTAGAATTTGGGCAGGGTTAGGCCTCTATCAACAGTGACTATTACGGGCAGTCGTCTAAGGCTTCAAGAGTCGCATTCCACATGTGAACCTAAGCTCACAATAAGATTACATTACTCTCAGAGAAAACCACCAAAGAACAAACATACTACTGAAATGATGTTCCAGTTGATTAAATAATTTTCAGAGCACATCTTTAAAAATTAAAAAAAAAAATTCCGTATATTCAAAAAAGGAAAACTACTTAGAAAAATATTTGTGAAAATTATGGCTTCTTTTGCCCCAAAATATATACCGGTCATACTAAAAACAAATTTATAAATACATATACGCTCAGATACATATAAAAATATGTATCATTTAGTTTCCTCCTCTGTAACAAACAGGGATTGGACTACCTCACTGGTTTTAAGACTTTATTTTAGGTGGGGGCTAGAATATTTTAGCAAGTTGTCCACCCTTTCCCTTTCCCGCTTCTGAGTGGCCTTTATCAGTCCTACATAATTATGGAGAACAGAAAAGCTGAAAATAGAGAAATCTTACTTTAATTTTAGAAAAAAAATCTAAAGATATTTTAAAATATCTGTTATCATGGAATCTTCAAAAAACATGTCTAGAAATAAGCACATTCACTAAAAAAGTACATTCACCTTCCATTGAGCTGAATTCTATCAGCTAGTTTGGAGAACTGGTCGGGAAGTCTTCTCTGTTTTATGACACCCTCAGGAGTGACAGAAACTTCACAGAGAGAATATGTGTCGGATGCACCAGTTAAACCAAATTCATGAACAGCATGACAAACGACTTCTTTAGCTGTAGAGTCTTTACTGATGATAATGTAGCAACTTTGTTGATCTGCTTTGAAAACTCTTATAACTTGATCAGGAATATCTATATAAACACAAAAATTTGTCTTGTTATTTTCAAGAAAATTATTTTAAAACTCTTCCAAAAGCAATCTGGAACACAATGAACCCTCTAAACAGTGAAATATATATTTCTATTTCAGGAGGTTAACAGAAATCACCTCTGCATTCATTGATACACAAATGTATCTTTTCAGGTAACAAAATACTAATAAATATTCACAGAAAAACAAACACAAAAGATAGAAATTAGGGTCACGCTATACATATAATTTGGAAGCCACGATTCTATTTATAAACATTTTACTGTCATTTAAAAAATTTTAAATTATCTAAACCCTTAATGATGGGCGCACATATCACTTTTTCTTCTCTTTCTGCTAACATACCACATCTTCTGGGAAGGAACACAAAGTTGTTTATTTTGGTAAATAGTGTAAAAAAGTCATACTCTGTTAAAGCCATTTTCCCCCATGCAACAAACTGTTACCTAGTCACATAAGAGGAATTCAGGAATCATAAATGGGGACCTCCAGAACAGACCCACTATTAGGATTATCCAAATGGCATCCCATAACCCAAACCCTGATGAATTTGCCAAGGTAATAAAATGCCAATCTGAAAAACATTTGAGAGACACAGAGAAAAAATTCCCTGCAGTAATATTAATGTCAATGTAAACCTCTTTTTCTATTTCAGAACTGCTACATGTATAATATATATCCTTTACAATTATGTTAGTGGGAGAAAATAATATATACTACAATAATATATACTTGGCATGTGACAGACTCTGAAATGTTAATTGATTAGATGAATAATAAATATGAGGTTAGAATAAAGTTGAATCAGGAAGAAAAATGATCTAATCAGTTCAAATTTTAGAACTGAAGCAAGAATATAAATGAAAATATAATCCTGTAAGGGCAAAACAGACATTTTAAAAGTATCTCTGAAGAGTTCAGCCTTTATTAGTCTCATGATTCCTATTTCATTAATAAAATTCTTATATAATAGGTAACTGAATTAAAGAATTCTGAGATAGCTGGACTTCCAATCCAAAGGCAAAATTTCTGAAGTGCTCACTATAATGTTGCATTAAATTTAAAAATGAGATACGTGAAGGATGTATGCAGAGGTTACACTAAAAATGGAAAATTTTTTACATATTTGAGATGAAAAAAGTAACCAAAACAATGACTCTTCATTCTGCTTTAAATTGTTAATTGCTGAACAAATATTTATGGAGTGTCTACAGTGTTCAGGTGATGCAGATACAATCATAAATGGACAAAGATGGACGAAACCTCTGTTCTCAGGGATTTGCTTGTATTCAAGAGAATAAGTGGTAGTTTAAGGAAAGACAGACAACAATCAAGTAAATCAGATAATGCAGACTGTGAAAAGTGCACAAAGAAAATATCAAGTAGTGGTACCGTGGCATAGATGATTGAGGACTGTTGAATGTTTTATAAAGAGCCAGATAATAAATATTTTAAGTTGGCAAAAAAGAGATGATATTTTGTAGGTTCTTACATAACAAATTTCCACAAGATTTTTAAAATTCAAAATTTAATAATGCAAACATAAAACATGTAAAGATATGTAAACACAGAGGTTTAGGCAGCACTGTAAATGTCCACTGGTTAAATGAAATATTACTAGTTATTCAAAAATTTTTGATAGAACAATACATCTTGATACAGAAAAGTATTCAAGGTACGTTGCTAACTGAAATGGGCTAAGTAGAGGAAAAGTATAGCATGTTATTTTGGGGAAAGGGAATGATACACACATTTTATGCACACTGGAATTTCTGGAAAGATATACAAGTAAATAAACAATTGTTCATTCTGGGGAGTGAATACTTTTATATTCTATCCTTTCTCTGCAGTTTGATGTTTTTTAAACTATATGTTCTTTCATAATTACAAATCAGTTAAAATAACTCAGACTTCCCATATAGAAAGAATCTGATGTTTACTAAATATTAAAGAAATCAAAACAGAGTTTTGAAGACTCAGAAGAAAAAATTCTGAAGTTTCAAAATCCTTTCAGTCACACACTGAATTCTTTTAGGCCTCATCTCATTAGGTCAAAAATTCCTAAACAACTTTTCACAAGTAGTAGAATGGCATATATACTCTGATGCTACGAAAATAAAAACATATTTCAAAGAAAATGACTAAAAGAATACATGCCAGTTTACACTGGCAACTTTGTAAATTGATAAAAAAGTTGTGCCTCCTACTTCATTTCTTTATCATTTGACTTTTAAAAACTACTACATACAAACATAAGCAATAGAAACCATTGAATCTTCATGATACTTACAGTAAAAACCAACAGCTGTAGGCAGCAAAAACAAGGCAAAACCATAAAAAAAGTGAGCAATCAAAAGCACACTATTCAGTTCCATACCTTTGTCCCCGCTTTCTAATAACTTTAAACATGCAATATAATCATAGATGAGGTCAAGACTGACAAAAGTTAATCTAATTCAGCTGATGACACACATGTACTGCAATATACATTTGTAATATGTACAGCTCAACTAAAATTCAGTACTGTTGTATATAATTTAAGAAGCTGAATTTAAAATTAATTGATAATGAATATTTTATTAAACATAAATATAAATAGTACCTCAAAAGGTCTTTCATAAAGTAGAACATTTGGGGGTTTCAAATAGGTATTTACAAGTAAAATACCTATTCTGTTTGTGTTCATTTATATTGCTGGTATGGACACAGGCTGCAGACTAAGCTTTGCAGACTTTCTCTGACTAAATTTTAAAAGGGCATCTTTAGACTTTACACTATGCTTTCAATGAGGGAATTATATAATCAATCTGAAATCAAAGTTGAGTAGCAATTCCTCTACAGAGGTCTTAATTTCAGTGCCATGATGCTAACAATTTCTAAATGTTAACAATTCCAACTTCTTCCCTTTATTCCCCCCTAGCTAAATCCCCAACTTAACTTTTCTCTCTCTTCTCCTTACAACCCATCCCTCACTCCCTCAGCCTACTTGTACATATTCCAGTGGCAAAAATGCAGCCATAAAAATCATTCAATCTATAAATCATACGTCCCTAAATACTTACTTATGATAGTACAGGCAGACCTTGCTTTATTGGGCTACATGGATGTTGTATTTTTAACAAACTGAAGGCAAGACCCTCCACCAGTAAAATGGTTATGACTCACTTTGTGATACTTGCTTTCTGGAGCTGAACCCACAATACCTCTGAGGTATGCCTGTATGTACATTTAGCTTGTGCTTTGGTAGCGTGAAAATACTTTGTGAATGCAGTGCAAGATTTACTGCTGTGGAACACACACACTGACATGGAAATAAATTTCCATGACAAGCAACTGAGAGACAGTGAGAATGTGCTAGAGATTTCCAAAAGATGGACTGACATGACAGTATAGCAGAACAACCTGGGCTTCCCAGATGAGGTAACACTTGAGTTCAGCACTAAAAAAGAGGAAAAGTTCACGGGATACGCAGGAAGAGAACACACAGATGGCAAACAGCACAAGCAAAGAGAGTTCTGGAAGTAAATGCCACACTCAGGGAAGATGGATGAGGTGACAGTTGGGAGAATGGCAGAATAGGAGGCTATAAAAAAGGGTTTCTAATGATGCTGTGAAACTGAACCACAATAGTTAAGTTACTGTCTTTAGGCTCAAAATCCACTCTGCCAGTAATGATGGGACTAAGACTCTGCAAATCAGACTACTTCTTTGCCAAGTGGCTCCCTCTTAGGTTCTGCCAAGGAAGCACCAGGGGTAGACTACAGGGTTACAGGAAGGGACACTCGCAGCCCTATGTGGTTTCTTGTTAGCTTCTGTCCCTTTACTACCCCAGTAACACTTCTTCACCCTGTTTGTGGCATTTCTCTCACCCACCAGAGCTGAATCCAGCTTGCAGTCTTCCCACCTCTGTGATACCTTAGTGCTTCCTTTCTCACCTTTTCAGGTAAAGAGTTTACTTTACATCTTGCTTACAACTTTTTATATTTTCTGATCAAACATCTTGAAGGGGTTTTTTCTCATGATTGAACCTTGCCTGAAGTAGAAATCACTAGAAATCTCTAAGCTAAGTAACAATTCATTAAAATCTCTGTTCTAGAAAGGACACTGGTAGTCACATAGACAGTAGAATGTGTCAGAGACATTGCTGGGTTTAATAATCTCTCTAGTGGTTAAGAGGCAAGTGAAATAAAAAGAAAGGAACAATGTGCAGAATGACTTTCACTAAACTGTGTTTTTATGCTGTCCTATAATTTTTATATTTATATTGCTATAATAAAACTACCACTATACTTCATTTCCTCCTTTCTAATACTGAGATTTATGTAATTAAGAATCCTTTTTACACTAGCTACTAGGAATTCAGTGTCAAAACTACAAATCATAACTATAACAATCTTTGTAGAGCAGTGGTTCCCAGCCTTTGTGGCACCAGGAACCAGTGCTCATATGAGAATCTAATGCCTGATGATGAGGTGGAGCTGAGGTGGTGATGCTAGTGGTGGGGAGTGGCTGCAAATACAGATGAAGCTTCACTTACTCATCTGCTGCTCATCTCCTACTGTTCGACCCAGTTCCTAACAGGTCATGGACTGGTATGTCCACAGCCCAGGGGTTGAGGACCCCTGTTATAGAGGTATTTATTTTTCCTCCTCTCCTTGGGGAACCAGTTACATATTTTCATTTTTTTTTAATCCTCCTCCCATGCACTCACAGTGCACATCTGGGCCTGGTGCAGCGCACACCTAGGCCCGTTGCTCCAGGGTATGGACCATGGCTCAGGTGGGGCTTGAACCCAGGACCTTCTGCATGTAAAGCAGATATGCTAACCACTACTCTATGGAACCACCCCACATACTTTCATTTTTAATTGTATATGTCTTTTCTTAAAAGCAATCTAAAATTTTTTTAAGTGATGGATATATAAATAATTCTTCCAAGTAAAAGTGTTTTTCTTCTTCATAATAAAAATTTAGATTATATAGCTAAATGACAATTTCTGCCTCTGTGTATCAATAGATGCAGAAAAAACAACTTTAGCTTCAGGTGTTGGAGGGTAAAGCAGTGTTTCTAGAAAATTATTAACTTATTTCTGTACATTACAGAGGAAGAAAAGTGAGACCACTTAGATTAAATTAATCTGTCTTATTCTTCTCCACACTCTTGGCTGAGAAGCATCACTGCCCTTGTTCCACACCTCAGGCTGGGGTTACCAAAAGATAACTATGTAATCTCTTTTCTATGTGCTTCTATTTCATACTGGAAGAAGTACTGCTGCAGCTAAGACCGAGAGACAATGTTTTCTTTAGCTTTTTGCACTGTCATAATCTAAAGGTAGAAAAAGAGCTGTAAGCAAATCTAGTATTTGTTGCCCGAGGCCTAACCATCCACTTTGTCCATTTGTTACTAACATGGCTATAAAAATCACAAACAAAAATCACCTGAAGGATTGGAGAAATCCAACATGCTAGCTGTAGGCTGAAGGAGATCCGGGCTGCTGGATGACAGTGTTCCAGGAATAGGCATTATAGCCAAACTGTGCCGACAGTGTCTCGTTCCCACAATGCTGTCGTCTTGTGACTGGCTCAGGCCACCATCACTTCAAAAAAAATGCCAGATATCACTTTAAAGTATTTGAGGGTTCTTAAGAGTAAATATTTCTGTTCTCTGAGCAGTAACGTATAACAGAACCAATTCAAAGCGGTTATTTTAAAAATTATATATAGCAATTAAAAAAAAAGGGACAATTGTAATAATAAAAATGGCAATAAAATATGTTTTTAACAATTACCCTCAAGTAAAACTGAACTTATACATCTAAGTAATTTACCACATTGAAGAGAAATAGTCACATTTTCTGCTAGTTTTGGTAGAGAAATTGAACCTGCGTGTTTAGGGAGCCCTTGAGATCAGCCAGTTTCAGTGGACACTAACATCCACCAATGCATGGCCAGCACCACAGCAAGGTTCTCTCAGAAAATCTAGGCAACCTTCACTACCTTCTAGGCAAAGGATGGAGTTGGGTCTAAATCTAAACCAAAAATATGACAGTTTGTAGAAAACAATGGAGACAGATTTAAATAACAAAATAAGTTTTTAAACGTATCAGTAATCCAAGAAATGCCCAAACCAACAACAGTAGAGAAAAGTTAGCAAGAAGATGGCACAGAGAATAGCAACAGATAATAATAAAAATATGTGACGAATAGAAAGGAGAAGAAAAAGGAGAATCAGAAACAAAAATGAAAGAAAAAGAACTTGATAGTCTCTAAAATTTATTCCAAAGGCACATTATTTCTTGTGTGATCTCTCAAATCTATTTGGCTGTTCTCTAGATGAGAACATCAGAACCACAGTAGAAACCAAATCATCCAAAGTTAATTCCCTTTAAATGTTTCAAAAACACGTTATCAATTAAATGGCCGTATTTTAGCAAATAAAATACTTTTCCTTGAAAATATTTAGAAGTGTTACATAGGCAACTCTAAGTCCACCTAAAAAATAAAAACAAAGAAACATAACTGTCTCTAAGTTTTAGGTAACCCAAAAATATAAAACAGGAAAAGCAGAGAGTCCTACATGAACACAGAAGAGTGATGAAAAAAGAATTCCCATCAGCAACCAAAATGCCACTTATTTCTAAGGGTTATGCTTACTGTAAAATGAATGCTTTAGGTTAATTAATTCTTATCTAAATTTTATTCAATGCACCTTTCTAACCAGTACTTGCTACATATACAAATATAGGTATCACTGAATACTTACCTATTACTATATGAAATGGATTAAAGTCTGTCTTAAAAATGAGTAATATGAGGTACATCTAGAATATGTTAAGAGTGAAAAACAGGATTTAGGCAGATTAGGAAACTATGCAAGGTGAAGCATAGAGGACTATTAGGTAATAGTTAAAGGACTGTTAATAGCCAGACAAGAAAGAGAAAGCCAGGGCAAGAGAGTATGCAGAGAAGTGAGGAAAAAGCTTAAAGACATGGAAGAGGGCAAACATAAGCATTTCAAGGGCAAGCTGTACGTCAGACTGACCTGGGTTATTAGCTGTATGACCTCAGGGAAATTTATTTCTGGACCTTGTATTCCTGATCTACAAATGTAAGTAATACTATCTACTCCCCAGGACTATAAGGATTAAACTAGGTAGTGCAGGTAAACATTCTAGCACAAAGGAAAATAAGATTCCTGTTTTTAAGATTAATGAAGTACTTTTTAGCAAAATTAAAACAGAATGGTATAAACCTAGAAAGGATTTTAAGTAATTCATACTGAAAAAGAGAAGAGGGCAGGGTGGGTACAACAAGTTAAGACACTAGAGAAATTGGAAATGCTTTCCTGGAGAGAGAAGGTAGTCTAATCTGACGAACAAGGCAATGGAAATATCTTATTGAATAAGCAACTTGTGTTTATGCTAATTGGCTCCTTATAATTGTGTATGTATGTATTCCTGAAGATCAGCGCTAAATGTTTTAAGATTAGGTGAAAGGAAAAAAAAGGGGCTTTCACAGACATTTTATTTATAGCTTTGTAAGTAATTTGGCAACCTTTTAAATATTGTAGGAAATATTTTTTTATACAATAGTCTTTTACTGATTTTTGAAAACAAACCTGCAATTTTTGGACACACAAAGGCAGGTAACCGAATCCAAGGAAACAAACTGTTAAAAGAGATTAGTCAAATAACCAAAGTAGAAGCAACTTTAACGATGTTAAAATGTTAGAATTTTTTACTAAAGAGAATTAGCTGATTAGCTGCAGCAAATTGGAATTTAGAGACTAAGAGAAATGCATGAAATACTGAAAGTCCTTATTTGTCTAACTGATCTTATCTAATATTATTTTTGCTTTTTAATAGGCAATAGATATGACACTATACAGTTACAATAATGTAAAGCTTATAAATTCATGGTAATCAAAGTGAGCATGTATAAATGAAAACTATACTAATGTTATGTACAACCCATGCTATGACATGAATGAAACAGAATCTGATTGGCAAAATATCCATGCTTGTTTGGAAGCTGAATTGATAATGCCTATTTGCAAATAGTTATGTAATTTCTTACCAAAATAGTCTCCTGAGAAGGTGATGCAGTAACAGAAACAAGACAGTTTTGAAAAATTCCTCAATAATTCCCCAACACTAAGTTTATTTAAAGTATATTTTAGTTTCACATTATGAAACTAAAGAGGCTATGTAAATATCACCAATATGCAAATAAAAATGAACTCAATAATCAAAAACAAATAAAATGTATGCCTAAAAGAAATGGGGAGAGAAAAATACTTTCTGATAAACAAGGCTATCTACTTCTGAGACCATTATAATGAATAATTAGAAAGATGTTAGGTAATCTGTGATTAAAGAAAGTAAATTAAAAGCTGAGTGATTAAAAAAATAGGATATCAGATTTCCTGAATTCTCAGGTCAATAAAAGCCACATTGCTATCACTTGACTTACAGATGTGATCCAAAATTACTAACTTTTTTCTCATTTCTAATTTTCAAGAGCATTCTTTCATTTAAAAGTTATGTCACAGTTAAAGATTTTGAGAATGTGTTCTTAACTATTTGTTTGTTCCTTCCTTACACTCATTTTCTTTGCTCTTCTCACAGATGTAGACATTCTTTCTCACAGAATTTCTATAACAACTCATCTCCTCCTCTTAGAGAACAGAGTGCTGCAGAAGGCAGAGATCAAGCATCCCTTCCAAAGGGCCCTGGCACACAGATATTCAGAAACTGTGGAATTAAACTCATTAAATGTTTTTTTAATTAAAAAGTATTCCAAGTAGAAAACTTAAAAAGTACCAAAGACAAGCAAGGAAGAATAAAAAAAAAATTACCTACAAAACCACATCTTAGCTAAAACTAAAATCAATGTTTTTCTTCTCATCATTTTTACAGTTTAAATAGCACAACTTATTTAACCAATTCCTGGAGTTGAACATTTAGAGCATTTCCAATTTAGTTTTATTACAGATAATACTCTTAGGAACATCAGGAATACAGAAGATCATATCATTTTATATTCCCACAGCAGTCTGAGCTCATTAATTCTGGCCCTAATCTTGTCAATCTTTAATGAAGTTTCCTGTTTTAAATTGTATATCTTTGATTATTACTGATGCAGAACATGTAATTCATGTTCTCTGCCAATTTTTCTATTGAAGTTTTAGTGACTTTTTTTTGTGCATAGCAAAAGAGGTTGTCTGAATTCATTTGTAAGACTTAAGTGCCAAGAAAAATGACATACATTCTCAAAAACGCAAAGTGGCCAAATGACAAATCAGTTTTCTCTGCAAAACAGACTCAAGTAGAAAAACTTTACTATTGTTACTAAAATATTTTGGGGGGTATTTATACAGCTGAAATTATTAATATTTTACTTAATCAAAATATGTTTAGAAGTGACAGCCAGTTTAATATTAATTCCTGAAGGGCAAGCAAGACTCAATAAATGTTTGTTGATTAACAGGAAAAAAAATCCCTTCTGAGTTTAAGTAGAACTACTTCTACTAGATTTTTTTTTTTGGTACTAATATAAAGAAATAATGCTTGAAATATTCATATAATTGCTCTTAAACACTTCAATTTCCATCCTTCTGCAGCAACCAAGACAGAATCCCAAGGACTAGCAGACATTTGGTCCTACCCAAAAACCGATGGATATATTTGGTCCACACCGAAAGGTCTTGAAATCTGGTCCTGTTAAAACATCTATGTGTATTTGGTCCATGCCAAATGGTCCTTGGTATTTAGAAGGTTGGTATTTATCCAACATTCTGCAAGTTCTGAACCCCGATCCATGTAGGCTACTGAAGCGAGAAGGGTTATTATTGGCAATACAGCCACAAGAATTACTGGATCAATAAAACACACTATTTTTTATGTTCTGATCCTGTAAACCAAAAGTATGAGTAAATGTTATGGGTTATTTGAACTCAGGGACATTCTCCAAGTGTGGACGTTTTGGATGGGACAAATGTTCTGCAAAGAACCCAAGGGGAGCAACCCATCCCCACCCTCGGAAGGAGGTACCGCGGAGAAGATATATGGATTCAGCTGTCTGAGCCCTGAACACAGCTGGCTGGAACGTGAACTAACAAGCTAACTTCAGTTACAACCAGTGTTCTCTAGCTTTTGATGATGATGACACATCACAACTGTGCCACTGTTCAAAATGAGAACCAGTTAAAGGAAATATGTATATTCCAGACCAAACCCACCAAGGTTTCCGGAAGCAGACCTCAGGACATTACTCTGAGGAAGCCCCTGGTGCACTCTCTTCTGTTATTTGGTCCTCCATTCTTTTTCCTTTCCTCAGTGACTTCATGCAGATTTCTTGTCCTCTAAAACTGTCCCCAATCTCTTCAATGTGGGCTGGCCCCTCTTATATTCTTACTTGATGCTCATTTGTGAGAGCCAGACTTTTCTCACAGTGTTTGCTGTGCTGCTACAATACATTCAATATTGTAAGTTTTTTTATTTTAAAATAAAAGTGGTTTTTATAAACCACTCAATGAGAGCAGCCACTTAGAAAGGAATGAGTAATAAACTTTCTAGAAATGAGTGACATTAAGACCAAAGCCGAGGAATTCTCAAACTTCTGTGAGCACCAACTTAAATGAGGAGCAAATTTGTTTCACTGACTAGAAATAAGATCTCAAAAAGAATGTTTTCTGATTAGGAAATCTTTTGAGATCTTCATGTAAAAGCTGAAAGCTGACATTTACCGATTTCCAAGTAGTCTCCTAATGAGTCTCCCTGCTGCTACTGCTATACCTTCAACACCAAACTACTAATACGCTGAGAGAGATATTCCTAAAAGTTATTACATCATATGCTTTCTCTAGCTCCCTATTCTGACATGATGAAGTCCACATCTCTGGCATATTCAAAGTCCTTCATCATCTGGCATCTACCTCTCTCTCTTGCTTTATCTCTAGGTGTACACATACATAGTCTACTCAAACCAAGCTTGTTCTTGCCTTTGTACATATCAAAACACTTATCTCTTTTCACTGCACAATCTGCCTGCTTTCCCTTTTAGATAATCAGCTCCTGAAGGACAAAAAACTTGCTTTACTTATTTTCCCACATTTCTATTTCTGGACATGATGATTTAAAGTACCAAAAAGACAAACAAACAAACAAAAAAACCTAGGAGCAGTGAATTTTCCCCAAGATTTCAGGTGTCCAAACTTGTAGCTCGAGGGACTGAATTTATACCAAAAATATATGAAAAAAAAATTATAAAATAAAATGAGCAGTCTTTTCTAAAATTCAAAAAGGCAAATGAAAGAATATGTAATTAGCAGTGGCAACTTCAATGGAAAAAATGGAGACATTCACAATTTATTTTTTCTTATTTATGGACTGCTTGTGGATTTTATGACATGTTATTGGTATAAAAAACAAAACTGACCCAAACTTCTCTTCCCCTAAATAAAAATTTTAGTCAACAGGAAAATGCCCACATGACTGAGATTGGTGTTACATACCTAAATAGTTTTGGAGGCAAGATACTAAATCGTGTTTTATCCAAAATTTTCCTGATTTTGTTTCTTCCACCTGAAACAGTATTTGCTTTCACTTTCTTATTTCCTTTCTCCTGTGATGTCTGTTCAATGTCTCCTGGCACATCCTGAATTGAATGGCGATTACTCTTTTTTTCAGCAATTTTGGGAATGTGAGGAACACCAGATTTCTCTTGGTCGGTTCTACTAAGTAACTCTTTGAACACTGTGGAAATAAATAAACTTGTTATTTTTTCACAATAGGAAGTTTTATTATCAACAACAAATTTTAAGGATAAACACAGTCACTATCACTTAGCCTTTTACAGCTTATTAATTAACCATTTTGAAATTTATACCCTCCTTTATTAATCAGCTATATCTATTTTTCCCTTTAATTTTTATACATAACTGTATTTCTAATGTTGTCTAAGAGTGATTAAAAAAAATACTGGGGAAAATGGAAAGGAAGTGGGCAGGCTGTCAACATTTTTGAAAAGTCCAGGGGTTCCTTTTTAGGTAACACATAATGTAACTGTTAATCAACTCAGACTTTACCGAAACATTTTTAGATCCCATTATTTGTTATTCCTTATGACAATATATATAATTTAAGATGAGATATAAGTACTAGAGTCAGGCTCAGCTTTGCAAAATTTAGCCATTAAAAAAATTGGAAGAGCTTTGCTTAACCTGTTTTTAACAGAAATAAATAGTACTAAATTTGGTAATGACAATTTCTTCAAGGTCACATTCATGAGACTTACATAGCAAAGCAGCTAATAAACTACAGTGATCTAATGTAAACAATGAATCATTCTTAGATAACTTTCTATCAATCTGGTCTGGTTAATTACTCCATCCTCAAGGAAGGTGCAAGTGCAATGTGGGAATTGGCTGTCTAGCAATCTCTTTGTCTAGATCTGATTTTTCACCTTGTGAGAAGGTCTATACTTCCTTGGGATCAAGTGAAAGAAAGACATGTCTGTGTAAGGCTATATATCTAGAAGCTATTAGTGACTCATTTTCAGTTAAAAAAATGTGTATCACCTATTTTTCATTAATATCATGAAAAATTTTTGGTTGTTGTTTTTAATATGTGTTCTTAAATAAGATGAAAGATCTGTTAAAGGGAAAAAACACAAGAAAGATAAATGTTAAAACAGAAGGTAACTTTCCTTAAAACTTAAGGGGTCTATGGGGGTCTGAATAAAAGAAAAATGGTGGCTGTATATTCTTGAACCTCAGCTTATCAGTAAGCGTAGCTTTGTGAAGTATTAATCTGTATCTTTATAGTAGAAAAGCTGTAAATTATATAAATGTATCCACTGAAACCCCAACCACACAGAATTATCTTTTCAGTTATTTTGGGGGATAAATCAATAATTCCCTACAACATCAATCAAACAACAAGATTCAAATAGACAACGTCTTAATAATCAATACATTACAACATAAATGATTTGGCTTTCAGTGATAAAACTGAACCATTCTGAAAATTTCAACCACAATGATGTCATATTACCAGAGCATATTGCAAACTTATGAAAAGCACATTTTCTGCCTTCAAAACAATGAAAATATTTAGGAGTCACCTTTCAAAACTACGCTGCTTGATTAAAATACAATAAATTCCTTTTAATTTCTATTTTTAGGTTTTACTTTAAGCTATGTGGTAAAGGTAAAAATGTTTTGAGCAAAAAATCAAATCCATCCAATCAAAAAACTCACTAACTTATGAACACATGTCAGGTACCATACTAAATGTCTGCAGGTTCTTCCTGCTGTGTGTGTAACAGTCAGTCAGTCTAAGACAAATGGTAGAGAGACCATTACAAGAGGAGCTAATTCAGATAGCAAGCAAGAGGAAATGTTCCTTAATTCATAGTGTTAAAAGAGATCAGTAAGGCGAGTAGATTTTACCTAGGCAAAGGGAGAGCAAGGGGGAATGATTCTAGGCAGAAGAAGCTCAAGTTCAAAGTCTCTGTGGTAAAAGGAATATTCAAGAAAATGAAGATGACTGGAGATCCATCCAGGTAGAGAAGCAGCTTGATAACGCTATGGTTGGTGTTTAAATTTTCTCTTAGGAGCAATAGATCTTTGAATGGTCAGTAGATATCCCTGGCTGTGGTGTATATGTACAGTGACTTAACAGTGCACAAGAAGCTTATATCTTCACTGGATTTCCATATATAATTATAAGTAAAAATCTGTAGAGCTTGTGATTTGTAGATAAAGAAATGATTGTGTTGAACTTTTAAAAATTAGTTAAGGACAAAAATGAACAAATGGTGAGCAAATGTAATTACAATACCATTAAATAGCAGTATCAGATATATTAATCAGAAATGAAAGTGCCCAAGAATCGATAAAAGAAAAGTTTACCACATTTAGTTAAAAATTTCTCTCTCTACAAACACAAACAGAAAACACAATTAAGGAAAGTCAAAGGACAAATAACTTAGGGAAAACATTTATAATCCTTAAAACAAAAAGATACTGCTTTTTTACAGGACATTCAAACAAATCAAAAGATGAGTAACTCAATATAAAAATGGACAAATAAAACGACTGTTTATAAAAAAGAAATATTAACACATAAAAAGGTGTTTGACCTCCCTCATTATTAAAGAATGGATAGCAATAACTATAAAGTTGACTATGTCCACTGCAGAGATATTCTTATATCCTGATGAATGTAGCGTGGAGACAGTGGTAAATTTTTGGAAAGTAAAACTCTCTAGTAATTGTCAAAAGTAATACCACTTTGAGAAATTCATCTTATAAGGATTTTTACCACATCATTGTAAATAGCGAGAACTGTTAATAACCTAAAGCATCCATTGGTATGACATCAGCACAATAGATTATGATGATAATGCAATGGAATTCTATGCAGTAAAATTATATAAGAAGTAAATCTGTATGAGCTGATGTGGAAAGGTACAAAATATTGCACAAAGTATGGTTTTACCATTTTCAAAACATCCATGTATTACTTTTATCCAAAAATTAAAATGCTAATAATAAATTATCTGAGTGATGGAATTGTAAAAGATGTAAGAATGATGTGAAAGCCAAAAGGAATAGAGGAAGAGGGTAAACTGGGATTGCCAGCTGTTTTCTCCTCTGGGAGCACTCACTGAGTCTCATGTGTGGATCAGGTAGAGGGATGGTACTAGAGGAAAGAAAATTTTTGATGTGAGTACGGGTGTGAAAGTTGCAATACAGTAAAGGCCAAAGTGGTGTCACTTTTTTCCATGTTAGTAGTGTTGCATCCTTCAGATATACTCTTTCTGTCTCCCAAGGTCCATGCTATACTATTTCTGTATTTTTTACAGAATATTTGATACCTGTTAACAATTAGTAGGTGCCAGGTAAAAAAAGTTAAAGGTATTTGATCTTTAAAAGAATCCTATGAAATAGAGATGGAGACACTGAAGCTTGGAGAGACTAAATAATGTGCTCTAGGTAACAGCAAACTCTGCTTTCATATTTTTCAAAATCAGAACCCTTTTAGTTTAACCCAACAGCTGATGTTTCTAGATACAAGTCCAAACTTCAGGAAATTGAAAAAACTAGAAGGGCTTACTTATTTGATGCTTAATTAATATAATATTAGGAAACTGCCCATAGACACTTATTTACTAGAATTGACAGGATATAATTCAGTAAAAGGAACTCAAATGAAATGGGAAAAAAATACCAAACGTTTCATTTTTCATTATGACTAAGTGCAGTATAAAGAGGCAGGCAAAGTAGAAAAAAACAGAACACACTTCCTTTTCCACAGACATAGCTTTTAAATTCAACTCTTCTCAAATTATAACCTAAATAACCTAGTGAATTTTTTCCCTCCTACTTTATTGATATTCAATTTTTCTTTGATAGTTTTTAACTGTTATAGTGTTGCCTTTCTCAGAGTTTCAGAGGAAATCCTGTATTATTTAATAAAATCAAATTACAGTGTTTTCTAAACGTTTAAAAAAAACAATAGTAGATGAAGTTAAAAGTACAGCCTTAGTCCTTGTGTCATTCAAATATAAACATGATCAAAACACATTCAGGCACAGTAGTCAACCTTTTAACGTAAAGGTAGAGTATGATGTTATTAAAAATCTGTAATTTACTGCTTAAATCAATGTTTTACTCAATTTATTTCCACGAAACAGCTAATCTGGAATTCATATTATTATTTCAGAAAGCTAGCTAAAACATTAGAAGCAGACTGATTTGCACATTAGGAGGAGGGGAAAAAAGTCCAATTCTAACTTAAGTTTCATTCACGTCACTCTAAGTCTCACTGTGTTATCTCCCAACAAAAATATAGTGCATAATATTCAGAAGACATTTCATAAATGACTGAATGTAACTAAATGCAAGTAATTAAAATTTTAGAATACATAACACATATCTCAACACCAAAGACAGAAACATGTTTATATTTTACTATCCTCCTTTTGAGTGTAATGACTTTTCTCTTTTCTATCACCAAAAAAAAAGCTCCGTTTCCACAACATAACTCACCAAAAATGTTGGTCTTTACAGTAAGTGCAAGATGAGTGTTATTCTTCAAAATTTCAAGTGCCTTCACAAATGTAATATTCTCAAAGTTTTGTCCATTTACTTCCATTATCTTCAGAAAAATGTTTGAAAAATACAAATTAAGACATAAATAGTATTAGTTACTTCTGTAACCTTAACAGTAAAAAAGTAAAACTTGAATAAAATGCACCCATATGTGAACAAAGGTTATCTCTGTGAGAATTGGGATTACTATTTGATTTTTATTCTCTATATTTTGTATTTCCCCAAATCTCTACTATAAACATGTTTTTAAGTTCACTCCCTCTAGGATCATATTAAGAAATTAAAAAAAAAAAACTCAGGATGGTTTATAAATGAAGAAAAACTTTTAATCATGTCAGATCAATTCATAAAAATAACTGTGTGATATACAAATTTTAATGAAATAGATCTAAAATATCAGATAATTTCAATGACACTTGGGAAGACTGAAGGAAAAAGTAAAAACAAGATCAATTTCTTTCCTCTTTTAGGAATGAAATCATTAGATTTTACTGCTTGGGTTTTTTTTTTTGTTTGTTTGTTTTGGGTTTTTTTTGGGGGGGGGTGTGAAAAAAGAGATTCTTAAATGTGTTGACAATAAAATGCTAGAATAATAAATATACTGACTCCAGATTCCTAGCTACTAGAGAGTACTATCTGGGCTAAGGTCCAGAAAACTCTATTTTTAAAAAGTTCCCTTAAAGTAAGAAGGGGATCATTACAACTTTCTATTAGTTTCTTACTTGCATTACCATATTGGGCTGGATAACTCTATGCTGTGGGGCTGTTCTGTTGTAAGGTAGTGAAGGCTATTTAGCAGCATCCTTGGCCTCTATCCACTAGATGCACAAGTCATGTCAATTAAAGTGCTAAGTCATGACAATTACAACTATCTCCAGAAACTGCCAGATGTCTCCCGACGGGGGGTGGGGCAAAATCACCCCTGGTTGAGAAACACTGTTCTGAAGTATAGAACTACTTCTAACTGAATGCCTTAATATTTTTTTAAAAAATAGTATGGTTCAATTATAAGTAAAATAAAACCACATTCTAAATGAATGAAAGAATAAACAAAAATTTCTGAATAGGAAAAAGTAAGCTTCCCAAGAGATTCAGCTAGATTTGGAAAACCACTCTTTGGCATGTGTGAGAACCATCTAGAGAGCTTTGTTAGAAATAGAGATTCTAACTTCCTCTCTGGAGAATGTGATTAAGGTGTTTAATAGAACTGATATGAGCCTAGGAATTGCATTTTTTAGTAATAAGGTTGTCAGTAATATGCTGTTTTAGTTACCTAATGGCTATAAGGAGAGAATAAACCCCTACCAACTTCCTCCCAGTATTTCCTTTTTCCTAGCTCCTTACCTGGCTCACTCTGCTTATAGATATAGTTCTGTTATCACATGAACATTATTTAAGCTCAAATTATTATTTATGGCAATCTTAGGCCACCTACATTTTAGAGTACATGTTATTCTTTCTGGAATATTCTGAAGTTGCCCGATAAATAGTTTCTTAATATTTGGAGAATGGGTAGGACCATTCAAAAATGGTCATGCTGATAGTACCTGGACCATGCTGTTTCTGGCCAAACTTTACATTAAAAGAAACAGCTATACAACATATATATATATATATTAAAATACCACATCTAACAAAGAAGCTCAAACAGTATTTCCTTAAATTGATCATGCTTACTTGAAGAAACATCAGATGAGAAAAAAGTAGCAGACATGTTACTTATAAGAAGGCTTTCATTAGTGGCTGGTTATTTACTTACCTGATCACCACGTTTCAGTCCCGCATCAGCAGCTTTGCTACCAGGTTCTACTCCTTCGACAAAAATACCAAATCCCTTCTCACTTCCCCCATTAAGGCTGAAATGCAGAGGTGATTCCCGGGAAGCCTTCAGCAGCACCACCTGTCTCCACTTGGCCTTTGCAGCACATGCAATATTCAATAACCGGAGATGACCATTCATTTTCTAGAAAGCAAAAGAGGGTAAGGTGTATACAAAAGAATGTGTCTACTCTTATAGCTTTTAAATAAATCACCTAAAACTTTGAGAATTAGAGGTATATTTGAAATACAGAGTAAAGAACATATAGCCAGGATAAATAAAACTGAAGTAGGGAAAGCTTCCATCCCAGAGCACTCTCAAGAATATCTCTTA
Organism: Cynopterus sphinx; assembly: GCA_030015415.1. Taxonomy (NCBI): domain Eukaryota; kingdom Metazoa; phylum Chordata; class Mammalia; order Chiroptera; family Pteropodidae; genus Cynopterus; species Cynopterus sphinx. Next base: position 33,276,789 of record CM057387.1, on the reverse strand, counting down.
ATATGACTTTTAGAAACTTCCAGATAATCCCAGGTTAGAAAGATTTCAAAGTGATGTCTCATTTAGAGAGGGATAACAAAAAAATTACTTCTCATTCCTGAACTTTCCTTATATTCTACTTCTCTCTTGCATTATCTCCTGGCTTTTATATAAAACCAGAATCTTTTAAAATCTTTACTTACAACTTTAAAGGATTTGAACCATTTTTCCAAATACCGTCTAATATTCAAAGACAGAGTCCAGGAATGTTACTCCTCTATTAATTTGATCTTTCTTAAACTTAGTCTAACTTCCAGGTTCTAAGACCAGTTTAACATTCAACTATTCTCAAATAGTACAATATGTATAAATTTCCAGTCCAAAATAAGATGCTAAAGTTTTATCAGGGTAGGAACCAAGTCTTATAGCTGTTCTGATCCTATTTAATACCTTGGAATATAAAAAAAGGATTCAATAAATACCTGATGACCGACTATTAGAAAAAAAAAAATCCACAACTATAAGGTAGCTTCCACTGTTCATTAGCACCTTGAATATCTACATAGTAAGCCCAGGAAGACCCAAGTGATAATGGTGAGCCTCTACGGCCTCTTTATCAAGTTCCCCAGTTCCATTCATTCTCCCCATTTTGCATAAAGCACATGAACTGCTGAAAAGGCCACAGGAACCAAGAGGCAGGAAAAGGGACAGATTGTTACATTCATTAGCTCATAATTCTCATAGCAATTCCAAAAAATGAATGACTACCACGTATGAAATAAGGCAACTGAGGCACAAAAGGTTAGGCAACTTCTGTAAGTTCACGTATCTAGGAAGTGGTGGAGTCTGAATGTTAATTCAGGCAATTTGACTCCTGAGCTGATTATTTACGTCATAAAATTTCAACCTGCTTGAAGCAGACAACCCAGTTACAGTTCAAAGTTTTATATCAAACAGGGAGAATAAAACGGAATTATAAACAGCTGCTGTGAAAAGTTAAGAGGACCTTGAGGCGATTACTTTTGGTGTTATTTATTTAGAACAAATGAAATCACATGCAGGAAGAAGAATTACAAAATGTAAAGTAGATCTGATGTACGAGATAGGCCTTGAAGGTTGCACAGAATACCAAACAGCAAGACTGGAAAAAGAGAATTCTAGCTTGAGAGAACTAGCAAAGAATATAAAATAATCTAGTTTGTTATAATCAAGGATGCACAGAAAAATGGCTGAAAATGTAGATGAGGGACCTGAATATATGCATGACAAATTACTTTGGTAGAAAATACTTTGGTTTATTGACAAAAAGTAATATTCATTTCATTTATGATTTAAAAACAATCTTTTGGCCACACAGAATGAACCAGAAGGAAGAGACACTAGAACTAAAATTAGCAGGCTATTATAACAGATTAGGCATCAGGAAATGAGGCCCAAAACTAGGGAGAAAGAAACAGCTGAAAGAGAGAGACCAAAGGAAATGTGTATGCCTAAATCAGTGACCTAGGTGACTTTAGCAACTGACTGGACATCTAGGCCAGTGAATTCAAGGAAGAGAGGGGCCCACATGGGCACCAGAGTTTATAAACATGGGTGACTGGGAGATAACACTGTCATTAGTAGGAGTCAGAAAGTGACATGATTTATTTATATTTGGTTTGGAGTGGCAGAGAATGAGCAAGGAATAAAATATGGATTTGGAAGTTCTCAGACAGACATTCAAGACAGCAGAAGATGAAAGCTTTTCTGAATTGCTGAATTTGGGGTGGGGATGGGTAGGGGGAAATCCCTAAATTCTAAAGAAAATAAATTTTTTTGAGCTTTACCGTATCTTCCAGATTTTTTTCAAATTCTTCCAGAAATCGAGTCATAGCAGGATCACCTTCAAAATCATTAAAATGATTATTTACCCATAATAATACAATCCGTGTTACCTGTGGAAACATAGAGGCAGCATACTTTTATAAGAGGCATTCTTTCACAAAAGTAGATTTCCAAAGCACATCCAAAACTGAGGGGAAACTGCCTTTTACAGCTAACCCTTGCTTCCTTTCCTGCACACAAAAGGTTCATTCTAACAGAGATGTGGTTTAGTTTGAGCTTTGATTTCCTTGGGTATACAGCAACAGAGAGCGTTAAGGCTCTGTACCCTCAGTGAGAGAACACAAACCTGTATGCTAAAATGTAAGTAAGTACATGGGATGTGTTCTTTCAGACAGTAGTATCTTAAAAAATGCTTCTACGGGCAGGCAAATAGATTGAAGGTATTTCTATAGCTAAGAATATATTTAACCAAAATTCTTTTAAAAAACATCTGAAACTTCTTTCACTTAAGGATACTGTGAATTTTCAGTTATGAATTGATTTGTTTACTTTGTGTCATAGACTAAGAGAAAATTAAAGAACAATGGAAGTTAATGAATAATGTACCTAGCTACCAATGTAATTTCACATATTTTCAAAACTATAGAATACACATAAAATCCACAATTCAAACCACTTTAAATGTACAATTCAGTGGCATTTAGCACATTTACAGTGGTTTGCAAGACACCCCTACCTAATTCCAGAACATTTTCACATCTTATTCTGATTAAGCAGTTACCTCTCATTCTGCCCTCTCTCCCGCCTCTAGCAGCCATCAATTTGCTTTTTTGTCTCTGTGTATTTGCCTACTTTGGGTATTTTATATAATATGTGACCTTCTGTGTTTGGCTTCTTAGCATAATGTTTTCAAGATTCATAAATGTTGCAGCATGTATCAATATTTCATTCCTTTTTATGGCTGCATATTTCATTATATGGCTATACCACATTTTGTTTATCCATTCATCAGCTGATGAATACCTGGACTGTTTCCACCTTTTGGCTATTGTCAATAGTGCTGCTATGTACATTGGTATATATTTTTGTTTGCATACCTTTTTTCAGTTCTTTTGGATATATACTTAAGAACAGAATTAATGCATTATATGATAAATCTACACTTAACTTTTTGAAGAACAACCAAACTATTTTTCACAGCAGCTATACCATTTACATTATTACCAGCAATGTATGTGAATTCCATTTTTTCTATATCCATGTCCTGGGCAACACTTGCTAGTTCCTTTCCTCCTTCTAAAGCTATCCTAGTGGGTGTCAAGCAGAATCTTACTGTGTTCTGAATTTGCATTTCCCTGTGACAAATGATGTTGAACATTTTTTTCATGAATTTGTTGGCCATTTATGTATCCTCTTCAAAAACATGTCTATTCAAGTCCTTTATCTATTTTAAAATTTTTTGTTGTTGTTGAGTCATTAAGTTTGTATATTCTAAATACCAAACCCTTACCAGATACATGATTTTCAAATATATTCTCCCATGTGTTGTCCTGACTTTGTTGACAGCATCCTTTGATGCAGAAAATGTTTTAATGGAGTTGACCTATTTTTTCCCGTTGTTTTTAAACTTAGGGTACCATACCTAAGAAACCATTGCCAAATCCAATGTCATGATTTTTTACATTCTTTTATTCTAAGAGTTTTATGGTTTTAGCTGTTATATTTAGGCCTCTGATCCATTTGAGCTAATTTTATATATAATGTAAGGTAAGGGTCCAACTTTATTCTATTGCATGTAGCTATCTAGCTGTCTCTAAATCTTTGTTCATTCTTAGTATCCTTTATTTCTTCAGCACCAAAGTAACTATATATAATTCCAGAGAAGGGAGGGAGGCAAGCCTGTGGTTTTGGACACTTGACTTTCCTAAACAACAGAATTTCACAGTCCAGCTGCATCTAACTTATTTCATTTAAAATATAACTCAGACACAACAGACACTTATGGCCCTACTTTTATTTTCCTTATGATAACTGACTTCCTACCAATTTGCAAGGTACTACTAGTATTTCTATTATATTTACAAATACCCATAAAATAAGGTAAGATAATCTATTTAAAATAGCAAACAACATTTAATGCAAAAAATTCTCAAAGGTAGATTTAAATAAGTCACAGCAGATATAATTAAAGTCAAAAGACAAATTATGTCCAAACAATTATAAAGTCTGTAAATAAGAAAAATCATCGTACTGTATTTTAGGGCTTACAAACAATCTGAGCCTTGAAAAAAGGTGCATATTCTTTCTAAAATATTAATCAACTTTTAAATGTTCTATTCATCTCCTTCTAAATACTTTGATAAAGTTGAAAAATACTCTCATGTGACTATCATATTTTCTGAATTTACAGCCTTATTTCAGTTTTTCTTTTAAGGCTCATATACACTTTTAACATGCTATTTGGTCATAAAAGCAACTACAAAGAGAGACATCAATGCTGACTCATTTTTTAGGTGAATTAAATCTTATAAAAATAAACATTCAATTTATCAACAGCAAAAGGTTTTATAAATAAAATTTAAAGGTTATTATCGTTTTCATGCTCTTTATAAAACAAACCTTATCTCTTAAGCTGTCAATTTTAAACCATTCCAATAATTTGATCCCAACATCCAAAGGACTTTCAAGAAATGTCCTATAGGTTAATAGAAAATCTTCTATATAAGTTGGGTCCACAATAGAATGCTCTTCTATTAAATGCATGATGAGACGCTCAGGTGTTGCCTAAAAATCCAAGGATAGATAAGATTAGAAAATAAACAAATAGCTCAGAAAGAACTCCTATTAATTACTTCCCTTTGTAGCCATTTCATTAGACAAGTCCTCAAAGAGTTTCACCTTTAAAACGCTTAGCACAGGGAGCAGGTAGTCTCTGTAAGTTGTAATGCATCAGCACCCAGAGGTTTAGAGAGTGAAAAGGCAGAGGAATAAAAATTTACTCAGTGTAGCTGTTTTTATTGGCATTTCATCATAGCAGGGCTTTTGACCATCACTGATTTACCCCTGGTGTGGATTGTTACTGCCAATTAAACTGCAAGGGGGGATATCACAGTGACTGTCTCAAGGCACCAGGAAATAAGAGTTAAACTTAAAAAACCACCACACACACTCTAAAAGCTTTCCTCCAAATTTAATCAGACTCCAAAATCTCTTCTGCCTCAGGCTATAGAAACATCACATAAGTTTAAGGTAGCATGTTTTGTTGTTGTAACTTTCCACAAATAGAATTTTCTTCCTCTAGTTTCTCCATGTTAATTCATCATCTTAAGAGGGACCAGAAGTTCTATAGTTTTACATTAATTCAGTGTTATAACTGCTTGCCTTTCTCCAAATTCATAAAAAGGAATAAACAACATTTATCTACTACTCATTTTTGAACTTCTAAATCAACATTAAAACTTATTTCGCAGCCTTTTCAAAAGCGGTTACACAGAACAAATATAGTAATAAACAAGCTGTTAAGCCAAATACAAAAACTAACTGCTGCCATAACCTCAAATTTCAATTTGTTGCATTCATCCAAACAATCTAATTGGTCAGAATTACTGTATGGTAAACATATGCTAATACTAACAGTGTTCTTATCTAAGAACTTTTTTTTTTTAATTACCCACTTCTAACAATGTATGTAAATCGTATTGCTAGAAGTCAGTCAGAAGTAAGCTTCTTTATATAAGCTATTTAAGGAAAAACACAACCATACATCATCCCTAATCTTCTCCCACCCTCCAAAACACTCTAAGAGAATCATATTTGGCTTAACATTTAGGCCATCAGGATTTGAGGCCATTTTACCTGGTTCTTAGATCACGTATGGCTAAGCTAGGAGTGGAACTGATGAACACGTAAAGAGAGACCATTGTTCTGACTGGCTAAATCACTAAGGCAGGAAAGCTGTGAAGACCGGGTCACATATTTAAAGATGAGTCCCAGTCATGCAGAGGCATGTCTCTAGGGTGCTCATTAGCATTCAACAAGGTGGGATGCTGGGGGACAGGCTGTGAAGAACTGGCAGGTGAAAGAGATGGCTAACATGGTTATACGGACATGGTAGAGATTAGTTATGATGATAAAATAAGTAACTATACAGAGCATAAAAGGTATTTACAAATATGGAAAGGAAAGGCTAAAAAAAATCTCTGTTGTATAGCATGGAATTGGGTGTACTGGTCTGAAATCACAATTGTTACAGATAGATAGATAGATAGATATACAAAGTTATAGATATGTATTTATATTTAATACACACACGTATTTCTGAGGAGAGGCTCTAGAAACAATGATACCTCAGTAGCAATGAATAGAGTGAGTGTCCAGATCTTGGTTTTCAAAATGCTATTCTCCACTAGAAAAAGCCAGGGATATCTGGAGAAATAGCTGATTCCAAAGCTGGAACAGGAAAAGTATAAGACAAATCTGGAACCTCCAATTTGCCAAACAGTAAGAAAACTCTTAAAAAGTGATTGGAATGTCAAATGGATATGAGTCGGCCTTAAGAGGGTCTTACTGGCCAAAACTGGGACAATTTGACCATCAAAAAACCACTGATGGTAAGGGAATACATCACAAGCCCATACCAATACAGTTCAATTAATGGATGAGACGAGACTGCTCTCTTATAGAATGACAATAAATGTAGAAGAAATAATGGAAATACAAAATCACCACTTTAGGTAGCAGCAGTCAATGGGAGATATTTGCAGAACATACTGCCAGGACCCCAGAACATCTCTCCTCCAAATACTGAATGACGAAGAGTAAAATAGTGACTTTACAGTGAAGAAACTTGACAGACAGGTGATTACAGCTAAGTTCACCAGTGGTGGGACAGGTTGGCACTCTGTGCTCCGAGACATGAGAAGAGTACATCATGGCTTATAGAATTCCTGCTGGGAAAGCATAACTTGAGTCTGGTCACAAGGAAGCACTGAAAAGATCCAGGTTGAGGGTCATACTACAGAATGTAAGGTCTGTGTTCTGTATAACTACTGATAATATGAACAGGGGAAGACTGTTCCTAGAGCAGAGTGAAGTGAAATGACAACTAAACCCAACTGTGTTCCTTGATGAGATTCTGGACCAAAAAAGGAAAGAGCCATTATTGGGACAGTTAGCAAAACTTTAAATAGGGTACTGAGCTGAATGGTTTTACTTTACAATGTTCATTTCCTAACTTGAAGGGTTCTATGGTATTTACATAGGAGAGTGTTGTGTTTAGGAAATACACAATGGGATATTTAGAAGTGATAAGTATCGCATTTACAGATTTCTCTCAACTGGTTCAGAAAAAGACTTGATAACAAAGAAAATGCAAAGAAATGTTAACAGTTTGGGAATCTGAGGCAGGGAGCTCTCTATACCGTTCTTGTAACTTTTCTGTAAGTTTGTAACTATTTAAAAATAAAATATTAAAAAACATAAGCCCCCATAAAAAGTATATGGTAGTCCATATATTTTTTAGCCTGACTCCTGAGGAAAGACCAATCTGACATCAGTCCCTCATATTATTAAAGAAGTGGCAACATTTATAATGAATAACAACACATATTTTGCAACCAAGGCTAACTTGAAAAGAGAAACAGTCATGTGTTTATTTTCTCTTACAATTATAATTGCTCTATTTTACATCTAGAGGTCTTTAAAGAGACAAGAGAGTGAGGGGATGGGGTGGCAAGAAGTAGGGGACAGAGGGAGTTAGGGAAAACAGTATGGACATCAATATTCAGAATCTACAATGTGCTAATACTTTTGATTTACCTCATTTGGCCCTAATAAAGCCTTGTCGTACCATCCCCATTTTCAAATACAACAACTGAAGTTCAGAGAAGTTAATGCCTATTTCAGTGTCACAGCAATTCAGTAATACTGCATCTTCATTAGGATTCCTTATGCCCTTATGGTTGGTTCTTTCACTTTCTCTTTTGTTTCTTTCTACATATTGCTGTTTTTGATGAAATTAACTTCAGTTATCAATGGATCATAAAATAAATTTAAAAAGGAAAACTCTGACTAGTAGATTCTAAAAAGTATACTCTCCATATCGATTTTAAATGGCAATGTCACCCTTCATTATTAAAATGTATAAAAACTACCTTAGGAAAAGGCAAAAGAACTGATACATTTATTTAAATTAGATTTCAAAGTCAGTAAATTATCTTGCACTACTCAAAAAGTGGTTCAAAACCATTTAGTCAAGATGAAAGCTTTATTCTACCAGTCACTAGAATAACAAGTAAAAACACCCACCTTGATTACAATATGTCCTTTCCTGGTTCCGCTCCGATCTAGTTCACGGTGTTCATGCACCATAACAATTTCTCCCTCTTCCTCAACTTTATGGGTATTTTTTTCCACATGATTTAAAATTCTCCAGTAATCTTGCTGGGCTATGCAGACAAACTGTCCGAGAACAACATGAGGACAATTAATAAACCTATAATACATAAATATATCACCACGCACCAAGGCAGAGCAGAAAGGTAAGAAATCAAGTGGCATCGGTTCTCTTTATTCAATTCCTTTAATCCTTAACAAAAATCAAGGCTAAATAATTCACACAGAAAGAGACCAAAAAAGTTTTTGAATTTCAATTCTGCTCTAAAAGGAGAAGTGAATAGCCACTCCTCTCAAAACTGACACTAGGCAAAGAAAACATGAAGCGGGAGTAAGTTAGAAACAACTCAGAAGTTCCTATTTCTTTCCTTTATATATAAAAAACGAATGAGCTGGCTAAATATCAGATAGAAATTTAACAAACCAACATTTGTTATGTTCTCTTTTACAAGTTTACGGTTTGTTCAATTGCAAACATTTGAGTTAGATATAAAATCTAGTTTCCTTTATTAATTGTGAACTTTTGAAACTCATAATTTTCAAATAAAGCTATTTTATTTTAAGGAGGGGAAAATAGGCTCAGGCATTTTAAATCAACAAACGAGAGTACATAACCAAAGAAATAAGCTTACCTGACAATCGTCTACTTTAGTCCTAACAACTCCATGCATGTACTGCTTATCCAGAGTGGGAGTAATCCCAAAACTATTTCCCATAAAGAGATTTTCAACTTTTCCATCTGAATGACTGATTTCTACAGTGCCATTTAAAATAACATACCACGAGTCAAGCTACAGAAAAAAAGAAAGGTTTTAAGACTCTTATAAAAAACTTATATTTAACTTTCAAAAAAATAATAAATAGAACTTGTACAATTTAAAAAAGAAAAAGATTACATTACTAAATACTCTGTCAGTAACACCCTGTGGCGGTCTATGCAAATCACTGACGCTTACTGTACTCTTTCTTCTTTTAGTCATCAAATGAATTCAGGGATTTTCATTATTGACTAAATGATGCAATGGGTTAAGACGATAAACTCTTGAAATTTGAATCCAGACCCTGACATTGATTACTAACTTTGGGCTATGTTATTGAACCTTTCTGGGCTTCAGTTTCTCTATTGCTAAAATGGGCATAATAGTACCTATAACAGAACTTTTGTGTTAATTAAATGAGTTTATACAGACTAAGCGCTCAGAACAGTGTCTGGCACATAGCAAGCACTCAAAAATAAAATAAAAGGTAGCTAGTAATTAATTCAGAATGACTACTAAAAGCTCAATTTTAAAGCATATCTAATAAACACAGTATTCAAAATTTCTCCTAACGTTAACGCTGCCTTCATTTATACAGAGGCATTTAATACTCTAAGAAGACATATTCTAAAGGCCTACTGTGTAGCAATAAAAGACCACTTATTCTTATTTAGTATCCCTCTTATTAGCCTGAACTTACAATGGTTTTAACGTAATTTAAGGGAAATCTAAATTATCAGTTCTGAAGGACAATCAGTGGCAGTAAGAAATATTTTTTCAAAAGTGTGTTTTTGGTTATTTCAAAAATAAAACACACTCATTGAGGTGTACATGGACACATAAATTACTCAAGGGCAGATATTGTGTCTGGTTTTTCCATAGCTATACTTCCTGTGTCTACTTAGTACCTAATATTTTTATAGTATCTTTTAATATATAGACAATAACTTTTTAATTGTTATGAAAATAAATTATAGGAAATAACTTTAAAATGTAACGAAGTCATGACAAACATTACCACTGAATTCCCTTGGGGGAAGAGATTACAATGCTTAAGATAAATATCACATATATACATCAAAAACATCAAATTATCTTTGCATTCATATACTGACATGAGCCACAAACATTTCTTCACAGGGACTGTATTTATTAGCCTACTACAAACCTCAAAACTTTTAATACAAAATTGTTATTTATATATTTATATTTCTAATTTATATATATGCCCTACCTGTGATTTAAAAAATAAAAGCTATACACTGTACAAGACACTTTTAAGTCACAGCTGCAGACAACATTTTTGGATGGAATTACTCCTCCAATAAAATGAATGGTATATTTTATGGACATCAAGGTAAAACAAATTTTTGCTGATAGAACTGAAGAATTAAGAGATTACAAAAATCTGTGAAAAAGAAAAGTTCCTAAAAAATCACTGTTTATATAGTTGTTAAAAGTTTATTTCTTTCCTATGTTTATGTTCTTATATTTAATTGAAATATTTAGTTGAAATATTTAGACTATCCTCCCTTTTAAAAAGTTAATACTAAATTCATGTGTTCATCAAGTTTTTTTTTTTTTTTGGTGCATATCCTATGTGCCAGATGTTTTCTAGGACACGGGGAGAAAACATATTAAGAAGCTAGGGATAAGATCTCTGTCCTCTAAGAATTTCCATCAAACCTTAAAATAACTTGAATACCTACATAATATTATATCCTATAAAATAATTTATTTAATCACCACTTATAACTGGACTGTATTTTGGTCATTTCCAATTTTTACTATTGTAAATATGCTGCAATGAACATCTTTTGGCCTAACTCTTTGAGTTTTATCTTATAACCTGAGGAAAAAACAATTCCTGAGTGGAATAAGAAGTTAGAAACTGTTAATACTTTGAGGCCCATATTAAAAATTCCTAAATGAGTTTCCAGAAACACTACTAGCAATATATGGCAACGTTCCCTGACATCTTAGCATTAATTTTTATCAGTCTAAATAAAAAAATAGTGACACACTTCCAAACAGCAATATCACCTTTTAATTCTCTGCATTCGCCCTCCACCTGTCTACAAGTTGTCATCAAGCATTTCTGAATACAGAATTGCCACACAAACGCTTCAAATGATGGCAGTCCACTAGGAGGCATAGATCTCAATACAGTTCCTTCATTCTTTTTAAATAATATATAATATACAAAAGGGATAAGGAAAGTTGAATAAATACCTGACAAACGTTTTAAACGACGATGACATAACCACACAAATGAATGAAGAATTTATAAAAAGTCTTACAACTTAATTTAAGAAGTAAAAACAAACATGGTTCAATGAATGTTATCTATTAAATGTTTATTCTGTGGAAGGTCCACTGCTAGGAAATCAAAATTAAGAGAAAGTACATAAAACAAAAACAAAAATAAAAACTTACCTCTTAAGAAATTATAACTACCCCAAACTCAGCATCCATTTTAAAAATTGTATAAATTTTAAGTCAGGATTTACACAAATTTATGAAAATTAAATTATTCTAAAAATTAACTCCCATACTAAATAATGTATAACATTTATTTGTTAACCTACCTCTTGTCCATCTTCAAGAATAATAGCTCCAGCCTGCTCTACCACTTCGAAAATCATCACTGAGCAGAGTTCTCTCCTTACAGACATGGTCATATTTGCAAAAGCAGGGAGTTGGTGCATAAACTCCAGTAATTGTTCTATTAAAAAACAGAAATTGTAGTACAGACACCATCAAGGACTACACTTTAAAGACATAATAAAATCTGGAATTCAATACCCAATTTCTTCATCAACTTATGAATTTATGTGGCTGAAGCAGAGAAAGCAAGATACAAGATGACTTTTGGCTTAAAAAAAAAAAATCAGTTACTTGGTTAATATAAATATTCAAGCTCACAAGAAAATATAGGCATATTATAGGATATAAGAACTCACAACCTCCATGCAGAACCAGGAAACTGCAGATTCAGATGAAGCTGGAGCATTTATCTAATTTTTCTAGCCTAAGATGCCAATCCATGGAGGTTAACTAGAATGGTGTCCTTTGATCTAACAGATTAGTGAAAAAGTTGTCTAGTTCTTATTGGACTAGAGTTTTTAAGAAAAATATTTTTAACAAATTCCAATAATTACAGATAATCAATGTGAAATTCTAGTTCAAAATTTGTCAAAGTAACAGGCAACTCACTCACTTTAATTAACCAACAACGTTTATGAGTGCCTGCCTTGAGCCTTTCCTTGGTATAGATACACAAGTATAAAGATAAATATAAGGGAGAAACACATATAAGCCGTCAACTAAGGGCTGAAATAGAAATAACTATAAGGTACTATCCACCCACAGATAATTGGGAGTTAATTATATTTTAGTTTTTTAAAGCTTTGTGAAAATAGCATAGCATACAATTCTTTATCATTAAAAATGCACTTTCAGTTTCTGTCCAGATAATATTCACAACAGGAATATAAACTGCGGGTCACTTAACTATATTCTGTCATTAGAGTGGCTCAAATGTACTGATCTCTACTCACATAGGTTATAATTAGTAGTCGTAGTAGCAGCAGCAGCTTCTGATTTGAAGGACAGCAATATGACTATTATAAAAGAGAAATCTAGGGTAAAGTCTTATCTGAATCATAACAACATGTAATGGTACTAAGTATTCCTTGTCCTTAAAGATAACATTAGTAACTTTAGTATTATTCAACCTCTTGAAGTACTGTAACTACTTCTGTAAAAAATTTACATAAAAGAAAATTTATAGTTTTAACCAAAAATTAAATACAGAAACATTTTTTTCAAGCTAGAGAAGCAAAAATATTTTTGATAACAAAAAAAATTTAAAAAGCTAATTTGTAGACATTATATGCACCTATGTTTTAAATGTCTCATGGATATGAAGGGGACATTACTGTAATGGAATCAAAGTAATCTGAGTGGTCACGATGTAAGGGTGATCTGGCTGGCTAGATGAGTGTCCCCTCCTCTTCCACAGCTCCATGAGCATCCCTTCCAAAGCTGTGTGCTTGATTGAGAAGGACCTTCACCCATACAGAAAGACCATCCTGTTGTCAAGGGCATAACGAGTAGTTGTTCTTCCCTGCCAGGCCCTCCAAACAAGCTCTTGAATTGAGGCAACCAACCTCAAAGATGGCCCTAAATGATCCCTGCCTCCTGATATTTATGTCCTTGTGCAGCCCCCTCTCATATTATATGAGGGGTGCTCTGCGTGGCAAATGGAAGTTGGAAGAAGTGATATGTCACTCCTGAAGCCAGATCATAAAAGACATTGTGGCATCTGCCTTATTCTCCTTTGGATTATTTGGGGGAAGCTGGCTGCCATGTTGTGAGGACATTTAAGCAGCCTCTGGAGAGGCCCACACGGTAAGGAACAGAGGTCTTGGACCAAAAGCCATGTGAGTAGACACCTTGGATGCAGGTGCTCTAGCTTAGCTCAGCCAAGCCTCAGATGACTGCCAATATTCTGATTACAGTTTCATGATACTGAGCTAGAACCACTTAGCTAAGTCACTCCTGAATTCCTGACACACAAAAAGTATGAAAAAATAAACGTGTGTTGTTTTAAATCACTAAATGTTGGGGCAATTTGTTATGCAGAAATAGATAACTATTATCTAAATTAAACAATAAAATTCTTAAAGCGAACAGATGTATTTCTTACCAATGTCATCATCAGTTTTGTCTGCAGGTTCTTTTTCTAGACATTCTCGAACAAGATCTCGCCCCTGCAGTGGATCTGTTCGATCAATCTCTTCATCTTCTTCTTCTTCATCTTCAGAATCAACAGGTCCTTCGGGAAGACGTGTTAAATCTACATCTCCTACCTCACTTTCTGTAGCCTACAGAAAGAAATCTTGGTCACTTATCATTTCATATTATAATGTCATACAGTAATCAAAACTATCCTTCCTTAATAAATATCCCTCCCTCCCTCCAGTTCCTGGGCATAAAGTTTAATTCCCTAATAACCAGATAAGAATTTCAAAAATTTATCCACAATGTCCAGCATACAACACAAAACTTAGTAGATTGGTGAAGAAGCAGGGAAATGTGATCCATACTAGGAGAAAAATCAATCAGTATAAAGACACCCAGGAATGACAGAATTGATGGCATTAGAAGACATGAACTTTCAACATTCATTATCAATAAGTTCAAGAATTTAAAAGAAAATACAAACTAATATGGAGAAAATGGCAAATCTTAATAAAAAAATGTGAACTATAAGAAGAGTACACCTGAAGGAAGGCAAGAAAACTACAGACTGAGCAGAGAGGAAAAAAGACCCCCCAAAATAATATTTAAGAGCCTTCGAGGCTCATATGATATCAAAAGTTGCTACAAAAAATGCAGGTCAAAAGATATACTATATTCATTAAGGTAGGGTACACAACAGATCAGAGCCCTGGCCTTCTGACTACTTTATTCTGGCACCTGGAATACAGCAGACCATCAGAAAGACTATGAGAAAGGAACTAAGTAAAAACAAAAAAGTATATTGTTGAAAGAGCTAGTAAGACAAATATTAAACTTCTTTTGTTTTTCCTTTCCCGCAGTATGAATGTGTCTCTCTATTTATGTATAAACATAATTTGGTGAGGCAGACAGTCTGAGGTGATTTTCTGATGACTTGGCTTTCCCTAAATAAACCACCAGAGGATATCCTTTTCCTGTTTGCATCCAGATAAACATGAAGCTACAATAAGAGGAACTACAGGTTAAAATAAAAAAGTTACACAAACTTACAAATACCGTATTTTCAAACTTAGAGCAAATATTAAGCCAGAATCTTAGGCTTTAAGTACTTCCTTTTTTCCTGCATTCACACTTTTAATATTTCACTCAACTTTTTTCAAGGACTACTTAATCCTTATGCTGCTTCTTTGTCTTTCTGGTCAGCCCAAGAATCCTGTGAAATTAAACCTTCTCAGCAGTGCTGTACAGGCTGGCCTATTCCATAACCTCTACAATAGGGTTGGCAGGCAAAATAAAGCCTCCCCTGCCCCAGATGATCAAGCTGTAGTTAGTAGTGAGCCCTGGAAACAATACTAGCTTCTATTTACAAACATAATTCAACTAAAAATTTCTAGATTGCTTCTTAAGTGCCAAAACTGTGCTTAATTCAGCACTGAATATACAAGTAAGAAACAAACTCTGCACTCATCAAATTTACCATGATGACCTGAAATGTCAAGTGTACATGTAACTACACTAAAAACAAAAGAGAAAAAGAAATATGACCCTCAGAAAAACTGCTTCACAGTAGTTCCCAGATATGAGATACAATACAAAAACATCATCTAGGTGGAGCTGCAGGCAGAACAGTATTTCCCAAACACAGAGCTAGGACAAGGCAAAATGTTTAGGGAACAGCCATGTGTATCAGTCATGGACCTGAATCTACAATGTGTAAACAGAGAATAGTAGATTATAAAACCAGACTTGCAAATTGTGGTTAGAAAGGAAAGGCTTGGTATTTGAATATAAATTTAAAATAAAGAGTGTAAATAAGGTAATGGTGAAGCATTGAAGCTTTTTAAGTAGAGGAGTAACATTATAATTGTTTTTGCAATTATTTCAGTGAGAGTTTAAAAAAAAAAGTCATCAAAGATAACAGATTTTGACTAGGACACAGATGATGTTCTTAGCAGAAATATTAAAGACAAATGAAGAAAATGTGGTAGGGCAGAGCCAGTCAAGGTGTCAGTGGAAATGTGGTGCCAGGATTCTGGAGAGGTTGGCAGGAGAGCTCCAAATTAAGAAACAGCATGGCTAGAGGTAGGAATTGGAGTGCTGGGATTTTTAGAAACACGTTTAGTTTCTACAAAGAAGCTAAAAAAGATAGGTGGGGGATGAATGTGTGCCTCAGGTTACTTAAAAGTACAGTCATGCATTAGGGGAGGGCTATGGATGGAAGCACCATTGGAGAGAGAGTAGTCATCAGGAAAAAGGAGGGAGAAAGGAAAGGAAAGAGGGAAGAAAGAGAATGGGAGAGACAGGTGCAACAGAGATGGAAAGAGATCCAGGATATAAAGCTTGAGAGGGGAAATAACAGACAGGGCAGGGGAGAGGAGGGGAAGAGAGAGGAAGGGATGGGACTGGGAGGGACAAGGGATGAATGTGTACACAGGAATGTGTGTGTGTGGGGGGGGCAGGCTGTAGGGCTGCCCTCCTCCCCGGGGCCTGACCCCTTTCACCCTGGCCAACTCCAGGCCTCAGCCAACTCTGGGTAAGCACAGGGTGGATGACCAGTATGCTGAGTCTCTTTAAACCACTCAGAGCTAGCAATAAATTTAACATCTTAAATGGGTCCAGCCTTTTAACGTCGCAAATAAACTTTTTTGCTTACTATCTATTAAAATCTTATGGGGCCACTGCTGAATCAGTGGTCCACCACTGACCGAAACATCGCTATGTGGCATAGGACTGAAAATTAAAGAAAAGACAAGTGCTTTAACTCAAGAATCAAAGTTTACAATGTTCCAGCCCCTGGAAAAGACTGAAATAAATAGAAAAAAGGCCCTAGAGAGAAACACTCTTACTTCTCTCAGAGTAGTCTTTGAGGATACATAAAACATTCTATCCAAGAACATTCTAGCATCTTAATGCATACTTTTGGCTAAATGTTAAGCTGATTGGATTAAAAACAGATTTACACTTGAAACCATTACTTGTGTTTTCTCCCAGATCATGGTAACTGCTTTATTTTGAAATTACTGTGAAAGCCAAGGGCTTTTATTTTTAAACCAGAAGACATGAAAATTCTCAGAAGGAACTGTACAGGAGCACAGCCACATATATGGCCGTATAAAATGGTGTAAACAATTGGCCTGTCAAGAAATGCTGTTAGGATGACTCTCTTCTCTCTTCCCAACAAATTAAAAATACTTGCATGATTTCACAAGGCTTTGCTTATGCCATCATAAGCCGTGATTGGGTTAGGCGTTCACTTTTAAAATCTCCCAAATGCCAAGACTTGGATATCTGGCCAAGGTACATACAATGGGAATGTACACCTGTAACTGAGGGGTGTGTTCACAGCTTTACAGGTGCTTTAAACTCTTTTATTTCCCTTTCAGTCTAAAGGATCTGACTGCATATACACAATTTGACTATAACAAAATGTTACTTTCCCATTCACGTTTTTTTAATTGCCATCTAGAAATTTTGCATTTGGGGGATATATTTTATCAATCTATTGTATTATTCCTTTTAATCTCTATTATTTATTCCTTTAATCTCCTCCCACAATTTATTAAACTTTTATTTTTAACTGAACACTCTATTTATATCCACTTTAAAATGTGTTAAATGTAGAAATATAAATGCTCATTGAGAAAAACTAAAAGGATAAGGAACATAACAAAAACTATCCGCAAACCTACCATTAGTAGAAAAACACTGATACCATTTGGTCCATTTGAATTCAGATTTATATCCCATGCATATAAATACTAAATATATATAAGTATGTATGCACATATATTTATTTAAAGGTTCTGATTTCTTTTCCTTCTGTTTTTAATCTTTATTGGTTTGTTTTAACCTTTATACTGTTTCTTTACTTTGGCTATTATTCTATCTAAGCTTAACTAAAGTCCGATTTTGAAATTTTTACCTGTTTTGGCCACTCTTAAAAGATCTTATCTTCAAATATGCATATTTGACTTTAATATTATGATTTTTTTTCTCCTTTAAATTTCTGAATTCCTGTTTTAGTTCTAGAATTTCATTATTTCTGCTCCTTTTATCTGTTGATTCTCCCTAAACTCATTAGAACTTACTTTTATCTTATTGGTTACTTTATAAGTTTCACTGAGTCATCATTTAACTATGATTCAATTTATATGACCCTAGCAAAAAATGCAAAACTATAAGGGCAGAAAACAGATTGGTGGCTGCCAGGGACTAGGAGTCAGGAAAAGGGACTGATTACGAAAGGGCATAAAGTACTGTCAGAGGTGATGGAAATGTGTTACGTCTTTATACCAGCTATACTGTGAATTTTTTTATACATAAATTACATCTCAGTTAACACTAAACATATACATATACACATACACAAACACATTAAATGATGCAGAAAGTGGAACTGATATGATTTGGTTGAATGTGATAATCAAGGGATGTGAATAAACAGTAACTTTCAGATTTCTGGGTATGAAAAGGAGTCTTCTTCACTCTGTAATGGAGATGCTCCTTTGACATGACAGCTGGCAAGGATACCTGCCTACGGTTTATTCAATCTTAAAATGAATCTCTTAAAAGCTAGAATGAACTGTAGAGAGTGCTTCTGAGGAAAGAAAACATACGGAAGGTTGGAGCAAGGCAACCATTGCCAAAGCCATGGTCTTATAGCAGAAGACCTACAACCACACCAGTAGGTGTCCTCTAGCCCTAGCCTCAGCCTCAAGTGTGCCAGCCAGTAGATGAACATTCTATAAGTGCTAAAGTAAGTGCAATGCTCCACAATCTCCTCCGGGATCTTGCCATCTTCTAGTTTGTAGTAAAGCACTAGCTTTTCCAAGTGACCTTGAATTAATCTGTGCACTATTTTCTTGTCCCTTCTCTCACAACCATCTAAGGCTCTGTTCCTTTTTCCAGGAAAGTGACCACATGTGGCTAAGAAATGGATATACCAGTGAGACTAGGTTATCTATAGTTGTCAACACCAAACCTCTGCAGTAGACCCTGCTAGCAAGGTCCAGACATTCCTACTTATTTAAAAAAAATCTACAGCTACATCCCTGAACTTCATTAATCCAGGGTCAATCTTCCTCAAGGTTCTCTAGAAAAAATAGAGTCAAGAGAAGCCATAGCACTACTTTGTCATTTAGGTGGGCAACAACTCTTACTACTTCCTTTGGTGAGGGGCAGAAAGCACAGAGCTCAAGAAATACACAAACACAGTAGGTGGCCCCTGAATCACTGCACTGTTTATAACTTTACTTTTTAAAAGCTTCCTGTTCTTTCTACTATAAAATGGTGAACAGGGAGGATTCCTTGTTCTATCTACTATAAAATGCCAAAAAGAAGATGTTGATGGCCAGAGCAATAACTTTTGTGGAGACAACCAAACATAAACCAAATATGAAGGCATTTTTTCATCTTGCATCTGCCTACAAACTTCCCTTAACAAGGAATGCTGATTTTTTAAAAAGTATTTTAATCTGAGTAACTCAGTAGAAGCATATTCTAAAATGTTTTTCTCAGGTAACGATAATTCTGTCTTAAAAGATTAGTACTATATGATAGCCACTAACGACATGTGGCTGTTGGGCACCTGAGATGTGGCTAGTCTGAACAGAGATGTGCTCTAGGTTTATAATAAACTCTGGCTTTTGCAGACTTCGAATGAAAAAATAAAGTAACTCATTCATAATTTTTAAAAACTGATTATATATTGAAATGATATTTGGATACATGGTGCTAAATAAAATATATTATTAAGATTTTACCTATTTCATTTTACTTTTTAATGTGGCTACTAGAAAATTTAATAGAACCTTTAGAATATAAAAGCAACTCTAATTTTCTTCATGACTTGACTTATAGAAGACTAATTTGGTCATAATAAAAATTGGCCTTTTTGTAAGTTTAAGTTCAGTTGTTTCGAGAACTATTTTTTTTCTTACCAGAATAAACATTATATATTAATATGAAATCACCTGGATAAAAGAAATTAAAAAGAACACCATATCCACACATAGTTGTGCCATATTTAATCATTCTCAAAAAATAGATAAGCTCTTTAATCAGGCTTGCATATTTGGAACAATAAATAAAGCATATTTTCCCAAAGACATTATGCTTGCATTTCACACCCTACTTAAAAGACACATGATCACCTAAGGAACAAGCATAAGATACTTGACAGAAAAAACCAGATGTACAACACACAAACTCCTAAGACATTTACCTGATAGATATCAGATAAACTGCTGCTCCCAGAGTCGCTGGCAATGCTACAGCCAGACTGACTAGAAGAAACATGTGTCACCTGTGGATGAGGGTTGTCTGTGATATGCAGCTTCGTAAGATCGGCTGGAAGCTGAAGAAGAAAAATAATTTAAGATATTCTAAATATCAATTTTCACCTTTATAAGAGTTTTTGATAAACTGAACTTCAACAAATTTTTGTTTTATGTACATTATTGTGCAATCTCATATCTAACCTAAATTCTCTGTTCTTAGGAAAACTCTTAGGAAATTATAAGAACCAAATTAGTACTCTGACACTATTAGGCAAGCCTACAGTGGAAACACAGCAAACAGTCTTCAAAAGAGATTACCATTAGTAATGGCTTTTCAGAAGAAAAACTTGGTCCCTATTTTCCTCAAATAAACATATCAGCTATTTCCACTGTAAAGGGTAAGAATGTTATTACACACAAACATATATGTGCATGCACACACACCACTAATACAAAATGGTCACTAACACTAGAATAAAACAACAATACCTTGGATTAAAGTACAGCACCTTGCAGCAAGACTTAAGAATAGTAACAGCTGACTGCATTCAATATTCCAAAAACTTACTAAGCCTCTTTTCACCTAATATTGTATAAGTTTATAGTTGGCCCCTAACAAATTTATTAGTAATCATATGATTTAATAAATGTCTGTGCTAGGTGCGAGGATGAAAAACAGAGAAGGAAATGATTCTGCCGTCTCATCTTTAATATGGCCACACTTTATCAGGGATGCAGGGTGTACAATATATTTCATACCATAAAAATAAACTCACAAAATGAATGCTATAGGAGTTACGATGAAAATAAACAATTGTGCTCCACAGTACTGAAAAAAAGCTTTAGATGGCATGGTGATATATTTTACAAATAATTTCTCAGCTATTCAGGACCATCAAGAGAAATCAATTTACTTTTTTAGAAGAAGGTGTTTCCATTGCTTTAATATAGGAAAACTAATGAAACACACATAATAGTAGAAACCATACTCTAAAAGAGAAAATGACCAAATCTGAATTATGTTATCTGAAGAAGAGTCACAATAATCATAAAAACTACACTCAAAGAAACTACGTTAAGAACTTTCCCCAGTGATAATGGTGGGTTGCAATCCAGATGAATTTTATAACCAAGAGATAAACAGAAAAAAATATGGAGCACACACATATGATCTGCCTTTTGAGGTTGCTTTTCTTCTGAGAGTATTTTCTTATTCCTAAAGAGGATGCCAATAGACTGAGAAGGAATTCTGATAATCACTGGTCAAAAAGACAAAAGCTATATCCCAAACCTTAGCAAAGAAAGGTCACACTTTGAATTGAGATCTTGAAGAGTGCATTATACTCTGAGAGTAAAGTGTGATCCAAAAGTGAACTGACACCCCTTTTAGAATCATTTCAAGTGATGTTAGATAAAGGTTATACAGAATTACTAGCGAAAAAAAATCAGCAGAAAAATTATCCTAGGCCTCAAATTATTTAAACAATTTTGCATTCACAACATCCACTGCTCAAATAAAACCAGGCACAAATTAAGAGACATAATGGTACTAATGAAAACTAGGAGAAATAATCAACTCTAGAAACAAGAACTTTCAAATAATAGAGTTATCAGATACAGATTTAAAAAAAAAAAACTAATATATGCCAGGGATTGGCAAACATTTCCTTTGAAGCAGCGGTCCCCAACCTTTTAGGCACCAGGACAGGTGCTCCTATGAGAATCTAATTCCTGATGATGATCTGAGGTGGAGATGAAGCAGTGATGCTATTGCTGGGGAGCGGCTGCGATTAGTGTCGCTCATCTCCTGCTGTGAGGCCCAGTTCCTAACAGGCCACAGATCAGAACTGGTTGTGGCCCGGGGGATAGGGACCCCTGCTTTAAAGAACTAAAGATTATATACTTTAACTTTTTGCAGGCCACACACAGTCTCTGCAGCATACTTTTCTTTGGCTTTTTTTTTTTTAAACCACCTTTTAAAAATGTAAAAATCATTCTTTGCTTACAGATCATGCAGCTCACTGGCCATATTTGGTCCAGGTTAGCAATTCATGGTTACATATAGATGTACTGAGGCAAGACTAAAAATTTTAGCAAAGAAAGAAAATTAATAAATATAAAAAGTCTACAATTGAAACATGAAATTATGGAAATTTAAAAAGTCAACATATGAACTCAATAACAAATTTGACAGAGCTAGTAAGAAAATCAGAAAAGTAAAGGTTGGTTGGAAAAATTATCCAGAATGAAGCATGAAGAACAGAACGAAGCTAGGCGAGAAGAGGCAGGAACCACAGGAGGTACAGTCAGAAGGTAACACCTGAATAACCAAAGTCACTGAAACAAGAGTATTTAAGGAATAGTAAATGATGGCTGAGCATTTCCAAAAGTGACAAAAGGTACAAAGTCATAGAAGAAGCAGCTTTAAAATAAATAAAAACAAAACCACTGCTGTGCAAAGCAGGGTAAGACTTGGAAAAAAAAAAAAAAGATAGAGTCTTAAAGCAGTCAGGAAAAAAGATTACTTTGACAAAAGCAAAATTAAACTGATGTCTGACATTCTGACATAAATATGGAAGTCTGAAGACAATGGAGAGATAACTCCAAGAGCCAGAATTCTATACTTCACAAAAATAGTTCTTGAAAAGGGTAAAGTCATTTTCAGAGAAATAAAAATGAAACATGCCCCAGCAGAACTACAATGAAGGAGATTCACTGAAAGAAATGATTCCACATGGAAGTTTCTAGATGCAGGTAAGAAAAACGAATGCAAAAAGGAAATGTGTGGGTAAATATACATGAATACTGACATATAAAACCATAAAATTATTGTCCCATAAAGTTTAAAATACATATGAAACTAAAATATATTATAAAACAACATAATCATGGAGAAGGGTAAATGAAGTTATTAAAGTGATCTAAATTCTCTGCACTCCCCGTGAAACAGTAGCAATAGACCTGATAGGTGAAGAATACATTGCTGTAATCTCCAGTTAAAAACAAAAAAAAAGTTAAAAAAAAATGGGTAACTACCAGCTTAAAAAGAGGGAAGTATTAAATAATGAAAGGATGAAAAAAATAGTTCCATGAAAACACAAACCAAAAGAAAGTTTATGTAGTTATGTTAATGTTAGATAAAGTAGACTGTGAGGCAAAAGAATTAGTAGATACAAAAGGCGACATTTCATAATGTTTGAAATTAGAAAATCTTAAACAATAAAAATTAAAATGCTACATTATCAAAACCTGTGGAATAACCTAAAGCCATCTTAGAAGCCATTTTATAGCTCTATTATGTATATTAAAAAAGAGCGAAAAATCAATGAACTTACCACAACTATTTACAATAACTGATTACAATAACAAAGAAACACGGATGGGAGTATATCTCAACTCAAATATCTTCCTCCCATTTCATTTCTATACTTTAGATACAAAGAAAAAAAATCTCCTACAGTCATGCCACCCTGAATGTGCTCAATCTCATCTGATCCAGAAGCTAAGCAGGATCGGGCCTGGTTACTACTTGGATGAGAGACCACCTAGGAATACCAGGTGCTGTAGGCGAAGATTCTAATTCATGTTGAAAAACTTAGCCTTCAAGAATAAACCCTCCAAAACTTAGAATGATAATAGGAAAACGAACCATTTAATAGTAACTTTACTATCTGAAACTTTTTGCCTCTTACAAATTATACCCAAGCGTTAGTTCATTTAAGAGCATTCAAAGGATTCTCTAAGTATAAAATAACATTAATGTTTAACCCTAAAAATGTTTTATAATTACATTTCCCCAACAAAACAGCATTCCTCAAAGACCCACTGCTAAATTCCAAGCTGCATTGTTAGCAGCATAGCAGCTACCTGACATAGAAGCATGTGCCTACCCATAAATCACGTATCAACTACCCTTAAAAAGACCAAGGAATAAAGATGATTCTTCTGCATACCACAAGGTCTGAGTTCTTGTGTGCTACTCATATGAAGACATTTCAGAACTCTATACTCATTTCCTGTAAATATAAGTTTCTAAAAAACATGGTGGTCTAATTTCCCATTTACTGAACAAGGAGCACATAGTGTGTACCTGATACTAGTCATAACAAGAATGATAGAAAAGTCATAAAGTTGGGAGATCAAAAAAGACAAGTAAAATACTAAAATAAAATAACAAATACTAAAATAAAAACTTAGAAACACCTCATTCTCACTGAGGGTAGAGAGCAGAAGAGTGGTTTGCAATGAGTCCTAGGGACAATCAAGACTAAATGTAGTGAACAGCCTGACAGACACCCAGAACTGCAGTGTCCAATTTGGCAGTCCTAGTTACACATGGCTACTGAGCACTTGAAATGTAGCTAGTCAAATTGAGACAAGTTGTATTTATAAAATATAAATTATAATTTAGTTAAAAAAACTCAATAATTACTATATTTTTATTACTTGTTAAAAAAAACTTACTAGATATATTATTATATTAATTTCACCCTAATTTTTGTGTGTGTGTGTGTGTGGCTACCAAAAGGTTTAAAATTGCATGTGGTTCACATTATATTTCTATTGAAAAATATATTAGGCCACAGACTTGAATGAGCATTCAGGAAACAATAAACAAACCAGCATAGTTCAGAGAAGGATGTATTTAGGAAGATATAGGAGATGAAAGGCCAGATGTACCATTCTCAGGTGCTTAGATCTCTTGTACTAGAAAAAAGCTACCAAAGAGTTTTAAGCAAGAAAATGGCTGGAAGATATTTTGTTTTAAAAAAGATTATTCTGGAAACATAGAAGGTGAAATGCAAGAAAATTATACATGAGAAACAGGAAACATTAGTCAAGGCACAAGAAGACAAAGGCCTTATGAAATTAAAAGCAAGCCACCATAATTATAAGAGCTTCTAATACCAGACGGAGTGACATATCATAG
Source organism: Cynopterus sphinx (assembly GCA_030015415.1). Taxonomy (NCBI): domain Eukaryota; kingdom Metazoa; phylum Chordata; class Mammalia; order Chiroptera; family Pteropodidae; genus Cynopterus; species Cynopterus sphinx. The sequence continues at coordinate 33,251,881 of CM057387.1, read as the reverse complement.
AAGTGTCAGCTGACGGTGAGAGAGAGGAGAGCGAGCATGCAAGTGAGCACTAAAAGTAGATTCTAAAACCTAAAAAGTAGTCTGGAGCCTGTTTTATGGAGATAGTCAAAAATTGCTCAAAAGCTCAAGAGGAAATAGCTATATCTAAACAAGGTAACCTTGGGTTACTTTACCAGTACTGTGCCTGTGGCATGTTAAACTATAGGGGAAACATGTATTCCTAACTCATTAAATTTTTTTTTGTTTTATTCAATTTATTAGGATGACATTGCTTAATAAAGTTATATAGCTTTCAAGTGTATAATTCAAAAATACATCTTCTGTATATTGTACTGTGTTTACCATCCACAGTCAGATCTTCCATCACCACATATTGATCCCCTTTCTCCCTTACCTATCTCCACCTCCCCTCCTTCTCCCAGTAGCCATTGAACTATTGTCTATGTCTATGAGTTACTGTTTGCTTGTCTTGGTCATTTGTTGCTTTCTATTTTATATCCCACATATGAGTTAAACTTATTACTTTTACTAAAAGATGAGGGTTGGGGGGACACTTAAACAACTCAACAAATATTAAAGTTTTAAAATTCTAAGACATGTATTTCTCTCCACTTTAATATTTTTAAACCTACAGAGCAGCTTTCAATCAATATTTTCATTTAACAGTGAGTTTATTAAAAGTGCACAGACTTACTGAGAAAACAGGAAGTCAGTAGAGGAATGCCTAGCCAGTTTGAGGACAAGCAATGAAATCAGAGAGGCTGGAATGAGCAAGGAAGAATGTAGCAGAAGATAAAGGAAGGAGAGATCATACATTATCTAGTAAGTAATAATGAAGACTGAATCTGAAGAAAGTCTGCCAAGGAAGAGGGAGCAACCACCTGTGTCAAATGCTGGAGAAAGGTAAAGTAAGATAAGGGCCAAGAAAAGAAATGACTTGTAGATTTATCTTTGTGTAAAAATGAGAATGGAAGCATTTTTTAGACCAGTGACTGAAGGAGTGCCTAAAGAAAGAAAATAGAAGCCAAAGTGGTAGTGCCATCTTCACACCAGTAAACAATCACTTTGAGCAAGTGACTTTAACAGACCAGGAAGGTAAGCTCTCAACTAAGAATCACCCGAGGAAAGTCAACCCTTTGAAAGAAACTTAAAAACACTCAACTAAGAGAAGAATTTAAACTTGAAGAAAGAGCTAATAAGACAATAAGGGAAAAAAATGCATCCATAAAATAAAAACAAGTTATTAAACAAGGGTGATTATGAAAAAGCATCATTGAACAGATTTCAGAAATACAATGATTAAATTTAGAATTTAAAAGATGAATAGCAGAATAACAATTTGTCACAGATAGAGAACAAATTAGTGAGCCAGAAGATGAAACTGGAAATGCACAGAGTGAAAACAAAATATAATAAATGTTTAGAGACATTATGGACAGATCCAGAATCCTAACACCTGAAACAAAAGAATTATCAAAAAAATAAATTTCCCACATCTGAAGACAAACGGGAATCTTTGGCTTAAGAGCCTTGCAAGTGCCAAGAAAGGGACACAAAATAAAATGGAAATTAGACAACCCATAGTAAAACTTCATAGCATCAAGGATAAATAATAAAGCAGAAACAAAGCAAAACATAGCTAACTACTAAGAAGAAAAACATTACTTAACAAAGGAACAAGAATTACAAGAAGCCCAGACTTCTCATCACCAATGGTGAATGCCAGAAGACAGTACATTAACCTTCTCAAAGTGCTCAAGGGAAGAGGCGTTAGATTTATTATTTTACATACCAATAAACAATTATTTTAAGTGTTAATACAAAGCAAAGCATTATGAACATACAAGATCTTAAAGTTCCAGACTCTTGCTGTGTTCTAGAACCACTTATTTTACCAAGAAAAATGAATTTGGAAGTAATGAAATTCAAAGTAACATGGGAAAAATACACGAATTGATAAAAACCAATAAAAATGTACTGGAAAATACAAGTAGCAAATATGAAAAATTAATCACAAGTTTAATGTGTTTAATCACTATCCAGAGTTAAAATTCTATCAATAGAAACATGAGAGAAGGGTGAGAAGGAAGAAGACATGCACTCTATTCTAAATATTTAATTTACACAGTAAAGTATCAATCACAGAATCCTGATCAGACAGTATTTGCTGGCATTTAATGAAATCTTAGAATCTGATTTTTCAAATCCTCTTTAAAGGCTCTTGTGTACTTGTTAAATCTTAAATCAAAAGCTGGTTACCAGTACCCTCAAGGGCTTTTTGTTGGTATTCTGAAAACAAACCATATATCTCATTCTTAATTTTCTTTAAATATTTTCCACCTGGTCTCATTCATTTCCCTTTACATGTCATTTTATACCTCAGTAGAGCCACTGTCAAGCACCTGTGTGGGCCCTACAGGTGGCCATCCAAGCCTTATACCGGATAATAGTAGAAATGAAGTATGTATCTAGGCTTCTTTCCATCTCTTTACATTTCAACTAGTTGTTTGCCAAATAGGCAGTTAACTTAAATGTCCTTCTAAAAGCTGCCTTTAAGAAAAATATGCAAAGAGCTATCTTTGGGATAAAACATATACCATGATGCTATCATAGTATTTCTCCCTTAGTCACCATCAAAAGGAGGACAACCTTTAAACAAAGACATGATTTCAGATCATCCTAAGAAATGCCTCTATTGCGCTTGTCTCTCTCTATTCAACAGAACTATACAGAAATCTTAATAGTCAATGTTACTTACAATTAAAGTGCTTACTCAAACATTTTGTTTTATAAAACAAAAGTAAAAAATCATACTTCTGTCTGTTTTGAAATTTACAGAATAGGAAAGGAATCTTGAGTGGCATCAAATTCAGATCAACATAAAGGGCCACTATAAACAATACAATTTATTAAATTATACTGTATGTTTTCCTAAAACCTAGGCTATCCTGTTGTATAGCATTTTTTTTCTGAGTTAATACGTTTTCTTTAAAATGACAAGTGTAATATATGATCTTTAAACAGTCTCAAGCTAGTAATGATTCACTCACTACTTTGAAAATACTTAAGAACATTATTAAAATATTTTCATATAATAACCTTTCATGAGTATTTTCTCTGTATTATTTTACTGCTTAAGAATTAGGACCCAGTTTCCGTAAAATAATACAATAATTCATTTGATAACACTGTATCAGTGAAAAGTGTTGTACAATATAAACTAGAAATTAGAATAACAGAGCTAAATACATTAACCATTTAAGGAAATGAGGCAATACATTCAAGAGTACATTCGAGTATGATTACAGAAAAGTACAGCAATAGCCAATCATCCAAATGATGATTCAGTCTTAAGACAGTATGTCAAATGCAATGCATTTCAAGTCTACAGACTATTATGAAGGTATTTTTCAAACCCTCTTAGAGGTACACTAAATATTTTAGAGATTCCTTTAATTGAAAAACAAAATGGCCATGAGATTGGGTTTTTTAGATTGCTTTTTACTTCTTAAAGTTTAGAAAATACAACAGTACAATAAAGCTCATTTATAGTTCAAAACAGAACTTAAATTTAATAACCAAATAATAGCAATCTCAAAGAAAATAACAATAGTTACTTACTTTGGAGGCCCATGGCTGAAGACAATTGGCATAACAGCGAACAAGAAAAGCCATTTCCTGGGCTGGAAAGGGTAGTTTCCTTTTCAAACCAGAGCCACACCGATGAGTGTGTTGACAAATTCTATTAAGTTTCTTTTTACAAATCATACACCATTTTCAGTGTTATAAATATCAAGACAGCTTCTCCAAATCCCCTTCAAACTGAAATCAGGAGCCTACAGTTGCAACAGTTTTCATCAAAATGTTCACTTTTAACAAGCAAATCACAGTAAATCAAGATGTTTCTATTTCTGGCTCAGAACATACAGACATACACATGCTTCCTCAGGCACCTGGCACAGACATACACAGTAGTAACACAACAGATAATAATGTATCAATACAAATAAGGCAACATGCACCAAATCCGTGTTCCTGGATTCTGAGAAACCTTTCCTCTCTGTAAAACAGCTTTCTCTTTTCTTCAACTTATTTCATTCTGTAGAGAAAGCACTGCAGTAATTCTTCTGCATCAGAAGCAAATCAGAACACTGTTTCCTTAAGATGAAAGTTTCTTCTTTATATTCATAACCACCAGAGGTTAAAAAAAAAAATCAACCGTTGAGCAAATGGCAGAAGACATATGCTCTAACAGGTTTATCCTGCAGCATGCCTGAGAATCTCCAAAATTAAAAATTTCTCTTTTCAAATGCACTGTTTACAGCTCGGCAGCATTGCTTCTTGTTCTAATGCATCACTAAGGCAGTATTGTTGATTTAAGTCTGGCTTTCTGGCTGAAAATTTACATATAACATAGTACAAAAACACTACATATTCTGCTAAAGCAAGACTATATGTTAGTGTCTTAATTCCTACTGTCCTTGCCTGTTTCACAGCAGCTCCCTAAGGAGAAGCTCCTATTGATTCTATGCTCTGCAGTAAGATGAAATATCTAATAAGAAGGAAAGAGAGTGGGAGGAGAATAGAGCTAAAAGGATGACATCACCTGTATAGAAAGCCTTCAGAAACTGCATTAGATCAATTGTCTACTGTATCTGCAGATGTAGCCCAAAGAGCAATTTATTAAAACACACACACACATACACACACACACACATACACATACAACACCCTTCTGTGAGACGTGTCAACAAGCTAAAATTCTAGAAGAAAAAATTAGTTTAAAAAATCCATTTTAATTTTTAATGCTATGCATTGATACATAGCTTTATGTAGGAAGCCATATTTCCTAATATTAAGATACTCTTGTATCACAAATACACATACTGCAGCCTAGTTCTCAGATGTCACATATATACATTCCCAACTACTAATTCAAGGGTTCCTGCTTGCAAAACTTCCTACTTAACAAATAGCTGTTCTGAAAGGTATAATTTTTAGGACTACTTTAAATTAACATTAAAAATATCAAATCTGGTATTAAGACTTGTATGTAAACAGTAAGCTCAAAAGGAAACAATAGAATTTCGACTTGCAAAGGAAAGCTGAAAATAAAAAGTAACAGGCACAACAGCCCACTTGCAGCATGTAGCACGTCTTCTGAGGAAGAATAATCTATGCAGTGTGGTACTTTGTTTGACACAGCCCAATGCTCAATTCCTAGAAAGAGATCAGAAGCTAGTAAAACTCAGAAGGAATCAGAAGAAAACATTAAAGCCTGCCTCCAAATTGAGCTTGGACTAAAAGAAAATCTCATTTTTCTATAAAAATTACAGGAAAAAAACCTTAAATTTTGCCACACCCTCTCCAATCTGAAAACACAATTCTTCTAGTGCTCACCCTTATCCTTTATGCTTTTGCCACAAGGCATCTACTGCAGCTACTCCCATAGCTTGCACTTAAAGTTGTAATGCTGCCTCCCAATGGCCAAAGTAAGTCACAGTTTCCAACGATAAAATACAGTTAGTACGCCTCAAAGCAGCAAAATTATGAAAATAAAAATCAATGAACATATTAAAGTAAGAGAACAATTATGCTTTATTTACCTAACACTATTTTGAGGGGGAGAAGCTCACAACATAAGAGAAATTACTACCTGAAGGACAGGTATTATTACAAAGAATTCCACTGACTAACATAAAAAGAAATATCTTGTCATTAGGGGAAAAAAAGTTCTTCAGTACCCTTGGGCAAAGTATGAGTCACTTTTTGAACAACACTGATGCCAATCTGAGCTATGCTGCTACTTACCAGACTAGAATTTACTTAGTGAAACTCGGTATTATTCTGAATAGACAAGTCATGCTTTCATAATATGTGATCATTTATGAATTAAGATTTCCATAAAACTTAAGAACTATTTGTTCTGCAAAAATTTTAAAAGAATACATAAAACTTGCATTTTTATTTAAAATTAAATCTCATAAATACAAATAAGCATGACTCTAGCTTTCTAAATGTAAAAAACATGGAAAATACAGGTTGATTTTCAAGCACCAATGTATTTTTTTTTCAACTTAATAAACTACAATGGGTTGGAATTAACAAGACATTAAGAATTCAAAAATAAATAAACTGAAATTTCATTTTAACCACTAATTTTTTAAAATAGGAAAATGATAGTAGGCACTTTGTATGTAATGAAGTCAACCATTCCCTAAAGATAAACTTCTAAAGATAAGCATTTTGTACATAAACATTAGTAATATGATTAAAAAACACTTCAGTTTAAATGCCAGACATTAATTATATTCAAGTATAATAACAATAGAATAAGTTACAACAAAATCAAAAAGCAAAATTCTAATGGGCACCTTTCTCCCTTCTCATAAATCACGTTGATAGCACACAAAGAAGGACCTCAAGCTGAGTAAGGGAAAGACAGCCATCCCTTAGCTGCTCTAATAAGCTATAGCCCTGTTTGTGAAATGTAATCCACTAATGCCATATGTTACAACTAGTAGTAAACAAACTCAATAAACGAACTCTCTTCTTCATTTTGGCCTGTGAGGATGACATAATCCTTTTCCTTGTTCTACCAATCATCTCATAGTATCTGCCACACTAGGGAATTGCATGGTGAACCTAAAACGTAAAATCTCCCTGTGCAACAATACCATGAAAGAAACAGGATAAATTCTATATATTCAGCATATGAATCCACTACTACTCTGATGATGTACCACATTGTTTCTCCAGAAATAATCACTTAACCTCTTATTACTGAAGGAAGAAATAAATATCGTTCAAAGAGAATATTAATTTATCAAATAACCAAAAATATGTGATTAGGTGAATGAATTTTTCACTTCCATTACTTTTAGAATTTTATCTTGATCTCATTCCATTATCTTACCAATTCAAATGAAGTAACTGCTGCAAGGGAGAATGCCTTCCCTGATCTACACTTTGTCTAGGAATCATCACACAGGATAACATTCCCCCTGCATACAAAATGCCATGATGCTAAGCCATACTGATGAAATCTTTAGCTTTAAAAAGGTCTTCCACATACTACAAAATAAAGCAATCAGTGCATGCTGGCTTTGCAAAGCTTCAAACTATTACAAAATATTTTTATTAAAATTGTGAATGTTACATAGTTAATAATTAAAATTTATGTTAACTGTATAAATTATTTCTAAACAAATATACAGAGGAACATTTGACAACATACTGTATAGAAAGCCAAAGATGAGGTTTTGATAGATACTAACAATAACTATTTCTTTTATTTCAGTAAATAACAACCCTAAAAAGGAGAGGAAAAGGTTGTCAAGAATAAAGGTAAGTTATCAGAGAATATATATTCTAAACGTTATAAAAAACAAAACCCAACAATAACAAAAACCAGGTTTGTAGTGATCTCAAGCACAGTCACACTGATTCCCCGTCTGCACAGTGAAATATAATCACAACTTAGAGAAGCCAAACCAAAGGCAACTTAAGAAAAATTATGCAGTTTTACAAAATAAAATAAAACCACTCAGTTCTGTATTTTAGTTGTATCTGGTCTTTGAAATATAAACTGTTAAATGAACTGATTTGTATAGTAAAAATATTTTAATCCTTCTGGAAAATGAATAAGTGACACTTTATCATAATGTCAGAGGTAACATACAAGCTCTTTTAAGAGATCATAGCAAGCTTTCTCGCCCCTCTCCACCTCCCCCGCCTTGGTTAACTTAAACATCTGAAATGAATCTTTACAGTTATCAGACTGTGGTTAACTCTTATTACTGGTTCCCCTTAGGAATTCCTCCTTTTAAAGTGTATCTTATCTATTCCTCAGCCCTTCTGAAAGAGGGAAGCCAGGGCACCAACACCCACCCTCCTATTCTTCTGTAAAGAACAGTGTGCTTCAGCACACTTTCATCTATATCCACTAAATGATCAGCACCATGCTGTTGAAAACCCTGTCAAAGCCACCAGCAGGACACATATGCACTATGAAATATGATCCATCCTTAGGGAGTGACTGAGGAAGAAAAAGCAAAGCAAAGAGGGAGAGGGAAGCCTTCATCATCAGCTAAGGTGATGTAAGCTTCTATAATTAGAATCAGTGAAACCGAAGGAACAATAAAAAGGCAGTACCATGCTTCTACTTTCCCCTACACTGTGCAGTTATATCAAGCATTTTTCACTCAAACACACATAAATACAAGAATGCACTTTGTATATATAGTAATCAATCAAGTATGCTACATATTAAATGCAAACCTCAAGTAAAATTAACATAACACATAATTTCCAAAAATAAAATGCATGTAATAATTAAAACAGAGCTATATACCAACATGACAAAAAAAAAATCTCACTTAAAAAATTAAACTATTGAGAATAGTGTTTCCATTTGTAAATTCTGGGGTATTTTTATAGAGATTACTTTTATTATCACTTCTCTAATTTTAAACACTGCATTTTCTAGTGGTATAAAAGCCAAATGCTGAACAGATAACAAATCAAACTAAAAGGCAATAACAATCAGCATGAATGTGTTTGCTATTTGAGTAGTTACTCCTCCTTCAAGCAGATGGGTCTCGCAAATCATTACCTTAGACCACTAGTATACATTAGTGTCAGAGTTGCTTCAGTCTTTAAAAAAGCTTTCTTTAGCAATTATTGCGAAAGTGTGTCAGGTATGATAAAATCTTCCCGATCCAGGTTCCCTGGGCAGTGGGCAGATCCAAAGGAATCACTGTCACCTTTAAGGGAGGGAGAACTGCCCCAGAAAGCTAGGAGGGCATGTATTGCCCTCCTCCTGATACTCCTGAAGTTCATTCAGAATGGATGACAAAGACAATTTAAAATAATGACTTCTTAGAAGTTGGCAATACTTATGTAGAGCCTTAAAAAAAAAATGTTCATGCCCATAACCTAGTAATTTAACTCCTTTGAATCAATCCTAAGGAAAAAGTCAGTCACAGATTTATTCATACAAATTCTCTGTTAAAACAGAGAAAACAGGAAGCTGTGTGAGAACACTGTTATACTCATACAATATAATATTACTGCCAAAAGTAATGTTTAGGCAAATTTTAATTACATGAGAAATAGAGAGCCAGGATATACAACTAAATATTCAGCACTGTCTTAATTAGTTAAAAGATCTGAATTAATCAAGACATATTTAGAAATCTTTAACAACACTAGCTATTCTGGTTTTGAGAACTACACTAAATTTATTTCCTTAATAGTCTATATATTTTTACATTTCTATAATAAGCATTTTGTTTCACAATTAAAAAAAATTTTTTTTACTTGTCCTACTTTGATTATCATACCATCCCTTTGCTTTTTCTCTATTTGTGCACTTGTGACCCTCTAACTAGGTACATGAACCTATTTACATTTTCCATTATTTTCCAGAAGACAAATGAGAAGCAGAATTCTAGACGTTAAACTTTCATGAATAATAATAAAAAAAAGTCCTCTTCTGTTTTTAAGGTACAAAGAACCGTAACGAACACACCTGCCCAGGGCACTCTGAGTTGTAAATAGGGTGACAGGACACAATATTGAAAAGCTGCAGACTCTCAGAGGTGGACTCCAAAATTCCAGTAGCTATCTGGTCAGCACTGTCTTCCATACGAATAAGATTAACAAAGGCTCCACATACACAGAAGTGACAGAAGATTGTTTATTCACTCATCCTTTCATTCTACAAGTATTTACCAAACATGAAATCTAATTGAAATCAAGATCAATCAAGTCCACAAATACAAAATAAAGTTCACAATGCTGGCATTTTCTTCATCAATTAGTGACTATGACTTATACAGTCTAAACTAAAAATTCTGATAGAAGATGCAGCAGGAATGTTTACACCTCTTCCATTTTGACTTGAATATTTGAATTATTTGCTCAATGGCACTCTGTTACAGGCTGAATATTTGTGTCCCCCACTCCCCAACTAACTGTATGTTGAAATCCTTATCTCCAAAGTGAGGGTGTCAGGAGGTGGGGCCTTTGGGAGGTGATTAAGTCATGAGGGCCCTGGGACATTTAAAAAAACAGTTTAAGCTATATTTCTAACATCTATAATTTATTTGTAATACATGTATTAACAGGAAAAATATTTTGTGTTCATTACAAATACCATTTACAAAAATTCTCAGAAATTTAAAATGGTACCAATACATATGAACTCTACTATTTTCTTCCCATATCTTGGAGACTGTTTTTGCAATCTACAATTTAAGACACTTGGGTTAAACTACTGGCTTTGCTAACTACTATCAGGAAGGTCTTCAAATCAATAATTCCAAATCCAGTCATACTCTGTCATTTAACTGGCTTCTAGCCACTCATTGTATATGGCAAAGTAACTCATTCAGAGACCTTCACACACACTTTGCAACTACTTCATCTTATAATGTTGGGAAAAGAAATTACCTTCTTCAAAATGAGCTACTGTGATTCTATGCTATAAAAACTAAAGCGGGGGTGGGAGGAACTGGCTGATGGTTGGTTGTTCTAACTTCAAGCCAGCTTGATTTTATTTTTCCTATTTTTAGTCTCCCTTTGTCCTGATCCTTCAGCTTATTTGTTTTCAGTTATTTTAATATAGTTACATATTTTGGTAAACACATTTAATATCCAGGTGTAGAATAAACAATAAAATTATTTTGTAAGCATTAGGAGCAAAGATATTTTTTGAGCATTTATAATAGCGACAACAGAAAGAGAAGCTGCTGACATTACTGAAGGCTTTTCAGAGCACCAAACACTAGGCAGAGCCTTTTACATATTTTCTCTCATTTAATCCTTTCACAAATCTATAGGTTAAATATTAAAACAGACATAGAAAGGTTATACAACTTGCCCAAAGTGACACATGAACATAAGCTGATACAAGACCAGGCATTCCTTTTCTCTTTTGACAGGCAATGCTCTGAGGATATAACGATGATGGTTCACATTTTCAAGGCATGGCATTGTGATGAAGACAGACATTTGAATAAACAACTACAATGTAGTGAAATGGTCACAGATATCTATATCTATATCTCTATCTATCTATCTATCTATCTATCTATCTATCTATCTATCTATATGGGATATTATGAGAATGCAGAGAAGTGTACCTAACACTTCCCCAAGCGAAAGTCATGGAACCCTCCCATGAGATGATGTATAACTGAGTCTTGAAGATAACAATTTTTCCAAGATGAAGAAAAGGGCATTCTAAGCAAAAGAAATGGTATAACTATGTCCCGAGATGGATGTGTTAACTAACTTTATTGTGGTAATCACTCTGCAATGACATGTATATCAAATCATCATGTTCTAGTCTTTAAACTTATATAATGTTACATGTCAATTATATCTCAATAAAACTAAAACAAAATTTTAAAAACATGATTTCTTTAAGGATTAGCATATTTGTTTTGCATGGCTGAAAGGCAGGAAATATGTAGAAAAAAAAGAGAAAGCTGGAGAGGCTGACAAAGTCTAGACCTATGCTGTTCAATATGGTGGCTACTGGTCACATGTGGTTACTTTCATATAAATTATTTAAAATTAAAATTTAAATTAAAATCCTCAGTCATATTAACCACATTTGAAGTGTTCAATAGCCATGTGTGGCTTGTTACTGCCAATTTGGAAAGCATGGTTATAAAACATTTCATTATTGCTGAAAGTTCTACTAGACAGAACTGGTCTAGACCATAAAGGTCTGAGAGGCTAGACCACTGGAATTCCTCTGATAGATGGTGATAGAACATAAAAAGATTTGAGTTTAAAAGAAGTAATATTGTTATAGCTTCATTTAGGGCTGAAAGAGTTAAAACGAACAGACTAATGAATAGACTAAGGAGACAGAGAAAGATGTATGGAATAGGGTTAGCAATAGGGAAACCAGAGATAAGAGAAAAACAAATCTTAAAGTCAAACAAAATGTCAAGCAGCTGTCTTTTAAGAAAGAGACTAGGAAACACTTTGATTTAAAAAAAAAAAAATTTCCAAATCTCTCAAAATGAAAAAAAAAACTGCTTTACAATGAAAGTTAGCTGGGAAGTGAGAGAGACTGCTTTTACAACTGTTCTGGAAAGTGGACACTAAGGTAACATGGGGAAACTGAGTGGAGGGCACACATTTTTAAACATTTGAGAAGAATCTATAGATATTACTGACTGTGCAAGTATGTCAGCAATCATCTGTCCCGTAAAAGAGGCAGATCTGCTATTACCATCCTCATTTTTAGATATAAAGCAACAAAGCACAAAGGGTTTAAATGAAATGTCCCAATCATACAGTTAGTAAAGGAAGGATTCAAGATAAATGGCTCATCGAAATATCAGACTATTTCCACTTTGTATAATAACCTATCCTACTCATCAAATATTGCTCCCTACCACCTTTTGGCTGTTTCTAAATATCATATACACCCTCCTCCAAGATCAAATTTTTGAAATCACTGAGAAATTTGGAGACATTTAAATTTGTGGCAAGCTCTGATACAATACCTAATGAGTTTCAAAAATGTTATTACTACTTTATAGAGGCGCCTCTTTTTCACATTAAAATAAAAATTTTCACTTTAAGATTATGGTTCTTCTCTTTAAGTGAAGCAATATATACCAAACTATGAAAATATTTCATAAGAATAAACCATCTTTTTCAACTGTTCTGAGCATTTGGTTAGAAAATAAAATGCAAAAATCTTTAATATTTACAAAACCTTGCAGATTTTGTGCTGTTATAATAAAACAACAGCAACAAAATCTTCTGACATCTTTAAAAATTTTTTATCTTTGGCATTCTAACAAGAAAAAGTTCATGATGGTTTGCAAATAAAAAAAAAAAATGTCAAATTTCCACTGCTGTCTAAAAAAATGAATGACTCCTGATCTTCCTAAATTGCTGACAGTAGAACAAAAGATATAAAGAACCTTGCAGGAGCTAGAAAACTAATTTCCTACCAGATGCTTAATTAATTACTGGATTCTCAATTAATACTAATTAAGATTTTTTGCTATAAAGTATTCTTATCTAGACCTACTACCAATATGCACGAATTTGGCCAGATGCATAGGTTTTACAAAATTGGTACAATTAATAATAAATGAAAACCTCTTAATAATGCATTTTCTAATTTGCCTGAAATATATGCTTTTTAGGAAAAAAAAAACTATTACTTCAGGAAATAGCAAATGTCAGAACATGATCAAACCCTTGCTATAACCAAGTCCCATGGTTAATAAACCAGTTTTATCTAAACTGAATCAACTTAGCTCTTCCTTTTCCATGATCTGCCAAATTCCTGACAATACTTATTAGCATAACCACCATAATAAGTTTTTACATGCAAAAATGCCACACTTAAAGTTATCAAAGAGAGGGAATCCCAAGCAATGGGCCTACTGCTCTTTCTGATGTACTCAGGAAACCTGCATATCCCTAGGAGGACAACTTTCAGGACACAGGAGGCCTAAAAGTAAATGACTCATCAGCACCAACCACAGTTGCCAAGAGAAAATATGGAATTTGTTTAAGCTTTGTGACATAACACCAAAAAATTTAAGAAAACGTACTGCAGTTGCAACTAGAATAAGCAAATCATCAAAGCACACACGTGAACTATGCACAGACTCTACTCATACAAGGAGAGAACAACAGAATGATTATTTTAATTTAGCAATTCTATTTCTTAGATTCCTTTCTAAAGAAAAAAAGATATGGTCATATAAAACCAAAGACACTTAGCACCTTATTTTTTTTTAATTATTTTTTTAAAAAGTAATTTTTTAATTTAAAGCTATAAAAATATGACCAAATACTGACAACTGAGTAAATAAATTTCGGCAATTATTATAATGGAGTACCATGACACTATTAAGACTGTATTGTAAAAAATGAACTCATTTAATAACATTCAAAGATGTTCAGTTACAAGTTTTAAAAAGTTACAAAACCTATCATATATTTAAGTTTTAAAGTTAGTCAAAAAGCTTACATATCTATTTATATGATAAAAGCTTTATCCAAGAATATAGAAAATGTCATCAATGGTTAAATAAATGGGTTGTGGGACTTTTAATTTTCCAAAAACAGTTACATATTACTTGTGGAATAAGGCAAAATGTATTAGCTTAATTAGTGATGGGAAAATTTATTATAAAAAAGAAATTTAATAATAAGAACAGAAAATGAACTTTGTGTGGCTCTGTCATAAAAACTTTCGGTACTATAGTTTGTTGTCAGATGTAGAACGTGCTGAGTTAGTGAGATTAGGTAAATCCTTTGAGCTGCCTTAAATTAACACTTATTCTAATACAAACTATTCTCTGAATAATTCCCCTTGTTCCCAACATGGAGTAAGTACATTTCTGTTTCTGACGACGAAAAGAATCAGTCATATCCTCAGGAATTTTGCTGCAGTCAATCTCTATCTAGACTGCTTTTATATTCTGGGGGATCATGACTCCTTCAAAAAGTGATAAATTCACCTGGATTTATTTTTTCTTTGATTATCTTACTTTTTGATTCACCTAGCCTCTGCCTTAAAATGAAGTTATCTACAGTTACAAAACTGAAGACTTCTGAAGAAACAGCTCATGTTCCTTCTGGTATTCCACAAGTTAATTAGTTCATTTGCTTCTTTGTCAATATTTGCATGTGAAAATATACCTTTAACACTTGCATATGTTTCTGCAATAACACACATTATATGCATATCTGTCCCCACACCTCAAGGGCAGAAATGACATATTTTTATTTATTTTGTATGCCTTAAAGCTTCAATGAGTTTACTACTTGAATTTTCAGGACTCTAATCTATATTCTATTCAAGCAATAAAAAGGCAAGAAAATCCACAAATGGGTTTAAAAATGTACAGTAAGAATTTTTAGTTTTACATTATTTAAGCAGAAAAGAACAACAAAAGCAAAACAAAACTCTCACTGGTAAGAGTATTTCTACCTGACTCGACCAAGCAGAATTTTAAAAAATTATATAAAAATCTTTACCAGCCCCAAACTTTTACACAGAGCCCAAAGTGTTGACAGTGCCAAAATATATGTCAATTAAAGATACTGATATAAAAATTAGGGAAGATCCATGAAATGCTCCTAAATATACTCACAGAAAGATAGCTGTTAATGTCCACATCATCAGTAATGGTTTGACGCTCTCCTTTATGGTTAATTTTCCGAAACCTCCGTCGAGACTGTCTGGCAGGAATTTCTCTTTGTAAAATACTATCTTCATTATCTTTGGAGTTCTCTACCTGAAACACATGTTCACATTCCTGGTTAAACATCCAATTTTTCCATATTACTGAGAATCTATGGAGTCTTAACAAGCTCATAAGGAGGCTTCATTTACTTCTTGCAAGAAAGTTTCTCAAGAAAACAGCATGTATAATGTTCAAAAAGATTAAAGGTGGTGTTATAAAAATCTGGAGACCACAATTTCCTTCCAGGAAATAGACTCTCTTGCTCACATAAACATATATCCTCTAAGTAAAGTCACTTACCAGAAAAGGAGTCTGTTAAGTACACCCACGCATTCAATAATTATAACTTCTGAGCTAGTCCAATTACGAATTGCCAAGATTATACACACATTTAGCAAACAATGAAGGTTATGATTTTGGTGAATTGGATTGTAAAATAAAAATGCTTTATGCATTATTCTTTAGTGTCCATCTCAATGTATGACCATAGCCAAAAGTAAGGCTGGCATCTTTTAAGGGACAGCAAGCATTTATTAAAGGCGTAAAATGGGTCAGCTATGCAACACATTATACTTTTTAGTTCACAAAACAACCCTATAAACAGGTATTGTTATCACTAGCTTACAATTTAAATAAGATCTCAAAAGATTAACTAACAGTGATATTTATTGAAGGTGAGCGGGAATATAGGCCTATCTCCAAAACTTATGCTACTGACAGAAGACCACACTGCCTAATCACAAACTAAACCATAATTTTAAAAACTTAATTTTACAAAAGATATGTTCTAAAATATACCTTATAATTAATCTCATATCCAATAAATAACACAATTTCGGTTTTCCCTCATAACTATTTTCTGCTAATGTCATATCTTTTGCTAATATAAAAAATTCCTTAGTCACCCAAGTATGAAACTTCATCAACATTTCTAACTCCCCTGCTTGTCTTCTAAACCTTATCTTCAACCATTCCTTAGAACTTGTCATTCTTTTTTTATAAATCACTCTCAAAATGACCTTTCTTTTATTCCTATTACTACTATTACTTATTCAAGTCTTTTAAATCACTTCAGTCCTGAAATACAGCAATAGGTGATTCTGCTGCTCCAGACACATTCCTCTTTAACTACATCTGGCTCCATCAGATAAATCACCTAGATAAATCATCATTATGTCAGGTCTCCCGTTCAAAATGCCACTAATAGTTATCAAATAAAATTTAAACTATTATTTTTGATAGTCAAAGTCACATACACTCCAACCCCAAAACAGTTTTATCACTTTATCTCATATGTTGTAAGCCTGGAAAAACTGCTGCCTTATCCTCTTCACAAAATCTCTCTCACATAAAAGCTCTAATGAGATATGTAAAATTTCCTGATGATTTCTCAGAAAGAGTTGATGTCTAAGCTGTTCCGCTTCAGGTATGAGAGAGTTCAAGAGTAAGTAGCAGCCAAGTCAACATGATTATTCATAGGTCTTTATATGTCAGTAACATTTCAACTGCTGTTTAAGTAACTTATTTCCTAAATTTATATTATCCAACCCATTCTATATTCACATGCTGAAACACTGCCAATCATTTAAGACACGCCTCAATTGCCATCTATTCCATAACCACAAGAGACATTTCTTTCCTCAGACATGACTAGTTCACTACATGTGCATAGCCTAGAATTCTCAGATACAAGACACTCTCTCTACTACCTGCAGATCTTTACATATGCTGCTGTTAATTTCTGCCTAAAAGCCCACTCCTCTTTTGAATATCTTGGCCTCCTACACAAACTTCACAATCCAGTTCAAATAACTCCTTTGTCTCAGAAAGGTGCTACTTTTTCTATAGCACTAAGCATACTGACCATAATTATTAGATGGGGTTACCTCACTAACCAGGCCAAGGGCCTGCATTATGTCATATTCATTTCTGTTCACTTAACATTCAAGAAGTGCGCCAAAATGGGCATTATATTCTTTCTCCTCAAATATGTTAGATCTTTGGAAATATGTATAAGTGTTCTAGAAATATACAGGAAGGCAGAATGTGACTGAACATGCCCCTTGTCACTCTTCTGAAAGGTAAAATTAAGAAGAGACAGAGAACTGATTTCCACTCAACAACTACAGAATTTTGTGTAGGCAGAGATATGTGTTTCCTCCTTATAATTCAATGTCCTCTTCCAAAAACTGATGAGAGAACCACAGTGTTTCCTGAACCATTACACAAGCCATGTACCAGAAACTGTAAGTTATATCATTTAAGGCTCATGATGACCCTATTACATAGCTACTCTTTCAATAGATGGTAGAGTTTCACAAAACTTAAGTAATTCAAACAACTGGGTAAGGTCTCAAAACCCAAGTGTGACTAAAAAGTTCATCTCCTTCATATTGCCCTATCGAGAGATAAATCAGATTATCTACTTTAGGTGAAATTCCCATTTCATATGATTCTTAGATCTTTTATTATTCATCACTTAGTAAGCAAAGCAAAGATTTAAACAATAAAGGCTTTTCAAAATAAATAGAGTAGTAAATTAAATTAGGAGTTTCAAACCTCAAAATTTTGGGAAAAGTATCAAATGAAAAGAAAAACTGAACAATGTCTAAACGATTAAAGCTCCATCTGAAGAGAAGCAAAATGTGAGATTAAAACAAACAAACAAAACTTTGCAAACACAAAAGTAAGGAAGCCAAAGACCAAGAATGAAGTGAAAGCAATACCAGGATGTAGGCTACCAACAAATCCCCCGAACTACCAGATGATTTTTCCACTGTGGAGAGACTAGACTCTCCACTTTGAGAGTTGTAGGAGCATGGGAGACAGTAAATAAAAGAGGATCCACCAAAGATAGAGCATCCATTGGAGGACTTATTCAGAAAGCTCATCCAAATATCTATACCTTCATTGTAAGGGGTGAGCAAGGTATAAGCCCACCCTGCAGAAGGGGACGACAGGAAGAAAACTTGCTTGGCACTGAGAGAACAGCAGGGAAAAAGCAAGCAAACAAAAACCGTTTACCCTGAGAATTCAAAATATAAGCCATCTCTCATGCAGGTCTACAGTTTGAATTCACAATACCTTAAGGGCATAAGTAAACTTAAAGAAGTTCAGGACTAATAATGAACATGTGCAACTGGCAAAAACAAATCTAAAACCTCTTTGAAAGAATGCAACTTTAACTCAAACCTCAAAAAAATTCCCACACCCAAAGTTCAAGACATATAAACCCATGTACAAACATATCAAAAAAACTCCAACAATAAAAAAAACAATTATGTGAGCAAATAAGACACGATGGGCAATTATGAACAGAAAAAAAACAGAATCATACTTGAAAACATTCTAATACACTGGAAGTATGAGAACATATAAAGTAATAAAAACAACAAAAACTTCAAACAAACAAAAAACCTTGAAAACTGAACAGGACGAAAAAAATAAACTGCTCCCCAAATGTCCTTCCCTCCCCACTGCCAGGCTAGTAAGCAATAACAAGCACTAGCAGTCTACTTTTGGAAGAGGGAGGAGAATACTAAGAGAGATCTTGCCTGAAACACAAAAGCATAGAGAAGGCCTAAAACTGAGGGTTGAACAGGAACGCTTAGGAAAATGTTCCAATAAACCAGTCCCAACCCTAACCTCAAAGAAATCTAGAGGAATCTGAAATCACTGGTGCACTGAAGGTAACTATAACAAAAAAAAAAATCCAAATCTATTTCACTTCTAATAGAAGTGTCATCTCCAGGCCTAAACACTATCTACTCTCAGTCTTTATTGCTATACACACTGTATCTAGCATTAAATCCAAAATAATGTCTCACATAAAAATATAAAAGGGGAAGAAAAACACCAACAATCCACTGCCAAGAGAAAGCAATCAAGAGAGCAAATCATGAAAATTAGAGATGACCTGGATGATGAACCACCACAGCATTTAAAGATTAATATAGTAAAGACTCAGTAGGAAAGGGAGACTATGAATAGATGAAGAATTTCAGCAAATATAAGGAAAATATTTGAGAAAAATGAAAATGTGAGAAACAAAAAATGTGGTGTAGAGATGAAGAATATCTTTGATAAGCTCATTAACAGATTCAAGCCAGCTGGGTTAAGAATCAATGAACTTAAAACACAGGTCAAAGGAAATTACCCAAACTAAAAAGGAGAAAATAAAAAAGAAAGTAAAAATGAAAAATGAAGGAATCAAATGACATATTAAAATGTAAGTAAAAAGAGAATTAGTGAATTGGAGAGAGCCAAAAAATTAACGTAGTATGTAGCACCAAGTCAGGAAGAGACAGAAAATAAAAAAAGAAAACTTAAGAGATACAGAGGATAGGATGAAAAGATCTGACATATATTTTAACAAATTTCAAGAAGGTGATAATATAAAGAGGAGACAATGTCAAAAGAGAAAGTGACTTTTTTTTTTTTAATTAAAAAACCCAAAGCAGCCCAACAAATCCACAGCAGGATAATTAGAAACTACAACTATAAATTCACACAGAAATGATAAACAAAAGACTTAATACAGCCAGAGGGAAAATATAGATCAGCTATAAAGAAAGGGCAATTAGATTAATAACTGACTTCTCAAAAAACAATGGATTCCAGAAAACAGAATGTACTGATTGTGCAGAGGAAAATACATTCTAAAACTGTAATCATGGCAAAACAATCCTCAAGGAAGATGCAAAAATAAATATCTTTTCAGGCAAAAAAAGAAAAAGAAAAAGAAAAATGAAAGAAAAAAGGAAAATACACCCAGCTGAGATGTTAACCAAAAAAAATGTTATCTAAAAAAAATCTAAAGGGTGTACCTCAGACATAACACAAGTGTTCCCATAAATAAAATCTTAGAAGAAAAAAACTAAAAGCAAAAAAAAGAATGCTATGAATACAGGATTAAATCTGAGTAATGACTGCATAAAATAATACAAGGCGGCAAATTTATAGAATAATAGAACTGAAATTCTGGACAATTGCAATTATATTTGGATATAGCATTAAACTTTCATAAGCTCCTCTACTTAACTTCACTTATTTTTATGTAAATAGCTTGAATTAGCATAAAAAACAGAGACTAAACACAATATCTAGGGGAGTGTAATAAGGGGAGGAGTGGAAGAAGAGAATTTAATACAAAGAGCAAAAATAACAAGGGAGTAGAAAAACAAATGCAAAGCACATAATGTGGTAAAAGTAACTCAAACCTGTTATTAATCATAACAAATGTAAATGCAAGTCTTTCTAGGTAAAAACAATCATACAGCAAATGCAGAAAGAGATAACAGTCCTCAAGTAACTAAGGCTCACAGAACTTGATACAAAAATAGAAGAGTACTAGAAATTAAAATTATAGGCTAAGTTCACACACTAAGAAATAATAAATTCAGAATCTTAAACTTGGTTATCAAATTAGGCCCAGAAAGAGATAACAAATACCTCAAGTCAAGCTTTTAGTAGAGCAGTTTAATATTAAGAAAATTTATTGATGTAAGTCATATTAAGAGATCAAAAGAGAAGGTATAAATCACTGTAACAAATGTAGGAAAAAGCTTTTGATATCAGTATCCTTTCCTGATAAAAAATTTTAGGAATATTTTTTGATACTCAAAATAATCCCTTTAAGTTACTATGAACTTCTGAGAGAATCCCAATAGTTTTTGATATTTCTTTCCTTTCTGGACAAGAAATCCCAAATATATCTCCCACTCTATATACATGATTTATATATATTAGCTATAATTACACATATTTAATTACCTATGATATGTATCTATATACACACACACAAAACTTTAACCATACCGCCATAACTACTAAAAATAAAGACCGCTGACACTTTTCATCCTTAAGTTACATGAAGAATAAACAAACAAAATACTGTTTTTTAAAGTCACCAGAAATAACAATTCTTGGTGGAATTATACCAACAATTAACTTCTTTTGTCGAGATTACATTTCCCCCCTTTTTGAATTATTTTAAGTATATAAAAAAATTGAAGGCTCCAGTAGTTTTTCAGGTTTTTTTTCCCGCCAGTTCCTACTTTTTTTATTCCATTATTAGGCAGAACATAATATACCATATTTGATGGTATTTTCCAATGAGATCTCATTAAACTTACAAGATAATCTAAGTAAAATTAATATCTTTATGATAGTTACTCTATATTTAAGAAAATGATATCTCAATTTTTGTTTTCTGGGAGTATTTAAAACTAATGTCTTTGGAAATTTAACTTTATGAAGTATTTTATGTAGTTATTGTAAATGCATTTCTCTTATATGACATATTTATGTTATACGTCAATTTCTGATCCCCATAAAAAATCTGGTATTTTGATAGGGATTGCACAAAATATTACACAAATTTGGAGACAGGTTATGTTATTTAGATAATCAAATTCATCTTGATTCAGTCTAGGAAGAGTGTATTTTTCTAAGTTCTGGTCCATTTCTTCTTGGTTATTAAATTTGGTGTTATATACTTTTTCATAGTATTCTTTTATGATCTTCTGTATTTCTGTGATGTCAGTAGTAATTTCCCCTCTTTCATCCCTGATTTTATTCATTTGTGTCCTTTCTCTTTTCTCTTTAGTGAGTCTAGCAAGGGGTTTGTCAATTTTATTAACCTTCTCAAAGAACCAGCTCTTTGTTGCATTTATTTTTTCTATTGTTTTTTGTTTGTTTGTTTGTTTTCAATTTCATTTATTTCTGCTCTAATTTTTTTCTTTCCTTCTGCTGACTTTAGGCTTCATTTGTTCTTTCATTTCTAGTTTTTTAAGATGAAGCATTATTAGGTTGCGTATTTGGGCTTGTTCTAATTTTTGAGATAGGCCTGTAAAGATATAAACTTTCCTCTTATGACTGCTTTTGCCGTATCCCAAAAGTTTTGATATGTTGTACTATCATTATCACTTGTTTCTATGTATCTCTTGATCTCTCTTTTTATTTCTTCTCTGACCCAGTTATTCTTCAGCAGCATGTTGTTTAATCTCCATGTATTTGTGGTTCTTCCTGATTTCTTTCTGCAGTTGACCTATAGCTTCAAAGCATTATGATCAGAGAATATGGTTGGTATGATTTCAACCCTCATATTTGTTGAGGCTATCTGTGTGTTCCAGTATGTGGTCGATCCTTGAGAATGTTCCATGTGCACTAAGAAGAATGTATAAGCTGCTGTTTTGGGATGGAAGGCTCTGTAAATGTCAATTATATCCAGTTGGTCTAATGTGTCATTTAAGGATGTGATTTCCTTATTGATTTTCTGTTTGGATGATCTGTCCATATCCGACAGTGGGGTATTTAGGTCCCTTACTACAAAGGTGTTTTGGTCTGTTTCTCCCTTTAGTTCTGTTAGTAATTGCTTTACATATTTTGGGGCTCCCTGACTGAGAGCATAGATATTAATAAGTGTTATGTCTTCTTGGTGCATGATTCCCTCTATCATTATGAAGTGTCCCTCAGTATCTTTCTTTACCTTTTGTATTTTGAAATCTATTGCATCTGATATTAGTACTACTACTCCTGCTTTTCTCTGAATGCCATTTGCTTGAAATATCATTTTTCACCCTTTTGCTTTGAGCCTTTGTCTTTGGAGCTGAGATATATCTCCTGGAGGCAGCATATGGTTGGGTTTTGTTTTCTGATTCATTCTGCCACTCTGTGCCTTTTTATTGGTAAGCTCAGTCCATTTACATTTAGGTGATTATTGAAATATGAGGTCTTTTTATAGCTATTTTATCTTTTGCTTTCTGATAGCTCGGTGTTTCCATTGCTTTCTTGTTCTTGTGTTTCTGTTTTCTTTATTTTGGTTGGCTTTTGTGGGTTTTCCCTCTGGTTCTTCTTGTTTTATGTTATATGCTTCAGATCTGAATCTTGAGTGGTTACCATTACGAATAAGCGCGCGTGCACACACACACAGTCATCCATTTTCTTCTGCGCATGCCTTATCTCCATTCCCCTTTGGAAATTTGGATCTTTGAATCCTCCCTTTTTCAGTCATTGTTATCTCCATTTGTCCCTATGTATGCCAAAAGTTCATTCCATCTTGCTATAGCAATTCTCTTCTTATTGTTTTAAGCTTATAATGCCCTGTTCTTAGTAAGGGTTGCACTCCTCTGCTTCTATTTGACTGATAGTCACTTTACTCCTAATTATGTTTTTTTTTTTTTTTTTTTTTTTTTTGGTCATTTTGTTTTAGGCAAGCTGACCCCTTTCAGTATTTCCGATAGTGCAGGCCTCATAGTGGAGAATTCTCTCAATTTTATTTATGTCTGGAAAGGTCTTAATTTTTCCTTCACATCTAAAGGAGAGCTTAGCTGGATACATTATTCTAGGCTGGTAGTTCCTTTCACTTAATAGTTTAAATATTTGACTCCATTCCTTTCTGGCTTGTAAGGTTTATGCTGAGAAGTCTGAAGATAATCTAATGGATTTTCCTTTATAAGTTAACTGTTTTCTTCTCCTTGGCTCCTTGAGAATTCTGTCTTTGTTGTTGAGTTTTGATAATTTTAATACAATGTGTCTTGGTGAAGGCCTTTTGGGTTGAGATAATTGGGTGTTCTGTTGACTTCTTGAATTCCACGCTCTAGTTCATTCCTTAGATTTGGGAAATTCTCGTCCACTATTTGTCTGAAAATGCTTTCTAATCCCTGCTCCTTTTCCTCCCCTTCAAGAATGGCCATTTTATCCTTGTCTCCTCTCCTAATGGTATCAGCTAGGTCTTGTATTTCTCTTTCTTTGGTTTTTCTCTTCTTCCTGCTGATACTTTTTCTAAATTTCTGTCTTTGAGATCACTGATCCTTTCTTCCATTTGGTCAACTCTATTTCACAAGCTTGCTATTTAATTTTTCAACTCTTGCAGTGTGTTTATCTCCAGAAAATCTAGTCTGTTCTTTTTGAAGGTTTCAGTCTCCTTGTTCTGCTCATCTAGTTGTTTTTTCAATTCCTGAAATTTTTGACATGACTTGTTTCAGTTCTGAGTTTTTTCAGAAGTACCATGTTGAACTTTCTGTCATTTAAGTTGCATATTTCTATGTATGTTAACTTCTTTTATGGAGATTTTTCTCTTCCTTTTTGAGATTCCTTGTCACCTTGGTTGTTCACGGTGCTTAATGGATTATTTTTCTGCCTGGGCATTAATGAAAATGTATTCTGCTTTTATTCAAAAAAAAAAAAAAAGTTATTATGTAAAGATCACTCTTTAGCCTGCTGCAAAGAAGGTGTTTTTCTTTTGGTTTCCAGTAGTTGGTGTCTAAACCTCTTGGATCCCTGCTACATAAAGCCTTAATAATGCCTTTTTATTTTCTTATAGATATTTAATCATGCTTGCTACCCTTAGTTTCTGTTCCTGTCAGTGTTAGCAACGGTTTTGGTAGCGTTTGCTCAGATTTCCCTGATGACCTGTGGTGTTTGGTGCCAGTGGCTGGGGGTTGGGAACTGTGGTTCAGCCCTGGTTTTCCAACAATGGCTAGTAAAAATCAACTATTGTTTTTCTGCTGTCCCACTTCTCTGCTTTCTGACCTGATGACTGAGCCCTGCTGCTGGCTGCATGTAACTCACAATTCTCCCAGGCAGGGCTATTCAAGAAATTCCCCACATCTTTTCTCTTCCCCCTCCCTCCTACAGTTATCTCTGGTGGCTACGAGATGCAGCTTCTTTATTTCTCCCAGTCCACCGCCTGACAACCGTCCGGGGTTCTGACCTGTGGTAGGTCTTATGTGTAGATCCCATGCTAGATGTGCTGCTGTGCACTTGGGTGGTTTTTGTTAAGCTTTAGATGTTCAGCTTGTTTCAAGGAGAGAGATCTGGTTATGTCTCTCACTCTGTCATGGTTCTCCAGACCTCTCCTGATTCCCTAATATTTAAGCTTTCTAAATTCATTTTAAAAATTGATCTGTAATATTGCTTTTGTGTAATGTCCTTGTCAGGTTTTGCTGTCAAAATTAAACTGGTCTCTTCCATAATGTTTTATGTCACTTCGCAATTTAAAAAAATTAAATTGGGCTCATAAAGAATAATTATTCAATCTTTTTTATATTTACTGTTAGTCTTTTTACATTCTTCTTCAAATGTTTGCATAAATTTGCCAGTGAAACCAGTGAACTTCTAAAGAATCTGTAATTATAAATTCCTTTTCTAGATATTGAATTATGTAGATTTTCCATTTACATGTGTGTGTGCCTACCAGTTTTGGTAGGCTATGTTTTTCAAAGAATCTATCTAAAATTTCAAACTTACTTTAATTTTCTCATAATATCCTTCAGCTATTTTAATGTTTATTAGATCCATAACAGTGCACCTTTTCTCACTCCTGACACTGGTTATGTAACATGTTTTGTTCTTGATTATTTTGAGAGAAGTTTATCAATTTTATTACTCTTTTCAAAGAACTAACTTTTGCCTTTGTAATTATAGTTTGCTGCTAATTTTCTGATGTGGATACTGAACTTACTGAATGTCTGCCTTTCATCTTATAGCCTTAAGGCTTAATTTGCTCAGCAAGAAAGGCTTACACTGAATTTCACTTTCTAATATATCATCTTCATTCAATTCAAAATATTTTGTCATTTTCATAGTAATTCTTCTTTTACAAGCAATTTAAAATATACTCCTGAATTGCAAAAGCTGTGCTTTGTTCCAATCGTGTTTTTTACTTAATTTCATAGTGATTAAAAACTACAAACTGTAACATTTTAAATCTTTATTTTTTGAGATCTGTTTTATGTTCTAGCATATGGTGACCTTTTAAAAATATCCTGTGTGTGCTTGAAAAGTAGATGTATTCTGTTGGTGATAGATGTAGTGTTCTCTATGTGTCTTTGTATGTAGATTTAAATCTTTTTCAACTTCTGGTGAATTTTCTTGGAATATAGATTTGAATATTACTTATTTTCCATTAAGTTTTTTTTCCTAGGACTCCAAAATTATGAATGTTATACCTTCATTGCCTATCTTTAATTTCCACTATTTTCTCTAATACTTTTTCCCCTAACTTTGAGATATAATTAACATATATATAACATTGTGTAAATTTAAGGTATATGATGTATTGATATGACACACTAATATACTGCAAAATGATTACCATCATATCTTTAGTTAACATCTCAATCATGTCACATAATTATCATTTCATTTTTATGGTGAGAATGTTTAAGATCTGTGGTCCTCAGCAACTGTGAAGTATAAAATATAGCATCTCTGACACTTTTTACTTTAGTGTTTTCTACTTATCTGCCTGGTTGGCCTCTGCTCACCACAAAGCCTTACTGAGCGTTGGTAGTAGAGATGGGAGTGTGAGATCTTGTGTGTTGGGAACTGGTGGGTTCTGTTTTTATTTAGAATTATTTTCAAGTTTGCACATTCTCTGTCTTCATGTTATATGTGCACATGGTTTTTGTGTAGATATCTTTTACTAAACCTTCTTGTAGAGTTCTGCTGCATTGCTTTTGAAGGAAATATTGCAAAACAGGTAGTTCAGTTGTTATTGCCTTTGGCTAAACAGAAAAAGTAATATTTAAAAGTTAAATTAAAATAATGACCTAGTAAAATTCTGTAAAGCAATACAGATTAAAAGATCACTACTACTGTCATGGGGAAGGTCTTTCTAATAAGCATGAGTCCAAATGGGAAGTCATAAGAAGAAAAAAAATCTATAGATCAAATACCAGAAAATTCGCTTTATATGTAAAGTTAAAAATGATAAATCTACAGCTTCTTATAAATAAAAACTTTCATTTATTTACAAATGAGAAAGCTCTTGTGAATAAGAATCCCCATAGAAAAATGGGGAAAAGATATGAATAACAAGAAAAACAAACCCCCCCATAAGGTATATGAGAATCTACGCAAGTTAAAACAGGAAGATTTCCATATATATATATATATATGAATGACTAACATATCAGGTGATCAAGGTGTTCAGCAACAGGCATTCCTAATTACCAGTGGAGTTATCCAAATTTGTACAAATATATGCATAATAAAACCATTTGACAGAACTTATTAAAATAGTAAGTATGTACTTGTAAACATCTATATACTCAGACCAAGCATTTTTATGAATTCTAAATAATTTCATATAAAAAAAAACACAGATATACCAAAGATTTGTATGGTACAAAATGTTCAATACATTTTTGTGTTTCAAAAGACAAAATAATAGTGAATAACTAAAAACATTAAAAACAAAAAATAAAAATAAATTAAGATTCGTCAATATGATGAAATGACAATAAAATCCTTCAGAAATCTCAGAAATAATCTTTATCATTTGGGTTCTTTTCTCCTATAACTCATAAAGCATTTTAAACTATGCTGATCATCAATAAAATACAATTTTTGAATTTAAATATTACCAACCATAAATATGTATACAAATATGCAAATGACTTGATGTCATTTTTTTGGTAATTTAAAAAATTTTATGTATACACATGCATATTTTTTTAAACATTTGAGTGTAAACTGAATAGAATGCTTCTTGACTCCAAATATCTCAACATGTATTTCCTGAGAATAAAGACTAGGTGTTATATAACCACAGTAGCTATCAAAGTCGAAAAATTCAGTATCTAATCTTCAAACCCATAATCAAATTTCATCAATTATGTCAACGTCATTTATAGCTATGCCTTCCTCTCCCTCCAATATTTAAAAGATTAAGCATTGCATTTAGCTACATCTTTTTTCCTCCTTTAATCTGTGTATTTCTTGACAATGGAATATTTTAAGAGTACAGGCCAGTCAATTTCTAGAATGTCTTTGTTTTGTCTGACAGTTCCTAAGGATTAGATTCAGGTATGCATGTCTGACAGGACTGTATCACAGAGGTGATGTTTTATCCTTCTCAGTGAATCAGATCAGGAGTAGTAAAATATCAGTTTATGTCCACATTATGACTTTTGTTACAGTTGGTATCCTCCATGTTTCCCCATCAAAAATTTGATACTATTTCCCTTCATAAAGTTTGTGGAGAGAGAACTCTGAGACTATATGTGTTCTGTTTATCACTAAACATTAGCCACTACAATAAAAGCACTACTCTTTTTTCACAAAGTATGAAATACAAAATACATCGACTGACAAATGAGAAAATCAGTATTGCCAGAGGTATTTTTCTTGCCATGTTCGGTATATTTGTTTAAAAGGGAGAGTTCTGAAGCCTTAATAGATAAGCCATACCAACCCTTAAATAGACATAAAACAATAGACAGTCCAAGCCTTGAGCAATCTTGAATTCAAGCATAATTCATAGAATACTTACTTACGATACAGGTAACTCTGCTGAATTAGATACACTCTTTGCCTTTTAATTTAAAATTCAGTTGTTTATAAAAATATAGGACACAGAGTTCACGATAATGTAGATGATCCACTTTGGGGAAGAGAAAGCAAACTATTTGAAGATATCAAACTGACTATAGCACCATAAAATGGAAAAGTGGTTTAGTTTTAAGCCCTGACATTAAAATGCTTCATTAAGAATTCAACTTCGTTCTCAATAGTTTAAATAAAGTCAGATGATCATCTACATGAGATGCTAGTATGACAATGGGTCCATTCAGTATAAGCTATTTTCTAGTAAGGTCATCTCAGAGCAAGGTAAATGGGAGTTGTGTTCTAGATTTTTCTAATGCTTAAAAAAAAAAGTCAGATTTCCTAAAGTTATATCAACTACCTAGCTTTCTTAGGAAAAAGTAGATTATTTCTTAAGTACATTCTTAAAGTAAAAATATTAAGATCTAAACCATTTCTTACTTGAATACAATTGTTTTTTCTCTTTTCCTCAAGTCAAGAGCACAGAATATGGATGTTCAAAGATTATTAACTACATTAAAGAGAAAAGAGAACACACACTTGAAAAATCAGGGTCCCTTTTTAAAGCCCTTAAATTTTCTGGTAGAAGTGGTAAAAGAAATTACCAAATTTAAAACATGTAATATATAATTACATCACATTTCAAATTCTCTCAAGGATCAAAAAATTTAAGTAGATGAAAATGTATTAAACTTGGTAGATGGTTCTGCTGCTACTTAATGAAATATTTAAAAACTCATAGTAATGGAACCTCCTTGAGTATTTGAAGGCCTACTACATTTAAAGTTGCAACTGAAGCATATTAAAAAACAATTCAGCATTCTTTAAAGTTCTTACCACAATCATTTCTGAAGGCTCTAACACAAGACAATCACATCCTCTTTTTCCTCCAAACTGCTTACCAAAACTATAAAAACAGAAAAATAATTTCCTTAGCAAAGGTTATAAATAAAATATATCAATATAGGAAAAAAAATGAACAACCAAGAACACCTAGATGTTAACCAAGAAATTCTGATCCTATCACTTAAGAGTCTCTTTAAAACAAAACAAAACTGTACACTTATCTAGGTATAAGTGATCAACACAGTTCTATGTGAAAATTACTTAAAAATTTCTGTCTTTAACTAGTCTCATATGGTGAATTAAGGTAAAAACACACCTAATATAAACCCACAATTATGGATAAAAGTAAATTATTATAGTATTTCAGGAGCAGTATCAGAAAATAGACAAAACAACTTTAAAAATATTCACATTTGAATATATAAAGAAATCTAAGATATAGAATTGATACTTTAAAAAAGTAGCATTGGAGCTACTGGCTAGCTTTTTGGAAAAATAACTGAATGAGTACTAAAAAGAAATTGTATTTTTATATTCTTCATCTGGGAGAAATTTCTAAACAAATCAAAAAGGAAAAGGAAAGATTGATGTTTTAAAAGATAAACTTAAGTTTTAAAAATGTACTTGCTAATCATATGAGACAAAAAGTTAACATACTGAATATGCAGAATGCACTTAAAAGAAATTATAAAAGCAATGTAAAATATTACATTAATAAAAATTAAGTACTGTGGCCAATTATACAATATGTGAATAAATTTTATTCTAAAAATAACCAAATTAAAAAAAAAAACTTAAGGAAATACAGAAATCATTTGTAAAAAAGACTATACAATTTTACTGATGGACTAGAAACAGGACTTGAATGAAAGAAGTGACAGAGCACGTACTTTAACAAAAAAGCTCAACGTTATAAAAATGTTATTTCTCCACAAAGTATAAGCTTATGTATGAATATAGTTTATAACAAAATTCTAATCAAAATACAAAATGAAATTACTTTTGAATATAATAAAAATATTACTTTTGTTTTTCTTAAGCAGAACTGTTGTTTTCCCAAACTCTTATATCATCTAATCTATAAAACAATTAAAACCAATTACAAATTTTCTTTCATACAAAATAGAATAAAGGTACTAGATTTATTCAACCTGGAAAAATGAGAATATCAGACAAGATATATAAAATAGCAGTTTCAGATATTGGATAACAGGCATGACAGAGCTGTGATTCCAAAGAGAGGGACTTAAAAAACTAATAACCCATTTTACTACCTCTAGGCCACAATGCACAGGAAAAGCCTAACAGAGCCCGGCAATCTCATTAAATTGAAGAGAGAGTTTTGGGGTATGGGTGATGGGAGATCATTAAAATTTACAGAGCACGGAACAGGAAAGGAGGGAGCAGCAGAGAGATAGTAAATGAGACAAAGAGATCAAGAATGTGCGTGAATGGACGTGGTTTCCTAAGGGTATAGAAGCATTAAAATACCAATCCCCTAGAGATGTTGGAGCTGTCATGAAGTAAGTAGTACAGTGCACTCCTCACATGTGTGATGCTGCTGTGAACAAAACTACAGTGGGGAAAAAATGTGCATGACAGTGCTACTTTGGTGATCTTTAGGAAGGCTGCCTTGAGTACTCTATGACTATATGAGAACAAACCAATTAAAAGCCAGACTGCAAAGACGACATAATACATGTAGCACTGGGAAGAGTCCTCAGAAATGTATTTCATTAGTAATGTGATAAATTATACCTAAAGAAGTGCTGGACTTGCGCAAATATAAAACATAAGACTATGTGATCAAATGGATTCCAATTTAGCTAATCAGCATATCAGAAGAAAGTCCAATACTACCCTAAAGTACAACAAAAGCTGGAACCTAGCAAGATAAATTCACAACGTCCAACATTCAGTAATAAAAAATAAGCATGCAAAGAAACAGGCAAATATACTCCATAACCAAAAGAAAAACCAATCAATAAAAATAGACCCAGAACTGTCGGCAGTGAGAGAATCAATAAACACTAAAGAATTGATAAAACAGCTATTGTAACTAATAATTTAGTAAAGGTTGCAAGATATAAGATCAACATATGCAAGAGCTCAAGAATGGAAACTACAAAACACTGTTAGGAGAAATTAAGGATCAAAATTAAAAGAGTGATGCAACTTGTTCATGGTTGAAAAGAGTGAACTGCTAAGAAAGATTTCACTACTTCTCAAATTGGTCTACAGATTCATTGCATTCCCAGTCAAAATCCTGTTTTGTTTTGTTTTTATTTAACAAACTGATTCCAAAATTCATATGTAACTGCAAAGAACCTATGATAACCAAAATAATTTGGCGAAGTTGGAGGACCCATATCTTATTTTGCAATTTATTATAAAGCTACGGTCATTGCAATAATGTGGTACTGGCGCCAGATAGGAAAATAAATCAATGAAAGTAAGTAAAAATTGGGAAATACATCCACAAATATATTGGAAATATATTTTAAAAAATGAAATGTCAACAAAGATGCAAAGGTAATTCAGAGAAAGGAAAGTTCTGTCAACAAATGCTGCAACAACTGAATAGGCATAGGTAAAAATATGAAACTAGATCCAAATATCAAACATACCATGTGAAAAAAAACTAGCTCAAAGTAGATCACAGACCTAAACAGATCATAGTAAAAGAGGCTCTAATAAATCTGACCAAAAGCAACCTTACAGGTTTGATCTGATCATAAATTCCTATCTGGGTAGCCCTTGGTGGAAGTCATAACGTCAGGCCTATAAAAAGGTTTACCTTTGCCCTAAGCAAGCTCTGTTCATTGCTTTTGCATTTAAGTTAACATACCTTTGAAAGGTCTTTTTCCCACTCCTCAGAAGCATAACCACCCTCATGAGACTACAAACCTTAACTATCCTGAAAGCCAATCACGAGATTTTCCTGCCTTGTCTTCTCCCAGTTTGGGTCATCTTTAGTTCCTTCTTTAATTCCAAATGTATAAAAAAACCCTCCAACTGTCATTCTTGGAAGCATTTTTCAGTCTGTTGAGACTTGCTTCCAGCTGTGTCCTCTGGCTCAAATAAACTCTAATAAACCCTTACAGAAATTTTCTACAGGTTTGGACGTCCTTATGTCTCAAAACTATAAAACTCCCAGAACGAATTATAGAAAAAAAAATTCTGTGTGACCTTGGGTTAATAAAGATTTCTTACATACATAAAAAAAAATAATCACAGTCCATTAAAGAAAAAAAACTGATAAACCGAACTTCAAAATTAAGTTCTTGAGCTCTTCGAATAACAATTAACAGATGGAAAACACAATCCACAGACTGGGAGGAAATATTTGCAAGTCGCACATCTGTTAGCAGACTGAATACAGCATACATAAAGAACTTTTGGAAATTAAAAAAAATTTAAACTATTATCCCTCTCCTCGCAAATGGACAAAAAATTCAGATATTACACAAAAGGCATACAACTGACAGACACATGAAAAGATGCTTACCATCACTAGTCTTTAGGGAATTGCAAATTTAAACCACAGTCATACCACCACATAACTATTCTTAGTAGTACATGCCACTTAAAAAGACTGGCCTTACCAAGTGTTGGTAAGGACGTGATGTGGAACAACTGAAACTCAGACACTGCTGATGAGAATATGAAATGGCATAACTTTGGAAAAGAGTATGGCACTTTCCTAAAAGGTGCTACATAACCTAGCAACACTTACATATACATCCAAATTAAATGAAAGTATGTGGCTACCAGAAGACTTATAACATAGCCATTCTATTTACTCCAGAAAAATGAAAGCATATGTTGGTATAAAAACTTGTACAAAAAGTTCATAGGAACATTAGTCCAAAATAGTCAAAAGCAGAAAACAACCCAAATGTCCTTCAGTAGCTGAATGCTAAATAGTGGTAATATCCATACAAGAGAAGCTGTAATAAAAAGGAATAAAATGCTGACACATAACATAAACTGCAAAATAAAGAAGTCAGACAAAAAGAAAGGTATTGTATACTTCCCTTTATGAAAAATTCTAGAAAATGTAATCTAATCTAGTAACAAAAAGAAAAATAAATTGATGATTCCTGGGGACCAAGGGAGCAAACAAGGAAGGATGAAAAGAACGGTTTACAGAGGGGCACAAGGACATTTTTTTGGGGGGGAGGGGGCAGGGTTGATGTTTATGTTCATTATTTTTATCATGGTGGTGATTTTACGGGTACATACATATGCCAAACTTATTGGCTTGTACACTTCATACATGTATAGTTTAGTTTACATCAATTATACCTTAATTAAGTTACTGAAAGAATTAAGAAAATGAAAATGCAAGCCAAACAATGAGATAAAATGTATGTAATACCTGTCAGCTTGCATCATAAATGTATTAAAGATTTCTGCAAAGTAATAATGAAGACAAACAATTCAACTTTGAAACAGGCGAAAAAAACCAAAACCTAAATATTTCACAAAAGAATATAAAAGAAGCAATGGCCAATGAGCACAAGGAAAAGTGCTTATTATTGTTATACAGCAGGAAAATAAAAATTAAAACCACTTCATAGTGACTAGAATAGCTACACAGACTGACACCACTACATGTTGGTAACTACACAGAAAAAGAACTCTTATACACTGCTACTGGGCATCTAAAATAGTACAACCACTGGGGGACAGTTTAGCAATTTCTCAGAGTTTCTCTATTAAACTTCAAGACACATTATTGAAGGGGTTCGGAATGAGCCTCCTCAAAATGTGCCACTTTAGCATATGGATTATTTTCAGCTGAAGGCTGTCAAGACCAAACAGACTTAAAAAAAAAAAAAAACAAAAAAAAAAACAACTTTTACTTCTCCCTTAATTACCTAAAAGAACTTAGATAGGGTGCTTGGCCCAGAAAAAGAGCTATTACCAGAATTATTTATCTCAATGACCTATCTGTATGGTAGGACAAACATCTAAGTATTAAACATCTGCTCTTGTTATCCTGTGAATTATTCATCTCTCCTTTTAAGTCCCAGACCCTACCCCATTCCTTAGCATATAAGCTTTATCTGCTCAATTTGTCCTTAGGTTGCAATGCCTTTATGGGGCCCCTGAACACATGTAATTTAATTTGTGTTTCTCCTGTTAATCCATCTTATGTTAATTTGACTATTAGAAAAGACAAAGATCCTAGAAAGAAAGAAATTTTTCCTCTCCTACATTAAAAAGCTACAGTAATTACAAAAGTGTGGCATTCAAGCAGGGATAGACCAAATCAAATAGAACAGATTAGGAGCCAAGAAACAGGCACACAAATATATGAATATCTGATTTACGAAAATGGTGGCATTGAATGAAAGTTGGAAAAGGGCATCTAGGAATCCAAATGAAAAGCCATGCAACATTATATCATACTGAAAAATTAGTTCTAAGTAGACTGTAGAGCTAAATGTGAAGGGAAAACAAGTTCTAGAAAGTAATAAAGGAAAATACCCTCAGGGTCTCAAGTAAAGAAATGTTCCTTAAGCAAAGATGACAAAATGAAAAAGATTGAATTGTTCTACATTATAGAGTTAAGAACCTGTATTCATGAGAATGAATAATATAAGGCACAAAGTGAGGAAAAGATATTTGCAACAAAGATAACTAAGCAAGAAATTAGGATATATATGGAAAATTTCTATATCCCAATATCAAAAGACAATGCATTAGAAAAATGGAGAACAGACTTTAATAGGCACTTTACAAAAGAAGTTATTCAAATGTACTCACTCATCAGCCACCAATAATATGCAAATCAAAACTATAATATATATTCAACAGAATAACTGAAATTAAGCCATCAAAAAAATTAAAAATGAAAGGACTGACGATACTACATATTGTTGAGGATGTGAAACAAAAGGAATTCTCATTCACTGATGGTGGGTGTGTAAACTGGTACATCTACTTTGGACTACAACTTGCAAATGAACAATTAAAGCTGAATATAGGCATATCTTATGAGCCAACAATTCTCTGCTAGGTATACTGTACAGAAATGTATTGTACAAGTATGTTTGTAGCTACTTATAATAGCTCTAAACTACACAAACAATAAAATATTAATGAGAATAAATTAACAAAAACTACATGCAACAACAGGAATGAATCTCATAAATAAATTGGGCCAAAGAAGCTATACAGAAAAAAATATTGTATGATTAAATTTATATTAAGTTTAAAAGTAAGTAAAACCAGACTACAATATTTATATGTACATATCATCCTCAGGCTAAAACTCTACAGATATTCAAGACTAATGAAATTTTAGAAAAATGGTGATCTTTCAGAGAAAGTAGGAGAGTTGATTTGAGAAAAGACATGTAGACTAAGGAGACATACCCGCCCTACCTCATATCTAGAAACAAACGCAGGGAGGCAGTCAAAATGGGGAGACCAAAAAAAGAAAAAAAAAAAAAAAAAAAAAGAACATGTCCCAAGTGAAAGGACAGAACAAAGCTCCAAAAAAAGAACAAAATGGATGCAATTTCCAGATAGAGAGTTCAAAACACTGGTGATAAGGATGCTCAATGAATTTAGGGAAAGAGTAGAAAAACTTAGAGCTTTAACAAAGAGAAAACATAAAAATGAAGACAAAACATAAAAAATCAGTCGGAAATAAATACAGTAACTGAAATGAAGAATACCTCAGGAGGAAACAACAGATTAGATGGAACAGAAGATCCAGTCAGTGATTTAGGAGATAAGGTAGCAGAAAACACATAATCAGAACAGCAACAACAACAACAACAAAAGAATCCAAAAATCTGAGCGTAAGTTTAAGAGGCCTCTAGGACGACATCAAGTGCAACAACATTCGTATCATATGGGTGCCAGGGGAGACGAGAGGGCAGGAATTAAAAAACTGAAGAAATAATGACAGAAAACTTCCCTAACCTGGTGAGAGAGACATACAAGCCCAGGAAGCACAGAGTCCCAAATAAGATGAACCCAAAGAGGCCCACATCAAGACACATCATAATTAAAATGCCAAAGGCTACAAAGAGAGAATCTTAAAAGCAGCAAGAGAAAAGCAATCAGTTACCTACAAGGGAGCTCCTATAAAATTGTCAGCTGATTTCTCAACCGAAATTTTGCAGTCCAGAAGGGACTGGCTGGCACAAAATAATCAAAATGATAAAAAGGAAGGACCTAAAACCAAGATTACTATACCCAGCAAAGCTATTCATTTAGAATTGAAGGATAATTCAATTCCCAGACAAGAAACAGCTAAAGGTTATCACCACCAAGCCAGTATTATAAAAAATATTAGAGGGACTTAAGAAAAAATAAAAATATGAATAAAAAATGTTATAATAATGTTAAATATTAATATAAAAATGTTATAATAACTACATACCTATTAATAACTACTTTGGATGTAAATGAATTAAATGCTCCTGTCAAAAGACAGGGTAGCTAAATGGGTAAGAAAACAAGAAGAACTTTATATGTGGTGCTTACAAGAGACTCACTTTAGACTGAAAAATACAGAGACAGTAAAGAGATGGAAAATGATATTTCATGAAAATGGAAACAAACAACAATAAAAGCTGGGGTAGCAATATTTATACCAGACAAAAAAGACTTTAAAGCAAGAGACAGAGAAGGACCCAGTTTATCCCACTTCTCGGTATTTATCCAAAGAAACCCAAATCACTACTTTGAAGGGACATGGGAATCCATATGTTCACTGTGGCATTATTTACAATAGACACATTATGGAGGCAACCTGGGTGTCCATCAATGGATGAATGGATAAAGAAGAGATGTTACATATACACAATGGAATATTATTCAGCCATTTTTTATGAATGAAATCTTGCCATCTTCAACAACATGGATGACTTAGAGAGTATTGTGCTGAGTGAGACAGAAAAAAACAAATGGCATGTGATTTCACTTATATATGGAATCTAAAGAATAAAATGAACAAAACAGAAACAAACTCATAGATACAGAGAACATTTTGATGGTTACCAGATAGGAGGGGGATTTGAGGTTCAGTGAAAAAGGGGAAAGGATTAAGAAGTACAAATCAGTAGTTATAGTCACGGGGATGTAAAATATAGCATAAGGAATATAGTTCATTATATGGTAACAACAATGTATGATGTCAGATGGGTACTAGATTTATTGCAGTGATCTCTTCATAAATTATATAAATGTCTAATCACTATGCTGTACATTTAAAATTGATACAATATTGTATGCCAACTCTAATCGAAAAATAAAAAATTATTTTAAAAAAGACATGCAGGCTGCTTCTAAGGTGCTGACATTATTTAATTTCCTGATCTGGTAGTGATCAGGCAAATATCTGATTTACAATAACTCATTAACATATACATTTAGGTTATCTGCACTTTCCCTATATATTTCACAATAAAAAAGTTAAAACCATAAAACAGTGTTTCTATTTGGGTCAAAAATGGGAAAAATAATTGAGAATACTTCTTAAAGTACAACTTGTTATACTGTTTCTTTTGATTAGTACCAATTTATTACTGTCTAAAATATTATTTTTAAAAGTATGTCTTTAAAAAATGGACAATGCCATTTAAAGGTGACTTTCCCAACCTTAATGACTAGCGGAGTGCCTGACACAAGCAAGCACTCTATAACATTTTCTAAACAAATTAATGCCTCAGTGCTTGACATATTCTGACTGAAACGCCTGTTTCCCCCTTCTTTGCCTGGCTAATTCTGATTATGTTTTCTTTCCATGTCACACAACACTTAGGCCCTTTTTAAACAAAGCTGTCATTCCAATCCAATGTTAAGTCAGTCTTTTTTTTTTTTTTTTTTTGCCTTAATGCCTATATCTTATATAGAGGTGACAATCAAAAAATAAATACATGCATTAAATTTTATTTAAAAATTACATGTAATGAAATCCTTGCTTTCTTAAGGTACAGTGAGACTTTACTGTGACAACTAAATAGTAAACTAAATTCTGGAAAAAGGCTAACTTCATTTCAAAAGGAAGACATTTAAATTTCAGGCTTGATTTATTACTTATCTCCTTTGTTTATAGTAAATTGTAAAATATATGTTACTGGTTTAATTACATATAGAATTTCACTATAAAATAATAGGTGTATTTGGATGCTTTGTTAAAATATATGCAAACTAGAATTTAGGAAATAAAACATAAATTCAAGCTTGCTCCCTCAGTGAAGTCTCTGGGAGTTCCATAATTTGAGGCATGCAGGATATCCTCTTCAAGGGGAAGTACAAGTTGATTGATTAGGCACTATCACAACAAAGAAAGGCGCAATACCTGTTCTCTTTTTTTTTTTTTTTTTTTTTTTTTGAATTTTGGAGGTAACATATATTGAGTGTGCTACTTTGACCCATCTTCAGAGGTGTCCTCAAGGCTGCCAGCAAGTTTAGGTTGCAGTATAAGTCACTGTACCACTGGGTTTTATAGTCCAACATATTCAATGATAACTTTAGTATCCACAACAAATTGGCGTACTCTATGGAGCTTCTCACAGCACTGATATATGACAGTGTAGACTTCTATGCCTTCTTCTAAAAATAACAACCTCAAATATCATTTCATTCAATGTCATTTCATAATTATGTTGATGAAGAGGAAAAAAAAGGATTCCCCGCTGAGGTCACTGTGTGTTGTCTGCACACTCTTCCCATATATGTGTGTTTTTTCTGGGTACTTCAGTTTCCTCCCACATCCCACAGATATGCATATTAGATTAATTAGCATGTCTACACTGTCTCAGTCGGAGTGAGTGTGTGTGTGTGCATGCGCACGCACATACACCCTTGTCTTAGAAGGAAGGGTGTCTTGTTTAGGATGAGTTCCCACCCTTGCGCCCTAAGATACTAGGATAGGCTCCAGCCACCCATGACCCTGAACTAGAATAAGTGTAAAATAATTATCTTGTTTTTATTAATCTTTCTAAATGTATGTATAGCTCACATTTACTTCCATGTTTAATATTAGATGTGTTTTGAGTCTATTTCGAAGTCTGGTGATGTTTTTGTGGTCAGAATTATGCCATAGGAATTTAACTCTTGTTTATATCAATTAGCCTATGGTAAAGCTGGTTTCATTATAAGTCGTTTCAGTTGAAGTAGCACTTTCCAAGAACCTATCAATGATACTAAGTACTCCACTTTTGAGAAACAACTCTGGCTTGCTACTGGGCATGGTAGAGGATGAATGCCTAACTATGGGGCATCAGGTTACTATGTAGCCTGACTTCCCATCACAAAGTACATACCTAGCCAGAGGGTACGACACGAATAGTAGCAACCTATTATCAAATAAATTTGGTATATAAGAGACCAAGTTTACCCAGGTCCAGAGTAAGTTGCATAAGGTGGCTCAGACTCCTGCAATACCAACTCCTGTTGCATTGCCTCCTCTACTGCAATCTGTGCCTATGCCCACCTGGAGAGCTCCTTATGACAAGTTGACTGAGGGAGAAAATACCTGAGCCTGTTTTACAGATGAGTCTGTAAAACATGTTGGTATCACCCCAGGGTGGACAGCCCCCTTTTGAGGTGACCCTGAAGTAAGGCAATGAAGAAAAATTCTCCTAGGAAACAGAACTTTGAGCGAGGTTCGAACTGGATTGAGAGAGGACCAAAATTACTGATCTAAACAGATCAATGATGAGCAATTATCATTGGTTTAGTTCAATTGCCAGGGACATGAAAGGAACAGGATTAGAAGACTGGTAACAAAGAACTCTGGGAATAGGTATTTATTTGAAGGACCTCTTTCAGAATGGCCAGACTTTGAAGACATCTGCATCCCATAGGAAGACCCACATGAATTCCCAAAGGGTATCTATTGAGGGAAGGCTTTTAATAATCAGTTAAACAAAATGATATGCTCTTTGGGTGTCAATCAAACTCTTTCCCCAGCCACCCCAGTGTTTCTTCAATGGGCCCATGAATGTGGCACAAATGGGAGATAGAAAGGGGCTCAATGTTAATGCTACTGCAGGGTTCCTAAACTGCCGATAGTAGAGACTGATATTGACTATCTGATACGGCACAATTCCGTAAATAATAGTATTTTATTTATTAAGTATTTTATTTGTAAAATACTTAAATTTAACAGTTTTGCAACTAAATTAATTTAGCTACAATTAAAAGTCTTACTTTAGAAGACCAAAAATCTCAACATATTGGAAAAAAGTCACTAAAAATTGCTTTTATAAAATCACCAAATTGTAATTTGAGGCCCCAAAATATTAAGAATTGCTGACAGAACAAATTCTCTATACATCTGACCATCTTTCCAACTGCCCTTATCTTCTTTTCTAATTATAGAGGTGATAATTAACATTACTTTAATAGTCAGGCATTGTTCTAAGAGCTTTATTAGGTATTAACTCACTTATTCCTCAAAACTAGCCTATGAGATAGGTTCCATTATTGTCCTCATTTTACAAAAGGGGAAAGAGGCAGAAGGGATTAAGTAATTTTCCCAAGAAGTAGTAAAGCAAAGACATGAACTTGTGCAGTGTGGCTCTTGAGTGTCAACTTATAGTCTTCTGTTGATAGCTCTGAGAAGTAGCTTGTCAAAACCTCCTAAAGGCACTTAAGTACTATTATTAGTCTCATTTTACAGTCAAGAAACCAAATTTGTCCAAGTCACATAACTAAAATCAGGATTCTAACCCAGTTTGCCTTTCTCTAAAAATCAATTTCTTAATTATTAAGGTGTATTGACTCTCTACAATTATTAATAGCAATGAATCTAAAAACCATCAGGTAATCCAGATCAAATCTTACATAAAACTAAAGATCAAACAGGAATAAGATACTCTCCCACAGTGTAAACTTAAAGATTACACTCTCAGAAATAAGAAATTATCAGTTGATTCCTGTCAAGTATTTAAAATTACCAACAAATAAAGACATTTAGAAAATGTATCACCTACTGAGAGAAAATACACATCTTACATACAATAGTTTAAGGTAAGAGATAAAATAAATAGATATAATGTTAACTTTGCCTGCCACATGCACTAAGCAACAAATGTAAACATACCTGCAAGGAGGCAAGACCATGGAGTCTTTCATAAGCACAGATCCAGAAAGCAGGATATACCAACATCTGGCAATAGTTTCTGAACTGTTTAAATGAAAAAAAAAAAAAAAATTAAAAACACACATTCACATCTATATGGGTTCAACATAAAATACACAGCATGAAATATATTCTAACAATATTTTAAAATATTAAAAATTAAATAATACTACTGGGAAATTTCACCTGTTGCCTAAGGTTTTATACAGATGATGTTTGCATGGGAAAAAGTATAATCATTATCTTAAAATATAGACTTCAATAGCATATGTTTATTAGCTTTGTCTTATTAATTATATTATTAACTTCATCTTCATTTTTGTGTAGCAGATAATCACATTTGATAAAGATTAACTTAAATATTGTATAGTATCTACATCCTACTTCTGATAACTTACATATATTAAAGACAATATTATTTGGAATTCACAGATTTATCAATGGTGCATCTTTCTACTATAATTTGTATCGTGATGATTTCATTTTTTTTTAATTTTATTCTGAAGGACATTAAAATATGCCTACCCAATCTCTCATTTTATTGTTTTGAGGGATAAAATAAAAAGAATATCAGATGACTTAAGTCCATCAGCATTTTAGTTCACTTAAATCTCCAAAGGAAACCCAGAATCTTATGAGATGCTAGTTTATAATCCAAACTAACCTTTCTTTCTCTCAGATATCTTGATTTACCATACCTAAGGCTTCAACTGTAATATGGGAAGGATTCTAATACTTATAAAACTGTGTATCTGGCTATCTACTTAACATGTCAACTTGCATATCTAACAGGTAACTCAAACATATTCAAAGTTGACATATCATTTTCTTCAAGTTTGGATCTTTTCTAGTATTCTCTGTCCTCAATGAACAGTAACCATTCTCCATCCAGAAACCTAGGCCTCCAAACCATTCCACATAGCACCCAGGGTAAACATTTTGGGCCAATCCTATTGCTTACCATGAGAAGGAAAAACTGTCCACTTTCCAGTGGGTATTTTCAAGTTCTTTATATCTTCATCAAGGGAAGATGCAAATGGTTGCAAAATTCCTACTTAAGTTCTTTGTTTAGAAATCTCACTTCCTTACTCTTTTGAATACAACTTACAAAATTAAGAGAGAATAAGATCAATAAGAGAAAAATCTGCCCAAAATTAAGGCAGAAGAAAGTTTTAACTGGATGCCATGACAAGCCTCCAATTTTTTCTCATTTGGGAGAAGCAGTCACAATGCTGTCGGTAAATTCCACTGAAATTCAGGAAAAATCCTAAAGTTCTCTCTTACTACCAAGAAAACCATGCCAGCTTATAAATCAGAAACTGTTCAGATCTCGCAAAGAATTC
The DNA here is from genome assembly GCA_030015415.1 of Cynopterus sphinx. NCBI lineage: Eukaryota > Metazoa > Chordata > Mammalia > Chiroptera > Pteropodidae > Cynopterus > Cynopterus sphinx. The sequence continues at coordinate 33,209,000 of CM057387.1, read as the reverse complement.
CACTCTCGTGGGTATAGTTTGACAATGCAGATGATAAGCAAACACAAGGAAAGTGAAACTCTTTAAGGTGGGGCCCTGCTATCTCCTTTCTCTTTGTAAGCAAATGAATCCAAGAATAATCTAGCCCAGAGAAGGAAGGCATACTTAACATTGTCAGAATTTACTCCTTCAAGGGCAATGCTCCTAAAATAAAGACCAAAAACTCTTAACGGAGCCTCCACCTGCAGCTCCAGGCTCCTCTCTCTTGCTGTGTCCTTCCTCTTTGCCCATGGCACTTGAACATTGGTTTTATAATAACAGTGCAAACAACACAATCCAGTTTTAGAACATTTCTATCATCGCAAAGAGATTTCTTATGCTTTGTTTGCAGTCAATTCCTGCCCCCAATAATCTGTTCCAAACAGAACCAATAATCTATTCTGTTTCTAGAGATTTGTCTTTCTCAGACAGTTCATATGAATGAGATCACATAATGTGTGGTGTTTCTATCTTCTTCCACTTAGCATAATGTTTTTGAGGTCTGTCCTTGCTGGAGAGTATATAAGTACTTTATTCCCTTTTATTGCCAAATAATAATCCACTATACAAATATACAGAATTTTATTTATCTATTCATTGGACATTTTGATTGTTTCCAGTTTTGGCTAGTACAAAAAGTACTACTAAAAGCATTTGTGTACAGACTATATCACATTTATTTTCATTTCTCTTGGGTAAATATGTAAAAGTGGAATTACTGGGTCATATGGATAAAATTGTTTTTAACTTTTAATGAAACTGCCAAAGTGCTTCCTAAAGTGGCTATACCATTTAACATCCTCACAACCAATATATAAAGATTCTAGGTGTCACCATATCCTCGCCAACTATTACTGTCTGCCTTTTTGATTATAGCTATTCTAATGAGTATAAAGTGGTAAATCATTAATTATCATATATGGTGTTATGGTAAGGGTCTAAATTTAACTTTCTGCAGGTAAAAATTCAATTAACTCAGAACCATTTGTTGAAGAAACTATGCTTTCTCTATTAAAATGCTTTAGCACCTTCATAAAAAAATAAACTATTCGCTGGTGGTTCCTTTTAAATCCTCAACCATGTTATAACCACACTGTGCACAGATCTAAGCTACAGGTCATTTTTTAAAAACAGAAGTGTTCATAAATATAAGGGTTTATTTCTAGGCTCTCAATTCTGTTTCAATAATCTATATAGCTATACTTTCCTTTGCTTGCACTTAAATATGTGTAACTATTTTAATTAACTCTCTCTCCCCCACTACATGATAAGCTCAATAAGACAAATACTGTCTTCCCACAATTCTATACCAGGGTAAGCATAATGTATAGCAGACAATTAATAATAATGAATGAACGATTAAACAAATAAATGAATGTAGCTATTAAGACCCATATGAATCACGTAAATACATTAGAAATAATGATAAATGCAATGTGCAGGTAATGAAACATTCATACATACCAGTTGAATCTATATAATAAAAGGTCACTATTGCCAAAACTTTTAGAAGGAAAAAAGAGAAGAATGTCTTCATAATCTTGAGGAAGTGAAAGATTTTAGTTCTTAACTAGACATGGAAAGCACTAATCGCAAGGGGGGAAACTGAGAAAGCTGGGAATTTCTCTTCTTCGAAAGATGCCATTAATAGAAAGACACAGAGTAGGAGAGGATATATGCAACATAAGTATACAACAAAGAACGTGGATACAGAATTCAAAAGGAATTTCTACAAATCAATAGAAATAAGACATACAACCCAACTAAAAAATGGTCAAAACCTTGAATTGGGATTTCACAAATGAACTATACAAAAAACCTATAAGAACATGACAATCATTCACTATCATCAGTAAGCAGAGAAATGGAAAACAAAATCACAATGGGATAACAAAATAAATGCACATATTAGATTCTAATGTTAGAATCTCCTAAATTTGAGCATGTGTTTTTCCAGTAATTCTATTCCTAATATGCCCAAAAGGAATGAGTGAGTAAATTATGGCACAAGAAGACATGAACAAAATGTTTAAAGAACCTTTATTATTCATGATAGTACAAAATTTAAAATAGCCTAAATATTTATAAACAGTGGAAAGGATAAATGAATTGTTATTTTCATACAACTGTATACTTTAAAGCAGTAAAAAAGAATGAATGCAAAAACATGGAAGAATTTCAGATATGTGTGAAGTAAAGAAACATCTGACTAAAAGACTTATCTATATGACATACAGAGAGAGGCAAAACTAATCTACAGTGACAGAAGTCAGAACTGGATTATCTTTCCAACAGAGCTGACTAGAGCCTTCTGGAGAGCTGATAAGTTCTGTCTGTTCACCTGGGTAGGAGTTACACAAGTGTATATATTTATTAAACTTTGTCCCACTCTACACATTTTGTGCACTCTATATGTTATACTTCACATTTTATGAATACATTTCAATCTGCTCTACAGAAAATGTTACACAATCAAATGAATTTCAACGTTAGAAGTAAAAATTTAAATATTAGAGCAATTAATTTAAGCTAATTTACAGAAATACCTACCAAAATAGAATTTGATTGCCACTGTATTTCTCATAACGAGCTCTTGCAGACATTAATCTAAAATGTTAAAAAAAGTAAAAGTTTTAATCAGATCTACCACTAAATTCATCACTAAACTATAAGCATTTAGAAACATATACAATATTGTCAAAAACACAATCAGATATTAAGTGGCAACAAGTATAGTACTCTTATGTAGATTTTATAACCTGTCAATTCACATTAAATAATGTTCCTTTTTAATATAAAAAATATTTGTCTGAGTCACACTAAATCCTCATGTGAAGAAGAGTTATTGGCAGAGGCACTAAAAAAAAACTGTTGCGTAAGTATATAAATTTGCTTGCATTTAAAAAATACTTTTAGTATTACTAAATGCTCTCTTTTTCAGTTTTCTTTTTTATTTGACATATACTAACATCCAAATTATGTTTTACAGAAAATAGGATATAATAAATCCCAAACAATTATATTTTAGCAACCTGGGCCATGAGCTAAACTTAAAGAACAGTCAGAAAAAGTGATGGATAAGCTGGTCATGGAAGGAAAATACATTTTAATTAAAATGTTATGCAAAGTTACAATAGTCAGAGTCATTATAGGACTCAAAAGTGTTTTTTACAAATATAATCACAATGATAAAAGGTAGAAGAGAAAACTTACTTTACAGAATAGGAAAACGAGGTTTCAAGTGTTTATGGGTCTTGTCCACAGGCACTTAAACCAAATCCAGAGTCCTGCTCCTTCTACTTTAATACAACACTACATCACACCATGCCTATTTTAAGCATGTGATATGGTAAATACCAATAGGAACTACAAAAAGGAAAGTTTTGTTTTCATTGGCTAACAAATATTGAATGAACACTGTGTTTGCTTTAGATCATTACAGCTGACCCTTGAACAACACATGTTTGAACTGCCCTGGTCCATTTATATGTGGATTTTTTTTCCAATTTTAGTATATGTGCTGCTGAAGCAAACACTATACATAGATTTTTTTCAACAAGTAAATAAATGTATTTTCTCTTTCTTATGATTTTCTAAATAACATCTTTATCTCTAGCTTTCTCTTTGTCAGACTACAGATTATAATATATACAACATACAAAATATGTGTTAACTGACTACTGTCGTTATCAGTAAAGCTTCCAAGTAGTTACATAGGCTACTAGTAGTTACATATTTGGGAAGTCAAAAGTTATAAGTGGATTTTCAACTGTGTGGTGGCTTGGTGCCCCAACCATGAAGTTATTCAAGGGTTAACTGCATTCTCATTGAATCCTCAAAACACTAACAAAAATAATCTTATTATCCCTATTTTATGGAAGACAAAACTACAGCTTACATACTAAGACCTGTTCAAAGTCCCATGGCTAAAAAAAAACTAGGTTGAGAAATGAAAATTCTATGCTTATTCTACAAAAAACCTGAAAAGATTTAGTCCTTGCTTCTATCCAAACTCATCTGAATAACTCCATAGCACACGTTCTTAAACACAGCATTACACTTACCTAAGCTGATGTTCTCTGAGGTTTGATAGTATTTCCATCCCATGAAGATAAGAATAAATAGTATTTAGGTCCTGCAGAATAGAAAAGATTTTATTATTTTCCAAATAAACGGTTAAAAATATAATGATAGCCCCACAATTCTCATTTTAAGCTAATAATCATTTATGACAGAACAACAGAAATCATAAAAATCTCTGAATTATCAGATCTGAAAAGGTAGAGAACTCCCTCTACACACACAGGAACCCCACCTCAAAATGGCTGATGGCCAGAAATTAAAAACTCACTGTTTCATAGAAAGTCTATTTCATTTCTAAACAGATGTAACCTTTCTTCTTCAGTGACCTCTAAGTGCTTGAACACAGTTATAATGTTTTAAAACTGACTTTGTTGGTTTTTTTCCTCCGGATTACAGGGCCTCAGTATTTGCAGGTTCCAGATCTTTAAGCATCCTGGCTGCCCTCCTCTAGAGTTGGCCTAGTTTGTCAAAGTTCCTCTTAAAGTATGACCCTAAAAAATCTTTTTGTAAAAGGACTCAAAGTGGTAATAATTCACCACTATAAAAAAAAAAATGTCCAATGAGACAATCCTGTTCACTCTGTTAAAGAGGTAGTTGGGAACCTTTCTCTAGCCCTCATTCAGATAACCACGTATTAAAAACCCCAGAATGAAACAGTATAATCTCAGCTAAGAGTAGTGGCATAGCAAAAGAAGAATGTGAGAACAATTCCAATTAGTGACACAAAAAAGCATTCTGCCACTGATGCTATGAAGAATGTTGGTGCATGGTGATTATAATCAAGTCTAAACTCTCTACATAAAATGTACACCCCTATTCTCTTATAAAGAATAATGCCTAGTACCAGAGCACGCTGCTCCCAAACACTGCTTTCCTGCTTTGATATGCAACTAGCCAAGACAATTATCAGATTACAGAAAGTAGAAATGAAAAGACACCTAAGACAACTTGTTTTCCAATAAGTTAATATGACAACGTAGGGTCAAAAACAGCAATAATCTTTGACTCCAAAGATTACAAGAGCCAATTAACCATGATGGATTCAATGACCACATACATCTCTGCTAAATCCTTAGAGTTAAAAAGCTTTTTGAAGTATTTTTTAAAAGGATGAATAGTTTAAAAGAGGAAACCACAGCAAATGAGACAGGTCTATAAAATTCTGGAAGACAGCAGATAGAGTAGTGATACAATAAACTGTATTTCCCAAGATGGCTACAAGGATATTTCTTATCCTCTATGTTCTTTTGCAATGGGACCTTATCATTCCCCCACCAAAAACTGGAATCTGTGTGCCCTCCCCGAGGATCTGGGTTGGTCTTGTGATTTGTTTTGACCAAAAGAATATAGCAGAAATGAGGCTGTGGAAATCGAGTATCCTGTGAGCACCACTGCTGTGAGGAAGCCCGAGCTAGCCTCACTGACAGAGAAAAGTGACACAGAATAGCACCAAGGCACCAGACACGTAAGTGAACCCCTTCTTAGACTAGTCCTAGCTATCAGTTGAATGGAACTAAGAGAACGATCTTAGTTGAGGTTCTGTGAGGCAAAAGAAACCACCTCTCAGCCAAAATCTTCTGAATTGAGATAACAGAGTCCTGACAAAAGTCTAACTCACAGTGGGCTCACTGAGCCTGCAAACCCACCCAACAGTCTCTTTTCATTCCCTGAGTTTATAATTAGAATTTATATTAACCTCTACAACTAAAAATAACCCCCACAATGGGTCCATGACCTATGTGGTAAAAGCCGTCATAGTGGAAAAAACCAAGTGGAAACCTCTGAAATTGCCCTATTCCCCAGAATAAGACAGTAAATGAAAGACAATATTGTTTTCAGAGGGGCGAAGAAGAGCAGACTAGTACCACCAGTAAAGACTTAAGTTATGCAAGGGTGATGGTACCCGTTACATAGCATATATCATCTGCAGAAAGCAGATGGATCCTAAAAAGTGTGTGCAGACTACCAGAGACTTAACCAAATTCTAGTCCTGGTCACAGCTGTAGTCTGAGACTTACTGTTGCTGGAATTGATTAGTTAAGTTCCAGATATTGATTTGGTGAATGTATTCTTTTCCAATCCAACTACAAAAGAATATCATCAGAGTGGTGGTCCTTAACTAGTACTGATTTTTCCCCATGATGACAGACCAATGTCTGACACATCTTGGGTTGTCACATTTAGAAGGAAGGGGTGCTACTAGCATAAAGTGACTAGAAGCCAGAGATGCTGCTAAACATCCTATGACGTTCAGGACAAGGCCCCAGAATAAAGGAATATATGGGTCAAATGTCGATAGTGTTGAGGTTCAAACACCCTGGATTAGTGAGAACAATACCCAAAACTCACAGAGGAACAGGAAGAGTTCCAGTTTACCAAGCAAAGTGGAAAATCTCATAATTCACAGTACATTTAGTGGAGCTCTCAGAAGGCTTTGGACTCAGTATTGTGGCAAAATTAACCCTAGACCACATAACATACCCCCAAAAAAAGGCCTGAAAGGATTAAACGATTTCCAAATTACTTGTGTCTCAGATAAAGCCAAATAACATTTATAGAAAATACAAAAAAAAAAAAAAAAATCCAGCATATAAAGAGGTAAAACTCACAGTTTCTGGTATTTAATCAAAACTTACCAAGTATGCAAAGAAGAGGAAAAAAAAATGATCCATAATGAGGAGAAAACAAAACTGACTCAGTAATTATATAGCTAATAGAACTAGTAGGAAAAGAAACTGACAAACTTATTAAAACTATATTCCATATGTTCACATGGAGCATGTTCCACATGTTCAGGAAGGTACAAAAAAAGGTTAAGCATATAAGAAGAGATATTTAAAAAAATCCAGATATGAAAACAATAATATCTGAGATGTAGAATACATTGGGTGAGACGACTTAGCATATTAGACATTGCTGAAAAGATTAAGAAATCTTAAGGCACAATAATAGAGATAGATCAAAAACACAAAGGAAAAAAATAGAAAAAGTTTGAACAGAGCACCAGTATGCTTTGGGACTACTTCAAGCAGCCTAACAAAAAAATCACTGTTCACTGTGGGGGAGAGAAAGAAAAGAAAAAACAAAAAACAAAACTATTTGAAGAATAGTGGAAAATCTTTATTTGATGAAAATTATAAACTCACACATCATATAGCTCAATAAAACTCAAGCACAAGAAATATGAAGAAACAATACCAAAGCACATTATAAGTGCTTTAAAAAATGAGGAAATTATAAAAGCAACTAGAGAAAGAACAAAACTCCACAGTAACAACAAAGATTCTTGAAACAACGCAATCCAGACAGAAAAGAAAAAATATACATATAAACTTAGATTTCTATTCCCAGTCAAAACACCTTTCAAAAAACGTAGGAAAAATATTTTTCACATATAAAGGCTGAATGAATGAATTACTAGCATACCTGCTCTACAGGAAAAAAATGTTAAAATTACTTCATAAAGGAGGAAAATAGTATCAGATGGAAATTTGGATCTACATAAAGAAATGAAGAGAAGTGAAAATGAAAATGGTAACTACATGGGTAAATATAAATCTCTTTTCAAACTATTTAAAAGAAAACTGTCTAAAGAAACAAACAACAAAGACAACATATTGTGTGGTTCATAATACATTTACAAGGAAAACAAACAACACAAAGGCCAGGAGGTAAAAATGGAAGTATTCTGTTATAAAGTTATTAAACTATAAGTGTAGTATAATATTACTTGACAATAGATTGTGATAAGTTTAGGATGTATACTATAACCTTAATAAATCTCATAGTTTGTGAATTCTTTGGATTTTCTACATATATACTACCTCTTATGAATTACAGTATTAATTCTTCCTCCCAGTCTTTGGTTTTTGTTTGTTTTGTTTGTTTATTTTTGCCTTATTGAGCTAAGACTTTCAAAAAAATGGCCAGAGTAAGTGTGACCATATACCACAAACACTGTTGTTGGGGCCCAACCCCTTAAGAGTCATCATAACATGGCCAGATATCCACAAAGGCCTGCTCTATAGAAATGTGCTTGTTATTTTTAACTTCAAGACAATAGTTTTAGTGGCAAACAAGTTCTAAAAACTGTAACATATAAGTGTTATGTTATGGCAAACAGAATTAGACCTCTCATAACTTATTTGCCAGACAAGTGTAGGCCAGTGTCGAGGAGCCACAGAATTTTTCTGAGATGCTTGACTGAATTTGTCATATAATTTACTCTGTTCTCAAGTAAGGACATCTTTGTACATCATTGCTTGTGCCATGAATAGCTGACAAAGAATTAAGAATTCACTTTTCAATTTTAAAGTCTAAATGAGAATATAACTCACAAGTTTTAAAATACATATGTGATTCTTCAGTTCTTGGTCTGAAGAGAGAGGTTGACAAAGTTTATCAACTTTAGATTCTAAAAGCCCTTCTTCAAATATCTGAAAGTGTGCCCCATAGTTTGCCTCCAATTTCCTTATTTCATTGCAACAATTTGGCCACATGAAGTTCTCCAACAGCATCTATAAATGATAACTGAATGGACCCAAATAGAAATACTAGCATTATTCCTATCAGGGATTGGCAAACTTTCTCTACAAAGTGCCAAGTAGTATATAGTCTATATTTTTCTAGCCATATTGTTTTTGTCACAACTACTTAATTTTGCTTTTGTAGCATGAAAATAACCAACAAAAAGGTAAGTAAGTGAATGAGTGTGGTGGCATTCCAATAAAACGTTATTTATAGACTAGCTGGTAGGCTAATTTGGCCCCCAGGCCATACTTTGCCAACTCCTAATTCAATGTGGTCAAAAATATCTACCGAGGAAGTCAAGCCATGAATGAACTTCTCTTTGGAGAATATCTCTCAGCATATGAGTTTGGTAGAAGCTGAAAACATCACATTTTCATTTTTCCAAACTTCCAGAAAACTAGGGCTTGGGTAAATAATCCAAGAACTACCAATAAGACATACCCATTCCAGACTTTGAATTCTAGTGATCCTGAGAAGCAAGAACTGCACAGAATCCAATTAGGCAGCTAGTGGTAGCAACAGGGTCTCTCAACATAGGCACAAAGTGGTCAGCCTTGCATGTTGTACTGGCCACTATGCTCAGTGCCAGCAGCAGTAGTATCTTTACCAAATCTGTGTCACCGTTGCCTAGCCCCAAGTCTACCTCTGTAGTATTCTCGTCAACTCTGTAGCTATCCAGTATCCTTTTAAAGGATTCCTTTTAAAAACCTGGCCAGAATTGTGTTCTGTTGCGTCTAAGCAACAACCCTGAGAGACACTTAGACAAGGCACCCTCAGTATCATTTGGGAACTTGGTAAAAATGTAAATTCTCAGGCCCTGCCTCAGACCTAGTGAATCAGATCCTCTGGGAGTGGGGCCGCGCAGTCTCTGGTGTATAGGTTCTGATGCATGCTGAAGTTTGAGAACGACCGGTTTACGGGTAGGATCTATGTGACTCTTATTTCGCTAACCCATTAATGAGGAAGAGAAACAAGCACTGAGATGTCTAGTAAATCCTGGTCCCTTCAGTGCACCTGGTTTGAAGATCAAAAGGTGCTAAGCATTCACAAAAAAGAACCTCCCAGAACAAAGGATGTTTATAGTAGTAAGCTGATTCTCTCATATGGTGTGGATGGTTACAGCATTTTATTTACATGGGACAGCAAGCAGCTGCTAGCTGTGTAATGCTGGGTTTAGAAAGGAGTTTCCTATGGTTCCTGTACCATTATCTCTGAAACAAGCTTGAGGTACTGCATTATTTATTTGGCTCTTGGTATGTCCAAAACTAGTAAAAACAATTATAGAAAGACAAAACAAACAAAAAACCCCTGACAGAGGCACACTGGAAGTCTTACAGGTATTTCCTGGTAGTAAAAAATTTAAGTGCTAGATCTGAGCAAGTGTTAAGTACTTACAGTGTGCACTTAAAGCTGCTCTCCTGAGCCTAAAAGAGGGAAGTCATGAAGAAGATGGAAAAACCAGGAAGTCCTGACATTCCAACTCAGTAACACCTGAATCAGCCACTGGTTCTGCAACTACAAATACTGCAGAAATTATCCAGAAGTATTAGAAGAACAAATACTAGCTCAGGATTATGGAATAAAATAATGGGTTTCGCTTGGGCATAAAAAGGTTAAGTGGTGATGACTCAGTACTTTCTAAAACAGATCAGCCTTACCCCTTTCAGGCTGTAGTGAGTGAAGGTCAGCAAAATGAGGTGGATGGGACCACTGCCATCCTACAACAGCCATCTTTTTATACCGTTCAGAAAGTCCATACCTAATGCATTTATTGTATGTCTATTCTATGGATTTTTAATTTAAATGTTAAAGGAAACATTAAATTTGTATTCGCAACTCCGTATGTATGAGAAATTAATGGTCCTTTTAAGTTTACACTTCTAATTAAGCAAACTGGGATTTTTATCTCCTTCTCTGATCTTATGCCAAGCAGTCTCCCTTATGCCAAGGGAGTCTCAGAATGACTTCCTCAATTTGGCTGCCATTCTACACATGCTTGGAAAACCAACCAAAACTTAGAAAACTCAAATTGGGATGCTTAGAGCAACTCTTCATTTTGCTGTTTCTTAAAGTCTAAAACTAGTGAATTTCTTATTGATATGCTTAATTCATCACATTAAATTTTCAAAACATTATCCAAAACACTCATAAGCCAAGATATTTTGCTCATTAGCTTTTAAAACTGGAAAACAATGAATTTAACAATAAAAAATCTCTCAGAATGAGTCCTAAGATCAGTACAGACTCAATTCCAAGATATTCTGCAGTGATAGTTCTATAATAAAAACTTATTTTGAAGAATTTTTTCAAATCATTGTTAGGAAAAAGGCAGCCTAACAATGTGGTTAAAAACTTGAATTCTGGAGAAAGCCCTAAGTTCAAATTCTGCCTCTATCAGATACTAAACATACAACATTGAATAATTTGCTTAATGTCTATTATCTGTACAATAGGAACAATAAACTATTTTGGTTTGAACAGAAAATACTGCTTAAGTATGTAGCACAGAGACTATCACACAATAAACAGTTAAATGTTAGTATTGTTATAAAATTACAAACCAAAGATTAGATTACATTCAGCAGACTATTACATCTTTTTAAAAGATTTTGGACAATATTGCCAAGTTAACAAGACCATGTATTAAACAGAATTCTGTGGGCTATTAAAACTATTTTAAAGACTTTCAAAAGTATCTCCAAGTTATCAAGGCCATAGATTGAATGTAGAATTCCATTCCCTTGGGTTTTTCACCAATGGAGGTGTAAACATATTCTGTAAATGGCAATATAGAGCTAGAAAATACCACCCCTGAAGCCCAGATCCTGATTTCTCAATACCATTTCCTACTAAAAGGATCTTAGATAATGGCTGATTTCAGTACTATGGCAAGGAAAGTATCTTTTTGTGCTAGAAAGTAAGGTATTAAACACTAATGGGGTAATGTCAAAAGGACATATGAGCAAAGGGCTCTCACTGGCTAAATTTGGGGTAATCAAACAAACAGAATGACAATATTAAAAATACAAAAATAAAAATACAAAAATAAAAATACAAAAATAATCCTTGAATCATAGTGACCTTTTAAAAAAAAGGTAAGAAGGTGAGAAAAGTTTTCTATACAGAATACCAACTAATAAATGTAGATTGAATATACAAATAGAAAATATCACTTTGTAACAGCAAAGCAATAGTTAATTTAGGCAAGGATCATCAATGAATGCTAAAACCTCTAGGTGGAACATTATTGTAAAACAAATATCCACATACTCTCAAAGTATCACCTTAAGGATCACTTACAACTTACAGCACTATACCTTTAACAGACAGACAGGTGATCAAACTGAGCACCTCCCATAATGGAAAGAATTGATACTATGTGTCTTCTGATGAGACAACATACGAAGTACAGAGCATCACCTTTTAGTGCCTCAAGAAGATGATTAAACCCGAATCTAATCATGAGAAATCAGATGAGTCCAAATAATAATACATTCTAGAAGACAACTGGCCAGACTCTTCAAAAAGGCATAGTCATAAAAAAAAAGAAAAAGGTGGGAAGACTGTTCTAGATTAAAGAAGACTAAAGAGACATGACAACCAAACGTAATGTACCTTGACTAGATCCTAGATTGAAAAGTAAAACAACTACAAGACATCTCAGAGATAACAGTGAGGGGTGAAGTGTCATCAGGTCTACCACTTACTTTCAAATGGTTTAGCAAAGTAAATATTAGAGAGTAGATAAGGCAAAAATTCTTCAATGTTTCTGTAGTTTAAATTTTTTTTTTTTAATAGACAGAGGGTGGGAAACATATTTCTCCATGTGGTGACAGACATTTCTTGCTTGACTTAAATTTCAAGTCTTCTGTTAACGATCTGCCTTCTTTTTTTTTTTTATTATTATTTTTTCCCATGCATCCCCAATCATCACAGTGTGTTGATCTTTGCCCAGGACGCACTGCCCAACCCCAATGTTCTCTGGAAAAGCTTACCTCCTTACATCACTACACTGGAATCTCATCTTATCTTGCTATATATTTGCTTATACATTTGCCGGAGTAAATGTGAACTTTTTATTTGTGGATTAAATTACACTGCCTAACCAAATTATTTGAAAATAAATTTTATTAATAAAAACTCTAACATTAAAAAAATTATACTGAAAATTTAATTTTTAGAGATAAAAGTTCCAAATGACATACTTAAACATTAGAACTCAGAGAGTCATGAATGATAAATGCATTAAAAGACTGAGCATCTAATTACTTATAAGTTCAAAGAAAAATATAAAGTTCACCTTCTGGTCCCACTATATATTATGAAGTCACCCAAGATTTGCTAATTTCAAATTACACATTCAGTCTTCAATCCTTATCTCTCTTCACTTTCTCTATAGCATTCGACTGCTGACACATTCATCATTCATTCACTCCCCCCTACACAAACTCTTTCCTCCCATCCCTTCTGTAATGTTTCTCTCTGGGTTTTCATCTTAATGAAAAACAGCAATGGTTACAAGGACAGAATGTGAAATCAGAATGCCTACATCTGAATCCTGACTCCACTGTTTCTTAGCTCTGTGACCTTAGACAAGTTAATCTCACTGTGATTCCATTTCCCTGTACAGACTTAACTCATTTTAGTGCCCTTCACTTTACTGTACTTCACAGATTTTTTTTAAACAAATTGATGGCAAGACCCTCCATCACAGTAAAGTGGGTATCACAGTAAAGCGATACTCACTTTATTGTAGTGGTCTGAAACTGAACCCAGAAGATCTCCAAGGCCTGTATGTATGTAAAATGTGGATAATATCTTCTTACAGAGTTTTTGGAAGGATTAAATGTGCAAAAGGTTTTATAACAGTGACAGGCATCCAATAAGCACCATAAGTCTTAGTCATCACTGCTTTTCTGTACCAGCTGCTCCCAAATCTCCTTCACAGTCTTCGCCATCTTATTCCTTTAAATGTTCATAAAGTTTACGTTCCCAGAGCTGTGATAGCTACCCTTTCTTCACTGGAGACCATCATCAGTAATAGCCCCCACGTCCATACCTTCTACTACCATACTGTCTCTTCTTCACCTAACTCTTACATATTCCAATCTATATTTGTCAGGATTGCCTATTTCTAAAACAACTTGAATGACATCTGTCTATCCTCTCCTACCCTCTACTCATCTCCCCCAAAAGCCTTCCTACAAACTCCTGAGCAACTGGGATTTACAACTATCACAGTCCCTAACCAGACTGTATGTTGTGTATTGCCTATCTCCACCCCTAATGAAAGAACTTTAATCTTTTATCCCTGGCACTTAGAAACAGCATTTAAAAATATTTACCACACATATATTGATTAGGCAGTCTTCCTTAAAAAATGTATGTATTCAACTCCGCCTCAGAGAGTCATTTAAAGAGTTCATAAATAATCCAAACTCCACTTGGCACTTGATATTCCTAAACTCTTCTAAAAAATCTACTGTGACGAAGCCTTCTCATATTAGTTGAATGCTTTAAAGAAGCCCAATTAGAATGGCTGCCATTCTCTGAAAATTATAAGTTGTAAAACAGAATGGTGCCAAGAAATCACGTATCAAGCACACTTGTTCTCATTCTACATAAAATTTGAGAATTATAAACTTGTATTAAATTGACATTGCACCTTTAGAATTTCATACAGCACAGGCAAGATTAAAGTTCTGCTCTGATGAAGAGAAGGCAGTGGTGAGCTACTGGACTGAAGGAGTCACTGATAAATCATGTAACCATCAGCAAGCCACTTCTTTGGAGTTTAGTTCCTTCATCTATCTGTAACTCGCTTCACTAGCTCTTGACCCTACCAGCTGAAGTATTTCTAAGAGTGCTACATGTGTTCACAAATACAATCTAGGCAGTGCTGCTACTTCCATTATGCACTAAGTGTGCTGTCCAACGAGCCCCGCTCACCTCTGCCATATGCCAAAGCCTAGCCCTCCTGCTGCAAAAGTTTTGGTTTATAGCATAGTAGTGAAGGATGTCTTAGTAGCGGAGAAACATCAGATAGAGGATGCTCATGCCTCTACAACCTCAAGATCATAATAAAATGGCTCGTTCGGTTTTTATTTACAACCAGACTACAGTTTACACAGGCTGGTCCAAGGTAAAACTAAGTGATAACCACAATGTTATAGAACTCACAATCACTCCTTCCCTTGCAAAGAACAAGGCTTCGTGACATGAAGCTCAGCATACCTGGCTGCTCCTCCCCTTTGCAGAATCCTCAGGGAAGCTTCTCATCTCTCAGAAACAAAATCTTATGGTGTCTAAACTCCCAGATGGCCACAGTTTGTTTCAAGTTGGCAAATCCCTAAGACATGTAAAATGAGGTGCCTAGAGGAGATATGGTCTAATAAAGGCCCCATCCAGATCTAAAATTCCCTCTCCATCTATTTGAGTTTACAAATAAAGGTCAAAGGACCCCAGAAGCATAAATAAGTTTTTTTTATTCTCCAAGGAACCTTCTGAATGTGCATTTGCTGTAGAAAAGAACAAGTGAATCTTTCTTCTGCCACCCTCAGAGATGTGCACAGTGACTCACTCAAAAATGTCTCTAAATACAATGGTGCTCTTTGGACACTGCTTTAAAAACTTCTACAAGTGTACATTTAAAGACTTATTCTAAATTCTGAAACAGATTAACAAATAATTATAAGAACACCAAATTTTACATCCTTTCAGTCTTACCTCCTTCTTTAACTTTTGGTAACAAAAGTAAGCTCCTTTAAAATGTTTTTCTGATTGTAAATAGGCAATTATGTTAATATCTAGCTGAGCATGAAAATTTTTGTCCAGTAAAAGTTTAAGTTATCTGCTTAAAAACATGAAAAGTCAAAACTGGCTTTCATCTCTATTTCTCTGAGATGTTTCTGGCAAATGTATTTTAAAACCATATAAAAAAGGATTTTTTGTTTCAAGGTATGACTAAGTTTCCTCTATGTGTATCGCCTCTGAAGAATTGCTAGGTAAAACATAGTTTATGGTACCTGTACTTTATTCATATTTTAAGGAGAATATTAATAGCAAAGTTGGCCACTATGCCAAACTTGACTAGTCTTATCCCAGAACTTCATATATTAGATCAACAGAAATCACTACTAGAGTTAAGTAGTAGGGGAACAGTATTTTATACATTCCTTTTTTTTTTTTAAGTCATTTACTCTACAAATATTTGGATACCTACTATATACCAAGTACTGCATGATGGGAACTGGGAGATAAGGGCAGTCACTGTCCTCAAGGGGCTCACAGTACAGCCAGAGAGACAAACATGCAAGTAATCATAACAGTAATCATTATGGTGCAGGAAGGTAAAAGTATTTTGAGAACACAGAGGAGTGGAAATGTCAGGAAGAAAGGATGCACAATTATACAGATGAGCACTGGGGATGAGATTTCAGTGAGGAATATGAATTTGCCAAGCCAGAGAATGGCATTTCAGTTAGAGGAAATAGCAAACTCATATATATGGATACCACTTGACTGTTGATTGTGATAGGCGCTTTGCTAAACGCTTTACTTAGATTATCTCACTTAGTCCACACAACAATACTCAAAAGATATTCAGTCTCAGAGAAGTTAGGTAACTTGCCTAGGATCACTCAAATTCTCAGTGCTGGAAACCAGATTTAAAGTAGGCTTGTTCGAATGAAAATTCCAGGGCTATAAACACTGTACTGCACTTTCCCATCCTCTGTAGAGCATAAAGACAGGACAATATGACAACATGGACAATGTTTCTCACCTCTGTCTATATATCAGAATTACTTAAGGAGCTTTCTATAAATGCCAAGACTTAACATTACATTCCAGAAGGTTCTAATTCAAGAAATGAAGGGTTGGCCTAGTCACAAAAAATATTCTGTAAGTTGAGAAATATATATAACCTAGGTTGAGAAGTACCATGTTAGGATAGTTACAGTTAAAATGAATATGTTTGCAGGTGGGAGGTGATGAGGCTAGGATACTCGGCAGAAGATCCTGGAGGACTTTATATCCTTCTTCTTCCCATTAGAGACCAATGCACAAACAGCACACCTGTTGCCTTCATTTTGGGGCGTAAGGTCTTATTCTTTCTTTAATCCACTGTAACCAGGCCGTTTATTAATCAGTCCACTGAACTCATTCTGATGGAATTAATCCAAAGAATTAAAAGTCCTCACTTTTCTTAAATCCCCTATAATGTCTGACGTTAGTAATTAGAGTTTCTGTTCTCCTCCTACCTCCATAATAAATTCTTTTCATTGTCTTTTGCAGTGTTTCTTTTCCCCATCCCTTTAATGTTAAACCACACCAAGGGTTTTGGCCTTACATTCTCACTCTGCTTTTCACCCTGGGTATCCCTACCAATTCCACAACTTCACCCATAACCCATATGCAGTATACTCTCAGATCAACTCAGACCCATGGCCTTGTGTAATCTGAAGCTCCAGATGCTTACTGAACATCTCTGTGTCCCCTGTAGGGAGTCTCAAACTTTTTTCAAAACTGAACTGTCTTCCCACCCTAGTTGCGCTCCTTAATAATGCACTCTTACACAATTATCCAAAGCAGA
The DNA here is from genome assembly GCA_030015415.1 of Cynopterus sphinx. Lineage (NCBI taxonomy): Eukaryota > Metazoa > Chordata > Mammalia > Chiroptera > Pteropodidae > Cynopterus > Cynopterus sphinx. The sequence goes on along the minus strand of CM057387.1, from coordinate 33,191,776 downwards.
AATCTAGAAATCATCTAAACTTCTACATCACTCTTGCACCCAGGCCAAGTCTGATCCTAACAAGCAAAAGACAGGAAGGTTCTGCAAGACTTGTCCCAGTGCTGTTGCAGAGGCCTGAGAGGAACATAAGGACAGGTTGTATCTTGGCCTGAAAAGTAAGCAGCCTTTGAGGCTAATAGGCAGTTATCCTTAGAGTAGGGCTTCAACAGAATGAGGTAGACAACCCAAAAGGCCAAACAGTGATCAGGGTATAAAGGATAAGCAGATGAAGATCAAGAAGAGCCCTGAAAGAGAAGGTTCAAAGTCCAGTCCACAGGTAAAATGTGAAATGAACGTAGCTCATAGTCCTCTTGGTTGCTGGAAAACCTGTATGATTCCACTCAAAGTTCAAAAGCAGGCAGAACAAATTTATGGTGAAAGATGCCAAAACAATGGTCTCTTTTAGGAAATGGTATTGATTAGAAGGGGCAAAGGGGGAGTTTCTGGAGTAGTGATAACATGCATATTATGATTTGGGTGGTAGCTAAATATATTTGTAAAAATTAACCTGGCTATATATTTAGGGTTAGTAGACTTTACTGTATTTACAGTCAATTTCAAAGTTGAAAAAGAAAAGCCTGGTGGGATGCAGATACTTCAATTATTAGTCTCTCATTATCCCATAAGCTGCTGTGTTATCTCAGACCTGAATAACTGGATTTGTTTCCTGAAATTAGGACCACATCTCCTGGTTTCCCGTTATAGTCTGATATAATCAATGGTTTTACTTTTCACACAAAAAAGTTTGGACAAAATATGTGTTCATCCTACCCTCTTGCCTCTACATCTTCAACAATGCCCACAGAGTAATCTTTGTAAAACTGATCTTATTTCTAGGCTTTAAACCTTCCAGTAGATCTTTATTATAACAATGAGTTCAAATCTCTGAAATGATCCAACCCTACTAGTATATCCAGTTCTAACACTAACATCTAACATCATGTACTGCCGTCACCCCCGCTCAACACCCCATACACTAGTAGTGTTTTGCAACCTTTTTATATTATCACACTCCTTCCAAAGAGCATTTTTAGACAATTTTTCCTAACTGCTGCCTCACACCCAATTAAATACTAAGGAATAAATTTTCCCAAGAGTTTTAGAGGGCGACAAATCACAGTAATATCTAAAATCTTTTCCACTTCTGCTAAAAAACAATGTTTGTCACTTTGGGGATGACATTCTAGACTGACAGATTGGTGTCTCATTCCGCAAATGTATCTGGCTTGCCACCATTCAAACCTTTGCTCCTTTTGCTCCCTGCATGGAATGACCTCCTTTCTGGATATCAGCCAGATAGCTATTCACAATATTTAAGAATCAATTTAATGTTCTCCAAGAAGCCTTTCCTTTCCTTGCCTGCTGTCTCAAAGTGCCCTGTACATACATCTGTCATTTAACATTTCACTAATGTTTTCATGTCTGTCTCTTAATTCAGCAAATAGAGACTATGTCCAATTTCCTTCTACAACCTTGGCTTTTAGTAATGTGTCTGATAAATCATTTGTTAAATGAATGGATAAATTAATGTTACCATCTGGGTAAAGTAAATGTACATTTAAGTTTACCTAAGGCAGTCCCTTTTTAACCTGTTACTTTGCATAAATATTAACAGTACCTCTTTCATTCTCAAAAGTATTTATATAACTTATATTACTAACCTATCTAGGTGGTGGAAAATAAATTCCGAGCAAGAGTAGAACATGATCAGATCCGAGTATTAAGATGACTCTAGCAATAATAGGATAAATTAAATGACTCAAGCATAAAACTCGGGTAAAACAGTAAGATTTAACTAGGATAGCAGAGTTGGTGAGGAAGAGGCAGAGAGAGATTCAGGACATAAAATCAACAAATTTTAGTACCAATTTGCATATAGAGAAAAAGACAGCGGGTTAATCAAGAGTGAAAACAAATTTCTGTATTGAGCAACTGGGGTAGTCAACCAACAGAAAATTGAGGAAGAGGAATGATGACAGTTTCAATTTAGGACTAGTGATTGAAGAACCTGGAGGACAGTTTAGTGCTTAGACACATGGATATGAAGCATGTGAAAAGGGGTAAAATGGACTACATAGTCCTGTCAGCCTATAAAAATTAACTGAAGTTGCTGACTCAAACTATCTAGATGTACAAAATCAGGAGTTCTAATGAAGAAAAGTGTTTTCTTTTTGCCTTGAGTAATTTACAAAATTCAAAATTTTGTTTTGTTTAACATATTTATTGATCATTTAACATGTGCAAAACATGATATTAAGCACTTAGGGAAATAAACCATAAGAGAGCAATAAGGAACTCAGAGGCCAAAGGAAAAAAAAATTAAATAAAAAGATAGAAAGGTTACAGAGAAAGAATGGTGTCGGATAGAGACTGAATTGAGAAATGGCCAAATCCAAGGTCTCAATTTTGACTGTGCGTCTTTAATTTTGGAATAAGGACCCAAAATGAAGCCTTAACAGTTTTTGTTGTTTTAGAGCACTAAGTTTCCCACAGAGTATTGAAGTCTAAAATTTTCCATTAAAAAAATCTTTGCAAAGTGGAAAAGGAAATCAGAGAACTAGCTCAGGAAAGCCAGTGTTGTGGAAGCTGGATCTACAAAGTAGAAGAAATGGCCAGAAAAATAAAAACTGTGCTAGAACACAGAAACAGAAGAGTTCTTTATTGATTAACTATATGATACAAACATCTAATTATAAGATTATAAGACACTGGTTCTTATCTATTTGTATATTTTTTCATAATTCTTTGTGTTCAGTAGGTATTCAAGAAAAAATAAGCTGAATGAACTGTATCTCCTATTGTACACTTTATCTCTTGGCTTCCAAACCACCACCTCTCTCTTGGTTTTTCTTCTGCACTGTTAGCTGCCACTGCCACTGTTAGCAGAGTATCCAAAAACATACTCTGCTGGTTTCTGCTCTTTTCCTCTGACTTTGTAGTGATCAAATGCCCCAAGGAACTGTCTTTGGTCCTCTTCTGTTCTCTATATATGCTCACTACGTTGGTAATTTCATCTAGTCTCGTGACTTTAAATAATATCTATAAGCTAATAACTATAAAATTTCTATCACCAAATATAAATTTGTAAAAGCAACTCCTTACTCAACATTTCTAATAGATATCTCAAACATGACATGTTCAAAACAATTTCTGATTCCCAACTCCATCATCCCCAAAACTACTCCTCCTGCAGCTTTCCCCATCTATCTGATAGCAGCTCACGCTCTCTTTGATGGTAATTCCCACACTCCAGTTATTCAAGCCAAACACCTTCAAACCATGTGCGATTCCTCTTTTCCTCAAAGCACATATATAACCCATTAACAAGTTATGTTAGCTAAACCTTCAAAATATTTCCAAATTGATTACTTCTCACCACCTACATTACCATTACTTTAATCTGAGTTATGATCATCTCTTCCCTGCTTTAATGTAACAACAGTCTCTTACCTGACATTTCTGCTCTCTACCCTTGCTCCATGCAGTCTATTCTCAAAGCAGCAAGCAGCCAGGGGATTCTTTAAAATGTACGATAGTATCACTCCTCTGCTTCAAACCCTTTGGCAGTCCCCTTTCATTCAAAAGTCAAAGAATTTACAATGGTTTAAAAAGTCCTACATGATATACCCCATCCTGTACCACCACTGCCACCTCTCTGACTTCATCTCTTACTACTCTCACCCTTGTTCACTCTTCTAGTCACTCAGAGCTCCTTGCTATTCCTTGAATGAACCAGACATGCTCTCACCTTAGGGCCTTTGCAGTGACTACTCTCTCTACTTGGAAAGCTCTTTCCCCATATATCCCCCTGGCTAATTAAATCACCCGCATCAAACCTTTAATCAAAAGTCATCTCTACCAGCACACCATTGACCATCTTATTTAAATTACAACTCAGCCTTTGTCCCTTGCTTCCAATCCCTTTATCCTGCTTTTTTTATTACCAATTATCAGCCGAGACATTATATAATTTACTTTTTATTATATTTACCTGCCTTCTCCCCTCCCCCTTTTATTAGAATGTAAGCACTACAGCAGGCCTGTTTTGTTCAGGTGTATCCTAGCACACAGAATAGTGCCTTAAACTGATAAGCTTTCGATAAATAATTGTGGGATATATTTACGTTAGGCTCTTAAGAGTCCACTAAAAGAATAAGGAGTTTTTGAAAACAGAAATGAACTTATGAGAACTTCATCAAATCATTTACCACATATAAATTATCACTAGGATACAGATTTCTACTTCTTTATTAATACTATTCTACCCCAAATTCTATACTCATTCAAAAGCACTACCAATGAATTTAGTTAACATGCTCTGCTGCTAGATGTCAGGGACTTAGTCTGTGTACTATGAGCAGTCATTAAGCAGTCCCTTAAACAATGCTGCTGTTCCAGTAAAACAAGATAAAGTACTTAAAGGCACACACACTTGGCAACCTAAGTTTGTGAACAGTTTAGAAATTTTTGTAAGCCTCAAAAATAGGTAATTTCAAACGAGGTAATGCTGCTATTAAAGAGAAGTAGCATCTTCTCATTAAAATGCGACTTTATCAAAGTAATATTTAAAAGTAAAACTAACCTTATACATTCATTGCAAGGCTTGTACACTTTCTAATGATATAAAAACCACGACAGATTCCCCTGTTCAAGGTGAACACTTTCAATTAGCTCACATTTACCTTAAGAATTATCACAGAAAATTAAAACACATGGGATTATAAAAACAGGTCTCAAAAAAGGATTTAGGAAACTGGCAGTATTTGCCTTGTTTCTTTGCAAAGATCGGGATCTCCAAAAACAAAGTGTGACCTATCAACGGTACAGTTGTGGCTTGAATAATGTCATCTCACAAAAGGTCAGCTCAAAGTTCCTGAGACCTCCCATGAAAAGCACTATAAATCTGAAAATTCGAAGTGATTCCAAAAGAATTAACCAAAGCTTTTCATTTCATTTATTGAAACTTTTACACAGAACAATCCAACAATCCATTCACACTGTTTAGTTTTGCTTTCTGGTGTAGGAAACATACACTTAACAATATAAACTAATCCAAATCAAGGAAAATCTTCCAAAAACATCTCAACACTCTATAGGGTTATGCAAGGTTAACAGGTTTTAGTTATGTGCCTGAAAACTAGCCCTCAGGTCAAATGAAAATCATTTAAGCTGATGCCTTTATCTCCTAACCCAATACAGCATGTTTTGGATCCCAATACAAATACTGTAAAATTTCCCAGCGACAGTCTGAAAAAGTACCTCTAGAACTGATTTTCAATATGCATCATCCTCCATCAGAATTCGTCATCTGACTGGATGCGAAGCTTTCAACTGACTTTGAAAACTTTTTTTTAGGCACTTGTGCAGTATTTCGGGGACCTTTAAAGAGAAGTTATTTCTTAACAACATGGCTGTTACACTTCACTTTCAAATTTCTACCTCGTTTTTCAGTCTTCCTACCCCCACTCAGAGACGCACACTTTGCCCTGAGAAAATGACTTAGTAAGTAAATGGTCCTTGCTTATCGAAAACACCAGGAAGTCGCCGGCAAGGACGGGTGCGCGGAGAAGGCGGCATCACAAGCAGGAAAGGCAGTCCGTCGCCCGCCCGTGGAAAGGGCCCGGGTCGGGGAACGCAGAGGACAGACATCCCGGCGGCAGGTGCGAGGCTCTGGCAAGGGGGCCGTCGCCGCAGGTTTCGGACGGACAGGGGAGTGCCGTCCGTTAGGCAGCGGGAAGCGCGCCGGAGTCGGCCGGCCTTACCTCGGGGGTCCGCTCGGGCGGCTTCTTCCTCAGCGCTTGCCTAGCGCCAGGGTCCACGGGGGAGTTCATGGCCGCGGCCCCGGTGCTCCCTAGCCTACCCTTAGCAACACGCGCGACGGCCCATTCACCCTAGGTCGGGGGTCTGCCAACCCCTCTCCCAAGAAGGAGAACTCCCGGCTGCCGCGGGGAACCGGCTCGAGCAAACAAGCCTTCGCAACGCCCGCCCAGGGCCTCAGCCCACGCGCGACTGGCCAGAGATAAGACAGCGCGGGGGGAGAAGGGAGGGCGAGTGCGCACGCCCAGCAGCGCGAGCACGCAACGGGCGCCCAAGGGCGTGGCCCCGCTGTGACGTCACAGTGGGCGGTCCGGCTAGGCCGCTACCACTTCTTCCTGGTGCGCTTTAAAGACGCGTCGCGAGACCTCGCCTCAACCCCCTCCCCGCACGGGCTCCGCCTCGGAGATGGTTTCCGCCTCCCCGGCTTCCGGGGGCGGGGCCGGAAGTGCGCGTGCGGGGCTGAGGGAAAAGGGCACGTTGAGGCCGAGCCTCGGGGAAGGCGTCTTAGGGTGGAGAGTGGTGTTTGTACCCAACTCCGGAAGCTCGGGGCGTGGCCAGGCCCGGCCCGGCCTCCCGCTCGGCGACTGCGACGCCCCGCCCTTGGAGGCCGGGCGGAAATCGGGAACGAGGAGGTTCCTACGTCCTCTTGTCTGCGTTTCCTCTCATAGCACGACTCCCTTGTGGTCGAGTGCCCCCGAGAAATAACTACTTGCCCTGTCCAAGGTGGACATCCTTGAGGTCGGGGCAGAGAAGTCGCAGCTCCACGGCCGGGAAGGGCGGGGCGGCCGCGCCGTCGGCGGCCAGCTCGGCCCCCCCGCGGAGCCGGGCTGCACTGCGCTCACGTGACCGAGGCCCGGCGCAGCCCGCCCTCGGTCAACTCCTTCCTCAAGCCGCAGGGCTCAGCCTTGCTTGGGCTCGAGTGTGACTGCAGTTTGACTACATCTTGCATACTAGTCCCAATAGCTCTAATAACGCCAATTTCCATGTATTTACTGGTCCACTGACAAGAAAAAGACCACTCTTCGGGCAGCCAGACACTTGCAAAAGGCTTTCCGCGGTAAGATCACCGACGGAAGCCCTGACTCCGTCCTACTACAACAGCCCTTTTCACTCCTACCTCATCAGTGCACGGGCATGTCCTTTCCACCGGATTTTAAGCTCCCCAAGGTCTGTGTACCACATCTAGGTACATCTTAGTGTTTCTCACAGCAATAGCTCACTACGTTCAGTGACTTACGATGATGACGTTATTCACAGTAATTTTTAAATGAGATAAAATTATTTTAGAGTAAGAAGGGAAAGAAGAGTTCAGGCTACATTTACCGTTTCTGGGACCTCGTAGTGGCTGATGTAAGGGTTTTGTTTTCCGTTCGACGTTGAGCTTGCTCAAACGAAGTTTACAACATAGTATTAGCACAATTCTTATCTGAGTATCAGACAAAAACCTTATCGGGGAAGTTGTGGCTCAGCCATTCTGGAATGACAGTGGTGAGATCACAAGGGAGGAATTGAAATGCCCCATTTTCATCATTTTTTAATGTATGAACATAACCCTTAAAAGGTCTACCCAAGATCACAAAAGTTATGCCTTTCATTCTTCTTCCTCTCCACCACCCAGGGTTCTCTTATTGTGTTAATTCCGAAGGCAAACACAATGCTGGCACCTCCATCCTAGGGAAGGTGGAAAGGGAGGCTTTCTTTAAGTGATCCATTCTTGAAGGATCAATTTCCAGAGCCATATAGATATTTTGAAAGAGGAAAAAAGAAAACATGATGACCATGAATTTGAGCTTCAGGGGCAAATACCTGAATTTGTGTCTTTAGTAGCTCATTTCTAGTTAAATGACTTAAAGTTATTTAATGACTCTGAACTTCAATTTCTTTATCTATAAACTGGGAATCATAAAAGATCTATTACTTTGGCATTCTTGTTAGATTACTTGAGATGATTCATGTGAAGCACTCAAGATGTTGTCTACACAATCCAAGAACTCTTCATTATTTCTATTACTTTACCTCTGGGAAGAGACGTCTCTGAAAACAGAGATTCAAGTTTGAAGAGTTTGGAGAGGCGTGTGTGTGTGTGTGTGTGTGTGTGTGTGTGTGTGTGTGTGTGTCCACCTTTTTTTCATGAATAACTATTCAGAAATATTCAAGTATTCATGAATATGTGGAGCAACAGGAACTAACAAACTGTCAGTTAGGTGTAAATTGCAAAACCACTTTGTAAAAAAAAAGGAGTAAAGCTAAAACTAACGTATCCTATGACAGCAAGTCCACTCCTTGACTTAATTCTAAGAAATACCCATGTATACCAGAAGAGATGAACAAAAATAGTCATGTTCATATTAGCCAAAAACTGGAAATAACTCAAATGTCCATTAATAGGATGTGTAAATTGTGGTATTTTCAATCAGTGGGACACCAGCTACATAGCACATGGATGATTCTTCAACATGATATTGAGGTAAAAAAGGTAAAACAAAATGGAGTATAAGTACACATATAAAGTTCAAACACAAAATTAAAGTATATCACTTAGGGATGCATACAGAGGTAAAATTATAAAGGAGAAAGCAAGGAAATGATGCTCAAGAAAGACAAGATGATAGTTACAAAATCAAGAAGAGGATTATGATCAGGATAGGGCACATGGAGGGGGCTTCTGGGCTGCTAAAAATATTTTATTCCTTGACCTAAGTGATGGTTACATTAGTGTATACTTATTCACTTTTCTGTATATAATATTTCACAAGGAAAGATTAAGTACATAAAAATAAATTAGGCTTTTTCATAAGAGCAACAGTAACAATATATTAATATCCACAGTAAATATGCCTATCTATTTAAGCACATTTTCAAAATCTATCTTGTCCTTTACCATCTTGTATTATGCTCTAGTATGCTGAAAAAAATGAGGAGACAGTGAAAGCTCTAACAGCTATTTTCAGAGGAAAGGCAACCTCCAGGATAGGGTTCACCAGCATTAACTTGTATCTGGAAGTAAAATATAATGGTTCTGAATACAAGTAATTAAATTCTAGCAAAAACATGGTTTAATTTTTTTAAAAGTGGCTTAACTCCTTATTTTTTCATATTTTCTGCCTATTTCCTCCACCAGTCAGAAAGATATAAACTCCATGAGAAAATAAAGGAGTTTGTTTTTTACTGGCATATCCCTCACATCCAAACCTCTGCCAGCCACATAACAGGTGCTCACACAATATTTGCCAAACAAAAGGAACTATCTAAGGACTAAGATATTAAGAGGGAATTTACTGTTAGAAAGATAGGCATTTGATTGTTCTCCAATGGCAAAGAAAGATGTCTGGCTAAGCAACTATTGTCTTGTGTAAAACTGAACGCTCACAATCACACGGCCATCCTTCCAGAATAACAGCAAAACAAAAAAAAAACATGCGGGTAAAGGGCACTGGTTTTAAGAGCACCTGTAATAAAGTATGGAGTTGACATTTGGAGTATTTTGGGAGACTGAGTTACTACAAGTGGAAAAATAAGAGCACCTGCTGGTTCACATCCAGGTCAGTTACTATAGGTAAATCAATATATGAGGGTGGGGCTCTAGGAATTATTTTTCAAAAGCTACCTGGGTACTTCTAATATGCAATCAGGTCTGAACCATTTTAATTCCAGTACCATAGGGAAGGATATTGACTTGTGAGTACTGGACCAAATGTGTGACAAAAGTGACATCACAAGTTTTTTGAGCAAGTAACAGTATCTTCCTTATATTTACACAACATTTCTACAAAGTTATTCCCCTTGAAACAATTTAGGTAACACTGCCTTTATCAATATCTTAATTTGAGCACTAAGGTGAATATAAACACATGCTTTCAGACTGTCCTTGTTGAAATAGTCAAATGGAAAGGAAGCTCAAGCCTCTTCAACTTAATACTCTTCTTAAATACAGGTTTCTCTAAGGGAGGTCTAATCAGACAAGTGTGAACCCAGGCATGAACTAAACTGCAATCTGATGAAAACCAAAAGCCTTACCGAAGTTCTCACAAATAATGGGTGGGAATTTCATATATTCTTTAAAAATCTCTTGGACTGCTTACATTTTATTTTCTTTAGGGAAGTTTCAAATCTTAAATCTAGAGCAAACATGGCTACCTCCACAGTCTGCACTACAAAGCAAAGATAGGAAGCATTATGTTCTCCAACATCCCCCTTCTCTATCTGCCTAAGTCCTTCCCACTTAGTCATAATTCTCAAGACCCCTTTGCACTTTCAACTAGGGTTCGTTCCCACTTGCATTCCACCCCTACCTTCCACACTGGCAAAGACACATGAAGAAATCTAGGATACTTTTACATTGGTCACCACATACTTAGTCGGAAACCATTCTGGCCTGGAGACCCAGATAGTAAAGACTATTACTTCACATTAAATTTTCTGTATCTCAGTTTCTCATCAGCAAAATCATTCCTTGATGCTTCTCAGAAATGTTGCAAGGACTCTCTAAATTTATAATGGAACAGCATATATAAACATAGGTACCAATTATAAACCTCTAAAATATCTGATGGATGCTTCCCAAATACTTGATACTTCCTCTCTGCTTTAAAACAGTGCACATATTCTTTTTGGTCAAATATAAGAGCGACACACATAAAATGACATAAAAACAGGCCCTACAAAATGCCCCTGGTTAGTCCTGCCTCCTGGCATAACTCTGCCCAAATTAACCTAGCCTGAGTAAAGCAGCTTCTAACAGCCTACCCAGGGCTGAATCACTGGTGCAGAGCAGGCACTACAAATTGATAGAAGAGCCGATTTCCCCACAATGTAGATGTAAGGGACAGATTTGGTCAGTCACATGCAAATCAGAGAACAAACCAGGATTAGAACTCAAACCAACTGGCCAATTTTTTAATTATAAAGTCAATAGTAGTGATTTGTATTACATACAATGTTCATAACAGGTTTAGAGGGTTCTTTTTAGGTTTTAAATAATTGATTTTCAGTTTGTATAAAAGCATTTAAAGAAATTTTCAATTTCTCATCATAAAGATTAAGTCAAATGTAAGAATATACCAGTATTTAATTGTTACATTTTCATTCTTAAGAATATATGTTAAATTCTCCCCACAACAGGTGGAGGCTATAGAGAAAAGGCTAGTAACAGTAGCAGCCAAAAATTAATGAGCCCTTGGGGTCTTCCATGCGTTAAGATGAATTCTTGACACTCATTACTTCTCTTGATTCTCACATCAGTCTCTTAAAGTAGATTTTACTAAATTATCAATACAGACATTTAGGATTAGAAGAGGACATAATAAGCCAGGTAACATGCCTAGAAATGTCAAATTTGGGAAAGGAATCCAGGTGAGCTTACACAGGAGTCCATGTTACATGTAGCTTATTAACACATGAAAGAAAGACCAACATCATCCATCAAATTGACATGTGTATTTATTGCACAAATTTCCCCTAGAACTGGGAGGTTATTATAATACAGGTGTACATTTGAAAAATGTATACAGAACAAGAAACAGTATGTACATTTTACATATCCCACCATCTAAATAACTTAGAGAAAGCAAAACAATTTTATAAGACATCTACCAGAAATAGGCATTGTGTAAAATCTGTTTTTTGTTTTTTTTTTAAGTGATCATCCCCAGTGTATGCCAATTGCAACAAATTAAATCTATGCTGGTATGTTTATTGCACTTAACATTTTCAAACTCAAAATTAAGACATATTAATAAAAGCCAGGATATTTAAAATCAAACCAATTAGTTTATATACAAGGAAAAATTAGTTTTAAATTTATAATCTAAAAGATCCCTTTTTCATTTCCTATTGCAACAGATTTTCAAAAATATGTAACACATATATATATATATGTACCATAAGAAGTTGAAAAAATTATTTCGAACAGGCCAAAACTCTTTTCACATTCATCATAATGACCACACTTTAAAGCAGCAGCAGCTCATTCCTTGGGCTTTGTGTAAGGAAAGAAGGACTATGATGAAGGTAGTAGAAGTTATGTAGGGGCAAGTAATTATAAAACTCAGGAATCCTTTAAAGATTGATGACTCTATAAGAAACTATAGGCCTTTTCCTTCCAAGCAAAGTTTTAAGAATAACAGTAGCATGAGCCATCCATTTTTTGAAGACTAGATTTCCCATGTGATAATTCATTAGAAATTTCAAATAGATAGGACTATGAACAGCTTAGTAATTAATTTAAAAAGAAAACACACAAAAACAGACATTATTGACCTGCTACATATTCGGAACTATGATAAAAAATAATGTACAATGGCCCACACCTGAACTTTTCTATATTCTGAATTCTGTCAAAGAGATTGATTCATAGAATTCCAACAACAGAATAGAGAAGAATTTCATTAATAAATGGAATAAGAATACTAAGCCAAAGAAAAAATATCCATACATACTCTTTGGCAGCGAGTCATCCATGGGAGACTCATATACTGACCAGGACCAACTGATAGTACGTAGGGGCCAATCTTATTGCAGGCACACCAATTCAGGTTTACAGTCCACTAAAACAATTATTTCTTCTTAGTCTAGTTGGAAATTTCTTGAATACATAGAGAACAAGGCAAAATGTGACTCAATGCTATAAATTCAAGGTTAAAGACTTAAACAAACCACAGAAATCTTCCTTAATTTCTGAAAATTTAAACAGCAAGAATGGATGTATTATACAGGAAATATATTTACTAACAGAATAAGCAAGTGGTTTTCTTTTTTAAAGCTAATCAATTAATCGTGAAAAACAAAAACAGAGTCCATGAAAGCAGAAACAAGCTTCACTTCTAGTATTAAAAGTATCTTAGACCAGATAAGTAAAGAATAAACTATAATGTAGTATTCAAGTTAACTGAGGTAGTAGAGCATATTGAAAACCTTATCTACCCATCTTTCTATTTACATTACTTACAAGAATTTGGTTCCATATTACTCTTTCTCACAAGCAATACTCTACAGCATATACAAAAAACAGTAACAATTGAAAAGTGAAAATCTTTGAAAATAATTAGCCTTTGGAAGACATGGGCAATTTGACAAAATAGAGTAATTTTAAGAGTTAATGAGTTCTGTTAGTGTAAACTGAATATTATGAAGCAGTGAAACAAATATTTAGTTCCATTGGGTTCAAGAAGGGCTGATACCAAAAGGGCCTTGGCTACCTGAGCACTTTTGAAGAAAATAGTATTATTTTGCCAATGCTTTGATGCAATTTTTAATCCTAATTTTAATTTATTAAATTAGATGCAAATATGTAAATATTAACACTTATAAGAATTAGCTTATACTTATAAACAAAACAAATGGTATAAAGTAGTTAATTCTTATTTTGGAAATCTACATTCCTCAGCCTTAAAAAAAGATTGGCTTTACTTATATTTTAGGGTGTGTGAAACTGAAAAATCACCAGAAAGTAACATTTCAACATTATATACAATACTAGTTGAAAATATATATATGTATATATATATTTAAAAAGGCATGTTTACCAATCTTGTGTTTCTATCTGTTTTTTAAAAAACTAAATACATATGTACACTTGCGTAGATAACACAGATTTACACTCATTATTCTGAGTTTGTTATAATTACCAGGCTGTTTAAAATACTTTGAGAAATATCCAGAAATTAGCTATTGTGAATTGACAAAACAAGAAATAATCAAGGTTTTATAGACTTATGTACCTCAGAAATAAAGAATTAAAACTACTGAAATGACAATTTCCGAGACATTTAATCATCAGACATCTGTTGCTATTTCTAAGTTGAGGCAACATTGTAGTGATCATATAAAATACCTCGATGTTATTCATTTTGAAGAAATTACTAAGTTATGCTTTGGCTTTTCAATGCTTTCCTCAAAATAATTTATGCTGTTTTAGTTTGACTCGGTTAAAAATCTACCACCACCAAAAAGTCCAGTCAAAAGGAAAAGCCATCCAATAATCACACAATATATACTACAATGCAGGATACCCAGATGACTGACTCATTCAGATGGAAATCTAACAGAAAAAAAAAATGTTACAAATGCATGTTGTGTATGCTTCCTTGGTTTCTACTTAATTTTCCAAACAACCTTTATGTTAAAGGAGTATCTGAGCAACATATGGAGAGTGAGTGCTTGCCACAGCTGCCAGAAGAGGAAGATCACTGGATTCAATCCTGAAATTAAAAAAGAGAAAATCTTAGTCAGGCTCTCTGTTTCCAGGACATGCGTCCTACAGGCAATGCCTGCTACTTATAAAGTCACTTTACCTCAGCAGTCAAGGACCTAGGCCACCTTGGCCCAAAGGAAAAAGGTAAGAGAACTGAAAAGAAAACAAAAGTTGGAAATTTTTCAGTAAAAACCAGAACCAAAGATTTATTTTAAAGAAAGCATCTGAAACCCAAAGGTAAAGTCATAGATGTAGGAAAGCACCTACATTTGACTATATTCTTGGCACAGGGGACAATGCCTTTCAGATCAGTGGAGGACAGGAATCTTACTTTTATATGGATAGAGCAACCCAAATCGTGTCCAGCTTCTAACAGAAAAAGACACTTAAAATGAAGAAAGAAGGCAATTCTGCGGACTATCTCTTGCTTAAAGACAGTGCACTGTGAAAGCAAAGCCAGAACAGAAACCATGAGCGTACCCCAGAACCACTCCCAGCTCCTTGACATGAACACGCATCTGTCCCCTCAGGTACTCAGACAGCATTTTACTCTTGAAGTACAGCTCCTGCAACCGGTCTTCAAGGTGCATTACACACTGCAGGTGGGGGTGGGCGGAAACAAAAACCAGGTCAGAAAATATTTTTTAATTCTAAGTGACAGCAATTTTCAAAGGATCATGTTTTTGGCAATTCTATTTAATTATTCCAGTATAAACTAAATTTTGAGCACATTTTTAAAGCATGTAATTTTAGCTAAAAAAGTATAAACCTTTCTCTAGCTCATAAAGATTTTGATTTTACAGTTTTGTTTTTCCTAAGTGGCAAATTATATACAATAGAAAATTTACCATTTAACCATTTTTAGCGTACAATCGAGAGGCATTAAGTACACTCAAAATGTTGTGTAACTATCACTACTATCCATATTTCTAGAACTTTAAAAAATGTTATTTCAAATTTGATAAAATAACTCTTATAAATTAATATATTTCAAATGTATGTACACAGGATAGCCTACATTCTTCTGTAGAGAATAAAAGGAATAAATGTTTGCAGTCCTTTCTGTAGTCCTTACTAGAAGATGTTTTTAAGCTAGAACATTAAAACCTACAATGCTCCTCATTTATTGTCAATTAACTTGCTCAATTTACTAAAACAGGTGATTTTTTATGTGAATTTATACTATAAATGCTTGAGGAAAAACCATGAGGTACAGATGTTAATATATTAAAATTTTACAGAATATTCCTTTCCAATGAAAATTAGCTATTAAAGCTCCTAATAAAAATCTATCTTTTTCCTAGAAAAACACAACTGAATGCATTTCTTCGTGGACTTATTGTTTCATAGTGTATGCTTTTTCTATAATGCTCACTTAAGCTGAAATGCCTTAAGAATAAAATATTTACATACATATATGTATAAAAAATTCCTATATGTAATACAATTTACCATATTACCTACTTTTAAGTATATAATTCGGTGGTATTAATTACATTTATAATGTTGTGCAGTCATCATTGATATCCATTTCCAGAATTTTTTTCATTATTTCAAAAAAAGCCTCTGTACCCATTGTACAGTAACTATTCATTTACCCTCACCCCTAGAGACCTCTATGTACTGTGTTATCTCTACAAATTTACCTGTTCTAGACGTACACATTGCACAGTAACTCTTCATTCCCTCTCCCCCAACCTCTACCTACTGTATGTCTCTACACATTTACCTGTTCCAGGTACCACATGAGGAATCATGTAATATTTGTCTTTTTGTGTTTCGCTTATTTCTCTTAGCATTATGTTTTCATGGTTCATCCATGTCGCAGAGCATATCAGATTTTCATTCCTTTTTTATGACTGAAATATTCTATTCTATGTATTATACCACATTTTGCTTAGCCATTCACTTGTTGATGGACACGAGTTTTTTCCAACTATTGGCTACTGTGAATAATATTGCTACGAACATTATTGTACAATCATTTGAGTCCCTGCTTTCAACCGTTTGGCATATAAACCTAGAAGACTTTCTGGATCACATGACAATGTAATGTTGAACTTTTTGAGAAACTACGAAACTGTTTTCCACAGCAGCTATATCATTGTGACCAGCAGTGCACAAGGGTTGTAATTTCTCCACATCTTGGCCAATAATAATTTTTTTTTTAATCATAGCCATCTTTATGGGTGTGAAGTGGAATCTCATTATGGTTTCGATTTTCATTTTCCTCATGACTAATGATGTTGAGCATCTTTTCATGTACATAGTGGCCATTTGTATGTCATCTTTAGAGAAATGTCTATTCAAGTCCTTTGACCATTTCTTAATTGAGTTGTTCCTTCACTGTTGTTGAGCTGTAGTTCCCTATATTTTCTGGAAATCAATCT
This sequence comes from Cynopterus sphinx, assembly GCA_030015415.1. NCBI lineage: Eukaryota > Metazoa > Chordata > Mammalia > Chiroptera > Pteropodidae > Cynopterus > Cynopterus sphinx. Next base: position 33,175,339 of record CM057387.1, on the reverse strand, counting down.
CTTTTCAATATATGATTGCAAATATTTTCTCCTATTCTGTGGGTTGTCTTCTTACTCAGCTGAGAGTGTCCTTGATACACAAAGTTTTTAATTTAATGAAGTCCAGTTTATTTATTTTGTACTTTTGCTGCCTGTACTTTTGGTGTCCAATCCAAGAAATCACTGCTAAATCCAACATCATGAAAGTTATCCCCTATTTTTTCTTCAAAGAGTTTTATAGTTTCAACACCTAAATTTAGGTTTGTTTTAGATTTATGTTTGAGTTCATTTTGTATATGGTATAAGGTAAGGGTTCAACGTTATTCTTTTCATGGAGATACCCAGTTTTCTCAGTATGATTTGTTGTAAAGACTCCTTTGTCTTTTTAAAGGGCTCCCTTTCTGAAAACCAGTTGACCATATATGTGAGGCTTTATTTTGGTGCTTTCTATTTTATCCTATTGGTCCATTATGTCTGTCCTTATGTCAGTACGACGCTGTTTTGATTACTGTCACTTTGCAAGAAGTTTTGAAATCAAGAGGTGTGAGTATTCCTACTTAGTTCTTCTTTTTCAAAATTGTTTTGGTTCTTCAGGGTCCCTTGAGATACCATATACATTTTAGAATGGGTCCATTTCTTAAAAAAAAAAAAAAAAAAAAAGCCACTGGGATTTTGGATATGGATTGCACTGAATTGGCAGATCACTTAATAGTGCTGTCATCTTCATAATACTAAATCTTCTAATTTATGAACACAAGATGTCTATTTATTTATGTCTTTAATTTCTTTCAGGAATGTTTTATAGTTTTCAGTGTACAAGTCTTTTTCCTCTTTGGTTAAATTCATTTCTAAGTAATTTATTCTTTGGATATTGTTAATGCTTTCTTCATTTCCTTTTCAGACTGTTCACTGCTACTGTATAGAAATGCAACTACTTTTGCCTGTTGATTTTGTATCTTGCAACTCTGCTGTATCGTGTATGAGGTCTATTGATCTTTTTGTGGAACTCAAGTTTTTTACATATAAGAGCATGTCATCTGCAAAGATATAATTTTACTTCTTCTTTTCCAATTCGGATGGCTTTTTTGTTTCTTTTTCTTGTCTAACTGCTCTGGCTAGGACTTTCCAACATTATGTTGAATAGAAGTGGTAACAATAAGCATCCATGTCTTTACTCTCATTTTAGGGGTAAAATGTTCAGTCTCTCACTATTGAGTAATGTTAGCTGTGGGTTTGTCATATATGACCTTTATCATGTTGATCTACAGAAGTTTTTAACTATTCTACAGTATAGTTCTCCTATGAAGAAAAAAAAACTTTAAAGTTGAAAATGGAGTCTTTGGTAAGAGATTACCAGTATCATGAAGAAGAATCATTAAAAGTCCTGACATGATAATGAGGGTCTAGAATGAACTGGCATTCTACAAAAAGCTTGGGGACATTGCATGTTCATACCTTACATGATACTAGTCAAGTACCAAATTCCAGCTGCTGAAATTATAGAATATAGTAAACAAACATGTACATATCCCCCTCTGTCCTAGTCTGCTTGGGCTGCCATAACAAAATGCCACAGACTCGAGGACTTAAATAACAGAAAATTATTTTCTCACAGCTCTGGGGGCTGGAAGTCTGAAATCAGGGTGCCAATATTGTAAGGTTCTAGGGAGAAGTCTCTTCCTGGCTGACAGATGAATAACTTCTCCCTGTATCCTCACATGGTGGAGAGAGTGAAATCTCTTCCTCTTCTTGTAATGCCACTAATCCCACCCTGGGGGCCTTCATGACTTAATCTAACCCTAAGTACCCCCTAAAGGCCCATCTCCAAATACAAGTGCTGTAGGTTAGGGCTTCAATATATGGATTTAGAGGTATGTAACAATTCAGTACATAACACCTTCTTACAAGAAAAGAATGATGAAGCTAACAGTGGTATTCAATGTAAGCACATACTAAATAGAGGTTAGTCACCTATTAGAGTACTCAAAGTAGTTCAAGCCTCACACATACTTACAAAATTTGGAGACAAGTTATGTTTATAAAGCTGAAGAGTGGAATGAAGCAGATTGGAAACAAGACTGGAAACCAATACTTCCTTTCCCAATTTATTATCTGTCACTCTTCTCTGGCTACTGGCCACTTGAACAGTCCATTTATCCATATCTGCTATAATACAGACAGCTTCTGCTATTGGTTCATCCAATACTGGATGCTGAAAAGAAAAGAAGAATTCATCTTACGATAATTAAATGAAGTTTTCACAAATAATGATAATGGAATAGGGTAATGAAGAGATCCTAAACACAAACAGAATTTAAAAAGTATTAAATTCTAAAAGCCACTGCCAAAGAATCCTTGACAGTTGAGGATGGGATAGTTAATTAATGCAATAACAAATACCCCAAGGTAGAATTTAAAATTATCATTGGTAGACATTCATTACTAGAACTTAACTTTCATTGGTCTTCTGATTATTCATTCATTCAACAAGTTTACTGAGTAACTATGGCGCCAGACAATGGGGAAAAAATGTTTTTCACCTTGAAAGAGCAAAACATTTTTAAAAAGATAGGATAGGAATTCACATGAACAAGTCAATGGTAAGGTTCTGTGCTAACTATCTAAGCATTGATTTGCTTGAGTACCTCGGGGATTATTCCTTGATTACATGAAGTACCTCCCCAGCTATGTGTGCTAGGTTTTTCAGTTTTACTAAGATGTATATCCAGGGTATGGACACAACAGTTACAAAGGAGACAGATCAACAGGTACTAATATAGTTTTTAAAAAAGTCAACACACACATGCTCATGCACAACACATATGCACCGTACTCATTACATTTTTAACAATTCAGATCAATATCTAAATGAAAATATGTAGAAAAAAAGGAAAATACTCAAATAGATCTATTTATTATGAAGATCTCTGTGAAGTATGGAATATTAAGAAAATGAAGAATTTCTTTTGTTTTGCTTTATATATTTTTATATTGCTTGAATTTCTACCACAAACATTTACCTAAATGATATTTTTATAATTAGAAAATCTATGATTAGTGAAAACTATTTTTAACTCACATATACTGATAAAAAGACCATAGGCACAGAGCTGTGTCCTTGGCTTCCTATGATTTACACACAAAGACCAACGATAAGAAATACACAGCACCACTACTAGAAAGAGATGATGAACTTTACAATGCTTAATACTTCAACACTTTTCTGTGTTTGAAAAGGTAAAAATTTTGCAACACTGGCTATATAGATTAGCAGTTATAAGACTGAGATAAAAACTATAATTTGAAATACCTAAATGCAAGTCTTTTTCATTTCTAGCTTTTATTGTTACTACAATTTCACTGCTAAGGATGTAAGTTTGTTCCTGGACACTCCCAGATTTGGCACCCTTAAATATAGCCTTTTGCCCAGTTAATGAACAATCATTTTGAATAAAGCTTTTTGCTAGAAGCTAAGGAAACAAAAATAGTGTCACTCACAGTTTTGTGAGGGAGATAAAAATAAATATCCCTGGCTATAAAAAGACATCTGTAACATGCAATAGGAATCAAGTGCAGAGGTAGCAGAAGAGGACAACACGGGGTTCTGTGTACCTGTGAGTTTCACAGAGGAAGAGACATGATATTGTGACAATGAAGTATGTATAGGATTGCTGGTGATAAATGTGAGAGGAAAATGGATAATTCTCTAAGAGGATATATCATGAGAAGATTCAGAGAAAGAAGTAGATACATGTTAACTAAACTTGTGAAAAATGATATTGAGAAGTGGTGAAGAAGAGAATGGCAAATAAAAATCCTGGAAAGATACATGTTGCAGAGCGAGCAGGTCTTAGAAAATCGCAAACTGCTGTTCATACTGGCATTGTCTTTTGGAGAAGAAATTAACCAATACATATCAAGAACATGAAAATAGTCCTAACCTTAAAAACTGGACAGTAACTACATTTCCAGGAATCTAGCCTAAAGAATAAATCTTCAATTCATAAAACAAAGCAACAATATCAGTGTCATTTATAATGGTAAAAGGAAGAAAACTCTTTTTTAGAAGTTGAGCAATAGAGAACTCAGAAATAAACTCATGTATATATCCCCAATTAAGTTATGACCAAGGAGCCAAGAATATACAATGGAGAAAGGATAATCTCTTTAATAAATGGTTTGAGAAAAATGGATAGCCACATGCAAAGGAATGAAACTGAACCCCTATCTGACACCATACACAAAATATCAACTCAAACTAGATTAAAGACTTGAACATAAGACCTAAAACCATAAAACTCCTAGAAAAAAACATAGGAAGTAAGCTCCTTTAACATTCATCTTGGCCATGATTTTTTGGATTTGTCACCAAAATCAAAGGCAAAAGCAAACTAAACTAAAGGGCTTCTGCACAGCCAAAGAAACCACCAGCAAAATGAAAAGGGAGCCTGCAGAATGGGAGAAAATATTTGTAAACCACATATCTGATAAGTGGTTAATATCAGAAATATATAAGAAGCTCATACAACTCAATAGCAAAAAAAGAAAAAAAAATCAGTTAAAAAATGAGTAAAGGAACTGAACAGGCATTTTTCTAAAGAAGACATACAAATGGCCATCAGGTACATGAAAAGGTGCTCAACATCACTAATCATGAAGAATCACCTCACACTTGTTAGAATCATTGTCAAAAAGACAGGAGATATCAAGTGTTGCTGAGTGTGGTGGAAAGAAAACACTTATAAACTGTTGGTGGGAATGTAAATCAGTACAGCCACCATGGAAAATAGTATCAAAAAATTAAAAACAGAACTATCATGTAATTCCACAATACTGCCTCTGGAAATGTATCCAAAGGAAATGAAAACAGGATATTAAAGAGATATCTGCATTATTATTCACAATAGTCAAGATATGAAAACAACCTATGCAGTATCTGTCAACAAATAATGGATAAAAAAATGTTTGTGTGCACATATGTGTGTGTACACTGGAATATTATTCAGCCATGAGAAAAAAGGACATCCTGCCATTTGCAACAACATGGGTGGACCCTGAGTTTATTATGCTAAGTGAGATAATTCAGACAAAGACAAATAATACTATATATCTCTTACACGTGGAATTTTTTGAAAACCTTATAGAATCAGAGAACAGACTGGTGGTTGACAGAGGAGGGGTAAGGGATATGGGTAATGTGGTCAAAAGGTACAAACTTCCAATTATAAAATAAATAAGTTTGGAGATGTACAGCATGGAGACTATATTTAAACAGTGGGCTATTATATATTCAAAAGTTGCTGGGAGAGTAAAACTTAAAAGTTCACATTATAAGAAAAAAAATCTATAACTATGTGAGGTAATGGGCATTAAACTATACTATAGTAATAATTTTGCAATACATACATATATCAAATCATTATGCTGCACACCTAAAACTAATACAATGTTATATGTCAATTATATATCAACAAAACTGGGGAAAGTGGTGAGAAAAACTAACAGTATGACAAAGCCAAGAAAAAAATCATTAAACATTAAAAATAATGTTTACAAAGTATGTTAATAAAATGAGAAATTCCCTTACATCAAGTCTTAAGTGACAAAAGCAGAATTCAAAACAGTAAAATAATACCACACATATTTGCATATGTATATAAATACCGTTTACACATATAGTGTGTGTATATATATATATATACACACACACAGACACACATACATTTTATATGTATAGTGTATATAAAATATATACAAGTACATATATAAAAATGTAAGTTTTAGTGTTTTGATTATACAGTAGGGAAATTATGATAAATCTAGAATAAAGTTGGTTAAAAAATCTTATCAAAACTATATATATAGTGTATATGTATGTCTATGGGTATATATGTAAAATATATATGTATATGTTAAAATATACATGTATGAAGATAAAAGTCTTAAATTTTATACATGCATATGTTGTGTATAACATACACATACATGTAAAAAATAGTAATGATGACAAAAACATACAAGGCGCAGAGTGCCTAATTATACAAAATACCGCAGAGTATAACTCTGGCATATAAACATTAGTATCAACTTCATTATTAGGTAAAGAAACTGAGGGTCTATGAGATTAAGTATCTTGGCTTAGGATATTATATAGGCATTAAGTGGCCAAGTTTGGGTATTATGAAATGCCACATACTGCATAATGACTGGAAGAATGCCAGGTTTTCAGGGAGACCACCAAAGAATCCTGTGTGTGTTAAAGAGTACAGATGGAGGAAGAAAAGAGACTGAGTAACAGAATAGATATAATGAAAGACAAGAGGACAGAGAGCATTAGAAGGACCCAAATGTGATTTACTAACCAAATAATTCGACAAATACTTACTGAGCACTACATTAGGCACTGAGAGGACAGAATTGAAAAATAAAATAGAAATGGTTCCTTCACCCTGAAGGATAAATACCATCAACTGATATAAATTCTTTCCTCTGACGCATTAAATTATTAGTGTCATCTTCAGGTGTTTATTTTTTTGTGCACTCTAATATACTTATATACTGGCCCTATCTTCTCTGGTACTAAGTAAATATCTTGAGGTCAGAAACTATTTTTTCTGATATATATTCCTTGTACTAGCACTATGTTCAGAACATAGTATGTCGGTAAATATTTATTTGATTGGTGTTAAAAGGTTGAACAAAATAGCTTTTAAATGTAAAGAACAAGAGTTTCTTAAGTTTTCATTATAAACTGTTTTTATCTGGATTTGCCATAATGTCTCTACTATACAATAAAACATCAAACTTTACAACTTTAGTTACTTTTCTACAAACACAGAAGTTTTAAACCTTTTTGGCTAGAAATCAAATGACTTCTTGCTCACAGGACCATATTTTATCACCCATGATTTTCTAGCTGGCTTTCTCCATTTCCTTTTTAACACTTTTTTGGGGGAGTGACTTTTGTTAAAATAAAAAAACTTATTAAAGTGATACATGGAATTGAAGAGAGAAATTGAAAATTCAACAATAGCTGGAGACTTCAATATTTCACTTTCAATAACTGATGGAACACTAAACAGAAAATCAGCAAGGATATAGGCTATCAGCCAACTTGATCTGACATCTATAGAAAACTTTGACCAACAATAGCCAACTACTCTTTACAAGCTCATGTGGAATATTCTCCAGGACAGACTGTATACTGGGCCATAAAACAAGGCTCAATACATTAAAATGACTGAAATCAGATAAAGTGTATTGTCTGACCATAATAAAACTAATTTAGTAATCAACTAAAAAAGAAAATTTAAGAATTTCACAAATATTTGGAAATTAAATATCACACTTCTAAATAACCCACGTGTCAAGGAAATGGCAAGGGAAGTTAGAAAATACTTTGAAGTGAATGGACATGAAAACAAAACAGATTAAAATTTATGAGACTCAGTTAACTCAGTTACAACACTGCTTAAGAGGAAAATTTATAGCTTTTAAATGCTTATGTTAGAAAAAAAAAATATTTCAAGTCAATAACCAAGTGTCCACCTTAAGAAACTAAAAAAAGAGCAAACTAAATCCAAAACAAGCCAAAGGAAATAAAGTATAAAATTAGATAGAAAACAATAAAATATAATACAGATAATCAAGAAATCCATGAAAACAAAAGCTATTTCCTTGAAAACATCAACAAAACTGACAAATTTTCAGCTAGAATAGAAATTAGCAAACCTTTCCTGTAAAGGACCAGAAAGAAAATATTTTTGACTTCAGGGGCTATCGGTCACTGTCTCAAGGGCTCAACCCTGCTGCTGAAGTAGGAAAATAATAATACAATATACAAATAAATGGGTATGGTCATATTTCAATAAAACTTTATTTACAAAAAGTAAATAGGCCTATTTGTCCCACGGGCCATAGCTAGCTGATCTTCAATGCATATGGGCCAAAAATATGTACTAATGAAATCAAGCCATGAATGAACTCTTCTTTGAAGAATCCCCTTTTGGGATGGGGAGAGGGCGGAAAAAAACCCACAAATTACAAAAATCAGGAATGAAAGAAGGGACATAATCAGAGACCTTACAGAAATTAAAAGAATTATAAGTATATACTGTGAATAACTTTATTCCAACAAATTAGGTCACTTAAATGAAACTAATTTCTAGAAAGACAAAAATTATCAAAACTGACTCAGGAAAAAAAGAAAATTATATATATATAACAAAAAACTGAATTAGCAATTGAAAATATTCTCATTAAAAATATATTCTAGACCCAAATGGCTTCACTGGTGAATTCTATCAAACATGTAGAGAAAAAAAATTAATATCAATCTTCCAGAAAATCTTGAGAGAAAAGAGGGAATAATACTCCTCAACTCATTTTATGAGGCTAGTATCATTCTGGTATTAAAGCTAAATGAAGACATCACAAGAAAACTATAGACTACTATCCCTCATAAATACAGACTCCAAAATTCACAACAAAATATTAGTAAATCAAATCTAGCAACATATAAAAAGTACTATATACCATGACCAAGTGGGATTTTCCCCCGCTAAGAACAAAAAGGTTGGTTTAACATTAAAATATCAATCTATGTAATATATCACATCAATAGTTTAAAGAAAAATCACACGATCATTTCAATAGATACAAAAAAAGTATGTGATAAAATCTCACACACATTCATAATTTTAAGGCAGGTGAGGGGAGGAAACTATGAAGAGAAGGGAAATTTCAAAAAAACTACAAAGAGAAGGGAACTTTCTCCACCTGATAAAGGGCATCTATAAGAATCCTACAGCTAATATCAAACTTAATAATGAAAGACTCAATATTTTCTAAGATCAGGAGCTAGACAAGGATGTCCACTCTTCCACATTTCTTTTCAACACTGTACTGAGGTCCTAGTTCAGATAATCAGGCAAGAAAAAGACACAAAAGGCATCAAGATTGGAAAGAAAAGTGCCAAACTGTCTCTTCATTGATGACATGAGCCAGTATGTTGAAAATCCTAAGGAATCCACACAAAAAAACAATAAAAACTAACTAGGAATGAATAATAGGAAAATAAAATTAAAATAATTCCATCCACATTTAGGCATTTATAATTTTATTGATGTTATAAATAATCTAGTGATAAACATCTATGAATGGATACAGGACTTTCTATATTTTAGATTTCCATTTGGATAGATTCCTGGAATTCTCTATTTGCTTTCATGGTGACAGGTACAAACATGCAGGCATTACGCAAAATGACTGATTCAGAGAACAATGATTGTATTACACAGTGAAGTGTAACCAAAGTATAACGCAATTCTGGGTTCTCCTAGTTAACAGATTCATTCTCAATAAATTCAAGAGCAGTGAAGGTCACTCACCTGCACAGCGTGAGACAAATCTGACACCAGACATTGACGGAGCCTCTCATCACTCCCAATTCCTTGAAGAACAAAGTCAGGCACATAAGATGAGCAGTAGCCACCCAACAAGGACCTCCCAAAATTGGCAATGTTGGGCTGAACAGCACTCACTTCAATTAACTTTGACCTAGAAGGAGGGTCCCAAAAGAAGGCATACCTAATTAGTAATAAACATATTTTACCAATAAAAAGAATTTTGCACTCTACTAGTCTATATTTAATATTGTCATTTTTCACAAAATATATTCAGAGTAGTACAAGCATTCTTAAATAAAAACTGGCTTAAGCGCTCAATCAGACCACAAAACACTCCTTCCTATGCAGAGAAGAGGGTCTGATGAACAACAACATGGGTATAAATCTTTCATAATAGACTTTAGAAATGCTGTCCCTTGTGTATGTAACACATTCCTAATACAAACAGACAATGAAAACCATTATCCAGAAAAAAGTAGTTAAATTTCTCACAAACTCAAAGCCTAGTTTCTAACATTTCTCATGAATCTTCTCCTTGCATACCTGACCTAGAATATACATTCCCTGTTTCCCTCTTACTCTTGGCTAAATTTATTTTATAACAGCCATTTCCTACCTTCTCAGTGATTCTCTCTCCCTCATCACCAGGCTCGGCATACATCCTTTTGGGGGGCATAATTCAGTCCTAAGTGGCTTGAAAACTCCTAAGCAGTAAGAAATCTCCTACATACCAACATAAATTTTCCCTCATGCCTTCATAAAGCTTTTTTGGGGTGCCTGTGAGGCTTAGCCTTCACTCCTTCCTATGAGTAATAGCACATGATAATGAGAGAGAATCTGTCCAGGACAATAATCTCTTCTTTTATACATTAGCTACTCCCAACCTTCAGAGACCAGCTAAACAAAAGAATAGTACATATTTATATAAGGCCTACTTTATGCTAAAACTTCCTACTTACCCAGGAAAAGGTATGTCATCTTCTTCTGCCCAGTCCTCTTGCTCTCCTCCATAATAATTGCTTACTTGTCTAGTCATGTCATGGCCTGTATCTTCACTTTCACTATCCCCAAGAGCACTATCTGAACTTTCATTTCTTGGAATGTCCCATTCAGTTCCTACAGCAATTTTTTTCTCTGAACTCTCTTTATCCCCATGGGGGACAAGAATGGAGAGTGTATCACTTTGGTCATGCTGAGGATAGCAGGTTTTACATGAATCTTGGTGAACTGTTTCTACACATTTACAAAATTCATTGTTCTGCTTGCTATTTTTTGTACACAATCTTTTTGAAAACTTTAACATACAGCAGTGTTCTTTACTGTCTGCACTTATTTTAACTGGAATATCATCAATAGTCCTGGTTTCGATTGAATCATCATTAAAATATTCATCAAATAAGCTCATGCTTTCTGGGTCAGAATGATTCCAACAGGGAAGTTCACACGGCTCTCCAGAAACCACATTCAGTGTATCAGACTCTCCAGATTGGTCCTTAGATGGTTGTTTAATTTCTTGATGCTGATCAACAGCCCCTCTTTCTTCCTTTGGTGGTTTGGTTTGATGCCTGGTAATCTGATCCACCACAGCCTGACTCCGGAGTTCAGTATCTGAGTCTGGTGACATAGAATCCCCAATCAAGAAAGTAACTTTTGTCTGGGTTGCCTCACAAGAAAATGCAGCAGTCACAAGCTTATCTGGAGGCTTTTTTTCCACAACCATTCCTGTGGATCTCAATACTTTGCCTGCATGATTACCCGAATCCAGCAATTCCTCACTCTGCCATGTTTCCTCTGCCACCTCTAAGCCTGACTTTGACAATGCACAGTTGTCTACTGGAGCAGATCCTGTACAAACAACTGTCTCTAATTTGGTGTCAAGGCAAGTTCTTAACTTATCTCTGTACTGTTTAACATCAACAGCATTTTCTTCTTGGCAGTCAGAAGGAGAAATCATTCGGCATTCATCTGAAATTTCTAGCAGCTCCTTAGAGCTGTTTTGAATATCTTCATTCTCTTGCTGTGAAACATTCTCTATATTTTGTCCAAGAAGTGGATGACTGCAGTATTTACAGTTACAGTTAGGAGTCCTCGTTTCTTCTGACTCTTTAAAGAGCAAACTGCTTTTGTTCCTATGCATTGTGATGAGCACGTACTCGGATTCTTCTATTTCACCTTTTTCCAAAGTGGTAGTAATTACTGTGCCTGGCATAACAATGGCTTCATCTTCTCCGTTTTCTAAAAGATGGGTTTCTTGAAGTTCAGAGCATCTTATGAAATAAGTAAGGAAATAAAGAAGCCTCTGGACCATGTCTTGTCGTTTGCCAACGACCACCGTCCTTGCTAACCGTACTGGAGAGCCAATAGCGCCATACAAGTCCCCTGCAATGGAAAAATCAGTCAATAGACACATCCTCTACCCAGGCAGCTAAGTAGGCTATTTTCAATTATCAGAAACCTACTCTTATTGTGTGAGGATTCAGAGTTTATTCTTAGTTCATTAATAAAAAAGTAGGATGAGATGAATGGTCTAAATAAACCAAAGAGAAGAATGAAAGGGTTTTATAGCTTCCTCCTTAAGCAGCTGCTGTGGTTCTCAATCCTCAAGCTAAGAGTCATTTGTAAAAGTCAAATTTACAAAGAATTTTCTCTGTGCCAGGCCCCAAGCGGAGCACTCCAACTGGAGAAGTACTGACTAAAGCACATGTGCAAAAAGATTCTGTAGCTGCATCTAATGCAGAGGAGAGAATGCACAATACCTGCTTGGGGGCAAGGAGAGGAAGGGAGTAGTGGTGGAATGGAGCAGAGCTGGAGCAGTCACTTCACACTTAACCTTCCTTGATTTCAATCATAACCCTTACTTGTGCTGCCATACCCATGACCCCAAAGCTCTCATGGTTTTAATAGCGCATTTCCCCATTCTTTCCCTCAAGGTCTGAGTACTCAGGATAGACCAGAAAGGGCAGGAAAAGAGAGACCTATCCTAAAAGGAAAAGAAAGGGCAACACATTTAGCAATGTGGTTCATTCCCACTTTGTGTCCATACTAGACATGAACAGTCATCACATTAAAAAGGGGGTGGGGGGAAGTGAGTTACCAATGTCATTTCTATATCTGTGCTGTGGCTGAAACTAAACTAACAAAGAAACAGGCACCAAAACACTTTAAAATGGGGACTATAAAGTCATTAAATTTAATTCAATTTTGCAAGCTGTCAGTATATACATTTAAAAATTTCTATTTATACTTTACGAAAATCCTACACATTTTAAAGGAACAAATAAAAACAGGTCTCATATACATATATTCTACAGACAGTATTATGATAAATTTCCTTCCCGGGCTAAGACACTGGCCCTAACACCATCACACCACTATTCAAAACCATTCCCAAAGTCCCCACTGATTATGAAATAACCTAAACTGCTTGGGCATGGCACATGAGTCTTTCAAGACTAGTTCCACTTTACTTCCCCAGGTCTGCTTTCTTACAGTTCCCCTTTCTCATCTTTACACACCCAAAGTCCCACTTAAAGTGGACTGCTTAAACCCAACTACTGAACGGTCAGTGCTTTTAACACCTAGACCTCTATATCATGCCATCTACTTCCCTTCTCTCTCTAGCTCTGGCAGTCCAGCTTCCCAAACAAGCACCCTTCTTTGGGCAAAAGTAAACTTCCCCAGTTGAACTCCTATTGAACTTTTAATCTCTCTTATACTCTCTCTTTGAATTCTCATTACTGTCCACACATTTATTATCCACAGTGTAATACTGTCAACTTCTTGAGGGCAAGGACTAGATATCATTCATCTGCATACCCTCCAATGCTCTTTGCACAGAGCCTTAGACATATTATGTACTTGATAAATTATAGAACTGAAAATAGATTTGAAATGTCCAAAAAAAGAATACCACTTAAATTACCTGACTTGAAAAAAGAAAGTTTACCATCCATACAATGGAATGAATTCTACTCAACATTAAAAAGGAACAAACTATTAATACATACAACACAGGTGAGTCTAGAATAATTATGTTAAATGAAAGAAGTCAGGCAAAATAAAGCATGTACTGTACGATATCATTTATATAAAACTCTAAAAAAGAAAAACTAATCCATAGTGATAGAAAGCAGACCAGTGGCTACCTGAGTATGGAAGAAGGTGAACAACAGGGAGGGATTACAAAAGGGCATGAGAAAACTTTTGGATTTTCACCATCTTGATTTTGGTGATGGCTTCAGAGGCATATATATTATGACATAGATATCAAAACTTAAAAATTGTATACTTGGTATATGTTTGTTGCATATCAATTATTCTGTAATTCAAATAGAATAAAGAAAAGGAGTCAGGGAGGGAAGGAGTAAAGAGAAAGAATGGAAAGGAGGAAGGAAAGAAAGGAAAGAGGGAGGGAGGAAGAGGGGAGGGAGGAAGGGAGGCAGGTTGTCTACATGAGTTAATAAGCCCCATGACAATCTGCCTGGCAAGCTCACTCACCACCACAACCTAAGTGAAGTTCCTACCAGATCACCGAAATGTCCTCATTTTATTTTTAATCTTCTTCCATCACCTAATGGCAATAGAGTAAGGGAAGGAGTAATGCAGCTACATTTACCAGAGACCATCCTAAGCACTTCACATGTATTATCTCATTTAACTCTCACATGTACCATCTATTGCTATCAGCACTTTACAAATAAGGAAAATTGTGGTTTAAACAAGGTCTGTCTGATGCTACAGCCAGTGCTTCTAAGTGCCATGCCACACGGCCTTCTCAATGACTGTCTCCTCATCAACTACACCCTCTCCCCACGGGTAACCATCAATTTGGTGAGGCCTAACACTAGGGAAACATTTTCTGAAATCAATAAATGAAAAGTGGAAAAACATAAACCTCAAAGACCACTTCTCAGTTAACCAGATATGTTCTAGCTATCACAGATGACTGCGGTTCATTCTTTCCAGGCACAGTACCAAACACAACACCTCCCAAAGACCCTGATTTCACTAGTAAAACAGCCATCATCCAGCTCCTTTTGCTCCAGCTGCAGCTCTCTAGCTATAAGGATTGATATTGATATTAGCAATAAGATAATGAGAAAACAAGTAGATAACAGGTGCTTTAGAATAGGGAAGGAAAACATAAGCAGTAAAATCTCTGATATTGCTATTAGTAATTTTTTTCCTGCTCTATCTCCTTGGTCAATGAAAACAAAAGGAAACAAACAAACAAAAAAACAAATGGGACATTAAACTAAAAAAGTTTTCACACAGCAAAGGAAACGATCCACAAACAAGACAATCTACTGAATGGGAGAAGATATTTGCCTATGACACATCTGATAAGGGGTTGATACCCCAAATTTATAAATGGGTAGAAGATCTGAATAGGTATTACTACAAAGAGGACATATAATGGACAACAGACATATGAAAAGATGCTCAACATCACTAATCATCAGAGAAACGCAAATTAAAACAAGGAGATACCACATCACACCTGTGAGAATGGCTATCACCAATAAATCAAAAAAACAACAAATGTTGGTGAAGATGTAGAGAAAAGGGAAGCTTTGTGCACTGTTGGTAGAACTGCAAAATGGCGCAGCCACTCTGGAAAACAGTTTGAAGGCTCCTCAAAAAATTAAAAACAGAACTACCATTTTACTCAGCAATTGCCCTTCTGGGTATTTATCCAAAGAAAACTAAAACAACACTAATTCATAAAGATCTATGTACCCCGATGTTCACAGCAGTGCTATTCATAAAAGCCAAGATATGGAAGCAACCTAAGTGTCCATCAACAGACAAGTGAATAAAGAAGGTATGGTACATATATATAATGGAATATTACTCAGTCATAAAAAATGAAATCCTACCATTTGCAATGACATGAATGGACCTACAGGGTATTATGCTGAGTGAAATAAGTCAGAGAGAGAAAGATAAATACCATATTATTTCACTTATATGTGGAATCTAAGGAACAAAAGGAGCAAACTAAATGGAAACAGACTCACAGATACAGAGAACAAAATGGTGGAGAGAAGGGTTGGAGGGTGACAAAAGTGAAGGGATAAAGAAGTACAAATTAATAGTTACAAAACAGTCATGGGGATGGAGAGTAAGCATAGAGAACGTAGTCATTAGTATATGTAATGGCTGTGTATAGCCTGATGAGTGCTAGAGCAATCAGAGGGATCAATTCATAAACTATATAAATGTCTAACCATTGTACTATATACCTGAAACTAATATAAAATATACATATATAAATAAAGAACTAGAGGAAGAAAAAGAGAGCATTTTATTACATTATTTTGTTTTTGCTATAAAATAACTCTAGATTGTCACACAAAAGTCCAAGTATGATACATCATAAAACAGTTTTCAGACTACATACCCAGTTGTGCCCAAAGTGGGTTATACGGATGAGTCTTTGCCAACATGTCTACACTCTGAGAGGAATGTTTTTCTAAAAATATTTTTATAGGTGGCTGTCCATTTGGCATGACTGTTGGAACCCAGGCAAGATGATTGGTCAGAACTGCAGTAATGAGGGCTGGCAAGAATCTGGAAACAAAATGCATCCTATCAGATTCTAATCTGTCTTCATAAACCCTAAATACAGTATAAAATACAGTGACAGTGAATAAAGCAAAGAGATAACATATTTTCATGTGGCCAAACAGCACAAAAAAGGAGGAGAGAAGGAAGGAAGGCATATCACCAGAATGAAAATGAAAGTTAATTAAATTTTCAATTATGTAGAAGTTAAAGAAAATCCTTAAAATAAGTCATTCAAAAGGTCTATTTCTGATCATAATTTAAAAACACACAAGTAATTTTACTTGAAAAATATGAATTCTCTTCAGTGTTTAATCTACACAATTTATTAACAAATCAACCAGGAAGTCTAAACGTTTCCACATTACTAAATGGGAAAATGAAGAAAGTATTAAACAAATTTTGTCTACCATCAAAGAGTGTAAAAGTATCTAAATTACTCATCTGAAGTCTAGGAATTTGAGGCATCATTAGAAGAAACAATATGATAAAATATCACATTAAAATCGTATCACTGGAGTCCTGGCACTTAGGTTTATTTACTTCTTTTCTAAAGAATAAAACTACAGAAGTAGATACAACTCACACCAAAAAAAAGAGCTGCAAAGAGTTCTGTAAAATGTCAGGAATTTTAATTTAACACAAAGATATTTCTACTGTTTTTCACTCATAAATTTCTGTGGCCTTCTTTCATATCCTATGTTTTAATTATCTTTTAGAATTATCTTGATTATTAACAATATAAAATAATTTCAAAGATAATGATTAATTCTTTCACTTTTGTAATTAAGTCTGATCACAATTAGATAGCTAGTTATAATAAATAATAGCTAAGATACTAAAGATAGCGAGCGCGCACACACACACACAGATGTAAAGTTAGCCATACTGATTTTTTGAAGCATTTTCCATTAGAAAAGTGAATTCCTTCATGAAACGATGGCAAAGCTGGTTCTTCTCTGGAATCCCTGACATCATTGTAAGCCAGACAGGCTCTCCAATACGTGGCATTGTGTAAAGATTACAAATTGTTGTCCTAAAAAGAGAAAAACACATTATGAAATTTATAATTCCCAGATTTACATACTGTTAAAATAAAGTTATCTTGACAGCTTGGGCTTCACACTCAGATTATTAAAAGTTTTGAGAGGAGACAATGAATCAAATCATTCTTTCTCTGTCATCAACACAGTACCATGAAGAATAGTCTGTACATGAACTCAAAAAATTTTGGTTCTGGCACTGGCTCTGTCCCCAGTGACTGTGTGCCCTTGAGTAAATTACTTCCCTACTTTAAGCATCAGTTTCCTCCACCTATAGAACGAAAGGACTAGGACTAGATAATTTCTAAACCCCCTTCCAGCTCTATGTTACAAATATATATGGTGTACTTAAATATATTGCAAATAATCAACAACACAGAAAAGGAAATATTCTAAAAGGAATAATAGCTTATCCTTATACCCACTCAAAACAGTTTATCCGAATCATTTTGTTGATGCTGCGCTAAGACAATTTAGTAAAATTCTAAAGGATGATGAAGACATCATAGATGACATGCTATATTCTGACTCTCTTTCAAGCTTCTGAAGTTTTCCTTGAATCAACACAAGAGAGGATTTATTGCAAAATCATGATTATTGCCAGCTCTTCTGGCTAGCTGTCTAATTTATTTAGACAATAGCTAATCTTATGACTTGCACTCTCTCCTGAATTCTTCAAGGATATCTTTAAGATGTCAATTCTTTTCTTTTTAATTAATATGTACTAAGTGAAGTCTTGTATACTCATCAGTCTAAAGAACTTCTGCCAAGTTGGGGCTTAAGAAACTAGCTGAACGCTGGTGCTCTGATCTGATATTTCCACAAGTGCTAATAATACCTATACCTCAGCATAATTCTCTAACACCTAGAATCTAAATTAAATTAAAAAAGGGAAAAGACTTCTCTTGCTTGTACAAATTTCACTGAATCTTGACCCATTATAAACACAATATAGTACAGTAGATAGAAGTGACAAGCACAGGTCACATAATAAGTTCTAGGTATGGCATAAAAAACCATTGCTGAGAATTAATGAATGTGCAAATGAATGAAAAGAAAAAGAATTAAGGGTATTTTACAGAGAAAAATATGACCAGAATATAAACTAGAGATATGTGAAAATGCTTATTTTTAAATCCTATTAAGAACATCCAGATAGGATGGAAAACTGAGCACAAATGTTTATCCCTCTCAGTTCTGATGCCCCAATTGAATACCACTTACAGATCTGAAAACAAGTAAATTACAAATAGAATTGGAGAGGAACCTTAATGAAAATTAAAATTATAGATTTAATTAAATTCTATAGATGAAACACAGAGAACATTAACTGAAGTAATAGGGTAGAGGATGGGACGGGTTATAGTGCTCAGAGAGGGGGCCATGCACGAAAAAGTGCTAATTTGGGCCATTGAATAAGAAGAGGTTCAGGACTTACAAGAGCCCAGTGAAGTAGAGGGCAGAAGTTATAGAGACTGTATCCTGGGAAATTAATCCAAGGTCCATGAATGGTTGATGACCACTACCCCTATCGCATTTTCCCACAGAATTACTACAGATAGCAGAACAGATAGAGCAACTCCCTAGCCCAGAGAAATGACAACCTCTTAACTCTTCCTGATATTTAAATATTTCACACTATATAAAAAGATATACAGTCAACCTTGTGGTATTAAAATTTAATGGTGGAGGACACCTATTTGGGGGAAAAATGTCTGAATATGCTCCTTATGGAGTAATAATAAAAAATGGTTGAGCAACACTGCCTTAAAGTTATCCAGTCTGTGCCTGATTTATGCAAAGAGCTCCCAACCTGTATTTTCATGCCTCACTCTCAACTATAAATGGGCAACCAGAATACTGATATATAAGGAGAGCCTCTGAGGAGGATGACACAAACAAAAAGACAGAAACATACACACTCTTGACACACAAAAAGACTCCAGAGGAAATAGCAAATACACTCAAAAAAGAAAAGGAAAATGAAGGGGGAAAAAAGACACAGAAGATCAACCCAGGAGTGCCAGTTTCTAACAAAAAGAATTCAGGAGAGGTCTACGGCCATACCACCCTGAATAAGCCGAATCCCATCTGATCTCAGAAGCTAAACAGGGTCGGGCCTGGTTAGTACTTAGATGGGAGAACACCTAGGAACACCAAGTAGCGTAAAAAATAAAAAATTAAAATAAAAAAGTCAAGAGAGAAGAAAATAAATTAACAAAGAAAATAGAATATTTACCAGAGATGAAAAAACAAGATAGAGCTAGCACTATACTGAGAGGCTAAAAGATGAGGGACAGGTACAAACTCATGACAGAAAATAAATATGCTCTAACATTGATAAACCAAGAAACAGCTGCATTTAGTATACTGCTTAATAACACTGAGGTAAATAACAAAAGCAAGAGTTAAGAGGTAGAATGTTCTTGGGAAGCAAGAATGAGGTAGGGTAGTGTTCATTTAGTTGTCATTATTAGACCCTTATGTATGTATATTTTTTTGTTTCTTAACCATATGAATGTATTTTTTGATTAAAAGAAACACTATATAAATGACATGAGCCAATTGATTCATTTTCCATGAGTTTCGTCAGCATAATAGTGTCTACTACAAACTCTACGTATCATGGGTCAGCGCCAGATCACTACCCCTAGTACAGTGGTCCACTGAGGATATACACATTTAAGGATATGCACTACAACCTCAGAGTGAAGCAGGTGCAAAGAAGGCAAAGAAATTAAGTATGTAGCTGTGTTTCTCATTATATACAACTCTGGTGTCATTAACAACCTAAAGTAATCTTGTTTTTTTCCCCTACTAATAGTTACGTCTTCTTACCCTTTGCTAGTAAGAAGGGCAAGGATTTTCAGTCATCTGACTCCTTCTTTTCCCTGGTATGTCCCTAGAGAAAGACTCCTTAGCTGTAAGGGAACCGGCGGGGGGCGGGACATGACTTAGTTTTCTTCGATATGCATGCGGTCTAGGTCAAAGTTCAAGGACCTCACCTGTGCCAGGAAGCAACACTAGGTAAAACATACTTCCTGCTTCTCTAGGTTTCAGGGTTTCTATATACATGTAAATCATTTCCTTCCTCTTCTCAACTGCCCAAAACTCATTAATCGGCTGGCCCCAATCACATACTTAAAAAGTTATCTAATTGCCAATTTTTAACAACGATTTCATTTTTAAATTGTATGGCAGTCTCATTATTTGTAGTAATATTCTATAAAGTTGACATAAACAAAGAATTAGTGAACACTGAATCACTGTTCCTAGGGGAAATACGGGGTTAAGGTTCCTGTGAACCTCTAACCTCTGGTCACAACACTTTCATCAACCCATCAATATATAATCTTGTTTTATGAGGAGTTCTGTATATACACTGTTTAATATTTAATATTCTGTTGATTCATTAACATTTAGTTCACAGCCAACAGCACTATGACTCACACCTGCATGAAGCTTACCCAGCACAAATATTTTTCTCTGTAAGGCACATCACAGCCTTCCTGCACTTAGTAACATTGGAGAGCATTTCAGCACTATGCTTGAGGGCCGTTTTTAATAGCAAAATCACTAACAAAAAGCAAAAAATGCTTTAAAAAAAGTGGCACTAAATATTTGTCAAACAGGACACTTGTTTACAGAATGAGAGCTGAAACAAGAAGTTGGAGCATTGTCTTGTTTGACCTCATCTGGGAATGTGTGTTTAGGGCCACTCAAATTTTTCACTGCTCTGTGCATGTCCACAGATGATTGTAAAAGCACTATGAGTATATTTTGGGGTTGTAAATAAATTTTAGCAAGTAGGTGAATTCACAAATACAGATTCAGATTCTGTAAATACATACATATTAAAGTATTTCTACAAATATACCCCTTAAGAAAAACTTTGAGTTAACAAAGTATTTTTAAGATATTGTAAGAATGCTTAACTGACTTATATAGCCTTTCAGAATCACAGTGATGGAAATGAAATACACTAATACAAAAGGGAAGGTACACAATCATGACATATTATTTTCAATGATTTTATAACTCACACATGTTGTAAATTCCAGATAATCTTAAAATTCTAAGGCTAGGCCATTCATCCTACCTTGTTACCAAAGCGATTAACTCACAGGTATTTAATTCAACTTTTTAAAAATAAAAATCCTGTTTATAAGCTAAAAGCAAGATCAGCATTTTACTAAGAATGAGTCTTATGACAATATTTACTATTCTGGTAACTTCAGCTGGATCTATGACAGTGTTTCCTCAGAGCTCAAACAGGTCTGGACTCTTGGCCTTCTGCCACAAAACTTGTGACTGCAGAAAAGAAACTGTAATCCAATAACGTAAGTAATAGCTCCAAGTGCAAGGGCAAAGATTCATTACCATGTAAAACTACAAAATGTAAAACTCAAAAATAATATTGCAGGATTCTTTTAGGCAAGTAAATAAAAAGTCTATATCTCTCTCCAGTCTGAAGGAAGACTGAGAGGATAAAGTAGACCTGAAATGACTCTCTTAGAGAGAGATAGGCATCAGTCATTTAGAGTGACTCACAATGTAGTTCATATGCAGTATGTTTGCTTGCCATAATCAGAGCACAGTTAAAGCAGTTGTTGGAGCGTCAGGCACAAGCTTTGTTGTACCAAGAAAACACTGGCAGAAGAAACACTATTTGTTTTGCTATATCTAGAGAAAGGATCAAGCAACAGTTATGTGGAACATCAAGTTCATATTCCCTATATCCATGTGTTCTTGTATTCCAGGTATCTGAGAACATCTGATTACTACTACTGGTTAAATAACACTCAACCAGTCTACATCTAGAAGCCCAGGAGAGGACAAAGCACATTTCTGATGGAATAAGGGTCTCTTCTGGTCATATCTGCTTGTCTAACAGTTCAATACTAAAAATCATACCACTGATGGCTCCCAAATGTGCCATCCCAAGCACATTTGATATTTAATAATATAGGAACCAATGGCCTACTGAATTATACCCCCATTTGACTATGTGGCAAAGAAATTTTAAAAATTTAATTTTAACAGAATATGTTAAAGAAAATAAATAAATCTTCCTGTGTACACTGCAAAACAACTTTATGTTATAAAAAACTGGAGAATATGTACCTGAATTCATTCAGGGCATCAACTATTCGATTATAAGCCAAACTCCTCTGGCTGGCATCAGTGGATCTCCGGCTCATTTTCATAGCCTTGAAAGCAATCAAATAGTTAATTCTTATACTGATCACGGGCAAAATATAAAAAAAAAAAAAAGAAAAAAAAAAAGAAAAAAAAGCAAAGTCATATATTTCCATAACACTCAACCACTATTCTTATCTAGAAAGATATAAAGATGAGACACATTTACTGTGGCTTTCTTTTATGTACCTTAGGTCATTAATGATCATAAGAAAATTAAAAATTTTCAAGTGTTAAATTTCTTATTGTAACTGTCAAAAAACCATAAAATGTCAACACACAAAGAAACTGACGTTGACAGTTTCTGGGTTACATAAAACTATTCTTTTTTTCCAAACAGAAGAAGACACAATAACTCAGTAACAATAGCTCATGTTTCCTCTAATATTTCACAATAATGGTTCTGTTAAGGAAATCTTTTTTTAAGATCTGAAATATAAAGATTCTACTTATGTCAAGTTATTAGTAATATTTGCTTTCTTAAAAACATATTTAGCCATAGCTGAAAAACCTTGCTTTGGGTAGAAAAAAGGGTTTAGAATTAAAATATGGATGTCAGAAAGAACTTTGTAATTTTTTAAATTTTTAAAAGAATTCTGCATTACTTATATAATTATAAAGTAATTTTTAAAAAATTTGTAAACATATATTTAACAAAAGATCAAACTAGTTCAGGCCAGAATCATGTCCTTTTATATAGAAAAGCTTCACAGGCTAAAAGTGAAACTTAATTTTATATTTTTACCAACTGTTGAAAGATTCCCAATTTAAAAAGAAGTAAAAATTTGGGGCTAGAATTGAGTAGTATTCTGCCTTAATTTTCAGCAATAAAAATGTTTAACTAAATTATAGATCTCAAAAGGTAGCACAGACTTAAAAAAAAAATTCCCAAGGTGCTCAGAAACAAAGTCCATATCTTTTAATATTTTGAAAAAAGTGATAATTTGAAAACTGGCCTTAGAAGATAACTTCTGTGGATGGTCTCATGTTTACTACATTCTATTATTAATAACTATAGAACTTTTAAAATTAAGTTCTATACTATTCATTCATTCAGCTTTGATAAGAAATGAAATGTTAAACTTGAACAATATTCAGACAACTGTAAGTACTGCAATGTACACTTTAGGTTACAGAATTGTCAAAGCATTAGAACATTTGAAGTAATCTTTAATGAGTTCCACAGTGACTAAATAATTTAAGGTTTATACAAACACTTCTCCCAGTAACTCAAAATGTCAGTTCAGCCACAGCTAAATATTATGTGTATTGACTCTGGCAAGAATAAGACTACAAAAAAGGACAGGAGCCAACTGAAGAAATCTGTCACCAGTGTCTAACTCCTGAGAGTGAGTAAAAACAGTTTTTATTCACTTGTTTAGTAATAAAGTACTGCTAATGATGTATTTGTCTTTTTGACAGATTTACTTTGAGGAACTAACATTAGTGTCTTCTCTAGAGGCAGATGATTCTGAAACGCATCTTCTACTTCCTGAACCATTCTAATTGGCTTTCCTATCTCTCACCTCTTATTCTAGTCTCTTTTAGACATAGTGCAAATTAATCTTCCAAAACCACAATTTGGAGACAGCCTTAAAAACAAAGGCAAAACTCTGGTAAGCATGCTAGAGTCTTTGATCTGGTCCCTATTAACTCTGTCAGACTTCTCTTTAACGTTCTTTCTCTTCCACATACTGTCACAGAGATTAAGAACTTTAGGTATATCAACTGATTCACTAGTTCAACTTCCAGGAATCTCTTCTAAAATATAATCTGGAAAACTCACCAATATGTTAACAACACTGTAGCTACAATTGTGAGAAAGTAAAAATGGCCTAATAGAAAATCTGTTACTCTGAGGAAAGCCACTAAAATATATTTAAGAACAATTTATAATGACGAGAACTGAGTATGTTACAATGATGAGTTAGTTTGTTTGTTTTTAATGAGTTTTTAAAAATAGGCATATAACTAAGCAATATGAACACAGTACAATTCCAATCAAGTAAAATGGATAAGAAGCCTGGATAACACTTTCAGCAAAATGCTAATTATCTTTAGGTGGCAAGGATATCAATTTTTCTTGCTATTGTTATATCCAATTTCTAAAATTTTATGTTTAAAAAATGCTAACTATCCTTAAAATGCATTCCAAATGAAACATCTTCCCAACAGGAAGTCACTTTTCTTTCCTATGAACTAAAAATCTTGGTTTGTTCTCCTTTTTTAGTTATCCTTATATTTTATCTTGTATTCACAATTTTCTTACCTTACATAAATTTATCATACAATCTATCAGCAGACTTTGACAAAATTGATCAACCCTAACTTCTTAAAAACACTTTCTTCACTTGAATCCCTCCAAAAAGTACTCTCTCATTTTCCTTCCTATTTAGATGGTAGATCCTCAGTCTTTCTTCAAATTTTAACTACTAAAATGCTCCACAAATCAGGCCTAGGATCTCCGCTCCTCTCTTTTCTCAATTAATTTCATGGCTTTAAATACCATCTGTACACTGGTGACTGTCCAGCTTGGTCCTTTCCCATAAACTCTAGACTCATATAACCACCAGGATGTTCAAGAGGCACCTCAAACATACTCCTGATCTTCATCCACCATCTGTTCCATCTGCAGTTTTACCAATCTAGTACTGGTAAGTCCATCCTGTTTACTGCTCAAATGAAATGAAAATTCATGAGTCAACTTGTATTGTTCTCTTTCTCTTATACAGCCCAAATCAGTACATCAGCTAATTTCATTAGCTCTATTTTCAAAACATATCCAGAATCCAACCGCTTCTCACCAATTCCACCACAAAATTGGTTGTTTGAATGTCCATCATCTCTCACCTAGATTATCACAACAGCTGCCTAACTGGTCCCACAATATCCGCCTTTGCTCCTAGAAACCTATTTGCCACCAGCATTAAGAGTGATTCTCATAAATAATGTCATTCATGTACTCTAACTCTCCAAAGGTTTTCCATTTTTCTTAAGAGTACATGCCAATACTCTTACAATGGTATCTTACAAAGGCTCTGCACCATCTTATCTTCTAACCCAACTACTTTGGCTTTCTTACTGTTGCTCAAACATCAGGCTTACTCCTGACATAGGACCTTTAACCCTGCCTAAAACATTCTTCTCTGAGGTAGTTGTAGCTCACTTCCTTCATATCACTGGACCATATGTCATTTTATCAGGAGCCTAATACACTAGCCTGCAAAAATTAGCAATCCTTCTATCCATCATTCCTTATCAATCTTTCCCTGTTTTATTTTTCTCCACAGCACTTATTCCCACCTCACAGCTTTATGTATTAGTTTATTTGTTGTCCCATGAGGTCAGAAGTTTGCTTTTTTTCACATCTTATCTTTAACTGCTAGAATAATGCCTGCTACACTACGGGCCTTAGAATATTTATTTATTGAATGAATAGATGCATGACCTTAGATCTTTTATTAGGCAGTAATCTCTTTAAAAAGAGCTAAAGTCTATTTTGTACCCCCAGAGCACTCTTCAGTGTACACACATGATACCTGTTAAGCTTCCTGCCAAATGAATAAACAAGACGGTAAAACAGGGGAATACAATTCAAAGGAAAATAAAGGAGGTAAACAAACCAACAACATGACTACACTTACCTGTTCTATTGCACTCTTCAATTTGTTCATGTGGCTTTCAAAGAGAGGAAAGTGTGAAAAAAAGAATTCATTAAATTTGTTATTTTCATCTTCATCTTTGGATAATGAAAAGATTACCCCGATAGCAATCTTCTTTTTCCTCACAATTCCTGGGTTAGGGCCACAGCTCTCATCTGACAGATTAAAGCTTTCTTCTATAGACCTTAAAAACAAATGAAAAATTTTAAAAACATACAACAATGATTAAATATACAATTCAATCTCCTTGTTAATTAAAATATAAGGAAGCTAAAGGTCTTCTTCTGCTGTTTTATCAAGTAAATCTAAAAATTCATATCAATTGTATATCTTTTTGGGAAATCTACTGGCTATTCTTTCATGATCCCATTTTAATAAGAAATTTTAAGAGTCAGATTGAGAACAATTTGAAATAAAAAATAGATACTCTCAATACATAACCAACCTAAATATGCTTGAATTTTAAGGTACAATCTCGTCACTGTTTTAGAATCTACTTGTTTCTTCTTTTGATGGCAGCGGTAAAATCAAAGATGAAGGAATAAAGGGAATGAGTAAAGGAGAAGCTAATTATCTATAGTTATACTTAACATAGACTAAAAAAAGACCTTTCAAGAATAAATTAACTTGCCAAAACAGAAACCGGAAAAACTAAAATATCAAAACATGCAGTATATGGATCAAAGTCCTAACACAGGAGTTAAAACTATAAAACTCTTAGAAGAAAACATAGGATAAAAGCTTCATGACATTGGATTTGGTAAGGATTCCTTGGATATCACACCAAGCATGAACAACAAAAGAAAAAGGTGATAAACTGGACTGCATAAAAATTAAAAACTGTTGTTCATGAAAGGACACTATCAACAGAATGAAAGGCAACCCAATGAATGGGAGCAAATATTTGTAAATCATTTTTCTGATAAGGCAGGAGTCCGTCAACTCCTGGGCCACACACTGGTACTGGTGTGAGGCCTGTTAGGAACCAAGCTGCACAGCAGGAGGTGAGCGGTGGGCAAGCAAGCGAAGCTTCATCTGTATTTGCAGTTGCTCCCCAGTGCTATCATCACCACCTCAGCTCCACCTCAGATCATTGGGCATTAGATTCTCATAGGAGAACCAGTCCCTGGTACCAAAAAAGGACCACTGCAATAAGGGATTGATATCCAGAATATATAAACAACTCCTACAAACTCAACAAGAAAAAAATAAACAACCTGATTTAAAAATACACAAAGCACTTGAATAGAGATTTCTCCAAAGATGACACACACATGGCCAATAAGCACATGAAAACATGCTCAACATCACTAGTCATTAGGGAAATGCAAATCAAAACCACACTGAGTGATATCACTTCACACCTATTGGATCACTATTATCAAAAAAAAAAAAAAAATGGAAAATAACAATTGGCGACATGTGGAGAAATTAGAACTCTTATGCATTTCTGGAACATAAAATGGTAAGCTGCTTTGGAAAACAGAATGGAGATTCCTCAAAAACTTAAAACAGAATTACCGCATAATCCAGCAATTCCACTTCTACCCAAAAGAATTGAAACTAGGGATTTGAAATGGTATTTGTACACCCATGTTCATCCCAGCACTATTCAGAACAGCCAAAAAGTAGAAACCCAAATGTCCATCAACAGGCAAATGAATAAAAAACTGTGGTATATACATACATGGATCATTATTCAGCCATAAAAAAATGAAATTCTGATTCATGCTACATGGATGAATACTGAAGACATGCTAAATGACATAATCAGAATAAAAGGACAAATATTGTATGATCTGCTTATATGAGATATCTAGAGTAGTCAAATTCATAGAGACTAAAAACAGAATGCCAGGGACTAAGGTGAGAAAGGAATGGGGAGTTATTGTTTAATGGGTACAGAGTTTCAGTTTAGGGAAATATATAAGTTCTGGACATGAATGGTTGCACAACAATATGAAGGTACTTAATTCTGCTGAACTGTATACCTGATAATGGTTAAAATAATAAATTTTACATTATGCATAATTTAACACAATAAAAAATGCAATATATTTTAAATGTTTAAAATCCAGATTTAAAATACACAAAATGCAAGTCCAGACTCTAAAGAAAAAAAAAACATATAAAATTATGTTTAAGGAACTATTCATTCTTGTTGTAAATTGGAGGTTTCAACGTACCATCTAGGAAATACCCCATTCTCCAAACTTGTAGTTTGGCTGCGTCGCCAACGTCGCTGGTAGCTGCTGGCACAGCTTCGGGTAAGTGAGGAGTTTGGGGAGGGAAATGGTGTAATAAGCAAGCTGCTGAGAGATGCTGTCAAGTCAGAATGGGAACAAGTATAATGTATAAGTTGATCATAACTAAGCATAAAGTCAATTTTTTTTAACATATTTAAGAAAGGTTACTCAAATTTTTTAAAAAAATAACACTGTTGAAGTGAGGTCCCAGAAGGGGAGAAAAATTATATATTAACAAAGTGTTAATAAGAGATTCTAAGACAAAATCCCCTTTTGACATCTTACCCCCATCCCCAAAGAAAACACTACTTCAAAACAAAGCATCATCCTTTGGGCCATGAGACTGTCCATTCGTTTAGCTAAACCCTTAGTTTTTAAAGAAAATACGATGCAATTCAATTATAATGCAGCAGTTAGATTTTAAAAACAAAAGCTAAATTTGAAAATAAGTGTCTAGATGTCATTTAAAGATACCATTTAAAAGTCCTTGTGGTTTGCTTGTACACAGGTAATCAAGCCTCCAAATTCTCAGCCTCTTTTAATAATAACCATGACTATATCTACCTATTAAACCCTCCAAAATGGAAAATCCTATAAACTGCTCCCTGGACCATTCTAAGGGGTGACAGACACATTCCAACAGGGTTCACAATAATTATAAATGCTGTGATCTTTAACGGAATTATTTCTTTCCTGAAACCCTTCTCTGCAATCCAAAAACTCTATTCTTTGCTAGAGCATTTTATTTTCCCTTGGGCTAGGAACCCTCTCCCCTTCCCCCTATTGGACATCAGGGTTTGCTTTTGTTTGGCAACATTTTAGAGTCCCATTCTTCATGATTAACTGAAAGTCTGTCAGTATTATTATCATCTATAAAAAGGTACATGCCATATGCTACATCATTTTGGATACCAGGACTGAAAACTAAGAGACCAACATCATGATGATCTGTTCATGTGAATTCTCTCTGACAAATTCAGTGATAAAAGGGAGAGCTTTACACACCATGCAAACATCTGGACCACCAATGAATTAGTTCTAAACTACTTTCTTGAAAAGACCACATTTCATCAATGACTATTTTAAAACTTTGTAGTCTAAGATAAGATGGGGTACGGATAACTAATCTGGGTATGGTTTCAGTGAAAAAGC
Source organism: Cynopterus sphinx (assembly GCA_030015415.1). Classification (NCBI taxonomy): domain Eukaryota; kingdom Metazoa; phylum Chordata; class Mammalia; order Chiroptera; family Pteropodidae; genus Cynopterus; species Cynopterus sphinx. Next base: position 33,146,084 of record CM057387.1, on the reverse strand, counting down.
AAATGTTACTCTAAATCTTGAAAAGCTATGTTTTACTAAATTCTGACATTAAAAATAACCCTATTAGAAAAAAAGAATGAAATACACAATATGTGAATTTAATGGCTTAAAGACACCTTCTAGAACAGTCTAACTAGGCCCTTTGATTTATAGCTGAAGAAAATGAAGTATAGAGATATGAATTTATCATCTCCAAAATCCTGAATAAAATGAGAATTAAATTCCTGCCACATAAAACTAAATCTCTAGATTACAGAGAAGGTAAGGTAGTAGGAGAAATATACTCTAGATTTGTTCTGAAGAATAAAAATAACAATTAAAAAAACCCAGAAAAGATGAGATTATTTGAAAGATGCAGACATTCTACATTAGAGCAACAGTTCTCAACTCTAGTTGTCCATCGGAATCAGGTGTTGAGTTTTTCATGTTGTTTTGTTTCTCAAATGTGGATGTCTAAGACTTTCTCTAGGCTAAATCAGTGTCTTTATGAGTAGAGTTCAGGCATCTGGAAAAAATTTTTGAAATTTCTTGTTATTCTAATGCAAACCTAGGGATTAAGATATATGGTAAATTTGGACTTCCCATCTAATGTGACATATAATGTGACAACACACAAGGATAAACAGAGTGAATAAAGCTTCTCATACCCAACAATAATTGACGCCTAAGATTACTCCTTTTTTTACTATCACTGATCTCTGGGCCCCGACAAACATTTTTCCTTTTAAATGAAATGTCCTTCTTCCATGCCTTTGCCTAGATAACACATATATTTTCCAAGACATAACTCAAGTATTATCCCTCTGTAAAGCATTACTGATTCCCTGCCCCTGGCCCATACTACTGGGTGCCCTCTCTCTGAAACTCTTTGCACAGGTCTATCACCGAACACATCACAAAATGAACTATGACAGATAATTTTCCAGACTCTTAGTAGATTCTGCTCCATAATGTAGAATCTGGGTTTTTTCTTTTCTTTTTTTCTTTTATTCCCACCATGTTTCAATAAAAGTTTGTTAGACAAATCTTGGGACAGTCTATATTTGAAATAAATATGTATAAGATTAGCTTAAAAAACCTAAGTCTTTCTGGGGAAGAGACAACCTAACAATTTAAACTCTAGTTAGGAGCCAGCTGATGTAAGCAAATGTGTTTCTTTTACTATGCTATCTAAGCAGTCTCTTGACCAATGCTTTTTTTCTTCTACTGGCTAAGCCTAAGCCACTGTGCATTCATCCAGGCCATGCTCCACCAGGCACATTTAATAGTAAACGTAAACATTTTTAAATTTAAAATATTACTGTTTCTCTCATTCTCTTGTAATATCAACACTAGAAAACTGTATACATAAAATTGAATGATAAAGTCAAAGATAAAAAAGAGAACCAATGTCAGCTAATAGTTATCTCATAAAAAACTAGATTAATACATGAACCTAGCATTACCAGAGCGTGCGATGCCGCTGTCTCTATCCTCATTCAGCTCTCTTCCAGGCATGTCCATTGGGTTACTGTGGACTGTGAATTAAGACAAAACTATCAGTTATAAAATGTACTGCTATTCAGGTTGACATCGTTTCTTTTAAAATAGCAAACTAATTCATGCTCATTTCATTGCATTCCTTTATTTTTTTCAATAGCATGGCACAAACCCAACACCAAGAGCTATTACTCAGTTGAACAAGCTTTGAGATATGATTTGACATATAATATGAAAATAATTTATAATAGCTAATGAAGCAAAGATGACTAAAGTAAGTATTTTAGAAGCATATTCAAGGGAGATATTCATAATATATTATTAAATAAAAAAAAGGTAAGCTACTGAACATAAGAATGATGATCACTGGGGCTAAGTGAGAGGTGTATGACAGTTCACTCTATCCTTCTGTCTACATTAATGTATGTTTTAAAATTCTCCATAATAAAAAAGTTTAAGAAAATTGTTTGAAATAGTGTGGTTATTTCTGGCTAACAGATGGCAGACATATTTTTTGCCTATTTTTCATATTTTCCAAATTTTCTATAATAAATATTGTTCATATCTCATATTTTTAAGGAAAATAAATATTAATTAAAACAAGAAGTTAGATACAACTTCCTGAATATTGAAGCATGAACACACTCAATCACCAGTTTAATAACTTAAACAAATACATATACCTTTAACAGAACAATTACAATGGTGCTTGTTCATCTAAATCTTAGCTCCAAGAGAAATCATTCTTATGAAATAGTGAAAATCAGACATTTTACAATAATAATAAAATAGTATATTTTCTGCAATTGGTGAACTATGGTACAAGCTACTCAGCCATGGAAACAAGACAGTGTCATTAGAAATTTCAACTGTATTAAAACAATATTCATACTAAAATTTGATTTGATATTCAGGAGTTAAAATCATTATTACATAATGATAGAAGAAATGGCAAACTGAAATTTCATGAAAATGTCAATTCCACTGATAAAGTTCCTGGGAACTTCAAGAATATACTCAGTAGAAATGAATTAAGTCCTTGCGCTTCTCAAGTAGTGTTTTCTTAACCATACCCTCCCCAAGTGGATTTATTTACTCCCTTGTTTCCACAGCTGATCTACAGTTCCAGCCGCTGGCACACCGACTAGTCCACCCACACAGCACATGGCAAACCTGCAAAGAAAGAGGCACTCCTGATCAGGCGGAGCGGGCCCTGCTCAGAGAACGCCCGCCTGGGGCTGCAGAGCTGTGAAAGACCTACACGGCAAAAACGCAAAACACGTGTGAAAGGGGCTGTCAGAGAAGCCGCAGTGCGTCAGGAGTCAAAGGCGAGGTAGGCAGCACAAAAGCAGACCAACAGATATAGACAGCAACTTATAAACAAAATAGGAATAACTGAAGCTGGTTTCTCTCTTTAGAAACAAAATGGTTTCCTTCTGATCATGGCTTATGTCAAACAATTTCATGACTATTAATAAATTTGTATATAATAATAAAAATAAACTTCCACTATATAAGGTAAAAATTATTTTAAGTGTTCAATCCTTTCTAATCTTATATTGTTTTTAAAGATCCAAAAAAAGCACAAAATTTGACATTTGCCTAATAAATTTATCTTTTAAAAAGTCAGTTTTATGATGACAGTATTCTCCTGCAACAGCAATAAGGAGAAAACCACTTAATTGCTTGGCTGAGAAAAAATAACACAACACACAACAAAGAGCAAATACAGAAAAGGGATCTATTGACAAATTAGTATGAAAATAGTTTTTTTCCAACCTAGTGATAAGTTACAATGTAATGGAAGAGACTAAACTTCCTAGACCAGGGATCAGCCACCAAGGAAGCACACCACCAATGCAGCCTGTCAGGGTCAGACTCCTGGTTGTGGAAGAAAAGTGGCTACTACATACTTAACCTAGAGAAGATAACAGAGTCTAAAAGACCTAAAATGGGCAAGATACCTGCTAGCTACTCTTTCTTAATCAAGATGGCCTAAAGAGCCACCTAGGAGGTTTACCTAGGACAGAATAGGGGGCTTTCTGTTTTAAAAAGTGAAAAATATAATTTTAAAATTACCAATAGACATTTTTCTATAACCAGAATTTTTATAATTATAGTGCATACACAGCAATCCTTCCAATTTTTACTGTTCATTCAAAACTTATCTGTTCTGCTTTTTGAGCCACGCTTCTTTTGCTCAGGCCCACTTCTACTTCTGGAAGTGTACTTTCCCTTCTAATAAGGCTTTTCATTTCTACTGTTTAAAAAAAAAAAAACTTATCTATTCTTTTCAAACTCCTCCCTTAACTACCTCTTCCTTACTCTCCACATGACTTTGTCCCCTACAGTCAGATACAGATGCATATGTGTATGTGTGCACATACACAGAATTCACCAGATGAGAACTCTCCTTTTCCTACCAGCCCATCTCCAAGCTTAATCAAATTCTCACCCACCCTTGCCTCCTTCCTTCCTGAGCAGTAATAACAGGTAACATTCAAGGCTTACTATGTGGTAGGGGCTTATTCAGTGAAAAATCTTGAGAGGTACCTCATTCCTTTCCAAAGCTTGGACCTTCAAAACTGTTTGCCAAGTGTCACTTCTATCTCTAACCTCCTTAAAACCTCCTTTTCCATCAACATTTAAACTCAGTCAAAACTATTCTTTCTCACCATATATCTAATTCTGTAATTTAACAGTTCTTAAAATGTGGTCCCCAAAGACCCCAGGGGAGTCCCCACAACCTTATCACATCAGTTCTGTGAGGATCTTCCCTTTCCAACCACGTAACAGTGTGAGACTAGATTTTCTTCACACATTTCAACCAAAACATCGCAAGAGACTGAATACAGGAGCAAATATGAGAATCTAGCGATCTTCTTTCTAGCAAGCCAAACATTTAAGAGATATGCAAAAATGTAAAAGAATGCTACTCTTTAACTCAATTATAAAATAGAAAATAGTTATTGAAAATAATCTTAGAAAATAGTTATTGAAAAACATGTTATAGTTACATGAAACAGATTAGTACTATTTTTTAATTACTAAATATTTTTAAATTTTCTGCTTTATTTTCTAATATAGGATATATCAATAAATGTAACCCATATAAACAAAAGTTCTTTGTGACCCTCAATTTCTAAGTGTTTAAAGGGGTCCAAAGACCACAAATTTGAGAACCACTGCTTTATATCTTAGAAAAAACACTAACTTCTGATTTCTCCTCAACCCTGGCTTCTATTCTTCTCACTGAAACTGCTCACATATGGCACCAAAAGCCTGTTGCTTAATGCAATCCAGCATTATACTTTGAACTTTCCCCCTCAGTTTCCATAACATACTAAGTTTTTTCCTCAGTCTCCTTTTTGTGCTTTTCTTCCCTTACTCCTTTAAAGCCTGCATTCCCTAGGGTCCCATCCTCAACCACCTTTCCCTCTCATTCTTTGCATTTTCTAGGTCATCCCATTCATTCTTACATTTTCAATTGTCATTTACATGGCAATGATTCCCATATCTGTGGTAGATATAATTAACTACCTGACAAAGAACATAATATTGAGTCATCTCTGGGGAACAGCTGTCGGATAGGGACCATATTTCTCAAATCTCCTTATAAATAGGTGGAGTCACATGATTAGTTATCACCAATGGAATGTGAACAAAAGTAATGGATGTCACTTACAGGCTGTAGTGGTCATAAAGTGGGCATGCCTTCTCCACACTTAATCTCTCTCACTGCCTTGGGCAACTGAGCACAATCGTGGGGTAAGTACACATGTTGAAGGGAGAACTCCAAGGAAAGAGAAGCTGGACCTCTAAAACAGCTTTCAGAAAAACTGCTTACCAATGAGAAAGACCCTTTTGAACGTCACATGATTAAGAAAAAACATCTATTGTTTTAAAGTTATTACATGTTCATTAGATTTTATGTTACAGCAGCTACTACTACTACAATATATCTACCTAACTAAAAATAATGGATAGCTTCACTTGACTATCTATCCCACTGCTACTTCCAACACAACATCCCTGAACCTAAAATCATCAATTCCCAATTTCTTCTGTTCCTCCCAGTGAATGGCACCAATATCCATGCAATTACACAATCACACAACCGATAGCAAAGTGCCACTTTTAATTCCTCTTTTTCCCTTCATCTTTTCTAATTAACAACTCCTGTCCACTCTGTTTACCTAAATGAATCTCTCAACTCTCTAGGCTCACTGACACAATCTTACTTTAGTTCTCCATTATTTGTCACTTGGATTAGCAAAAGAGCCTTCTAATACAGGTCCTTCTTCAAGCCCTCTGACTTACTTGAATCCATTTCCAGTGCAACCAAAATATTCTTTTGCTGAGATAAATCTGAAGTGATTATATTTCTACACAGGCATACCTCATTTTATTGCGCTCCACAGGTATTGAGCTTTTTACAAATTGAAGGTTTGTGGCAACCCTGCATCAAGCAATTCTATTGGCACCATTTTCCCAACAGCATTTGCTCACTTCATGTCTCTGTGTCATATTTTGGTAATGTTCGCAGTATTTCAAACTTTTCCATCATTATTATGGTGATCTGTGATCAGCTATCTTTAATGTTACTATAGTAATTGCTTTGAGACACCATGTACCATGGCCATATAATGACAAATAACCAACAGATGTTGTGTGTGTTCTGCCTGCTCCACCAACCATCTCTCTCTATTCCAAGATCTCCCTATTCCAAGACACAACAATATTGAAATTAGGCCAATTAATAACCTATAATGACCTCTAAGTGTTCAAGTGAAAAAGTCTCATGTCTCTCACTTTAAATCTAAAGCTGGAAATGATTAAACTTAGTGAGGAAGTTATGTTGAAAGCCAAAATAGGCCAACACCTAGGCCCATTGCCAGTTAGCCAAGATGTGAATGCAAAGGAAAAGTTCTTGAAGGTAATCAAAAGTGCTACCCAGTGAACATACGAAGGATAAGAAAGCAAAACAGCCTTATTGCTAATATGGAGAAAAATTTAGGGTTCTGGATAGAATATCAAACAGCTATGACATTCTCTTAAGCCAAAAAAAGCCTAATCCAGAGTGAGGCCCTAACTCTCCTCAATTCTGTGGAGGTTGAGAAAAGTGAGGAAGCTGCAGAAGAAAAGTTTGAAGCTAGCAGAAGCTGGTTCAGGAGATATAAGGAAAAAAGCCATCTCTGTAACATAAAAGCACATGGTGAAGCAGCAAGTGCTGACGTACAAGCTACTGCAAGTTATCCAGAAGATCTAGCTAAGACAAGTAATGAAGGCAGCTACACTAAACAAGAGGTTTACAATGCAGGCAAAACAGCCTTATATTGGAAGAAAATGACATTAGGACTTTTACAGAGAAGTCAGTGCTCACAATAAGACTGTGTAAGTAAAAGATATTCATTATTTAAAGTCTGTACTTTGTTAAATGGATTTCCTATTCTATGTTAAAACAGGGAATATGAGTATATTTGGCATTTATAGTGTAATTTACCTTTCTAATAATAAATTTGTATTATTAAAATAAATAGCTTTTAATAAGCCCCTTTAGCTTTGAAGTGACAAATGATTAAAAAAAGATTCAGTTATTTCCTTGTCACATTTTTACTTTGTTAAAACCAGTCGAATAATCAATTGTGATAAAGAAAGCTGAATTTCTATTTTTCTACAAAACACACACAAGCTCTAAAGTATATGCCCGACACTGAAACTATAACTAGCCCAGAGTGAGTGCTTAATAAATGGTTGCTCATTTGAATATGAATTATAAAAAATAATAGGTTACACTGTTCAAGTTGGAAAAAACTATTACCTCCTAATACATATAACTAATACATATTACAATTAATTACAAATAAAAATTCTCACAAAACAGCAAATGAGAGAAATGCTCATCCTATTCCAACTGCTGTCTACTCTCTGATACACTATAGCTCTTTATGCACTAGAAATATAGTCAGCAGAAATTTAGTTGACCCTTCTAGGATAACATTAACGACCAGAAATTTTAGAAACACTTTAAAATGTTGAACTTAAAAAGGAAGCCTCATACACTGTTGGTGGGACTGGAAATTGGTACAGTCACTATGGAAAACAATATGAAGGTTACTCAAAAAACTAAGAATTGATCTATCATATGATCCAGCAATCCCTCTACTGGGTATTTATCTCAAAGACTTGAAACCCCATATCTGAAAAGACATTTGTACACCAATGTTCACAGCATTATTCAAGGTGGCTAGGACACAGAAGCAACCAAAATGTCCTATGATAGATAACTGAATAAAGAGGCTGCAGTACATTTATACAACAGAATATTACTTATCCATAAGATGAAATATTGCCATTTGTGACAACATGGATGAAACTCAAGGTATCATGCTAAGTGAAATAAGCCAGAAAGAAAAAGTTGAAAGTCACATGTTATCATTTATATGTGGAATATAAACTTAAAAGCAACAAAGGAACAGGACAAACAACTATAGACTAGTAGTATCAAAGGGTGATATGTGGTAACAGAAAGAAATCTAACTATGGGTGGGGAACATATAGTGTAAATATATATATGCCTTACTGTTAAAGTATACAAAAGAAACACTGAATTTCATTAACCAATGTCACCATAAAAAATAAACAAATTTAAAATAAATGAAACAAAAATAAAATGTTGAACTTCAACAACAACAACAAGCAACTAACCACAATACTAAATAAGTTGTTATTCTAATAAATCTTTTAAGGAATATCAAATTTGAATATCTGCTCATCTGAATTATAGGTCATAAAAATAATCATTATTTTAAAATAACTTTTACTGTTACAAAAGAGAAAAGGGAAAAGATATAATACCAGTCTTCTTCACCTGAAATATTCAAGAGAGCTCATAAAAGGGCTTTTTATATCAATAACAGGGCTTTTCAAAGTTGCATTAAAGTTAAACACAAAACCAAATTAGATCTTAAGCAGTTCTCCTTTTTTCCAGATACAAAATAAATATTATTCTCAAATACATGTTTTTCATATAATACAAATGTTCTATACACTTGCAATTTAAATGCTTCTTCTACTTCTAGTATTTGAAACTCTTTGGTCTTATAAAAGGTCTACATTATTAAGAAAGAACTGAGAATTTTTGTTATACAGTTAAAATTTTTAAAACTTACAAAACCAAAGGAATCATTTACCTATATTTCCAAGTAGTCCATTAATAACTGTGTTACTACTATCAGCCTTTAATGTACTGTTCTCCTGATTGATGAATTCAAGACTATCTTGCAGCCTATGGGAAAGAAGAGAAAAAATAAATTCCAAATTCATGTTATGCTCTTAATGGCAATTATTTGTATATCCCAATGAAATTTTAAGTGCATAACAGTTTTTTAAGCTTTAAGGTTCCCTATTAGTACTCCAAACTATTAAAGTCAAGGGTTGGCAAACTATAAACTGAGGCTAAATCCAGCCTGCTGTTTGTTTTTGTAAAAAAAGTTTTATTAGAACATAGCCAGTCAGTCATTTATGTATTGTACATGAATCCTTTAATGCTACAATTGCAGAGCTGAGAAACTACAACATATTGTGTGGCCCACAAACCCAAAAATATTTACTATCTGGACCTTTACCGAAAAAGATTATAAACTCCGATTTAAATTACAAAGTTTCCCCCTCATATTTTGGACCTAAAAATATTTTCTAAACTTCTTACAGAAACAAAAAAGAAAGAAAAAAAAGAATCAACCCAATAGCCAAAAGATATATTTATGTCTACACCTAACAAATGGCCTGTATTACTTCTTTTAGCAAATTATTCAAAATAATAAAAATAAAATTATACCTTTAGTATAACGTTTCTTTCCTTAAGATTTTAAGAGCTATCAATTAGAACTAAGAAAAGATGAAGAAACTAAGAAGAGTTCAAATCAGTCATTTCAGTGTAGAATCTCTAGTTTTCTCTTTACTACTAAATTCTTAAAAATTAATACTTAAGACATCAATATTTTTAAGAATCAATGATATTGTAAAAAACATGTCTCCCTTTCCTTCCTAAAAGTTAAAAAAGAGCTACATGTATTATAACTAATAAAACCCTCCAGAAGTCTTTTTAGAGCATATACAATCAATAGAGGTTCTTGAGACTATTTCTAGTTCAGAGTAGCTCCTTGCTACCCCATACTGCTTTTGACTTTGGATACCCCCATTAACTCTGGATAGCCAGGTTTCTAATCTGGCACCTGCAGAAGCTCCCTGGGATCCACTACCACCTCATCCTAGCCCCAGTCCTACATTTACTTTGTTCTAGCATGTAGCCCATTATCCTGACATCAGGCCTGACCTTGTTTCATCTTCACTATTATAAATTTGGCAATATCCCTGTGCCCCACCATATGGCTGACCTAGGCCACTCCTAATGACAAGGTTAATTCTAAATATCAAAAGAATCTGAAAACTAAAGAGCACAACCTCCAGATGCTAACTGAGCATGGCACTACAAAATGGAAAATCAGCATGTCAACATGGAAATACATGCAATGTTTTACTTCCAGATATAGCTTCTAGCAAATTAGAGAAAGAGAAACCACATGCCTGTTCTTAAACTACAAACAAGATCCAAGAATATGCTGCCTACCTGAGACTCACTTCAGCTTTAAAGACATACATAGGCAAAATGAAGGGGTAGAAAAAGATATTCCATGCAAGTGGAAACCAACAGAGAGCCAGGGTAGCAATACTTATCAGACAAATTATACCTTAAGCCAAAAACGGTAACAAGAGACAAAGATGCTAATATAATGATAAGGGGGGTAATTCATCAAAAAGATAGAGCAATCATAAATATATATGCATCTAACATCAGAGCATGGAAACATATTAAGCAAATACTAACAGATCTTAAGATAAAAAAACAAAACAATGCAACAGGACTTAAATACCTACTTTCAAAGAAAAGTAGGACTTGAACCATACTTCAGACTAAATGGTATTAACAAATATATACAGAACATTTCTCCCAACAGCAGCAGAAAACAGTCTTCTCAAGCACACGTGAAACAGTCTCCAAGATAGATCATATAACTGAACACAAAACAAGTCTTGGCAAATTTAAGAAGACTGAAATAATACCAAATATCTTTTCTGACCACAAAGATATAAAACTAGAAATTAATAACAGGATAAAAGGTGGAAAATTCAGAAATATTAGGAGATTAAACAACATGCTCCTGAACAAAAAATGGGTCAAAGGAAAATCAAGAAATACCTTGAAAGAAATGAAATGGAAGCATAGCATATGAAAACCTAAGGGATGCTGCAAAAGCAGATCTAAGACGGAAGTTTATAGTAACAAATCCCTAAATTAAGAAATAAGAACTCAAATAAACCACCTTGCTTTACCTCAAGGTACTAGAAAAAGAACAAATTAAGCCTAAAATTAGCAGAAGTAAGGAAATACAGTAAGTCCTCCCTTAATATCATCAATTGGTTCTGTAACTTTAAGTGAAACATATAATGAAACCAAATTTATCGTGGGTTAATTGATATAAACACGAGTTAGGTTCCTATACCATCTCATCAAATTATAACAAAATGACACTGAACAGAATGGCACTATTCAAAGACTTGCTTTAACAAAAATCGGAAGGGGAAAAGAAAATAAAAACCAGAAAAATTTTTTTAAAAAATCAGTGAAACTTAACTGGTTTTCTGAATATGAAAAACTGATGAACTTTTAGCTATACTAACTCAGAAAAAAAAAGATTCAAATAAAATCAGAAATGAAAGAGATTACAACTGATACCACAGTAATAAAAAGGGTCATGAGAGACTACTACAAACAATGATATTCCAACAAACTGGATAACTCAGAAGAAATGAATAAAGTCCCAGAAATATACAACCTATCAAGACTCAGGGGTGGGGGGAGAAGGAGAAGGAGGAGGAGGCGGAGGCGGAGGAGGAGGAGAAGGCGGAGGAGGAGGAGGGAGGAGGGAGGAAAGGAGTATTACACAGCCAAGAGAAAGAAGGAAATCCTGTCTTTTGCGACAACTTGAATGAACCTTGAGGGCAAGTGAAATGTCAGATAGAGAACACTCCATGGTATCACTTATATATGCAATCTAAAAAAGCCAAACTCAGAGAAATAGAGGGCAGAGTGGTAATTACCAAGGGCTGAGAATAAGGGAAATGGGAGCTAATGGTGTTAGGGTACAAACTTCAGTTAGAAGTTTAATGAGTTCTGGGGATCTGATGTACAGCATACAGATTATATCTAACAATACTGTATTTTATACTTGAAAGTTGCTGAGAGAATAAACCTTAAATGTCCTTACCACAAAAAGGAAATGGTAATTATGTAATAGGATGGAAGTGTTAACTAATGGTATGGTGGTAACCATTTTGCAATATATAAAATGTATCAAATCAACATGTTGTATACCTTAAAACTACTCGATATTATACATCTATTATAGCTCAACAAAGCCAGAGGGGAAAAACTGGCTTCGATAAACTTTCAAACTAAGGGATGGGAAAAAAATCTGAATTTAAGCTGCAATCCCAAGAGCAGTCTTTTAGTTTTCATACTTTGCACATCTTAAATAATTAATATCTCCCTGTGTACATAACCACTTACGTATTGAGACTCCCACATATGCTGCTGCCAGTCCGTGCAGTAAAAACTTTGCTGAGCATAAGCTGTGGAGGAGAACTATGAGGAAAAAGAGAGGGACAGAGAGAGATCAAAACTAAAATACAAGAAACTTTTTAATTTATTGTAAATAAAAATATGTCACAGAGACTTCACTGTAGAGTTACCACAGCCATGAAGCAGCATTAAACCCATTAAATCATAAACTAAGTAATCTGACATGCTCAATTTGAGTGAAGACTATATGAAATTTTCTTATCTTCAAAGACATTAATTATTCTAAATGAATTAAGAAGGATCAGAAAATCCCTTACCGGATCTGATGAATTTTTAAGGTGGATCCTTTGTAGCTCATCGCTACTGAGCCAAACATCATCTCCCCAAGCATATTGGCATCAGAAGAGCACCGAGAACCCTAAACAATAACCATAACATTAATGAAATTGCAGAATTTAAAACCCTATGACTTTCAAATATTGATTTTTATTAAAAATTCCTTTGTTATAGCTATTCTACATAATGATTTTTCTTGGGGGAGATGATTCTGCATTTTATACACTGTTCTAAAGTTTGATTTTCTTCATTTCACAATATCATACTGTTATACATGGATTCTTTTTAAGAGCTGCACAGCATTCTACTTCATGAAAATACCACAGTTTATCAAACCAGTTCCCCTTCTTAATGGGTACTTATATCACCGTTAGGTTTTTGCTACTTCAAATAGTGCTCAAATGAGCAATATTAACCACATCTTATGCATATACAATGTTTCTCCAGTGCAGATAACAGGAAGAATTCATTGAACTTGTAGAACAATTTTTAGCACTCCTATTGTGCAAAAGAAGCATCCATAAATGGAATAATTTATATCTATTTTGTATTTTTTTAAAAAAAGGGCTTATTTGAAACATTAGAATGCCTTGTTTTCAAAGAACTCTGATCAAAAAGTTATTCCTTTCCATTATTCTTTAACTGTCCTCAAAGGAGTCAGAAAAAGGCTAAAAATAGAACTTATCCATTTGGTTACTACTTAGATACTATGGCAAATATCACTAATTACCTACCTAATACCTTAAGCCTTATTTTTTGAAGTCCTAATTGTTTTAGGGGCAGTAAGGTACCCAATGTGTGTGGGGGGGGACTACATTTCAGAGCCTCCTTTGTACATAGGAAGTTATGGTTGGTTTCTACATTCGAAGAGTGAAACTAACGGCTGGAGTAACAGCTTTCAGAACCATACATTCATATGCATTCAACATGGGCCTGGTCAATGAGATAAAAATGGAAGTCACTGGAGATGGAGACACTGCACAAGGAGCACAAGGCAACAAGTACACATTAATTCTATGTACACAGATAAGGGAGCCTTGGTGTCTGAGGCCACATTGAAAGCCCATGTATTATATCTAGATGGCCTACCTCTAGACTTCCTGTCATATGAGGAATATAACCTTTAACTTGCTTAAGCCACTGTTTTAGAGGGTGTCCCAATGCAACTTCTTAACTGACAAAATTATATAATAACACGATTGATGAGGAAGATGACCTAACAATTATCCAAGACAGCAAATGAGGATTATTCACAAATTTTACTAAAACCATTCCATCATGGGAAATCAAAAATTTGAAGTTTTTAAAAAATACTTAAAATATTCTTCTGATGGTAACAATAAAGTGATAAGGACTCCCATTTTACAAGTAGATGGCAAAGACTACCTGCACACTATTTTTCTTTTTATAATGTGATTCTTTTATTCTTCGGCTTATTTCTGGTCTATTATGGGTTTTAAAAAATCTATATATTTACATTTTTGTCACCTTTCAAAAAAGGACATCCTCAAAGAGCAATGCATTTCATTATACATACAATTTTTATATTAGGTTTTTTATACTCGTTTATATAGCTTCTTCCTTTCTCAGTGCTATAGTCTTAATCTTGTTTTCATAAAAGCACCAAGCTAATTTAAAAAATATATATATCACTTCTACTATACCTAGGTTACTGAAAAGAAGCAACTCATCTATTCTTTGGATTTGATTAAGATGCAATTTTTATTTCAAGGCATAGAGGTCTGAGTACTAAGAACAACATTTTTAGAAACAATAATTTTTTAAATAATCAAGTAGTTTTTTTGTTTTTTTGTTTTTTTTTTTAAGATCAATGCCAATCTTACTTGTCAACCTAAATTGCTTCTGGCTAAAGACAGAAATGAGAGCCTTCTCTTCCAAGCTCAAATTTGTTATAATGTATCTAACTCTATTCTTATTTTTACTAAAATTATTATTTCTTACACAAAGCAAGGTATACCAATTTAAATATCAAGGCATGTATAGCTTTTACTACTATCAATAAAAAAAATCCTTTAAAAAATAGTGTAAATTAGTTTACATTTTATGAAACCATACAGTTTGTTATTAAAGATTTTCTTTGCCTGTTTTAATACATACCAAATAGTTATCACAAATGTCTCTGTATGTTAATTTTATTGACATAATCTATAACATAATTTAAAAAATACTGTTATATTAATGCTTTTTTTAAAGGCCCTTATTTGATAGGTTGATTCTTTGCAAATACTCATTGCTGGAAGCTAATAATCTATAATAATCTGTGTAAATCAAAAATAAAGTTCCAGTTACCTGAAATCAAATTTTATCAAGTGTAGTGAACCATATGCTATAATAAATAGTTCAATGGCTCCTTGCCAAAAAAAGCAGATTTCCAGGACCATACTAAATCTATCAAAATATCTGGGTACATGACCTGGGAATTTGTGCCTTAAAAAAAGAAAATCCCTAGGGATTTTGATGCAAAATGAAATCACAATCACTCACTGCTTCAGAGTTTCTAAAATCTGAATCCATTTGCTAATACTCATTTTTAACATACTAGGAAGAAAGGCGGGTATGCACAATTGATCACATTAGATAATTAATAGAACATCTGATTGGCTTAAGTATCATGATGTTACATAGCACAATACTATTAGGAACTTGTTAAGGTACCATACTGAAGGTGAAGGAAGAATAGAGGAGGGCAGGAGCAACTGTGTAGTACTTCCTAATATCTGGATTTTAGTAACTTCAGATGTGTCACACTTATGTGGTATAAGTGCCAACTTCTATCCAAACATAATTACCTAATTACAAAAATTAAAAAGCCCAGAATTCCATCTTGGTACTGCTAAATATAAAATACTTGTGATTCCTTCATGCAAGCTTGGTTGATACAAATACATTCACATCAGATAACATGTGCTAAGTATGAAAAACCAAACAGTGATATAAAATATAACAAATTCATAGAGAAGTTCCTATGTAGTTACTGATTTAATTCTGTATTTTAAAAGTCACATTCCTTTTTGAAAAATAAAACTGCATATTTCTTATTGTGTATATTTTCAGTCATATTTCAATTCCTACAACCATATAGAACTATATAAGTATTTTATATTTATCTTCATATTTCAACAATTAAAAAATATATAAAAAATAATTCTTGTAGCCCAAAAAATCTAAATTGGGAAATGATAGGGAAAATACCCTTGCTGCCTATGCCCATAGCTCTCTGTACTTCCCTTATCCTAAAATTTAACAAAGTTCATAAATAGCAATCATCATCCTCCTCAGCTACAAAGTAAGTGCCAGGAAGGTAAAAACTAGTCTGTGTTATATCTCCAGGCCCCTTAATTGTGCACAACATACTGTAGGAACTCAAAAATAACTGTGAAGGAATGAATAAACACATGACACCGGTGCTCTTACCTGGTACTTAGGACACTGGTCTTTGGCGTCAGAAGATGAAGTCATAGAACTATCTAAAGATGAAGAGCTGTCTCCTCCAGGTTTCAGCTGGCAGCATTTACCAAAGACTTTAACCTGAGCATCACTACAGAGTTTCTGAAATAGAAATATTATTCCCATTCATATTTTAACCAGTTTTTAGCCATACACAAATTTAATTATCGGACAAAAACCTTTGGAAAAACCAAAGATGAAGTAATTCAAAATAGTATAACCTTAATATAATGACTATTCACATTTTACCATATTTTCTCCAATAATGTTTTCTAGTCTTTGTCTCACAACTATAATAATATTCGTGGAGTTTATATTGTACTTTTCTCACCAACATTATTAAATTATGGGAATTTTTCTATATTACTATGATCTATATAACGTTCATTATGAGACACTTACTGCAGCAGTTTTCAAATTATTTGGTCCTTAAAAATTATTAGGGAACCTGAAGGCTTTTTATTTATGCAAGTTGCATCAATATTTTCCCATATTAGAAATTAAAACTGAGAAATTTAAACATAATAATACAAGTTAACATAAGTAACATATTTTATGAAAAAAAAAACAACTGGAGAGATACAGGGATACAGGGGTGGAAGAAGAAATGCAAATGAGCCTTTTCTGTTTCACTATATGTACATACATATAAATCTAACCTTTTGAAATAAGAATTATTAAACAGGCAAATTTTTAATAAGAGCCAACCTTTGAGACTGAAAGTTGTACAGTCTAGTACAAAAAAGAATGTACTTCTAGTTCCTTTTCTTTGTTCCTTTTGCTCTACTCTCTTTCCCCAACAAGTTCTAGAGCTTTCATTGCTCACAACTACCAAAGCTGCAATCCACCAAGGTCTGTGACACCCCTACAAGTATTCCAGGGCTTTATCACAGTTACCAGTATGGCTGCTCTTCCACAAAACAGACCTCAGGTTGGATTTCGGAAGAAGTAAAATCTGATTGAAGTCACAATTTTTGGAAGACTAATTTTTTTTTTTAACAGTTGCCACCATTATCAAAAGCACTGCTAACCAAAAACGTAAAGAAGGGGCACAGTAAAGTAAAAGTAAAAAGGGTTTTAAAACTACATAGACTGAATTTAAATCCTGGTTCTTTGGGCAAGTTACTTGACCTCTCTAAGCCTTAACTGTTTAATGGGAAGAAAAACCCTACTTAATGGTAGGTTATTTGTGGCACTTAAGGGGTATGTGTGCCTGTGTCTCATTATATACTTATAAATAAATATACGAAGTGCCCAATACAATCAGAAAAAAAGTTAAAGTAAAATGCCAGTTCTGGAGTTACTAACTTCACTAGATATTTCCTTTTATACTATTTCATTTCATTTAAACACTCACTAAAAACACTGGTATTTTCAGTACTGATATTCTTGGCCACTTAATAATTTTATGACTTATTGATCACCAACAAAATGCTAGGCCTTTAAGTATATTTTCTATAATACTCAGTGTGGCAAAAGGGTTCATTTTCTTACTTTGTTCCTGAGGGAAATGATGCCATGTTTTTAACTCACATAAACAAACACCACCCCCTACCTACATAAGCATAAGAAATGTTATAACCATCACTTTTTAAAAATTGGCTTTTTATAAATTACCCATTTTTCACATGTTCAATCACAAACAAGTTGCAAGTTCAATTTAATTTTTTTCTGAGTCAAATGAGAAAGTAGAATACCTGACACACCATCAACTTTGAATACTTTAATGTGTATATCCTACAAACAAAGACATTCCCTACAGAACCACAATATAACCACAAATTTTGGAAATTTTCGATACATTATAACCATCTAATCCTCAATTAAAATTTGGCCAGTTATCTAAAGAACATCCTATAGAGCAAAAGAAGCTACTTCACCACCCTGCACTGCATTTGTTGTCCTCTTTAGCCTCTTTTAGTGTGAAAAACTTTGTCTCATTTTGACTTTCATGACCTTGACACTTTTGAAGATTGTAAGGCAGGTATTTCGCAGACTAAATTTGTTGGATGTTTCTTTATAAGATTCAGGTTATACACCCTGGGATATAATATCACAGACATAACACTGTGCTCGTTCTTCTCACTGAAACTTATCATGTGGAATAGGATTCTGATCAGTCACATTAGTGATGATATTCTTGATACTGATGATTACATGATCAAGGTGGTGCCTACCAAGCACCTCCACTGTAAAAAAACTTTTCCTCCTTTGCAATTAATATTTCGATCAGAGGGGATTATGAAATTATATGCTGCTTACATTTATATGCTATAAATATGTTGTTTCTTATCAAACTTTATTCATTTATATCAGTATAAACTCTTGGTTTCTTATTTTATTCAGTGGGTGGTAATCTGGTATGATTATTTGTTTTTATGCTAAAGTTTTCCTGATTTGGACCCTTCAAGTGAATCACCAAGCTGCCTTGTTTTCTTTTGACACGTTCCCATCATTCTTTAAGCTTTCAACACAAGAAGTTCCAGGCTTACCTTTTTCTTTCCCTACCCCAGCCCAAGGACCAGTCACTTCCCCAAGAAGCTCCAGTTCCTTTTAGCAGAGAATGCAATTTTAGACAATTCTAGGTATGCCCACTTATTGGGATCTCATTGTTCCTAGCCTCTCTAAATGGACAGAGTTAGAGAACATGTATATATGTCTACATACATACAACAAAGTTTATATTTACATTTATTGTGTTTGTGTATATATGTGTATACATACACATATACACACACACACACATATATGTAAGTTCATGCCAATATCTCAAATTCCAATCCAATAATACAGGGTTCTTCCAATTTTCTCCCTTCCTTTCCTTACTTACAACTCCCTTCTCTGACACTGAGAAAGTGTCACTGTCCTTAACATGTATTTATCAACTCCCTTATATGAAACCAGTATATCATTTCCCCTGTCACTCCCTCACCTGCATTGGTGTTTCCCTCAGGCTCAGATACCCAAGGTGGATGCCTTCCTCATCCCACCTGGGCTCTGATACTCTGCTCTGGGCCACCATGCCTCCACCATCTGACATCAGGGTTCAGCCCTACGTAATGGTTTTAAGATTGAATTATTTGGAAGGGGGAGAAGGGTGAAAGAAAGGTAGGCATAGGGGATTAAATTTTTTAACCTGGACATATAACCATATTCCATGTTCCAGATTCTATATCACATTTGAAATTCAAATAAATAAGTAGCACTTATATGTAGCATTTCTCAGTTTAGAAAAGTCTTTCATACGAATTTTCAACTTTTTTTCTTGTTCTGTCAACTTTTAAAATTTTTAAGTTATATATAACCTGTTTACATGATTCAAAAGTCAAACCAATATAAAGTAGTATACACAAAGAAATGTAGGTCCCACCCTTCAGCTATCCTATTTCTCACTTCACAAATTTCCAATAGGTAAACTTTTTGTTGTTTTATCAGTATCCTTCTAGTGTTTCTTTTTGCATCTATAATATTACTTTTCTTTCTATCTTACAGAAAGTGTAACAAATTCAGTTCTGTCCTTCACTTTCCACCAATATCTTGGAGACTCTTTCCATCTGTTTTTAGAACTCTTTTCTTTTTCCTAAATATAGCTGTATAATATTCCAGTGTGTAAATATACTATATCTTATTTAGCTAGTCATCTGTTCATGACTCTGTGGGTGCAACTACTGGGTCAAAACATAAATATATGTAATTTCGGAAGATATTCCAAGATTAGCCCTCCATGGAAGTCTGGGTTATTGTCACTCTAAAAGGAAATAACTAAAATCGCAATATGGTTTTAATTTTCATTTCTTTTATTATGAAAGAGAGTAACAATCTTTTTAAATGTGTAATGGCCATTTGTATGTGAACTCTCTGCTCTTGTCCTTCACCCAATTTTCTACTCAATGAGTTTTCTGTCTTGATTTCTAGGGACACTATATAGAAACATTGCTACTTGGTTTTACAGATTATAAAAGTGTTTTCTCAGGGTATCATTTGTTTTTTGCCTTTCCTTATGGTGGTGTTTTTGTTTGTCTTTTCTTTTGTTTACAAGTTGTTTTTTTTTAATTTGTTTGTCAAATTTATCAGTCTTTTACTTTATGACCTCTGGATTTTAATTCAAAGTTAGAAAGGTCTTCTCAACTCCAAAGACATATAGGAAGTCACTCATTTTCATTCATAATGTTAGTTTTATTTTTTACATTTAAATGTGATACACTTCCAAATTTATCTTCCTTCTAAATTGCTAATTGTCTCAATATCATTTATTAATCTTTACCCTAATAAGATGACACTTCTAACAAATACTAAATTCTTGCATGTATTTAGATCTATTACTGATTCTCTATTTTGTTCCACTGGTTTATTTATCTATTTATGTGACAATAACATAATGTTTTAATTATTGAGATATTACTGTATATTTTCAAACCTGATGAAGCTAGTCTTTTTCTGGTTTTGTTTTCCAACCAATTATTGTAAATTTTTCCTGTTTGAACTTCAGAATCTGCTATTCGGTTCCAGACACCACCACCATCAAATAAATGCATGCATGCATGCATGAATGAATAAGAATGGCATTTTTACTGATAGCAATATTTTATAAAGCAACTTAAAAAGAATGAAAAACTTTATGACACTGAGTATTACCCAAGAATATATTTTGCCTTTCCATTTGCTCAAACAAGCTTTTAGGCACGTCAGGAGCCTTTTAAAGTTCTAAACATATAGGTTTTGTTAAGTTTATGCACAGGCACTGTTTAAAACTGTTCCTTTAAAGTGTTGGCTTTCTTTATATCTTCTCATTGGAAGCTATTTGTTTATATTGAGTTTATTGATTTCTGTACACTAACGTCTATATAGCTACAATGACCTAACCAATTCCTATGTTTCAAATCT
This sequence comes from Cynopterus sphinx, assembly GCA_030015415.1. Lineage (NCBI taxonomy): Eukaryota > Metazoa > Chordata > Mammalia > Chiroptera > Pteropodidae > Cynopterus > Cynopterus sphinx. The sequence goes on along the minus strand of CM057387.1, from coordinate 33,125,272 downwards.
GATATCATAATTAAGCCTCAATTATTAGCACTTGTACAATGTATCAGAGTGAAAAGAACTCTCACGTACTGTAATATATATTCACCTTTCCCATTATGTGAATTTTCTGATGTACAATTTAATCCTTGTATATAACTAATGAATGCTAAAACATGTGAATAATCGTATAACTTCACTGGGAATTCAAGAAATAGCAACGTATTATCATTAAAACAAAAACAGTGTCCAGAATAAGAATAGTATCATGTGATCAAATCATACTGGATCCATTTGGCTACAACAGTGTTTGAATAAAACACATCTCAATATTTTTTACATTTCGGCTACAAGGTGAATAAAGTCTGAGGACCTAATGTAAAAAAATTAATTTTTACAAACAAGGGGGAATTCCTTTATTAAAATCACTGAATGTATTCAATTTAATCAAGTTTTACAATTCAACAGTCATTTTTCATAGAATATAATGAAGTTATAAAACATATGTGCTGAGAAAGCCAGATGATTAATAAATTTTATTTCATCATTATAAGACAATATTCAGGCATGCAGAGTGCTTTAATTTCTAAAACAAATCAAAGTATTTATGCAATTCACTAATCATAGAATTTAAAATGTAGTAACATATACGGCTCCCTCATTTCCTCCCCAAACACATTAAATATACTCTAAAGTGTTTCCGTGAAAATACAGAAATGATTTGCTTATCCTACAACAAGGCACTGTCATATTCTCCAGAGAATTCCTTAAACTAAGTCCAGAAATAAATCAGTATTCCTCTTTGAAATACTGCCTTCCCTCACATTCCAGATGAAAGGTACTCAATAAAGTGAGTTATGATCATCTATTATCTTTAGAAAGAAAACTGTCATGTGAGTTATTTAAAGAGATCACAACAAGTATTTTTACAAGGGCCATATCTTAATGCTGATGTAGCTTCAAAGTAAACAAGTTTCATTAATCTGATTTTGATCCAATTAATTACACTCAAAATTAGTAAGCCCAAGTATTACTATCTTCTCCTTTTACTTTACAACTTTCAAATTAATTTTTTTCAAGTACTATGTTAAAATTCAGAATCAGTCTCATATTAAAATACCTAATAAACCTATAACTGTTTCCAAGTTAGAAAATATTCATTTCTTTTGGTAAAGAGAACAGGGTAAAGCAATTTGGAAGAATTCTAAAGCTTGGCTTTCTATTTATAATCCATGCCAGTATTTTCTCAATGTTAAAATAGAACTTTTGCTCAAAAAAATTTTTGGTAAACTATATGGCCAAATTAGTATTTATAACCCTTATTCTTAGATTGCTTTAAACTAAGAAAAAGGAAGGACATGCAAAGTGACTTTGGCATTTGTCATATATAAACAGAATGTTGCCGTGCAAAGACAAAAGCTGAACTATTTACCTTTATTCAGCAAACAGTTAATACCTAAATTACCTCTTCATTATGTATGGACTCAAAATTTTGTGTAAGTTTAAAATTATCATTTACATCACAGTCTTTTTTTGCTTATACAGAATCCACACAATTTGATGTTCCAATTGTACAGGTACAGTAAAGCAGATGGGAAAAAAAATCACTTAAAGATCAAACACCCTGCAATTAGAGGAAGCAATGGGCATTGCAAGGTTTTCTGTAGTGTTTAAAAGGAACATGAAATCTTCATGAAAGTGTAATAGGACTTTGATAATAAGTTCCTAACTGTAATTAAAATTGATCAAAATATGTCCTGAGTACTTAACACATGTGAGACAGTATGCAGTTAAAAAACAAAGGTAAATAACAAATAGAAATGTTTTATACTTTTTTTCCAGTCTAATAGCAAATACACATACAAATACAGCTATAATATGGAAGTCTATAAAAGACTGCTAACAAAGCATTATGAAATTCTGATGGAGGAGAAAAAAAATATACCTAGAGGAAATAGTAAGAATTCATAGAGTTCTGATAAAATGAACCTTGAAAGAGGATAAATCTTTACCTAGAGACATAGGATGAGGACATATAAAACAACTGAGACTGGAGGTATTCGAGGCTGTTTGATTTCTAGTCACTGATGTGCCTCTCTAGATAAAAGTTTAAAAAAGAAGTAAGCTTACAGGAAAATTTAAGAGGAATGAGGAATGAGTGGTCAGTATGAGATAGAGCCAGTAGATAATTACTAACCAGAAACAGAAAGAAAAAGAGGTAACTAGGAAAAACAGAGGCGAGATCAAGAGGTAGAAAGGAGAGTCAGAGAAAAGACATGGAAGTAAGCCTGAGAGAGAGTGAGACAAGAGACTGAGACACCAACAGACACTGAGGAGGAAGACTGAAAGGGACGAAGACAGAAAAAGAACACATACACAAAGAAGAAAGTAAAAGAATAATTATTTTGGTGGTGCAGGGTAAAGAGGCTTTGTGAGTGTTTGCAGGCAAAGAACAAAGCTTAATGGGAGGGAATAAGGAAGACATCAGCAGGAGAGAAGACTGAGGAGACCAACCAAGGAAGCACCACTCCAGGAAAGGTGGGCAGGGGCCCAACAAACAGCAGGAGGCCAGACTCACAGGCTGCTTGAGATGCAAAGGAAGAAATGCACAGCTATAGCATTAAGATAAATAGTAAAGGAGAGGTCACATGCTGCAATTCAATGGAACACTGTCAAGAACAAAGAAAAGCCTCAATAAATACCTGCTAAAAAATAATCCAAAGAGTACTGATTAACTAATCAATTTCAACCTATCAGTCTCAGCCTGGTTCTGCTAAGCTGTCAGAAGTATAAATACAAAAAAGACATGCTTAGTACTTTAGCAGCTAAACTTATTTTCCAACTGTCTACTTGACCATCTAAAACCCTGGCATCTCTCCTGACAGCTACTCAAACCAAAATGCTGGATACACCAAACCTCCTCCACATCTAACTTGTCTCCATGTAGCAGCCAAAGTCATTTTTTTCGATGTATTTTTTAAATTGAGATATAACTGACATATAGCATTATATTAGTTTCAGGTGTCAATATAATGATTTGCTATTTGTATAGATAGGGAAATGATCACAATAAGTCTAGTTAACATCCATCACTATGTATAGTTACAAAACATTTTTTCTTCTAAGAACTTTTAAGGTTTACTCTTTTAGCAACTTTCAAATCTACAATATAGTATTAACTATAATCACTATGCTATTCATAACATCTCCATGTTATTTTGTAACTAGAAATTCGTACCTTTGACCCACTTCTTCCATCTTGCCTACCTCCCACACCTGGCTCAGGCAACCACCTTTCTGTTCTCTTTATGTATGGGTTAAGTTTTTTTTCTTTTGATTCTACATATAAGACCATATGTCTTTCTGTTTCACTTATTTCATTTATCATAATGCCCTCAAAATCCATCCATGTTGTTGCAAATGGCAAGATTTCATTCTTTGTATGGCTCAGTAATAGTCCATTGTATATATACACCACATTTTCTTTACTCATCCATCAATGGACACTTAAGTTGCTTCCATGTCTATTATAAGTAATGCTACAATGAACACAGCATTCATATATCATTTCAAGTTACTGTTTTTATTTTCTTTGGATAAATAAGCAAAAAGGAAATTGCTAGGTCATGTGGCAGCTCTATTTTTAATTTTTTTTTGAGGAAAGTCCATACTGTTTTACAAGTGAATGCACCAATTTACATTCCCACCAAAAGTGAACAAGGGTTCCCTTTTCTCCACACCCTCACCATCACTTGTCTTTTTGATAATACCCATTCTAAAATTTGTGATGTGATCTCTCATTGTGGCTTTATTGTCCATTTCTCTTGATGATTAGTGATACTGAGCACCTGAAGGCCGTCTGTATTTCTTTGGAAACAAGTCTATTCAGATCCTCTGTCCATTTTTTAAATTGGATTGTTTGGGTTTTCTTTTCTATTGAGTTCTTTATATTTTTTGGATATTAACCCCTTATCCAATATATGATTTGCAAATATTTTCTCCTCCTTTCTAGTAGGTTGCTTTTTCATTTTTCGATGGTTTCCTTTGCTGTGCAGAAGCTTTTTAGTTTGATGTAGCTCCACTTGTTGATTTTTGCTTTGGTTGCCTTTGTTTTTGGTGTCAAATCCCCCCTCCCAAAAAAAAAGAAAAATCACTGCCAAGACTGATGTCGAAGAACTTGCTGCCTATGTTTTCTTCTAGGAGTTTTGTGGTTTCAGGTCTACATTTAAGTTTTTAATCCACTGTGAGTTAATTTTGTGTATGGTGTTAGGGAGTGGTTCAGTTTCACTCTTTTGCATGTGGCTGTCTAGGTGTCCCAACAGCATTTATTGAAGAGATTATCCTTTCCCTAATGTATATTCTTGGCTCCCTCATAGTAAGTTAATTAATCATATCTACCTGAGTTTATTTCTGGGCTCTCTACCAAAGTGATTTTTTGAAACGTAAACCAAATCCTTTTAATGGATGCCCTTTACATTTAGGATTCTATTTTCAGATTACAGGTCCAGGGGATTGAGTCTATGTCAGAAAGTGTAATGGTAGTCGCAGCAGCAGAGACAACCACAACCACCAAGTTTTCTTAAATGACAAAGTGAATATCCATGTCCTATTGCTAAACTAGTCATGAAATATTTCAAAATACAACTTTGAATGTTAACAGAATAACTTCTCTTGCTACCACAATAGAGTAGGAAAAACATGATGGATTAAGAACTACAGATTTAACTTGCCTTGCACTTCCAGATAAATAATTTCAGACAAGTAATTTTACCTCTCTAGGTCCCACTTTCCACAATTCTAAGATTAGAGTTTTGGACCAGATCTTCTGAGGATCCCTGAAGGTCTAGTCATATCTCTCAACACAATTACATAAGGAAATAAATGTCAAATTAAAATGTTCCTAGGTACTAGACTGATAACAGATAAGGCAAGTGTTTTTCTTTTAAAAATTCTCAAATTCAGGGCTCTGAATTATAAAAGCATGGCAAAGATGTTTTAATACTGACAAACATAAGTACCATGATTGAAATTTCATTCATTTTTTATTGAATTAAAATATTTGACATTAAATTTTAACCATATTAATAATGATGCTCACCGATACTGATATGTCCTCATTTTTTCTCTTAACACTGGAGTCAAACAAGACATTTCTCCCTCGTCTTTCACAGTCTTGATATACAATCAGTCGAATCTGGCTTGGATCAAACTCTGGCAAAGGCCAACTTTAAAGAAAAATAAAGATCCATTAGAGTTATTTTAATATTCTACATAAATTCCTAGAAATAAAACCTATATAACAAAACTCAAAGTTGCATTACTGCTAAAGACTATATAATAGATCTTTTTACAAAATACAACCATTTAGTTCAGGGCTAAAAATTTAAAACAGCTATGACATTTTAGATTAAAAAATAAAAGTAATGGCACATACCACTTAGTGTATATAGCATATAGTCATCCCACATTAATCTGAAAATAGCTAACTTAAAAAGATGTAAGTACATTTAACATAACAAAGAAACATTGATTTCATGGCTTAAAACAAACAGCATATGGTTAAGTCATATTTTTAAGTAGTTTTGTTACTGTTTCTTTAATATGGAAATGCAAAAACAAATAATTTTTGGTTTAAATAATGACAGCTAAGTACTTTTAAAACAATAACAAGTAAAAAAATGTGATGAATAAATCATATATGTGATGGAAATTCTCACATTTAGTTGGTGTGAGTAAACATTCACACAATCTCTTTAGAAAATAGTCTTAAATTAAATACTAAATGAACAAACTATAGCAAAATTGAATTCAATTATATAAGAATGTTCATAGCAGCAATTTTTAAAATAGTTGAAAACTGGAAATAATTAAAATGTTCATCTATAGTAGAATAGGTATGTTATGGTAAAACTGATCACAAAATACTACACAAGGAACACAATGAATAAACATCAGCTTACAGGCAAAAACATGGATGGACCCTAAGCAAAAGAAATCAAATGATAAACACTGAAACACACAGTTACTACATTTTTCCATTTATATAAAGACTTAAATCAGGTAAAGTTTTATCTAGGGATGCATAGTTCATTTTTAAAACTATAAGGAAAACTAATTGATGGCTTCAAAGTTTGGAGAGTGGCAGTAACCTCTGGGAGTAAGGGGGTGGGGATGAGGGTGTGCAGTAACCAGGAAAAGACACACCAGGTGAACTAGGGTACTATGTTCTACATTTTGACTGGATTGTGTTTAATAGATATTCATTCACTTTACAGCGGGAAAGAATAAGGCCACCACATTTACTTTATGTACTTTTATGATGCATTTGTTTCATAATTTAAAAGATTAATGAAGTGAGTGAGATAGGGAAGAAAGGGAAAGAGAAAAAATAATATGCTGTATGAGTAGATACAAGTCTGGTGAACTGAACACATGACAATTGATGGAACAGTTGCTAAGAAACAGCAGAAATGCCACTCTAAAAGCTCTTTGTCATTAGTTACATTAGACTAAACGTCCAATTCCTCACAGTCCATCAGTCACAGCTCTTGATAGGGTTGCTTCATTTCCTTAAGAAAATCTTAACCTTAACCCTACAATGCATGTTTAAAAACCCATAACTGGCAACATAAAATATCATCCCAAATTCTTGACAGTAAATACAATTTTAGTTTTCTCCTGTCTAATCTTTAGCAAATGTCCATGTATTAGAAACTGATGAAAGACCCTAGACATTCAAGCTAAATCAGAAATTCATTCTTGGACCAAACTGATTTGCATTCCATTGAACTGCTTTCATTAAAAATTGTGCTTTGATGTTACGCAAAGAAAACTATAAAAGAACCAGACGGACATAGGATGAAAGTCAGGAAATACCATGGTCATCACTAAAAAGCATCCCTTAGCTTTAGAAACAAAGCCATCATTGGTGATGATGGCAAGGAAGTTCTAAGGAATAAGTAGAGTACAGGGTTCAGACTGTGTAGCACTGAGGAATGAATAGGAACAGAGAAAATAGCAAGCTTAAAACAGCTATCAAGGAAAGGAAAAAAGAAAAGGAATCATGAAGTAGAGTGACAGCTTTTTTATTTAAAAGGATATATCTGAACATGTTTACATATGACAACAAAGAATGTGATGTGGAAGGGAGATGGTGACTGAAAAAGCAAGTCTTCTGAGGAAATGGAGGAAGACAGGATACGGAAGTACAGGTGAAAGGTTTAGCCTCAAACAAGAAAGGATAACCCCTGCACTAGAGGCTGGAAAAAAGAGGCAAAGACGGACACTAGTACAGAAAGATTTGTAGATATGAAAGTAAAATGTTGAATGAATTCACATCTAAGAGCCCTTTTTTCATTGTAAAGTGAGTAAAGAAAATAACAGGTTTTAAAATGTGGAAATAGTAAAAAGTGGTTGTGGGAAAAGAAACATGTTAAACAGGGAGATATATGAGTGATAAATAAACAGAGCATAGGAAAAGATGCTAACAGTATTCGTCTTCAGAAAAATCCAAGTAAATCCTTCCACAACCACTAAAATGACTAAAATTAAAAGGACCAATAATACCAGTTGTTGGTAAGAGTATAAAAAGCACTTGGAACGATTTCATACATTGTTGGTAGAAGTATGAAAAGGGACAACTATTTCGGAAAATTATTTGGCAGCTATGACACAGCAATTCTTCCTATAGGTACATTTCCAACAGAAATTAAAATATTTGGTCACAAAGACTTTCACAGAAGTGTTCTTTGCAGTTTTATCCGTAAAAGCAAAAAACTGGGAATACCGCAAATGACCATCAATGAGAGAATGAATAAAAGAATCATGATATATTCCTACTTGGAAATACACTCAGAAATAACAAGGTATGAACTATTGCTCACATAACAACATAGACAGATTCTAAAACATTGCTAAGTGACAAAAATCCAGACACAAAAGCACACATATTGATCATTTCATTTATATGCAGAAATCGAAACAGTGGTTGGCCAAAACAGGGATGTGAGGTGAATGAACTAAAAATGTATGTATACAAAGGAACTTTCTGGAGTGACTGAAATGTTCTACATCTTTATTGGGGTTGTAATTACACAAGTATACACATTTTTCAAAATTAATAAAATAATACACTTAAGATATCTGCATTTTATGTAAATTGTACATTTGTACAATTAAAAGAAAAGAGGATTGTGGGGGGGAAAATAACAATATACATAACCAAATTATGTATTTACATTATAGACATCTCATTAAAACAGATTAATTAAACATTTACCATACCTAAAGCACAATTCCAGGTGCTGGGAATATATCTTTTGACAAATTCTTTATCTATGTATTCATTCACTAACTTAACAGAATTCATTAAGCATGAAAAGAAAAATATGACTGTACCAGAGAAAGTTCACAACCTAACAGGAAGACAGATGAATGATTTTTATCACTGTGATACAGTCTACCACAGAGGCAGGTCTACAGTCTTGACAAGAAATCTGCATGGGGAGATTAGGTAAGGATTCACTGAAGAACAAAAAAAAAATGACATAAAATAAATAATAGTTAACTTTTTATACATAATCTATTATGAAGCAGCTACTTTTCCAAATGCATACATATGTTAATAAAAAGTTTTTTATTTATGCATTTGGAAAAGCAGCTAGTTCATGCTACTTATATGTAGTGTGTTACTGGAGTCCACTATCTTAACCATTATTCTGCATTATTTAGCTACTTAAAGTTATCAGCTTCAAGTGGAGAGGACGGGCATTCTCTTCCCTGAAAGAAGAAAACTGAGTATGCTGTAATTTTTAGCTCAGGAGTGTGCAGCAAAGAAACAAACAGCCAAAAAGACAGTCTAGTGCCACATCAATACTCAGAACCATTTCACACACATAAGAAACTTATCATTCAGGCAAAAAGTAAGGTGTTTAACAATAAAAGACAAGATCATTTGTGCATTTTAGAAAACCTCATTGACACAAACTTGGAAAACTGAGTAGAGAGTCAGGTCTGGAAGTAAGAATACTATAACCTGAACCAAAGAATAGCACTGAAGACAGAAAGGGACAGAGCTACATGTTACTTAGGAGACAGAGATAGGACCCGGAAGACTGGATATGGGGAATGAGGGAAGAGGATGGCTGACTCTCAGCTTTCAGATTTGATCAAAACAGATATCAACAAACAAGGTAAAGAATACAGGGGGAAAAGCAAGTTTGGAATAAGGATGTTAACTGATTGAGTTCAAGGGGCCTGTGTGACAGCTGTACAATGATGTCCAATATATTGATGAAAAATGGTCTACAGCTCTGGAGAAAGGCTGAGACTAGAGTTGTAGACACAGTAGTTACTGATACATAGTTGGTAATGAAATCATTCGGGAAGGATACATTAATTAAAAAGAGAAAAAAAGTGAAGAACCAACAAACTAGAATTGTATGACACAGCAATATTTGACAGAGAAGAGTAATAGAGAAGCTTAGGAAGATCAGTAAAAAGACCACTAGAGAAAAAAGAGGAAAACCCATGGTAAAATGTTATTTCAAAAGTCAAAGAATATAAAGATGAAGAAAGGAAAAGCATACAGTGCCAAAGTCTGCAGAAAGGTCAAAAATTTTTAAAGACTACAAATGTCCATGAGATTTAGCAATTTGTCTTTGGTACTCCTGCAAGAACCATTTCAGTAGATAAGTGGGGTGGCGGTAGTCACTAAGCAATAGCAATGGATTGAAGGGAGAGAACTGAGAAAGTATAGTTTAAACACATGCTATTTAGAAAGGCTTCCCTGTGAAAGGGGAAGACAGGAATGTGTGACATAATTAACTGACCATCTAAACTGTAAAGTTTTGAAAGTAAAAGAGGACCCTAAATGCAAGGGAGTAAATCAAGATTATCTTGAGCAACCAAGATCTGTGGTCACCCCAGAAGGGTAGGAGAAGTAAGGTTACAAGACTTTTTATTAAAGGAAAAATAGACATCTATATCTACATATAGGTATCTAAATATAGATTATAGCTTTTTCTTAAAGAAAAAAAAGATATTTATAATATATTCTGTCTGTCTACCTACCTATCTACAAAGGGAAGACACAAAAAATTCCTAGAGTCATTGTTTATCAAAAAAAGAGCTAGTCAAAGTTATATGAGAAGTCATCTGTGCTTCTTCAGAGTATGTCCCTGAAATGGAGAGGTTTTTTTAAAGCCTTGGTTCCCTTTACTTTACAGTGGAAAGAAGCTGTGAATTCTGAAATTTATAGAAATGAAACTGAGTAAATGAATTTGTCACCAAAAAGTTGCCTAGCAAATTAATTCTATTTCAAATACACTGGGAGAACATGTTATTAAACAACAACAAACAATAGCCCCAAAGTGACTCCTTTAATAGGCAAATAATTTTAAAGGTATTCATTTTCAAGTGAAAATTTATTCATTTTTCAAGTGAATGAGATATAAAAATGACCTATTTAAAGTCACTGTTCTGGCCTCTCCCCTTCTTTTCACTCCCATCTCTACTCTAAGTCACTGGAATTCATTTCTGATCAGCAAAGGGTTTGGAATAACCCTTTATTAAACTAGAAGCTAAATCTTCTAATATCTAGTCCACTATGCTTTCTACTTCATCGTGTTGTCATTTTTAATCAAAATTTAACTGAAGACATAACTAAGCCAAACCATTAACAATGGTAAACATCACCATTCACAAAAATTATCTAACTACTACAGCAAAACTTTCCTCAGCATTAAGTTATGTGTTCAGCATAATTAATTTAAGCATTAGTAAGAACACTACTCAGTGATGAGCCACAAATTATTTTAAGACCCTACACAGATGTTATTTATAGTTTATGTAAGCTTATTGCTCTGCATGTTTTTTATCTGACACCTTCAAAGAATGCTAATAGAAAATAAACCTATTGGAATAGACACCTCCTTTACACACTGACAATGCACCTCAGAAGACCACATGAATTCCTATAACACATTATTGGCTACTAAATTAGGTCTAAACCATGCATTCTCAATGAGAACAAGGCGACTTCCAAGGAGGCAAATTTGGTCTGGGGGAAGGAAGTTAAGAGAGGGGGAAAGAAGCAAACACACACACACACACACACACACACACACACACACACACACACACACACACACACACACAAATATATATAAATACATATTTACAAATATTTATATTTATATATATTTATATACATATATGTATGTGTATATATATACACATACACATACATATATATATATGTGTGTGTATATATATATATATATATATATCTTAGATATAATAATAGATGTGGCCCTCCTAAAGGCCATAATATGTAAGTAAATATACAACATATCCGTGGTATCAGAATGGGGGAGTGGTGGAGATTAAGGGAAAAAATATCTAAGAAAGACTCCTTAGGGGGATGATAATGTAAAAAACAGTTAAGAAACATCAGACTAAACGGTAGTCTTTATCTCAACACATTAACAACTGTCACACTTAAAGAAAATATCTAAATAATTTGCTGTTTCCTATTTGACCAACTCTTCTGCCTCATCAATCATCTTGAAATTGAATTTCATGCACTTGAAAATAAACACCAACAAGTCTCTTCTCTCCTTCTACTCCTACTTCCAATTGATTTTCACTTTTATTTAGCATCAAAGGGTATAGAATAATCTGACTATACAGTACACTTATCACACCTGAAGATTTTAAATTCATTCATTCAATAATTATTTGTACAGTGCCTACTATGTACCTGGTACTATGTTAGTTGTTCTTTCCTGAATCTTACCCATCATAGTTGTCCCACTGAAATGAAAACATGCATGATGATGGAGTCTAGCTCTGAGAAAATATTAACACCCAAAGCTCTAGGAAGAAATGGAGTGAGAGGACAGTCAAGTTTCAAAAGTAATCCTTGCAGAATTAGAGAAAGAGCCTCCAGTACTGGAAAACATTCTGTGTTTGGTAAAGGATGTATTATTGAGGAAGAAAGGCATGGATGATGGAGAGAGATGGACTAAGGGTAGGAACAGAGAATGCTAACTTAGGCTACAAGAGACAAGAAAAAGCTTTCCTAACGTAACACCAACATGCCAAGAATTGGTAACTATCAGAACCAAAAGCACCAAGCCAAAAGTGCCATCCATATTCAACTGAAGAAATATTTTCTGTACATGGAGAAAGTGATGAGTTTAAAAAAAAAAAAAACAGTAGAAAGGTTTTGCTTTAGAGGAACTCTGCTGCTAACTCGCCAATGTTTAAATATGCCTCCTGAAAGCAAAGTATTTAAGTCCGACAATGCTTTTTTACTTTACATAACATTTCAGTTTTTGGCCCCACAACACAGAAATAACATTCACCATTCCCTCTGTAAAACATACTGATTGCAAAGGACTGGCAAATGAATGTATATTTATGTGTTTTCTGCTAAATAAAATATTACCATATGTATAATTTTTAAAATTCCTCTTTTCAACTGACGTTTTCCATTAATCTGCAAGTCCCAATTGTATAGGAGAGGTTTTTATTTTCCTTTACAACATAGTACCAGATACATAACAGGTACTGTACAAATAATTATTGAATGAACTTAAAATCTTCAAGTGTGATAAGTGTACTGTAAAGTCAGATCATCCATACCCTTTGATGTTAAGTAAATAGGTATATTCACTGTGCTTTTTAAAAAATAATAACTGTGAACATATGTTCTATAACAACAATTTTCAATCATTTCTAATAAAGGGATACCTTTTTAATGTTTAAAAAAAATTAGTATCCAGTAACTGAGGTATTATTATAATTGAAGGCCACTATGAATTCTCTATAGTATTAATCAAAAGAACATCTATTTACATACCTGTGATAAACAGAACTACATATGCATCAAACTATTTACTTGGTTTACAGACAATACTTAACGTTTTGTAGTCAAGGACCCAATTCATAACTTTTCCCCAACTCAGGGGTTAAAAGACCTAAGGTCAGGATACATACAAAATTAGAGAAACCATATACAGAAAATTAGAGAAACCACAAAACACATGTAAAAATTGCACTGTAGAAAGTTTTTAAAGTACTGAAAATAATTTTAAAATATAGATCACTATTAGAGTATCATTGCATTTCTGCTAGGAGTCATGTTAAAGAAGTGCTTAAAGAAACTTTCTGAAGCAAGTAGGATCATCAGTAACAAGATGTCCTTATTGAACCAATTTTGCTTTTCAGTATAATTCAAACTGATTTTATAAACAGTGGCAATCCCACCCAGATTAATAACTTGTTAATCACAAATTTAGTTTATATTTTGTTTTGACTTTTCATATTTCAGTATCTTTCTAAATACTACAGAGAGAAGCTGGAAGAGAGAAGGAATATAATAGAACTTCAATTCATTTGCTGAACAAGTGAATAAATGGCTACTTTAGGAGGTACAATACTGCTGGAAGGCAATATATACAATCATTATTCCTCTAAAGAATTATAACTCTTTACTCTCACAGAAAAATAATCCCATTATTATATTTTGATCTAAATTCCAAAGAATTTAGTTATTGATTTAGGCCTTTTTCTTATCAACAAAATCTTAATTTTTTTATATAGGCTGTTTACATCCAGTTATTTTTCTTCAATGTTTTAATAAATTAAATATAAAAATAACACTAGATAATCTTTAGTCTGTTTATCTGTATCAAACTGAATTCAATTATACTGAGAATATTAATAAAATCCTAATGGCTGTCATTTACATTTCAGTGACGAGTATAGTCAAAATACTTGGCGGCAGGATTACTATCATTTAATTAAATAAAATAACACGTGAAAAAATACTGTTAAGATAAAAATAAAAACTATTACCATTATCAATTAAAAATCCCAAAACTACTTATACTTATCTCATAACCTAACATGTATAAAATCAAACGCTTAATCACTTTAAATAAAGTATTTCAAAGAAGAGAGAAATCTATCATCTACAACATGTCTTGGTGAAATAGACCTCAGCAAGAATAAATTTCTATACCATGAGAGCAGAGCACCTCATGCATCATATCTGCTATCATATTTACTTAGCATTTTTCAGGAACACACACACCTAACTGAAATATTATGCCTGACCTATGTAGTTTTTAACTATCCGACATTAGTTCTCTGTACCTGAGAACTAAAGAAACTTCAGTGGAATGCTGGAAGAACGTTAAAATGAGCTAAAACCAGTGAGAGATCCACTATCTAAGCTATTCAACTTGGTTACACATATGGAAAAATTATTTTTAAACTTTCATAGTAGAATTTATTTAAAATATAAAAACATATACCTTAATCTAGACTCACCACTAATTCAAATTATTTAATTCAAGTCATTAATAGGACTAAGTGGGGACACATAGTTATGTGGTTCACAGGCGTCAAAAACATTACCATATAAATTCAGGTTCATGTCAGTAAAATTAAAGAATAACATTAACTATAAAAAAATTAGGTTATGATCAATAACCTCATTAATAAATGTCAAGTTTTTAAATTTTACTTATAAATATGTATATGAAGTAAATATAAAAAAGCACACTGCTTTCCAGTGAATGTTCTTACATAAATATAAAAAGAAAAGCAGTTTATGACAGAAAGGGACCAGGACACACATATACCAGGGACTAATATATAGCATTCAAAAATTAGACATTTTTAAATAACAATTACCACCTGCTTAAAACATTCTCAAGAAATCCTAAATTTATCACCAAATTTTAATCAACTTTTCATTAAAAAAAGTATATCTAAAATCTCAGCATTTAAATATTTACTTCAGATATTTTAAAGCAAACATCATCAAATTTATAATTAGACGGGCTGATTTTGATGTTAACAACATTTGAAAATAACCTCTTGAGTTAAACTGTACATTAGCGGCATCTCTGTTTCTCTGAAGCAGTTCCACTTTTCAAAATCCCTAAAAACTCCAGTTATGCACAACTGCCAACCCAGGTTAAGAATAGCAATGAACCATATTCATCTGAAACCACAAGACTGTCAGGTGACATACCAAGAAGTCTGATATAACGCAAATAAAAGCTTCTCCATGCTGCATTGCAAAAAGGCTTAATCCTAGCAACAGAACCACGGGGGATTGAAAGCCTTCAGAAATCTATTGCCCGTGACAAAACCTATTTTTGCAAAAGATTCTATCCATCCATCCAGTCTTCCTGTTTCACAAGTAACACCCTGTTCTTTTGTTTCACAAAAAAAGTCTGGGATTTTTACAGAATCAAATTATGACGACTTCAATTCCTTTATCTCTTCTACTATAAATACATGATTAAAGAAAAATCAATCCAGGTCTTCTGAAAACTAAGTGCTATCCTGGCAGCTGGCACAAACTAGGAATGCCAATTTTTTTTAAGGGGTAGTGCTGCACAGAATGCTCAGGCACACATGGCTGGTACGCAACTCTTCAACTTCAACTCTCATCAGTGAGGAACTCAGGCTCACCTAATAAACAAAACAGCATACCTACCTCCTTTTCTCAGCTTCCCTGTGCCATTACAGACAAGTACACATACACATTCCTGGAAGCCACAGAAAAATTAGGGTTCTTACCCAGATGACAAGCACCTAGAAAAGCAATCATTAATGATCACAGGACCCAGAGCAGTCAATATGTAAACTGGCTCACTAGTCTGAAGTTCTATGTTGAATTCAGACAGACAAGTCTAGCACAAAAACACTACTTTTGAATTTATAAACTTCAATAAAATTACCATATTCCATTATTTGGTTGATTCATGAAATACAGACATTTCTGCTTGCTTTTAAAATGCCATCTTTCACTGGCTTTGTATTTCAACATATATCAGCATGTTCTTCTAGAAAAACGGAAGAGCACATCTGTGCATTACGCTAATAGGACTAACTGCAATAACATAAGTGCCTTAATACAATGGGCTATAGTTCACAACCTAACAGGCAATATGCTAAGAACAAAAATCATTCCCCACATCCAACATGATAGAAACAGCAGAACAGCCACTGAATCAGCCAAACTTGGATTTACATCAGAACTTAGCCATATACTAACTGTGATCTTACAAAAGAGCCTTAACTTCTCTGGCCCTCAGATTCTTCATCTGTAAGACAGGACTGTCTCTGTGATTAGTATGAGGATAGTGTCTGTCTGATCTCTAGAGCACTTAAAACACTGTGCTACACAGAGAGTTCAATAAACATTTGGTGAATTACTGACATGCTACTGGATCCACTTGTCTCATCCAAATACAGTGCCTTCTTGTTCCAGTTGTAAAAACTGTCACTTTAGTTTAATTGTAATAATTTATAATTAATTCTAATAACCTTGGTACTTGCTGAGAGACACAAATATCTGCCACAATGGTTCGAACAATTTCTCTACAATTCACTAGGCACAAACTTTTAAAATGGATCCTCACGTGTGGGGGCAGGAATATATGGAAAATCTCTATACCTTCTGCTAAATTTTGTTGGGAAACTAAAACTGCCCTAAAAACTAAAGTCTATTTTTTAAAAACCCACCTTTGATTGTGTATGTTAGAAGCCTACACACAGACATAAAAGTAAATTGAATGATTTTACAAAGTCTAACAGATCTAAGGTTTCACAGTTCATGATAGACCTGTGATGTAAATCTGAGTTTAATATAATCATATATAATACACGTATATTTACTGTAGTCTAAATGTAGTAAATGGAGAGAAAACTGGAACTAAAATGGCAACCAATAGGAGACTTGATAGATTACAGTACAGTCAGCCCTCTCTATCTGCAGGTTTTGCATCCGTAGTTGGGAATCCAAGGTTGGGAATCCATGGATGCAAAAGGCCAGGTGTATACATTGTTCTACATCATTTTATATAAGAAACCTGAACATCTGCAAGTCTGGGTTTCTGAAGAAGTCCTTTATTAGAACCAAACCTTTATTAATATCGAGGGACAGCTTCATTCTGTGGACTACTACTGTGCAAACCTTTAAAAGGATGACGTGGAACTATATATATGAATATCTCCAAGGCAATTACTGCATTAAAAAAACAAGGTTCAAGACAGTATGTATATATCAGAGTAGAGGCAAACAAACATCTATATGCTTGTCTGTGCATTACACATTTTTGATAAAGATAAGAAAATTAATACAAAAATATACAATTAACTATTAAAAGAAGTGATCCCAGAGAAATAACTGGGAATTGGAGAAAGGGAGACATTTACTTTTTTGCATTATGCTCTTCTATACCCCTAGTCTGTACTGAAACTTCACATTCATTTCAATAAGGACTTCTTTTGACTCCCCAGGTTTTATATACACTCTCTCCTCTAAGGAATACAAAAAAAGCTTGATAACCATCATAATCTTACCACAGAACATGATTTATTTTGCACTGAACATTTCAGGATAAAAAAAAAAAAACTAGCTACAAAAAAGTCTGATGTCCATTAGCTCAAAAACTGGCAAAGTGCCACAAAACTAGGAAACAGAAGCAAGAGGAAGTGTTCCAAAGCAGGAAAACCAGTAGTTGAATTAATCAGAAGTTTATTTCTCTAATGTCAACCTATTAAAGTCTCTATTCATCCAAATGCTCAAACCAAAAATCTAGAAGTCACCAACTGCTATTTATTCTCTCTCAAAAATGTCTTGAGTCAACCACCATCACGATCCACTGCTACCATCCTAATCTGAGTTATGGTAGTATCTCACTGTTTAAATTAGTCACCCGGCCCCTCCTGCTTTTCTCCAATTTACTCTCCACAGTGCAGCCAAAGTGGGAAAATCTCAACATGTTACTTGCCTACTAAAAATCCCTAGGTTAACACCTCACTACTCTCAGGATAAAGTTTTAACCTTTAACAGATTTGGCCTTTGCCTATTCTCTCCTCCCACACCCTGCCTATATCTACTCCAAATGGTTCTTTAAATGCAAAGGTTTAACTCCATATCTTCTTCGTTGTTTTTTCTTTGGTCTGGCATACTTTTTTTCCGTTCTTCCCCTACTAGCTTGGTTCATTTTTCCGGTCTCAGCTTACCAGTTACTTCCCACTAGAAGCCTTCTTGATCACCCCAATCCCTTCCACCCTACATTTGGAATAGGTTCCTCCCTCCCATTTGCCTCCACAGCAGCTCTTTCTTTCCCCCAGTAGAGCCATCAGCTAACATCCCCCCATCCTGGTGACTGAAACAGTACTGCTATAACTGCCTCTCTACTCTCTCCCTTTCTACTTGACCATAAGCCCTGTGAGGACGGGACCCTGCCTCTCTTGTACAGATGCAATATAGTGACATTTAGCAGCTTGTTAATAAAGTAATTTCTAAATGAACATTGATGAAATTTCTTAGCTTATCTTGAGATCTGTTTAATAACAAAACACTAAACAGAATGTTAGTGAATGCTTGTTTGTTTTTGTTTGTTTATGAGAATGAAATACTCTCTCAGGACCTACTTACTCATACTCACTCTGAGGTACACAGTCATTTCAGGGGGTACTGCATTTAGTATTCCCCCCAACTCTTTATCCTCAAAAAGAATAATCATTTTAAACATAACATAAACTGTACAATCCTCTTTCCTCTCCTCCCCCAAGGTTGGGGGGGAAAGGGGTCTGAGTCTTAAGTAGTAGGAATACTTTATGGAAAACTGCCAGAACATTTTTTTTTAATTTATTTTTTTATGGTGACATTGGTTAACAAAATCTGGTAAGTTTCAGCTGTACATTTTAACAGTAAAGCATATATATATTTATATTGTATGTTCACTTCCCATAGACAGATTGCTTTCTTTCACCACATACTTGACCCCTTTTATACCATCTACCTGCCACCTACCCTCTGGTAACCACGAGCAGAACATTTAACTTTAAATGTCCCCATTTTCCTTTAATTTTCCCTCTGAGTGCTAATCAAATTTAAATGCATAAATATTTTCAAAAGATTATTTAAAGTATTTGGAATTCACAGAATCTGGCCCAACCTTTATTAAGCTTTGGACATCATTTAAGCTCCTTAAACCTTGACTTGCTCACCTATAAACAGTTAATAAAATTCTGTACTCTACCAATCTCAATCACAGAGTTGAGAGAATTAAATAAGATAATCTACATGAAAGCAATCTGTAAACTATTGCTTCTGGCTTTACTTGGGGACAAGGCATTCTTTTCTACAAGAAACCTAAAAAACTGGCATGAATAAAGCCAGACAATAGTGTGCAGGCCTAAGACAGTTATCCTTAGAAAGGCCTGCTTACAAGATTGGCCTGTGGCTGGCATCTGGGAACTAGGATGATAAACCATCCCCTATACTAACGTGAAACTTTCCCTAAGTTGTAAGTGTAGCTTACTATGACTACAATGTACAAACAATGTGATCTATGCTGAATACCTACTTTTCTTCTGGAAGCTGGGATTTTGGTATATTCTAGAGTGACCATGCCCAATAAAAACTTGAGCACAACCTGACCAGTCCCCTAATAATAATAGCACATCATTGCTGGAGGATTTAAATACATCCTGTGTAAATTCATTGGGAAAGGACACTTTGGAAAATGACACTAGAAAGTTTGCACCAGGGTACTGCCACCCCACAACATAATAAAGAAAATGTATTCACAGAATAATTATTATGTTTATCTGTCTGGAATGGGAATAGAGCTTGCAGTACAAAAACAGAAGTAGTCAGCAGCAGTAAAAAACAAAAGCAAAAAAAAAAAAAAAAAACTATTTCCACACTACCTATCCCTCCAGTTACTCAAGTCCTCTAGTTCATTAGTTCTAGTAAAAATGCCTTCTGGCTGAACTAGACTCTCTCCATCCTGGCACGTCAACATTTCCTTTACCACCACCCACATTTTTCCAGATCCCATACATTCCAGATATACTTTTGGCCATTTGCCTTTTCCAATCCTGAATCCCCACCTCAACCATATTCCCCCACTCTAACCTTGCTTTCTCAACTAAAGAGCCTTGCTATAAGAAAATAGAAACATGTAGAGTAGCCTAATGAACCACTGCTATTGCTTAGCACATCTCTAATTTATCTCTTACTAGCATATGCCGCACATTTAACCCTATTATTGTTATCAGACACTATTAGGGCTTTATCATTGTATCTTAAATCTGTATAGCCATTCACACTGAAAACGAGAGTAAGACTAGTTAAGACTACCAACCGTACCCAAGAGTTTGCTTTCTTTCATCCTTTTACCAGAATTTTCAGGGGCATATTGCTAACCAGCTAGAGAATACATTTCCCAGCTTTCTTTGCATCTAATTGTGGCCGTCTTACCAAGTTCAAGTTAATGAA
This sequence comes from Cynopterus sphinx, assembly GCA_030015415.1. Classification (NCBI taxonomy): domain Eukaryota; kingdom Metazoa; phylum Chordata; class Mammalia; order Chiroptera; family Pteropodidae; genus Cynopterus; species Cynopterus sphinx. The sequence continues at coordinate 33,104,970 of CM057387.1, read as the reverse complement.
CTAAAAGAGGACTTGGTGTGTGCAAATTCTAGATCATCTCCTTAAGTACAAAAGGCTTTTCCTTCCTTTCTCTTTACGCCTTTCCTGATAGCTGAGAAACAGCAATAACTAGGGCAGCCCCCTTGGACTCAGAAAAGGAAGCCAGGTGTCAGAGCTGTCCTAAAGGATCTACCAGTCAGGATCACTAGAGGCCTTCATGACACTGCACTACCTGCCAAAAACTACCTACCTACTTTTTTTTCTTTTTACTACTAATATGAGAGAATTAGTTTTATTTTACCGTATCTTGCATTTTGTTACAAAGCTTAGGTTGTACCCTAATACATAAAGTTAGACCAGTCTGGGTTTGAGTTTCACTTCCTAGGCAGGTTGTTCTCCCTTTCTGGGGTCAAGTCCCTAGAAGATCACTTCCAATTCTGAGTTTATGATTGGTACACACTGCTCTCTGACTTCACTAACAATGCAATATATAGGGTAAAGTACAGTGCTATATTTCAGGAGTATAAATTTATAGAGTAGGCTTCACATTTATAACCATTCTCTTAAATATGAGGTAATCTTAAGATGTTTAATGGACATGTAAAAATTTTAAACACATAAACACATTATATGGGAAGGAGTATGGCATAATAATTAAATGGTTTTAAAAGCAGAGGGACCAAGGTACAAGTTCTAGTTCTGTCACTTATTAGCTGTATTGGTAAATATTACAACTATTCATGTAAATATCTATTTACAATGCATGGCAAATTATAAAAACACAAAAGGTGGTTATTATTAACTGATTAATTTCATTTTACTCATTGAACACATCTACATTAGAGTTCTATTTTGTACCAGGCACAACACTAAGCTTAAGAGAAAATAGAAAAATACATGTATTTATTCTATGCTACAGAAATATTAGCACTGCAAATATCTATTTTATTATTATTATACATGAAAGTTAAAAAAGCTTTGTAGAGGTTAAAAACAGCCATCTCAGCCCTGGAAGAGCCTATAATCTAATTAAGAAAACAGAATATGCATCAAAATGTTAATTGGTATATGATGGAGTATTACAATATGAGATATGTCCTAAATTCTTTTGGAATGTCTGTACTTGAGGAGGCACTGTGATATGCAGGTGCAGCCACAGCACTGACTGGAACTTACAGATGAGAGTAAAACATAAGCAGCAGGTTCACAGGCTTACTAACCCCAGTACTATGTATGGATTTGGAAAATAAGGACAGAACTGTAAAACTCATCCACTGACATTTTCAGACTTAAGATTTCTAATACTTTCAGATATGAGCCAAAACCAAAAACAAACAAACAAAAAAAACCCCTCAGAACCAGGAACATCCCATATTCTTTAGCAATATAGGCGCTATTAAAAATGTAACAGAACCAGCCTGAATTTCCAGGTCTGGGCCTATGATGATGGTAATGGCATGGATAAAAAAAAGAATTTGAGAAAGCAAGAATAGAAAACATATAATGAATAATTAAATGTGGTACTAGGGCAGTCCAAACTATTCCTCAATATAACCAAGTGGTAGAAATAAGGAGCCTCAACAATTTTATGATTATCCCAAAAAGAAGATGTCCCAAAGGAAGCTAAAACATGTGCCTGAATGTACCTCTGCTGAAGTCAAGGACAGAGATGCAGTTCCAAAATCAGCAGCAGAGAACTGGCAGCTTCTAAAGTAAAATCTATTTTCTCTTTCCCTTTTTCTCTCCACCTCTAAAATAATCTCCATATCAACAGTTTTTTAAAATCTATTTTTAGGTTAAGAAAAATCTCAGCATTCTTGAGGACATGAAAAAGTGAACGAAATATGCAGATAAGCTAGTAGCTTGCCAATAAGTTTAACTTCTAAGTTACAAAAGAAATACAAGCAAAGTTTCAAAATCAGCCTGCTGGTATTTTATATATTTAATAATCAACCTGAAGACCATTGTTTTGAATGGTATCTTAATTCACAAAATGCTTCTGAACTTATGAGAATCAAGAGGTTGTGTGAAAGAAAGCAAACATTCAATCATCAGGAAAAATTACAAGGTTTTATTTTTCAATATTAGCCTAAAGTTAATACTTGAAAGTTGGGATGATGTCTAAAATATAGAAATAGGCTTTAGAAGAGTCTATGCAATGGGTTATTCAGAAAAGACTTCAAAAATAAGAACTAAAATTAAGTGAATTCAGAACTGCAGTGGTGATTCTACAGGTGCATACAATTAAAGCAAAAATTTAGAAAATGAAGCATCACTTCAATGACACCAATTTCATTAGGTTATTCAATCTTCTTCAAATAATATTTCAGCTAATGGTTTAAATTGTTAACAATTCTCAAAATAACCTCTAAACCACAAAAATAAAAATACCTCTAGTAACTATCACTTCCATTTCTCATAACAATCCTCAAGATAATATACGTAGAGATAGCCATTTAAAAACAAAAACAAAAACATTAGGCTCTCCAGTTCCAATTCACACCAGATTCACTTCCTAAAAATATAATGCTTCATTAAGTCATTCCATTACTGCAAAACTATCAATGGCTCCTTATTTCCTTTCATATCAATTTTCACACATTTTCTAAGATAACATTCCTCCATCATCCTTAGATTCACCTATAACAGTGCTTAATCCTATCATTTATCCCTTTACCTTAAAGGGAAGGTGTTCCTCTCCCTCTCCAAGTCTAGAGAATTGATCCCATCCCTTCTGGTCTCTTGTTCAAACATGCCTATTTCTTATCTCTAAATAGGTCCATGTTATTGTCCCATTTCCTTCCCTTCTAAGCTAAACTTGAAAAAGTTACCTAAGCACAGCCTCTTAATGCCCCTATTCAACTTGTGCACACCTGACACTATCACCTGCTTGAACTCTATTTCCTGAAAATCCATCTCATCAAGTTTCCAACACATTACTATTTCCTGGCTATCTTTCTGAATTCAGATACAGTAGAGTTTGGAACCCACGTGTGTGTGTTTTTAAAAATCACACATACAACGCAATACTACTCAGCAACAAAAATAAATTACTGATACATGCAATAACATAAATGAATCTCAAAAGCATTTATACTAAGTAAAAGAATCTGATACAAAAGGTTAAACATGCATGATTTCATTTATATGACATTCTGGAAAAGGCAAAACTACAAAAACAAAAATTGGATCAGCAATTGTCAAGGGACTAGATGTGGGGGATGGGAAAATCACTAAAAAAAGAGGCACAAGGAAACTTTTCAGGATGATGGAAATGCTCTATATATCAACTATGGTGATGATTATATGACCTACATTTGTCAAACTCAATGAAAACTGCAAATCTAAAAAAAAAGTGAATTTCAATGCATGTAAGTTATATCTCAATAAGACTAACCTTAAAAAAAATTTTTTCACACAAAGAAATGAAAACATAGCCTGTGTTCATGGATTGGAAGAATCAACATAGTTAAAATCGTCATATTACTTAACGCAATATTCAGATTTAAGGCAATCCCCATCAAAATCTCAATGGCATTTTCCAAAGAAATGGAACAAAAAAAAAATCATCAAATTTATATGGAACCACAAAAGACCCTGAAGAGCCAAAGAATCCTAAAAAAAAAAAAAGTTGGAAGTATCACATTTCCTGACTTCCAATTATACTACAAAGCCACAATAATCAAATCAGCATGGTATTGGCAGAAAAACAGATACACAGACCAGAAATAAACCCACATACATATGGGTGACTATGGGAAAACTGAAAAGACACATGCAAAGAACAGAACGAGACTTCTATTTGACATTGTACACAAAAATGAACTCAAAATGGATTAAAGACTTAAATTTAACACCTTAAATTTAAAACAAATATGTAGAAGAAAATATAGATATTAAACTTAGAACGTTGGTCTCAGAGAGGCTTTTATAAACTTGACCCTAATGACAAGGGAAATAAAAAATTAACAAACCTATATCAAATTGAAAGCTTCTGCATATCAACAAAAAACAACCAACCAAATGGGAGAAGGTATTTCAAACAATACCTCTGATAAGGGGCTAATGCTCAAAATATATAAATAACTCATAGAAGCAAACAACAACAACAAAATCCTATTAAATAAATGAGCAGAGGACCTGAACACTTTCCCAAGAAGACAAATGGCCAAGATATATGAAAAGGTGTTCAACATCACCTATACGAGAAATGCAAATCAAAATCACAATGATATACCACACCTCACACACCTGTTAGAATAGCTGTTATCACGACAAGAAATAACAACTGCTGGAGAGGATGTGGAGGGAAAGGAACCCTCATACACTGCTGGTGGAAATGTAAACTGGTACAGCCATTGTGGAAATCAGTATGGAGATTCCTCGAAAAATTAAGAACAGGGCTACCATATGACCCAGCAATCACTCTTCGGGGTATCTACCCCAAAATTCTGAAAACATTTACTTGTAATGTACTCTTATGTTCAATGCAGCATTATTCACAGTAGCCAAGACATGGAACAACCTAAGTAACTTTGATGGATGAGTGGTTAATGAAGATGTAGTGTATATATATATACAATGGAATACTAAGTCATAAGAAAGAATGAAATACTACCATTTGCAATAACATGGGTGGATTTGAGAGTATTATGCTAAGTGAAATAAGTAAGATGAAAAAAGGCAAGAACCACATGGTTTCACTCATATGTGGGGTATAAAACAGAAAGTAGCAAACAAACAAACAAACAAACAAACTCACAGACATAGACAATGGTATCAAGGTTACCAGAGAAGAAGGGTGGTGAGGGAAGGATGAAGAGTAAAAAGGTCAAATACATGATGACGGAGGGAGATATATTACTGGTGGTGGGTACATGATGCAATATACAGAAGATATATTACAGAATTATACATTTTAACTTACATAATGTTATTAACCAATGTTACCCCAATAAAATTAAAAAAAGAAAAAACTTCACAGATGACTCCACAGTAATGCACTGATCTAAAGATTTCACAATCTCTATCTCTAGCCCCAACTGTCTCCCCACTAAGAATCCTCTATCTGAATCACAAGGTAGCTCAAACTTATCAAGTACAGCTAAACTTCCTTATCTTCTCCACCATACCTACTCCTCCCTCCTGCCTTGGTTAATGGAATGACCATCTCCCATGCCTATTCTCCCAAGAGTAGATTCAGCCACAAGTTACTCTCCTTCACATTCCATATTTAGTCAAACACTGAATCTTTTTCTCCCAAGTGTAGGTCTTTTCCCACCATTCTGCTATAGCCATGACCTACCTTTTCTAGCCTGTAATAAAGGTAATCATGCCTTCACTGGCATTGGCTTCCAATTTCTCTGCATGTCCTGAAACACATCATGTCACTGATAGTTTCCAATTTCCTAGGATACCCAAACTCTGCTTTATAATTTGAGTTTCAGCATTATCCTAACTTCTCATATCCTGCCACTCCCTTACATTCACATCTTGAAACTCTTAATAATCACAAAACCTGGCCCAACCCTTCCCTTAGGCTATGCCTATGAGTATCCCTCAACTGTAAGTACCTCTTCCTTACTTTGTTCAACCTGAAAATGCCAGTGTATCCTAAATATAGGATGCAACTCAATGCCCCCTCCTCTAACAGTGGTAACCACTAAACAGAGGTAATCTCCCATTACATACCCTCAGAATTATTTATATACTCTATTAGAGCATATGATAGTTGTCTGCTTAATGTTTGCTGGGTAATGAGGGATTATGAAAATGCAAAGATGAACAGAACAAAATCTTTGCTATAACTACCCATTCAAGTATCAGTCTCACAGCCTAAACTAAGAGCTCCTAAAGCAGGGTTCTTAACATCAAGACTACTGACCCAAACAGTAAGGGTGCTTCAGTATGCAAAGTGAACTTGAATAGGGAAAAAAATAATTTACCTTCAATAATCTCAAATCATAATTTAGCATTTTCTTCAATTAAAATATAGGCAATGAACCACAGTGGTATTAGCAATTTCTATAACTTAATCACCAATAAGAATCACAGTTTCATCATACTATCATTGATGCAAATATCCAGATAAGTTGTCTACGCTCACCATTAATTCAAAATTACAATACTTTATTAGATCCACTACTAGTTCTTAATATTTGATGACTTAATGTTGTACATACTACTGTATCACAAATTTAACATTTTGACAACTATTTCAATGAGTTTCCTTTATAATCCTACATGTTCTGTGTGTTTATAAATATTTTTGAGGTCTCTAAGCTTTACAAGGTTGCTAAGGGGCACTTGGCAAGAAAAATGATTAAGAACCCCTGTCCTAGATCGGGAGTCCCCAGCCACAGACTGGTACCAGTCAATGACCTGTTAGGAACAAGGGCTCACAGCAGAGGTGAGTGGTGGGGGAGAAAGCAAAGCTTCATCTGTATTTGTAGCCACTTCCCGTACTAGCATTACCACCTCAGCTCCACCTCAGATCATCAGGCATTAGATTCTCACAGGAGAACCCGTCCTAGGTTCCAGAAAAGTTGGGGACCACTAACATAGAAGATCTCATTCTTCTCCACAGGCCCAGCACAGTGTCAGGCATTTGAAAAAATAAAAGTGCCCAAAATGTGTTTGAATGAACCAATATATGTTTGAAGTCAATTACTTAGTTCCTATGCATTTTTAAAACAGTCAAAATTGTCTTAATTTTCCAGGTATGGTAAAGGCAGTATATCATATATGACATCTCATTTGACCTCTAAAAATATAACATTGAATGAGTCTTTGGTTGTAGAATTTTAAGAGCTCTAACTTTTGAAAGTCACACACCTGATGTCTAATTTTTTTCATTTCATATTTTTACATTATTTTCTGTAAGATTTTCGAAAATTCATTCACGAAGGTTCTTTGTTATTACAAAAGAGTTGTCAGGCCAACTAATAAAGATCACGTCTAGTATAAAACGAAGCTGGTCTGACATGTAGGCCTGCATGTTGAAGAAGGTAAGCAAAGTTAAACAACAAACAACAGCTAAATATCAAGAAAAGAATAAACACACAATTAAAATTATCTAGTAATGTGAAGTTCTTATAGCCCTAGAATATTTAGCACATGTCTGAAATATTTTAAGAAACACAGTCATCAGATTTGAGATTCCTCCCAACGAAAGCTCTGCTTAAGAGAAAGGAGTCGTCGGAGAATCTTCTACAGCAAGACAGACAATACTGCTGTTTCCTCACACTGTCTCTCAGAAACTCCTGAGGATCATTAAATCTTTTCTATTAATTTGCAACTTATTAATAATTGTACAAAACTTTTGTAAATACCATCTAAACAAATGAGTACATTTAGATGTGCTACATATTATTTCTCATTAAGGTACAGAAAAATGGACTGGACTCAAGCAAGTTGCCAGTTTCTCAGAAATTCCTAGTCTGACAGAGGATGTGTGCAGGTAAAAAAATAATTATGATCAAAGAAGGACTCTAATGCGTAGCTAAACGACAGTGGAACTTTAGTGTTTGTTTAGTATCTAGTTTCCAGTTCCAAACTACTATAAATAAGATTATGAGACACCAAACAAACCTACGTAATACCAACTGGTACTAGAAGACAACAGGGCTTTTTTCCCCCGTGGCGAACAGTTATTTTATTGTGCATGCTATGTGTTCAGAACATGAATAATCTTTCCTTTGAGCTTTTATCATTAACATGTGAACATATTAGAATATATTTAACTTGAAGTTTTGGCGAGAAATGTAAAATCCCAAAGCATCTTTTAAACAATAAAACAAAAAGAGTAAGGAAAAGTTCATTTTAAAAAATAAAATATCTAACCAATCTAATAATTTCACATTAAATTTATTAAAAAATTTTAAGAGAGCATTCTTGACAGTTATCTCTTCTCTCTAGGTAAGTGCAGAATTTTATGCTAGTAATTTAACTCTTATCACAACCAGCAAGTTGGAAAAACTGAATTTAGTAAATGGATATAAAGCATTTCTAGTCCCTGGCTTCTAAAACATTTTCTCTTATTCTAAAAATTCAATTCCTGAGGGACCCATTACATGCCCTCAAGGAAAGCAAGACTATGTAATTGAAATAGTACTTAAATTTCTTACTGCTATTAAAACCAGAGAAGAGAGAGTGGTTGCCAGTAGTTCAGAAGAGGAGAAGGGTCTAATTGCAGAAGGAGAGCACGAGGGAATTCTTTGGGGCACTGAAATTGTTCAGTATCAGTGATGGTGGCTGTAATAATCTCGCCATGTGTTAGGACTGAAAATAAGTGCATGTATATGCATGTTCTTAGCAGCACTATTTACGATAGCCAAGGAAACTACTCAAAAGTCCATCAGTGAGTGAACGAATAAACAAGCTGTGGTATATACATAAAATGAAATATTATTCAGCCATAAAAAGGAATGAAATACAGAAACATACTACAACATGGATGGACCTTGAAAACATTATGCTAAGAAGCTAGACACTAAAGATCATATGTGATTCTATTTATATGAAATACCTAAAATAGGTAAATCCAAAGAGACAGATTACAGATTGGTGGATGCCAGGGACTGAGGGGGGAGGGAAGAAGAAGGACTTTGAAGTCATGGAAATGTTTTGGAACCAGTTATAAATAGAAAGAGGTGGTGGTTGTGTAACACTGAATGTACTAAATGCCACTGAATTATTCACTTTAAAATAGTTATATGTTTTATGAATTTTACCTCAATAAATTATATACACATGTACATATATATATGCATATATATGAGAAACTTCATACATAAGCAACATGGTAATAATGATGATGATACAATCGTAATGATATGTGCTTTAAAAACTAGGAAAGGCATAGCCTATGCCTTTAACACACTTAACATTTAAGAAACATGCAGAATACCTGGAACAGTTAAACATTCATGAAAAAAAAAAAGAATTCCATCCCTCTGTAAAAATATAGTCACAGAATAAAAAAAAAAACAGATTCTTGTTTGACTGGCAAATCTCATTTGAATGGCAAAGCTTAAAAACAATTTAAGTAAACTTGAAATCACAATTAGTGATATCTGGGTTTGACAGTTGTGTCAAGATATGAAACTCACCAAGAAAGTGAAAACATGGCCTTCTCTAGAGAGCCTAGGAGCTGCTGTTGACAGGGAGGGAGACCTTGTCACCGACAAATGAAAGAGCAACCCGTAATGGGTAGCTATTTCCTAACTGCCAGAGCTAAGCGATGTGTCAGGAGGATCACTAGACATTAAAGCCCAGAACTCATGCCTTTATTCACTCAGCTACTGGCATCTCCTGTGTGTCATATACTGTGCCAACCAATGTGTATACCAAAAAGAATAAGATTCAGGCCCTAACCTTCGAAAACTCATAATTCAAATTCAAACCTCATTAGGTGAAGCAAATGGAATTTTCATACATGAGTGGTAGAGCAAAAACTGTACAATTTGGAAAATAATAAGGGAGAATCTGATAAAGCTGAACATATACACATCTTATGACCTATAAATTCAATGCAAGGTACATATTCAACAGAAATGTGTACATATTTTATTCAAAAAGCTCATAAAAATGTACATAGTAGTAGTAGTATTCATTACTATCTCAAACTGGAAATTATCCAAATATCCAATGAAACAGTAGCCTGTGTAAATTCTGACATTCTCACACAATGGAATACCGTACTGCAGTAGTTCTCAACCAGGGACAACTTTGCCCCCCAGAAGATGTGTGGTAATGTCTGGATACATTTTAGGTTGTCACAATTTGGGGGTGCTACTATCCTCTAGTGCGTAGAGGTCAGGGATGTTGGTAAACATCCTTCAATGCACAGGAGAACCTCCCACCCCCATAACAAAGAATTATCCCATCCAGAGGGCCAAGTTTGAGAAATCTGGGCTTACAGCAATGAGAATGGACTACAGATTATATGGGTAAAGTCAAACAAAATGTTGAGCAAAAAAGTAAGCCAAAGAAGAACAGACATCTATGTTTCCATTTTTATTAAGGTCAAAATCAGGCAACATTAATCCCTGGTGTTGGAAGTCAAGATAGTTAGGGTTGAGAGGGTAATGATAGAGAGTTCAGGGATACATGTGATATTGTTTCTCAAGCTAAGTACTAATTACCTGGCACTGTGTGTAAATTTGTTGAGCTGAACAATTAAAGGGTGCATGCTTTTCTTAAGTGTTATTCTTCAATAAAAAGTTCATATAAAAAAACCTCATAAATACCATTGTACACACATTTGGATGTTAGTATCAAAAAAGGAAGGAAGGAAGGAGATAAGAAAGAAGAGGGAAGGAGGGAAGAAAAGTGTTGGCAAGAATGTGGAGAAACTGGAACCTATATGCATTGCTGGTGGAATGTAAAATGATGCAGCTGCTATGGAAAATGGTATGGCAATTCCTCAAAATATTCAATGTAGAATTACCATAATATCCAGCAATTCCACTTTTGGGTATATACCCAAAACTGAAAGTAGAGACTCACACAGATATCTGTACACCTATTTTCACAGCAGCATTATTCACAATAGCCAAAACAAAAAGGCAGATACAATCCAGTGTCTGCTGATCTGCTGATGGATGAATGGGTAAACAAAATGTGGTATCCATATGCAATGGAAAATTTGACGTTACAATTTAGACGAACATTGGAAACATTATGCTAAGTGAAATAAGTTAGTCACAAAAGGACAAATGTATTCTTCTTGTATGATGTAACAATATTCAAGTTCAGAAACACAGAAAGTAGAACAGTGGTTACCAGGGGTTGAGGGAAGAGGGAGTATGGGGAGTTCTTGTTTAATGGTATAGAGTTTCACTTGGGGAAGATGAGAAAGTTCTAGAGATGGATAGTAGTGATGCTTGCACAATGTAAATGTGTTTAATGCCACAGAAGTGTACACTTAAAGATGGTTAAAATGGTAAGTTTGATGTTATGTTTTACCACAATAAAAAGAAAAACCCTCATAGGACAAAAGGGCATTTTACTGTATGTAAATTTTAAAAATAAAAAAAAAATGTAAATGTTTTTCTACTGCAAATCGATTAAAATTCATATCACATAATTTCTCTGGAAAATTTCTCCCTTGGAGCCTGATAATTCCAAGTCCTACCTCTGCCACTTACCAGCTGTGTTGATATTGTACATATTTATATCTTTTTTAAATTATGGAAGCAACAGACTTAACTGCCAAGGGAATATAAACAGGTATGCCATGGGGAAAACCCTATTTATCAATCTTTCTCCCCATACCATTAGGTACAACACTTTTGTTTCCTTCTAGAATTTTTCCTATACCTGTACAAATAAATATAAGAGTTAACTTGCATACATTTATAAAAGCAAGATCATACTGTATACTATCTTTTCTAACTTTGAGCATGTGGTAATCTCTACCAGAAAATACACAGTTACCATATTCTACTTAATAGCTACACAGTATTCCAACATATATACAGTTCTGTAGCTTTCAGGGAAAGGATATAACAAAACCAATTTTACTAAAGGCTGATATAAACAAGAGTTAAGTTCCTATGCATCTCATCAACATTATAATGAAATGACACTGAACAAAACCATGTCATTCAAGGACCTGTACCATAATTTATTTAATCAATCTCCTAAATTCGAACACAGTAACAACTTAAATTAAAATAACTCCAGATAATGCTCTAATGAATATCAGAATATGCTAATGCAACAACTTTTGCACAACTGATGCTCTCCAAAAGCTGTATTCATATACACCAGTACAATCGTCAAATAGGGCTCACTTCACCACTTTTGCCACAAGATATTATTTTTTCTAGTATCTGTCAGACTGACAGCATAGTAAAATTGTAGACATAAAATTATCTCTATTTGTATTTTTAATTGCTAAGGTTAAACATCACTCAAAATGTTTAAAAGCCATTTAAAAATGTCTTCTATTTTCTTGTTTACATTACTTGTGGAGAAAGGTGTTTAATGACATTTAAGTTTTTTCTTCCTCATACGCAAAACTAAGCTAACAACACTAAGATGACTGAGAGGTCAAATGAGAAAATAGGAGAGTATAATTAGTGACTGATAACCAGGGCTGTGCATCAAAATCATGTCAGAGAGCTTTAAAAAAATCACCTGCCCAAAAACCTAGCCTAGAATACTGAGATTCCAGGCAGGGCAACCTGAAGAACTTTTAAAGAGATCTTCAGTTGATTCTGACTCACACACCAGTCTGAGAACCACTGGCAAATTAGGAAGTAAAGGCCATTCCCTTTCTCATATAGTACCCAAATATTTATCTTCTTAGATACATAGAGATAGAATCTCTGCCACTGGATTCTAAATTTTGGGAAGTTAAAGATTCTACTAAAAGCAGTTTTCTATTGTTTTTCACTCTCTAGACTATTTAGACTAGCTAAATAAAAATATTTTGTTTTTATGTGCAGCTAAGGCTCAGTCCCAAAGCAAACATTCTTATTTCCTAAGCATTTTACATAGAGGGCACTGTGTTCTGATTGTTAAAATAATATCTCAGAATCTCGTTTTCTACATCTCAAAAACATACAAGGCCTAATTATACTACTTGAAGTACATGATGAATGACATTTATTACTATTCATTGGGAAAGCCCCTCTCACATTCTAACTATGCAAAAATCAAAAGACAACATCTCAACAAATGGATAAACTAAACATTCACATGGGAAACATTAAGCTAGACCTTATTTCAATTCCATGTACAAAAATTAACTCAAAATGAGTCACAAACCTAAACATAAATGCTCAAAAACTATAAAATCTCTAACAGAAAACTAGAGAAATTCTGATCTTGGGTTAGGGCAAAAATGTCTTACAACGTGAAAAACCTGTAAAATTTCAAAATGTAATAAGCTAGACTTGATCAAATTTAAGATTTCTGAACTCTGAAAGATGCCAATAAAAAAAAAAGGCAAACCAGAGACTGGAGAAAATTAGCAAAATACACACACACACACACACACACACACACACACACACACACACACACACACAGAACTTTTACTTAAAATATGCAAAAGTCTTGCAATTCATAACAAGAAGCAAGAAACCCAACTCATAAGTGGGCAAAATACTTGGAAACTTTACAAAAGAAGATATATAAATAGCCAATAAGCACAAAAAAATATGCTCAACATTACTAGGTATGAGGAAAAGGCAAATTAAACTACAATGAGATGTCATTACACACCCACTAGAATTGCTAAAATTTAAAAGTGATACCAAGTGTTGGTGATAACTAGAATTATGACACACTGCTAGTGAAAAATTAAAATAGTGAAGACTTTGGAAAACAGTTTGGCAGTTTCTTATGAAGTTAAACATATGCTTCCTTACAACCTAGCAATTCCACTCTTAGGTACATACTCAACAGAAAAGAAAACATGTCCATACAAAGATCTGCACATGAATGTTCATAGCAGCTTTAGACATAATAGACTCTCACACACTGGAAATAATCCAAATATCCATAAACTGGTATATGGTTAAACAAATTTTAGTATGTCAAAATAATGGAATACTGGTCTTCCACAAAAAGCAACAGATTGAAACAAGCAGAATCATGGATGAATCTCAAAAAAACACTTCTGCCGAGTGAAAGAAATCATATACGAAAGAGTACATATTGTAAAGGTTTCATTTACATAAAATTTTAGAATAAGCAAAATTAATCTACAGTGACAGAAAGCAAATAGGAAATTGTCTGGGGTCAGAGGAAATGAGGATTGATTACTGACTACAAAGGGATATAAGGAAACTTTTGAGGGTAATACAAAGTTCTAAATCTTAATTATAGTGGTCCTTACATAGCTGTATACATTTGTCATACAACTACATTGTTTTAAAATGAACCCAGGATTTGTATTAATCAGATATAGTAAGACAGAGACACAGATATGACTGTCATGGAGGAGAATGTTTATACTCAGAGAGTTCCCCAGAAACAGGAGGCAAGCCACACTACAGCAGGCCACATGGGGAAGCACCAGGGTTGTGAGGAGTTAGAGGGAATGAAAGAAACCTTATTGTGGTTTTTGCTGGAAAGAATGGGCAAGTCAGGGTAAGCATGCTAGCCAGGTTTAGAGTTGGCTAGTTTGAATAATTTCACCACCAAAATACAGGAATTGCCCCTTGGCTTGTACCTCGCCCTGGAGTGATCAGAGCAGGTAGATAGTTGCCCAGGAGTTTAAGAGATCGTTAAAAGAGGTAGTTGGGGGTAGACTCTGGATTTGGTTCGTTTGCATATGAAAGGTGCACTAGTCCTAGAGCAGTCCATCTTTTGCTATCCCTAGAAATTAGCCGGGGGGTGGTGGGGGGCAGGAGAGAAGGTGGGTGGACAATCTCTCCAGGATGGAGAAAGCTCCAAACATCAAAACACCAGAGGATAAAAAGAAATGATTAATACATATACACTTAAAAGAAATTATTTTATTGAATATATCACATTGGAATAAAGTTAACTTTCAAAGAAAAATTAATTTTAAGAATAAACAACATCAAAGTGAACAAATTCACGAAAAATGTTGCCCGCTCCAAAAATACTTACTTAGTTTAAAAAGGAGAACGAAAATCAAGTTTAATTGTCTATAATGCCAGGATAACTTAAATCTGAAATAACTCTAGAATATAGATTTTTATCAATTAAATAACTCAAAAATGGCTGTAGTGGAGGGATTCGAAGAATGGGTGAAAAAGGAGAAGGAATTAAAATGTAAAAATCACCAGTTATAAAAATAGTCACAGAGATGTACAGTACAGGATAGGGAATATAGTTGATAATACTGTAATAATTATGTGTGGTGTCAGATGGGTACTAGACTTATCAGAATGATCACTTCATAAGTTACATAAATGTCTAATCATTATGTCTAATCAGGTATATGCCTGAAACTAACATAATACTGTATATCAACTATAACTGAAAAATAAAAACAAAACAAAAAAAGAGTGGCTGTAGAGATATGATCAACTGGGTTTTTTGTTTGTTTTTCTAAGATGTAACGTATCTCTGCGCTCTAAAGCCCTGAAGTGTCTATCCAAAGGTACCCATCTTTCTTCTTCAACTAATTTTCTTGTCAGTGATCTCAACCATATTAGAATCCAATATAACAGGTCTGGAGGAGGACCCTGACTTTTTCTTTTTTTAACTTCTCTGATTATTTTAATGCATAGCCAGAGATCAGATTTAATTTGAACATCATGTTAATACGATATCTTTTTTTTTTGAATACAAGGTATCTTAATGCAAGCATATCAAGGCAAAATACAGAAAACACATTATAATATACATTTATACTTAAAAATTACTGACACAGCACTACATTACTTTGTGCACTTCCTCTACATTTTCAAAGCATGCTGCCTCCCATAAACCCAATATAAAGGTAAAACAAAACAAATGAAAATATATAGGTCACAAAATTAGAAAATAAATTTCTACCTCTTACAAAAATAGAAAGGTAAATATAATTTCAAAGGAGAAATGATAAGCTCTCAGTCAATTAATCTGAAAAGAAGAAATTACTTTCCTGCCTAAATCATTAGCACAGCCACTTGTTTGGCCCATGACTCAAGAAACAATGACTCTCTCTTCTATTCTGCAGCAGCCTCCACACTACAGCCCAGAAATGACATCATTCCAGTTCCTATTAACATTTTTGTATACATCTCCTGGTCTCACATGCAACAGTTTCTCTAACAGAATACATACAAGGGACTGACAATATATTAATCAAGACAGGCTGGGAGATACTAAAAAGAGGGAGAAAAAAAAGAGAGGGGAATGAAGGGACAAAAACAGAAGTGAAGCAAAGTACCTCAAAGAAAATTTAAACTGCATTCAATAGTGTTATAGCTAGTAATAATATTGGTAGTGTTATTCTGAAACTAATATATGTTGTAAAATTAACCAATTCAGTTGTTATAGCAATATTGTTAGAAAACAGGATTTTTAGTATAAGAGATAAACTATAAAAGTTACATAAAAACACTGTAAAATTTAATTTGGAAATCGTATTAACATTTATTTTTTATAAAAAGAAAAATAAGTTATACTTCTTAGTTTTTTCCACTGAAAAGACCTAAAAATAATGACAACCTGTGGCAATAAGACTTCTAGAATACAGAGAGATCACTAAACACCATTCCCACCAAAAGGAACTGTGATCATTGGGGAAAATGGGTGATTCCAGGCCTGGGTCAGAATGTGCCAGGAGCAGCATATTGTCATGCTGAAAATATTACTAAGGTCATGTCAAAAAAATTATTTTTTTAAATCACAGGGGCCAATCTAAAAGAGCTCCCCCTGGCCAAAAATGGTTTACCAAAAAAAAGAAAATGTAATGACTGCAATGAACTGAATCAAATATTAAGAAGACAAACAAACAAACATCAACCCAAAACCCCTCACTGGTCATCTTTGAAGGTAACACCAAATCATTATTTTGAATATCAGCAAACACTTATCTTTCCTTTCCTTTACAAACTAATCTCAGAAGAAATGGTAAGTAGCAAATCATCATTTTCTGACCCCTAAAAAAGTAATACAGTGGTCCAGCACTAACTAGAAACTTGTTATAAATATAAATTCTTGGGGGTAGAGGCCAGCAATATACATTTTTACGGGCCCTCTTGGTGACTCTGAAGAATGCTAAAGTTTGAGAACCACTAAAATACTCTATTAATCATCATCAGTAAAAGCTAAAACCATTAGGTGGAAAGGATGATGACAACTTTAAACTGGGGGAGATCAGGCTGATGCCACTTAAACCCACTGATCAATCTTAGCACACACTGAAGTGGGACAACCAGAGGTCATGTGCTTCCTGATAAAAATGTAATATGAGGTATACAGCACACCTATGAAATAGTCTTAGGAAACAATGCCGTCAACACACACACACACACACACACACACACACACACACACACACACACACACACACACACACCAAAATTTAATCAAGTCTCTAGATCTAGCTCCCAATTTAAAGAAAACAAGGTGGAGAGAGGAACCAGATAAGGACACAGTGAGAAGAAATGAGATCTGAATCCAGAATATAGAACATTCTACTGACATATGAATATGGGAACCTTATTAGGATCCTACTTCAAACATCCAACTCTACAAAGACATTTATTAAACAATCATGGAAAACTGAACATGAACTGAGCATAAAACATTAAGGAAGCAATGTTCATTTTTAGAGATAATAATAATCTTTTAGAGATTCATACTCAAGTATTCACAAGTGAAATGATGAAACATTTACAATTTGCTTTAAAATACTCCAACGACAACAAAAAACAACAGTATTAGTATTTAAAATAAGCTAGGGGGACAGAAAGAAACAAACAACCAAAATGTTGATTAATTAAATGTTAAAGCTGGGTATGGTCACAGTATTCTCTTTATTTTTTGCCTGAAATTTTACATAATAAAATTTTTTAGATTTTTCGTAAAATCCAGGTTAAGCAAGGTGCAGCTACATTAAATCTCATTAAAATGATAATAAATAAAATACACACATACATCTTTAAGACAAAGAATACAAGAGAATTTTTGAGGATAAAGAGATTTCAATAACATTTGAAAAATAAAAAGTAGCAACTGACTTTTCAAAAACAGAAGCAGCTGCAACCTAAAGACTCTGTCCCCTCTGCATCCCTGAGAAGCAAAGGCCTTGGGAACAAAAGACACTTTGGAAGGTGGTGGAGAGGCACAGGAACAAAAAGCATATCCTCTGGGGATGTCAAGTTGGCCTTCTCCAGTCTCTCTTAGTCCCACCCCTTACACAGATCAGATGTTTACTCTCTTGGGAAACTGACAAAGCAGCACCAGCCTCAAGGTCATTAGGGACTTCTGTGAAAGAGGTTCAGACACATGGCTGAAAGTGGGATTATAAAAAAGAATAAGAATGAACTCTTGGAAATTAAAAATATGATAGCAGAAATAAAAATACATACAAAAATTCACCCAAAAGTAATGTTGATGAAATGTCTCAGAATCAGGATAGAAGGATGACAGAAATTGGGAGAAGAAAAAGAAAATCAAGAAACTTGAAGGATCAGTAGAAGAACCTTCCCCTGGAAAACTTTATTAAAAAGTTTCAGAAAGAGTTGATGAAATCATCAAAGAAATCATTTAAGAAAATTGCCCAAACTAAAATTTCCAGACATTGAAAAGCCTACCAGGTGTAAACAAATAATTAAAAAAAAAAAAAAAAGTACAAAACTGAAATTTCAGAAAAAAATAAAGAGAAAATTGAGAAAATCTCAAAAGATTCCTGGGGGTTGAGAGTTATGGCTCTGGCTTTCTCAGTAACATAATGGGGAGCCAGAAGACAATGGAGCAAAGCCTTCTAATTTCTGAGTTAAAATGATTCTCAACATATAATTTTCTACCTACCAGACTGCCAACCAAACATAAAAATAAAGACATTTGCAGACTTGCAAAGTCTTGAAAAATTTATCTCTCAAGCACTCATTCTCAGGAAGCTCCTGGAAGGATATATGCCACCAAAACAAGGGAATAATCCAATGAGGGAAAGTCAAGGTTTTCATGACTTTTCAAAAGGAAATCCTAACAAAATAAAGGTCAAAGAAATTCCCAGGAGAAAGGTAAAGGAAGTCTCATGAAGATGCTGTGGAGCAGACCTACAGGATGAGCAGTCCAAACTAGAGATGGAGAAAGGCAGAGAGCTCCAAGAAGGACATATGTAAGAGGGAAAAAAATGAACTAATCAACTATCTGACAGATAACTAAGAGAGAGGTTGTTTTGAAAGGTATTTTATGAAAGATGTAGAAATACTTGACTAACGATTTAAAAGAAAACAAGGTGAACCAACCCCACCCTGAAAAAGACAGTTAACTCCAAGAAAAAGTAAAACATAAAATATACTTAGCTCTGTAGTGAACATTTATAAAATAATATAGCTAACCTTGATCATTTAAGGTAACTAAAAATTGTAATACTGAAAGAATGAAGGGGAAGGGGAAAGGAAATGGTGTGTGTGTGTGTGTGTAAGACCTAAGTCTTTACCAATATAAGAAATTAATACATAATGTCTAAGATGAATAATTTTTTAAAAAACAGTACATTCATATTATTTATATGTATGAAAATAAATACTCAAAAGAAACAGCAAAATAATTTTAAAAAGCAGTTGCCTCTAGGGTCAGGAGGGTTTTACTATAGGTTGGGCTAGGGGCAAAAAATTCAGTATGTTAAATTTAGAGTCAGATTATCACAAGTGATGAGCTTGCTTAGCCAGCCAGTCAGGTGTTCCAATGGTCCAGGACCCACTCATGTCATAGCTGGTGATTAATATGGGGTTTTACTGTCCCTATGTTCAGGTATTTTTTTGGTAAAAATTTAAAGTATTAAAATTATTCACAAATAATTTCTAAATTTCAGCATCTTATAAAAGTACAGCATGTAAGTTTTATATTGCAGATTAACTAGGAATTAATCAAGATAAATACAAAAATATAAAATCCCAATCTGCGGGAGTCATATCATGCCTTTATTTTATTCACCTTATAAACTTCATAATCTGTAGTTTCTAACATAAATGTAAATCTTTAAAAAATTATACAACAGTCCACAAAAGGGTGGGAAGAAAGAAGACCAAAAAGCTGCAAAGAGCCTACAAATGAGATCATAACTGCATCAACTGAAATGGCTTGTTATCCCACCTGGTCTTGAAACCAACGCTGCCACTCTAACCACTAGGATTTGACTGGGAAGAACTGACAGTATATGACAGCAGCAAACCACCTCTGGGGTAACCTGAAATAAAATGCTGTTGTATCAAGGGATACTCTATATTGGGCAGTGTGAGTATAAGAAAGCTGGTCCCCAGGGCTCTTGCTGTGTCTCCAAAGAGCTAGGTTACATTGTTATTCCAGTTCCCCATAAGGTCTGCTTAAAAATCTTATAGGGTCTAAGAACCCAGAATGCTCAAATGGAAAAGGAATCCCATATAGTACCCCGAACCCCTTGTATTCTCAAATAAACTCCTACTACCAAAGAGAATAAATTAGTTCACTACTCTCTTTTCGTTCAGCAAATACTGAGTATGTAGGGAAGACATCTTTGTGTACATACACACATGCATGTGAATGCACACACAAATTCTGAATGTGATAAGTGGTAGAAAAGGAAAGTATGAGGTGTTATAAGAAATATAAATGGAGGATATAACTTATTTCTGGAAAATGAGACCATTCTTGCTATCTTTAAACAATCAAAATAACAATGTAATTTTCCTTTAATTGGTAAATATTGATGTCAAATAAAAACCTACTTAAACCACTCATTAAGTGAATAACTAGGCAAATAACCCAAAACAAAACACTTTTGTTAAATTAATTCATTTTTTTCCAATTCAGTGACTAATTTTATTCATTCATTCATCAAATGTTTATATAATGCCTTCTGTGAACCAGGCGCCAGGAATACAGCACTAAACAAGACCAAGGTTGTGCTCTAATGGAAATTACATTCTAATAAAGGATACAGATTCATAAATAAGCAACGACCACACAAGAAAATAACTGCTATGATGGGAAATGCAGGGAAAATATATGTCCGCTGGACTTTTAAAGAATGATATGTTGTAGCCGTATTATTCCAAGTAGTGTGCAAACACATAACTTGATTATTCTCAGGAAACATCAAGCAGTCTGATTCAGAACCCCCAGCTAGAGAAAAAGGATAAAAGTGAGGAGTGAGGGGGTTTGGTAAGAAATTCTAAAATGTGTGTGCCTCCCATACCATTTAATTCTCAAAACAACTTAAGATGGTAGGTGCAATGAACCCTGGGGCTGTATCCCCAGTATCCACTCCCCCACTCAGACATGCATACATATGCCCAACCTTTAATGACAACACAATACTGCTTCCCAAGGTTATACATACAGAAACTATTGGAGCAGGGATCTGAACTCAGGTCCATCACACCAAGCTACAACTCTAAAGGAGAAGGATATGCCAAATTGAGAAGTCTGAACTTTGTTAAAAACAAAGGCTCTGGAACTCAAATGTTAGTTCAAATCTCAATTTCATCACTTACTATAGACCTGAAGGAAGGTTCTTAACTTTAATGTGACTCCATTTCTTAACTTGTAAAATAGAAATAATCAGACCTACTTTATAAAGCTATTATGAGTATTAAATGAATTAGTATGTGTAAAGTACTTAAAGCAGTGCTTGTAACAAAACAATCCCTTATTAAGAAGAGAAAGTTAAGGGAGCTTTCTGAGTGATTTGATCAGAATTATGGTTTAGGAAGATCTAGTAGAATGATATGGAGGGAACACACAAGAAGAGGGAAACTTATGGCAAATTTTTATGAAAAGCATTAAAGGTCTAAATGAGATGATGACAGTGAAAAATGGAAAACAACAAAGATACTGCAGAATATGAATCAACAGGACTTAACAAATGACCAAATGTGGTCATCAGAGAGAGGAAGGAGTAAAAGATGATCCTCTGATAATTAACTAAGAGAATGGTGGTGCCAGGAAGAGGAACAGATGACCGTGTATGGATGATTTAGGACTTCCTTAAATAAAAAAAGGTTCTGTTGCATTTTATATACAAGTCTTTCCTATAAGGTAATTTAAATACAGCAGGATTTAAGACAATAATTATTATACTAGTAAGAAATGAGGTCTAAGTTTTATAAACTCAATATTGAAGTTATATTTTTCTCTACCCACTTTGTTTCAATAAATATGAGTCTAAAAAATTTAATACCACTACTTAGAGATAGAAAAGCAAATCAAATTAACAATAAAATATATTTGCATTTCTTACTGCAAAATCAGATTCTTAGGACCAAATATTGATAGCACAGATCATTAACATGTAATTACTTAAAATTCTCAACTTCCCACTTTAATAAAAAAGATATGATTCCACAGCATTCTCAGGAAAAAAAAAAACATATAACTATCTCTTCTAAGATTAAAAGGTACAAGTTAGGGAGGGACAGTATTTTAAAAATAATAAAAACCCATTGTAAATGCAGCAAATCTTTATAAAAATCACATTGAAAAAACAAATCTTCTAAAATGATTTGACATGATTAAGGTAGCTTTTAAGAACTTCAGAAGCTCAAAATGTGAGATAAAACAGAATACTGAGAGTGGAAAAATAACTCAGTTCTAGATTGCTTCTCCTATAGAAATAAAAAGAAAACTTTACGAGTGAAGCAATTTCTTCACCTCTCATTTACCCCACATTGATCTCACACTCTTCGCCAAACATGCCCCCTCAAAAAAAATTAAGGTCATCAACTATCTCCAACTTGACAAATCAACAGATACTTTTCTGTTTCACATCTCACAAGACCTGTCAGCAATAAGCATACAAAACAGCTCATCATTCCATCATTTTGAAACACTTGCCTTTTTAAGCTTTCCTAACACCACATACCCCTGGCTTGCCCACTATCTCTTCATTGTAGTTTCCTCTCCCACAGTTGTATGTTTTAGATTTCTCAGGGCAAAGTCCTGTTCTTGCCAATTCTCTATCCCCTCTTCCTAGATGAGCTTGTCCATTCCCTTAGTTTTAATATTAACAAAAAACCCAAATTCATTTCTCTAGTCCCAACCTCTACTGTGAATTCCAGATCTACTTTAATAAACTGTCAACTGGATATCTCTAAGTAGGTATCTCACTGGCAATTAAAACTAGGTTAAATGTCCAAAACAGAACTTTTGACTCTCTCCCTCTGCCCTCAAAATTACTTCATATATTCTACTAATATATTTATTAAGCATATGCTCAGGTACTGTGAACTATATGAACTTAGGGGAGACATTAAGTTGTAAAAAGGGCTGTGAAAAATATAAAGAGTGTGTTCTGATAGAGAATAAAGAAAACCGCTAATTTCATAGGGTGTTCAAGAAAGCACTCCATGATATTGTATTCACTCCTCAGAAAATTATGTCCACATAACTACTCCAGTCAGAAACTTAAGTATCTGTTCTCGACAAACAACCCATTAAGTGGCTCTAACAGGGTTCCTAACTCCAAAATATACCTTGAAATTGAAGAGAGCTCTCAAGTAAGCAAAGTGAAGAGATGTGGACAAGAAATAACAACTGTAATAAATGTCACAGAAGGAAATGCAATAAGCTATGAAAGAAATTACAGTGAAATCTAACTCAGTCTGGGAGAAATCAGAAAAAGCTTCCTGGAAGAAGGATAATTAGGATAAGCACAAATGACCACTACAAAAAGCGAAACAAAAAAGTCATGGCACATCCCAGAATCTAAAACACATTCAAGGTGATAAAATCATAGGAGAGGAAGAGGGGATTAAGACAAGGACAAAAGGAGGCGAGAAGTTATCAAAGACTCATGAGATCATGTCAAAAGAGCACTTAATATGAAAAGTTTTCCGATGGCCAAATATGAGACAATCCGACTATAATGGATTAAAAGACATTAAAATCAAAGAGCTCATAAGGATACTAATAAAATGATAATTAAAATGAAAACCTTCACTGAATAACTCATTATAAATTATTCTGAAAAATGATAAAGAGAAATAAACTTTTATGCTGCCTTTCCTGTAGCAATGAGTAACCAAAAAGGCGGTAAGAGAATGTTTTCCCAGGAAATAAATACAGAAAAAAAATTAAAGATTTGGGATATCACCATTTCACAACCCCTAACAAAATAATGAATTCCAATTCAGGCAATAACCATCAAAAGATGATAAAACCATTAGTGAAAGGAGAATTTTACAATGAAGTATAAGGCTGATACCACTTGAAATCACCAATCTTAGCATCAATAAAGGGGAGACAACCAGTCATTATGTAATCCTGATGGATAGAAAGTACACAGCAATATCTATGAAGCTTTTTTTTTTTTTAAACTGACCCTGAATTTAACAAAGTATCTAAAACTACATATCTAACTACCAGTTTTCAGGAAATAGAGAATAGGTTATAGCAGTACTTCTCTAACTAGCATCAGAATCACTTGGAGGGGGCATGTTAAAACAGACTGCTGAGAATCAGGGAATTAAAAGAAACTATAAGGAAGCAAACAGCCAAACAATGTGGGAAATTTTACAGGAAAAACAACCCAGTTGCAACAACAAATCATATTTTAAAAAGGCAGGGGGCGGGGGGGAGCCTGTTATAGAATAAAAATTACTTAAGCAAGGTAACTGCAAATTCAGCCTAAGATTCTCATTCAAACAAATCTACTGCAAGATATTTTAAGACAAACGAGAAAATTTGAATAAGACAAAGAATAGATGATATTTAAAATTTCTGTTAATTCTGTTAAGTATAATAGAATAATGTCTATGTTTAAAAAAAATGACCTTATGAAACTTTAAAGGGGGGCAGAAAGGAATACAGACTTTGCAACCCACACCATACAGGGCCACTTTAAAAAGTATGGGCCTAAACTGAATGGTTTTACTGGTAAGCATGAGATCAGCAGAGTAATAACAATTTCTGGTTCCTGAAAGCCTTGAGCTAAGCACTACATTAAGTATTTGACATAACTATTCTCTGGAATCCTTAAATAATAATAATAGAGACATTAAATTCTATACCATTTTGCCTGCTGATTATAATCAGAATTTGCATTTTTTTAAAGGATGAAGTGTTGAGAGTAGTTTGGAGAAAGGCGAGAGTGATGGCAGAAAGACCAATTAGGAAGTTGTTGAAACAGGGTAAGAATTCCTACTACAGGCAATATGATGAGCAAATGTTCACGCGTTAGGAATAAAATAAAAATACAGAAAATTGTTGTTTGAACAAAACATGAATTGTCCTACAGACCTTTAAGTATGAAACAATCATCTTCACCAAATTAAATTTTTTTCAAGAATTTTATTTTTAAAGGAATAATTGTCTATGTACTGTAGTTATTGGAGTTACACTTAATTCTTATTTCCACTGGGAAAGGGTGATATAGTTATCTATACTTCTACTTGGTTCTATCTCCCAAGGTTATTGTGAAATAGTACATGAGATAACAAATGAGAAAGTGCTTTGGCAACTCTAAGGTAGTATAACACAACTATATAGTAGACTTCACATTTTTAAAAAAATAGACATGAAAATGTTTTTCCATATGAATGACCTGAGACCCTTGGAAACCTGAGTACCCCAAAATCAATCTTTGCACAGAAACAGAAAACTTATACAACTGCCACACTGTTAATACTCCTCCTGAATCTGCTTTCTCTATTGACTCTCGATTTACTGGATGGCTTGGTGTAGTATTATCTAGACTGTCCTTTCATTTTTCAAAAGGAAAACACTGAAGAAATGTTTAAAGAAAGTCATTATATGAGCACTGCAAGACATTTAACTTCCAGTGGAAAAGACCAAAACCTAAAAAACTGTAATTTACTGAGCACTTTTCCAAGATGTTCACAACTGAGTTTTCCTCTTCCAAAGTTAAACTTCTTTCCATTTACTAATTCAATTCTACACGTAGTACTGCATGTTTACTACTGCGATCTGTATTAGCGAGAGTGGGTGAAAAAATTTAATACCAAAACTTTTAAACCAGTATAGTACAGTCATTTCACACTTTTGCCTATTGCAAAATTTAAGAGACTGTCATTTTTTCCTACTACCACTGTACAAGTGGGCTCTCTGCTATTCTACCAGGTATGAGTGATATTTGGCATTTAGCCTGGCTATATATATAAGTTTCCACACCGCAACAACTATGAAGGCTATTTGAAAGACATCTCTTCGAATGCAATTTGGCAACTAAATTTTACTTCGAATTCAGGTTTACATTACAGTAAGTCTTAACAATTTTAAAAGTTTTTCTACCAGCAACAGGTACTGCAATCAAAAATTAACAAAGCCTGTATGTAACAAAATTTGTTTCTATCGTTTCCGATTTTTAGACTCTTCTGTAACATTTCCAAGGGGCTGGTTCTGTGGCCAGTTCTACAGCCGAGCTTCATTTGATTTGGTACTGCTTCAGGCTGGTCAGTAGTAACCATGACCCCTTCAGCCTCACATTTTCTCTTCCATAGCATTAAGAACGCTCGGTCCCGTAACCGCACACCTCCAATTTTAGTTTCCAAGAATCCTGAAAGCACGGCACCTTGCCCACTCGCTCTTCCAGCCTTCTCTACACTCAAAAGGCTGGCTGGCCAAAACGTGCAGCTCTCTACACACCAGCAACCAAGCCGAATGGAGCACCCAGAGGCGACTGGTCACGGGGAGGAGGGGAGAACGCGGCCCGGAGGACGGCGGCTGAGGGACCCAGCCCGCGCCCGCCTCTCCTGGACGCCCTGAAGGCTCGTGGACCCTACGCGCAGGCCGCGGCGCTGGGTCCCGAGGGGCAGAGCCGCGCGTGGCCGCTGAGCAGGACGTAAACAAACCGACCCGGAGGAGGGGGAAGGGGCATCTGCGGAACTGGGGGTGGGGAGGGGACCGCGCTCCGACACCCCAGCGCAGCTGCCTGGGCCCTCCCGACCCGGGCCAGGGTCGCGGTCCCAGCGCGGCGCTGCCGCGCGGGCGTGCACACCGAAGGCCCCAGCACATCTGACGCGCGGAGCCACAAGGCCAGCGGCTCCGCGCCCCCGGCCCCGCAGCACCCTACCTGAACCCGCAGTCCGGATCCCGCGCGTCCCGACCCGGCGCGCCCAGCCCGCTCCTCTTGCTGAAGAGCTTCTGGAACAGCGTAGGGGCCATGCTGGCCACAGCCACACCAGGGTCGCTCCTCCCGGCGCTCGCTAGGCCCCCGCTCCTAGAGCCGCCCCGCCACCCCCATGGGCGCCTCAGTCATATGACAGAAATTAGTCACTTCAAACGGCCACGGCGCGCGGGGCGGGGCGCGAGGCGAGGCCGGCGGCCATTGGCTGGCGGAGGGCCGCGTCACGTGGCGGCGCGCGGAGCAGGGGGCAGGGAGGGGGCTTGGGGCGGAGCGGGCGCCCACGGGCGGGCCAGTGATTCCCTCACGTGGCAGCTCACGGGGCGGGACATGCGCGGAAGCGAGTGGAGCGGGTGGAGGGGGGGCGGGGCAACGCCGGGAGAGGAGCGGAGGGGATGGGCAGGGCAGGAGGCGGAAGGCAGGCGGGGAGGGGCGGGAGGCGGTGGGGAAGGGAGGAGAGCAGAGGGATAGGAGGGGCGGGGCGGGGCGGGGAGCGAGCGGTGGCTGGGGAACGGAAGCGGTAACGCGCTCGGGTGCAGGCGGTCTGTGGGGCCGTCAGCTGCTGAGTCTACGGAGGAGTGGCGCGCAGACAATGCCAGGGACTCCCGAGCGCAGAAGCCTTTGGCCCCGCGCACCCTCGACAGACACCTCCACCCGGCGCCTCCAGTTGGCTCCTGGGGCAGAGAAGGCGCGCGAGCGTTAGCTGTGGGGCCGCAGCAGACGCTGGACGTGAGTCCTGGCCCACGGGCCCGCTGGTGCCCGGCCGCGAGCGGACTCAAGAGTGAGCATTTAGAGCGTGACAGCACAGGACAGGCTCACGGGGTCTGGTGGAGGGCCCTGCCAGGACCCCCGCCACGGCCATGACTTCCTGCAGAGATGGCCTCCGCCAGAGCCTGCGGACAGCTGCCCTTGGAGTTCGCGACTCGAACCCTGACACAGGGAATTAATGATTCCCTTGGAAGTGTTAGTGATAGTGCTCGAGATTTAGGCTCAATCTGAATGTCTAAATACAGAGGGAGAGAACTGTGGGATCGTAAACAAATGGATGTGGTAGGATGAAAACCTATTTCCAAAGAAAAATATTGCTCATAAATGACCTTGCAGTCATTTTAGACCCAGGGAACCAAAATTTATCAGGGTTCGGATCAAACTGGTTTTATAAATTTTCAGCACCTCAACTCATTCACTCACTCCCCTTTCAGGATCAGGAATTTTGTACCATGGGATGCAATTCTCCGACAAATGTGTCAGGAAATGACTGGCATGTGGCTGGAAAGTTAGATAAAAACACGTTTTTGAGAATTCCATTTAACTAGGCATACAAATCAAATTGTCTTTTAAGTGGATACCAACTCCTACTGAATTCGCAGCTAGTTTAAGCTATAAAATAAGTAGTCTTGTAAAAAAAAAAATAGTAATATATAGCTGAGAATGTTACCAGTCAACAGGTTGAGTTTCAATCGCACAATACTTGTAAAAGCATATATATGATTAAGAAATTAATTCATACCACAAATATTTGTGTCCTTGGTCTAAGCACTGGGGATCCAAAGCAAACAAAAAAGAGCCAGAGTTAACTTTCTATACGAGGACACAGTAAGTAACCAAGGTAACTTCAGACTACTGTTCTGAAAAGGAATTAAGCAATGAAATGAGTGGGAAGGTCTCTCTGAGGTCACATTTGAGGAGCTCAGGTTAAGATTCATTCAAAATTCCTCTTGCCCAAGCTCCAGAAGTTACTGGGCAAGACAGGATAAACTTAAGCTAATCCTCTGGATTCTGGTGCCAAAAGCTGAAAGATTTCTTAATAGGGCAAAATTAGTTATGTTTATTTTTCTCACAAAATGTGAACATGGAATAAAATTTTTGTTAAAAAAAAAAAGTCAATGCAATTTTTAGAAGTGATAAAATGCGTATCTCATAAGTAAATTGATGAATCAATCACTTGGGAAGTTTTGAAAGTTTTTTTATATTAGCAAGTTACACTAAATGAGTGTTAATGTGGAAACAGTCTGAACCCTGTCTATACAGGACTAGAGATACTGAAGACTCATGGCTGGTCCATGGCTGGCACAGAGTAGTTCCAGGTCCCCTCATAAGAAAGTTTTAGATACATCAACTTTGTGCTCTTTCATCTTAGAAAACAATTACTTCATAGATAATTATAGATATTAATAGTAAGGGAAAGAACATTACTGCTTGCATAAGAGTTCTTTGTTTTAGTATTCTCTAATCATGTAATAACTTTTCTATAGTCATATTTAGTCTTACGCTTGAAAGGTATAGAAAAAACTAAATTTACTTGCTATCGTTCATCACATTTCCTTTTTGCTATAGCATAAGACTCAAATTACAGAATATAGAATGCAGAAATGATACACATTTGTCATAAAATGTAACTATACTTAATTATATAGATTAAAAATATTTTTAAGTTCAATAATGATGTAAACTACCTTTTTTTTCCTTTTACTTAACACTACCTTTTCCCACAAAGCAGCTGAGGTGTCTTAAAGTAGCCTCTTTAAGTTAGGAAGTCAATAAAGAGGAAATGTGAGAAATAAAATAACTATTATTTATTCATTAATGTTAAATAATTGTGGAACTTCTGAGTTAGACAGATTAGACATAAAGCCTACACTTTCACTCAAGAGTAGAGGATTCAGCCTTCCCCCCAAATTCCAACAACCTATGAGTCTCTGTTTACCTGTTCCAATAATATAAAAGACCGAGAACTCTCTTCTGGTTACCAGATATAGGAAAAATTGGCAATAAAACTGTAACCACCATGCAAATAGCCATGGCCTAAATTTGTGCTGAAGCTTCCTGAAACAAATTTTCATTGATAACATCTCAGAAAAAGACATTTAGAATCAAGATGATCAAGTAAAACTACCTAATCATACTAAGATGAAATCGATACCTCAGATTTAAAATCTCTCAAACCAACTAATGATTGACTGCTATCCAATAAAGGAATGTCAGTGGTTTGAGGCACCAGAAAACATTCATTTATTCAACAAATATTTCTGAGTCCCTCCAAGGTCTCAGACACAAATGCTATGGTGCTGAACAAGAGAGTTCCTGCTCTCAGGAACTTAGTTCCTAGTGGCAAGCAGCAGAATAAGATGTTTGCAAGTTGTGCTAGGAACTAGGAAAGAAATAGTTGATGACAAGCAACGAGAGGGGACCAGATATAGATAAGTGGTCAAGAAAGGCCTCTCCAAAATGTGGAACTTGAACTGAAGTATAAAGAATGAAAAGGAACCAGCATGAGAAGATGGTAGTGAAGAATATTCTGGCAGATTGAAGAAAAGGTAAAAAGGTTCCAAGGCAGGAATGGGTTTGACCTGTTTGAAGAAGAAAAAGTAGGCCAGACTTGCTGAGTACACTCTGGGAGGGAGATGTTTCAGATGTGGTTAGAAAAATATAAGGGGCCAGATTATGTAGGATCTTATAAATCATAGGTAGTGTGCTGGAAGCTATTGCACCATCTATGAGGCTACTGCATATTTTAGGCAAGAGCTGATGGTGACTGACTAGGGTTATTTTGGAAATACAACTAACAGGAGTAAAGGAAATAAAAACCAAGGACTGACTCCTACGTTTTTTCCTTGATCAGCTAAATAGAAGTCATTTCCTGATAGAAAGACCAGGGAAAGCCCATGTTTGAAGAGAAAAATTGAAAAAAATCTCAATATATTCTGAGCAGACTGTATGGGAAGAAGTCAGGATGGGAAAGAGAAATTTGGAAGGCATCAGATCATACACAGGATTTAAAATATTGGGATAGATGAGTTTGCCTAGGAAAAAAAGTGTGTGTGTGTGTGTGTGTACGTATATATGTACATACATATATATACACACACACATCTTATAAGATGTATCTAATATATATATATATGTATATAATATATATATATATATGAGGGTCCAGGACTAAGACTCAAAAAGAACAACACTTATTGGACTTGACTAGAAGGATCCAGAAAAGAAGGAGCAGTAGTAAGACAAGAAAATGTCCCCGAAATGAGGAAGGGGTCAACTGTATTGAATGTTTCTGAAAATGTAAGTGTCCATTAAATTTGTCAACATGGCTATCTTGAAAAAAGCGTTTTCAGTGGAGTCATGTGAATGAAAGCCTGAATGGAGTGGGTTCAAAAAAGAAAGAATAGAGAGGAAATGGTAAAGCAAGTATAGATACCTCCTCTGTTTTGCTGAGACAGGAAGCAGAGAAATGAGTTTGAGAAGAGCTGGGAGGAGGAAAAATTGGGTTTCCTCTTTTTTTCTTTAAGATGGAAGATTAGAGAATTTTAAATACTACTGGAAATAATCTAATGGAAAAATTGACATCAAGCACCTACTATATTCCAGGCACTAAGAATACGTTAACAAGACAGGTACAACCTCTGCCCTTAGTAAACTAACAAGTTATTATAGATTGTGATAAGTGCTAAACTTGTACCTTCAATTTAAAGCTGGAAATCTTCACCTTGAATTCTATTAGAAGTAAACAAAAGGTCCTTTATATAATGGCACACTTCTATGACAAACATTTTTTCAACAAATATTTTCTAACACTTTAATATGTTTAATGTACATCTGGCAGCTGTGCTACAACCTGGAAATACAATGAAGAACACAATGTAGTTCCTGCACTCAAGAAGCTACCGTCTAAGGAGGAAAACCAGAAATTTACAAGCAATTATAGTACATTGTGATAAATGCTATGATGTGGGCAATTAACCTTTTGGGGAATTAAGAAAAGTTCTATGGAGGAAAGAATAAATAGAGATTAAAAATAAAAATAGGAGAAGCTAAAGAAAAGAGGATGTGAGCAAGAAAATGTGTTTCGGGCAGATGGAGCATCACATTCAAGGCTTGGAGGGAAGACAAAATATAAAAATTCAGTGACCAATAATATAACCTAGTGGTAAAATTGAACTGATTAAGAAAACTAGGAAAAATACATTTAAAAGATTAGACTTTATACAGAAGACGCTAGAGAGCTACTAAGGAATTTTAAGCATAAAACATGATCAGATGAGCATTTTAGAAAGCTACCTCTGCATGCACTGTGGAACACTGACTGACTACAGGGCACAAAAGCAAAGGCTGAGGAACTAGTGAGGAGGTTGCTGCACTAAACCAGGCAAGAAAGTACTGTCATGAACTCATAGAATAGCTACAGGAATGGAAGAGAGTGGAAAATACTATTTAGGACTCAAAATCAATAGAACTGCATGATTGACTGCCCATTAGAAAGTAAGAAAAAGGGAGGAGTCATGGATAATGGCCAAATTTCTAGCTCAAGTAACTTAGATGGATGAAGATATCTAACATTGAAACAGATAATAGGAGAAAGAACTGTTTCAAGGGGGGAGATAAGTTCAGTTTGAGATATGTTGAGTATGAGATATCACGAGAACCACTGCAGTGATGACAAGCAAGCATTTGGCTACACAGATCTAGATTTCTAGAATGGTCTTGGTTGAGTCCATCAGTCAGGATAGTCTATGATGCACATGATAGAAAACCCAACCTAAACTAGCAAAAGCCAAAAGAAAAAAAATTGACTCACTCTCATAACTGGACCAAAAGTAGACAATAATTCAAGCACAGTTGCATTCAGTGACTGCAACAATGGAATCAAGAATCTGGTTTCTCCATCCCAGCTCTAATTTCTCAGTGTGAACTCCATTTGTGGATACAAGATGGCTGCCAACGGCTTTCCTTTCAGGTAAAAATCTAAGAGTAAAAACTCTGGATCCCAGCATTTCCAGAAAAAGCTCTGAGATTTAATCCAATAGGATCAGTTTAGGTCTTGGACCCATTCCTGAGCCAATTGCCATACCAGAGTTGGGAGGGCTATCATAATTGACTTAAGCCATTAAAGGCCCACTCTTGAAACTAAGAGGGAATCAATACTACCTAAACCCATGTGGCTTGGAAATTCACACTCTAATTAGGATGGAAGGAGAGGGGTATAATGATGAACTAGGTGCAGCTCCTTCACTCAAGGACCTTATTTATAGTCTAGGAAAAAAAACAGAATGGGCAATTATAGTACATTGTGACAAAAGTTATGATGTGAGCCAGTCAGGATGGCGTGGGAATATAAGAAAACACAACTAACCTTTTTGGGGAACACTCACAACACACGTTTACTATTAATATCCATGGCAGTATTTTAGAGACAAAGATTTGGGGTCAATTGCACAGAGATGGTAACCAAAACCACTGGTAGATAAGCTCACACAGGGAGACTATGTAACATGAGAAGAGGCCCCAGGAAAACAAAAATTTAAAGACAGAGGAAACCAAGCCTTCAAAATAAACAGAAGAGAAAGAAAGAGAGATAACATGAAAGCCTAGAGAGTAATGTTTTAGAGAGATCATTCCTTACTGGAGGCTTTCAAGAAGAATATTAGTCTGCAATATCATTAGCCGAGAGAGTTTGGGTAAAATCAGAAATGAACAAACAAAACAAACAAACAAACAAACTTTAGATTAACATCGAGCAGGTTGCTGGTAGGCTTGAGGGGATCAGTGTCATGGGAAAACCAGATCTGAAGCCAATCAGACTCTATGTGTGTTGAGGGGAGGGAGAGGAGAAGGAAGGGTTGAGGACTGAGAGATTGGTAAGAAGACAGAAAGCACACTTGAGGAAACATGGATGTAAGAAGCTGAAGGATGATTAGGTAGACAGAAGAACACAGAAAGTAAAGGGAGGATTTAAGATGTAAAATAATCGAACATTTTCAACTGCAGGTTAGAAAGCAACAGTAGGGCAGTAGAGGTTGAAGATATCTTTTATCTGGAAGATCTGGGCATCACATCCTTTATATAAACATACATGCCATATACACAATATGAGATAAAGAGGCTACTCATAATTGAACAAACCATGATGAATTATACCTTGGAGAAGTGAAAAAATACACTCAAGTTAAAAATTTTAAAATATAATTTACATCATGCATTTTCAACTGAATTTCCTGGGTACTCATGACCTGAATTATTTTTAATCAAGTATAATTTGAAAATATAATTTTAAATGCTTAAAAATTAAATTTAATTGTTATATGCTTAAGTAAAGGGATCCAGTCTCATCGTTGATATTTTTTAGATTGAACACCACTTTGGAAATGTGATGAAAACTATAGTGACTCTCCCTCCAGAAAGAGATGAACACCTTTTCTGATGCTCTTCCAGGGAAGTTCACTGATAGACCTATGAGACTTACCCACAGGTGTGAAGTAAGAGTACAGCCTTGTCCTAGGACTTGCCAACAGGAATCCTCTTTGGACTTTCTCATGTCTAACAGCATACAGGCTTATTCTACTTTCCTTCTTCTTAATCATAGCTAAAGTTATGTCCTCCACCCCCCCTAAGCCTTGAATGTCCATTATAACTCCTTCCTCCTTCCCACCTTTCCTTGTGCTCTAACAAATAAAACAAACAAACAAACAAACAAAAACCCAAAAAATATTGGGCTCAAATAGTCCTGCTTTCCAATCCTGGCTCTGTCATTTCCTAAATTATATCATCCTAGCCAAGTATTTACCTCTCTGAGCTAGCTATAAGTTTTCTTAACAGCAGTTAAGAAAACTATCAAATCTTTATTTCTTCCAGCCCCATTAGACTCAGTCTAAGAAGTAGGTGTCATTCTTTCTCACAAGTGCCTACCACCTGATTAAACTATCAAATAATCCATTATCATTCTCATTCTCTCCCCTCCCTGTTGGATTATAAACTCCTTGAAAATAAGCCATTTCATTTCTTCTTCTCCCACTGCTTATCACATTTCTGTTTCTAAAACGAACTAAAGGAGATAATGACTTAGTTGAGTACTGATTTAGAATTCAGGTCTAAATTTGGTTCTAGCCACCATCATTGAAGAGCTCGTCTGCATTTCCTAACAACTTTCCCATATTTCACCTGCAGATGGAAATGTAAAACAGAAATCACAAATAGTTTTGTTAGTGGCTTAAGGCCTGTCAAATAATTTACAAAATTATCTTTATGAAACTCCTATTTAAAAATGAATTCTATATAAGTTACATAACCTCAAATTCATTTATTTAAAATTTTTCTTTCTTACTGAAGCATCTTAGGAAATCTGACTCTTATTTGCTTTTATGTATAATATTAGTAAAACCATCAGAGTTAAAAATCTCACCAATAGTTATACAATGTCCTATGTTAACTGACAACAGAATCACTGCTTTTTAGGATGGGCACTGTTGAGATGTGACAAGTTATACTGCCGAAAAATCAAAAAGCAAAAAAATCCATAGATAATATTAGCTAAAGAAGGTTGTTTGGGGATGAGGTAATACATTAAATATTTAGTGTATGATTGATTGTGCATAATATACATTTCCTGCTTCAGCAAACCTTGAGTGCAGAGTTTCTTTCAGTCAGATCTGGAATTAGGTTTCTCACTCATGTGGTTTCAATTAAGTTCTCTTAAAAATAGCTCGTAATAAAAGCATTTTCATTTTTAGTGCTTCAACAACTTTACTAATTTTAATCCACACAAAGGA
The DNA here is from genome assembly GCA_030015415.1 of Cynopterus sphinx. NCBI lineage: Eukaryota > Metazoa > Chordata > Mammalia > Chiroptera > Pteropodidae > Cynopterus > Cynopterus sphinx. Next base: position 33,069,735 of record CM057387.1, on the reverse strand, counting down.
TAAATTTGGGGGGCGGAATAATCAAAGGAAGTCACATAGTACTCTGGTGTTGGCTCCTTATAAATAGCTGAAATTATCTATTTAGTGCACAGTCCTCTAATATATTTGTTCTTATTGTACAATATAAATACATATGCTTAAGTATATAAGAGAATATCTCTTCTTAAACTATTAAGAATAAATTATAAGGATCTCAATAGAATTTCAACACCAGGGTATAACACAAATATTTAGAGATTTTGATTTTTGAATTTCATATAATTTTAGGTAGACATTCTGCTTTATGGATTTGACTTCACATTCATGTCTTCAAAGTAGTGAAAATTCAGCCACAGCTGCTACTTCTTGCCATTTGTTTTTATTATAATATCTGGAGAAAAAATATAACAATTGATTACTTCACATACATCACAAGCAGATGTTCAACAATTATTAGTAACCAGACACTGGGAGAGAGAGCTGATGCCCAGGTCATTCTAGTTTCACCCCATCACTTTAGGAAATAAATCTAGAGGCCAATAAAAAAAAAAAAAAAAGAAAAAATGAAATAGCTGGCTCACTCCTTCCTGGACATGCTGAGGACACTCTCTTTGGAGACACAAAGAGACCTGCTCAATAACATTCCAGTGGAAAGCCCAGCAAAGACAGGTGTCAGTGGCCATCACAAGGCCTCTAACCCAGCCTTATAACCTGGAGGAATTTATTCAGCTGTGCTGATCATTCCTGTCCTTCTCAGCCACTACACAGGCAGAAGCCCCTCACATTTTTCTGCCCCCCTCCCTTCTTTTGCATTCTCCTACTCTTTGTCATTGCTGTTCTTCCCAGTACAGGATTCTAGGGCCTTTCTTCCACATCTTGTATCAGGAGATCCAGAGTGGAGCCATCTTTACCTTTTCCTACTGGCACTTTCATATTATGAAACATCTTATCCCCTGACCTAATCAGCCTATTTAATATCAATGGGATCTCAAACTTTGTTACAGCTTAGAATTAACTGAGTCTTTAAATATCCTGATATCCAGGCCATACACCATAGCAATTGCATCAGGACCTCTGGGCAAGGAACTCAAATATCCAGGAAAGTCTGAGGTGCAGCTAAGACTGAATGCCAGAGATCTATACCTTTGCCATTCAAAGTGTGGTTCATGGCCTTCACCATCACCTAACAGTTTATTAGAAATGTAGAACCTTGAGATCCATTCCACACCTACTGAATTAAAATCTCAGTTTTTAAGAAGAACCTTAAGCAAGTCACAAGTACATTAAAATCTGTGAAGCACTAGCTGTTCTATCTTCTATTCCTCCTTGTTGTTTTCCTTGACCTCAGACACTGTCTAGTCATTTATTAAAGAATTTGGAAACTGGGCCACGATCATCCTCTCCACATCAACTTTTGAATAACTTCCCAAGTGGGTAATCATCCCACCCAACAATCTAGTCTCACCTGCCCCTTTTCAGCCTTCATTTATACATCCAGGGCTTTGCCTTGTATTCCCCCATGATATCGCCTAGAACACATAATTTCTGAAACTTAACAATACTAGAGGCCGGGAGTCATCCTCTAACTGTCCTTCTCCCTCTCTACCCCGTACTAGTACCTAGTCAGTCACTAAGCCCTGGCAATTATACCATTAACATTTTCAGTTCGGATTGGTTCTCAAACCCCAGCACATCTCACCAGATACCTGAAGCAATGACCTGGGAATCTGTATTATTTAAAATTCCCCAGGTGGTCTGAACACCACATTTTGAGATACATTAGCTGAGTGTATTTTCTCACCTTTGTTCATCAAGACTTCTGCAAAACTTCCCCCTGAGGTTTCTGCTTCCAGGCTCACTTCTTTCCAAGTTATTTCTACACTTTAGCCAGAATAATCAAATTAAAAAGCAATTTGATGAGGATAAAGTCAAAAATGAGTACGGTTCTCCATGATCTGATCTCAAAGAGAGTCCAATCTCTTCTCCAGCTAAATATAACTACTTTCAGTTCCTTAACTACCTGAGAATGCTTTAAGCCTCTGTGCCTTTATTTACACAGTGCCTCTGCCTAGCAGGCCTCAGGATGCCCCTAAAGGCTTCAGATCATCCTTCAGAGGATGTCCCACCTTCCCTATGCACCTCAAAAGGGTGCCACATAGACGTCTATGAAAATATCTATGCTTCCACTGGACTTGTTTTATATATTTGACTTCCTCTGTGAGATTACAAATTTCATAAAGACAACTATGTCTCTATCTCAACGTTATCAGCAATTAACTGCATCTAGCATATGATATCCAGACACAAAAAATGTTTGCTGAATGAAACAATCTATTGCAAACTTCATCTTTTTATTCTACAGCTAAATGACCTTAAATCGATAGCCTTAAAAGGTCTCCATTATGTCAAACTAGTTTGATTCCTTTTCCCTAAGGACTGGCATACTTCATCTCTGTATTTGTACTAGATCAATGTGTTCACTGGCATAACCAATTTTATCGTCAAATACAATAATCACACAATATATTTTAGGCTTTTTGCAATTTAATAAAAGCAAATGAATCATTTTCAAAGGGAAATACACTAAGCTAGACTGGAGGAATTAACCTAACCTACGGAAGCAAATAATAATTATTGCATAATGAGTGATTATCATATGCCAGACACTTTAAACAGATTATCTCTAATTCTTGCAACAACTTTTCAAGAAAAGAATGTTTATTATGCCAATTTTACAGATAGGAGGTTAAAATTCAGAGGACTGGTGGAATTTTCTCATGTAATAGCTAAATTTGAACTCAAAGTTGTCCTACTCTTAAGTGATTTCTACTACCATCCCTCAGATACTCAAATCTTTTTCTAGCTCACTTCTGTGTGATATTTTTGTCTGCTGTTATTATCTAAAAACTCAAACATCCCAACTAAAAACATATATGTTCATTTAAAGGTTGTTATCCTTGAAATAAGAGTTTATAACACACCATTTATCATCTCTTCTGGAAATTAAAATAGAAATTTTAAAATCTTACAAGGATAACCACAGGTTTTGTCTGATTTTCCAAAAGGTATTATTAGCTTAGAAGTCTTTCCTGATATTTCATAGCAAAGTTAAAAGTATCCCCTCATGGGTTCCTATCGTGCCTTGTTCCACTTCTAGCTTATCATCTTGCAGAGAAGACTGTAAGGTTTATCTTATCACTACTCTGTAAGCCCTGAAGGGCTAAGGCTGTATTCATATCCCTAGCTAATAGTGCCATGCCTAATAATGCTTGCTGACAAAATAATGTACCAATATTTTAGACACCCATTGCTATAACTGTAAGAAATACAAAGCAATGATTGTCCAAGCCTCTTGGAAAGAACAAACAAAAAATCAAAACAAAAAAAAAACTCTGTTTAAATAGAATACGAAAACCCAATGGGTAAAGCAAAGAGAAGCAAAACTGCTGTCTGGATGAACTGGGAAACTCAGAGCCCTTTTACTCCAACATCTGTCTCTTATTTTACAGCTACCCAATCAAATTACTGAGAACTGAGAAAGCTAAGTTCTACTTCTTATCTTGCCAGCGATTAGTTGCATGAACTTGAATAAGTCACTTATTGATCTGGCCAGTCATTTTTGTTATGTAAAATGAGCAAAATAGACTAGATTATTATATAGTTCTCAAATTTTAGTACTCACTGGAATCCTTTGCAAGTGCATCAAATTGAGGATTCCTGTGCCTTATCTCTAGAGATGACAATTTACCAGGCCTGTAGTGATTCTGGTGCAGGTGCTCAGAGAAACCTTGGACTAGATATATTTTAAGGCCTCTTCTACCCATACTGCCTCCTCTATCACATCTCTTTTGTACTCCTCTAGTGGTTCACTTTTACCACATTTTTTCATTAAACAGTACTGTGCCAATTATTAATAAACAAGCAGTATACTGAACAGGGGTCCTACATCATAAAAAGTGAGCTTCACCCTGCAGTCTTGACTAGATTGCTGCCAAACTAGTTAAAATGTTAAATGCCAGGACTAAAAATAGGCTGCTGCATGTTTAAAATAACATGATCACTAGTTAGCTTGGGGCTTTGCTATTTTTACTAAAGGAAAGGCGGAGACAAGTGGCCTGAAACTGAAAATTACTTAAATGAGGAGACAGTTAAATGAGGTGAGAGCCTAGAAAGAAGCCAGAAGGTGGCACAATTGGTTCAACATGCATCAGGGGGTTTCTCTGTGAATTAAACTAAAAATTTTGGTCTGAACAAGTCAAAAGAAGTTCCCAGATACATTTATCTTTGATTTGTTACATAATTAAACCTAGAATTTTGACATTTCCTGATGTTAGAAACCATTATAACAGGTCAAAAAGATCAAATTAAAAGAAGTTTCTCTATTTTTAACTTTTTATTGAAGTATAGCACACACACAGAAAAATACACATATGCGTACTGTGTACAGTTTTATGGGTTTTCAGAAATACACGAACATAGCCAGCATCCAGATAAGAAAACAGAATACTACCAGCACCCTAGAATTCCCTCTTATAATCCTTTCCAGGTAATACTCTGTCCCCCACAAGGACACTATGGTGATTTCCATCATAGTTTAGTTTTGCCTAGTTGTATACTAAATATAATAATAAATGTACTCTTTTGTGTCTGGCTCCTTATATGATTCATCAATATTGTTGCATGTGACTGCATACTGTTAATTCTCACTTCTATAAAGCACTTCAATGAAAGAATATGCCAGTTTATTCATTCATTCTACTGCTGATGGGCTTTTGAACAGTTTCCAATTTGGGGCTAGTCTCAAGAGTGCTGCTGTAAACATTCTAGTTAAATCTTCTGATGAACACATGTACACAGTATAGCTGGATATATTCCTGGGAGTGGAACTGGTGGGTTTCCAGGTTTCCAGGAAGTGGAATTACTGGGTCTCTTTCCACCTCCATGAAATGAGAGATATGCATCCTAAGGTAAAAGATAAGTTCCTGCATCTGAGCATCTAGCCCTTCCTACAACCAAAAAATCAGGCACAATATCTAGTGTACTTTTTAGATTTTGGAGTCAACATATTCCTTATTTGAATGTACTATTCCAGCCCATTTACCAAGTGACCTAAAAGCTGCTGATTTTGCGGAGGGTCTCAGAATAAAAGAAGGCTCTGCAACAGTTCCAGGCTATTATGCAAGATGCTCTGCCGCTTGTACCACATGATTCAGCAGATTCAATAGTGCTTAAAGTGTCAGTGGCAGATAGAGATGCTTTTTGGTGTCTGTAGATGAATTACAGCACAAGCCCTTAGGATTCTGAAGCAAAGCCTTGACATTCTCTGTGGATAACTACTCTCTCTTTTTGAGAAACAGCCTTTGGTCTGTTATTGAGCCATAGTAGAGACTGAATACTTAACCAAATTATAATGGGAGCTGAGTTGCATATCATGAATTGTGTGTTGTCTGATGCACCAAGACATAAAGTTGGTTGTGAAGAACAGCACTCCATTATCAAATGGAAATGGTATATATCAGATTGCACTAGAGCAGGCCCTGAAGGCAGAAGTTAGATGAGGAAATGGCCCAAATGCCCATGGCCCCATTCCTAATACATTAACTTCTCTTTCTCAGCTTTCATTTATGGCATCATGGGAAGTTTCCTACAACTAGCTGACTGAGGAAAAGAAAACTCAGGTTTAGTTTACAGATGGTTCTGATTGATATGCAGGCACCACCTGATTGCAGACAGCTATAACACCTATAGTTCCTTCTGGGACATCTCTGAAAGAAATTTTAAAGGATATCCTTCTAGTGGGCAGAACTTCAAGCAGTACACATCATTGTTCATTTTGTTTGGAGGAGAAATGGCCAGATGTGCAATTACATATGAATTTATGGACTGCGGCTAATAGTTCGGCTGGTCAGGAACTTGGGATGGACATAATGGAAAACATATTTCGAGGAAATTTAGGGAAGAGATGTGGATATACCTCTCTGAATAGACAAAACACATGAAGATATCTGTGTCGCATGTGAATGCTCACCAAAGGGTGATTTCAGCAGAGGATTTCACTAATCAAGTGGATAACTCATTCTGTGGCAACCAGTTGGCCTCTTTCCCCAGCCACCTCTGCCATCACCCAGTGAGCTAAGGAATAAAGTGACCATGGTAACAGGAATGGAGGTTATGCTGGGCTCAGCAACATGATTACCATTACTGACTACAGCAACAGAGACCAACACCTCATCCCTGGAGTGATCAACCAGCTACCTGGTAACAGGTTGACTACATAGGACCACTTCCACCATGGAAGGGGCAGCATTTTATTCTTATTGGATTAGACACTTACTCTGGATATGAATTTGCCTTCCCTGCACTCAATGCTTCTGCCAAAACCACCATCCAAGGTCTTACAAAATGCTTTATCCACCATCATGGTATCCCGTACAGCATTGCTTCTGATCAAGGAATGCATTTCACAGCAAAAGAAGTGTGGCAATAGGCCTATGCTAATGGAATTCACTGGTCTTGCCATGTCCCCAACCATCTTGAAGCAGCTATTTTAAGAGAACTGTAGAATAGCCTTTTGAAGATTCAGTTACAGTACCAGCTAGGTGGGAGCCCTTGGAAGGCTGGGGCAAGGTTCTCCAGAAGGCTATATATGCTCTGAATCAGCATCCAATACACGGTACTATTTCTCCCACAGCCAGGATACGCAGGTCCAAAAATTGAGGGGTGGAAATGGGAGTGGGACCACTCAATATTACCGCTGGTGACCTACTAGCAAAATTTTTGTTTCATGTTTCCATGTCTTTATGCTCTGCTGTTTTAGAGGTCTTAGTTCCAAAGGGAGGAATGCTTCCACCAGGGGATACAACAATGATTCCACTGGATTGGAAGTTAAGACTGAAAACTGGACACTTTGACCTCCTCATATCTCTGAGTCAATAAGCAAAGAAGGGAGTTACTGTACTGGTTAGGGTGATTGATCCTGATGACCTAATGAAATGTTAAACTATCACTCCACAATGGAGGGAAAGAAGAGTACGTATGGAATACAGGAGATCCCTTTAAAGCATTCCACAGTACTACCATGCCCTGTGATTAAAGTCAATGGAAAACTACAACAACCCAATCTAAGTAGAATCAGTAATGTCCCAGACACCTCAGAAATGAGGATTTGTGTTACTCCACCAGTTAAAGAACCATGACCAGCTGAGGTGTTTGCTGAGGGCAGGGGGAATATGGAATGGGTAGTGGAGAAAGGTGGTTATAAATATCAGTTATGACCACATGACTAGTTAAGCTAATATCTGTTTTCCTCCTTCCCTTTTGACCATACCACCCAACATAAGATGTATTAATAACAGTTAACTTTAGATCACAGTTCTTGAGTTATAGGATATTAAAGAGAAAAGCAACATCACCCAAAGACTTTGTAATCTTTTCTGTGGAAGGAATTAGCATGTTTTTCAGTTGCATGTAGGACAGTTGTATTACGTTAAACAGAAGTATGACTTTGTTACTGTCTTTACTTGGAGATTAAATCTGGTTTAAAGAGATGTATATGAATGTATAGAGTGGACTGTGATGGTTAGTTCTATGTGTCAACTTGGCTAGGCTATATTACTCAATTATATTAAATAGTAATCTTTGTGTTGCTGTCAAAATATTTTGTGGATGTGGTTAACATCTATAATAACTGACTTTAAGAGATTATCCTGGATAATGAGGGTAGGCCTCATCCAATCAGCTGAAAAGCCTTAAGAGAAAACCTGAGGTTTCTCTGAGGAATAAGAAATTCCTCCTGAGGACCGCATCATTAACATCATCTCCTGCCCAATCGTTTTGCACCTGCCCTACTGTTTTCAGCCAAGCCCCACAATTGCATAATTTAATTTTCTTTAAAAAGAATGCTACTAAAAATAAAACCCAACAACACTAAATTTCAAATAATTATTAAGAGGAAGTATCCTAAATACATTTAAACCAATGGCCATTAGCTAATTTTTTAAAAGATTAACTAACTAATTTTTAAAAAATTATTTTAATCAGGTTCTAAAATCTGACTGAACTTTTTATAATTTTACTATTTCCACTTTGTGCAAGAACTCTCAGAATACAATTTACAACTGAACTTCCTGTGTACACAAAGAATTTGCAATAAAAATGTCTTATATCTTTCAAAAAGTAGGCTCTGCACTCATACTACAGTACCTTGAGGAATATCTTTAGGAAGAGAATATTTCTTCTTCTTTACAATAACCCCTTTACTTTTTGCTTGTCTAGTCCCTGGTGATGCTCTAATAATATAACATATTTCTGATGTATTTAAAGAAACCTGAAAAAAAAAGAAAAGACACATACTATTTAATTCTTCCAGATACTATGCTTATGTGTTGTCTTATTTCAAAGTCTTAATATCCATATCTATAAATATTAATAATAGAAAGCATTTATGAAATGTTTACTCCACCCCAAACACTAATTGGTTTTAAAACATTTGCATATGTTTTAACTAAGCAAGGCAGATTACCCCCTTTTGTAAAACGATGAAACTTAGGTCCAGAGAGGTTGGATAATTTATTTAAAGACAAAGTAATGACAGATTTCCTGATCTACTCTCCTAGTAACTGCTCTTCCCCAATTCAAGCAAAAGACTGAAAGATTTTTCTATGAGAAGGGTAAAACAGATAGTTTCCTCTCTGAGGGATTTCCAGCAGTTGAAAGTGGAAGTGTTCTGCTAAAAATAAGTTGCTGAGACCCCCAGTCCAAAAAGGCCTACACTCTCCAGGAAAGAGATTAAAAGATCCTGCTCTCAGCAGTCCAAAAGGAAAGATCTAATATTGCTGATATAAGTAAAAGACTCTCTCCCCACCTCTCTCCTTCCCCTCTCTCCTGAATGACTCCAAAACTCTAGAAAATGTACACTAATCTATAATGACAATGACTAGATAAGTAGTTGCTTGGGCAAGGAGGGTGGGGATAGGAAGAAAAAAATCATAAAACAGTAGCAGGGCTCTTTTGGTGGTGAGTATTTTCACTATTTTGATTATGGTGGTAGCTTCACAGGTATATGCATATGTAAAAACTATTGAACTGTACATTTTAAATATGTGCCATTTATTACATGTCAACTATATCTCAATAAAGATTCTTTTCAAAAAATGAATAGTTCCCAGTTTCAACTGGGCTCTCAACAATGTGCTCATAATCTTGTGTTTCCCTAGTTCTTCCATTCCCTCAAACTCCTATTTCAAACTATTTTTACCTTCCTTAAGTCTCTTATCCAACACCCCCCACTCCCCACATGTTTTACCTTTCCCTCTCCTCCTCTCCCTACATCTCCCTCTCTTTTTCTCTGGAGATTATCCATCTAATTCTAGTCTCAGCCTTCTACCATCTGTTCTCCACCTCTGGAGCCAGAATAAACTTTATACAAGAATACCTGATATCATCTCCTCCTGAGAATCATTTATAGACTCCCCCCAAAAAAAGAAAATATATATCCCGATTCTTTAATATGGATTACATTTTTGGCCCCTGTTTATCTTTATAATCTCATCTCTAGAGTCTCATCACCACCTGGATTCCCATCTACACTCCTGGGTGACACTGAAAAGGTTTAGCTATACTGATCCACCCACCACACATCCCTAACGTTCTACCTCTTTATTTCTTTTTCTCTCTGCCTCTTTCCTGCTCTTACTGTCTTTCTCTCTGTATCTCTGGCCCCACTGCCCTTCTCTCTGGCCCTCTGTCTCTCCCCCTCTCTCTGTTCTGTTTTTCCTTTCATTCATTCTCTCTACTCCCACCACCCCATGGCTCTTCATGTCTTCTTTATTAATGGAGCATAGTACTTCCATTATAACACAATGAGGTTAGTGACCACAATTTATAGATACAAAAACTGAATTTTGGATCAAAATAGTATAATACTGTTTCCTTTCATTTAATACCCTCAAGTCCTGATGATGCAAAAGGTTTGGGCCTAAAAGCCTTTATTAGGAATCATAACTGAAAGCTGATTCCACATGTAGATATTACCCTTAACAGATTTTTTGAAGTATCTCATATACAAAGTATCTAATATAACAGCAATCATTTCTTTTCATAATTGAAGGAAAAATTAAAACTAATACCTCATTTGAAGAATTTTCTTGCAAACTTGACACAGGAACAATTTCATCTGAGTTAACATAGCTGCTAACATTTGGAAATAGTTCCTCAACAGACGCTTTTTGAACTGAAGACAGATTAATCTATAAAAGAATATGTTACTCTTTTGTAGAAGTTCAATGTTGCAAAAAACAATTATTTTTAAGTAATTAAAGAAAAGTTGAAATATCTTATTATAAGCATTTTTTTCTGAACTTGACATACGAACAATTTTTTCTGAATTAATATAATTACCAACATTTGAAAATATTCCTTTAAAAGGTGTACATTTAGCTGGGGACAAATCAGTCTATAAAGATTATAAGACTCCTTAGCTTTAAAGTTATTACTTAAATAAGTATTTTCACTAGCTACAGCATCATGCAATTTTTCCTATTTATTCATCCAATTAATATTTATCAAATGCCTACTAAATGAAATTTATCTACCAAGCAATCACACCTCCTGGAATAACTTTCCCTGCTCTCCTCTTAAACGTCAGCCTTCCCCAGTGCTCTGTCCTTGCCTTCAACTTGTCTACCAATTGAACACCAGAGATAAAAATCTCTGTCTCTAACAGAACTCTTTCCACTATATATCTATATCACTATCAGGTTACTGAAATTACCACATATTTCTACATGAAATTCGAAGTAGTTAAAATCAGATGCACGATCCATACTCTTTAGACTGGGACTCCAAGCAGCTTTGTCATGTTGACCAGCAACTAGATCTGACCAGAGCAATCTGGCCTGAAGCTAGGCTAGGCCAGCATAGATCCCAGCTGCACTGCATGGGGAGTAGGGGGTGCAGGGGTTCAAAACAAACCTCCCAAAATGTGTCACTTTGGTATGTGGACTGTTTTGAGCTGAAGGCAATCAAGACCCGGCAGACTCAAGAAAAACTTTTAATTCTTCCTTAATTACCTAAAAGAATCTAGATACAGGGAGCATTTGAAATCTTGCTCCCTGGCATATGTCAGTTTGGCTCAAATAAACTCATAAAAATTCTCTACAGGTTTGGATGTTTCTTATGTCATCATTTATTTGGCACAGTTTAGCAGGATTCCAAAGAAGCTTATCCAGGACCACCTTGTGGACCTGGACCCGGTGCTAGGTACAAGCAAGAGCCCATCATGCCCCACTGGCTCCCCACCTTGCACTGAGTAAACTTGTGTGAGCCTTCTCTTGGAATTCCAGGTCTCCTCACTTTAAGTATCAGGCCATGACTTTATCTGAGCTGTTCTTAGAAAGTCCTCGAGGAGGATAAGGGTTGAAATAACCCAGGGAAAGGGGACAAAAGGCTGCTGCTTTAATTATGGCTTTTTGTGGCATGCTTACTAGGAGTCTGAAAAAAATATTTGCTAGGTAAATGAGAGACTATACTCTCTTTAGTTCCAAAAGAGAAAGGACACTTGCTTCTCCAACCCAAACGGCCAGTGGGGTGGTGATAACTGTTCAGACTCCCAAATCTGGAGTGCTGGGGATGGGCTCCAGATAAATGCACTATAAGTCAATACTATAAAAGGCATCATACTTTGGATTTCTGACTCTTATAATTAGGCATGTCCCTTGTAGGGGCCCTGGAAGCTATGTCTGTGTATTATTACAGAAGATGCTAGATCTCATCTCCTTGTACCTGAGCTGTCCCAGACTGCTTTGTAAGCTGCTGCATGGACTTCTGGGAGTACTGCTCCCACTGAAAAGGAACATCTGATTCTGCCTTGCTTGCAAACTGTATTCCTGTTGCTCAAGGTGAACCTAAGAATCCAGGTTGGGTAAGAGCTAAATTATAAAACTTTAGAAGAAAAGAGAGGGGAAAAAGCTTCATAACATTGGATTTTGCAGATACTATACAAAAAGCACAGGTAACAAAAGAAAAACTAGATTAATGGAACTACAAAAAAATCGAAAACTTCTGTAAATCAAAGGACACAATCAACAGAATGAAAAGGTAACCCATGGAATGGGAGAAAATATTTGCAAATCACGTGTCTGATAAGGAGTTAATATCCAGAAAATATAGAGAACTCCTACAACTCAACAACAAAATAAACAATCTTATATTTTAAATGAGCAAAGGACCTGAATAGACATTCTCAAAAGAAGACAAACAAATGGCCAATAAGCATGTGAAAAGATGCTCAATATCATTAGCTATTAGGGAAATACAAATTAAAATCACGATGAGATACCATCTCATGCTTATGAGGATGGCTATTATTTTAGAAACATAGGCAATAACAAGTATTGGTGAGGACATAGAGAAATTGGAACCCTGTGCATTGCTGGTAGGAGTGGAAAATAGTGCAGCCATTATAGAAAACAGAATGGTGGTTCCTCAGAAAGTTAAAATAAGAATGACATATGATCCAGCAATTTCACTTTGATGTATAGATCCAAAGGAATTGAAAATAGGGACATGAAGAGATATCTGTACAATCATGTTCACTATAGCATTATTCACAATAGCCAAAAGATGGAAGCAATCCAAATGTCCACAGACAGATGAACAGAGAAACAAAATGTAGTATATGCATACAAAGGAATATTATTCAGCCTTTAAAAAAGAAAGAAATTCTGATACATGCTAAGACATGAATGAAACTTGAAGACATTATGTTTAGTGAAATAAGCCAGACCTGAAAGAACAAATACTATATGATTCCATTTATATGAAGTACCTACAGCAGTCAATTTCCTAAAGACAAAAAGTAGAATGGTAGTTGCCTGGGGAAGGGAGAAATGGGGCGTTATTATTTAATATATATGGAGTTTCAGCATGACAAGATGAAAAATGTTCTGGATACAAATGGTTACATAACAGTGTGGATGTACATAAACTGTACACATCATGGTTAAAATGATAAATTTTCTGTTACATCTATTTTGCCACAATAAAAAAAGAAAAAGAAAGAACCCTGTTTGGTGTTGCAATATTCTCATCTTTCTTCCTTTCTTTTATGCATAGCAGTATATACAGTACTTTCAGGGAAAGTGTATTCATGCAACAGAAAAATACAGATATTATTCTCTATGGGCAATAGTTCCCTGGTGTGACAGAAACAGAATAATGAGGAGAAAGTGGAGCCATAAAATAGATACTACAAGTGCAGATACTTACCTCTAAACCAGCTGTTTGCGAAGATGGTGTACTTGTTAATAGGCCTCTGCTTTTCTTATGAGCATTGGAGTTTGTGTTCTATTATTGTTTTGTAAAATAGGAGATTGAATAGCAGAAAGAAATAAATTAATACTATAAAAACAATTTAAAATTAGCAGAGTAGGTCAAAAAACTCCCAAAGGAACTTTATGTGGCATAACAACTTATTGAGAATACTTTGGTTGAAATCACTATTAATTTAGGAAGAAAAGCAAATTAAAGTTTTGAATTAGGAAATGGTGCTTTGATTATCCTAAGAAAGGTATTTTACTTACAGCATTTGCTTAATTCCTAGTATGTACTCTACTTTTTTATGGAAAGGAATTATAAATTATTTCTGAAGCTGTCAAAACACATATGTAGAAAAGATAATTGGTTTAAAATACATACATTTAAATGTAGATAATACTTTCATTAATGGAGTATCAAAGTTAAAGAAGTTACAAAGTATGATACAGACTCGTTTTCTAATTCTTGATGTAAAGGAGCAGACAGAGGCAGGTGGACAAATCAAGAGTGAGAGACAGAGAAGAAAAAGAGACAGGATCAAAGAGCTAAGGAGTTTGAGAGAAAGAAAGGAACAGAGAGAGAGAGAGAGATAAGGGAACTAGTTGTTTGTCCAAACATAATCTAGAAGTTTATTTATCAAAAACTTTATGGGCATATTTATGTGGTACACTGAATATGTCAGCTTTCTAATTTATTTGCTATATAATCTTTTAATGTCTTCATCTGAACAATGGGGATTATTCTACCCCTAGGGACTTTGTGCAAAGATTACAAATAATACAGGTAAAGAGAACCTGTGGTGCCTTGAGAGTAGGAGATACTCAATGATAGTTATTATTATCATTGTGGTAGCCATGGAAGTGCTCTGCTCAGATCCTGAATAAAGATCCTGCTGTTCCAACTTTAAGGGGTATAGTTAGCTGATAGCCCCCCACTGCAACATCCGTAGAATCTGCTTTGGCTTTTAGGCTGCAGCCATCATTTTCTCCAGCAACCCTGAGCTAGTGACTGAGCACAGCAGCCCAACAAAGATTCCTATAATGGACTCCCAGTAATGGATGATCTCAGACTCTGTCTTTCCTACTGGGAGAGCTTTTGTCAGATATGCACTGAGGACTTGAGGCTATTTCTGTCCCACTCTGCTTCCTCCCTGATTTTCTGTCTCAGGTGTTACAGCCTCCACTACACCACCCAAATTAATTGTCTGAATATCTATGTCCCAAGTGACACAATTGCCAACTGTCAATCCATTTACAAAACATCTACCTGTACATAGCTGTAATGATTATATCATCTCTGCTTTTCCCCTTAAGTTTGTTAAGAAATTGTGTATATCTAAATATTAATAATAACTACATTTTCTTTTTACAGTCTTTTAAAAGAATTAGTAAAAGGCCAGTGCTTACCAATGCAGGTTGTGGGGGCTGAGGCAGCAGAACTTTGGTTACGGCTTTACTTGCAATGTTTTTAAGAACAGACCTCTGGTGAGATGATGGAACCTTGATTTTTACATGACGAGAGCTTAACTCTGTTTGAAAATTTGTATCTCTAGTTTCAGAATTTTTTTCAGGCTGAAATAAATCCATAAATACATCTCACAGTCTATAAAATCACTTGTAGAACTTCTCAGATGTCCTATTTTTATAGTAATATGTGATATAATTGTTACAATTAAAATAGGATATATATATTATTCTATCCATCTTCTCAACTTGAAAAAAGTTTTAAACAATCTTTTTCTTAAAAAATTGAGGTTTTCCACATATTTAAGGGAAATAAATCTGTTGAAAGACAAAATAGTTTGAAATATACTTGGCTAAAAATTTCCCTACCACATTTAAGGCAACATCTCCCCTAAAGTCCTCTGTGAAAAGAAAACAAATGATAATGAGATCTATCTATTAATCAATATTTAAAATCAAATTTTAGAGAAAACATTAAATAGATTTATATAAATGTCATTATGCAATGATCTTCATTTAAGAAGCCAAAGTCCTTACAAAGATATCTGGAAGCTATAACTACAAGAAAGTGTGTTGCTTTATCAACTAATCTCTGTACTGAAAACTATGACTATTCAGTGACTATTTGTCCTAAGTTATGTAACTTGTCTAATGCTTTCAAGATGTATTTAAAATAATATTTGAAGTTTAAATATATTCAACATCACTAAGGAGGTGCAATGTGAATTGGGTCCTGAAAGAATGGCAGGATTTTGAGTTGAGGGAATAAAGAGGATGGTAGAGAAAGACGAGGAGAAGAAAGTGGAAGAGGTATAGTTGTATTCCAAGCAAAGGATAGAACAAGAGTGTAGATCAGAGTGAGATACTTACTGACATCCACCGATTTTTTCCAATAACCTTTTCATCTCATGCCATTTCAGTCACTCCTTGATCAAACTTAGTTAGCCCTTACTATCAATAGAAACTACCGAATCACCAATTCAAATAGCTTCTTATATCTTCCCACCCACTGCTCAATTATCTTAATGAAATAAACTTTCCCTCACCAAAATGTACAATTTATGGATCCTACCATTTTATCTTCTTCCATGATCCTTCTCCTTATTCCTTCTGTATCTATCACCATGCATCATTATAACCACTTCTTTATCTTTTTCCCATCCCTATATAGATGCCTGACAAGTCCCCAGCCCTAGATGAACCTTGGCATTGATGTCCTCTGGACCCCAATGCAAGTGAATGCTGTGAAAAACTACACAATCTGGCATATCAAAGTCATCACAAACGCAAAAGGAGTAGTCACAGATTGGCACTTCCCTAGCATCTTATAACTATTTCATATTCAGCCTATTTTCCTTAAACCTCTAGTCCTTTCCCTCTACCACTCTCAGATAACAGCCTTACCTTACACTTCCCTGCAACAATAAAAGACATCAACAGGATGCAAACACTCAGGACTCAATTTTGGGGACCCAGTGCAAAAGGAAAATGTGGGACTCCTTATTAAAAAAAAACTATTAAAAATGTTAGGATGGTGACAGCAGAGCATTAAATGAAGTGTGGGGTCTTTCTAAGCACCAAGGCTGCCCTGCTACCACTACATCTACAAATGTACCACAGTAGAAATATTCCTCCTCTTCTGAAGGCCATTTTTTCCACTTGTATTCTGGATACCATCCCTCCCCATTTTTTCAAAGACTTCCTTCTTCCATATAATAGCATGCAGAAGTTTCAAAAAACATTTTGAGATATATTCACATCCTATAAAATTCACCCATTTAAAGACAAAATTCAAAGGATTTTAGTATATTCTCAAGGTTGTTCAATGATCATCACAGCCTAATTTTAGCACATTTTTGTCCCCCCTAAAAAAATCTCCATACTCATTAGCAGTCAATCTCCATTCTATCCCCATTAGCCCTAAGTAACCACAAATCTATGTCTATCATTATATATTTGTCTGTCTTGGACATTTCTTATAAATGGAATCATATAATATGCAGTCTTTTGTTACTGACTTCTTTTACATTAAATAATTATTTTCAAGGTTCATTCAAGTTGTGGCATGTATCAGGGCTTCATTTGTTTGTTTGTTTTGCTAAATAATGTTGTATTGTATGGCTATATCACATTTTATTTATCTATTTATCAATAGATGGACATTGGAGTTGTTTCTACTTTTTGGCTATTATAAATAAATGCTGCTATGAACATTCATGTGAAGTTTTCATTAGAATGTATTTTTTTTTGTTTCTCTTGGGTATAAACCTGAGAGTAGAATTGCTGGGTCCTATGGTAACTCTACATTTAAAATTTTGAAAAACAGCCAAATTGTTTTCAAAAATGGCTGCACCATTTTACATTCCCACCAAGATGTTTGAAGGTTCCAATTCCTCCACATCATCATTTGTCATTATCTGTCTTTTTTGTTACAGTCATCCTAATAGATATGAAATAATTTGTCATTGTGGTTTGATTTGAATTTCTCTAATGACTAATGACACTGAGCATCTTTTCATTGCTTATTGGCCATCTGTATATCTTCTTTTGAGAAATATAGGAAAGTATAGAAACACAAAAAAAATTTGTATGTTGTTTTGTATCCTGCAACTTCACTGAATTCACTTATTAATTCTAACAGTTTTTTGGCAGAGCCTTTATGATTTTTGAAATACAAGATAATGTCTTCTCTGAACAAAGATAATTTTACATCTTTTCTGATTTGGACTTTCTTTTCATTGTCTTACTGCCCCGGCTAGGACTTCTGGTATTATGTTGAAGAGAAATGACAAAAGACAAAACATTCTCGTCTTATTTCCAATCTTAGAGGAAAGGCTTGTTAACTTTTCACTGTTGAGTGTGATGTTAGCTATAGGCTTGTCATATGGCATTTAATTATTTTGAGCTACATTCCTTCTATACCTAATTTGTTGAGAGTTTTATCATGAAAAGATGTTAAATTTTGTCAAATGTTTTTCTGCATCTATTGAAATGACCAGATGATTTCTGTCCTACATTGTTAATGTTGTGTATCACATTAATTTGATTATAATACACTGAACTATTCTTGCATCCTAGGGATAAATCCCACATGATCATGGTATACAATTCTTTTAATATGCTCTTGAATTTGGTTTGCTAGTATTCTGTTGAGAATTTTTACATTTATGTTCATCAGGAATATTGGCCTTTAATTTTCTTTTCTTTCAGTATTTTTGTCTGGATTCGGTGTCATAGTAATGTTGGCCTAGTAGAAAGACTTTAGAAGTATTCTTCCTTTTCAATTTCTCTGAAGACTCTGAAAAGAACTGGTATCAATTTTTCTTAAATGTTTGGTAGAATTTACCAGTGAAGCCATCGGTTCTCTTTAATGTCCAGGGAGATTTTTGATTACTAACTCAATCTCCTTGCTTGTTACTGATGTGTTTAGATTTTCTATTACTTTAAGATTCAGTTTTGGAAAGTCATGTTTTCCAGAAATTTATCCATATCTTCTAAGTTATCTAATTTGTTGACATATAATTTTCACAAGACTGTTATGATCCCTTCTGGTATCAGTTTTAAGGCCTCTTACATATTTTTTCTTTGTGATTACTATAAGACTTTCATAACATATCTTATAGTTGTCAGTCTATTTTAAACGAATAACAAGTTAACTTCCGTTGCATAAAAAGTCTACATTTATTTTTCCCACACACATTTTATGTTGCTGATGTCCCAAATTATTTCTTTTTATATTTTGATACTTCTGCATTTTCTATACTTCTGCAATCTATTCTAATCTATCTTGCTTCTCACTAGTCTACTAAAATTATTCTTGCTAAAGTCATCAGTTTCTTTCTTGATTCCCCCAGGCAGGTTAGCTCTGATGATATCCTAGCAATTTAGGCTCTGGTAAAAAACTTTCTCTTGAGGGCAGGCTTTGTTAAAAAGTACAGAGTACTATGGTGTGTTTTAAAATGCTTCTTTTTCCCTTTCCACTACTAGAAGCATGAAAGAATTTTTCTTTGATATCCACTGCAAGGATCTCACAGAGATCCTGGTGGTAAAACTCACAAAAATATGAAGGTCCACAAATGACTGGGTCCCCCTTGAGTTTTTAACTCTCAGAGTTGTCTAAACTGAGCTCCCAGCAAATCATCAATCATGCTTTTGGTTTTCCCACTCCAGCACTGGATCTCAGAGTGGTTTTTGTTCATGTGTTTTTGCTTAAGTTGCGATTCTCTGTATCCATCTGTTTGTCTTTCTAAGTTTTGGTGCAGCAGTTTTCCCTGTGACCTTACTTCTCTGATGGAGCTAAAAAGATTGCTTATTTTGCAGTTTCTTCAGATTTTTACTTGTTAGGACAGAGTGGTGACTTCTAAGTTCTTTACATGCTGGACTGGAAACTGGAAGCCTTCTAATTTTTCAAAATTCTTTATAATCCCGGACCTCCAAGCAGCATTCAGAATTGTTGACCACTCCCACTTTTAGGAATAAACACTCTTTTCTTGGCTACTATGACAGCATATTCTATTTATTTTCCTCCTCCTCTCTGTTCACTCTTCCTTTCTATCTTAATGTAGAGTTTTCCAAGGATTGATCCTAGACCTCCTTCTTTTCTGCACTCTATTGATAATCTTTCTCAGGTAATTTCACCCATTTCCATGAATTTAAAAATATCTATAATACTGTATAATCCTCTATTTTCCTGATCTGCAGATTTATAGCCAATGGCTCTTCCAACATGTTCATCTTAATGTGCCCTCATACCTCCTGCCTTTCCTATCACAGTAAGTTGCACTTTCATCCACCAAGGCTGCTCAAAATAGAAACCTAGAAGTCTTTCTTGACACCTCTCACTCATTCCTTCATCCTCTATATTCAATCCATGGACTCTACAGGCAAAATTACCTTGAATCCATGCACATTTCTCCATCTCTCCTACATCTTAGTCAAAACCACCACAATCTCACACCCAAAATCTTTGCAACTTTATACTGAGTTTTCCTGCTGCCACTACTGCCCTTTCAGTTTGCTCCCAGTATAAACAATGACAGTGTAGGAGAAAAAGTACAGGTTTTCAATCCAGAAAGACCTGCCACAAGCTCCTCAAACATACTGGTTAACATCTAAATCTCATTTTTCTCACCTACAAAAAAGGTAAAAACAAAACAAATACACAAAAAAGTTTACCCGATAGAAATGCTAAAAAGAGAGAATTAGTGAAAAATGCTTAGAATAATGCTTAGCATTGAGTAACCACTCAAACAGTGGCTCCTGCTACAAAAATAAAGTCCATAAGCCCCTAGATTCTAGGCCTAATATAATAATTTACATGTATTCCTCAGTATAAAACACTGCTCTGGATATATAGCAAATATTTTTATCTCAAACTAATGATTAATAGACATTCAATTATTTAAAGGAAGTTGAAAAATTATAAATTTTAATTCTCTTCCATTAAGCTCATATAGAATATATATTCACGTAACAATAGTATAATCTAATTGCTAACTCCAAAAATGTTTTAACTTACTAATTCATATATATAGCTGAAAAATAATTTCTATAAAAGTATTGGTTAAAATTATGTCCTATGTTAATGAAATTTATTGTTCATGTAGTTATTCTGCTTTAATACTTGCCTCTTTCTTGTTTTTTTCAGAGGTTGAAGGGTAAATTTCCTCAGCAACTACAACTTCAGGAGCTGCATTATCTATAAATAAAAACATACATTAGTATTTTAATTACTTAACTAGTCATTAACTCTAAGTACAGAAAAGAGAACTCAAATATGAATAAAATCTAATTGAATAACTGTGCTTCTATAATGGTTTTAGAAGAAAAAATTAATATATGTTAAATAATCTGACTTGCTACAGATAGCAGAAAGTACTTTTTAAAATATCTTTATCTTAAGAGCTTCAGGTTTCACAGAAATAAATAAACTGGATAAAAGATTTACTTTCCAATTGACAGAGAAAGTATATGTGATTAAAATTTTTCATTAATTAATCTTCCATTTCAACTCTCCTGTATTTTCAGGCGCTCTCTTTCTACTGCAACTTTTCTATCAGCATTTAAAACATACTCAGGTCTCTTTCATCTTACTAAAAATTTTATCTGTACCCCACAATCCTTCCTACTACCTCCTCTCTCTCCTCTTATCCATGTGTAAGTTTCGACAACTGCCCACATAGACTAACTTCCTTTCCTCCTATTTATTACCAAACCCACATGTTCTAGTTTCAGCTTCCATCAATATAAGCAGAAACCTTTATTGTCCTACCTTACTGGACCCTCAGTACAACAGTTGTGAATATCTTCCCTCTTTGACCCTTTTTATAGCTCTTTTTCAGTCTTGACTCTTACCTTTTCCTCATTCTCCAAACTCAATTTAAAACAGTAAGTACTTACTGAATGTCTGTTGTGTGCCAATTTTACCTATTATATGTACTTAATATTGCAAACTTGGCTTTTAAAAATCCTTAACACCAGTACCTTGATTTAAGGCAATGAAGGATTTTTTTTTTAGATTATTCCAATAGCTTTTCAATTCACCTCCCTCTGCAGTCCATTCATTGTTCACACTGTATACCTAAAATAAAAATCTAATATAATATCATCTGCTTAAAACTCCTTAAAGGCTTTCTACAGCCCTTGAATTAAAACGCAAGCTCCTTGACATGACATGCAAAATCCTGGTTTTTATGATCCCTGTATTTTATATATACCCAGCCTCACTGCAGAGTCTAATAGGTTGCTGGATAACGTATAGGAAGTCCACTTAAAATTCAGATAAACAATGAACAGTTTTTTAGTATAAGTATTTCCCATGTAGTAATACAAACATGTGTAATATCTGTGACAATTATATAAAACAATTATTTGCTGCTTATCTGAATTCAAATTTAGCTGGGTATTCTGTATCTTTATTTGCTATAACTGGCAATGCTTAAAGCTAATCATTCCTCTGATCTTCATCTCCCAAGGCAGAGAGAGGTAGTAAGAGATGAAATTGTTACCCAGATTTGGTTATAGATTAGATATAGTAGTGAGAAAGAGGAGGATGTTTCTGGTTTGCTAATTGAGATGGAGGACATTGGAGGAGGACCAGGTTAGGTCTTGGTTGTGACAATTCTTAGTCCTCGATCCTTGTTTTACTCAATCTCTTGGTAACTTTTGTTATAGCTACTTCTAAATGTTGGAGTGTTCTATTTACTTTTTTTTCACACATCTCTTTCCTATTTATTTGTACTTCCTCAGTAATCTAATCTAATCCTATGGCTTTAAAACATCTATACTCTGGCTCTAATATTTATCTAAAGCCTAAGTCTCAGCCCCAAAGTCCAGATTCCTGTGTGATAAACTTATTTCATGCTATCTCCACTTGATACTAATAAATGGCCTAATGTTTTAATATTTTCTCAAAGTATTCCATATATACAGTAATGGTCACAAATTTTATATGTATATGTATTAATCTATATAGTCATCACTGAGATCAAGATATGAAATATTTTCAACACCCCAGAGGTTTCCTGTATTTTTTTTGCCAGTAAGCATTCTTTTTCCAAAGGTTACCACTATTTTGACTTTCAGAATAGTTTGGCCTGTTCTTCAACTTCATATATGTGAAACGGCACAGAGCATACGTGTTCATGTCTGTGCTCTTTTGTGCAACATTATGTAGTGATTCTCTTAATCATTCTCCCAATTTGCTCCACCCTACAGTGCTCCTATTTCAAGGAATGATACCATGATTTATCTAGTTTTTCAGCCCAGTGATTTAAGATGCATCTTTGATTTTTATTTTTCTCTCTTACCCAACATCCAGCCTAATCAGAAAATATATTCCAAATAAGGCCACTGCTACCACTTTAGTTTCATATACTGTAATCCGACTGCTGCAATAGTTTAACAAGGTCTCCTTGATTCCACTCTTGTCCCTATTCTCTACATAGTAGCCAGAGTGATGATTCTAAAATGTATATATCTGTTCATGCCATCCTTCTGCTCTAAGATGTACTTCTCGGCACATTTATAATAAAATATCTACTCTTATGATGACATATCTATATTATACCACTTGACTAGCTCTCTGACCACAATTTCAACCATTCATTTTTTTACTCATTTAGCTCCAGTCACACTAACCTCTATCTTCTTCAAATATGCCAGCAAATTCCCAAAACATGTCCTTTTCTCTTGTTGTTCCCTTTGACCAGCATGCTCTGATCCCAGATTTTCACATGGCCCACTCTCTCATTTCATTCAAGCTCTGCACAAATGTCATCTGCTCAGAGAACCCTGTCATTATTATTATGTCTGAAACAGCATCTCTAATCATACTCTGTTTTTACCTTGCTTTATTTTCCTTCATTACTCTTATTTCTGATACTGTTATATATTGTTTATTATCTTTCTTCCTCTACTATAACATAAGTTCCCTTAGGGCAAAGACTTTGTTATGTTCTCCAGCAACTAGAACAGTTTGTGTTATGCTGTAAGTACTTAATAAATACTTGCTGAATTAATGGGATTAATGAATGGTGAGATGAGGCGTTTCTGAAACATCTAAGAGACGATATCCAGATGTCCTACATGCAAGGGTCTTAACATCAGAGGAGAGTCTAGACTGAGATAAAACTTGGAAGCCTTGCTTTTATAAGACACCTATACATGTCAAGGGGTAGACTGGAAGAGATTAAAGTCTGGGAACTAGCCTTGAAGGATTCACATTTAATGGCTAACAGCAGTAGGTAAGATTGCAAAGTAGACTGACTGAGCAGGAGTTGCCTGAGAAGTAATTTCTTACTTGTTTTGTCTCTGCTACTAGACTATTGGCTCCTTGAAGGTAGAGATTTCTCAGTTTTCTAATAGTGAATAGTTAGTAAATAATTAGTAAAGAGGGTGACACACAATTACACAGTTGGATTTATTGAATTAAGGAATATGTAAAAATACCTCTAGAGCAAAATATGATTTACTTAGTTTTAAATCAATCAACCACATAGAAGAATATGAAAGCGTATAACTCCAGAGTAACTCTTCTGTCTTATTACCAGGATTTATGAATAATATTTTCCACAGCCAGAGCAAAACCGGTTATTGGACAAGATCCAGGTAAAATCACAATCATTTTTGGTACTCTTACCATTTTTCCTTTTGTTACCTCTCTTCTGTTGTTCACAAGTTCCCTTATTCTTTGTTCTATAAAATAAATTCTCCTTTTAAGGCTCACCCTCCCAGGTAGTAGGTGCTACTTCTTCCAAAGTGTGCTTTTACAAGTTTATTTTTGATGACTAGATTAATTTCCCTTAGAAGATAAACTATCTTAACCATTTTTATACCCATAGTTTCTAATATAACACCCGGCATTTAGTAAATGTTCATTAAGACAACTTCTTAAAGTGAAATTACATGCAAAAAAAATTTTTTAGTTGATATAAACATTTATACCCATTAGGAGAAAAACCAGCAATTTTTTAAGTTTATGCTCAAATAGATGCTCTAAAACTTGTATGGAATAAAGAAAATAGAAATCAGACATAGCAGAGGCTAAGAAGGTTGTAAATGTCTTGCTAAGTTTATTCCAATAAAAAACCTA
The DNA here is from genome assembly GCA_030015415.1 of Cynopterus sphinx. Lineage (NCBI taxonomy): Eukaryota > Metazoa > Chordata > Mammalia > Chiroptera > Pteropodidae > Cynopterus > Cynopterus sphinx. The sequence goes on along the minus strand of CM057387.1, from coordinate 33,045,387 downwards.
ATAATAGAGTACCTATGATGCAAGAGGTTTTGTTGATCCCTTCATTTTTTATTCATCATATATAACTCCAATATATCCGATTACTGATTATCTTCCTCTCCTACAGCTGAGACTTCTGAGGGCAGGGAATGTATACTACTCCCCATTGGCATATATGGCAATGCCTAGTACAGAGTACAAACACAGCAAACGTTTATTAAATGAATTAATGATGGGTGCTGTGGTGAGAATTAAGACCCACTTACTAACCTCAGATCACCATTTCTTAAATACAAGCAGGCTAAGAAGCACTGTTTCCTAGGCACCAATTTTTTAAAATATATTGTTTTGTGACAAAGATAAAGAATTTCAGATTTATCAAAATGATTCATTTCACTATTTATTACCTGATCCTGAATTTGAAGTACTCTTAGGTTTTGGAGAAAAATTTCCATCTGCAAATGTCATCACTCTATAATAAGAACAAATAAATGTACTCTTTTATTTTTACTTATTTTTTTAACTCTATTTTTCAATTAGAGTTAACATTCAATATTATTTTATATCAGTTTTGGGTGTACAATATAGTGGTTAGACATTTATATAATTTACAAATGATCCCCTAATTAGTCTAGTACCCTCCTGGTATGATGCAGTTATTATAATATTATTGATGATATTCCCTATGCTGTACTTTACAACCCAGTGACTATTTTGTAACTACCAATCTGTACCTCTTAATCTCTTCACCTTTTTCACCCAGCCCCCTAACTCCCTTCCCATCTGGCAACCATTAGTTTGTTCTCTGTAAATGGTACTCTTTTAACCTTTCAGTAACTTTTGAGAATCCTCAAATATTTAAAATGAGGACATTTATATGCTGACAATTACCCTGTAGAAAAAAAATATAACTAATTAGAAAAAGATGTTACCATATCTATATGAACAAATAGTTTAATAAAAGGCAATGTATTTATACATTTATCGGAGTGAGAGAGTATGTGTAGAGGCTAAGGCATAGTGTTTAGAATCAAGCAGACTTGGGTTTAAAGCACAATTCTGCTACTCACATTTGAGTGGCCTTGGGGAAGTTACTTAACCTGTCTTGAGTGTTGGTTACCTCATTTATACAAAAGGAATAACCATCTTGTTTCCCAGGATTTTTGTGGTAAGAATCTCAAGTAACATGGGAGATATTACTTTTTAAAAATTAATGTCCTTTTCTCTTTTATACTTCCACAAATGAGACCACTCTCAATGATATCCAAATGTGTAGAATAGAATTAGCTATTACAAAAGGAACACAAAAGGATGAAAATTCAACCTTTGACCATCAAAACAGGAATCTCAGTCCCTAGCAAGTATAATGCATTTGAAAATCAAACGTAAGATGTTTTTCTAATTTCCAGGTACAGGTTTATTAAGAGTTGAACTCAGTAATCAAAACATAAGCTATCCTTTTGTATTTCACCTTTAAATTCATCTTGTCAAAATAGTACCTTCTTGACCCTGAATGAACTTTCAGGTGTATTTCACTGCTTTTGTAGTATTTTCTTATAACAAAGTTATTTTTAGGTAATGAAAAGACTAGCTTAATATCACAACACCAAATTCCTGTCATCCATTTTAAATTTCTTCTTTTTCCCAATTTGAATGTAATTACCTACAGTGATGAAAGCAACTATCATGGGTTCCTTCTCTATCTCGTTTCTTTTCCTGTCCCATTTGGTAACTATTCTTTGGGGTCCTCTGGCACTGGAGTAGGGGAAAGTTGTAGAAAGGGGCAGGAAGGTCTCTTTTGATCTTGACTGATACTACTATAATATGCCATTGGTGCCCTATGGATGTGACAGATAACCAAATGCTGACTCTTTCAAATCAGAAGTATTTTGAAGGGTTCAGTTATATAATTTCCCTATGCCTGGGGCTCTCTGAATTGCTGGTATTGCATATGATGATAGAACTCCCAATCTCCTTCAATTAAGTTTACTTTGTTTTTTTTTTTTTTTTGCAAAAGTCATACTGGGCATGATTCTTTTCAAGTTGATTCATAACTGGCTCCTTTCTGTAAATTATGCACATATCTTTGTTGTGTCACACTCTGAAAGTACATCTAACTTCCTCTTTATTCTGACATTATAAAGCATCCAACAGACACTCTTGCCTTTAGACTTTTCATTTATGAGTCAGAAACCAAACTTCAGAAGATATAAAGTCAAACTTTCCAAATGGTTCTCCAGGAGCTTCCTCTCCTGTGTTGATGTGAGGGAGAAGTCTCTATCTGTCCTTGTATATGATGCTAATAACTCTTGTCAAAGAAATAAACATTCTTGGTCATTTTCTTCTTTATCTTTTCTCAAATAGTCTGGAGATTGGTAATGGGCTAATGCTGGAAGAACTATTTTGACCTCACATAAATTCTACAAAGATGGTTCTACACAAAAGAGAAAATGGAGTATACTGTTATTTTGTTTTCATCTATTGAAGTTACTGTCCAAATTCTAAGACTACATGAAAGCCACATTTAACATCCTGCTACATTCTCAAGTTCTTATTAATATATGTGGATTAAAATTTGGTAGACCCAACCACAGAGTTTTACTACTAGCCATAGTATATAATAAGAACTCAGGATGTGACCACAGATAGATCCCTCCCTCACGCCTTCCAGTGTAGAGCATGGTTGAGATGAGAAAGGGAACAGAGGCTTAAGAAACAAACTGTTGGACAATAGGAACTGACTTCTCTCCCTCAAGCCCAAAATCTGTAGTTGTAGTAATAGGTAGGAAAATGACATTAGAAAAGGCTTAGAGAAGCCAAAAGTAGAGGGGGCATTGCCAAACTACCTGTTTAGAACTCTGGGAGGAGATGACCACACAAGATAAAAACTCAACATAAAAATAAAAGCTTGGGATATTCAGGCAGAGAGAGAGCCTCAGTTAGCCCTCCTGAGATTCTGTTAGTTGTCTTAGTATATTGTGAGCAAAAACCTCTCAAGATTGCACACACTAAGGGCAATGATGAAGGTGGTCAAATTTAGAACCAAAACACCTGGCACAGGACTGCTGTGGTAAAGTGACTCTATCACAAAGGTTGTGGAAAGGTAACCAGGTCAAAGTTTAGATGGAGGACTTCAATGAAACTCAAGGTGTTTGGGGTAGCAACAAAAGCAAAGGTGAGGACCTCAGGCCCTATTTGCTTTCTTCATCAAGTGAATGAGTCATCATTCATCCAGTTTTATAAGACATAGGGCTGGAGGCCAACTTGGACACCATCTTATTCCCTGAACCAACCAATCACTAAAAACTATCTATTATCCCTTAAGAATTGTTCTCAAATTTTTCCTTTATGCTATCCTTGCCGTTAAAGTTCAGGTCCTAACCATACCTCACTTGGGATGCTACAATAGTCATCCTTTCCGTCTAATCACTCCTTCTATTCCATCTTTTCTTTGTTGCAAAAGTAATTGCTCTAAGACAGAACTATGACCATGCACATTTCTGTGAAGACGTGGCATAACCGGCAAGAATTTGGGTTGGATAATGTAAAAATTCCACAGAAACCTGCACTCAAAAGTATATCAATCCTCACCCACACATACTCATTAGTACTGAATATCTACATGATGTAGATCCCTACAAAAGAAGACAACATCATACTGTCTGCCATTTAATTCTGGTTTTAAAAAATCTAGTTATAATAACTAGAGTTGTATATGATTGTTTGAAAGACACAAATCTATGAAATCACTATAGACTTTTCCTTTGCATCTCAAGAAGCCCAGAGCCAAAATGTGGCTCATTTAAGTCATCTGACTCTTAATTCTATAGCTTATTTATTCTGATCTATTTCCTTTCTTATCTATATCTTCTATTAAAAGTTATATTTCCAGAAGTCCTACTCACAGCAATCAGACAAGAAAAAGAAATAAAAGGAAAGAAATAAATTGGAAAGGAAGAAGAAAAATTGTCATTATTTGCAGATGACATGATACTACAGAGAACTCTAAAGATTCCACTAAAAATTTGGAACTGATAAATGAATTAAATAAAGTAGCAGGATAAAAAAATTAATATCCAGAAATCAGTTACATTTTATATACCTATAACAAACTATCAGAAAGACAAATTAAAACAATCCCATTTATGATTGCATCAAAAACAATAAAACACCTAGTAATAAATTTAACTGAGGTAAAAGACCTGTACTCAGAAAATCATAAGACACTAAAGAAAGAAACTGAAGAAAATACAAATAAATAAAATTATATACCATGACTGTAGATAGGAAGGATTAACATCATTAAACTGTTCATACTACCCAAAGCAATCTATTAGATCCAATATAACCCTTATCTACATACCAACGACATTTTTCGCATAACTAGAACAAATAATTCTAAAATTTATATGGAACCACAAAAGATGCCAAATAGCCACGGCAATCTTGAGGAAGAAGAACAAGTTGGATGTATCAAGCTATATGATATGAAACTAAACTTGGTAATGTCATAAAAGCAGACACATAGATCAATGGAACATAACAGAGTGCCCAGAAATAAACCCAGTCTATATAGTCAATTAACCTATGATAAAGGAGGCAAGATATACAATGGGGTAAAGATAGTTTGTTCAATAAATGGTGTTGGGAAAACTGAATAGACACAAGCAAAAAATAAAACTAGATCACCTTCTCACACCATATTCAAGATTAACTCAAAGCGGACTGAAGACTTAAATAAAAACCCTGAAACCATAAAACTCCTATAAGTAACATAGACAGTAAACTCTGACATTGCTCTTAGTCATATTTTTTCTGATATATCTCCTTTGATAAGGGACAAGAAAAAATAAATAAACAAAGGGGACTACATCAAATGGGAAAGTTTTTTGCACAGCAAAGGAAATCATCAACAAAATGAAAAGACAACTTACTGAATGGGAGAAGATATTCACCAATGACATATGATGAGGGGTTAATAACCAAAATTTATAAAGAATTCATACAACTCAATGCCAAAAAAAAAAACAATCAAATTAAAAAATAGAGGACCCGAATAGACACTTCTCCAAAGAGGACAGATAACCAGAAGATATACGAAAAGATGCTCAACATCACCAATCATCAGAGAAATGTAAATTAAAGCCACAAGGAGATATCACCTCATATCTGTCAGAATGGTTATTGTCAATGAATCTACAAACATCAAGTGTTGGCAAGGATGTGGAGGAAAGAGAACCCTTATACACTGTTGGTGGGATTGCAAATTGGTTCAGCCACTATGGAAACAATATGGAGGTTCTCCAAAAAAATTAAAAACATATGACCCAGTGATTCCTCTTCTTGGTATTTATCTGAAGAAATTCAAAATGCTAATTTGAAAAGATATATGCACCCCTATGTTCACTGCAGCATTATTTAAAATAGCCAAGATATGAAAGAACTTAATTACCCATCAATAGGTGATTAGATAAAGAAGAGGTGGCACATATATACAATAAAATATTACTTGGCTATAAAAAAGAATGAAACTGAATTGAAAGGAAACATGGCAGAGTGAGGATGTCCCCAGATCTCTCCTCTTGAAACAACAATAAGCTGAACACCTTAAACTCAATAGAAAATCCAAACTGCACACCTGCACATCAGAGCATGGGATCTGTGCATAACAGCTACCACAGGTCAGAACCGTGGGTGTTGGGTGGTAGACTGGGAGAAATAAAGAAGCTGCCTCTCAGAGCAGCAGGAGCTCTGTGTAACAGGAGGGGGAGGGGAGAAGATGCAGTGACTTCTCTGAGCCCCCCTGCCTGGGAGAGTCTTTGAGTTCCACACAGCAAGTAGCATAGCCTAGTCATCAGGGCAGAAAGCAGAGAAGCAGATGGCAGAGAAACAACAGTTGACTTTTACCAATCATGACAGCAGAGAAGCAACAATTGATTTTTCCAAGTCATGGTTGCAAAACCAAGTCTGAGCCACAGTCCTCAACCCAGAGGACCTCTCCCCCCATACACTCCAAGGCTGATCATCGCAGAGTCCCAGGGAATCTAACAAATGCTACCAAAACTGTTGCTAACCCTGACAGGGACTGAAACTGAGGATAGCAAGTATAATTAAATATCTACAAGAAAATAAAGGCATTATATAAAAGCATTACTAAGTCTTAATTTAAAGCAGGGATCCAAGAGGCTTAGACACCACTTACTGGAAACCAAAAGAAAAGTGTCTTCTTTGCAGCAGGCTAAAGAGAGACCTTTATATAATAAATCTTCTTTCTGGAAAAAAAGCAGAATGCATTTCCATTAATGCCCAGGCAGAGAAACAGTCCATTAAACACTAGGAACAAACGAGGTGACAAGGCATCTCAGAAAAAAAAAAAAAAAGAAAAATCTCCAGAAAATGAGCTTACATACACATAAAAATATGCAACTTAAATGACAGAGAATTCCTTCAGTCTGGTACTTCCAAAAAAAACTCAGTGAGTTCCAAAACAAATTGTATCAACAATTTCAGGACTGGAAAAAAAAGAAAAAAGAAAAAACTAGATTAGTAGGGCAAGGAGAATGAAACCCTCAAAAAGAAACAAATGGAACTTCTGGAGATAAAAACAAAAAACAAAAACAAAAACAAAAACAAAACAAAACAAAACTCTACACACTGCAAGAGTTGAAAAATGAAATGGCAAGTTTGGGAAATAAGAGTCAACCAAATGGAGGAAAGGATCAGTGTTACTGAAGACAGAAATCTAGAAATAAATCAGAAGGAAGAAGAGAGAAACCGAAGAATGTAAAATAATGAAATAGAAATACAAAAACTAACTGATACCATCATGAGAGGAAACATAAGAATAATGAGCATTACTGGAGGTGAGGAAAAGGAGCAGAGACTTGAAAGTATTTTCAAATAGTTGAGGAGAATTTCCCAAATTAATGAATGAATTGGAGCTTGGAATTCAAGAAGTCAACAGAACACCCAATTATCTCAACTCAAAAAGGCCTTCCAAGACACATTGTATTAAAGTTATCAAAAATCAACGACAAAGACAGAATTCTCAGGGCAGCCGGGAAGAAGAAATAGTAACGTATAAACGAAAACCCATTAGATTATCATCGAGCTTCTCAGCACAAACCTTACAAGCTAGAAAGGAGTGGAATCAAATATTTAAACTATTAAGTGAAAGGAACTACCAGCCTAGAATAATGTATCCAGTTAAGCTCTCCTTTAGATATGAAGGAGAAATTAAGACCTTTCCAGATATAAAAAGAATTGAGTTAATTCTCCATTATGAGGCCTGCACTAGAGGAAATATTGAAAGGGGTCAGCTCACCTAAAACAAAATGACAAAAATAATAATAATAATGATTACTAGTAAAGTGACTATCAGGCAAACAGAATCAGAGGAGTACAACGCTAACTAAGAACAGGGCATTATAAGCTTAAATAATAATAAGAGAATTGCTACAGCAAGATAATAATGAACGTTCAGCATACATAGGGACAAAATGAGATAACAATGATTGAAAAGGGGAAGAGTCAAAGATCCAAATTTGCAAAGGGGAATGGAGATAAGGCACGCACAGAAAATGGATAACTTTATATGTAACTCTCCTTTACATATTCGTAATGGTAACCACAGACCAAAGACTCAGAACTGAAGTATATAACATAAAACAAGAAGGACCAGAGGGAAAATGCACAAAAGCCAACCAAAATAAAGAAAACAGAAACACAAGGACAAGGAAGCAATGGAAACACTGAGACAGCAAAAGATAAAATGGCTATAAGAAGACTTCATATTTCAATAATCACACTAAATGTAAATGGATTGAACTCACCAATAAAAAGGCACAGAGTTACAGAATGTATCAAAAAATAAAACCCAACCATATGCTGCCTCCAGAAGACACATCTCAGCTCCAAAGACAAATGCAGACTCAGCATGAAAGGGGAGAAAATGATTTTTTAAGCAAATGGCATTCAGAGCAAAGCAGGAGTAGTGGTACTAATATCAGATGAAATAGACTTCAAAATAAAAAAGATAAAGAAAGATATTGAGGGACTTTTCATAATGATAAAGAGAATCATGAACCAAGAAGACATAACACTTATTAATATCTATGCTCCCAATCAGGGAGCCCGAAATATGTAAAGCAATTACTAACAGAGCTAAAGGAAGAAACAGACCAAGACGCTGTCATAGTAGGGGACCCTAATACCCCATTGTCAGATATGGACAGATCATCCAAACAGAAAATCAATAAGAAAATCACATCCTTAAATGACACATTAGTCCAACTGGACATAATTGACATTTACAGGGCCTTCCATCCCAAAACAGTTGCTTATACATTCTTCTCTAGTGCACGTGGGATATTCTCAGGAATTGACCACATACTGGGACACAAACATAGCCTCAATAAATATAAGGTTGAAATCATACCAACCATATTCTCTGATCAAAATATAAGACCTGAAACAATAAAATGCATAGAAGAAAACATAAGAACTAAACTCAAAGATCTTGGACTTAAAAAGGATTTTATGAATTTTACCTCAAAGACTAAGGAAGTAAAAGCAAAAATAAATGAATGGAACTACATCAAACTAAAAAGCTTCTGCTCAGCAAAAGAAACCATCAACAAGATAAAGACACAGCCATTCAAATGGGAAAATATATTTGTAAGCAATGCCTCCGATAAGGGCCTAATATCCAAAATATACAAAGAACTCTAATGACTCAGTAACAACAGAAAAACAAACAATCCAATCAAAAAATGGGCAGAGGACCTAAATGGATACTTCTCCCTAGAGGACATACAAATGGCCAACAAATGTATGAAAATATGCTCAACATTGCTATCTATTAGGGAAATGCTAATTAAAACCACAATGAGATACCATTTTACACCTGGTTATCAACAGGACAAGTAGTAACAAATACTGGAGAGAATGCAGAGAAAAATGAACCCTCATAAACTGCTGGTAGGACTGCAGATTGGTACAGCCACTGTAGAAAACAGTATGGAGTTTCCTCAAAAAACTAAGATTTGATCTACTATATGACCCAGCAATCCCTCTACTGGGTATTTACCCTGAAGTCTTGAAAACCCATATCCAAAAAGATATTTGCACACCAATGTTCATAAGCAGCATTATTTACAGTGGCCAAGACATGGAAGCAACTGAAGTGTCCTGTGTAAATGACTGGCCAAAGCTGTGGTGTATATATACAATGGAATAGCACTCAGCCATAAGAAGAGATGAAATACTGCCATTTGTGACAACATGGATGGACTTCGAGATAATCATGCTAAGCAAAATAAGCCAGACAGAAAAAGTTGAAAATCACATGATATCACTTATATGTGGGATACAAACCTAAAGGCAACAAATGAACAGGACAAACAAACAAAGACTCATGGACGTGGACTATAGGTTAGTGGTTACCAGAGGGTAGAGGGTAGAGGAAGAGAGGGGAGGTAGATGGGATAAGGGGGTCAAATATAGAAGGGAAGGAGGAGGGCGAAGTGGGTGAAGAGGACCAAATATATAGTAGCTGAAGGAAACTGGACTTTGGATGGTAAACACACAATAGAATATACAGATGTCAAATTATAATATATATCTGAAAATTATATAATTAATCAATGTTACCCCAATAAACTTAATTTTAAATAAAGTTAAGTAAATAAATAAATAATGAAATCTTACCATTTGCGACACCATAGATAGACCCTGAGGGTATTATATTAAATGAAATAATTTAGACAAAGACAAATATCATATGATTTCACTTATATGTGGAATCTAAAGAACAAAATAAACAAATAAACAAAACAGAAACAGACTCATATATATAGAGAAATGAGGGTTGCCAGATGAGAGGGTAGTCAGAGGGCTGGGTGAAAAAGGGGAAGGGATTAAAAAGTACAAATTGGTAATTACAAAATAGTCAGGCAGATATAAAGTACAGCATAGGGAATAAAGTCAATATTATCATAATGGCTATGTATAGAGCCAGGTGGTTACTAGGCTAGTCAGGAGGATCACTTCATAGATTATATAAATGTCTAACCACTATGCTTTACACCTGAAACTAAAAAAAAGTAATATTGAATGTCAACTGTAATTGAGAAAAAAATTACAGAAAAAAATTATATTTCCTTGGGATTTTTCTGGTCCTTTATTAAAATATAGCTTTATTGCTATTATTCACACGCTACACAATTCACCCATTTATAATGTATAATTCACAAAGTTGTGCAACCATCATCACAGTCAACTTTAGAACATTTCATCACCCCAAAAAAGAAACTCTGTACCCATTAGTGGTCAAACCTATTTCTTACCAAACCATCCAATCTAATCTGCTTTCTGTCTCTATATATTTGTCTATTTTAGATACCTCATGTGAACATAACCATAAAATATATGTCCTGAATAACTGGCTTCTTTAATATAGCATCATATTTGCAGGGTTCATCTATGTTGCAGCATATATCAGAATTTCATTTCTTTTTATTGTTGAATAACATTCCATTATGAATATACCACTTTCATCAGCAGATGGACATTTGGGTTATTTCCACTTATTGGCTATTATAAATAAAGTTACTGTGAACATTCATGTACAAGTTTTTGTGTAGACATATGTTTTTATTTCTCTTAGGCATGCATACCTAGGAGATTGCTGGGTCATGTGTAACATTTTGAGGAACTGCCAAACTATTTTCCAAAGCAACTTTACCATTTCAAATTCCCACCTGCAATTAATGAAAGTCCCAACTTCTCCACATCCAACACTTGTTATTATCTGTCCTTTGATTATAGCCATCCTAGTGGATATGAAGTGGTATCCTACTGAATTGTGCATTTCCCTAATGGATAAGATATCGAGCATCATTTCATGTGCTTACTGGCTATCTATATATCTTCTATGGAGAAATGTCAGATCATGTCCTTTGCCTGTTTTTAAATTGGATTATTTGTCCTTTTATTGTTGAGTTGTAAGAGTTCTTTGTATCTTCTGGATATAAGTCCCTTATCAAGTATATGACTTGCAAATATTTTCTACCATTCTATGGATTGCTTTTTCACTTTTTATATGTCTACTGATTGTTTTTAAATTTTTATGAATTTTTTATAAGTTCCTTCAACCTTTTAAGATTAAGGTGTTAAAAAATGTCATTAAATTTTATAGAACTACTGAAAATCTTACAGAGGTTCCCATCACATTCAAAATAAAATAAAAATCCCAGCCTTTGAGGCCATTCATGATCCTGGCTGTGACCACATCCTTGAATTTACATACCATCTCTCTCACATATGCCTTACCCTTCAGCCTGCATACTCCAAAACAAACTCAATCTTTCCCCAGTAATATGTTTCTCTTCAGTCTCCCCTACCTTGATAAATGGCAACTCTATCCTTCCAGATGCTCAAGACAAAGATGTGGAGTCAGCCTTGAGTACTTTCATACCCTAATATTCAGACCATCAACAGATCCTGTTAGTTCTGCTTTCAAAATATACCCACAGTCTGACCTCTCACTACCGCTGCTCATACCACATTTTACCATATCTCTTGTGCAGATTAGGCAATAGTCTCCTAACTATAATCTCCCTAATTCTTTGTTTCCTTATAGTTTATTTTCAACGCAGCAGTTATGGTGCTTCTTTTAAGACATAAGTCATATCATAGCATCCTTCTAAACTCTTCAAAGGCTCTCCAATACACTTATGCTCATCTCTAATACCCTTATATGATCTGGTCTCCTGTTTCTTCCCTCAACCCCTACCTCCCTCCTCTTCCCTCACCCCACTTAAGGAGCCTAGACCTTTGTGCCTCAGGGTCTTTATCCAGCTATGCCCTCTATGTGAAATGCTCTTTTCCCCAGGGACTCACACAATGTGTCTGTCTTCTCTACTTCTTTGCTCCAATTCTACCTTTTCAAAAATGGCTTCTCTGACCACATTACTTAAAAGAGCAAACCTCCATCCCAACACTCTTTAGCCCTCTATCTTGCTTTATTTTTCTCTATAGAATTCATCACCATATAGAACAGTATACATTTGCTTATTTTGTTTATTGCTCATATCTTCCAACTAGACTGTGGACTCAAAGAAGACAGATTTTGCTTTAAATCAATTTCACTCACTACTATGTATCTCCAGCAATTAGAACAGTTCTGATACATAGTGAGTCCTCAACAAATATTGAATAAATGAATAACTGAATTTGGGGGCTAACAATCACACCTTCTATATAATTACTAAACACAGGGTTTTGAAAAGAACAAGTTTTAAAATACTAGTTCTTACATTTGTCTACGGCATTTTTCATAGTTTTCTGAAGAGGTACCTAGGAAAGAAAAATACCAACCAATCAGAAATACAATTCAAATACAGACCGGAGTCTAAAATTACTCTAAGTAAAAATAAATATTTCTTCTAAAATACATGGTGATAGTACAAGTTATTTTTTTATTTTTATTGTTTTATATTGTTTTTTTATGTATGTCTGCCACTTTAATTAATAAAAATTTTTAAAATACAAAAATAAAATTATTGCAAAATTTCATGACATGCAGGAATCTATCACCTTGTATTTGGAGAGTTCTTTATAATTTTTGAAGTCCTTTTATATCTATTATTTTACATAATTCTTACAACCCTGTGAAAACACCATTTTACTATCCCCATTTTACATATAAGAAAAATATAACTAATCAAGTTGTAAGGCTGACAGCTGTATACCTTGGACTTAAACTCAGGTCTCATGGCTCTTAGTCTAGAACTAAATATACAGATATGCATTAGATTGATTAGTTAAGAGAATGCCTACCAGTCAACATGTTACTGCTAGGTACACTAGGTTATTACTTAGAACGTAAAGGACTATGGTGCAGTCTTCTAATTATAACCCTCAGCAGCTGCAGAACTCTGCTTACATTAAGTTAGAATTAAAAATCCCAAGTGAAGTAAAAGTGAAGTAAATGGTGCCTTCCAATCCTTGCAAACCATTTCCCTAAAGGGGAGGTTCCCAAAACATAAAGGACTGTGGTAGATGCTTATCGACTAGCATCTATTCTGCTTTTGCTGATAACAGTTTCCTGCTTTTTCTCCTGATGGTCCAGACATGGCCTGTGTAAGAGCCTTTTATCCTCCTGGACAAAATTACTGTTCAGGGATAGGCATATGAATTAATATAAGCCACTGTGTAAGACCCAGGACTTTTATGCAAATTGTTGGGAAAAAGAAGCACATAGTCCATTGACTATGAGGTTGTGAGCATATAAGCCTGGAGCTGAAAAGGGTTGCTACAAAAAGAGATCTTGGCTGAGAGTATAAATGACACAAAGGGATCCTGAGCTGAGAGATGGAAAGAAATTGGGTCCTATGATATCATTTGAAACCCTGGATCAAGTTGTATGTGCCTATGATTTACTGCTGAATTTTTCAAGTACATGTGGTAATAAATGCCCTTTTAAACCTAATATAGTTTGAGGCAGATTTTTTTTTTCATTTGTGGTGAACAAATAACCTAACTGAAATACTTGCTAAAGAGACAAACTATTTCTTGGGGGCACTTATATCAGGAAAGAAGTTGCCAAATTGAATGTAACACAAAAGACAAGGCCTTCAAACAATGTTAGAAATACTTCCACCCAGAAAGGAAGAAGGAGGAAACAATACTTTGATGAGAATATTTTTTGTATAGCTATGACTCTTAGAACCATAGTAATGTTTCACATACTTTCACAAAGCTCCCTTTTTCCAAATAAATAAACAAAACGGGATAGGGGGAACCAAAAATTAAATCCAATACTAACAAATAAATCTAACTATATTAAGTGAATAACACAATGCAATATACATATGATGTATTATTGAACTGTACACTTGCAACCTATATAATTTTATTAACCAACATCAACATCTGTGAAGTATAATAAAGTGAAGTGCAATAAAACAAGGTATGCCTGTATTAAAAGAAAAGAAAAGTGAATAACAACTGCACAGAACAGGAAGAGGAAGAAAAGAACTAACCTATGTAACTTTGGAAAATAGTATTTTGATTGGATGCTGTAATGCTAAAGACAACAGGAAATATACATAAATGCTTTAATCTATTTAGTAAGTATGTTTCTCACAGAGATCTGGGTTAACAATGCTAAAACTTCTTTATATGTGTACTAGAATTAAATAAATAAGTAAATAAATAATAAAAGTATTGGATTTTAATCAATAAAACAAATATACGTAAGTGTATACTGATATGAAAAACTAAATAAATGGCAGAAAAGAGAAAGTTCTTTTACAGTAGAATTCCAATTAATAAATCCAACAGGAAAGAATGAAGTAAAAAATCATCATTAGATGAACACCACAGTAGTAGCTGTTGTCAAGTTCCTCTGACAACTGGTAATACCAGTGAACGAAAGTTTGAAGAGAAACAGGATTTACAGAATTTCAATGACTTTTTCTAGATATTTATTATCTACAAATAGAAACTAGTAACTTTACAGTAGAGAAAACAGCAGACAATATCTTAATCAAGTGGTGGAGAGGTGGGGTTCCCTGTGATGTGAGAAAAAAAAATGTGAAGACTCACCTAAAATTGAAGACAGATTTGAAAACTGTGGTGCCTTCTCTATTGCTACTGCTTTACTGGTATCCAGAAGTGTGGAATTCTTGCACTGCATGTGTTTCTCCAACTTGTGACACTCCTGATCTAAAAAAGCAATGAGAAATGGCACAAAACTTTAAACAGCAGCACACAAGTGGCAGGTTACCTTTACCCCTTCCAACTTAGGTTCCCAGCCTATACCCAGTTATGAAAATTGAAGGTTTTGGGTAAGAGAGAGAAAAAAGACAAACCTTGATGACATCAGGATAGTAAATAATCTTTGACTTACACTGGTGCTCTAATCCATTTTCTTTACAGATTTTTGCCTCATGAAGATAATTGATCTAAGAGACAGACAGCACACATGGGAGCTGCCTCTCATATTTTACGTATAACTCATACCTGTGTCCCGTTAACTATCATATCACTAAATAACATATTGCTATCACTTGATGTCAGTTTTATGCTTTCCACTGACTTTCCACTATGGAAGAATGAAGCTATTCTTTTATATTCCCTTGCTCCCGTCTTTCCCACACTTCCCATTGCCCTCATACTATTATATCACATATTTAGTTAGATCAACATTCAATGTAGACTTTATGATGGTAAATTGCTATAAAAATGCTATTCATTCATGTGGTATACCATGACCACCTTTTGTTTTTCCTGGAGTCAGAAAAGCCTTTTTGTTTGGTTTGCTCTGTAATTTTTACCTATTTAATCCCAAACTCTATTAAATTGTATGAATCCATTCTATTTATTCCATTCACTGATGTTCTGAAGTTTGATAATACTCAATCTTGGTGTTTTTCATCTATTGTGCTAGGCATACTGTGGGCATTTTTAACCCAGGAATCATATCCTTTAGCTCTAGAAAATGTTCTTGAATTATGTATCATTTTCTTCCCTGTTTATTATCTTTTTCTCAAACTCCTATGATTTGATATTGATTTCACGTACTGCTTCTCTAGCTAATCTTTCTCCTCCAGATTGAAATCTTTTCTCTTTGATTTTTTTTCCTTTTTTTTTTCTGGGAAATCTCCTCAGCCTTATCTTATAACCCTTCTACAGAGTTTTCCATTCTGCTACTGTATTTGTTCTCTGAATAGTCTCTTTTTTATAGCATCTTATTCCTATTAATAGATAAATACAGCATATTTTTTCTTCTCTCAATGAAGACTTTTTTCAATATCTACCTCTCCTTGTGTTTCTGCCTTTGTGGTAGGAACACAACATGAGACCTATCCTTTTAAATTTTTAAGTATACAATTTTTTAACTATGGGTACAATATTGTACAGCAGTTCTCTAGAACTTATTCATCTTGC
The DNA here is from genome assembly GCA_030015415.1 of Cynopterus sphinx. Taxonomy (NCBI): domain Eukaryota; kingdom Metazoa; phylum Chordata; class Mammalia; order Chiroptera; family Pteropodidae; genus Cynopterus; species Cynopterus sphinx. Next base: position 33,029,454 of record CM057387.1, on the reverse strand, counting down.
ATCGCTGAAACTTTATAACCTGTTGAATAGCAACTCCTCATTTCTCCCTGTTGGCCCTGGCAACCAACATTCTATTCTCTACTTTTATGTTTGACTATTTTAGAAATCTCATGTAAGTGAAATCATACTATTTGTCTTTCCATGACTGGCTTATTTCACTTAGCATAATGTCCTCAAGGCTCATCCACGTTGTCATACATGGCAGGATCTCCTACTTTTTTTTTAAGGTTTAATAATATTCCATTATATGTATATGTCATATTTTCTTTATCCATTGATCTATTGATGGATACTTAGGTTGTCTCTGCACTTGGCTATTGTGTTTCTTTCCAGGAGTTTTACAGTTTCTGGTCTTATGTTTAAATCTTTTCAGTTGATTTTTGTGTATGATGTGAGGTAAGGGTCCAATTTCATTTCTTTGTATGTTGATAACCAGTTTCCCAACATCATTTGTTGAAGAGACTATTATTTCCCCGTTGTGTATTCTTGCCATCTTTTTCAAGGATCAGGTAACCACATAAACATGAATTTACTTCTCTATTCTACTTATCTATGTGTCTGTCTTTATGCCAATACCATACTATTATAGTTGCTGTAAAATATAATTTGCAATATATTTTGATATCAAGAAATGTTTATTTACTGTCTAGATATTTATCCATTGTTGAAAGGGGAGGTACTGAAATCTCTTATTTTACTGCTGCCTATTTCTGCCATAAGTTTTGTCAGTGATTGCTTTATATATTAAATACTCTGATGTTAGATGCATATTTATAATTGTTATATGTTCCTGATGAATTGACCTTTTTATCACTATACAATGTCTTTATCTTTGTGACAGTTTTTGACTTACTGTCAATCTTTTGGTCATTATTTGCATGAAAAGTCTTTTTCTATCCCTTCACTTTCAGCATGTGTGTGTCCTTAAACCTAAAGTGAGTCTTCTGCAGACAGCATATAGCTGGATCTTGTTTTTAAATTAATTCAGCCACTGTCTTTTGATTGGAGATTAATCCACTTACATTTAAAGTAATTATTCTAGGAAAGGACTTACTAGTACCATTTTGTTGTTTTCTGTAATTGTTTTTGTAGTCCTTTTGCCCCCCCTTTTCCTCTCTTGCCATCTTCATGTTTTACTGATTTTTTATATTGATGTTTTGATGAATTTCTATTTTTCTTTTGTTTATCTTCTATAGGTATTCATTTTGTGCTTACAATGAACCTTAAATATAAAACATAGTTTTAATTGTCTATTTTAACCTAATAACAACTTCAATCATCCACAAAAACTCTATTTTCACTTCAATCCACATACACACTGCTATTGATGTTACAATTTACATCTTTTATATTCTGTACCCATTAACATTTTTATAGTGGTAGTTATTTTTAACACTTTTTAAAAATTGTATACTAGAATTAAAAGTGATTTATATACCATTGTTACAGTATTAAGTGTTCTGTATTTATCTATATACTTACCAGGGAGTTTTATGGCTTTGAATATGCTATTATGTTGCTGTTTAGAGTCTTCTGTTTCATCTTGAAGTACTCCCTTTAACATTTCTTGTCAGTCACATCTAGTGGTGATTAACTCTTCAGATTTTGTTTGTTTAGGAAGGTCCTTATCTCTTCTTCATTTTTAAAAGATAGTTTTTCTGGTTATAGTATTCTTGGTTAACAGGTTTTTGCTTTCTGCACCTTGCCTATATCATTCCACTACCTTCTGGCCTGCAAGGTTTCTGCTGAGAAATCCATTGACAGTCTAGTCGGGGTTCCCTTGTACACATTAAGTCACTTTTCTATTGACGCTTTTAAAATTCTCTGCCTGGCATTTGACAATTTCATTATGTATCCCAGTATAGTTTTCTTGGATTCATATTTTTTGAGATTCTTTGGACTAGATAATTTCAAATGACCAGTCTATGAGTTTGCTAACTCTATCTTCTGCTTGATCTAGTCCAATGTTGAACCCCTTTATTTTTTTTTTCAGTTCAGTTATAGCATTCCTTCGCTCTAAGATTTGTTTCTTTTTAAAATTTTCTTCACCATTCTTGAAATTCTCACTTCTTTCAAGCACTGTTTTCCTGAGCTCACTAATCATCTTAATGATGATTATTTTGAATTCTCTGTTAGATAATTTACATATTTCCATGTAATCATGGTTGGTTTCTGGAGCTTTATCTTGCTCTTTTTTTTGGACTGTTTCCTTTTTTCTTTTTTTTTTCTTTGATTCTTTGTGTTGGTATCTGCATATTAGAAAAAACAGCCACCTCTCACAGTCTTCACGGACAGCCCTCAAACAGAACACTCTCACCAAACAGCCCAACCAGAAATTCTGGTATCCTTTTAAATATTCTTCCTAGTTCAAACCACCATCCTTATTCTTACTAGCCACCAGGTTATCTAGAGTATACCAGGTCCCATCTGTGCTCTGAGACAAGTGATATGAAAGCTATTTCCTTGGGCAGCCCCGAAAAATGTCCAACACACAGTCCAACTCTTCTCCTTCTTAGAGAGAAGCTGAGATCTAGTGAATACTTGCATGCTAGACTGAACTGCTATCTTTGTTCTCAGCATCCATCAGGCTTCTAGAGTATATAAGGTCCCATCAGCACTCTTGAACAGACAAGACTGTATGCAATCTTTTGGGTAGCTCCCAGAAAATTTAAAATATTTGACATAAAGCTCAGTCCTTTCCTTCCTTCTCCAGGGAGAAGCTGGAAGCTGTGAATTTGCTGCCAACTATAAGGCACTAAGCTGAGGGTAGTATTTATGGTGAGAGGTGTCTTGAATTTTCCACCTGGCTTTGATATAGCTGACTTCATTCTTGCCTGGGGTTCAGAAGCTCCTCAACTTGTTTCTAGATTTCTCACAAATGGAATTAGTGTATATATTGCTGTTGGACTGGTGTGCCCATGAGGGAAGGAGGGTACAGGGCTTCCTATTCCAATCTTTCTGATGTCACTCCCACATTTTGTTTTGTTTTGATCTGTTTCATGTTCGAGGCTTTCCTCAGAAACCTGGTGATGCTTGGCTCTCTGTTCTGGAATTTCAGTGGCCTGTTTGTAGCTTGTCATAATAATTGGTTAACTCGAATTCTGTTTGATTCTTTAAAAAATTTCTTCTCAGTTTCATTGAAGAACTATTGAGGTCAGTATATTTAGTTTTTTTTTTCTTTAGGGTTGGTCAGATTCCTCAGGAAAGTATCTTCCATTCTCTTGACTGGAAGGTTCAAGTCTGGTTGTCAGTATTCTGGAAACTGAGCAGAGAAACAGGCTGTAGGGCTGGGATGGGAATAGGCAGGTATTGGGTGATCAGGTCTCACAATTTAGAATGTACAATTTAATTTAATTACCCTTCTGTGTTCAATATAGTACCCAAAGTAGTTGTTTTTTTTTCTGTGTATTAAATAACCTCAAAATCTCAGTGGCATAAAGTGAAAGCATTTATTTTTTTATTCCCATGTCTTCTGGTTGGCTCAAACAGCTCTGCTTCATAGTATAGGTATGATAATCAACTGGGGGCAGCTCTTTGTGCTCTGCAGTTTGCCTGGGGCTATTCTACTCTGTACACCTTTGAATGAGATTATTCTAATTAAGATATATGATGGCAAAAGTGTAAGAGGACAAGTCCAACCATGTAAGCATATTTCAAAGGTTTACATATGTTTTATTTACTGATATCCTAGTACCAAAGCAAGTCACATGGATAACGCCAAAGCCAAAGAGTGAAAAGAAGGTTTTGGTGAGGAAGACAAGCACATCTTCCAAAAAAAATTGTTTTCATCAGAGGATTTGTAGACAAAGGAACAATTTATAGACTGGAGCAATTTAAGATTAAAATTATTTTCTCACCAAAATAATCTGATCCTCTGAAGAGTTCAGGTGATGAGAAGTTACTTAAATTCTCCTCAAAACTTTTGCTTTCTGTATAAGAGTCTGTGACTGAAGAGCTCAGAATAGAACTGAAAATATCATGTTGCAAACTTAGTCCTGTAGAATAAACAAAAAGGGTAAAATGTTTTAATAGTAAACAAGCTCAAAATCCTAAGAATTCAAATTTGTAAACATGTATGTATGTACAGTATTATGCTAAAAATGTAATATTATTTCCACATACAACTGAAAAGGCATACTATTCGTAAACCATTTTAACTTCAATCTTAGATAATAATTCTGTTTTTAATATAGAGAAAATACATTATAATCTTTTTCTATTATTTTTCATAGTTTTAAAACTAATTCCTCCCCTACTTTGGCTCAGTTGTGATTTTTGACTCGAAAATTCAATTTTTTGAGACTCAGTTCAAGATGGTGTAGAAGGTAGAGGCTGTACATTTCTCCTCTACCAATCACACCAAAATTATAACTACACAGCAACCAATGCATGGAGTTGCCAGAGGTCTGGATGAATAGAAGCCCTAAAACTAGGTCACCTCAAATAATAGTTCCCCTCAAAAAGGTAGGAGGGGCGGAGTGGCAAAATGGCCCGTTCTCACCACCATGTGTGGTAATCACGAATCGGGATGATTATATTGTCTGCAGAGCTCCCTTCACCTCAGGAGCAAGGGGTTCTGGCTGCATACTGGGCTCCCCAGCAGAGAGTTCCAGGAAGAGAAGTCTCCAGAACCTCAGGCTGTGAAAACTAGAAAAGGTTGCAGCTGAGTGAGACAGAAGGCTGTGGGAAGCAGAGACTTTCCTCTTAAAGGGCCAATGCCTGGCCTTACTTGTTAATGGACTCACCCACTCTGAACTCTAGCACTGGGGCAGCTTCTCAAGGGGTGCTAGGGACAGACAGGGAGACACTGAGCTGCTGGGTATCAGGGCAAGGGCTGGAGGCTTGCTCCTGTACAGAGGTGCAGGAAGAAGCCACTGTTCCTTTGTTGAACCCTCCCCACTTCCATCCTGCAGACACAGGTGCCATCAGCCTAGATAACACAGGTCTCTCTACCCAGGGGATTCTCTGAGACTCTGCCTCTTCCAACTTGTGGGCCCACTAACACAACTTCCATGATTTATTCCTTGCAAACAGGCTATCTTGGCTCCTGCTGAGAACTTTCATAAAAATTCTCAAAGGTTCACAAAACTCAAAGCAGCAGCATCTGGCCTCGATGTATCCTGTGCCTCTTGCTGAGCAGCTCTAGACCCTGCACTAGTGGAAGCCAGCCTCTGTTTCTGACTTGAGCCCTCAAGGCACCTACAAGCCCAGCATGAGTATAAGTCATATGTGAATTGCCTGGTGACTCTTAACAGGTGGCCCCAGAGATGTACAGGCTGTGGCTGAACTTGGCCTGCAGTTGAACCTCTCCCAGGTCTGTGTCAAGGGGCCCTACAGCACACCTCCCACAGAAAGTCATTATACTAAGACCAGGAGACTAATAAGCGCTTCCTAAGACATCGAAACAGATACAGGGAGGCAGCCAAACTGGGAAGACAAGGAAGTATGTCCCACATGAAAGATCAGAAAAAAAGCTCCAGAAAAATAATTCATCAAAATGGAGACAAGCAATATACCAGATACAGAGTTCAAAACACTGGTTACAAAGATGCTCAGGGAACTTAGGGGAAGACTAGATGAACTCAGTGAGAACTTTATCAAAGAAATTTTAAAAAGATGAAAATAGAGATGGAAAACATAATAGAGAACCAGTCAGAAATGAAGAATACAATATCTGAGAGAAGAGTACATTCAGAGGAATCAACAGAGTGGATGAAATGGAGGACTGAATCAGTGATAGAGATGATAGAGTAGAAGAGGACACCCAATCAGAACAGCAATGAGAAAAAAGAATCCCCCCCAAAATGAAGATAGTTTAAGTAGCCTCTGGAACAACACATCAAGCATAACAACATTCACATCAGAGGGGTACGAGAAGGAGAATAGAGGGAGCAAGGATTTAAAACCTATTTGAAGAAATGATAGAAAACTTCCTTAACCTGATGAGAGAAACAGATATACAAACCCAGTAAGTTCAGAGAGTTCTAAACAAGACAAACTCAAAGACATCTACACCAAGACACATCATAATTAAAATGCCAAAAGCAACAAAAGAAAAGCAAGTAGTTACATATAAGGGAGTATCCATAAGACCATCAGCCGATTTCTCAACAGAAATTTTACAGGCCAGCAGGGCTTGGCATAACATATTCAAAGTGATGAAAACCCAGGACCTACAACAAAGATTACTATACCCAGCAAAGTTATCATTTAGAATTGAAGTGCAGATAAAAACCTTCTCAGACAAGAAGCAGCTGAAGGAGTTCATCACCATCAAGTCAGTCTTACAGAAAATGTTGGAGGGACTTCTTCAAGAAGAAGAAAAAAAACATGTACTAAAAGTCAAAATAAAGAATGGCCATAACTACATATCTATCATTGAGTACTTCAAATGAAAAAGAATTAAATGTTCCAACCAAAAGAAGGAGTGGCTGAATGGATAAGAAAACAAGACCCTTACATATGCTGCCAACAAGAGACTCATTTCAGATTAAGAGACACATACAGACTAAATTTAATGGGATGGAAAAAGATCATGATGGGACTAGAGGGTAGTGTGCTGATGGAATAAGTCAGATAGAAAAAGAAAATGCCATAAGATATTGCGTGTGTGTGTGTGTGTGTGTGTGTGTGTGTGTGTGTGTAATCTAAAGGACAAAAAAAAACAGAAACTCATAAATACAGAGAACATTCGGAGGGTTATTACCAAATGAAAGAGGGGTTAGTGGGGTCAGTGAAAAAGGGGGAAGAGATTAAGAAGTACAAACTAGTAGTTACAAAATAGTCATGGAGATAGAAAGTATAGCATAAGGAATATAGCAAATAATATTGTAATAACCATGAATGGCATCAGAGGGGTATGAGATTTATTGGGGTGATCACTTTGCAAGTTATATAGATATCTAATCACTATGCTGTACACCTGAAATAACTATAACTGAAAAATAAAAATTTCTATTAATATTTTAAAAATCCAAGTTTTATATGTAAGTAACCCTCTGATTATAAGCTAACTAGCTGAGAAGAGTGATTCTAGCTATTTCATTTAAAAAACAATGAGCCTAAACAAAGATGGAGCAAAAGTACTGACTAGAGTAAAAAAATAGATGAACAAGTATATGAACAACTGATTTTTGACCAAGATGCAAAGGCAATTCAGTGGAGAAAGGATATAATTTTTAAAAAATTATGCTGAACAATTGGATAACCATATGTGAAAGCAAAAACAAAACACTTGCAATCATACCTTCCATCATATAAAAAATTTAGTTCTACATGGATCATAGACCTAGATGTAAATCTTCAAGATGCAAAACTTCCTACAAAATAAAACAGAAGAGAAAACCTTCATGACAGAGTGAGTTATAACATTAAAAAGATGAATCATAAAACAACAATGATCAAATTTAAAAACTTCTCTTCAAAAGAGATTGTTTAAATGAAAAAGACAAGCAAGCCACAGACAGAAAAAAATGTTTGCAAAAGGACTGGAATCCAAAATATAGAGTTCTGAAACTCAATATTAAGAAAACAAATATCTCAATAAGAAAATGGGCAAAATATTTTAAGAGAACCTACTAGACTCAGAGACGTTAAAGTCATCCTGTGAGAGTGGACTAGAATGAAGAATTTTCCAATAAATTATAGGGACAGAGCTTAGGACTAAAAGAACCAGAAGGTTTAGTAAGAAAAGGGAAAACATACTCTACTATAGTTAGTTAGCATTTATTAAACATTTTGACAAAAAGAGGTCGAGACTAATAGAAACTGGAGGGGTGGGGATTAAGGTATTAAAGAGGAGCACTGCTCTAAAAACCTATTATTTCCTGCTCTGGAGCTGATTTATTCCTAACTCTGTTCATTCACTATCTACCTGAGAGAATCGTCTTTCTTACTTTGAACTCATCACACCTTTCTCTCCTACTTCAATCCCCTCGTTAAACCTGACAGCTTTTTCCTGCCTGGCTACTTCCTCCTGCTACCACTGTAACACTGAGACTGATGAATCCAATCTACCATCTTTCTTCACCAGATGTCAGAGGTAGGTTATCCCTCTGAGTACTTTTTGTTTCCCCTACTCAGCTGCCCTAGTGTGCCCTATCCCTGTACCTGCTACTTTTTTTACTCTTCTCACTCTATCTTCATCCTTTTCCATGTACATGTTGTTACATCACTTCTTGTCTTCCATCTCTCAAAATTCCATGAATACCACTCATAGGAGAGCCATCCTTTCCACCAAATCTCAGGACTCAGAATTTAGGAAAGCCTCAGGCTCATCTTCTCAGTTGTTGGGTAGAGAACATAAATAAATGTGGCATGGCTATTATCAGTGGAAGGTTGTTCATGGTGTCACAAGTTATAAATATAAATGCATTTAAAATTACATTTATATTAAATTATATTATACAGTTTTTAAAAGTCAAATAATTATACAATGTTTTTAACAAAAACTACAATCTGTTTCATACTGCTCCATAATTCCCTATCCTCTAGAGACTACTATTTTTAACTTAGTCTAGTAACTGTTTCTTTTAGTATCTACCTTTCTATTTCTACATTAAATATATGCAACAATTCTACTATTATGACTACAAATGTATTTACAGCTGAGACATGTACTATGAGCTATATCAATCACCTTTTTGCTACAAGTTTTTGTTTTTTTCTTGGAGTCGATAATCTAATTTTAAATTAGTTTTCTAAGTATCTATCACTATTTCATTCCCTTTCTTGCAAAAGTATAAATTTCCTCTCATCATTTTTTCTTTCTTCCTCCCTCCCTCTTTTGCCTCTTCTCTCTTTCCTTCCTTTTCTCTTCCTTTTTTTTTTAAGCATTGCTATTAGAGATCTCAATACATTTGCTCAAATTTGGACTGGTTGTCCTCTAAACATGCTGTACAGGTGTCTTCTTAAGGTTTCCTTTACCACTATCCTAAGAAATTCTTTCACATTTTTCCTCTATTAGAGCCTTTGATTCCTGGATACCATGATTTCTTCTTTATTGATTTACTCTGGTTTTGTTAGAGTATCTTCATTTCCTGAAAAAAGGTGCACGAAAGACCTGTCTAAAATTCCTTTATACTATCTTCACACCTGAGTGTTTGGCTGTGTACAGAATTCTAGACTAATAAATTAAAAAGACTGATTCCATTTTTTGATGTTTGACAGATCAAACCTTACTGTTCCTCCTTCCCCTTCTGCCCTCAATCCGGGCAAGATGGTAAGAAAGCCCTGGTGTTCCATCTTTTGATAATGGTGGCAAGTTAAAAACATGCCCAGGAAAATTCATCCCAGTTCCATCCTCTAACCACATAAAAACCCCAACCCAGTCTCCTTTTCCTACTTTCTCTCAAGCCATTTACTGCTTGGGATACGTCCTCTTCTCCAGAAAGCCTCATTACATGAGTAATAAACCTTTCCATTCCCTCTTGGAATGTGGGTGGCATCATCAGTGTAGAATTCCAAACCAAATTATGGGTGGGGACCTATCCTGTCTGAAAAAATCAGTTCTCTTCAGAATTTTAAATGCATTTTTCTACCATTTTCTAGCTTCTGGAGTTGCTCTTGAGAAGTTCAATGCCATTCATATTATTGATTGCTTACTTGCAATCAACAATTACTTCTCTAGAAGACTGAAGTTTTGTCTTGAGTATTTTTAAACTACAAAATGTTATACCTTGGTGTGACTTTCTTCATTCATTGTAATAGGCAGTTGGTGGGCTCTTTCAGTATGTACACTTATGACTTTTTAATTCCAGAAAGATATATAGTTTTATGTGTTTAATAATTTCTTTTCTGTTCACAATGTATGGAACTACTATTTTTCAAGATGTTAGAATGTCTGGACTCATCTAATTATTTTTATTTTTAAATAGCAGCTTTACTGAAATAAAATTCATATTCTATAAATCTCAACATTTTAAAGTGTACAGTTTGGTGGTTTTCAGTATACTTAGAGTTGTGTCATCAATGCTACTATTTGTATCTTTCATCTTCTTTTTAATGTTTGTTCAACTTTTAGAATATTTCCTTAAATTCATCATCCAATTCTTCATCGATTATATTTCTGATTTAATATTTTTTATTTTTAAGAATTATTTTATTCTCTGAATGTTCCTTTTTAAAGTAGTTTGCATCTGTTTCATAGACATTTTTCATCATCCTGATGATAATAAAAAATAATACTGCTTTTAAAAGTTTCCTTTTCCTTGCATTGTCTGTATCTTTTAAGTTTCTTTGTATTTGTTATCTTTTATTTTAAATGTTTTCTTTAAATGCTTGATAATTCTTGAATGTTCAAGAAGGAGGTACTAATCCAGAGTTGGAAACTCTGGATTCCTGAGTGGAGTTTAGGAAGTAGTGAGCATTACTGCCAGAATATAGGTCTTCTCCTGGACAGAGAAGTTTCAAAAAAAAACCCACTGGTCTCCAAGTTTGGATATATCTTCCTGAGTAGGAACAAATAGCAGTTTCAACAGTAAGTATACTGACTTTACTAATTCCTATCCCTCCTCCCCTCACCCCCATTTTCAGTTTTCAATAAAACACCCTTGAGTCCAGAATCTCTGCTTCAATGTCTCTGGAGTGGCAGGGTGGGAAAAAGTGTTTGCCTGGCTACATAGTGTTGCAGAAGAGGATCAAAGAATCTAAATGCTCCTTCTAAAGATTACCAAAAATTCTCCTATTTTCAACACTACACTCATTCCTCCAGAAATATGTGATGCCTCTAATTCCTGAACCTACTGCCTAAGTCAGTTTACTTCTGTTTGTTCTTACTCTAGGCACACTCTCCCCCTTTTCTTTGTCTGTTAGGCCAAAATAATTTTGTAAATTAGAGATAATCTATTTTCTATTTCCTTATATCTTTCACACATCAATCTGATAAATCTAGTAACCAAGGACGTTTATCATATATCTAAATGACTTTAGAAAATACTAATTATGGTTAAATGATTTAATTTCTCTGGAGTGCAAAACTCACTCAATAAGCATCTAAAACTACATTATGCCCCAAGTATGGGAAGATAAAAAGCAGTGCTTATTCTCAATGGTTTTATAGCCAAGTGAAACAAAAACAATTACACTGCTATTCTGAATGCTATGACAGAAGTATACACAGTGCCACAGAACTACCAGGATGGGATAACTCATCTAGAAGAGAGAAAGAAGTCAGGAGAGGCTTCTCAGAGAGGTGGCACCTTAATTTATTTTGGAAGAAAAAGTAAGAGTTAACCAGATCCCCCACCCCCCCCAAAAAAAAAGAGAGAGAGAAAGAGAAAGGAGGGGGAAAAAGCATTTGTCGAACACCTCCCATGTTCATCTGCACTATATCTAGGAAATATTCCTCTATCTTACCTTCTGGTTTGCTAATTTGATTTTCAACTGAATTTACTGAGTTTTTAAATTTGTATTTTTAGTTATCAGGGACTATAATTTTTTTATAAGGCTGTTATATTATAAATTCAATAGCCTATTGTCTCTAAAGAAATATTTAAAGTTTTCTGCCATTTTCTCAGTATTAGTCCTTTCATTTGTTGCATTTGTTGCCTCTCTTCCATGGCACTGGTTTTCTTCAAAAGTTTGGCTATTCCTGGTCATATTTCTATTTGAGAGTCTCTGTATGGCAGTGAGTATAAATTCTGCAGCCTAACTCTGGAGATTTTAGGAGAGTGATGAGACATTCTTGGAACTTATGTTCTAGATGGGGATATTCCCCTCTATTTTCTGGTTATTATAGGATTCATGGGAGCACTACCCTAATTGTCTGGCTAGTGTCCATACTAAAAGTCTCCTGTATCAGAATTCCCACTTCAGAGAGCCATACTATATCTTTCTTCTAGGGTTAACAAGCATAAGCATAATTTACCTCTTTTACTTTTTTCTCTGCTATCCTTGCAGAAATCTGGAGTTACTTCAGACTCTCCTCTGTTTCTCATTCCAGCCCCCAAATTGACCCTTAGGAGCCAACCCCTAAGTTCACTTTGCTTGGGAGTAGTTCCCAGGGTTTTATCCTGGCAACAGGTACTGGTAGCTGCCAATGTTTTCAACATGAGACGGGAATGTGGAAAGGAGGCCAGGTCATGTAGTGCCACAATATAGTACTTAATCCATCACCTTGACACGTTTTTTAACATTGTTTCCATTATAGTTTTGTTGTTGTTGTTGTTGTTGTTGCATTTATTGACCAAGCATTTTAATCATCTCTAGAACTACTCTTACCTTTGCAGTGATTTTTCTCTGCTCTTGATAAATTCATTAATCTGATCTCATATGCTTTTAAGAACTCCTCAGTATTTCCAGCATGCTAATGGCATCCTTAATTATTTTTAAAAATAACTCAATTACACCAATATATAGGTGGCTCACACACTTCTATCAGCAGCCCTCTATATCCAATTGCCTATTTGACATTGCTACTTAGTCATCTTAAAGGCACCCATAACTTAATATATTAATAATGAAATTTATGATCTCTCAAATTTTTTTTCACGTGAATGACACCTCCTTATATATCCAGTTATGAAAGCTAGAAACAGATGTCATCTTTGATATTTCAAACTCCTTCACTCTTCGCTTGGAAAAGTCTGTCAATTTCACTTCCTAAACTAGGCATCAGATATGTCCACTTTTTTCCATTTCCAACATCACCCCTTATTACAAAGTGCCATCATTTCTCCCCTAAACTACTGCAATAGCCTAACTGGCCTATCTGTATCCATTTCTGCTTCTTTCCATACTATAGCTAAAGTGATCGTATCATTCTCTATTTAAAAGACTTTAGTGGCCTCCTGTTGCTTCAAAGATAAATACCAGGAGCTTTGACGTGGACTGCAAGGCTATGCAAGGCCTCTGTCTGTCTGACTTTGCCTTATTATCACATTTCTTCTTTTCTGCACTTACACACACACTGGCTTTCTTTCATTTCACTGAACACATAATGCTCAGTTCCACGTTACCATCTTTGCACATGCTGTTGCCTCAGCCTGGATTGCTCTTTATTCAAATTTCCTTGTATAGCTAATTTCTACTCTTCTTCAGATTTCAGTTAGATTGCCATCCTCTCATGGAAACCTTCCCTAATCTCTCCAACGCAAACTCAGTTACACTAAAGTCAATCTCTCTTTAATAACACTTATCAAAACTGTAATTTCCGGGTATGCATTTAAAAGCTTTGAGGATGAGGGCCAGAGCACACAGGTTGAAGGGTTTACCTTGGACTAGAAGACACCCCTTCCACTGATAAGGAGAGATGGAAAAGATACAAATGGATGCTTATATTTGTAAGAAAGAAAACTAGGAGAGTTGATATTTGACAATCTTACCTGATACTAATTCATTATCTGATGAACTACTGTCAACTTGGAGGTCATCAGTCACTGACTCCTATGTGAAATAAGAATTAAAGATATAACACAAATTATGAAATTAAATATTTTAAATTATATTATATTGCATTGATTTGGTTATTTTGAAAATGAAAAACTAATGTCAACTTTGTATAATTCATTTCATTTGTATAACAGATTCAGCCTATTAATCACGAATGTGATCTGATACCTAACATTAAATTTAAAAATAAATATTAAAATATAATAATGTGGACATTTTTTAAGTTTTAAGTAAGATGATGCCAATTTGCCAACATGAATCAAAACCTTTAAAGATGATCCAACCTTTTACCTACTGCAAGATATTTGTCTTAGAAAAACAGTTTGAGATACACAAAAAAACTTCTGCAGTAGGACATCCAATAATATCTACAACAGCAAAACCTTGGAAACAATCTCAATCCTCCAACCACAGGAAAAGGGTTATACAAATTATAGTATATCTACCTATAAGGCAAAGCACTATGCAGACGCTAAAAATCATATTTTTGTAGACTATTTGATGTTAGAGGAATGTGCAATAATTTGTAAAATAAAGAAGACACAGGAAAAAGAATGGAAAGATATACAAAAATTAGAAGAAACCACTTAAACTCTTTGTTTTTGCAAAATCTGAATCATCTGCAAGAACCACTGTTATAATCTGGGGTAAAAGCCCTTTTAAAAAAATACTTTTTGTTGAAACTGCCCTCCCCCAAAAAACATGTTACAGAGGAGTATGTAAATTAGAACACAACTATCAAATTTAATGTTGTTAATGTCAGATGAATCACACTTTTTAAAACTTGAGTTTCTCCAACTACTGCTATACATCTTTAAAATATTGTAAGAATCTATATGAAATACAGATTAAGAAGTTATATAATAATCTAATGATAATGAATCTTCTGTTTCTAGTTAATGGAAAGTCAAACAGGAAAACATGAAAATGGCTTTAAAATATTTAAATACTACCAAACATAAGAAAATTAGAAACATAAGAAATATTTTATATTTGTCATGCAGAAAATTAGCCAATGACAGAGATTTCTCAAATTTCTGTCATGGAAAAAGTGAAAATGCATGGATATGAATCTACTAGAATCAGAAAACCAGAGCCCAGCCTAAAAACACTGTATCAGTTTCTAAAAACATTAGAAAACTATGTAATATCTATAAAACAAAAATCATATATTTTTTTCATCTTGAGGTACATCAGGTATTGCCAGTCTATACACTAACTATGTGCAAGGATTGATCATAGGAGAAGCATACATACATTCAATGGAGCAATCTTCACATCCTGGGTCTCTTCACTAGTAGTATTTTCTTGCAGGCCTTTTTCTTCTGTAACTTGTAACTGAGAGCTATCAAAAAAACAACACAATTACTTTGCACTGTCTGGGCTTGGCTCTACACATTTCTGTTCACCGTTTATAGTCTTCAGCATCTTTTGAAAGACTCTTTGGGGACATCATCAGAAAAAGGTAAGGACCAGAGTGGGTGAATTGTACCAATACCCAACTGATGCTACGACTGCTTTCCTGGAGGTTTTATCTCACCTGCTTTTAGGCAACTCGGCAAGATTTTTATATATACATACACACACACACACACACACACATATATACACACATATATATATACACATATACATATATACATATATGTACATATATATACATGTATATATACATATACAAATATATATATATATAATAAAAATTTTAAGTCAAATTTCTGGGTCCATGTTCTGAGTAGAGAGAGAAATCAGAGTATTCTATTTTCTAAGTTAACTCTGAGAATGTGAGGTTATTAGCAAAAAATTATGGTTGAAGTTTTGAGGAGGCCAGAAGGCCTGGGGGCCGTTCCTAATGGCTACACACCTTGGCAGGCCAGAGCTGCTACCTCCCAGGCCACTCTGCTCCGCTTTCTCTGTGATCTTCTGCAAACCAAGCGCTTTACCATTTCCTTTCCAGCCTGAAAAAAAAAAAAAAGGCGGCAAAAGCCCTGGAGGCCAGCCGTCTGGCCTCAGGAGTCCCTGAGGCTGAGGCCCAGCCACCCTGGCCGCCATGCTCACCCACCCCGGGTTCTGCCCCCAGGCCTCTCTGGCAGGGCTTACAGTGGGCAGCGAGCCTTCGGCTGGGACCTGGGGAAACCTCTGCCGTCGCGGACGGGCCTAGGTCCAGCGTTGGGGTCAGGTTAAGCCTCGGACAGGCCCTCTTCTTGCGGGTATAGACCCGTCGTGGCCACATTGCCACACACGTGTTGAGGGGGCCTCCTGGCCCGCCACTGCCAGTCTTGTCGCCTTCCTGAGGAATCGAGCTACTGCTGGAGGGAGTCAGGGTCAACGGGTGGCCTTCAGAATAGCCTGAAAGGAGTAGGAAAAAGGAAAAGCCCACGGCAGGCAGGACCGACCGACCGACCGACCCGGTTCGCTCCTGCCTTTTTATGGCGGCCGAGCCGCGCGGGGGCTTCTGGGAATCCGGAGTAAGATGGCGGCAGCTCCGCCCTCCTAGGGCCCCAGAGCCCAGGTCCTTGTCCCGGGCCCAGTGTGGATCCCAGGCCCCTCGCCTCACACCTGGAAAAAAAGCCTTCATCCTCCTCTAGGATGCATTTTTCTCATTAGTCTGATAGGTCCAACGTGTGCTACTGATGCCTCGTCTACGCTCCTTGCCAAATCTAGCTAGGGGTCAACCTGTCTCAGTGCGGAAAAGTCAGAGAGGAAAGTTCTTTTAAGCACCTTAGAGCAACAGGGAGTGTTCTCTTGAGCAATCAACTTCAGTCAATTGGGCGACCATGGTACCTGAGAGTCTAACCAAACATCGAAAATCTTGGGTTCCAGAAATTTCTTCTCAATGACAAGCAGAAGCCATTGGTCCCTGCCCAGTAGCTATCTCCTGGATATCTGGGCAGCCTTGTGTCGAGGTGGAGAATTCCACAGGGGCACCCTTCCTAGGCCCCTGGGGCTCAGCTCTTTTGCTCTGTTCAATTGGAGACACGTATGAATGGCCTCCCTCTTCATATACCCAGGTTTAACCACCTGGCTTCCCCTCATAAGTATATTGTGCACACAATAATTATCTTATTTTATAAAATGACATTTCACAATATTAAAAATGTCATTTGTAGAGATGAAATTAAAAGAAGTCAAAGACTTTGATGTTCCAATATTATGTGTGTAAACATAAATATATAGCTGTTGCCAACTTTTCTGGGTCAGGGTTCCAATCTAAGGCCTGTTTGCATAAGTAGAACAAGACTGAGTAAGGCAGAGTAGAAATCTTATTATTTCATCAAAGAAGGAAGAAGTGTCACTCACTGCTCTAAGGGCACCTACTCCTCAACTGGGAGGAACCTTCTGTATTTATAGGCTTTGGCTTGGACTGAATAAATTCTTTCAGGCATGCATAGTTATTTTTCTACTCAGCCCTTTTGTGCAGGGTCTTTTTGCATGTGATGCCGCATGCCATCTTGGTCTTTGCACTCAGTATTTTGGTCTTTGTGGTAGTCAGTCCTTTTCAGTTCCTGCAAGCAAGCATAGCTGGTGACAGTTTAGTTATTGAAAAACATTAGGGTCTTTTGGATGATAGCCTGGCGACATAGCCACAATATTTTTATAAGACTCTGAATTTTTAATTTAAAATCTGCTTACAAAAAGTCATTTACGATAATTGATTTAATAAATGTGAATCATTAAAATTTTAACTTCATGAAGAACAGAGGGTAGTCATTCTTAACTGATTAGATATAGTGCTTAGAGTCACTGAATCAATACTTACTTGGCACCATACTCTGTATCAGGCATTATGGTAGGTCCTGATACTAGAAGTGCATTAGAAATGGTCCTTCAGCAAAGGATCTCACAGTTTCGTTGCAATATAAAGCAATGAGCATATTTCAATATCCTTTCTTTAGTCACATTTATGATATGCTGACAGTCTCTAGTGTACAAGCCAAGTCTCTAGGCTTCCCTTGCTCCCTTTCAGGATTGATATGAAAAAAAATTTTGGAGTTCTTAAATAATCTTTGGGAGGTGTGGGTCCTGGTAGCCCTAGGCCTATAAATAGAAGAAACATTGAAAAAGGAAAACAGCTTAAAGCAAAAGCTGATCTGCCCCTTTGGTGACCCTATTCCCTAGAATTCTGACTGTACTGAATCACATTCACTGAAGTGGCATCACGTAAAGATTTATAAGAGTTAATGTATAGGGTTTCAAGGCTGGAAATCACCTTTGTTATGATTTCTTGAGCAAAAAAGTTCCTTAATCTAGTTGCCCCCTCATTTTGTAGCTGTAGCTGAAGAAAATATAGCATAGGGAGGCTCATTTTGACAGGTGGTTGGCAGAAGTGGCACTGGCCTCCTGCATGGCTAGTGAGCTTATAATACTCCCTTTCCTTCTGGTGCATGACTGGGAAGGGGATGGGGGAGTTAGGGTAGGAACTTGAAGCCCTTGGTAGCAAAGGGAGGGCAAGGGATTATGAACAGACTTGGTCTGTTTAAAGAAAGCTTTACCTAGAGACAGCATATGAAAGGGGAAGGAAATGTGTCCCCTACAAAAGGGTAAGGTAGGGCAGAGACATCTCAACTCGGTCATATCTGTATGTCTCCTCATTGCATCCCTAAATATACAAACACCAGTGAAAGAATTCAGTCATAAGTGTTAAATCAACTTCTTCCATTTCCCTTTTGTATTGCTCCCAAATCTAGACTCAGAACACTGCTGTTAATGTTTCCTCTCAGTTAAATGATGGGTTTGATTAAGTTTGGAACAGTCATGAAGATCAAATTCCAAAATTTGAAGAGATTTCTGAAGAAAGCTTTTTGGAAAACAGCCAGTTTGTGAGTTTAGGATTCCCTAGAGTCCAGAGGAGAACTTTCTGAATAATGTTTTCTTACAGAGTAATCAACCAAGCAACTTGTGGTACCATCCACAGACTTTAGGATCCAACTAAAAACCAGTTTATCTTTTGCTTAGTTGACAAGAATGGCAAAATTTGCAGTGATAAATAAAATGTACCTTCAGGTATTGCAGTTTTAATGCTGTGCAACACATAAAAAAGCTCAAGGGGATTTTCATTCAATAGCCTTTTATTGAGCATCCATTATGGGCAAGACCTTCTACAACAGGGCTATAACCTCAAGTAACTCACAGTCTGAGAGTGTGAGTGGGGCAGAAGGATGATCAACCAGTTGACCATGTCAGAAGCTTCTCAGAGAAAAAGATAATTGAGCTGAGTTGAAGAGATAAATGGTAGGAATTACAGCAATTAAAGGAAAGAACGTTCTATGAAAAGAAAACCAGATGTACAGCAGAGAGGCACAGAAAAACATGATGCTTTTAGGGCACGACAAAAGTAGTTGGTATGATCAGAGCCATGGCTCCATGGGGGAAGGGCAAAGGAAGAGGTATTGGGCCTTGTGTGCTAAGCCAGGGACTCTGAACTTTATCCTGGAAACTGTGGAAAGTTATTGAAGGAATATTAAGCAGGCAAGTGGCATGACCAGATTTTCAATTTAGAAAGGTCACCCTGACTGAAATGTAGATGGTGAAATTTGAGGAAGCTGGAGTAGAAAAAGAAGACTAATTAAGGAAACACTATAATATTCCAGACGAAAGATGAGAGTGGCGCCAACTACACTAAAAGCTGTGAAAATAGGAACGGATAGCAAATATATAGAGAAGGTTGATTCTGCATAATTTAGCCACGGCAGATTATACCATTTTAAGAAAGTGTACCTGCTAACTTGTATGTGAGCAAGAGACATTATGGAAATACTGTTTAAGGGCCATCACAACGGAAAATTTAAATAGTTTTTGTTCTTTTAAAAGTATAAAAATGATTTAAATCCAGGACATATTTGGAAATAGTAAGTGTACAAAGTAAAGGAGAGCCTTTGGGGAACTACAAGTCTTTGAAGTCTGGGGACCCTTACAGAGGATGAAGAATATGCAGACTGGTGACACACCTTGATATCATGTTTACCAAAAGCACTATGATCGATGATTATCAAATATACTAACATCAGGGGATTATATAATTATATACAAATATATAAAATAGTAATTACAAGCAACTCTGAGAAACAAAAAATCTTTATTTTTACAAAAGTTTTCATAAATGCATTTTATATTCAATATGCACTCTATTATAACAAAGCAACTAAAATATAATTATAGTTAAGGTACTTTTATGCATATTTAAAAAGGAATATTTTAATCTCATTTTTTAAAATGGAAATAATAAGCAATTCTTCAAAAATTATCCATTTTCCCCCATGCAATTGTCGTGGTGACTTAACAAGGAAAATTAAAATAGCCAGTCAAATGCATGTTTAAAAGCCACTGTCATTTCACAAAAACTTTTTCAGTTTGGGACCAAGTTTAGAAATGCTTGTATTCCAGGTTTTTATCTATTGCATCTGGGTGATAACCACTCTCCTATTTTCTAACTGGAGTTTCTCACTTGGGGCGTGGTCCTCACTTTAATGCTAATTCCATTTTCACTGCAGTTAATTGCAGATTCATAGAAAGGACTATGAAGCAAACCTGAGAAATCGGTTTTTCTTTTCATGTATATGCTTTCTTAAAACAAAAACAGGCAAATAAATACAGCAACTTAGCTCAACATACAGCTTATCAATTTTACATGTGATTATTCATTCTTTTTTTCCTGAGATAGTAAGCAAGTTTGTAAATAGTCTGTTTCATGCAAAAATACATTTTTCCATTCTTTATATTCATTTTGTATTTTGTATTCTAAATATCTATATCACATTTGTGCTTTACACATTTGGAAAATAAAGAGTAACTCATTTTCTTTACTGAAGAAAAATAAAAGATTATTGTTTTTTTAATGGGTAATACAATTAAGTGCTGACTTCAACATTACCTGACTATAAAAACAGCAATAGGAAGTTCTGTTTTTTCTCATGCTTGCAGTTTTACTCAATTTAGGAATGAAAGTTTGACTTGCTCATGTAAGGGAGATGTGGTATGTTCATTCCCTGGACTCTTCAGTTTTGGGACTCCTAATGTGAGGTGCTAGGCCTACACAACACACTTGGTCAGAGTTTCCTCTCACCTGGGGAGGAATTACAGTACAATGAAAAGGTGTCTTTTATGGCAAAAGAATAAAAATGGTGTATATCCTATTTTATAATATATACAAGATTAGTTTGTAAAATGTGAGAATTACTAATACATTTGAATGAGAAACAAATTAAAAGGCCAATTACTTAAGAACATGTTTATGCTTAAGAAATTGATCTATTAAACCTCTAGACTTAAATCAGATCTGATATTTACTATCTATGTGAGCGTCTTAAGTACATAGCCTTTTTCTATATTGGTTAAAAATAAATACAAACTTTTAACCCCAAAATAAAGTTGAGAAATCTGAAGCAAGAAGGATTTTCCATTAACATATTGTGTTGTTTCTCCTTTATTTAAAAAAAAAGTCAGTGGAGTCAAACAGGGAAATAGATAAATGTATGTGCAATATATTTAGGGCCCTTTGTTTACTTTCCTCAGCACATCTGTAGTTACCTATTTATTGGCCCAACTGTGATGATTTCACATAGATCTAGAAGGCTAGTAGAAACAGATCTTCAAAGCAAAAAAAAAAAAAAAAGAAAAAAAAGAAGTCTTAACTTGTCCAAAATCAATCATATCTAGTTACTATGAAGTATAAATAAAATCAAAATAAGTTTTAAATTATTGCTTATAGGACATTGTCAAAATCCTTTTGGAAACAAAGCCAACTATACAATTATGGAGTGGAAGGACAATGGAAAACAGCTGCATTCTCTTTAAGATGTGAAGCTACTTGCCTTTAAAATAGTATGAATATCCAATTCCCTTTTAATTAGTCAAGTATGTATTAAATATAAAAAAATTGTTATATAGATGTGGCCTTGGACATTTTTTACCCTTTGTTTATTCAGAAGTGCCTTTAAAAATTAATGTGTATAGAATAAGCTCATTTATGAAAAGTCAAATTTGTAAGTACAAGTAATGGGTCTGAAAAGATGCCAAAGGAATATATTAAAATGGATAAATACATCCAATGAAGCTGTGGTCCACTTTTGCCAAGACTGAAGCATAAGTGTCTAATCAGTGATGCAGTTTCATCCAGTAGGCCTGTGTGATTATGCAGCTTTTAACTGATAGCATTTACTTACAGTTTGGATTTGCGCCAAGAGGAAGAAGTTTCTGGACTATGAACACTGCCTCCATCTCTGCTTTCAGAGTCTTGTCTCTAAACAATTTAAACGCTTTCCTAGGGACAGTTCCTTCTACAGATGGACAGTTTGTAGTTTGGACCTTAATTGCTGTCTATGGCAAGCTTTAATTATATAAAGGTGTTACACTCAAGAAAAGGAAGCATCTAAATACATAATGCAACAGAGGAGATTTTTGTGGTGAGCTTAGAAGCATTTAAAAATTTTATGAATGGAATTATACCCTAAGGAGATATTTATCTATGATGGACTTAAAGTTTTCTTGGGGTATTTTGAAGAGGTTCTTTGAAATTATGTTGTTGAAAATTTACTTCATTTGGAAATAACACCCTTTCCTCCCCACATCCTGCCTTGATAGTCTTACTAAAAATGAAAGTATGCAGAATTATAGTCATTTTGGGTTTCCCAGGCCTAGCATGGACATATTGAGAATGGAAGACAGAAAGAACCCAGTAAAGAACATAGCTACATCAATTGCTGCCCACCCTGAGAAATAATTCTGGGTTTCTTTTGCCAAGTCTTCCCCAAAGGTCTGTTCATTGTAGAGTCAGCAGACCTCTTTTATAATCCATGTGGTAAGAAGTCCATAAATATGCACATACTATTCTTGAAGTAGTTGTATGTTATATTTTTTTCTAGGTAGTTACTGAATATTTTAAGGAGCTTTTAAATGAGAAAATGTATTGAAAGATCTTTTTAACATGTTATATAAACATAACATTTGTTTTCAGAATATCTGAATTTGCCTTTTTTGTGAAAAGTAAAAATTAGGAAAACTTTTTCACATTAATAAGGATCATCATGTTTAAGGAATCTGAAGTTAGGTACAATGTGAGCTATCATGTTTTGTTGTACCATGATTCTGTACACCTAGTTTTAGTTTTTAAGTATGATTTAATTATGATTTTGCCAATCAGTTATTGAATGAGGTAGTCCACATTGCCTAGATATTTGCTGTATCTAATTACTATTCCACAAATAATTAAGTACAATATATCAGTTATATTTTCCTTTATGTTTAATAGGAGTGCTCTGAACATTGAGAATATATATCTTTTAGTGGTACACAGTTCTTGAAAAAAGTCTTGATTTTTACATTGCCATTTGCAATATTTTTAGCAGCTTGCTACAATATCATTTTAATAAAAATAAAGTGTACTCGGTGATGATAGAGAAAATATTGTTAAAGACCTGTTGGGGCAGGAAAAGGCTCTGTCATAAGGTCACGTGCTTATTCATTTTCGGCTGCATCATTCTGACTCATTACTTTCAAGAATAACTATAATATTGCTACACAGTCCATTGTACTGAGAAGAACTTCCCTTGAACTTCACATGGAGACTGAGTAAAGCTCTTCTATTTGTTTTCTGAAGTATTCTCTCAGTTCAGGTCTCTTAGCCTTTAATGTTGGTGTCAGCAAGCCATTTTGAACTGAGAACATGTCAGAATGGATGTGAATGGCTTTAACCTAAAAACCAAATGCAGAATACATCTTTATCAGGAAAATTACAGCATTTATAGCATACATGATAAAAACAAACAGGCTTATGAGAATAAGTATATTAACATAAAAACACTATGACTATTTAAAAGTCAAAATTATGTTAATAACATTTCAGCCTACTTGATGTGTCTGAAAGCCACCTTTTTCCCTTCCTACTTCATTTAGTCAGTCAACAGAAAAGAAGTGGTTGCTTACTCTGTGCCAGGCACTGAGGACACAAAGAAGAATCATGAGTGACCCTGTCCTCAGGGAGTGCACATTCACATCCAGTAGAGCAAACACACTGGGCAATTATTAGACAATAGGGTATGCATGGGATGAAGGGCACCGAACTCAGTTATTACAGGGCAGCAGGAAGAGCCATCAGGGAAGGCTTCCTCAACCAGGTGAGTGTGAAAGAATGAGCAAGAGTTCATCAGCAAAGCAAGAGAGGTGGGTGAAAAAGGGCTTTCCAGGCAGAGGCAACCCAAAGAACAAAGCTATGGAAGTGAGAAATGGCTGACCATGAGAAGGGAAATCCAAGTGGTTTCTTGTAATTACATAAAATAGGAGGTAAAGGAGGTGAGAGATAAAGGGAGTGATTGGAGGTAAGTGGTGGTTGGGGCAGTTTATGAAGGAGCTCAAACTTTATGCTGAAGACAACAAGGAGGGCCTGAAGATTTTTATACAGGGAAATGACATAGCTGAATACGCATTTTAGAAAGGTCTCTTGAGAGAAACATGAAAATGGCTATTAATAATGTTAAGACTCAAAGCAGAGAAACCAATCAGAAGGACCTGGCAGATCCACAGCAGAGGAGATAAGGGCCTACACTTAGAGCAGTGACAGAGACAGAAACAAGTAACAGTTCTAAGAATGATTCAGAGATAAATGCGCAAAACATAGTGAAGAGGGAGGCAGGCAGCCTCAGGGACTCCCAGGTTTTCAGCGTGGAACGCTGCATGGATGATGGTACCGCTCACAGAAGGACTATAAAGTCTAGGTGGGACGTGATGAGTCTGCCTTTACAAAAAAGTTTTGCCATGGAATTTTATCGCTTCTATTGGAAGGAAGCACGGAGGGATCAGACTTAGTGATCACATTGCCTATTTCCATGAGGTCTCCCCATGCAGTCTCTTTGCAAGGATGAATGGAGGGCCAGTGACAGATGAACTGATCTATGGGCCTGGGTAGACTCCTCCCACATGGGGCTCCAGCTGTAAAGGTTACTGTCAATTCTCTGAGAATTTCATAACCTGGGCTTGAGCTGAATCCTGGAATGGCATTGTCTCCAAGAAATTGTGTCCTGACTAACAACAGAGTCTAACTTCAAT
Source organism: Cynopterus sphinx (assembly GCA_030015415.1). Classification (NCBI taxonomy): domain Eukaryota; kingdom Metazoa; phylum Chordata; class Mammalia; order Chiroptera; family Pteropodidae; genus Cynopterus; species Cynopterus sphinx. The sequence continues at coordinate 33,005,025 of CM057387.1, read as the reverse complement.
AATTTTGTTGAGATAATAGACTCAGGTCATTAAATAGCAAACAGGGTTATCAATTGCTGTGATATAGACTTTTAAAACTTAATCCAAAATACATGCTAAATACACATATATGTTCATTTTGTTGTTTTGTATAATTGATATTTATTGAGCAACTCCTGTGCACCAGGTATTGTGTTAGGCACTAGGGATACAGAAAAGAATAAGACACAGTTTGTACCCACACAGAGCTTATCATCTAATGAGAGATGTTACAGTATGAAATGCTACTACAGGGACAAGCACAGAGAGGGGCACCTTTGGCAGGCAGAGTCTGTTGCTTTCCTAGTACCCATTCTCTACTCCTTCCATGCTAATAGAACTCTAATTTGGATTCTATTTTGGGGACCCTAATTTGGAGCCAAAACAATCTATGTTAATCATGACATTCCTGTTGCCTCATTTCCCAGCCTCTCTTGCAGCTAGTGGGTAGCCATGGGATATATTTTTGGCTAATGAGAAGGGAAAGTTTTTCTTTCCTAATAAAAGATTCAGAGATAGCTATATCTACCCACTCTTCCTTTTTCTTTAATTGAATATGTACAATGCTCAAAGCTATAACAGCCACCTTGTGAACACTAAGAATGGAATGTGGAAAGACAGCCTCGGTCTTTGAGGACCTGTACCTGCCCTGGGCTGCCTATTTTTGAATTTCCTATGTAAGAAAAAACACAAAACACACTCTTTGTATTTAAGACACTGTGGGTTTTCTGTTAGAACTGAATGCATTTCTGATACAGCACCTAACCCAGGCTTGGGCAGGATTCATTAAAAGGGATGCCCGAGATGAACTCTGAAGGACAAGAAGTCTTTAGCCAGATGAAGATAGCAAGGGAGGGGGCATGACTGTTATATGGCCTGAGGTAAGGAGGATGCTCTAAGCAGAGGCAACATGTGCCAGAGCACATTTGGGGCATTACAAACGTAAGCTGAAAAGCATATAGTAAAAATGAAGAAGAAGAAAAAGATGGGCTTGGGGAGACAGACTGGAACCAAATTATAAAGAATCAATATGCCAAGGTAGTAAGTTTGGACATGATTCTTTAAACAATTTTTAAGCAGTGAGAGAAAGAGTCAATGGCTCTTCAGAAAGCTTACTCTTAGTTATCTATGGATTGAAGTGAGATAAAAGTGGAAGTTGGAAGACCAGCCAAGAGGCAACACTGATGGTGATTTGAGTGTAAAGTTGGCTGTGTAGATGGAAATAAATTTAGGGGGTAGAAAGGACAGGACTTACAGTTGGCTTGGGTAAGTAGTAAAGGGAGATAATAAAAATGGCTTGAGGTTTCTGCTTGAGGAGAAAACTGGAGAAAGAACAAAGAGATCTTTGAAGATGGGAAGATCTTCATGTTAGGTTTAAAATGCTTCTCAGACACTCAGGTGGTCTTTGGACATTAGCTATATAAATATTAGTATGTATGACAGAGCTATATCCTGGGCTTGAGACAGGGAAGGAGTGACTTGAGAAGTAGAAAGAAACTGGTATGTCAGTTACAAAAGCAGGGAAAACAAGAGAGAGAGGTCACTGTATCAGATGCTACTCTCACATGAGAAATGTAGATAAAATCAATGGATATAATCGGAAAATGACTTATCTCAAAGATCAATGTGTATACCACCTCGTACCCATTAGGATGGCTCTCAACCCAAAAAACAGAAGATAACAAATGCTGGTGAGGTTATAGAGAAATTGAGACCCTTGTGCATTGTCAGTGGGACCTTATAATGGTGCAGCTACTTTGGAAAACAATATGGCAGTTCCTCAAAAAATTAAAAATAGAATTACTGTATGACCCAGCAATTCTACTTCTGAAAATATCTCCAAAAGAATTGAAAGCAGGGTCTCAGATATTAGTATAGTCATGTTCATAGTAGCATTATTCATAATAGCCGATATGTGGAATCAACCCAAATGTTCATCATGAATGAATAAGCAAAAAGTGTTATATGCATACAATGAAATACTTTTCACTCTAAAAAGGAAGGAAATTCTGACAAACACTATAACATAGATGAACCTTGAGGACATTATGCTAAGTGAAATAAGCCAGTCACAAAAAGACAAATACTATATGATTCCATTTATATAAAGTACCTGGAGTGGTGAAATTTATAGAGGCAGAAAACAGAATGGTGGCCTGGGGGATTGGGACATAGGAAGTTATTTCATGGGTACAGATTTTCAGTTTTAAAATATGAAGAGTTATGGAGATGGATGGTGGTAATGGTTGTACATTCCAAATATATCTAATATCCCTCAAATGGAACACTTAAAAATAGATAAGATGGTAAATTTTGTGTTATGTGTATCTTACCACAATAAAAATTTGGGGAAAAATCAATGTATGCAAATAGTGGCAAAAATTCAACATGTCACTGATTGTTTTCAAAATCTCTGATGCCCTGGCAGGAGGATTTTTTGAGATGTGATTCACTGATTTTTCAGATTAGAAACTCAATATACAAAGAGCCCTAAAACAGCTATATTTCCAACTTCCTAAAACTCAATGCGAAAGCTTCCTAAAAAGCTTCTAAGAAAAGTTCTAACAAATTCTAACATTTTTAAACCCATGCTTGTAACTTAAGTAGGGTTTTTAAATGAGCACAACATTCATAAATCAGATTTAACTTAGTCTCTTAGAAATTTGTTCAAATGAAGGATTCACTTTTGTTATAAGAGGTACAGAATTTTAAGGGATTCATATGTGTGGTGGGGGATTTTAGACTAAAACTAGAGATCACATTATAGGCAGCTGCCTCACCTTTACACATTAAAAAGATTTCTATTTGGATATCCAAATATAAATAGCTGGAAATTTGGGCTATAAGTAGGTATTACCAAATGTTTCAAAATTGGTTAAGCTTTTTGTAAAAAGTGCTTTGTTTAAAAACTTAGTGTTCTTTATAGTCAAAGAAACAAGGAATTGGTAGGGAATATGGCTGCTGTTTTTCGTAACCTCTGAAATATACTTTTTTCTTCATTTGTTTTTATCAGCATAAACCACCCCAGGGGACCCAAAATTCACTGGAAACAGGTCCCAAGGGAGATGTTCAGACTACAGTGTGCTGGGAACTAGGGTTCTGTAATGGCTATTGCTGTGGGTGGCATGGAGGTGGGCATGGATAGGTAGGGGTGAGAGGAGGCGGGGGAGGAGGTAGGGGCAGGGGAGGAATGAAATGAGGTGGTTGGCTTGAGGCAGGTGGAAGAGAGGCTGAAGCCCCGGGAACAGCACTGCTCTTAGGTTTAGTGTATGCTCGACTTTCATAGAAGTTGTCATCTACATTCTGCTACTTAAACGAATCACTGTTTAACAAAAACTAGTAGCCTGAAGAAAACACGAACACAATCTAAATCAAAATTCTAGATTCAGTGATTTAATTTAGTAACTTATGGTAATTGTCATAGAATGAAAAATTGAAAAACTGACAATGCTAATGTCCTTAAAATTTTTTTCAAAGTTATCTTCTGATAGAAATAGCATCACAAAAAAGACTTTTTGGGGAGCATTTGAATCTTGTTTGCTGGCACATGTCATCAGTTTTGCTCAATAAACTCTTATAAAAAAATTTTTTAAAGACTTTTGGTTAAATACTATCTATCCACCTTCTTCTGTAAATGAAATAAAAAATATAAATTTAAAAAAAGATGCAACTGCCTAGATTTCAGCTCTGGATGTCAGCCTAGGTTTCAGCTACTCTGTGTCCCTAACAGCACGTGGAGAACACTGTGCAACTGGGACATGAGTTCATGTTCAGTATAGGGACTGAGTTGGACACCTTTGAAAATCCAGTAGTGACAAGAGAAGCTAAAACCAATACAGTTAAGGAAAGATGGATTTCAGAGGGAGAGCTACAGAATGCTATTTAGATGGTGATTAGAATGTAAAGGAAAACATTATAGTCATAGGAAGAAAGGACTGCATCAACAGGTAGATTTTGAATATCTGTCAAACCAGCTATCTGCAACAAGCCTAAAAAGATGATGGGGAAATATGCAGTTCACTGTGACTCTATAAAATAGTCTCTGTCTGAGCAGAGAAAAGTATCATTATATTTTCTACTAAAACCAAACTGTTAAATGTGGGGTGGGGGAAAAAAGGAACAAGAATCTTTAATGTCCCTTTATACTTAACACAACATGAAACTCATTTTCCAATTTGTAATAAGCAAATAAGCAAGTTTTTTGTTGAGGAAAGATGTTTAATGTTAGCTTCTTTTCTGAAACTATACTCTTGTCACTGAAAAGTGATTCAGAAGTTAAAAGTTAAATTTAGAAGTGATTCAGAAAAAGAAAAATTAACTTTAGAAATACTGTAGAAAACACCTAACTATTGTATTGGAATAAAATACCTGAAAAGTGTAAATTTATGTCAACTCATTAAAGCACAGAACTTTTCATAATTTTTAAGAAACATAGTATTTTGTGTTTTTCAATGGTATTTCTCAATGAAATACCTTAACACATAATATTGCTTGTAGATAATAAACACAGAGTGAATAATTTAGGACAGAAGAAAACATTTTTTAAAACCATTTAAATTAATTAGGAAAATGCTTAATTCATTTTTATTTCAAAGGCAAATTGGTTAGGTAAGTATTCATTTCAATGACAATACATACAATTAAATATCTTTAGTAAGGGCTTCCCAGTCAGAATTTGAAAAATCTATTGAGTGTCAAAGTTCACTTGTATTGCCTATGCAAACTAACAAGATTTATAAAATATCAAGAAATGGTTAAATCATAGCTAAATATGCTCAAATACTTCCCAGGTACCTGAATATTTTAATTATTGATAGTTATTACTATCTACTTATTAAAATATACCTTCAAAAGATCTCCATAAATTAATGTTGGCTGGCTCAATTTTAGGAATTGTCTGTTTCTAGAAATTAAATTACATTAACTTTTTACCTAATTCAAAGATTAATTCATATCAACCTTGCCCATTTAGTCTGAATTCTTAAGGCTTTTGTTGAATGATTTAAGCCTGGCTTGGAAATGTGTGTGTGTACGTGTGTGTGTGTGTGGTTTTTAAAAAATCAGTGTTAAACCTTAACTGATCATTCATTTTTGAGGAAAAAGGAAAAGGACACGATGACAATGTATGGAGAATTAACTCAACTAATATTGAGCTTTGCAACAGAACTGGACTGTCCTCAGGGGTGAGGCCTGACCCTTCCTCTCCTGTGGTCAACTGAGGGCACATGTTGGCTGTGGTGGGGAGGATGCCACTGACCAACAAAGAAGTAACAGTCTTGGCAACAAAACTCAGGCCTTTGGAATGCCACATGACTTCTCTGTATTTGATGTTACCATGGTGAAGGCAGAGTATTAGAGCAGTAACTCTGTTTGAGGTGTAGGTAAAGTCAAGAACAAGTCTCTTTTCAGTCTCTAACATGAGCAAATAGTTAACATGGAAACTTAACCAAAGGTTCCTCTTAATCATTATCTTAAGAGCTGGTATTTTTTTCCAGGAGGAATCTAGATGTCATCATTCTCCACAGCCCTGGGGCAGGTCACACATCCTGCACCCAGCAGGGGGCGTGCAAGTCTTAGGAATCACAGGAACTAACCTGCTTAGCAACCATGCCCCCAGGCCTCCTGCATCCTCCAAGCTCCTATGAGCCAGCCCTTCAGATCAATGCTTAGTTCCAGAACAGCCAGGTCTCTGACCACCAATTAGTGGCCTCTGTTCTACATGGATCATGTAATCTGGTCAACAGCTCCCCTTCATGGAAGAGCAATGAAGTCAATTCTACCAAATTTAGAAATTGAAATAATTATTATGCCAGAACTGACTTTTCATTTGGAAAGATAAATAAAACTTGCCCAAATGCTTCAGATTTTATAATTTTTTAAAATAAAGATTTATCCACCCCTGTCTTTTTGCCTGAAAACATGCTGTCAGATGAGAGTAAGGTAGTATTTCTCAAACTAGGTTAATGTACAGATCTATTTCAAAAGAAAAACAATTCTCTCGGTCCCTGAAACTATGTTTAGATTTCCTCAGTTTGAAACTTTAAAAAATCAGTCTTAATCTGTGGCAATGTTTTTTAATTGCAAATAATTGCCATGAGAATTTTATATTTAAAACTGTTTTTTAAAATGTTTTTAGGCTATTATCAAAATGAACATACAAAAATTTTAAATTCTCACAAAACTTGCAGATTTCTAATACTATATTTGGGGACTCTACCAGAAAAACAAAGTTTTATGAAAAAATAATTATATTAATTACAAACTAGAAACACTTTTACATCAGTGTATTAATATTTTTATGTATGAATTTTTCTTTTTGAATTTTTGACTAAAGAGGATGTATAAATGGTATATGAAGGACCAAATAAGCTTATGAATGTCATTATAAGAACTCCAGTCTTTCAAGGACAGAAAGTCTTAGAGAACTGCTGTGTCCTCTCCTAATATATTCTTTGTTTCTTCCTCTTTGGAGAGGTCATGCTGGTCTGACAGATCACTGGCCACAATTTTTCCCATGCCCTGGCAAGTAAGCTTGCCTGCTACCGCCAAGAAGACTGTCCCCATAAAAATAAAAATAAGACAGGACTCTGGCCTGGAGAATTGCAGGCAGCTTGGAGACAGACCGGGTACACGTGATCTACTAGTGATAGCTGGAGTAATGTTTCAGTTTTATGAATGTTTGTGATTATAAGGACAGTTTCACTTGACATATGACCTAATATTTTAGTTCAAGATGCACACTCTTACAAAGTCAGTCTGGAAAAGGCCTTCAGGGGTCTGTTGGAATATAGACAGCCTGCTGATCACAGTGTGGAGTGGGGAATCTAGGTCAGGGTCACTGTGGGTTAACTTAATTTTCATCACTGCATGAAGGGCTATAATAAGTATGGGAAAGGTAATAGTTACCTGTTCGAAAGAATGGAGCCCACTTTCTTTCCCTAACTTCACCATGTCTTCCAAAATAGCTTTCTTCAGCTCCTGAATTAAACCATATAGGTAAAATTAACAAGACCAAACACACGTTTTACACCAACATGCTCCTTTTCTCCCCAACTGGGGCTGATACTCCCTGGCTGTGTGCCAATTACCACCTCTTATCTGGCAAGTAAGTGCCTGGCATGACCAAAGGAGTGACCACAAGCAGGCTAAGAGACTACTTGATTTTTTTTTAAGTAACATTCTGGTCAGTCTGGTGAGTTCCGGGGTTCCTGTCACTCCCAGAAGAGCCCAGGGCCCAGTGGGAATGTTAGGGCCCATGGCTGCTGCTGAGAAACAGGCCGGGTAACTGGAGGGGCTGCTGCTAAGCACAAAGGTTCCTGTTCCACAGGACCCTACATGTGCCATGAGAAGGTTTCTGGAAAGTGTGAGTGACTAATGCTCTAAGTGGGAAGAACTTCTGCTTCTTCAATTCCATTACCATCTCTCTAAGCCCAGTAGACGCAAAATCCACCTTACACGTGGAAAAAGCCAGTGAGTCAGAAGGCCTAAGCTCACATCTGACACTGCTGTTAACCAGTTGTATGGCCTTGGGCAAGCTACCACCCTCTCTGGACTCTCCTGCAAGTTGCAAAATAAGAGAGCTGGACAAGATTTATGTGATGTTCAATAGTTTATCAAACTTTCTAAAAAGAAATGTGACTCCCTTCAACAACAAAACAGGTGAACTTGTGTTTTAGGATTCCCATTATTTATAAAGTTAGAAACTTCCCTATGTGTTTAAATTTCATTGGTCTACTGTTTATCTGTCCCCTCATTAGAAGAGGTCCAGCAACCTTTTAGGAAACAGTCCCACAGTACAGACCTTATTTGTGCAGAGCTCTGCATACGTCCCTTCAATTCCTCTCTTCTGGGCCCAGGAAGGCATGACTTCAGGGTCGGGCACTACGATGCCCACTAAATAGGCCTGCAATCCCAGCAAAAAAACATGGTCATGATGAAAGCTTTTTTTTACTCTGCCATATTTATTTTAATTTTTTTTCTAAATTTATGAAAATTTTGATAGATACAAAATTAAAGATATTAGTACAAGATATACCAATCACCAAGATAAGGCAATTACCAAAATTGACAAAAGCTTTATTATTTTTTTAAAGATACTTTATTAGAGCACAGTTGGTATACGATATTATATTAGAGTCGGAAGCTTTTAAAGTGGTTATTTGTGGTCCAGAATTAAAAATAATCTCGTAGTATTCTCAGACTCCACCCTTTTCTACAAATATGTATATACCTATGTTATGAAACATTTCTATCCATATATCACACATTCCTGACTGTTTATTTTGTGATCTATTTCTCTAACTTCATTAAAAATTAATAAAGTACAAGCTTAAGGATATTAAGAATCAGTTAAATTAGGCCTATATGTACTTTGAGTCTTGTGCTAATCTTAAATGAGTACATGCTAACAAAACAACTCTGTGAACCAAAGCATATATTTCTCAAGACCATTTTAAAATTGTTTCATTGATATGGTCCTCCATTTCATTAATATAGTTCATTATTTAAAAATAATTTAATAATAGTTAATTATGTAAAGCCAATGATAGCACAGAATATATTCACAGTGATATGACTGACTTTGAATCTAAGTGATTTTGAAAGCAGAATAAAAATCCTCTCCAAATAATTAAATCTTGAAGTATTTTAATGTATTAGCTTAATATATTAAGCTATATTATCATCAGTGCCATTATTTGCAATAGTATACCCATTTTTCTGTAAAGTTCATCTGTATGTTTCAAAATCAAAACAGTGGGAATCCTGAATCTTGCTTTAGCATCTTACCTCAAAATTCCTCTTTTAAGTAGGTACAGCATAAGTTAAAAGTAGTGGGAGTGTCTATTACTACCGCTCCAAGCAACTTATTTACCTAACTACAATTTATACTACTATAAGCTATTAAGATTTCTCCTTTAAAAAGGAATTTTCTCTCATGAGCTAGTATGTCAGATTAGATGTTAATGTTTACCACTTTAATTAAATACCAAATGTGTATGAAATTATTCTGAGATAACACTAGATTTTTCAGCAGGCCCAGTGACTGTGGGAGGGCAGAAACACAGGAGACTCACCTTTAAGCTGTCCCCATGGACATAGGTTTGTGCCACAGGCTCACTCCGGACGTAGATGTTTTCGATCTTCTCGGGTGCGACATATTCTCCCTGAGCAAGTTTAAATATATGCTTCTTCCGATCAATAATTTTAAGAGTTCCTGCCTGCGGAGTTGGACAAACAACTTAATAAAGAGATGGCATTCAGAGCGTGAACCTCTCACTCCTTAGTGCCACAGCCCCTCCCTCCTGTCCTGTCCCACCCTGCAGATCCCACCTGGATATTCTTCCATCTGATGCCTCTGCTCTTACAGGGGCCACCACGCAGCAGGAGAGCCACCATGCACCACAGGCTGATGGCTCCTGAGCTATGCTGGGCTCTGAGTGTCCAGTCCTTTCTTTCGCTTCAGTATCGATCCCCCTTACTCCCTCCCCCTAGTCCTGTCACCCTCACACCCAACAACAGGTGTCCCCCTCCTCAGAAGGCCCACCTGCCTTCCCACTGGGCTACCCTCTCCCCCAGGCCCTGTTCTAGTTGTCCCTTTTCTCACCAGCATCTTCAGATACACTCCCTTAAGCTATGCTTAGGTATCTTGCCCCATCTACTGCCCCACCCCTCCAAGAATGGGCTCTCCATACCTTGACACATGGCATGGCTCTGGCAGAGGCCCCCAGTGACACCCATCTGATGAGCCAGATGGCATTAGGAGTCCTCACCCTCCAGGACCTCTGCAGTAGGCAGGCTAGCTGTTGGGCAGTGAGTGCTTGTGCCCCCCACATCCAGGACTCCTACTCACCTCCCTGCCTTCCCTCGACCTTTTTTGAGTTTCTCAGGTGATTAGGTGGGTCTCTCTCCTTTGGCTCAACTCTTCAACGTTGCACATTCCTCACCTCCACTGACAGCTCTCCTTGAGGTAACTACCATTTATCTTTTCGTTGGCCACTCCCATGTCTATCTAAGCTTCCAGCCAGACCCTTTCACTGATTTCCACACCCAAAACCTAACTGTCCTCAGAACATTTCAGAAGGAGGCCATTTGCAGAATGCAATATGCCCTAAGGGAAGCTCATTGCATCCTCTTCATGCCTCTTTCAGTCCCCAACCCCCAAACCTGGAGATGGCCTTGCCATTTGCCTCTCTTGGGACTTGTAGCAGTCAGGTGCATCCATCCTCACTTATAAATCCCTCTCCCATCTCCCTCCATTTCCCATCCAAACCACTTCCTGACCAGACTTCTGCCTACATCTGTCCCTGCTCCATCTGTTCCATCCACCAGAACTGGAGCAATCTTTACAGAAGAGAAAAATAAGTAGGCCCTGTTTTGCTCAAAATCCAGGGTGGATATCATATGCTTTATCTGCACTGGTTCCTTTGGTCTTCGTGGCACCTCATGAGCTGGGTATCACCACCTCCATTTCACCAATGAGGAAAGTGAGGATCAGTGAGGTTACTTAACTCCTCCAAAGCCACACAGCTAGGAGGCAGGGGAGCAAGGGTTTGAATCAGGTCTTTCAGGATTAAAAGCCTATACTTCTTTCTTGATCTGTCTAGTACTATTTCAAAATAATAATAATTTTAAAAAATTGACTCCCACAGACTGCCTGCCTGCTGTCTTGGGCTTTGAGTTCACACACAACATCAGATACTTTACATGAATTAATTCACTTCTTTCTCACAACCATCTGTAAGGCAGGTGGTTTCATTCAAATTATAAGGCATTAGTGGCAGAGCCAAGGTTTTGTGGGGCATCAAGCTTTTTCCAATTTTGGGAGCCCTCTTTAAGAAAAATAATATAAAGTACAGAACTTTGGAAGGGGTCTATGTAAGTGAGGGGACCTAAAGCCTAAGCTTCTTTAGCTGATGGGACAATCTACCCTCTGCCAGTGTGCAGGGCCCTGCTGACTTCTCCAGCCTCCCTCCTATGGGCCCTCAGAACTGCCTGCTTCGCACCTAGTGTCTCTCCACTGTGCACGTGCTGTTACTCCTACCCTGATTGTCCTCCTCTCTCCTCTCACTCAGAACATGACTCATATCCTGAGACTCAGATCCAGCAGATGCCTGTCCTCCTTTGTCCCTCTCCTCAAGAGGGCGTGGCCCAGAGTTTATTCCCACCACACTGGGTGGGGAACTGTCTAAAGATACATCTCTTTCCTGAGCACAGTCAGTCCCTGGCCCAGGGTACACACCAAGGACACATCCATGTCTGTTGCAGGCATGAGGGTTTCTCAGATTCAAGCCAGGGGAAATCAGCTCACCAGCCCAGAGGACCCCTGGAGAGCTCAACACTGCTCACATGCCCCCAAAACCTTAGCACCTTCCCGGAGACTCAGGAAAGCTTCCTGGGGCAGGAGTGGGGTGGCTGCATCAGGCAAGGGCTCTCAGTTTCAGTGACGGCTTTTTTTCTGGTAATAGCTTTCATAAGCATCTCCTATGTGCCACACATTGTGCAAAGTGCTTTTCAGGTATAATTTCATTTATTCCTGACAACAATACCTACAGAGGTAAACAATGATATTATCCCTATTTTACAAATGACAGAATGAGGCACAATAACTAGTTTGGGCTAACAGTTGGAAGCCACAGCCAAACAATGCCATGTAGCCTCACACTCTTACTCAACAAGTAAGTCAATCTGGAGTCCCGGAGACGGATGAGGCTTTGCTCACATTTATGAGAGCAATTGCTGGCAGAGCCAAAGGAACTCAGCTATCTTTCCACCTATTACCAAGCTTTTCCTACTGCTCAGTGCCACCTCTCAGCTGGTGGCTGGTGGCTGTGGGCTCCCAGCCCCTACCCTTCTCAGACCTCCCAGAGCTTTGAACCCCTGCTCCATGTTCTCTACCCGTTGGACTCCACAGCACTATCAGGCCTCTTTCTGAAAACCATTAAGGGTGGGGAGTGGGTCTTACACTCCAGTTTTACCCTCCCACAAAGATCCCTATCACCTGCCTCAGGAGGGTGGAGGAGAAGCTTTGGGAGCGAGGTAAAAAAGAATCTCTCAAGCACTGGAGGTGTTCCTGAATGACTAGCTGTCAGGGAGAACATGGAAAAGACTCCTGACTCAGAATGAATCAGATTTACACCCTCCCACCACCCAAATGTTTGGAGCTCCATGGTTCTAAACATACGCACCGGCAGCCACTGCCCGATGTCTCCAGTATGAAGCCAGCCATCGCTGTCCAGGGCCTCCTTTGTCTTATCTGGATCTTTCAAGTAACCTTTGAACACATTTGGTCCTCTCACACATATCTGTAGGGACAAACACCCGCCTTCTCTCAGCCCACAGCATAAGGGTTCCTGATGTGAGGCTGTCACGAGGTATGTATAGAATAATGTACACTGTCCCTCAGGAAATCCACTGTGGAAACTGCAGCGATGAAAACAGAGGACAGGAACAGCCACCAGAGGTCTAAACTATCTCCTGGTTTCTCTCAAGCAGCGTTTTCTTCATCCTTCCTCTACCATCCCTTCTTTCTCTGGGACACCCTAGCATTTGGCAAATGTTGCTTTGTGTTAGTGGGTGGGATCTCATCAGATACTAGTGGCTGGTTGATTCTGCTGGAGGTGCTTAAGCCCCCTGCTTCATGACCAGGCAGTCAATCAACCTTCTAGACACTCCCTCTGAATGAACAAGTACAAGCCAGCTCTATCTATCCCATCTGGCCTATTTGCAAATGGTCATGTTTCTGCTGGGATGGATCTACAACAGCAGGCCATGCAAGTAAGAAAAAAAATGGATTAAAAAAAAATCTTAGGAATTCCAAATCTTGATTTAGACTGGCCTAGTCCCAGCCTTGTTTCATTAACAGGAGAGGAAATTCTGATTCAGTTGAGTTAAATTTAAAGTGACCTTACACATAGAGTAAAAGTAAAATAATTCCATTTCTATTTTCCTTCTTTTACTCACTATATGTAGCATCCTCAGACATAAATGGCTAAATGCTAAAGTTTACCTCTCCCTCTCCTTTGCGGGTCCAATAGTTCAGTTCCTCGACATCAACGAGCTTGATATGGTTGCAGGGCAGAGGCGCACCCACGTGCCCTAGAAGATCAAAGCAATATATTCAAACCAATTTCATCACTGAAGATGCTCTATGCCATGCAAAACCCTCCAAGTGGTCAGGAAATTATGGATGGAAAGCAATATACCTTTAGATGTATAGTTGTCACAGGCAAGTGCTCACAATAAAACAAAGTTCTAGAAAAAGGAGAGGCCGACCTCTGTAGGGCCTTTGTTTTACACCTGATTCTTAAAGAGCTGGAAAGGCTTAGCTGGCCTATCACCAACCTACATGGGGTCCGTAGTGGGAATCATATTCACAGCAACCACACAGTTGGGATATGTTACAACAGTACCCATATTAAAACATTTTATCCATTGTCAGATCACATGTCTCAGTTTGGTTTTCATAAAATACAGTCACCATCATATTTCCTCCAGTCACCAGATTGTTGATTAATGTGCATGGTAATCATCTACACATCTTGTTAAAATGCAGATTTTGATAGGTAGGTCTGGGATGAGGCCTGAGATTCTGCGTTTCTTACAGGCACCCAGGTCATGTTACAGGTCCACGGACCATACTTCGAGTAACAAGGGAATGGAAAGCTAGACAAGGTAACTCGCTCCTGAAAAATAAGGCTTTCAAATCTTCTTGGTGTTATATACTCCAACCACAAAATTACATCGAAGTCATCTTCTAGTAATTTTCTTGTGGTTGTTAGAGAATTCACTGGCAAGGTGAAGTTTTAATTAGGCGCTGGCCAAGGTCCTGAAAGAAGAGTGAGCCTCGTAGATAGATGAAAGAAGCTGTGACTTTGGTTTCTCTTTTAAATGAGAGGTCACAAAATCTTTTACATCATTGTACAAAGATATCTATCCTCTCACACTCAATAGCCTTTGCAAGTTTTCATGGAAAGGCTGAATGAAAAAGGCAACACCTCAAAAGTCTTAACAGGAAAATGGAAAAGATGACACAGAAAAAAGAAAGTGTCCAAAAGGAAGGGTATACATGAGAGTGGTCTGTAAATGTGATGGCAGCAATAAGAAAAAGTTAGTGAACTGAGACCTCAGAAGACAGTTCTTGTAGTAGATTTTCCAGTGGTAGAAAGATCAAAGAATTTATATATAAAAAGGCTGTATTTGGCTAGAGTTGAAAAGATAAAACTCAGGGGGAAAAAAGTGCTTCTGTACTTGATTTGGCCAAATATGATTTCAATTTGGAATCCACCTATCATGTTTCTGCTGACCATCCCAAGGTGAAAGCCAGGATATTGCATTACTGAGCATATTTCTTGTGCATGCAAATTTTTCAAGTCTTTTAGTTTGTAGCTGAGCAAACTTAAGCATAAAGAGTGGCCCTAAGCTCACGGATAAAGTTGGTGCCTGGAATGATTCTTTGGTGGAACAGTTTTCAAATATGTCCAGTTCATAGTCTAAAGTTGTGATAGACAATACAGGGGCTACCTACTGCTTCCTTCTTGCCCCAAAAGAGGAGTGTCTTTAGAATAGGGGCTTGGACAGGAAGAAGCTGTTCCTTTCTCAGGCTGCCACCACCTTCTAGATCTTAACATTCCTGAAGGGCCCTTTGAGAAACAGTGCTCTGGCCATTAGAAAGTTGCCCCTCCTTCCTTAACAAATTCCCAGCCTGCTTTCCTTCATTCCAAATTGACTGTAAGCAAGCCTGTGTCGTATTTAGATACTATGAAATTGAACATACTGACATTTACTAATATAATCATTTTTCCACCTAGAGCTCTAATCTGTGATCCACTATTTTATTTTTTTTAAATATGACTTCTATTTATCTATAAAAGAAATGGGAAAATACCAAAAAAAAAGGTAGGAAAATACAAAACATGTAACAAAGAGAACAGATCCATGATGCTACAACCCAAACTTTATCACCGTCAGTATTGTTCTTCTATTTCTGTTGCTTTCTTCCTAAGTGCCCAAGTAAATTTACTGTCTATGAGAACGTTTCAGAACCATTTTAACTCAGCAGTGCCTTGTGAACCATTCCCACATCTCCCATCCATCCTACCTGAGGTCCAGTCCCCAGGTGTGGTGAAGGTACATCCAGCTGTGCACTCAGTTTGGCCGTAACCTTCATAAACCTTCAGCCAAAACACAGAAACTGCACTGTAGGCAGACACATTCCTGAAGCTGGATGGCTTCCCTCTTCAGCCAGCTAAGTTCCCACTGAACATCTGGCTGCTCCATGCTGGGCACAGTGAGAGGGGAGGTGCTCTGGAGGTAGGGAACCCCAGCTGAAGCTGAATGCAGACAATGGGTGTGGCTACTTTGCATGGAAGGAGTGTTATTGTTACCACAGACACTTAGTAGATAAAGTTATGTGGTTTGGGGGTAAATATTTCTGACCTATTTTCAAGCACTGATGCTATTTTTCATTTGGATAACATATATTAAAGATAAATACTTTAAAATCCACTCTACATCTTATTTCCTCTCTGTAAGATACTCCCCTCCAGAGCCCCATGTGTTTGCAGGACTACACCACATGATCTTTTGTCCTTAGCAGTGGTCGAGCCATACTTGTGTAGAAAAGGAGGACATGTCTTCAAAAGGATAAGAATTAGAGAAATCACATTGATGAAACAGTGTGCCTACTTTAATTAAAACCCATCAGTCACAACCATGTTACTACACTCTGCATATATAGGAACTTAATATATATTAATTGGATGGATAAATGAAAGAATGGACTTCTTAGAGATGACAAAACTTATTGAACCAAATGACAAAACATAAATAGACTTTTATCATCCCCTCCCTTGTCTCTTTTCCTAGGTTGGGTGATATACTTCAGGCTGGAGAATGCAGAGATACTGTTACAAGTGTGGTACAGGTTCTTCAGCACATCGATGATCTATATAGAGTTTATCAAACCCCTTTTCCCAGAGTGGATACACCTGGGCTCTCCAGAATGCCTCAAGGTCATCCTGGCTTTCAGTGGCTCTGGGAATTTTTCATCTTCAGAGGATGGAGTTTCTTACTCCCAGGATCCTTCTCTGTATCGTAAAGGATTTGATGGGTTTCTGGCCCTGCCCTAGCATACATCTCATTGCCCCTATGAAAGGCCACAGAAAGGCAATACCTGGCACCCTAGAGCTGCCCGGAGGAATCCTAGGACTTCTGGGGACGCAGGGGCTGCTCCAGTCACAATCATCCGTACACACCCGCCAAGACTGGCCTGTGGAGAGAAAGAAGAACCTGCCAAGGTTTGTGCTGCTGGAGGTGACATCTAGCCTATCTGGGACTCATCCAAAGGTCAACATTCAACAACCAGACCATACGTGGACCCTCGTGTAGAGACCAAATGGGAGGCCTGAGCTTGCACAACAAATGAGCTCAGGACGTCCCTTCTCCTTCAAAATGAACCAACCCAACCAGCTTTGCAACTCAACCCACAATATGGCCAACTCTGTTATGTTCTTTGAAATAAGTGCCATTAATCTATGTGGTATTCCATAATTTTGGATCTTTTCTTAAAGCACATAGCCACTCCCTCAGTCCCCCATCATTTGTGAGCACCCAAAACAGTTACTGAGGGCAATTCTGCCTCACAGCCACCTAGGTGGCCTGGCCTCATGTTCTTTATAAATCAATGCCATGCTCCACTATATTTACCATGCACTGCAGAGGACAAGGAATTCTTTAAACAAATTGTTTCTCTAAGTTGAGCCAAAAGAGTTTAAATATTAATTTTCACAGCTAAAAATAGAGTAGTAAGAAAAAAGCAAGTAATGATACTAATTAACTACAAATTCCTTGGGTAATGCAGAGCTTGAAAGCTTTAGTGGGGATCCAGAAATGAGTATTTCATGATCAGCCTGGTTTGGGAGAGGTTGGAAGGAAACAAAAAGAGAAAGGAAGATTCTCAGCCATCTATCTATAACCTGCTGGAAAGCCACTGTGGCCAGGCCACTGAAAGGGCCAAAAGAATCTCAGGCCCCAGGAGCTCCTGGGTAGACTTGACACCCAAGGGCAAAGCTACCCAATACCTGTGAAGGCCAAGGGACCAACTCTTCAGAAATCCATCTTGCTGGTTGCCTTTTGACAAATATAATACAACTCCAAATAACAAAAATGAATCCTTTAAGATTTTGATGGGTAGCAACCGAATGATTATTACAGGCTACTGGCAGCAAATTTCTCTCATTTTTCTGTAAGGTCAACCTTTGGACATCTGAGTGTCTCTCTATAATCATTCGTTCTTTTTCCTACCTGAATCTTATTAAAGAAGAGTTCATCCCAGATACTATCATTCCTGATGATTCCACTCCGGACTTCAGCCTGTTTACGCTTTGCTGCAAACTCCAGAAGCCAGCGCTTTAATGGTGTGTCTGCCTGACTGAAGATCTGAAGAACAGAAGTTGGAAATAGCTGTCAGGCCTGTGTGTCCCATCTCTAGACATACCCATTCCTATTCCACCACCCCACTACCCCAGGAAGAAGGCCCAGATTGGCCAACAGAGAAGCCACACTCCATTTTGCCCCAAAGGTCCGTGAACGTGTGACATTCAGCTAAATAAAGGTTAACATGACCGAGATCTGGACATGTTGTGGAAATAAAAGTTCCTGAAAAAAATCTCCCAAATGAGAGTTTTGGACAACAGGAAGAAAACAGAAAAAGAAAGGGTGAGAGCCAGGGAATACAAGAGAGGAGGCGACTTCTAGAACTTGGGGAAAGTCTGCCTGGGGCTCCAGACCCCATCCATACAAGCAGAAATCCAGCCCTTCAGCCCAACCAGAGACTCCTTTTTGGGCTCACCTTGTCATACATCCGGTTCAGCAGTCGTGGGACCACAGGAAAGATGGTGGGGCACAAAGCCTTCATATCATCCGAAAGGAGACGGATATCTCCTTGAAAGAAACCGACGCGCCCTCCATGGCAGTAGACAACAGACTGGAGGGAGAGGACAGGAAAGGAGGAATCCCTCAGGGTGGTCACTCTTGGCTGCAGTCCAGAGCTGTGTACAGTTCTGCCCTACATGGAGGGCACCCATGACCCCTTAACCCAGCTCTGGCTGCTGCCACGAGACACTGGATATCATCTGAGGTAAAACCCTCCCCACTCATCTCACCACCTTCCACTTAGACCCAGTCAGGCATGGAGAAAAATAGGGGACAGGGTAGAATCGGAGCCCTTGGGAGATGAAAGTCTCACTTTGCCTGCCCCTCCTGCTCATGACCAAACCCTGGACAGGAGCCTTCCATGGTGACTCAGATCTACTGAGTGGTACTAGACCCTATGAATGGGTCTGCTCCAGGTCTGAGAGTCTGTGGCTTTTCTCAGGATATCTCAGAAACTCTAAAAGGGTGTGCAATGCCCATATGTACTGGAGATACTGCTGAGGTTAGGTGGGAGGCCAAGGGGAGCCTGGCTGGTTGCTAATGGGGCTAGGAGTGTGCCAGGAGCCAAAGATATGCTCTTTCTCTAATGCAATCCAATAAGTGAGACAGTATTTATGTCTCCATTCTACAGATGAGGAATGCAAAGCTCAGAGAGGTAAAGGGATCTGCCCAGAGTCACAAACTAGTTTACAGTAATGCTGGCATTATAATCTAGGTCTGGAAAGCTGGAAAGTATGCCTATATGCTAGATATCCCCCAAGGCAAGAATGAAGAGGCCAGGAAGATATATTCACAAGCTAATTCCTTGAGTGACACATGCATGGAAAATTCTTTGTCAACAGCATGTGGACTCTCTCTCACTCCCTCTGCACTCCCATGGAACTTGTCTCAGGGTCAATCATAATGCCAGTCCCATCTACAGCCTGAGGGATCATGACAGTTTGATTCCCCAACTTTACTGTCTTTTCTTTTTTAGAAATTCCTGAGTAATTTAAGTTGAGGAATATTAGCATTTTGGCCATAAATGGAGCCATGCTGCATAGTGCTTGAATGGTAAAGCACTTCTGCAAAGCTGTGGTACTTCCTGAACCGATGTCATACGCTGGGGCCTCTCTCAGCCCAGGTGTGTCCACAGGTAAGACAGGTCAGGCTTGGGATCTTCTCTGGAGCAATGCTCCCAAGAGGGACAGAAGGGGTAGCCAAAGTCCTCTGACCCCTCTGGCCCCTGTGGAGCCTTCTGAAGATAGGGCAATTTAGTTCTACTCCCTGGCACCATTGACAAGTGATACATCCTGCTAGGGTTCTAGGTCTGGACACAGATTGTGCCTCCCTGAAGCCAGGGCCTTACCTGCACCATTCGCTCAAACATGTGTGCTAAAGGCAAATAGGAAATGTGTACATCCGCACAAGTGGGAGCCCACTGACTCTGCAAGAAAACAGAAGGAGCCCAGGCAAGGCCCGGTCAGTCCGGTGGGTGTCTTACCTGGATCACTCTCTCAAACATGTGAGCCAGAGGCAGGAAGGAGATGAGCACATCGTCCTGTCTCGGAAAGATCACTTTCTGCAGGTGACGGGCATGGGAGACAGAAAGGAAAGAAACACTGACAGGAAGACAACAAGAGAGTCATAAAACAATAAAGAGAAAATGGTCCTGAGGGGGCAAACAGGAAGAGGGGGAAGGGAGATGAGGAGGTAGGGGAGACAGAGAGAGGTGAGATGAGAGAGAAAAAGATGAGAAAGAAAGAAAAAGAGGGAGAGAAGGAGAGGAAGAAAAAGGAGAGAGGGAGAGAAAGAGAAGAGAAGAGAAGAGAAGAGAAGAGAAGAGAAGAGAAGAGAAGAGAAGAGAAGAGAAGAGTTGAGTTGAAGGAAAAAAAAGAGAGAGAAAGGGAAAGAGACAAGGCAGCATAGGAAGCGGAGCGTTAGGTCACAGCGCCAGTGGGTCTAGGTTATCTGCAGAAGCAAAGAGCCAAATGAAGCACACATAAACCAGCAGAGCTGAGCTCCGCAGTGAAGTCTCCTTTTGGGAAGGGCCTGCACCTCACTCGTAGTCAGTCAGCATCAGACCGCAGCCCGCCTCCTGCCCCACGGGCCCCAGTTCACCAGTCTCCTTGAGCCACCTGGGCAGGGATTCAGAGGTCCCGGCTTGTCAGCACATACTAGTCCCCTTTCCAGAGAAAGAGACCCAGAGAACCCTAGATCTACAGCAACCATGGCTAGGGTACCTGTTCCAGAGAGAGAAGGGGGCAAGGTCAAGCCCCAAACAGATGGCTGAGTCAGGCCTCACAAACAATAGCCTGGAAACTTGGCCTTTAGGACGGGAGCTGAGAGGGAGCCCTACTGTGTCTGCCCAGCCCACACCTCATAGATGGACTGATTTCAGAGACAGGGATGGGGCTGGGGGCCCTGCACAAGGCCTGGGCTGAGGGATAGGCCATGCCTTCAGGAGCTCTCCTTTGCTGGACTTCGCTGCTCTCCGTCATTTGCAGACACCTGCATTCTCCTGAGCTGACTTTTGGATGAGTTTGGAAAAGCATGCGGGAACCTGGCTCATGGTTCCTGACCTGGGTTGTACCAAAATATATAACTGTTTGGGGCATGCGCTCCATTATGCCACCTGCCATGGATGTGGTTAGTGATCTTTCTCTGCAGTGGTGAAAAAGCCTAACTTCTATGAAAAGCTGCATTGCTTTCTCCTTAAGGACATTTGAAGATAATTGCCACTTATGGGAAAAAGGTTCTTTCTCTTAGCTAGTTATAAGATGCTAACATGCTTTTTGTCAGGCCAAGATATCAAGCTTTTTTATTTTACATTTACCTTTTTAACTACAGCCTTATAAATTAGCAGTTGCCATTGTTTCTCAGACTCTAGCCGACCTTAAACACAAGATGACTGAATTAAACCCTGACCTGAAAATCGGGTTAAGTATTACTTTCTAAAGAAAGGTACACACAAAACTACAGGTAACTCACTTTTTGAAGTTAAAAATGCAAAAACAGATTTATATGTTTTTCCTTCTCAGATCTTAGCACTCTTAGAAAAATCAACTGAATAGGTGTGGATCATTTCAGTGTTTGGGATTAAAAGTGTCTGTGAAAGTGGGGTTGCCCTAATGGGAAGAAAAACTCCTGCCTGTGAAAGGCAGTCCAGATTATGTTGGGGGAAAAAAGGAAACAAACATAAAAAATCTCTCAAGTCTGAAGGTATCTTCAAGAGACACCTGCATTAGTGCATCTACTTTATTCACCTCTGTCACTTTCAGAAAGCCTGAGAAATCAGCCACCACGTTCCCATGGGTGAGCATCGCACCTTTTGGGTTCCCTGAAAAGAGAAAGCAGGAAGACAAATTAGTTGGAAGCTCAAGGGCCACTCCTTAAGAACAGTGTCTAAGTCGGCAGTCCCAGACATCCTGCACTATCCACCCAGGCCTCTGGCCTTCATTCACAGCCACCTTCAGAGTCCTGGGCAGATGAATGCTGCTTCAGGGACCTTTAACCTGGAGACACACGAGGCCCACCTGCAGGGTCCCAGTATCTTAGGACCAGAAGGCAAGTGACACAGTTGCATAGGTGGGGTGCCTCAAAGGGCTGGCATCTTGTGGCCTGAGTCTCACCCTCTCCTGCCTCCCTCAGGGAGCACAGCTCTCAACTCCCAGTCTCATATACACCCAATACCCTGTGATGCTCTCTGGGTCTCAGCAGACCTTCTCTCCAGAAACAAGCAGCCAATTCTTCTAGCAGACTTCCTTACTGCATCCAGCACCTGGAAAGGCCCAGGCTCAAGCCAGGCTGGCAGTCCGAGGGCTGAAGCAGTCCCTCCTGCCTGCACGTTGGCAGGGATGGGACATGGATGGTCTTGCTTTGTCAGGGCATGACTCTTCACTACTGCTCTTGAGGAAGCCCAGGGCTTCTAGGATGAGTCAGAGGACAGAGGTCTGGTGGGGACCCAGGGCACAACAGGCTGGGGAGGGAGGCTGGCCTGGCCACAATTTCATGCTGGGGTGGACACAACACAGCTGCTGCTGCATGGATCTGACTGATCCTGACCTGGCCTTTCACTGCCAGTGTGACGTCAGCAAGCCATTTCTCCTCTCTCTCTCTCCTTACCTGTAAGATAGGGACAGTGATACCCACCTCATAGGGCTTCTATATGCTCTAAGGACACAATCCACGTACAAAAGATGTTAAATTATAAGTTTCCACTGAGGCAGCAGATACAATAGCTGTAAAACCCCAAAAGAGAGGGGCAGGCCGCGTGCAGAATTTCCCCCCCAAATAACAAACCAATGTTAACTTTGCAACCCTCACCCAGAAATAGGAAATAAAAGGGCTAAGTAGAGATTGACAGTATTATACTAAATCAGCAAGTGTCCATGAAACAAAAAGGGAGTTTTAAATGTTTGCCTCAGACCTTCTCCCTGCTTCCCTTTCCCACTCATTCTCCCTCTCTACTTCCACCTGGTAGCAGAGGGTAGACATCTTCATTAGCAAGAGGAGGAGAAGTACCAGAGAGAAAGAGAAGAAAGGCGGCCCATGCCTTTCCCATCAAGCCAGCATCCAGTTTAGAGGTCTCAACAAAGCAGATGGGCTGACACTTACAGTTCTGAATTACGTCTCATCACATGCCAAGAAGAAAATCTTCCCAAAATGGTTCCACCACCAGAATCATGAGCCAAACATCAGATTCAGATCATATTTCCACCTTTTCCCACCGAAAGAACAATGTGGCTATGGATAAAGCTGGAAGGCAGGACATTTGGTGTAGCAGGGCAGCTGTGTTTGGCATGGTGATGCTGAGGACACACATGGTGATGTGCTGACAAGCGGATGACGACCAGTGGCATAGCACAAGCTTAGATTAACACCAGAGAAATCCATGTGTGCAGCCAGGCAGGGTGACATCAGAAAAAAGACTTGCTCACTGCCGTAGCTCTGCCCTGGCACCAGTCACAGAGCTGGAGTGGGAGGCTTGGGCACTAAATACCACCTGTTTTCCAGGCTCCGTACATCCCAGTTCTACCACACAGAGCATAGGCAGGATGGCTTAGCTTTCGATTGTTTTTCCATAGCCTGAAAAAGCACTGTGAATGAGCCATGCCTTCTCCAGATGGGCAAAACACACTTCTGCATCATGAAGATCTTTTCCAGATATGGGGGGAGCATCTGTAACCAAATGACCCATTAAAAGCCTGCGGGCACTCTTGATGACAAGGGTTCAAAACTAAAGGCCACAGTAGTGACCTGCTCCCCAACTCAGGGCCAAGGGACGTGTCACCAAAATTTTATGTTGTGAAACTCATGACACAAAGCAACATAAATCTGAAAGGCATTTTTGAATTCTAGGCTGGCTCTGGATGTCAGCTCCTAGAGAGCGAGGGTTGTGTCATTCCTCCTCTGTCCTGGTTTAGCAGGGAGTGTGGAAATCTTCGAACCCACCTGAGTTAATGGCAAAAAATCCATCTTGATTCATCAAAGCCATGTTGATCATGATCCACCCTCATGGAAAGCCCTTCCTGTGGGGCTGCTTGTGGATCTACCAGATGCCTTAGAGGCTGTGTCCGCAGAAGGTGTGGGGAGCCCTAGTTCACTGCCCACCAAATGTTATCATCAAGCCGGGCTGTCCCTGGTCCAGAAAAAGAAGGCTGGAAACTTCTTGCCTGTTTAGAGCAGGCCAAACAACTTCCCAAGTCGTCAAATGAGATAGAGGCAGTAACGGAAAAAGCACTGGTCTGGGAGTTGGGAGAGCAGGGCATAAGTCCTCTGCCTTGCTGGTGATGTCCCCTTGGACAGTCCCCATGCCTGCTCACCTCAGGCCATGCTGAGGCCTCAGCGGCATAGTGAGAGGGTGAACAGGGCACTGCAGACTGCAGAGTGCTGTGCCTGTGACCTCAGGCACATTCTGCCTCCCCCAAGAAGTCTTCCTTGGCTGTTCCCGTGATGCTGGTGCATGTGGCCTTCTGTCAGCACCAGGCATGCAGTATGCCATTTATGCTCATCCTCTTCCTGATGGCCTTGCCCATGGTACAACAGCTCCAGCCGGCAGAGCACTTACACTGCCCTTTCACACACCATTCCATCTCCTACTTGGCACCTTTAACCACCCTTGTCACAGTTGAGAAATCAAGGAGAGTGGTGGCAGAGAGGTTAAGTGACTGGCTTGTAGCCTACCAGCAAATGGCTGTCAGCCACCAAACCCCACACTTCTTCTGCAGTCCCTGACACAAAGGCCAGGCAGGGTCAGGAAGCAGAGGGGTGAGAGCAGTTCTCATAAAAGGCTGACAACACCCGGCAACCCAGCCCTC
Source organism: Cynopterus sphinx (assembly GCA_030015415.1). Taxonomy (NCBI): domain Eukaryota; kingdom Metazoa; phylum Chordata; class Mammalia; order Chiroptera; family Pteropodidae; genus Cynopterus; species Cynopterus sphinx. Next base: position 32,980,777 of record CM057387.1, on the reverse strand, counting down.
CTCTGGCTCTGGTTCCTGGTAGTGGCATGCACCGCCCCGCCCCCCCGCCCCACCGAGACCTCCCAGTCCACACTGTCCATCCATATCCATCCCATGCTGGGCATGGGGAGTAGCAGGAAGGACCCAACATCTGGAGCCAGGCACAGGATAAGGCTCAATCCATGCCCAAAGAGGGCACCATTGATTTCTGCAGTCACCCCACCAACGCTGCCAGGGAAGGGTGCAAGTGGCCCTGGCTGGTGGCCTTTAGTGCCTCCACTTACCTGTCGTGCCACTTGTAAAACACACAATGGAGAGATCGCTGGGCTTCGGAGGCTGCAGAGGTGAAAAGAGGTGTGTGTTAGAGAGACCCGGTGAGGGGCCTAAGATCCCTGGGCCCCCGCACCACGTAGCCCCTCTGGGGGTCCCCACCATGTGTGCGCTGTGTGTCAGTGCACGAGCATGCCCCTGCATGCTACAGTCACAAAGTGGGCAGGCAAGTGCACAGGAAAGGGGAAAAGAAGCTGGGGAAACCTAACAGGGGCATGGATATCAACTTGTCCCACCAACCTTATACCCAGTTCCCCTCAAATGGATTCTGGTTGGGATCAGGCTGCAGTGGCCATATCTAAACCTCACCCAAAGATCTCCTGTTTCTAAAGCATGTGACCCAGTTTCCTCCCTCCTTCCCACTTTCTCTCAAATGGCTGAGGTTGGACTTGGGAATAGGAACTGAGCTGCCCATGGTGTCACCAAGACTGCTCTGCATCAGGCCCCTGCCCTGGTGCTGAGCACAGAGTCCTGGAGTCGCCAGGAAGAGCCCATTATGACCATTTGCATATAAAGGATGGCTTCCCAGAGGAGGTGACACAAGTTGAGTACTACCTCTCAGATGAAGTGAGGATGGACATTTAGGGAGAGGATCTAGCCTGGGCACAGGCAGAGGCACAGAAGCAAGAGCACGCTGATGGATCAGAGAGTAGTTCTCTATAGCTGGGACACAGTGTGTGTGAGGTGGGCACGCACCAGGGGATATTCGAAGGGCCCTGGGAAGACAGGATGTGACCTGCTCGGGCCCAAGTATGAGAAAGCCCGTGGGGTGGGCAGGGGTGTGAGGAAGGATAAGCTAGAGGGAGAGCTGGAGGCAAGAGGCCTTGTTAGAAAACTAAAAACTCCCATATGGCTCCTCGCAGGAGGCAGTGACCCTCACTGGTGACTTGACCCCAGGCAGTATCGCTAAGGGGTGACACACAGAAAAGTTCACATAGCAAAGATGAACAAAGACAGCATATGCCACAAGGCCCCTTGGCCCTGAGGTCCACTTCTGGTTCTGTTCCTGCTTCTGTCCTTCCCATCCTCTGGAGAGTTCACTACGTTCAAAAGGAAAAAGTAAGACTTCCAAAAGAAAAGGTTACTGGAGAACCAAGTGTGGCCAGGACTGGCTGTCCTTTTCTCTCCCCCACCCCCAAACGACTGACTCCTGCTCCAGGTTCCTCTCTGGACCCTCATCCACAGAGGTCCTGGAAGCCCGAGTAGGTATTTGCTGAGTTAACAATCGGGTGCCACTCTGTCCTCTCTGCTGAACCCGTGCACATAGGAAGGGCTCTGTGAGGATGTGCCCCACACACCATCTTGCTCAATAAAGACCTGCCGGCAGATGAGCTTACCACTGGAACATGATGATTCTGTTGGCCACAGTCCTAGAAGAGGAAAATACTGATTTTAAGTGCTCAAAAGTTCTCATTAATCAAAGAAAAAAATAATCAAAAACAAAAAACAAATGAACAAACAAATAAACAAAATAACTCAGCACAGCGTGCCTTGCTCCTGTGTCAAGCCCAGAGTTCAGGATTCTCTGCCCAGATGTGGCCCAGGTGGAAACACTGCCTCAGTGGCCTCTTCTCAGATACACGTCCAGGCCTAGGCCACCCCCCACACTACAGATAGGCCAAGAAGGCTTGAGGTGCCCATGGTACATCTGTACACAACCTCAGGACAGAGTGGCTTGGTGGCCTAGGCTTCCAGATTAGCCAGCAGAGCTGAAGGGGCAGGTGGGGTCTGCCAGTGTAGGTGTGGTCCCTCAAGCTGTAGAGGCTGCAAGCGCACAGGCATTACAGGTACCGTCAGGAGCGGAAGGAGAACTGGAGGACCCAGGAATATAGATCCCATATGGAAGAATTGGGGTTAGTCGCTACTGAGCCTGGCCTGAAGCCCTGGAGACCAAGACATCCGTGTTATTCCAGCAGGCCATGAGCTGCCACCAAACCTGACATTTCTGGGGAGGTCATGCTTCTGTTGGTTGCTGGGGGCCTGGGACACATTTGCAAGGATCTCTCCATGGCTCTGGAACCTCATGTTTACTATCCTCAGGCTCAGATAGGTTGACTGCTGGCTGGAAATGAGGAGGCTTGAATCCGGTACCACCATCCACCTGTTGGTGCCTGTCCCATTAATTGTGCTAGCCAACAGAACCTGTCACCAAGAGGATGCTGTGGGCCCTGACCCCATCGCCTACCACCAGCCCTTGTGAAGCCTGCCCATCTCAACCCTGACACATTGTGATGGCCCACAACATCCACCCAAGGGCAGGAGAGGGGCAGATAATCAGCATCTCTGGCTTGGTGGCCAACTAGCTGTGGCCCAGCAAACAGCCCTGACAGAAGCAGCGCCTCACCTCCACAGCTTGCATAGACCTGATGACCACTCCACACTCCTGCCCTCTGTCTTTCAGGGCTTCCTCGAATGGGTCCATGAGGATGATCAGCTTGAGCCCTGGAGTCTCCTTCCTCTCCACATGCTCCAGCAGAAGCAGAGCCTTCTGAGGTTTATCCACAATCACGGTGCTGATGTCAGCTGCAGGGACCATCAAGGAGAGTCAGGTTATGCGGGCACAGGCCGTGACTATGGGCAGCACGTAGTGGGCAGCAGAACTAGGGACTTTGTGTGCCATAGTTGGTGTATAAATGTATAGGTAAGGCAGGCCATGTGGGCCATGTGTTGTGTACAGAGGAAGGTGCATGGAGCCTGTGGGGCCAAGGGCAGAAGGCCACGGTATCTCCTGGAGTGAATTCTGAGCTCCCCTTTGCTTTGGGCTCAGCCCCCTTCATCCCAGGTCAGCTTGAGGTATTTACCACCCCAGCATCTGCCCTAAGTTGCAGTGACCCGCATAGGGTGGGCAGCCTGTGTAGGGGTTGGTGCAGAGGCTCCTTCTGGCAGCTAGACCTGTGGAAGGAGCCTGTGATAAAGTCTAACTGGAGACAGCTGGACTCAGGAAGCCAACTCAGGGGCCAAAATGGAAGGCCCTAGCATTGTCTGATAGTGGAAGGAAAGTGCTTTCTTTAGTGTTATGCAATTGGCACAACCTTAGAGTGGCATGGAGGGGGCAGTGGTGGGCTCACCTGTGTTGATGATGTAGCGGATAGACCCAGGGCCCAGAGTGTCATAGAGAGGGACCACCACCATAGAATAGGTGTAGCAGGCAAGTTCCGCGATGATCCACTGTGGAGACATGCGGGTCAGGGGTGGGGGAACACAGAGCAGGTAGGAGGGCTGTCCTGCCTTCAGGCCCCAGCAACGGGGATCTGTGCTCTGGGTCCTGTGCCAAGAGGTCTCTGTGCTAGCCCTCTACATGTGGCAAGGAATCCATGAAGCTAATGGGTTGTGCCTGCCCACCCAGTTTTCTAGACCATGCTCACCCCAGGGAATTCTGGGACTCCAAACAGCCCCAGGCAGAGGTCCTTCATCCCTGCTGGCTAAGGGAGCAGCTGTGTATGGGGCTGGGTTGGGTGTGGATACAGCTTGGCTAGGATGTCCATTCTCAAGTAGGGGCAAAGCCAAGGGACGAGGCAGGATGGTAGGTGGTGTGGCACAGACCAAGGATCTCCATTTTACTTCTTCTCCCACACCCTACAATCAATCAGTGGGGCCAGGGCTGTTCTGTGGTACCCAAACCCCTCTCTACTGATACTTCTAAAACAGGTCAAGGCAGATGCTCACCTCTGGCCGATTTTGGGCAAAAACACCGATAAACTGATCTGTACATGCTTTACAACTGTGCTGGAGAAGTCCGGACCCTAGAAATTCAGCTCTGTCGGCCACCTGCAGAAAGTGATAAGAAGGCAAGGATGCCACAGTAGAGAAGAGAGATCCCCAGGTGGGACTTCCACAGGTCTGAGAGACCTTTTCCCCAACTCCCTACTCAGGTATGCTGGCAGCTCTGCAAGACTGCTGCCAGGAGTTTGGCTGAATGAGAGGCCAGCCAAGGAAAATATGACCCTCTAAGACCCAGCAAGGTACCCACCAGCCCCACAAGTGCCAGGTCTACATGTGCAGGCAAGATGGAGACTGTACTCTATCACTTACCTCCTGGTAGGACAGCCACTGATAAGGCTGCTTGGGCTTCCTGAAGCCAAGACAGGGCCCATTCCCTGAAGAGAGAAAAGCAGGCTTTGTGCAAGGCAGAAGGACAGGGTAGGGCTGCCACCTGTACCTGCCGATCAGACACCTGGATGGACACCCTATATTGTGGGGTGGTCCACAGCCCTCTCTGGCCTGCTGAAATGCCATAAGGCCTAAAGTCCACAAACACGGCATTGCCCCAGGGATCAGGAAGGTCCAGGAATGGGGGCTGGTTTCTACCATGACCTGTGTGATACAGCCGCAAAAGCACATGGAGACCTGGGGCTGCTGAACAGAGGTGGCACCTCTGAAACCACCTCGCTTGGCCCCATATCCTGGGTCACCCAGACATCTCAGAAGCTCAAGTTCAGAACCATGCCAGATAGTGGCCTTGTAGTTCAAAGTTCACCAGGGGCTGCCAGTGGGAGATACAGAGTGTGGGCTAAGAGTTGGCTCAAGCTTAGGAAGTCCTGGGGCTGGAACAAAGCTGAGGTCAGGCCTTCAGCCACAGAAAGTAGCTACAGCTTCTCTGACTGGGTAGGAGGAGGGCCAAGAGTGGCCATGCCCTCTGGACCTGGGCACCACTCACTTGCCATGCCCCAGTACCATGCTGGCTCACTCCTCCCCTCACACTGGCTCAACCTCTGCCCTAGCCCCTTCAGACTCCAATGGCCCCTCTCACCTGAGATGCTAAGCCCACGACGGAACACCTGGTACATGGTCCTGGCATCATCGTAGTAGTGAGTGAGCAGCTGAGGGCCATCCCCGATCACGGATCGCCGGGCCCCGCCACCGTCCTATGAGCCAAGCACAGGCCAGAGAAGCTGACTGAGGCAGGCGGAGGAGTCAGGAGGGGGCACCAGTACACATCAGGCTGTATACAGCTTGAATACACATCCAGGCCACACCACCCAGCTGCGGCTGGGGCATGCATGCTCTGCGTACACTAACACACACGGCCTGTACACATACAACCTGTGCACATGTTCATGTACAGGTGGTTTGTATACACTTGACCTGCATGCATCCACACTCACAGTTGGCTCATGCACACAGGCCCAGCATACCCATCTCCCATACACACACACAGCACCCACACCCCAGGTCAGCATATACAAAATGTCTAGAATTTCAATTGCTATTCATACTACTGTGGTTCACTGTTGGCTGGAGTCAGGCTATCCTTGGTGTCAGGATCAACCTGCCAGGGTATCCCCTATCCCACTATCTGCTGCTGCTATGCTACTAGGTTAAGAATTATTTGGGTGCCATCCATCATTCACATAATAATAGTGTGAATTAGTTTGAGGAGTGGCTGACAGTACTTTGCCAAACACAGAGGGCTAGAAGGCTGTGGATGGAATAAGACAGTGAGTTCCTGGGTCCTCAGTAATGGCAATCTAAGTGGGAAGGCAGCAAACACTCGTGATACCTTGGGCCAGGGAGAGGAGCTGGGCTTCTCCTGTCTCCCCTCCTAGGGTTCCTCACACCCAGAACTCTCCAGTATCAGCACTCCACCTCTTAACTGAGCTTAATTTCAGCTGTTTTGGGTTAGCCCAAGGCCCGCCACCTCTTAAAACATTGGGTCTGAGGAAAAATATCTCTGAGAGCCACAAAACAAAGAGCCAAACTCAAAACCACAGGCGGCTCTCAACTGTTTTGTAGTGGAAAGTTATGTTTGGCTAGTGAGTGTTTCCTGAGCCCCAGGCCCATGTAAGACCTGTGTGGGAAGCTGGGGGCATATACCGTCAGACTTGGGTAGCACTCAAGGTGTCAGAAATGGTAGGGCAAGAGACCACGTGCCAGGAACAGAAGGGGTTCAAACGGTGAGTGTATAGGGAGTGGCTGCTGAGCTGGGATTTGAAGGATGCATAAGGTTTTGCCAGGCAGTCTTGCCTGAGGCAAGAGCGAGTGCAAATGCCTGGGGTAGGAGACACAAGTGTATTCAGGGAACTGTAGGCAATTCACGGAGCTCCAAGTGGTAATGGAGGAAGCTAGACAGGCTGCAGATGAAGGCAAGGAGTCTGGACTTTAGGTTTAGGACAATGGGTGCCAGGGGAGGATTCTAAGCTGGGGTGAATGATGTGACCCAAATTATGTTTCTCACCCTGCAGCACACAATGTAAATGCTACCAGTCCCTATGTGACCTGGGCTCCTCTCACCTCATTTCCTACCCGCTCCTTTGCTTGCTCCACTGCAGCTACTCTGGCTTTCTGTGCTCCTGGGGGATGAGGTGAGGGAGGGCTCAGTCTTCCTAGGAAGGGAGGCTTTAGCTGTGGCCATGGGCTGTCCTCCAAGCCAGACCCACAAGGTAACTGTGGCCCCCCCACACTGAGCCAGGGCCACTCTCCGTCAAGACCCTATCCAGACCACTGTCACCTCCAACCCAGATGCATCAGTTACCTACTGACGCTTGCCCATGCTATAGCCACCCTTACACAGCAGAAATTGGCCCTGTCTCTCCCTACTACTGAAAACCCAAAATAAATCCATGCTGCCCACCCCAAGGGGCCCTGCCCAGTTGTGACTGTCCTTATTGACCTCTTCAGGTGAGTTGTCATTATAGGCTTACCAAAACCAACCAGTTTTACTGCTTTCTCTGGATCATCTCTACTCTTCTTATTACTCACTTTACTGTTGAAATTGAGGCTCAGAGAATTAAGAAACTGCTAAGGACCATATGGCTAGCGAGAGGCACAGCCAGAACTGCTGGTCACCAAAGGTCACTCTTGCCACCATCCTGCTAGCCCACCTGTAGCCCCTCTCCACCTCCTAACCACACGAATCACCACTTCTTAAAGCCAACAGGTGCATTATCCCACACCTCCACCTTTTCATACATTGGTCCTGGCCCGACCTTGACCTGTGCCCTCTCCTACCAGGCAAAACTCTGCCATACTCATGATCACCAAGATGCACTGTGTTAAGAGCAAAACTCAGAGTGGGGCACAGTGTACATAGAGAATTATCATTTTAAAAGGGGGGTGGATATCTATGAGCTTGCTCATGGACAACTGTTAGCACGATTCTCAGGGGAGGAGAACTGGGAGGCCAGGGGAAAAAGAGGGAAGATTTTCAGCATGTGTCCTTTTGTTCCTCTTATAAGTGTGGATATGTTATCTATTCAGAATGAATACAATTAAAGTTTCAAATAAGACAATTTTTTAAAGGGCAAAATAAATTCCATAAGCTTAACAGAAAAAAAATCTCACCAGTCCTTCTAGACTGAGCCTAGAACACCTCTGTATAGACTAGGCCACTGCACCTTCTTCCCCTTGTGTGCTCAGGGAGGTCAGGGTGCTGTGGTGGGCTCAGCTCTAGATCCTAGCACCAAACCAGAGCTGGATAGAAGGAGGGTTTGCAAGGGAATTTACCTGGCAGCCCCCTGAGAACCTGCTTAGGCCTTCTGCTGAGGTACCATTGAGCCAAGGTTCCTACCTAAAAAATCAGGCAAATTAGAATACCAGGGCAAGGCCAAGGTTATGCTCTGCCCAGGGTTTGGGTTCTAGGAGAGGCAGAAAGAGCACCTGGTAGGAGACCCTGTTCAAGGCCATTAGGGCTTGCTGGCTGGCTGCCAGGGGAACTTGAGCTTCTCATTTGAGGTCAAACAAGCCACCAGTTTACTTCTGCCGTCAAGATGCCTGTCCTCTGCCCACTACTTCCCACAGTTCATCTGCTCCCACCCTACTCACCTCCACTTCCTCTGACTGCATCAGGAGGTCACATGGTGGTTTCAAGGCCTTTGGCCGGTGAGTGAACCAGTAGGCGAGGATGGCAGCCAGAGCACCCATACTCACGAGGGTGGTGGCTGAAAGACTGCGGAAAAACTGACCCAAGTCACCCAGCTCGGGCAGCCGCAGCATCCTCAGGATCTCCTGTGTGTGCATTTTCTCCAGAAGTGAGAGAATGAATTCTGCAGGAAACAAGAGGCAGGTGAAGGAGAGAATCCTTGGTGTATGTCTTCCCACCTGTCTTGGATGACAAGTGACACAATGACCTTGGCCAGGTCTTAGTCAAATACACTATAGGGCAGGCCCTGGACTTGTGGGATATATAGCCAGTCTCCTGGAAGGGCCTTTCTGGTGACAAGCCAGAACCCTAGCAGTCACACCTGCAGTCATCTAGTCAATTTTCCCAGGAACCATATGCTCAGGCCCTGGGCCACCGCTGACAACTGCTTCCATATTTTCCAAGGGCTCTGAAAGCTCTGAGTCAATGCTTCCTGAGCCTCAGGGCCTGGGTGCTCTGCCTCTGTTGTGTGGTCACAGTATTTAGCTTATCTTCACTCCTAGGGTGTGGAGAGGACAGATGGCAGCAGGCACGCCTGGTACAGTGCCCGGAATGAGTGGGGTGAAAGCGTGTGGACTCCTTTCACTCTACCTCAAAGCTCCCAGCCCCAGGCTCTGACCCTGAAGGAGACACAGAAGGCAACACGGGCAGAGCCCACAGACCAGGCCTGACAGACACCTCTAGCTCTCACGATGTGAGTGCTAGGAACTACCTGACAACACTGAGTGGGTGGTACTCAGCAGGGTCTCCCAGGCCCACTTCCTGGCCTCCCATGGGCTTGCCTTATAGAAAATTTGGAGCCAAAAACCTACCAGGGTCAGAGGTGATGCTGATGCCAACTTTCTGAGGACTAGCTGGCCCCAGACTGCTGACCACTGTGCATTATGGCTCTGCACTGCCAGAGACCAAGCGCCAAGAGGAGCAGTTGCCCCACCTGTGCTGTCCTCCCTGGGACCCCATCAGCTAATGTCTGGAGGAAAAGGGAGGTGGCAGAGAGGAACAGGTGTTAAACTGGTGGGAAGGGAAAGAAACCAAGGCTCAGAGGAAAAGGGCTCAGCAAAGTGCTTGTACAATCCCAGGGTAACCAGCATCTCTTGTGATATTGCATATGGTGGTCAGAGTGCCATGCTCACCCACCACGGTACAGGTGGACACAGTGGGCCTATCAGGGGGACATGGAGGATGCCCTGGGGTAGGCCGTGGGAGCACTTCTGAGAAGCACTGATGACTGATTTTGGTTCAAAGAGAGCAGTCTGCCACATCCTCTTGTTAGCTGATAAGTGAAGTAGTGCTGGCAGGGCAGAAATACAGCCAGCTGGGCTCAGGGTTCTGCACTATGCCCAGGACTGAGCAAGGGAGTCAGGGAAGGCCAGGCACGGAATGCCTTTATCTGCACAAGGACCTCCATGGTGTCACTGACCAGTAGGACCTGAGGCTAGAAGTGCTACATGATGCCTACAGGTCTGCCAGCCCTGTGAGGCTGGTGGGTCCCAGGGAGCCATGCACCATCCACAGGCATCCTCCTCACTGGCCCGCAACTTTTGGAAGCACGGCTGAGGTCTCCCTTTTGAAGAAATAAGAGACCCCACAGCAGCCACTCCGCAGCCATGGGATGTGAGCCAAACAGCCACTGCTTGACCCCTGAGAGAGTGGAGATCTGCTGAAATGCCAATAAATGGTATTTATGCTGAACTGTAACATCACCACACCAGAGATGAGATCAGTGATGTGCAAAGTCATTGCTGAGAAAGCGAGTGAAGCTCCTCAGTTCAAACCCCTTCTCACCACTTAGAAGCTATGCAAGATGGAGCATATACCACCTCTCTGGGCCTCCACTTCCCCACCCTTAAAACGGGGAGGGGATCACTCAGGCATATGAAGTTCCTTGTACTGCATCTGGCACAGTCGGGGGTATGCCTCAACTAAAGAGATGGCTAAGGGGGTGCTTGTCAGATCAAGGAGGCTACTCAGCCCAGGCTGGCCCAAACACTGGGCAGAGTTGGCTGGGCCTAGGCATTGTGGCCTCATAGGAGTTTATGCTCTACAGATGGTACAATGAGCTGTCTGTGTCCCAAGAACACTTATAAACTACCCACAGGCTCTGGGTGCTCCCTGGGGAGCAGAGAAAGTGAGCCCCCAGGCAGCCAAAGCATTTTCACGAGATTTCTAAGCCAGAAATCGGATTTTGCCAGCAGCCGTCTTGAGCTGGATTAGTCCTGAAGCCATCCCACAAGAACGGACCAGTCCTGGCACATCGATCCAATTAAGGTTCTCCATCAGCAAAGTGGAGGCCCAGCTGTGGACCACAGTGGATTCAAGAAAACTGCTCTGGGAGGGTCCTGGCCAGGTGGCCAGCTGGCTTTCTTGAAACAGTTATTTTCTTAAGCTGCAGATGGGGACACCAAGTCACAGCCAAGGTCTATCAGATAAATGACTCACCTAATAGGGGATAATCCAGATATGCCACCAGCTCCTGGGATGGGCTCTGAGCTGTCTGACATTTCTTCTAATGGGCTGAACTGACTCAAGGGGCTGGGAAACTGAGCCCCTCGATGTCCCTGTAGAGCTCCTAAAAGCTCAGCTGTATGGTCCCAAAAGTTTGAGAGAGAATCCTAGAACCTCACTACCACCAGTCCCTTGTCCTTGGCAGTTGCTCATGGGCTCAAAGCTGCAGCAGAACATGGGCATTTGTTGCAATGCTGGATTTTCACAGACCACAGCTCAGAATGGCCAAAGCCATATACCTACCCATTGTCCATCCACCCAACCACCCATCCACCCACCCATCTGTTCAGTTATCCATCTACCTACCTGCCCATCCATCCATCCATCCAACCACCCATCTACCCAACTATCCACCCACCTACTCATCCATCTACCTGTTCATCTACCACTCACCCACCTACCCATCCACCTACCTGCCCACCACTTGTCGACCCATCCATCCCATGCATCCATCCACCCACGCATGTACCTAGATGGCCCCACTCTCATCTAGCTCAGTGTTGGGTATTGGGTAAGGCAGATGTGGGCCTGCCCTCAGTCCCATGGGGGAGACACGTGATGGAGTGGGGAGTGCTGTGCAGTGTGATTTGGGCTGTGATCAGGCAGGAGGAGCCAAAGGAGGTGCTGAAATGGGTATAGAGAATCAGGGCAGGCTTCTGGCAGGGACTGAAGAGTAAAGAGGAAAGGGTGTCCCACGCAGAGGGAGGCAAATATATCAAGGCTGGAGTCGAGAGAGGCCATGGAGCACTTAGTGAACTGAATATTCCAGGCAGGATGTAAAGTCTTGAGCCCATGAAATCTTACACAAGGGTCAGCACAACAAGTCTGAGGATGGTCTCTCCCAGGTGCCAAGCTTTCAGAAATTACCCAAGTATCACAGTACCCAGGAGAAGGGAGAACAGAACTTGTCTAAACTTCCTGAATTCTCAGGCCTTGGGAAGCCCTTGCCTGCACACTGCACTGCTGGATACTCACAAGAGCTCCATGGACTCATTATAAAGTGGGAACACAGAAACTCCACTGAAGAAGTTACTTGCCATTTACAGGTACACAGTGAGTCAGGGAGCCAGGTCTCAAGTCTCAAATGACAGTCCCCCAAATCACTGCCTTACACTGTACCACCACTGTGCCCCTGTCAACACTGCGCCATCCATCTCCACAGCCCACGCTCTCCTCTGCAGTGGTGGGGAACAGAAAACAAAAAGGTCTAGACCTGCTCAGAAGAGCCCAGGCCCAGGCTGCAGGGGCTAGGGGGCAGCACTGGGCACCAGAGCTTGTAAGCAGCAATAAGCCAGTCAGGCTAGTCACTGGCTCTTTGCCATGCACACACTGTGGGTGGGCTACTCCCCAGCCTCGCATCAAGCACTGGCTGTCTTCTCATGGCTGGGTCATTCTCCTCCAAGAATCCCACTCACCTGGGGTCATGGAAGCAGTAGGAAAAGGACTTGGCCACCCACTCCTCCCTGGGCTCCTAGGTAGGTGGCCACCACCTAAGGAGGCGTCTGAGGTAGCTGCAACTCTATGCTGGGAGAGGGCCTGCACTCTACCCTGGCTTCACAGAGTCAGGACTGCTTGTGTTTACCCTGAGATTCCCTTCTGACATGGGGGCCACTTTAGGGCAGAGCTGCAAATTCAGGTCCTCTGAGGACATGGGCCTCAGAGCCAGCCTGTACCACCAAGCCCTTGGCATTGGATAAGGCAAAACCTAGGTCTGGGAGTCCGGTCTCATCTCGTAATTTCACAGGGCCTTGGCCTCCTCTGACCGCCATGCCTTCCCTGTTGACCTGGGGTGGGGCTTGGTGGTCGCTAGGATCCTAGCCATGGCTACCTCCTTCTGTGCCCAGGAGGCTCTCCTAGTTGTAAGAGCCTGGGGCGGGGGGTTGGGGGGGGGACAGCACCCAAGGGAATCAGTGGTGCTGGTGTTGCCAAGTGAGCGGCTGTGAGTGTTTGTAAATATTCACCAGGCAGGAGGACCCAGCCCTCAGCAGGAACTAGCTTTCTCTTCTCCAGCACAGCCTAAGCTTTCTTCTCTGGCACAGACCAGTTCTGAATACCAAGTGGTGGCACAGGCTGGGGGCCTGGGGCTCCCCTGGCTTGCCATGTCCTCTGCTGATTTAGGGCACATGGAAGGTGGGGGGTGGGGGTAGTTCTCAAAAGCTAGGAAGGGAAAGAATGGCAGGAAGGGGGCCCTGGCAGGAAGCATATTGGCTCCAAGGTGGCAGCAGAGGAAAAGCCCCATTCAGAGCACAGTCCCTGTGAGGATGACCCTGGGGACCATGGCTTGGCTCTGAGGATCCTGTGCTGGTCCAGCCTCCTAAGCTCAGGACTCTGGACCTTCACAGTCTAGCTCAATGGCTGTCAGGACCAGCTCCAAAATACCTTTCTACCCCCAGGGCCCCTGGCCAGGTATGGCAACACTAAGTGCAATCCAGACCCCCACACCAGCCTCGTCACATGTCTCCTTACTCTGACCCATGCTTTCACTGATATCGAAGTTACTTTCCTGATATATAGATGTGACTATATCATGCCACTGCTCAGAAACCTCATCTGGCTCCCTACCACCTTGGGACAAAAGTCCAAACTCATCGTGCTGCCACTGAGGTCCTCTATGATCCTCATATTTTCCCCTTAGAATCTCCCCGGCTTCCTTATGTTAGCCTGGAGTGGAGTAGGGGTTCTTATGATAGGGTTCTGGGCCTCCGCAAACCTCTCATGCTTACAGAAAGGGTGGCAAAGCACAAGGTAAGCCATCAAAGCATTAAAGTACCTGCTCAACTCCCAATGAATAGCTCAAAAAAGAAAATCACAATCTCTCTCAGGGCCCAGGGTTCTCAGAAATGATCTAGGGAAAGGGCCCAAAGGGGCATTCTGGTGCTGAACTGACCTGAGTCCAAATCCTGACTCAGACACTTGATAGCTGTATGGCCTTGGACAAGTCACTTCACTCCTCTGGGCCTCATCTCAAAAAAAGGTCATGGATAGAGTACAGTGCCAGGCACATAGAGAAAGAAAGACTCAGTAGACAGTAGTTAGCTGAAGCAGTTTCTCCATCTCTTTGCCATCCATTAAGGCTCAAAGACAACTTGCAAAAGTACATGCATTCACATCCTACCTTTCTAGCGGGCTCCTGGCACTGGGGAGGCAGCTGAGCTGGTCCCACTAGTACCAGCCTCTATTTATAAAGGGTGTGTGGGGCTCAGGGAGAGAGCTTACCACATCTTGATCAAAGCACAAAAGTGGCGAAGGCCCTGCCCCAATTCTGCCCTCCTGGGGACAGCCGATTGCAATGGCTGCCTGCTCTGAGAAGCTGGATGGTGTCGGAGTCGTTAGCAGTGGTGGCAGAGGCTCCCTGGAAGCCGTGGGAGCAGGTCTGGCAGGGACCCGGGCACAGAACAGCTCTATGAAAAGCTGCGGGCCCCTCAAGGGCCCCGCTGCCCCACCCCCTCCATCTGCACACTGGGCGGTGCTGGCTCAGATCAGCTCAGAGCCAAGCTACCCAGCCTTAACCCCCATTCTGCCAGGTTGCCAGCACCTCAGTTCACACCCTTCTGCACTCTCCACTCCCACTCCATCCTCAGTCCTGGAGAGGAGTTTGCCAAATGGGTTACTTAAGGACAAAGCCTCTTTACACGTCCATGTGACACTGACTAGGGGCCAGGGCCTCAGCCATGGGATGGAGACCTGTAGCCAGCAGGAGTGGTGAGGTGGTGGGAAGGAGTGAGAGTGGGGCTGGAGATGCCAGGTCTCTGGTGCTGAAGGAGGCCGGCACCATCACCAAAGAGACTCTACCTCTAGCCCCTCCCAGGGGCTGCCCCTGCTCCCCATGCCAACAAGTAAACAACCAGTTTACTCAGGGAGAGGAAGGAAGCTGGGCACGGTCTCAGACAAAACATCTGCTCAGAAGTGTTCTGGCCAGTGGGAACACAGCAGACTAAAGGTCAGGGTCATCAGGTGAAAACGACTGGCTCATCTCCTACACAAGACCCCTGGGCACAATAGCTCCTCCGTAATGCCATTTTCCTGGGTTGCCACGGGGGCGGCCAACCTGAACCCAGAATCCACACTTTGGCCTTTTAGAACCAAAACTGAGCTCTGAACTCTCTCGGTCTCTGGAAGATAGATTGAGACACTAAGATCCCAGGGCCTCATTCCTGCAAGGTCTGTTTCCATAGGGTGAGGGGTAGAGGTGAAAATCCAGTACAGCCTTTTTTTCATGTCTACTTTGTGGCTGACATACAGTAGGCACATATTGGCTACTGCTAAAGAGTAAAAAGAAGGTCCAGGCTACATGACCCAGATCACCACCCACCCCCACTAGGCCCTGCCCACAAGTAGTGCTTCTGAGCCTTCCAGAACTATGCAACTGCCCACCCAAATCCAACTCATTTCTTCTGTAGCAAGACCACTCCAGGCCATGGCCTGGTGCTCTGAGCTCCCTCTTCAGAGCTGTTTGCACAATCTGCCTGGCAACTCTAGCACCCACAGGCCTTGCAACACCTTCCCTGGGGCTATACTACTTCTCAGCCTACCACCTGGAGAGAACCATGAGGAGAGCTTCCTGCCCCAGCAGCCCTCACGGAGACCTTGGCACGAGCTTTTCTGGGCCCCCAGGCTCCAGCCCTCCCCAATCCACCTGGAGGAAGCTTTCAAATGCACAACTGACTGAGGACCCATGTTTGGCCCACAAAGCCCTTTTCCCTTTCTTCTTGGCAGGTCCCCCACTTCTCTCTAGATGCCTTCAGAGATGTCTGTAAGTAAGAAGATCCTTTAATGCTTCTCAAGGGGCAGAAGCATTAAATGTTTCTGGGGCAGAAAACCCAATGGCCACAACCAATGTCTTGGCTGAAAGAAAACTACACAGGGTGCCAAAGACACGAGGCCATGGCAGCAGTTCTACCCCAGGAAGCGTGTGGCCCAATCACTAGGTTAAGAAAAACACAAATCTCATCATCAGCACCTGTGTAACCCTGACCAGCAGAGACGCAAACACTGAAGCCCGCACTTAGCTCAGCATCCACCCCGTCCACACAGGGATTCACAGTGGTCTCTGCTGTGAGAGAGGGGCTTTCTCTCCATCTTCCTCTTGGGTTTTAATTAGCATCACAGAACCACTTATGGCTGGGGCAGAGTTGGGGCCAAGAGCCTCCCCAAGCCAGGAACTGCCAGGTGAGACCGACTGCCATCCCCGGGGAGAGAAGCAAAGTTGCTGGGTTACAGGGTGGCTTACCCACCAAGCTCCTGAGGAGCCTGATTAGAGCTCTGAAGGTTCAATTAAGTCTCTTGAATATGAAAGGCCCAACTGAGGTTGGCTGTACCTGACCACACCATGCAGGGCCATCTGTCTCAACTAGCTCAAACTCACTGTGAACAAGCCAAGCCCCCCAAAGCAATATACTCTGTGGAAAGCAGCCTCCACTGCCCTCCGCCCCCCATCCTCATGCCAGCACCTCTCAAGAATCTCACTCACCCTAAGACCTGGTCAGGGACCATGGGCCCACATTCCTGATGACAGCACCGGGAAACCAGGCTCAAACAACACTTTCAGGAACTGAAAAATATAAACAGCCTTGAGAAAAGAGGAGAAAAGAGAAACACAGTGTCTTTCACAAGCTCTGAGATAAACGCTGTCCTTACTACAAATCAAGCCCTACAAAATTCTCAGGACAAAGCTGGGCAGCAGAGGCTAAGACAGTGGCAGCGTTCCCTTTGGAAACATTTACAGGGGACAATGACCAGGACTGATGGTATAGATGAACCTCAGCCTCATCGTCCTCCATTCCACACCAAGCCCTGGGACAGCAGGCACGACCCTGGGGTACTGGTGAGGGCTGTGAATGCCACATAAGCAGAGGAAAACCCCCTGGCCAGGCCCCACTATGCAGACAGCCAAATCCTGGGGCTGCAACATGACCCCCTCTCCTCCCTTCTGGCCAGTCCCCATTAGGGCTGCCAGTCCTGGCCTCAGGAGCAGCGATCCATTTCGACATTGGCCCAGACTGAGGACACATGGCAAACCCTACAGTTTCAAGCTCAGTAAAGAAAACATGGGCTGCTCCTGGCATGTTCTCAGAGCTTAACTGCAGGTGGCCAGGGTACAGGATGTGACCTCCTCTAGCTAGAGGGAAGCTCCTTAAAATAGGGAATGTCCTTCTAAGATATGGCTGGGGCCATTGAGGTGGGGGTAGCAAGAGAGGGATTTGCTTGCCTTCTTGTTCAGCTGGGGACACCCTGCTCAGGGATAAATGCACAAAAGGCAGAACCTAAGGCACATCCTCAGTCAGGGAAGGTGAACAAAGAAGAGGATCAGAAGGGGGAGTGTTCTGCGAAAGGGACAGTGACACAAGCAGGTTGGTAAGTCACAGTAAGGGACTGTGAGATGTCCGGGCTCCTGGGAAGCAGGCAGTGGCCTGGCGGCACTAAAAACTGGGGCAGGAAGCTGAGTCTGGGAGGGTAGCATTTCACTACAGAAGGAAAAGACTGTGGTTGGTACTGGGAAGTCACAGCCACAAGCTAAGGGCACCCACCAGCTCACCTGACTTAGTACCCTGGGGCTTTAGGATTCAAGAGTGCCCTAGGCAAGCTGTGCCCCTAGGTCCCTGCCAAAGAAACGGCTGCTGCAGCAAGAAATCAACATAGGTCCTTCACCCAGCATTCCAGGTGTCATTGTTTTTTCATAAACCAGACAATGAGCAGAGAAAAGAGAGGGTCCTGCTAAGGACCCATTTACCTTTTACTCTTTGGTTAAAGGTAAATTTCCTGGAAAATCTGATAAGTAGCTTAATTCCCCATACTCTGACAAAGTTCCTCTTCTGAATGCCAGAAAAACCAAATCTGAATTTCACTCAGTTCAGCTGTGCTGGTGGATGGGACCCTGCCGCCTCCTGGATCATCCCCCTGGAGGCCAGGTCCACACAGCAGCTGCTACTGCCTCTCACTGCCCTCTGGCTGCTAAGCCCTGTGGTTGGCCAGGAAGAGCCCTTGGCGTCCACAGGGTTAATGCCAGGCTCAAGCGGCTCCGCCCTCAGCTGGGCAAGGAGGACTGAGAACTCAGGCCTCCTTTTCAAGGCCAGGGTGAATGGGAAATATGCAAATGACCACCTCTGAGCAGTGGCAGGGGAGGGCATGCTGCTGGCAGGCCTGTATCTCTCCACTCTGAGCCTGTCACATGAAAGGGTTTGTATTCCTGCCACTGGCTCCAGCCTGGCCAGGCTGGGGCTGTTCTCACCAGAAAACAAAAATCTCTTTCAGACCAAAGTAAAATGAGGCCCTGGCTGGCCGGGGAGGGAGGCAGCCGTTGTTCACACTGACCCACTGAGAGCACCAGCACTTGGATTCTCACTGAACCCACCACCACCTTTCCAGAGGGAGCTGGAGATTCTGTGGTTGTAGAGGAAAGCAGTACATCAGGTGGGGGGGGGGGGAGCGGGAAGAAGGAGGGTGAAGGTGGGACTAAGAAATGGGATGGCCATTCTGAAGCTGCTTTGGTTTTGTCCTTTTTTAAAAGAGTAATGGCTGCATCTCAGGGAGCAATCTTTTTTATACGAAGAAACTTCAGTAATTCTCACAGTGTTGATGGTAAACATGGAAAATGAAATGGGAAGAAAAATGTGATGGTAAACAGAAGGCCTTGCAGTGCACAGAGAGGACTTTTAGGGACGGCGGCTACATGTATCCTCTGCCTGCCACCCACAGCACTGCTACCAAAAGTACCCTCAAGCTGTGGGTTTATAGTAACCCGGAGCCTAGCTTCTGGGACTCTCCAGGGCTTAGGACTCCATCCTCAACAGAGGCACCATGACAGGTCACACTTCAATTTTGTCCAAACTTTCAGAGGCCAGAAATGCTAGGGTCACCAGGAGTTGTCCATTTATCCACTGCACAAACCTTGTACCCTATGGAGCATGGATGCTACTCAGACTCCCACTAACAAGAGACAATGACACAGTAAGATCATTTAGCTTGAGAGGAAATCTAGGACAAAACCACTCAAGAACTGCTTCTGAACCAATAGGATGGGTGGAGGTCCCTCCACAGACCTTCTGCAATCAAAGGGAAATAGGCCTTGCCAGCCTCTCAGCCCAAAGAAAACACCTATCTCTGCTGGCTGTCCACTGTTGCCTCCCTCTGCTGGTCTTCCTACTATTAGTCAGGGCCATACAGCATTCTCAGAGTTCATGGAGCTGCCCCGGGGAAGAATAGCAGGAGACAAAAGCAGAGGAGGAGAAAGGACACCTCAGTCCAGATGGAAAAGAGGCTTCACAGGTCACAGCCTTCCCTGATGTCTGACCTGGGGCAAAGGGAACAGGGACACGTGTACCCAAATCTCCCACAAGCCCGCTGGCCGGGGAAGACCTGCTCTCCCATTCTATCTACCACCCCAGGCAGAGCCAGGCTTGTGGGGAGAGCCTGAAGGCAGGGTTGGGGGCTGAGTCGAACATATCCCCCAGAGAGCCACACTAAACCATCTGCTGGGTGGCATGGTCACCATTAATCCTGAAGTCCTCTAGTCACTGAGCAGGATCTTGGGACCTCAGTGTCTTCATGCAGACTCAGCTCTAGGGGGCCAGGAGCTCTGCACCTTCCAAAGGCAAGGAGCCATTGTAGGTCTGGCGTGCCCCTTCTCCAGACTGATAACTGCTTTCCTCTCATTGGCCTCCAGGGCCTCGCCATCCAGCCTGTGGCCAGCCTCCCTGTCCGGTCTCACTGGCTGGCCCACATCCCATCTTGCTGCTCTCTCTGTCCCAGCTCTGACTAACTTCCCATCCCAGTCCCTGACTGTCCTTGCTGTGTGGCCTAGTTGGCCTTGCTATCTTATCTCTGGTTGACTTCACTGTCCCTCCCAGTGGCCCTTCTGCCTATTCAGCAGGATCTACAGTCAGTGCCCAGAAGGGTTTATAGCCACAGCAGGGGCAGGAGGTAGTGGTCAGGAGAACCCCATGAGGAGTCTCAGCCCCAACAACAGTACACGCACTGAAGGCAGAAACAGGGTTTTGTAGCATGGCCAAGTCCTGCTTGGTCCCTCAAGATCCATCTCCTGTGCTGGTGGGCCAGGCTGCAGTGTGCTGGGAGCAAAGTAAGGTTCCTGGCAGGGATGGTTAGTGGAATCTGTCCCAGCGCCACCCACTCAACCTCTCCTCTCTTATTCCTCAAAGAGCCATCATCAATCACCAGCTCTGTTCCTGTCCCCTACAGGTACCAGCGCAGATTTGCTTCTCTCAAGGTCTGAAAACAGATGCTGATTATTCTCTCACTGGCCTGGCTTCCTGCTATAAATCCCCAGGAGACAGCACCTCAGAAAGCAGGCTTGAATGGGCAGATGGCAAATTAGAACCTAGCCATCTCCAACTCTCCACAGATACCCCCAGAAAAATGCCAGGAGTAGCTTTTAAAAGAGGAAAGGTGTCTCTAGGAAGAGCAAGTGAATAGGCACAGGTGAGACTTCTTGGGATTTGAAATCTTTCAGGTGCTGAGATGATAAGCTGGGCCTTAGAATAGCTAGTTTAGCTCAGCTCAGAATTTGTCCTAACCCACTTGCCATCTTCCCACTTCTGCCAGTCACAGACCTCAAGCCTCACATGAATCAGGAGCCACACAAAGGTCTGGGAATGACCACACCACCCATGGGCTCTTAGAACAGTTGAGTGGCAACAGGGGACCACCCCTGGGCATGCTGAAGGATAAGCCTAGGGCACAAAGTAGCACCTCGCCCACCACATTCCCTTCCTGGAATCCAACGGGTGTGGTTAGTGGGGACACTGGCCAAGCCAAGTAGTGAGTGACCAGACCAGCCAGTGATCTGTGGACCTTGACCTCTCACCACCGCTTGGCCAGAGCTCCCAGCCTACCAGGAGAATGGAAATGGAGCTCTAAGGAAACAGTGGGATCTCATCCTCAGAGAAGTCTACATTTCCCAAAACCAGTTACCCTGCAACTGTAGGTTCCATCATTCATTCATTCACTCATTCACTCACTCATTCATTCATTAAACACTTCTGGGACACCTCCTCTGTTCCGGGTTCTCGGCACTAAGGGATCTCTAGTGAAGGCTGACTTGGTCATGCCTGCAAGGGGGTCACACCTGCCTTCACCTACTTTTCTACCATATTGGCATTGTCCCCCAGCTGGATATATAGCCTGGTACCTAGTAGGAGCACATTCAAAGTCTGTTGTTTGTTAATTAACTTAGATGAGCAAATAGTTAATAAAATACTTCATCATTAAAATAAATTATTTTCAGAAAACTCTTCATATCACTCACTTATGCTATAAACACTGATGCATACTATATACCCAGCCCTGGGTTAAGGCACAGAGAGGGGACACCTTGGCCCTCAAGGAGGTCACAAGGCTAGTGGAGGAGGCCAAAGATTGTAGTTTTGTGGAACATGTGCCACCAGGGGAGGTGTATGGCTTGTACAGTGCCGGAGTGGTGTCACCTTGGCCATCCACACACAGAGTTTTGGCCGTATGTCCTTGATAAAGTCCATGTAGCCTGGTTTGACATTCAAGGGCCTACAGAGCTCAGCCCTGACCACCACCTCATTGACCACACAGTATGTCCCTAGATCTCATTCATTCCTACTGCCAATCTTTCCTTTCACGGGTCCCTCTGCCTGGAATGGCTTTTCTTTCCTTACTTCCTTTCTGCATGTCAGAATCCTACACCCTCTTTCAGGAGAGCTTAGCTCAGGTTGTTATAACTTTAGCTAACACTTAATGAGCCCTTTCCTGTGTGCCAGCCCCTGCCCTTGGCACTTTACACTTATCCTCTCTTTACCTTCCCCTGTCCAAGGGCCACTTCCTTGCTTGTGCCCCTTGACAAGTCTGCTGGAGGAGCTCAGACCCTGCCTGATCATGCCTGGTGCTACCTCCCTGGACTAGAAGTCTGAGAATGGAGTCTGGCTCACAGCTTTTAGGAGTCACTTCCCCCACTGAACTTTCCTGTGTCTCAGTACCTCATCTATTAAACAGGATAACACAGCACCATGTTGTGGGGAAGATTAAAGGAAAGCTTGGGAAATTGTAGAACACAGTGCTTGATACACGGTAGGTGCTCAGGGAAATGGTAGTCAAGTCAGCATGTTTGCAACAATGCTTTCCCCCATTAAAAAACTTCCCTCCACACACAGTCCTTCATTCAGTGAACTTCTGAGTACCTACCAAGTGCCAGGCACTGGCTAGTCACCCAGCACAGGTTCTGTTATAAAAAGACCTATAACTTTTGGTTCTTTTTGCAAATAAGCCAGAGCTTCATGCTCACTTATCCTGCTTGCTGTGTGTATGGGACAGCTCTGAGTCCCAAAAGGGACTGTAGGTGAGCTAAATTCAGCCTTCTGAAGACCAACCTAGGAGCCCTTATAATCAATCAATCACGAGGAACAGAAAACCAGTCGGAGAGTAGAATGGCCGAGTTCTGCTGCCCCCTGGTGTCCGTGTGCTCTCACTGGGACCACCTCTAAAGGCTGGGGAGGGTGAGAAGGCACTGAGGTGGTGTACCATGTGCAAACCCAGGCTTTCTTTTGTGTCCTCAGCTGTTCTGCTTGGAACTCCGCCACCTGTCGGGGTCCTAGATGCCTTCTTAAGCCCCCTGTGATGGCCCCAGACCTCATGCTAGTCCCCTACTCTCATGGGAGCCTAGGATGGGGGTAAGATCTGACAGGGGTGAGCTGAGCCAGGCTGTGCAAGTCTGAACCTGCCCATGACACCTACAGCCAGGCAGCCACCACATTGGTCTCTGGCACCAGGGCCATCCTCCATTCCCCCAAGGTCACAGCTGGAGCCTCCTACCTTCCCCTTC
Source organism: Cynopterus sphinx (assembly GCA_030015415.1). Lineage (NCBI taxonomy): Eukaryota > Metazoa > Chordata > Mammalia > Chiroptera > Pteropodidae > Cynopterus > Cynopterus sphinx. Next base: position 32,958,305 of record CM057387.1, on the reverse strand, counting down.
CTGGAGCCCAGCCTCAAATGGGCCATCCTTGGGCCATATCCATTCTCTGAAATACATCACAACTGCCTCCCACTGCTCTCCGAGCCTTCACTCCCTTCCTGCTGGCTTAGCCAGGCCACTGCAGCTAAATTGAGGGTTTCTCTGCCCCCTAAATGAAACCCTCTCCTCCAGAATCCCTTCCTATCCAGACTCCATCTTCCTCTCACAACCTAGACTCCCCAGTCACAAGACCGAAGACCTAGCCCCACCACAGCTTTTCTCCATAATTTTGCTGGCCTAACTTTCTCTATCTGGACTTTGGTCTCCCTGCCTTTGATAAACACCCCTATATGCTGCAGAAGCCCATTTGGTTGTTATTGCTGGCTGGGTATATGGTTGAGAAGACTGGACCCTGTGCAATAGCACCAGACTGCATCAGCCTAGAGGAAGGGGTACTCGTTTAGAAATTCATTGACTAAGAGAACTGTCTCTTTCTACTTTGCACAATGGTGCCATATAAGCAGGCAGAACTACCAATCCATTGCTCCCATAGTCCTCTGACTCCTGAGGGCATTGAGATCAGGCACAGCATCTGACTCATGCCAGATCTATTTTATCTGTTTCTTTGTTTATTACTTAACACACAGGTAGAATTGTGGGCTGGCCTCCCTGGTGGGGAGCAGGACAGATGCAGCCCTTGCTCTCCAAAGACTCAGAGAACCCTGCTGCCCCCTTCAGATAGTCATATTCTCCTCCAGGTGGCTCCCCACACCCTGCACGTCACTCTCTCCCCTTGGCCCTTTGAAGCCAGTCCTTGTTGCACCAGGCCAGATTGGGTGGCAAAAAGCATGTAACTCTACTCAAGGGTGACATCACCTCAGGGATATTCTCCTGTTTCTGCCTGAGCCAAAGGGATCTGGCAGCTGCAGTGGGACCCTGGAGATTATAAGGCAGAATGTGTTCTCAGTTTTAGCTTAGGAGTCCCCTCTGCCCCCAGAGAAAGGCTGGGGTCCAGGCAAAGTCCCAAACAAAGTGGATGCATGGTCTGGGAATGCCACAATGTATGTCTGCGGTGTTCTGTCCAATGAACACCATACACCAGCCTCAGACTCTCATTCTTACAACCAACATGGCAACTTTGAGGAAACTCCTATTTGCACTCAGAAGTTCAGCCCCTATAGAAGCAGCTGCCACTTGCCCCAAGACTCTACCTGCTTGACCACTCGGAGGCCAATGTACAGTCCCTGAGGCAGTTTCCCTATTTGGAGAGGCACCTGACCACTTTGGGAAATGTTGCACAACAAAGCAGGTGAGAAGGCCAGGCTGAGTCAGTGCCTGCTAAACTCCACTTTCAGACAAGGACCTTGCACTGTGAGGGGCTCTTTATCACAGGCTGCTGATGACTTTTGCCATGTGTGGCCCTGTAGCTTTCAGGCACCTCCTTGCAGCCACAGAAGACCAATGCTCCAGAGAGCTGCCCTTGGACCAAACCATGGCTGGGTGGGGGCCTCCTAAGGGTAGAGAAAAGGGGTCCTGGCTCTGGGGAAAGCCTCTGAGACTATTGCCCAGACAATAAATGGTGGCTATTACCACTGTCATTGTGTTGATAAATCCTGCCCCTTACCCACGTTCCCAGCTCTAGCCCCAACCTTGCCTGTTGGATGAGCACATCAGGCCCAGAGTGGCCCTGCCTGGCCTGTCCTCAGACACTAGCAGACAGAAGGAGCTTAGGGAGAGAAGGGGATTAGAGAGGCCTTACCCGCTCCCCTCCCCAGCTCAGGGGAGGTGTCCCTGTGGTCTGACTCAGGGCAACTGGCAGTGAGTGGGGGAGTGATTACCTGGCCCACAAACTTCCTAGGTTCAAGCCTAATATCACCAAGGACCTGGCAATAAGTGATCAATTGAAACCTCAGATAAAACCCCAGTCTGCCAGATATTATTTGTGTGACATTGGTCAAGCCAATTAACCTCTGAACCTCCATAAAATGGGGAAAGCACCACCAACCTCCTAGGATTTGCTGTGAATATTAAATAACGCATGCAGAGTTTTAGGTAAGGATTCTGAAAGGGTCAACTTCTTCCCCTTCTTTCGCTTAAAAAAGACCTTATTACCTCCACTGATGTTGCTGTTTGAATGTGAAATAATAAACACTATAACATACATAGAGAATTTGCTCTGGGCTAGGTCCTGTTTAAGGCCAGTGTAAGGTTCAAGCACTTCACATACATTATCAGTCTGAATCTGCACATGGGGGTGGTGGAGAGAGGGTGGGGTGGAGACCCTTTAGAGTATTATTCCAGACTCATAGAGGGGAGCTCCTGGTGCAGGCAGCAGAACTGGTGGATGAATGGGCCTGTGGTGAGACCCCAGGTGTGTGTGGGGAGTGCTGGGCAGGGGGACCGAGCCCTGGGCAGAGCTGAGGAGAACGGTGAACCCTGGCTTTACAGATCTCTTGTATTCTGGCTGAAGGGTGGGCAGGGATGGGTCGTAAGGAGAACCCCTTACCGGGATCAGGAAGTCCCAGGTTACCTGGCTGACCTGCTGCACGACCTCTGCGACCAACACCCTCAGTCCCTAGACTCTGGAGACGGACAAGGATGCATTAAGTCTGTCACTAGACTTGGCCTTGGAGGACGAGTGGGCTCAGGGCCTAGCGTGATCCGTGGACGACCCCCGCCGTAAGAGGAGGGGGGCATGATAACTGGAAGAAGGTTGTCGTTCGGTCGCAGAGATCAGGCCCCTTATTTCTGCAGACCCAGCTGCTTCCCTGCCCGTCCGGAGACCACCAGAACGTGGGGGGTGGTGACTTGGGCGGCCTGGCAGGGATGCGGGAGGGGCGGGGGGTTCCTAGAAGGGACCGCTCGGCAGCTGGGGCTGAGGGATCACCCCGCACCCGGGACCAGGACACCGAAGCGTGCGAGGGCTGGCGGTCCGGGACGAGGACAGGACGGGGACTTACCCGCGAACAGCCAGAGCGAGCCCCCCGAGACGAGGAAGAAGGTCAGCATGCCGGTCCGCGGGGCCGGCCCGGGCCCCGCACAGCCTCCGCGCCGCGCCGCCGCCGCCGGGTATTTTGAGCCCCCGCCCCCTGCTCCGCAGCGCCCCCTCCCCGCCCTCTGCGGAGACTCGGCGGGAGGGGCGGGCAGGGCAGGGGAGGGCGCGGCGCGCGCTCCGCACCGGGGCCCCCGCGCCCGCCCGCACACCGCCCGGGTCTGGGGCGCGCCCCGCGCTCCGCGGCGCGGGCCGAACCGCCGAGGCCCCGCGCGGGGGAGGGGCCGGGCCGCAGCGCCGGGCCGCAGTCTCCGCCCTCGCCCCCAACGTCAGGGCCCCGCGTTCTGGGGAAACCGGCCAGAGGGGCGCGCACCCGCAGCCAGCGCGGGAGCCGGACGCCGCACCCGCCCCGCCGACCCGCGACGCGGGCCCCGCGCCACGCTGGCTCGCGCGGCCGAGCAGGCTCAGGAGGCAGAGGCAGAGGGGTGGCCGTCCTAGGCAGCGGCACACACGCCTGTGGCCTGTGCCCTCTGACGCAGATGCCCCCCAGGGCCTTAAGCTGCGGGCGCTGGGAGACCCTGGGTGCCAAATCTGCGAGCCAGTGAGGAGGGGGCAGTGAGCGTCTACCCAGGCACTAGCTAAGGAGGCTGGCTAGGCCAGGCAGTGAGTGCCCAGATGCTCCGAGAAACCGACTTTCCATCTCCCCTTCTGAGGAGAATGGATCCGAGGCCACCCAAGGTCATAGGGGGCTCCCAAAGGAAGTCATATGAGGTCACAGGAAGACACATAGAATCACAAGGGTCTCATGAGGACACAGGCAATGATGGTCTTCATGCACAACTGTAAGTGGCAGCGCATAGCTACAGCGAATGGCCACGCAGTCACAGATGGACACACCTTCTGTTTCAGTGTTTGTGATTAAAAGGAGGAAGCACAGTGGTACATTCTCTGGAAAGAATAAATGTAGATATTCTGGTGGGCCGGACTTACATCTGGATTTCAGGGTCACCTCCTCCCAGCACACCTGCTTGTTCTCAAAACAAGCTTGTCCTACTAGGCCTCCAGCACCGAGGACAGCGCTTAGGCAGCCCAACACTGTCTCCAATCAGCCCTCCCGGAGCAGGCACTAGCTGACCCAGGAAGAAGAGGATAGGAAACCAGAGAGCAGCAGCAGGGGTGGAAGAGCCAGCAGTCTCTTCAGATCTGCCAGAGACCACCTACCCAGGCCTGTCTGTTGTTGGTGCAAGTGTGCAGATGTGTGCCTCTGAGACACTTCCCATGTTTACGGTAGGATCCTCCACCTTCCCCATCATAGGATCTAGACTCCTGGGAAAGATGCTCCTGTTGGAACTCAAGCGCAGCCTGGTCGGGACTTTGATGGAATCTCTCATGCTCCAGGCTTCTTCAAGAGAGTGGCATGGCTGTCAGAATCCCTCCTCCACACCCTCCTCAGCAGTTAACTGAAGACCTGCTGGTGTTCAGAAAGAGATCCATGGGGAACCAGAAGGCTGGACAGAAAGAAGGTATATCCCCAGTTTAGACTGGCCTATAAAGGTTGGCAGACAATTTCTCCATAAGCCAGGGGCACACAAAGCATTTCTTCGCACAGCAGGGGCCCAGGAGCCAGGCAGCAAGCCCCAGGCCTAGCCCTCCTCTGTGGCACTCAGCTGCAGAACCACTTCAGGCCCTTGTGTGGCTCCTGGCAGCCTCTTCTGTAGAGTGATGTCATGGGACACATTTAGCCTGGCCTCCTGCAGGATGTTGCATCCAGTAACTCTTCCTACAGATGTCTCTGCTACTTGTAAATATTTTAATTCAAAAACCTGTGCTGGAACTGTGACAGATTACAGCTTAACTGAGTATTTTTCTGTTTTCCTGTGAGCACGGCTTGGTCCTGCCTAAGGGATGAGGATAAGAAAGCCCTGGGCCTGGCTATGGGATCATAGCCAAGGATCTGTCCTCTCTAGGCCTGTTCCCACCACTGTGTAAGGGGGAAATGTTCTTTTCTGTGGGCTATTTAGGTCTCCTTCCTCTCTGTGAGTCTCTATCTACGGACCATCTGTGGGCTGGGCAGTTGTGACTCAGGCCTCCAGACTGTATGGGTGTGGCAGCCCTGGAACCCAGCAGGAGGGAACCTGAGGCCCAAAGGTACCTAGATCAGGTTGAATTTCTTTCTCAGCAAGGTCAGCCGCGTTAGTGGCATCTCTGTTAACATCTATCTCCTCCAAGATCAGCCCCTCTGAGAGAGCAGGCAGGCAGGATCCTGATCATGTTTTCAGGCCTGGCACAGGATCTGGCCCAGAGAATGCTGAGAATGTTATCCCACTCAACAGAAAAGTAGACGGAAGCCTACAAAGAAGAGCATCTGCCTAAGGCCATACAGCAGTTCTGGCCTCTACACTTGCATTCATTCATCCATTCCTTCACTTGAAAATGTTCAGAACAGACTTCCCCAAGATGTGCCACTCTGGCATATGAATTATTTTGAGTTAAAGTTACTCTAGACCCTGTGGGCTCACAAGAAAATTCTCTCTTAGAGAATTTAATTAGGGACCTTGCCCATAATAAGCATTATCACCAGAAATAACTTTTTCTGACCTATCTTCAGGGCAGGGCAAACTTCTAATGACTGACATCTGCTCTTCTTATCATCCTGCAATGACCTGCCTTCCCTCTGAAGCCCCAAGGCTCCTTATCTCCTCCTTAGCTCAGTATGTCACACATATCTCATTTTAAGTTTCTGTCTCTGAACTTCTCATGTGTATGGGGTCTCTGACTCTCTCATGTATATGGGGTTCCATACCTGTATATGTAATTAAATCTGGTTATTTTCTTTGGTTAATCTCTCTCATGTTGGTTTAATGATTAGACCAGCCAGAAGAACCTAGAAGGATAAAAGGAAGTTTCTTCCTTACACCCTACACACTCATTCAGCCCATGTTCAGTAATATGTGTCCTGCCCCCTGCTGGGCACTTGGGATGGAGTGGGGGATACAAATAGAAAGCAGGAGTAGCAGTAGTCCAGACCTCTTGGAGGAGGAAATATTTGAGTTGGACCTCAAATCTTGACAGGCATTGAAGCTGGACAAAGGACTGACATACTTACTGTCCCAATGCTACAGGTCTTTCCAGCCCTCTAGAGAGTATGAGTAGGGCTAGGCACACAGCATGCTGCCCCCGACCCCCATTGCAGCACACACTAAAAGATGAAAGCTCTGGCTGGTGGGCTTGGGTCAGTTGAGCCAGACCTATATTTCTGTTTATTCTGACAACCACAAATCTGGAGAGCTGGGCCAAAAACTTGAAACTCTATCCAGAACAAAGTCTTTGAATATATGATGAAACAGTTGAAGAGCTGCAACAATGTTCAACCTAACCATGTATTTTACTGAATAGTAGTGTTCCCTCCCCTGCTCCAGATTAAATAAAATTGTTCAATGTAAAAGTGTTGGAAAATACAGAAAAACATAAACTAGAATCACTTGTAATTTCTTTCTCCAAGGATAATAACCAATGCAATTTTGTGTATTTTCTAATAATACTATCTAACATGTACATAGTGCTTAGTATGTGTCCAGCATAATTTCTAAGCATTTTACATATGTGTTATGGACTGAATTGGGCTTCACCAATTCATACGTTGAAGCCCTAACCTGCAACATGATTACATTTGAAGTTGGGCCTTAAAGGAGGTAATCACGGTTAAATGAGGCTGTGAGAGTGGAGTCCTAGTTCAATAAGACTAGTGTCCTCATAAGAAGAGAGACACCAAGGAGTGCATGCACACAGAGAAAAGGCCATGTGAGGACAAGGAGAGAGGCCTCACCAGAAACCAACTGTGCCAACTCCCTGATCTTGGACTTCCAGCCTCTAGAACTGTGAGAAAATAAATTTCTGTTGTTTAAGCCACCCAGTCTGTGATTAGGGCAGCCCAGGAAGACTAATACAGTATGCTTATTTACATCAACCCTGTCTTTTCTCTGTGCACAGCACAGTTCAATAAATATTTGTTAAATGAATGAATGATGGGTAGTTTATTCAGTACCATATGCTACTTTTAAAAATATGGCCACAAGAGTATTTTCCCAATGTTATTACCTTAAATTTAAAAAGAAATGGATACATAATAGTCATTCATGCACTCATGCAGTTATCAAGTATATGTTGAGTCCCCACTATGTGTAAGGCATTGAGTACGTACTGGGGGTGTAGCAGTGAAAAAAAACAAGAAGTCCCTGCCCACATGGAGAGCACCTGTTCTATGGAAATGCCAGTGCCCCACTGTCAGATATAATCAACTCCCTTCGTTGGAAAGATTGCTTTTAATTAAAAATTCTCTGATGAGCCAGCCAGGCAAACACAAGCAACCAGATTCTTTTCCTTTTAAAAGGCCAATAAAATAACTAGAGGGCCTCTGGGATTTACCCAGAGTTATAGAAGGACAAAGATAAAGCCTTTGAAATTTTTCCTGGGCCCAGAAGTTTGGGAGTTAGGGCTGATCAAGCTACCAGCACTGGTCCCTGAGAAGACACCTGTGCTTGTCTCCCACTCACACAAGGTCAGGATTTGATGAGAAATAAACCATATTTTTAAGAATTTGAAAATGAAGCAAACAAAAATTTTAAATATAGATGAATATTTATACCATCTTGGGGTAGAGAATATCTTTTTAAGCACAACAAAGAAGGCAGAAACCACAAAGGAAAAAGATGGGTAGATTTGAAGATCTGACTATTGAAATGCCTGCATGTTAAAAACCACCATTAAAAGGTTTAAAAGATAAATAGATAACTTGCAAAAAAATATTTATACCACAGGCAACAGATAATGGATTTGATATGTAACCCAAATCAAGAAGAAAAAGACAAATAAGCAAACGACATAGACAGGCAATTGAAAAAGAACTGTTGTCCTCTGCCTAGCTGCCCACTCAAGTGAAATGTGAAGGTATTGCCTGAATGACAACACCCTCCAAAGACTGTGGAGGGGTCCCCTCTCCCAGACATGTCACAGGGGTGCTAATTTCTGTGAGAGGAAGGAGGATCAGCATTCCATAAACCCACCTCACTCATCTGGAAGCTCTTGCCCCCACCATCACTATTCCCATCTACCCAGAATCCAGACCCTTTTTCTTAGTAGCCACCTGAGCAACTCAGTCCACCAGCAAGGCCAGATAATCTCAACAATAAAAGCAGGGTAGTGATCAGGAGAAAGTGTGGACATCTGAGGGGCTAACATCCAACCAACTCTTTTTGAAAGGAGTTTGGCAAGGTGTGACACAACCTTAAAAAATTCTTAACATTTGACCACCACTGGCAGGATTAACACAAAGGGGAAGAAGATCAAAACTTATATATTCCCAAGGATTGTCATTGAAACATTATTTACAATAGTGCCAAGTTGGAAACTGTCCAAATGTCCAATCACGAAGCTGAGTTCGTTTTTGTACATCCATAGGACAGTGTATGCTCTGCTATCCACAAAAATGATGATTCAGAAGATTGCACAATGACAGAGAGAGATGTTTGTGGCATGTGGCCAATTTAAAAATGCAGGTTATAAAACAGTACACTCAGTGTGATTCCAATTATGTTTAAAAGCATTTATATATTCATGGAAAAAATGGAAGAAAGGTTAATAGTAGTTATCACTGAGTAATGAGATTATAAGTTTTTTTCTTTGAATTTAACTGTATTTTCCCAATTTTCTACAATAAATAGACATTTTATAACATGTAAAAACCTAATAGAAGAAGTAATTGCTAGACCCTTCTCTTGGTTCAGAAAAGGCTGGGGTGCTGGAGAGGGAGAAGCAAATCATGAGAGGGTCATTAGAGGAATCAGAATGATGTCCCCTCCCACATGGCACAAACTACAGGGTATGAGTAGAGGGACTCACACCGGACTCCTCACTTCCTGGGTCTTTTGGTGTCTGCCCTAGGCTTCCCCTTCTATTGTGGCTATGAGGAAACCACACTGAGCTTGGGCTGGGGAAAGAGGTCAGGGCTGGAGGTGGCCATGAGGACCTTCAGAGTATCTCGTGTCAATCCTGGAAAATGTTAAGGGAGGGGAGCAAGGCAGAGGCAGAGGCAGAGGTGGACCTTCTTAGAAGTGGTGGAAAGAGGAGCTCTTGAGAAGGGGCCAGGTCCACAGCAGTCAAAAGAGAAAGACTTTCTCAAAGAGGATGGTACATCCCCTAGAGACAGGCAAGAGGCCTCCCAGCCTCAGAGCTCATTCCAGGGAACCAAAAAATCAGAAGATACCCCCTACATCAAAAACAAAATCAATGCTTTGAGAGGGCACCCTCAGGGTCAGGAAAGAAGCAAAGTACTTCAAAGGTGGGGGGAAAAAAACACAAACTAGAAACCTGCTAGAGGCACCAGAAAGGTTCAGAACCTGGAAAGGCCAACTGGATGGAGCCTCAGACATCTGAGCTGGCTGTCCTATCCTTAAACCTACAGAGATCCAAGAAGGGGCAGGGTCTTGCTCAAGGTCCCAGAGAAAATTAAGACTAAGACCAAACCAAAATTTGGGCATCCTGACTCCCAGCCTAATGTATTATCCACTACTCCCTGGGGAGAATTTTTTAAACTTGAAAACATATGTAATTCCACATTATAAAAATTATTTGAAACCACATAAAAATATTATTTATCATCCAATTCAATTGACTAGGTAAATGTAGACAGAAATCCAAAACTTGATGTGACATCAAAATTTTAAACAACTCAAAAAATAGGCCAATATCCAATATAAATATAGGTACAAAAATCCTAAATGAGATTTTAAACAGATGGATTAAATACGTAAATTGAATTCCACTAAAATAAAATAGAAGCTATCTTCAGGGATCCAGGCTGGTGTGGATGAAGCAGCCAGGGGTGGTGCCTGAAGATTCACTGAGCACCATCCAGAAGCAATTGCACGGTGAGTTCATGTTCTACCCCTAGCAACTATATGATATAAGAATTATTTATTATTATCTAAAATAATAAAGATTATCTCTGTAGTAGCTTCTTTGGAAAATATTGGTCTCACTATCTCCTTTATTCCATTGAGGGGGAGGAAGAAACTTTCCCCTATAGTCCTAGGTTCTTTCAGCTAGGAAATAATGAAAGTAACATGAGACAGATTAACCAGAGAAAATAACCAAATTTAATTACATATATATGCATGGAACCCCACATACATGAGAAGTTCAGAGACAGAAACTTAAAATGAGATATGGGTGACATTCTGAGCTAAGGAGGAGAAAAGGGCTTCCGAGGAGAGGAAGGTCATTGAAGAATAAGAAGAAGAGCAGATGTTCAGTCATTAGAAGTTTGCCCTGCCCTGTAGATAGGTCAGAAAAAGTTATTTCTGGTGATAATGCTTATTATGGGCAAGGTCCCTAATTTAAATTCTCTAAGGAAGAGGCAGAAGTTTCTTGTGAGCCCACCGGGTCTTGAATACCTTTAACCCCAAAATAATTCATATGTCAATGTGGCACATTCTGGGGAGACCTTTTCTGAATTCTTTCACTATCCACAAGTTTATAATAGGAGCCACCATGTTCACACGATGTGACCCTGTCTCCTGGTCACTGATGATAGGTCCAAGTGACCAATAACTGTCCTAATAGCTGGACTCATTGTAGTTCTTCCCTGGAAATTTGGAATTAGAATTTTAGTCCTTTTGCTGTAAAGAGTGCACATGTACAGAGAACATGAAAAATGAAGCAAGTGTGCCCAGAGATGCAGAGATGAGAAACAGAAGGATTCATCGTTGAGTCGTCTATGGTGCCAGTGGGGGGTGGAAGATAGCAGTACAAAAATCCAAACTAGAAGCAGGCTCTGGCCCAACCATGCTGCATTTCAAAACAAATCCTAGGTAAAGATTTTCAGCTAGTCCACATGCAGTCTGAACTTTCAGGGGCCCTCATTTCCAACCTCACCCACATCCCTGTGTCCAGTGTGCCCTGGAGGTCCCGCCACATTCTTGCATTTGGAGCATGTGAGATATACTTCCCAGTGACCCTCTAATTAACCTTCAGCTCAAGGGTCCCCAACCCCAGGGCCACAGACTGATATAGGTCCATGGCCTGTTAGCAATAGGGCCGCATAGCAGGAGGTGAGTGGCAGTTGAACAACCAAACTTCATCTGTATTTGTAGCTGCTCCCCAGTGCTAGTCACCACCTCAACTCATATCATCAGGTATTAGATTCTCATAGGAGCGCCAGTCCCTGCTGCCAAAAAAAGGGTGGGGACTGCTGCTAGTGACTTGAGTAGGTCGCTATAGCTTATGGTTACTTGTACTAATATTTGTAATTTTGCAGATGAGGATATGGAGGCTTAAGAAGCTGAAGTCACTTGCCTGAGATCCCATAGCTGGTATGAGATTTGAACCCAAAGCCATCCAGCTCCCAAGCCTGTGTTCTCTCTCCATTATACCTACTAACAGGAAAATTGACTAAAATTATATAAATAGGAATCCACAATGCAACGTATTTTCTCAATAAATTCTCTTAAAATTAGGAATAGAGGTGTTTTTTTATGTAAAAAAGGAAAAGCAGGAGTTAATTTCTTGGGAAGAGAAAATTTGAATTTAGGAGCCCATGTATCATGTATATTTTTAGTGGGGAAAGATGGCAAGTATAACCCGAGTAACCAGGGTGTTTCCTCTCCTCCCTGAAGATATTATAGCCTCACTGTGGTTAATGTGGGGACAAACCGTGGAGGGAAGGAAAGAGAACACTCCCTGATTTGTAGGAACACCCAGGGTCAACCACGAACTCTCAGTGATGACAGAGCAGCAGGGAATCCACCCGAAATACCAGTGCATCCTGCATACGTGTGCTGTGTGACTCCAGCACTATTCAAAATAGCTTTAAAAAAGTATTTTTAACCTGTAGAATGAAAGTTCCCAAATTAAAAAAAAAAAAAAAAAAGGAATGTAAAACAGCAGGATGGACAGGCTGGGCCAAATGAAGAGAGGACAGTTTCACAAGGTGAATTCCCCGAGACCGTGGGGAAGGAGTGAGGGAGGTGACTCAACCTCCAACACCTGTGGAGAGTCAGACCGAAAGCCACAGGGCTCCCTCTCCATGCAGCCTCCTCCACTCGGTACCCACTTTTGCTAAAACATCTGGCATTCAGGAGACTTAATGAGAGTTGTGTGTTGCCTAAGCAATACAGAAAAGAAAAAATAGAATGAAGGAGAAATCATTAAGCAGATCTAAGTAGCAGTAGAACCTGTTCTGGTGGATAATTAGGGACAATTTCCCCTGGGGCAGTACTTTTTGGGTCAGAGTCAGCCTGGGCCTTTGGGAGCAGGGAGGATGGGCCTCTAAACTATGCCCTTAGGAAGGATGGGATATCCTCAGGTGAGGGGCGGACAATGGCACTTGAAGGAAAAAGGAACATTGGGCACATCAGTCCTCCTGCTGTGAGGTACTCAAGCCTAGTTCTGGCTCCATCTGTGGAAGGAAGAAAGAAAGAGGAAAGACCTCAAGTGAGTACCCAGAGAGTAGAAACTCCAAGAGAAGCAAGAAAGACTTTTGTACAAAAAGGAGTGTTAGTAAGGTGGCTGAATAATTATTAAATAGAAAATAAATAGAACTAAATACACAGGAAAAATATTTCATTCGCAAAAGCAATAAAAAATAGAAATATAACTGAGAATAAACAAGATATGTGCAGGACCTGATGAAAAACACTAAAATGTAATAGAAGGACATAAAAGAAGACTATAGTGAATGAAGAAATGAACTATATTCCAGGATTAAAATACTAAATATTACAAAGATGTTGATTCTCTCAAAATTATGTTTATGTTTAATGCAATCTCAATTTTAAACTTAAAAGAATAAATTTAAATTTAATTTAAAGAATGTACATACATGTACAAAACTGCCCAGAAGATGTTTTTGAAAGGAGAATAATACTAAATATTAAAAGGCCACAAAAAAATAATTAATAAATAACATAAAAATTAAGTCTGTGTTTACCAGCAAGAAACAGAGAGGCCAACTGATTAGAAAGCTCAGATACTAAATGAAATATTACAGGAAATTTAAAAATTTTGCAACCCTAAAATATTTATCATATGAGGAGCTCTTACAAATCAATTAAAAATATGAAAAGAATAAGGGAGACTAAGCAATACAGAAAAGAAAAAATAGAAAAGACTAGTAAACATAAAAATTAGTCAATATCACAAGTAATCAAACAAAAACTCAACTTAAATAAGGTATGTTTTTTTTTTCTGTCAATCATCAAATTTAAAATATGGTAATAGATTCCACTGGAAAGGATTGAGGACACGGGTTTTGATCAGCCTTTTGGGAGTGGAAGGGCAATCTGGCAAAATGTACAGAATTTTAAGTAATCACATTTGATCCAGCAGTTCCATTCCTAGAAATTTATCTTCAAGAAATAATGTACAGAAATAGCTATATATGAATATTCATATCAGCATGATGTTACCTAATGTATAAAAAAATCAAGGCAAATTCAACATCTAACAATATGGAGTTAGATAAATAAGTTTTTGTAAACACACAGGACAAAACACTATGCAACCATTTAAAATAATGGCATAAGAGAATACATATGATGCCAGAAAATGTTACATTGCATTAAGTGAAAATAAGTTATGAAATGCATTCTTCCAACATTGAGTGACTACCATGTGCTAGTAAACAGCAGTCAACAAACTAAATAAAATTCCTACTCTCATGGACTCTTACATTCCACTTTTAAAATTTATGAACTGGAGCATAAGGTATGATTTAAATGTTTTAAAAAAGATGTGATTAAAAGGCAGTTAGGAAAGACACAAACTGTTGTGTCAAAAGTGATTATCTCTGAGTTTGGGATTGAGGGTGGTTTTTGTACTCTTTTGGTGCTTTTCTGAGTTTTCCAACTCTTTGTAACAAACGTGTATTACTAGATTTGTAATATCCAGAATGAAAACCAAATAAATGTCATCTTTTTTCAAAGAATGAAAGTGGAGACATGTAATAGGTGGCTTTTCAATAATGGTTTGGGTTTTTGTAAACACACTGCTTACTGATGTAGAGGAGACAGACTAAATGGGGGTGGGCTGGCTACTCTGGAAATGGAGGTGAAGGGGCATGGGGGTAGGGCCACATCAGCAGAAGTTAGTGTGGGATCCAGATAACACAGGATGAGCAGCAGGAAGAAAGAAAAGAAACATCTTATGGGTCTTTCTTTAACATTCTTCACCACAAAATTATATTGATCCTAATTACAGTGTCTTTCCCACGAGTCAGTGCCTTCTCATCCCCAGGTATGAGGACCCCAAGTTCATGGCGTCTACCCAGTCAATATGTTTTGTTAATAACAGTTATCACTGTCTGAAATCATCTTGTTTGTGTGTGTTCACTTTTCAGTTGTCTATCTGTCTCTCTTGGGATGTCCCTGATGCAGGTTTGGTATTGTTCATTGCTGTATATGACCTAATATTGCCGAGTGACCTAATATTCATTGCATTTGGACAACGTGTGAATTCTGGCAATGTTTGTGGCCACCGTAGAAGTAGAAGATGGTTGAGGCCTTGCTACCATGGGACTCTCTGCCCCACTGCAATGGAAGTCCAGAGTTCTCTGCCAGAATTCTGGGCAGAGCAGAGGTGTGGAGGCAGATGAGAGGGTTCAGGGAAGAATCTTGAGGTTTTCAGGGACTGGGGCTCCAGGTGGTGGTTTACATCAGTTCACAGATGTTCTATGGAAAAAGCGTCAAAGAAAAGTGGCCCGAGAAACCTCTGTGGCTGCAGTCATGGGAAGCCCCAACTGAGAGGCCCTGGAGTAGGCTGTGTGTGGGCAGATATCGAGTCACCCTGAGGCTTTTGGTCATAGATTCCACATTTGCTGAGGCCTGGAGTCCCTGACGCCAGTGACCATCTTGACCACTATAGCTCCAAGGGCAGGCAATGCCACATTGGAGAGGCTATAGGCACTGCTGCCATCCTAGGCCTGTGGTCAGGCCTAGGACTCTGCTAACTGAGACCACTCAGGCTAGAGAGGGGCTGCTGCACATGTTTCCTGGCACACACTTCCTTTCTCCTTTTAGTTGAGCCAATGTTGTTGCTGGGGCCTTGGCCACAGCTTCCTGCTTTCTTCTAAGATCAGAAGCCACAGCCACAGTCTCAGTGACTGCCCTGCCAGACTAGTCTTGGCTTCAAGATGCACTGCCCCCACTCCCAGCCTTTCCCAAGGTGAGTGCTCTGTGACTTGGGGCGGGGGGGAAGGCATGGGGGGACTTAGTGGCAGCCAGCTTGATGTCATGGGGAAAGGCAGCTCAGGCCCTGGACAGACAGGATAGTTCTGGGCAGACCTACATTTAGCAGAGGCAGGGCAGAGCACTTGCCATTCCAGCTCCATACTTGGGAGCATCCCGCTGATCCACTGGGCAAGGCCACAGATCCAGGACTGAGGGGCCACCTTCGGTCTAACATCCCTAGACTATGACCTTCACCCAAGCTGGCCCCAGGATGGACACCTCTCACTCACACCCCACCTCTGTTCTCCCACCAGAGTAACTTGTCTGTGATGCTCTGTGGAGCCACTCTCTCCATCACATCCGGGCTATTGCCCATGTGGGAAGGAGAAACTGTTCCATGACGTGACTGCTGTGGAAACTTTGTGCTAGATCCAGCTAGATTTGGGCCAGAACAGAATTGCTTCTTGTAAATTTCCTCAGAGACTGACAGACCTCTCCCCTGTGCCCCAGAGGTGCTAGTTCCTGGAACAGGCCCTACCTTGGGCAAGTATGTAAGGTGCTTCCCCTTATCTAGGGTAGGTCACACCCCATCCATCCTTCTTTGCTCTATGTAACCCTTGAGCGCCATGTCTGTCACGTGTTGAGGATATCCACGTCCTTTTGCCAAAGACACACCTAGTATATAAGTTCCCTTAATACACTTTTGATGTAATGATGAAATTATCAGCCTCTTTTTTTCAGTCTCTATACCCTGGGAAATGCTATCTAACACCATGCGGCTCCTTCTGACTGGAACACCTTTCCCACTGTCTTCACTTGGCTGACTTCTCATCTTATCCTTCAAGAGTCAGTTCACAGAGCCCTCCTCCTGAAGCCCTCCATAAATCCCCACTGGGTTGGTGGAGAACACTGTTCTCTGTGCCCACAGCCCCTCACTACACTGTACTTCTCAAGGAGACTGCTCTGAGCTCCCTAAGAGCCACCTTGACCATCATATTTAAAATCACTATCCTTCCCTTCTTTTATCAACATTACTGGTTCTCTTATTCAGCTCTACTTTTTCCAAACGATTTGTTACTTTCTAACATGCTACATACTCTTTTATTAGGACCTTATTGTTATATCTCTCTTTCTGTTAAGCTTCTCAGAATAGAGAGCTTAGGCTATTTTGTTCATTTACGTATCCTAAGCCCTTAGAATAGTGCCTGGCAGTTAGTGGGTGACCAATAAATATTAGTAGAATAAATAAATGAATAAATGAATCATTGTTCTCTCTTTGCTTGTTGGTGAGCTTCTTGAGAGCAAGGCCTGAAGAGAAGCCAACTCTGTACACTCAGTGCACCACCCAAGACTGTGTGCAGAGCAGGCATCGATAACTTAGTCCTTGGTCTAGCATTCAAAGCTCCTGTCATTTATAATCAAGTTTTCTTGCTGGCCTCATTCAAAAAAATGGAGTGGGAAGATATTCTGGCTGAAAGGGTAGCCACATGGTTTGGCTTTGCCCCCTTCATTGTAGGTCCCACATAGTTGCCCAGTTTATCAATGCCTGTATCACTGCATAAATGGGACAGATGTCGCCCAAATCTCCTATCAACCTAGAAGTGGGCAGTTGTACTTGGGTATGAGTGATTCTAACATCTGAGCAAGTGTGTGGGCATGAGTTGTATGTGACCACAGAATACTGCTGTGGGGATGTTCAGAAGTAATTGAGAGATTTTGTAGGGACTTGAATATGTGTGGGCAAAGGGCAATTTACACAATTGTTGCAATTCCTCCTACTACAGTGGGAGAGGGAATTACAAATCACAAATCAATGAGAAAGAAAACAATTCTTCATGAAATGGGGATGAGAAAAGTGACTATTTGGGTCAGGGGGAAGCCAGTTAAAATTCCTACACCATGCTAACAAAATTAATTCCATCTGAATAAAAATGTAGTGAGAAAGGTGGACAAATGGCAATTAAAAGAGGACGATAAAGTTTTCAATTCACTGGGGCTGTCTAAGCCCAGAGCAGATGTCTGATCTAACCGTGGAGATTTCCTGGATGGAAAAGTGTCTGAGATGAAGCCTGAAAGGAGGTATGGGAGTGGGGGTAGAGGATATCAGTGTTCCAGAACAAAAGAACAACTTGAGTAAAGGTCAGGAAGGGAGAAGAAGGGGCACGAGCTGTTCAGCCTGGGTGAGCATGGGGAGTGATGGAAGATGAGGCTAGAGAAATGAGAAGCCATGGCCTTGACCACCAAACAACAGAGATTTTGAGGAGCAGGGGAGTGACATGATGATTTAAATTTAAGAAAGGTCCCATCTGGCTTCTGGGTGGAGGCGTAATTGGCAAGGCAGGAGAGGAGGATGGGATGCCAGTAAAGTGGCTGTAGCAGACACCAAGTGACAGGCCAAGAGGATGGGGATAGGGCACAGAGCCAGGAAGACTTTTCCTTACAGAAGTGAGTGACTCTTAGAGGTGGAAGTGAGGTGAGTAGGCAACGTGAGGGTAGGATGACCACCTAGCTTGGGTTTCTGGGTGGATGGTGGTACCAGTCATGGGAATGACAAAGATTATGCGAAGAGAAGGCTCAGCTGGTGGAGGATGACCCAGATTACAATAAGATGATTTTGAGGTCCTTATGGAGTACCCAAGGGGAGACAGCCTAGAGGTGGTAAAGGAGCTGTGGGATGGTGGCTGTCCCAGTCTAAGTAGCAGAGTCCCAAGGCTAAGCCTAAGGTAGACTGTTTGGGGAAGCAGACAAAGGTAGAGGAACAAGTTTAGAGACTAAAAGGGGCTGTCAGGCAAGTAACCAGGAAGGCCTGGCACTAGGAGCCTGATGAGCAGTGGTGTGGCTATAGCAACCCGCTAAGGATTCTGAAACCATTTGATGAAACCCCTGGGGTAGATGGCCCCTAAAATTAAATGCCCATGTACTTCAACTATAGCAAGGCCTCAAGCAGTGTCCATTTCATGGCAGCCTCTTTGGGTGGTGGGCTCATAGACCACACTAGAGCAGAGGAAAAGGAGAGATGAGGTTAGAGAGAAGAGAACTATTGCCCAGACCTCAGTCCTCCTCCTTGTCACTTGTAGTCTCTGGGCCATCGCTTTCTTAATTAACTTTCATTATTTCCCAAGAAGCCAAGGAAAGGAGACCAGATAACAATTATATAAAAGAAGAACATTAAGAAATATTAACCTGGTTGTGTTTTCTTGGTAAATTCTGTAGCCCTGCAAGGCTTCCCCAATTTCTATAGCTGGAATATGAAGCATACAGGACTTTCAGGGAGGGATGTCACCTCAGAAAGAGAGAAAAGGATTTTGACTTTCAAAAATCCTAGACTCAAGGTATTCAGGACACAAGAAATGAATACAAGATAATTTACGGCTAGACTTCTGCCCAACTTGATAAAAGTTCCCTGGACTGGTGAGAGGGAGCATTTGTGGTAAGGGCAACCAAGAAGAGGGTGAAGATGCCTGGGAAAATGGAAGCCAAGGTCCTGTCCCTTCCTTGAGTTTGGCCAGAAAGATTTGAGGGATCTCAGTACAGAAGGGTCCTCCCTTGTCTAGGTTAGCTGGAGGTGGAAATGATTTAAAAAAAAGAAAACTATTACAAAAGAACAAAAGAAAAAAAATAGAACAGGTAGAAAAAATGAAAGTTACTGTATAAAATGATAAATTTATTTGAACTATAACAGTACATTCAAATTAAAAACAACTAAACATTCCAGGTGAAATATAAAGACTTTCAGACTAGATTTAAAAGCAAAATGAGAGATACAACTAAACACAATAAAGTTTAAAGTAAAAGATTGGAGAAAGATATACCATGCAAGTGATAACCAAAAGAAAATGAAATAAGACAAAGTGAAATAAAGACGTTAAGGCAAACATCTTTTAGAAACAAAAGAATTTTTAACATTTGCTGTCACTTGATAACAATGAACTTTTTGATTCAAGAAGATACAATATTATATTCATAACCTCAAAATATGTAATGAAAAACAGGCAGAACTACAAGGATAATTAGACAAATTCACAATCATGAGGAAAGATTTTCATATACCATTCTGTGACTGACAGAATAATATACCAAAAATTCCAAGAATTCAGTAAGGATTGAAAGATTAAAACAACACAGTGAGAAAACTGGACCAAATGGACATTTTGACTAATGTATTTTGTATAAAATGCTGTATCCAATAACTAAAGAATACAGATTCTTTTCAAATATATAAAGAATATTTATAAAAACTGACCATATACTAGACCATAAGTAAGTCTTAATAAATACCCCAAAATGGTATCATCTAAAGGTATACTGACTAAGGTGGAATTTACTAGGCACATGCTAAGCACCTGAAATGTGGCTAGTCCTAATTAAGATGTGTTCTATGTGTAAAATATACACTGTATTTTGAAGACTTAGCATAAAAAAAGGAAAGTAATCTAAAATATGGCATCAACAATTTTTTATATTGATTACATGTTGAAATGATAGTATTTTGGTGATATGAGGTTAAATAAAATCCATTATTAAAATTGATTTCCACCTGCTTCTTTTTATTTTTTTTTTAATGTGGCTACTAGAAAATTTTAAATTACATATGTTACCTGCATTACATTTCTATTGAATAGCACTGATATAGAGCATATTCTCTGCCCACAATACAATTGAGAAGAAATTAATAGCCAAAAAGAAAGAAAAAAAATCTAGAAATCCCTAAACACTTGGACATTAGAAAACATACTACAAAAATGACCCACATGTCAAAGAATTTGAAATGGAAATTAGAAAATATTTGAACTGAATAACAAAATACAACTTATCAAAATTTGTGAGATAGTGTTAAGAAAATACATAGAGCAAAGTTTAGAGCAAGTGTTGAAAAAATCCAGCCCATAGCCAAATCCACATAGCCTAATTTTATAAATAAAATTTTATTGGAACACAGTCACACTTCCATTTATTTATTGCCAGTTGCTGCTTTTGTGCTACAATGTCAGAATTGAGTAGTTCTGAGATATCTTCCAAGCCAAATATATGTATTATCTGGTGTTTTACAGAAATAAAATTTGGTTTAGAGCCTAAAGTACATATATTAGAAAGAATAAAGAATGAAAACTAGTAAGTTAGTGATACATTTAGAAATTTGGTAAAAACAGCAAAATAAGCCCAAAAAAATATGTGAAAAAATGAGTGCAAACAGTAATGAAATAGAAAATGGATATACAATAGAAATGATCAACAAAGCTCAAAGTTGGTTTTTAAAAAAGACTAAAACAATTAACAAACCTCTATGAAATAATAGAGAGAAGAATTAATGACCAATATCAGAATCACCACTACTGATGCTGTAGACATTAAAAAGAGCATATTTTTTAAAACCATATGCTAACAAAATTTAGAAAAATTGACAAATTAGTATAAAATTATAACCTCAAAATTGACTCAAGGAGAAATAGAAAACATAAATAATCCTATAACCTATGAAATAATGGATTCAGTAAGAAAACTCTGACCCTAAATAGTTTCCACAGTAAATTCCACCAAACATTTAAGGGAGACATAGTGTCAATTTTATACAAATGCTTCCAGTTGGTATAAAATGAGAAAGCATTGTCGTGATACCAAAATTGCACAGACAATGTGAGAAGGCAATATCATGCCATTCTCACTCGAGTGATTATCTACTTTAGCACCCAAACCAGGCAACTCTTGAGATTGGAAGGGAATGCTATTAATGATGTTGCTGGAATGATAATTATAAACTGGGGTGTACCAGCAAATCAAGACATATGTTCACCTAACTCTCACTTATAAACAGATGTAAATTTTTTTAAAATTAGAATACACAAAGTAGCAATACAAAGAAAAGATAGTAATAATGTATGATAACCATGATGGGTTTACCTGGAATACGGATTATTTTAACAGAAAATAAATGAATGTGAGTTACCACTTTAGCAGATTAAAGAAGAAAACACATATAATCATCTCACTATATATGGGGGAAAAAACCTGATAAAGTCAACATTCATTCATGATGAAAAAAAATGCTGAGAAAATCTAGCAATAAAAGGGAAGTTCCTTAATCTGATAAAGGATATCTGCAATGTACTTAGAAGAAACATCATACTTAATGGTAAAACACTAAAGTCTTTCCTTTCGAGATCTGTACCCAGACAAGGATGCCTAATACAACCACTTCTATTTGACAATATACAGGATGTTTTTGCCTGTGTAGTAAAGAAAGAAAAAGAAATAAAATATAAAAATAATAAAAATAAAAGTAAAATGTTACTATTCACAGATTATGTATTTATATACGTATAAAATTCAAAAAGATCTGTAGGTAAAGTTTTAATATTGATAAGAGAGTTTACAAGTTTGCTGGATATAAAATCAATCTATAAAAACTAATTATATTTCTCTATATCAGAAAAAACCTTTATTAATATGAAATTTTTAAAAATATATAATTTTTATTATTACACCTAAATGCCAAGTTCCTAGGAATAAATCTAACAGAAGTTCTCTACTGACTGAGAAAATTTAAAGTTTATTAGAGACATTAAAGATATATATAAAAAAAGGACACATTATATTCATGGATTATAAAGATACCATTTTACTTAAGTTGATTTATAGAATTGATGCAATTCCAAAGTCTCAGCATTTTGGGGAGTGGTGTAGAGGTTGGGGGGGGGGAGAAATTGACAAACAGATTTAAAACTAATGTGAATAAAGAATAGCTAAGTCATTTTGAAAAAAAAAAAGGTCAAGGTGGGAGAACCTGCTCTACCAGATACCACGATATAAAATCATACTATTTAAAACAGTGTGGTAATGATTCAAGTAGAGACAAATAGTCTAATGGAACAGAATAGAAAGTCCAGAAAGAGAAACACACCACATATCTATGAGTCCTCGAAATACAACATAGACAGTGATGGAAATTAATAGGAAAGTGAACAAATGAGTATTAATATGGAAACAATTTAAAGCAGAGCCCCAGCTCATACAATCCCAGGTCAATTAAAGACATCAATATGAAAAGCAAAATTATAAATTAGATAGTACACAAGAAAATCTCATAGTCTCAAGGAATTCCTAAACAAGATACAAAAGCACTACCCAACAAGAAAATATTTGACTACATTAAAAAAGAGCTTTGATTCCTAAAAGATACAGCGGGTGACAAGATAAAAAAGAAAAAAAAAAAAGAGTAGAAGACATGTGCAGCATATATAACCCACCGAGCATTAGTATCCAGAATATTAAAAGAAATTCTACAAATAACAAAATTGCAGAATCCCAGAGGAAACTGGGCAAAATGTGAAAAGTTACTTTACATTTGATGAAATTCAAATGACTGATAAACATATGAAAAGGTTCTTAACCTTATTGACAATCAAGACAAGGCAAATTTAAACCACAAAGAGATAGCATTTATATTTACTTGATTGGTATAAATTTTGAAAATCTGACCATTTCTGACAATTTCACATGCTGGCAGTGACATGCAGCAACAGGAATTCTCAAATACTCCTGGTGGGAACATAAATTGTACATTATAAAATCCTTTAACATTATCTAGTCAAGTTGACTGTATTCCATGACCAAGCAATTCTACTCCTGAGTGTGTGTATATACCACATAGAATAACAGACTTAGTGGCTTAAAATAACACAAACTCTTTCAGTTCTTGAAGTGAAAAGTCCTAAAATCAAGATATTAGTAGGGCTGCATTCCTTCTGAAAGAACTTTTTCCAGCTGCTTGATGCCTTCTGCATTCCTTGACTAGTGGCTCCTTCTTCTAACTTTAATGCTGAGTGTAGCATTTTCAAATCAAAATCTCTCTCTCCCTTTCTCTCTCTCCATCTCCCTCTCTCTTTGGCTGTCTCTCTACCTCTCTGACCTCTGCTTCCCTTGTTTCATTTCCTCCAGATCTGACCCTTCTGTCTCCCTCTTATAAGGACACTTGTGATTCCATCGGAACCGCTCAGATAATCCAGAATAAATCTTCCCATCTCAAAATCCTAAATTTGTTTAATCACCTTTACAAAAGTAAGATAACATAGTCACAGATTCCAGTGTTTAGTACATGAACAACTTTCACAGAGCAGGAGTGCATCATTCTGTCTAGTAAATATATGCACCAGAATAATGTTCATAGCATATTTGTTTGCAATACAAACTGAAAACAACTCAAATCCATTTAACGTTGAAAAACAGGCAAAGCCAAATTATATTGTTTAAGAATGTTTATGTTGGTGATATACCAAAAAGAAAACCAAGAAATAATCATCATAAAAGACAGGCTAATAGGTTACCTCAAAGTGGAAAGAGATCGTGATTGAAGGCAAATGTGGGAGAATTCTGGAGCTTTGCTAATGTTTTATATTTTGATGAGCACTGGTCACAGGAGTGATTGCTTTATAATTATTTGTAAAGCTGTGCATACATATTTGGAACCCTTTTCTGTATGTGTGTTCTATTTCCATTTTTTAAATGTAAAAAATAAAATTTCTTGCACTTCTAATACTGAAAAATCAAAGAGAACTGGAAAAACTTTTAGAATGAAGATGTGGCAAGATGGCAGAACCACTGCGTTTTCCACCAGCCTCTCTTCCTCCCACCCTAAGAGTGTTCCATGGGAGATCTAAATCTATTTAGCTGATTTTCCCAAGTGTCAAATGCACAGACTACAAATTTTCAAGGAGAGCCTGGGGCTGCACCAGACCTTGCTGTGAGTTATAGGCTCACAGCCACCTACTTGCCGCCCCACTGCCCAGTGTCTGAGCCCAGGATGTTTATTATCCCAGGACTCCCACACCCATCAGTCCCTGACCCCTCACCCCACCCAGAACTCCTAGGGCTCAGGGAGGAAGCTGACATGGCCTCACCATGGAAACCTCTGGGTCTGGTACACATGGTCTCATAAACGGGGAGAGGACTATGGGCTAACCAAGACACACAGGAAGGCAGGCACTGCCCTTTAGGTGAGGGAGGAGGCTGGGAGGGCCACACAGGGGAGAAACTGAGTCTCAAGGTGAAGAGGCATTCCCAGGTTGGCAAGTGGCCAAGGTGTCCTGGGCTGAGGAATGACAAGGGATCGGGGTAGAGAGAATGCTTGCCTTGGCACTCTGAGGCCTTGTTGCTTCACTGAGAGACCTGGGTAATGGGAAACTTTAAAAGAGTCTTGGACTCTATTGAGAAAACACCTAGGCTGGGCTTTTTTCTTTTTCTTTTTCTTTTTTTTTTTTTTTTGTGGTAAGATATATATAACGTTTTATATACATACATACATAAAACATCAGATTTACCATTATAACCATTTTTTAAATATACAGTTCAGTAATATTACATACATTCACACTATCGTGTGACCTTATTTATCTGCAGAACCATTTATCTGCAGAACCTTTTCATCTTCCCAAACTGAAAATGTACCTATTAAACACTAACTCCTCATTCTCCCCTTCTGCCAGCTTCTGGCAACTACCGTTGAATTTTCTGTCTCTGTGGGAGTGCAATATATGTTCTTTTGTGTCTAGCTTATTTCATTTAGTACATAAGATTCATCCATGTTGTAGCATGTATCAAAATTTCCTTCCCTTTTAAGGCTGCATAATATTTCATTGTATGTATATCCACATTTTCTTATTGGACACTTGGGCTGTTTCTACCTTTTGGCTATTGCAAATAATGCTGTTGCTACAGACCAAATGATTTTGTCCCTCCAAGATCTAACCCCAATGTGATGGTTTTTGGAGGTGGGGCCTTTGGGAGGTGATCAAGTCATGAGGGCAGAGACTTCATGAATGGGATTTATAAAAAAAGAACCCAGAGAGTTCCTCCGCCTCTTCTTCCATGTGAGGTTATAGCGAAATACAGCCACCTATGAGCCAGGAAATGATGACTCATCAGACACCCAATCTGCCAGCATCTTGATCTGGAATTTCTCAGCCTCCAGAACTGCAGAAAATA
Source organism: Cynopterus sphinx (assembly GCA_030015415.1). NCBI lineage: Eukaryota > Metazoa > Chordata > Mammalia > Chiroptera > Pteropodidae > Cynopterus > Cynopterus sphinx. The sequence continues at coordinate 32,933,135 of CM057387.1, read as the reverse complement.
AATTTCTGTTGTTTATTAGCCACCTAGTCTATGGTGTTTTGTTAAAGCAGCCCAACAGACTAAAGTAGCTGCTATAAACATTGGTGTACAAATACAGACTAGATGTTTCAAATAAGGAGTTAAGGCAACTTCGGTTAAGAAAACAACTATGAGAGAGACCAGTACCATTACAACAACCAGGATCAGAGAGATTGTAGGCTCCAAATCCATTTCCTACCTGCTGACAGTGACCTTATGGTCCTGTTGGCACAGACATCCGGGCAGAAATGAAGTGTGGCATTCTTGGCCATGGATCTCCTGAACTCAGCCCAGGCTCATGGAGTACTGGACAGTGGGATAACGATAATGACAAGAATATGATGCAGTAGTTAAATTTGAAGACGTTGTTTGAGCTGAAAAAGTCCCTTGCAAACCTATGAGACTAGTACACAAGGAAATGTTTGGAAAACGTTAGTGCTCAATAGTCAAGCAAATGTTTCAACCTCATCTCTTGCAGATTTAAGATAAGCTACACAAGAAGCCAAATGCAGGGTCCTGTGTGCTGAGGGGAAGAGGAGAGGAGGAGGGATAGGACCCGCCAATCAGAGAGCCCCATAGGGAGGTCTGTGGGAGTACCCATAGAGAGGTGAAAATGCACCCAAACTGTCCTCTCTCAGTCTCAGGGAACTTTTTCCTCTTTTGCAGGAGTGCAGTTTTATCCACACTTGACAGATCTCCTACAAATGTTAGGGCATTTGAATTGGGAGGCAAATACATGAAAATAATTGGCTTTGAGTGAAGAACATGGAAGGAACTTTAGCAGGGGCCATGAGCAGGGCTTACGATGCTCTGTAACTGCAAGTGTCTGTGGAATGACTGCAACATGGTGGGGACACAAATGAAACATCGCGTTTAGTTTTGCCAATTATTCTCTTCAATTGTGTCTCTTCCCACCACTCATTCATGGCTCCAGTAAACTTTTTGGACAGATTTCCAATTCTGGAGTCAATTGCAATAGAAAAGAAATTCTAGCACAGCTGAGAGAGTTTGACACCCATTTCTTCCCCTCCCCAGGGCTGGCCAGCTCTGGCCACAGAGAGCTGGCATGGCGGGGGTAGGGGAGGGCATGGTCTTATCTTTCCTCTCCTCTCTCTTCAGGGCCCTTTCCTCACTAGAAAGAGATCTCTTACGTGACAGATACTATTGTCATCCTCTTATTTGTTGTTAATTTTCAGATGGGCTTTTCTGACTGCAGGGCTCTCTGTGGCAGGTGCATTCCCATGGGGCATGTGTATGCATTCTTCAGGACAGGAAGAAACCTGACTTCACAGTTCCTTATCAAGAGAAAACTCCTTGTTCTAAATCCTGTGGTCGTCCTATAACCTCCTCCTCATGGGTCCCCTTACCTGGCAGGTGGCCTTCTTCATTGGGGATTTAAGCCCTTCTAACCTCTAAGTGTCTACTTAGGCCAATAGGAAACCATATATATTTGCTCCACGAAACTGTGGGAGGACAGAAGGCTCCAGGGCCCTTTGTCCTAATGGCTGTCTTCTTGGCTCAGAGAGAGACACAGGGTTGTCTTTTCAGGGGAATGGGTAAGAGCCTCCTCAGCATCCTGTTAAACTGTCATTTAATTTTGAGGGGATAGTAAACAAGTAAATGACCTCTAGTTGACAGTTAACTAGGTAGAGGGCAGCATTGTAGTTCCTTAGTGTCTGTCTACTAGAGTCTGATGGAAGGGGTTTAGAATATGAAAAAGGGAAGTACGTTTCATATCATGTGGTATGGGCTACACTCACCTAATCCCATAGACCTCCAGGAGGTGGAAGAGAGCAGGAGGGGTGAGACAGAACCAAAGGCTTAAATAGGGGTAAGAGGATTCAGGGGGGAAGGTGTCAAGATCCTAAACTAACAAAGACTCCCTACCTGTTCCTTAGACTGGAAGGATCCTTACAGATCCTTAATGGGGATTTCCTTAGGAAGAAAACTGGGCTGCATTTTCCCTGAGGCTTGGCCCAAGTGGGCTAACCACAGTCACCAACTAGGCAATGGCAGAGGTGATGTGAGTAGAGAGGTGTCCAGAAAGGCTGCTCTGACAGTGGCAGGAAACAGGAAGCAGTGGGAATTCACGCAGCCAGGCCAGGGTCAGAATGGGGGTGCTCCTGGGAGTGACAAGAAACGGACAGAGCAGAGAGGTACTAGGAGGCCGTGTGGGCAGTGGGGAGAGGGATGAGTGCAGGGCTGGGGCTGATTGTGGTGACTGAGCCATGGAGGAGGAGCAGGCTCTGGGTGGGCTCACTCAAGAGACAGCACAGGAAAATACCATGGAGACACTCAAAGACAGAGTCCAAACAGGAATCAAAACCACAGAATGAAAGAGGCTAACTGAGGAGTGTGGACACTGCGACCTGGACCCAAATCTGGTGTCAAAATCCTCTAGGAATGCAACACTGGGCACAAAGGGACACTTTATAAAGTGTCACACACACACACACACACACACACACACACACACACACACACACACACCCCGCCCCAAGGGAAGGAACCCTTGTGAAATCCAAGTTACCTGTGAAGATGACTTCACTCTTTTCTCAGAGCTCTGCTCAGGGGCTTCTGAGAGGACTCCAATATTAAAATAAATAACTCCACAACTGGGAGGGATGATGAATAACTGAACTGAAACCAAACTTGAGCAGTCCAGTTCAGAAAGGCAGACATTCAACAGCTGAGATCTGTGAGAGTGAAGATTATCAAGGAGGCGGGTTGGAGACCAGGACCGGAGCCCTGCTCTGAGCTCTGGGGGGTGGTGTGAAGGCCTGGATTAAGGGTGTCCACATAAGGTTGTGAGAGTTTGTGGACAGTTCAGTGAGGACTTCAGGGCATCACCCAGGGTTTTAAGGAAGATACTCAACTTCCTTGAGAATTCACTACAATCTCCTGCTATGATGTGCTCTTCTCCCTTTGAAGAAATCAGAAATTTGGGTCAGGTGTAGGGAAGGTAGAAGGGATGTGGCAAGTGCCAGGCTCATCCTGGGCAGCGGGCCCCCCAGTCCCCTGGCAGCTTACCAGGGATGTGGGTGTGGGTATGGGAAAGGTTTCAGGAATTCCTGCAGGCCAGAGGCAAGAGAAGCCAGTCAGCCTTCTGGGGAAGCCAGGAAGGCAACAAGGGACTCACTGGGAACCGCAGGGCAGGGCCTCTGCGACTAAGAAGGTACTGGTGGTAGCTCTGGCCTCAGCTCTGGAGAGGTTGGTGGCAGGGGTGGGGGTAATGTCAACCTAAGATATGTCCAAACTTGTAGAGAATTTTTACAAGAGTTCATTTAAGCCAAACTGACAGACAACATGCTGGAGGGCAAGATCTCAAATGTGCTGGAGAACAACAGTTTTGCAGCTACTTTTATGCATTTGAAATTAAAGAGAGAATTTAAGGAAGATTACAGGAGGGGTGGGGCAAGGCAGGGACTGGATTACAGGATAGTTAAGATTATGTGCTCCTGGTATTTCAAAGATGTGTTAACCTAGATGTACAGAAATAATGGACAGGGCTTGCTTAAGGCAAAGATAAACCTTTCATTAAAGAAGTTATGGGCCTGGGGCATTGACTACCCACCAGGACCTGCCCAGTGAGGAATTTATGACCAGATGACTCTGTGAGGTTCTTTTCCACAGAACCCACTTTTTTCATCCACAGTAGGGACTCGGAGGATGAAGGCAAAAATGCTGCTTCTGTTTGGAAAAGGGCAAGGCAAGGTCATACCCTCGGACCTGGAGTGGGCTCTTCTGTGTATGTGAAGACTCTAATGCTAGAGGAATCCTTCCCAGCCTCACATACCTCAAGCTTCTTCAAGTATTTATGATGGTTAAAGATGAATTAGAGAGATTGATGGAATTTCTCTAAGGTGTTGCAGAAGGCAGCAGGTTAGACTTCCAAAGGGTCTTGTTTTCCAGGGACAAAGTGTGTATAAAGTAAAGCTGGGGAGGGGCTGTCCTTCTTGTGGTCTTATCTGCTGTCCCTCCTGCCTCCTTTCTGGGGAGGTATTCATGTCGTAGCTGCCAGTCCCCACTAGGCACATGGACCACCAGAAACCAGTGAGTTAATAGGAAACACACTCTCTATTCAGCCAGCTGGGTCTGCCAGGGGTACGTAGATCCCAAATTAAGCAGCCCTGAAATGTAGAGGTACAGGGTTTTTAAGCCCTAAACCCCATTCTTCATTCTGTCTGAACATAAAGGTCTATTTTTCTTCTATTCATTACCTGTCAACCCACAGGTCGGGTGTGCAAGTGGGGGATACAGAAGCAGAAAGCTTACTGTTAGAATGTTATATTCCCATGGGTGATAGCCTATGTTCCCATGGCAATAGCCAAGCAGTAATTTCCACCAACTAATAATTTTCAAGCAGTAATTTTACAGCTAACACATTCACTTTCCATCATCTCCAGCCTCTGCCTCATCAGTTCTGTCCTGTCCCAGACCCCAAGGAGTACCCAGCTATTTCAAGAGCTCAGCACCCGAAGTTATCACAGCTTATTCTGGCAAAGCCTAATCAAGGCAGGGCCAGTCTCAGCTCCCGTCTCCAAGTGGGTGGTGGAAGGAGCCTGGGTGAATGGGGAAACTTTCTGAAGCAAACACCAGAGAACCCAAAAGGAAGGAGGCCAGCTTTGCCGGTAAAATTTTAGCACTCCCAAACTTGGGAAAGAACAGCTGCTACACAACCTCCACATGAAGCAAAGATCAGGCTGATGGCAGTATTTGCAGCGAAGACGCCAGATAAAGGGTTAATACAGGTGTGGTCATCCAGGCATGCCTGGCCCAAAAAGCAACAGGTAATGGCAATCACCCAGTGGGAGGCAGTGGACCCTCAGGGCTGAGCTCTCACTTTGGGCACAGGCTGCTGATTGAAGTCTCTAGCTTCCTGCATGTGAAAAGAGAACCAAATAAGAGCTGTTGACCTGGGCCAGCAGGGCCCCCAGGTGCTCACAAAGGTGAATTTAGAGATGATGCTCCAGGAGCAGCAGACTTCAGGTTGAGTTCCAGAGGTGCCTAAGGGTAGGGAGGCTGAGGGGAAGAAAGAGAAGAAGAAACAGGAAGCCAGAGGATCGCCGCGTCTCTGACCTGCTGGGAGCTGCTGTGTTCCTCCCTGAGGCTGGAGAAATCTGAAGAGGCCTGGCCTGCATCCTCTCTTAAAAGCCCAGCGGTGGGGGCAGGGTGGGAAATGGGGTGATTGGTGGGGAGAATTTATTTGAGCCAAAACTGACTACAATTGCCAGGGAGCAAGATCTCAAATGCTCCAGAGGACAATTTTGCAGTTTCTTTTATGTATTTGAAATTAAGGAAGGAATTTAAGAAAGATTACATGAAGGTGGGAGAAAACAATGTGGGGACGATTCCAGGATGGTTGACAAGATTATGTGCTCTCTTGAGGGCAGTTACACCTGTTTCAAGAGGCTGTTAACTTAGATGCACAGAAACAATGGACAGGGCTTGCTTAAGGCAAAAACAAACCTTTCACTAAAGACATAGGCCAGGGCGTGACTACCCACCAGGACCTGCCCAGTGCGGAATTTATGATTAGATCACTCTGTGAGGTTCCTTTTTTGTAGATACGTTTTTTTATCCACAGAACTTCCATGATAACCACATCAACTTATTCATGATTTTCTAGACCTCAAGATCAGTAAAACTTGAAAAAATATTCTCAAATGGTTTCACCTCTCTCACCAAGGAAGATAAGAGTCACTGCTGATGGGACAGAGTGGTCACAGGTAGGAGAACAGCCTGGCTCTGAGCTCAGCTTGTAACTGGGGGGCAACTGAGTCCAGGGCTCGTGCTGCCTGTTGTTTCAACCAATAGACTGACACGGGAGTTGGACTATTTAGAATGAGCGTTTATTGTCAGAGCACTGGTGATCTGAGAAGGCAGTAGGTTGAAACCTTCAAAAACTGCCTTGCCACCTCAGTCCAGCTTAGGGTATTTAAAAGAAAATTTGCACATTATTCCAGGGGCTACTTGACAATTCTTGGGGGGTGGGGGCAGGGAGGCCGTCTGTTGTGCTTCATGGAGCTGTTTCTTTGGCAGGGGTGGTCATCGGGTGGCATTAGCAACACAGGAACAAAGATGGGAACAGTCTGGAAAGAATGCTCAACTAGAAGGATTGTGATCAGTAAGCATAAGGGCATTAACCATAAGTTTCAGGGCAAATTTCTATGGCAGGGGACTTTCCAAGCTTGGGGTCAAGCTGCTGGGGACAATCTATTGTTAAACTACAGGGCAAGGAAAAGTGAAGCTGAGGATGCCGTGAGATCTCTGCTACAGCGGTCCCAGCTAGGCCTTTCTTCAAGCTGGGCTTGCCTGTGCCTCTGCACCACCAGGATCTGGTCCTGCCATCCCCGGCACAGCTCTGACCCTCTGTCACTCCCACTGGCCTCCCACTCTCTTCCTAAGAGGCAGACAAGATTTTACCCGGCATGGCTAACAATCTGTGTGAAGTCACAACCATCTAGAAGACTATTTCTTAAGAGCCAGGAATGCGTGTTACTAGCATTTAAGTCCCCACATTGTTACCTCACATTTTTGGGGTAGCTTCTTTGAGAATGGAGAATATGGGGCTATATGCCTGTCCCTCCCCTGGCTCTTGGTTTTGTCTGAGATAAATATGATGAACACAGTAGAAATGCATGTGTCTGAGGTGGAAGACAATAGAGTGACAGGTACTGAGTGCCCATACATTTATTAATAACAAGAACATGGTTACTTCCAGTTCTCCCAGTATCAGAGCTGTGGCCAGTAGGCTTGTGGTCAACAGACAGAACATTTGCATCCCCAAACCCAGCTCTGCTTGGGAGCACTTCCTCTGTGACATTCCTGGCTCCACACCATCCTTCAGGTCTTAGCCGTCCCTTCTTCCAGCCTTCCCCAATAGGCCAGGTTAGATGAGGCTGCCCCATTCCTGGGTTCTCCTATCCTCCCCAGGCTTATCATTCTAAACTCAGATTCTCCATCTATGTTCTCTTAGATTGGATGTGGGGAGGAGGTCTACTCTGCATGAATGGGCCCCAAGGTGGCCATGTGCCTGCAGCATGAGCTAGAAAGTGGAGGGTGTACAGATTGAGGCTATACAGGCTCTAGGGAAAGACAGAGCTGGTCAGGACAGGAGGCCAGGCCTTTCCATCTGTGCCCACCCATGCAGCTTTTTCCAAAGCATTTTGCTCAGGTGGACATGTGAAACCTGATGGCACTGCTTGGCCATCAGGAGCCCTGAGCTGCCTTCTGTATTGACAAAAGCAGGCGATGTGGTCAGGGCCACCAGCGGAAGTGTGACTGAGATCATGGGCAGACTAAATCTGACCCATGATGCCAAGGAGAGGGTGGCTGGGGAGACTTATGATGACTGAGGCCTGGGGCCCTCCTGGTGGTGGGCACCCCAGAAAATTCCACTAGGCCTATGGGAGTGACAGAAAGGAGCAAGTATGCACCTCTGGTTGGATAAGCGTCAAGGTCTAGGACCTTGGACACTGTGCCCCACTCAAGAGAATCCAGGCCACAGATAGGACAGAGCCAGGCCTGCAGGAAACCATCAGATAGGGCTCAGAGACTCTCAGGGTCTCTTTCCTGCAGGCCCCAAGCAGCAGTCCTGGGCTGGCTCTCCTGCCCCAGTCCTAGCAGGGCCTCTCGTGCCAGCCCAGAACTGGACACCCTCAGCTCATTTCCCTTCCTGATTGCAATCAGCCCAGCTTGTGAAAGAGGCTCTCCCTAGGCTGGGCTGACGAAGATGCCGAGGTGGAATCATTTTCACACAGAAGGCCAGGCCTCTCCCAAGAGTCACGCAGGACTGTGGCCTGTGGGACTTTCTGTGATTTCACCCAAAGCACCTTCTTTAGAATCAAGGCCAACCTCCAAGGAGATTCCCAGGGGGAGGCCCAGAGTCCCCTGGTCCTGTGAGAACTCAGAAGTGCTATGAAGGGTACCCAGTTGTCCTCTACAGCAGCAGCAGGCAGCCCCCTCTGAGTCACATTTGCATGGTCATGTGACTCTGTTCCTCACATAGGAATAGGTGTTGGTTGCACTCACTGGGCCTCTCCAGGGTGACCAGGTAAACCATCTCCTATCTCCTTTGCTCTGGCCATCCTTGCTCCCTTCCCTGCCCAGCAGGGCCTCCTCCCATGTTCCCATCACCCTGCCTCAGGGGCCTTCTATTCTACATTCTGGCCCAGTGAAGCCCTGAATTTTCCCAACCTCTTTATACATTGACCCCAGGCTGCAAGCCCTCAAGGTCATCCCCAGGCAGTCACCTAACAGATTCCCAAATGTGTCCCCCAGCATGCTTCTAACCCCATGTTCCCAAACCCTCAGGAGCTGACTGCCTAATTCACTGGGAACGAAGAAGCCATTGTCCCCTCTGCCACCAAACTCATGTACTCAAGCCACTGCATCTTCCCCACCAGATACACTGGGCTCACTCAGGCATCCTTTCCTTGAGCTGTATGCTCAGGTAGGCATGTGACACTTGATGCTGAGAGCCCTCCCTGTATAAGTCCCCATCAGGCACCCACTGTGCTGGCCCGCCTTTCAGCTATCTCACCTACGCCCAGCTCATCTCCAGCAGAGAGATACTCAGGCCTCAGTGTTTGGACAGATCTTTCTCTGACTCCTTGACTCTTCCAGCTGCCCCTGTCTCTCTTCCTCCCTTCAGAATAAAACTTCAGTCTTCTACTCTTTCTGTCTCACCCTCACTCCCTACTCAGCCCATTGCCAGTGGCATCTGCCTCCATTACACACTAAAACTGCTACCCCTGAAGCTCCAGTGGCCTTCTTGTCAATAGTTTCAGAGGCTATATCTTATCCTCACCCTACTGTCCCCCTCCCACCACCCTGCATCAAACCCTGACCTGTCACTTTCCAGTGCTGTTGAGGTGGGTGCTCAGCCTCTACAATCAGACAGACCTGGTGGTGTCACTTCCTGGCTACATGAACGCAGCCTCCTTGAGCCTCAGTTTCCTCATCTGTAAAATGGGGATAATAATAGTACCTGCCTCATAGGCTTGATATGAAGATACATGAGTTAACCCATAAAAAAAGCTGAGTGCCTGGCATTTACTGTGTGCTGTGTGCTGTCAACCAAAGTTAGCTGTTAGAGTCTACCTTCATCCAGTTATCTCCATCCCCACTGGAATCAACCAGATCTAGCCTCCTTATCCTCTATGTCCAGAGACCCACCCCCACCTATGGTCCCCTCAGTGGCCATCCCGCTGTCCTACCTCTTCCCAGCCTTTCTTCCTACAGTAGCTAGAGTGGGCTTCCTGAACCCAAACTTTCAAGGGACCACAGCCCTCCCTGGCTGAAAGCTCCCCAGTGCTTCCAACGTTCCTTGTCTGAAGATTACATTTCCTCCTCTTACAACGGTCAAGATGTAAAATAGCACTACTCTGTGCTGCAACACAAAGTCAGGACTTCTAAAGAAACATTTGCTGGAACATTCAGCTTTCATTGCTTTAAAATTCGGTTAGCTTTAAAATTCCCTACAAAAGTCCATTTACATGAAAAAATATAGAGAGAGACTTTCCTTTGTAAGAAATCACTTTTTTTTTTTTTTATGCACAGGTTCATAAAAGTTTTATATAGAAGGTCACACCGAGCCACAGTTGAGTAGTCAAGAAGTCCTGGGTCTGCTTAGATGGGCAAATAATTTTCGACAAAAAAGCCAAAAACAAACAGTGGAGAAAGGAAAGCCTCTTCAATAAATGGTGCTGGGAAAGCTGGAAAGCCACCAGCAAAAGAATGAAACTAGACTGTTGTCTATCACCACACACCAAAATTAACTCAAAATGGATTAAAGTCATTAACATAAGACCTGAAACAATAAAATGCATAGAAAAAAAACATAGGAACTAAACTCAATGACCTTGGACTTAAAGAGGATTTTATAAATTTGAACTCAAAAGCAAGGGAAGTAAAAGCTAAAATAAATAAATGGGACTACATCAAACCAAAAAACTTCTGCTCAGCAAAAGAAATCATCAATAAGGTAAGGGGAGAACCATCTGAATGGAAAAATATATTTGCAAGCAACACCTTCGATAAGCACCTAATATCCAAAATATATAAAGAACTCATACAACTCAATAACAACAAAAAACGTAGGATCCAGTCAAAAAATGGGCAGAGGACCTGAACAGATACTTCTCCCTAGAAGACATACAAATGGCCAACAAATATATGAAAAGATGCTCAACGTCACTAGCTATTAGGGAAATGCAAACCAAAACCACAAAGAGATACCATCTCACACCTGTTAGAATAGCTGTAACCAAAAGAACAAGTACTAACAAATGCCAGAGAGGACGTAGAGAAAAAGGAACCCTCAGACACTGCTGGTGGGACTGCAAATTGGTATAGTCACTATGGAAATCAGTATGGAGCTCCCTCAGAAACCTAAGAATTGATCTACCATATGATCCAGCAATCCCTCTACTGGATATTTATCTCAAAGACTTGAAAACTCATATCCAAAAAGATATTTGTACACCGATGTTCACAGCAGCATTATTCATGGTGGCCAGGACATGGAAGCAACTGAAGTGTCCTGTGATAAATGACTGGCCAAAGCTGTGGTGTATATATACAATGGAATATTACTCAGCCATAAGAGGAGATGAAATACTGCCAGTTGCAACCACATGGATGGACCTTGAGATAATCATCCTAAGAGAAACAAGCTAGACAGAAAATGTTGAAAATCACATGATATCACTTATATGTGAGATATAAACCTAAAAGCAACAAATGAGCAGGACAAACAAACAAAGACTCATGGATGTGGACTATAGACTAGTGGTTACTAGTGGGGTGGGGAAGGAAGGAGGAAGTAGATGGGATAAAGGGGGTCAAATATAGGGTTTAAGGAGAAGATGAAGTGGGTAAAGGGGATCAAATATATGGTAGCTGAAGGAAACTGGACTTTGGGTGGTAAACACACAGTAGAATATACAGATGTCAAATGATAATGTACACCTGAAAATTATATAATTGTATTAACCAATGTTACCTCAATAAACTTAATTAAATTTTTTTAAAGATAAACAAACAAACAAACAAACAAACAAGCAAATAAATAAAAAGCCCTGGGTCTCTAGGGCCCAGATCCCTATCCATATCCAAGCTCAATGTTTAAATCAGAACATCCTAAATATCACATTAATTGCCTGATGATCTTGTCAAAAGGCAATTTTTGATTCAGAAAGCCTGGGTTAAAACCTGAAGGTCTGCACTTGTAACCATCTCCAAGGTAATGCTGAAACTGCAGAACCGAAGTCCCAGCTGAGAGTAGCAAGGTTTTCAGTCTGTCCCTCCCCATAAGACTGTGAGATTCTTAAGCAGAGGGACATGTCTGTTTCATTCACAGTGCCTGCGCACAGCAAGTGCTACACAAAAGCTGGTGGAATAAATTATGCCTACTGGGTCCCCAGTCCTAAGGCTCCCCCATATGTGGCCTCATTACATGTGTGCCTTTGAGATACTTTACATGTGTTTTGAGGATGGTCGGAGCCAGATCCCAGACTCCTCCCAGCCCATAGCCTGGCCCACAGCTGAGCCAGGAGCCATGTGTTTGGCTATAGGCATTATTCTCACAGCATTGCCCTGGGTCACAGCCTCTTCACCTGCCTCCTCTGCAGCCACATCCTGGTCCTTGTCTTACCAGATCAGCTCCTGCTCAGAAGTCTGAAACACCCAAATTCCCCTGCCTCAGCATAACCTGCCCCACCTCCCCACACTGAGTGCGTCACAATATACCCCGACCCTGGCTTTTCCATCCTGCCTCTCTTCTGCCCCTTCCCCAGTCCCAGTCAATTCAAAGAATTCTTCCCACGCCCCCATCACACTCACCCCTTTACCAAAACTCCTATCCTGGGCCAGTGTCAGGGCCTGACAGCCCCATGGGGCAGGGGTCTGCCTCTTCCTTCAGGAGCTTCCCTCTGAGCCCCCACCTGCCTGGTTTTTCTGCATCCAATCTGGCTGCTGCTTCCCTGGTCCTCTATGGCTTCCTGCAGGGTCAGTCCCTGCCCCCTTCTTGCTCTGCAAATCCTTCCCACTGGGCCTGCATCTACCAAATCCAGGCTCCAGCAAAGACTGGGATCCATTACCCTACAACACTGGCCCAAAATTGGCCCCCAACACAAGCCTAAAACCAGGGGCTTGCCTTCCTCTCTTCCCTTCCCTCACCCCTCAGACCCAGCCAATCCCGCCATCTAAACCTCCTCAGGCCAGCCCCCTCACCCTATCTCCCAGTGACAGCTTCTTCAAGGATCCCTATCCTTGGGTCACTGAGTCTAGCTCCTCTGTGTACTAGAGGAGCTGCCCAGCACCTGGAGCTAGGTGTCCAGCAGGGGCTAAGATCTCACAACACAGGACAGAGCTGGACTGTGTTAACACACCATTAAAAGAATGGGCATCTGGTGCCTGAGTTCCGTCCAGGAACAGAAAGTGTTGAGGAGAAGTTGCTCAAACCGCATGAGGCAAACCAGTGGGGGCTTTAACCCAAGTAAGTCCGTTTTGGGAAGGTTGTCAAGAGGTGTGCTTCTTAGTGGATGAGTCACACATGGATGGTTGACTGTGTGACAGGCTGCTGGACCTTCACCTGGCCACCCACACAGGAGTTGTCTGTGCCAGGCGAGGCGGGCAGCAGGTCAGGGCTGTCCAGGGGATGGCAGGACCAGGTCCCACTGAGCAGGAGGCTCAAGGATGCTCAGAGTCAGGCAGCCCCCCACTTGTAAGAGAGTTCCTCTCACCTACCCCCACTCTGCCCAGTGGCTAGCCCATCTCTTACCCTCCTTACCCTCCTTGGCAAGACAAAGAGATACCCTTTGAGTAATTTCTTCCCAAGTTTCACTGATCTCGAGTACTAGAAAGTGATGAATAAGTTTGTGGTTTGCTGTGGAGGTTCCATATTAGATAAAGATTCTTCCGATGCCTGCCACCCCTTGCCCCACTTGTGGGCACACTGCCGCTGTGTATAAAAGACAGGAGGCTGTCTTGGACACTTCAGATCACCACGAAGGACCAGGGCAACACATAATGCCTCCTACCAGCCCAAAGATGAGCAGCCTCCCCATCCTGCACCTTCTCCTGCTCCTGCTCACAGCCCATGCCCCTCAAGCACAGGGGTGGCCCTTGACGACGAGCTCGACTAAGGAATATGACAACATGGTGAAGGAAATTAAGGGCCTCCTGAAAGAGCCACCTTTGCCTCCACGAGTGAGTAGCTGGGACAAGGTTGGCACAGGGTGGGGACAGGAAGGCAGGTGCACAATCCAGTAGGACTCATGGGCTTTCTCTCTCTTTTCCTTTACAGGAACACTTGGACATAAATGACAAGTACATCCTGAACGTAAGTAAGCTCAGCGCTGTACTTGGGCACATCTGGGTCCCAATTCACCCCCTGCCTGTCGTACCTCACATGCACGCCACTTTGCCTAGCTTCAGTTTTTATATCTGTAAATGGGGTTAAAGCACCTATTTCAGTGGGGTTATTATAAGAATTAAATGGCACAATGTGCATAAAGTTCCCAGGTCGGTGTCTGGTGCTTAACAGGAGTTCAGTGTATTTCCCAGCCATAGCTATAATAAGAAATGGGTTTTTCTTTTCTTTTTTGTTTGTTTTTAATTTAAAAATGAAAAGGCAGGTCTATATGAACAATACCAAAGACTAAGTTCAGTCTTGGGGGCAGGGAGCAGCCTCTGAACAGGCAGGCTAACATTCCCCTGTGAACTTGCCTGCTTCCTTCTTTTCCCTTAAGAACTGAGTTATGTCTCTGCCCTCACCAGCCTTGGGCACTATCATTTATAGTTATTTTTCTAGCTCCAGTTGGCTTTAGTGATTATCTCACTTGCGTGCCTTTCTTGGGTCAAACAGGAGGCTGAATCTCTGCCGAGTTTATTGGTCGTTTGTGTTTCCCCTTTGAGGCACGTGCAGTTCACATGCTGCACCCACTTCCATGCTGGAGTCTCTGTGGTTGTCTTCCTGATTCCTGAGACCCCCTAACTCAGCCAAGGCATTAACCCTGTTATCTGGCCTCTGGGCTGCAAATATTTCCCTTGGCCAGCCCTCCACCTTTTGTAGAGCTCCTTTTGAAAAATGCTGTTTCCCTAAGTGCAGAGAGGTCCACCTAGGCCCTCTAGAGGCTCCGTTGGAGGGAAGTATGCCTTGCGAGGGTATACTCTCACCTCTATGTCTGTGCCCTTTGGGGGCATAACCTGGGCAAGGAGATGAGGAGGGGACTGTCCAAGGATGTCCCTGAAAGAAGTCTTAGAAAGCTGTGAGGATGACTTCAGGCAGGCTGTGAGGATTCTCCCCAATTTCCCCCTCTTACACGTATTCTTTGTCCCCTTAGGATGAGGCCTTTCTGATGCCAAACCTGAATACATTCCTGGAGGCTACCACAAATTTGCCAATTTTGCCCGATAAGAAAATGAAAATTAGGAAAATTCTTCAGGTGTGTAAAGCTGTCTGAGGTGTGTGGGGATCCCTGCCTTGGCCCTGCCCTCCCTCTGGGGAGGAGGGTAGCAGGGCCTGCTCCTTTTCTCTGACTGTCTGCCTTGGTCTCTTCCCACAGGAACTCAAAAAGACAATCTCGTCCGCCCCCATGACCACGGTAAGCTACCCCCTAAGATGGCCCTGCAGGTGGTGCTACCAGCCATACCCCGACCCCCAGTTTGTCATCTGCCTTCCACCCCAGCCTCATCTAACACCACTTTCTTGGTTTCTTTACAGGAAGAGCCAATCTCTATCAAGAAAGGTGACTGGGATGATTTCCGGAGGAAAATGACTAAATATCTGAACTTCCTTCAGAAATACCTCAAGAAGTCCTAGAATTTTGGGTCCCATGTCCAGCTACCCCTCAGGTCTTCTCACCACAGGGCCTTGGGACCTCGGGGGCAGCAGAACACCTGAAGACTCTGGGGTGTCTGTCTCTCACACAGTCTGGGCCTGGAAGAGTTTTGTTTTCTTCTGTGGTTCTAGAAGAATTGTTAATTATTAATTTCTGAAATGTGCAGCCCCATTTGGCCTTTTGTGATTACCTTCTCATTTTTAGTCTATCAAGACTATTTATTTATTTATTTATTTATTTATGTATTTATTTATTACCTTATATAATGTGAAGTGTATTTATTTTATCAAAGGAGCCATGTCCTGTTCCTTCTGAATAAGACTCAAGAGGGGTACTCAAGGGCATCTTCATCTGTACCTCAGATTTTGAAAAATAAACCATACTCTGAACAACTGCTTTGGTGCAAGTGTCTCAATGTGACTCAGGTCTTAATAAGTCTCTTGTTTGATAATTTAGCAGCCCTCTCCCACCCCCTCCCACCTCCTCACCCCTTGCCCCTCAGGCTGGTCAGATACTCAATTTTCCAGGCCTCAGGGTCGGTGTACCTTGCCCATATCCTTAGGATAGAATAAAAGGCCTCTTTCAACCTGTGCTTCTCTTTCCTTACTCTCACAGCTTTGAATTTCCTCAATGCTCCAGCCAACAGAAGCATCGTGGCTTCCTATATGAACCACCTGTTTCCTACCTCTAAACCTTTACCTGTACTGTCACCTCACCTCACATGCCCTGATCCTGACTCAGCATGGTGAATTCCTGCTTCAGAGACCAATTCAAATGCTCTCTGCCTCTGGGTTGTCCACACTGCTCCAGGACAGATGGCACTACATTCCTCCCAAAACCTGAAGTTCATACACTCAGCAAACAGTGGCTGAGCACCCATATAACAGGCCCTGTATTGGATCTGGGGATCTGGCAGTGAATTAAACACGTGCAAGGGGTCCAAGGAAGGTTCTTTAGACTGAATCTTTTGGGTAGGAGGTGACATATTGGTTTAAACCTGAATGACAAGAAAGTGTCAGCCATGTGGCAATCAGGGAAGATAGAGCTCTAGACAGAGGGAGCAACACAGTGTAACAGTCTGGAGACTGAAATGGGCTGAAAGCATTCATGAAACAAGGGAAGACCTGTAGTAGGAGTGAATTTTGTAGGGGCCCACAGCTCTGCCTCAGCCTCTTTCCCCTCCCACCTCAGGCCCAAGCCCTGTGTTGGTAGCTAATCACTATAGGAGGTGAGGGTCAATGGTCATGCCAGACACAGACCTGATGTGGGGAGCTCAGAGGGAGTGGGAGAGAGAGAATAGCATAGCCAGGGTAGGAGTGGTGGTGACAGTGGAGGTGACATGCTTGTGAGCAGAATGGGCCTTTTCAGACGTTCTGGGGGCTCATCATTGCCTGCTCCAGAATGGACTGGGATGAACATTGAGCTGGCCCACTCAGGCTCACCCTTGACTCCAAACCCCAGACCCTGCCTGGGGCTGGTAAAACCAGACCCAAGCATATCCCTGGGCAGGGGCCCAGAACCAAGTGGTGCTCAGTCCCCAGTCAAGTTGGGGCTTTTTTACATCATACTCAAGCACCTGCAGGGAGAGTGCTGATGATCACCTGACCCAACGGCAGGCCTTGAGGTGCTTACCTCTCCTCTGCAGGTCTGTCCGTTTTATGACCTACCCACCCCCCATCCCGCCCAAACACATACATCCCCTTCTACCAACCCAGTACCAAGTCTATAAGTCCAGTTGCCACCAGGGGGCAGCAAAGCCCGACAGCAAATTCAAGGATGGCCAACAGAAAGCCAGTTTCCTCCTTCCCAAATCTAAGGTGCCTCTTCTGCAGAAAAGTAGACTATCTCTACCAGGAATTTTCCTTTGATTTTTGAAAATTATAACTTTTCATTGGGAAAGAAATATGAGAGAACATATATACTCTTTAACTGAAAAACTCAGAAATACAGAAAAATAAAGCAAAGAGAAATTCTCAGGAAGGCAAGGGCCTAAGAAGAGAACTCATTGAGGCATCACCCACCTCATGCCATGATGTAAACCTTCTTAGTCCAGAAAGCGGCTCTGCTTCCTCACCATGGCCTCAAATCCGCATTTGATTCAGTATGGCAAACACCCTGAGGACCCTCCATGGCTTACCCAAGGCTGGGACAGTGTTGGGGAGACACTGAGTTAGCCTTCTGGGGACCTCTTGGCCTGTCCAGTTGTCCCAGCACAGTGTGGTGGGGGTTACTGCAGACGAAGCGATGGATAGACAGCTGTGGATCTCATCAGGGGTGCTTCCCACAGGTGATGCACAGGAATTTGAGAAAGGAGTAGTGGTTTGTCAGAAAGAGAGAGGTACAGAGAGGATGCCAGGCAGATGGCACTGGGGGGCAAGGGTATGAAGGTCTAAGAATTCAGGGTGAGCTGGGGAGTCTACGCAGTTTATAGGGCTAGAGTGTGGGTGCCAGGTTGCCAGGAGGAGGCAGGTCGCCTAGAGATCCCTTGGTCACAGCCTTTGACCCTGGAGCCAAACCACTCTGGGCCCCAGGCACCTTTGGATATCAGCCTGGTTCCCTACCCCAACTCCTCCCTCCCTCATCTCAGGTCAGCCCATCCTGGCTTGGCCACTGTGGAGACAGCAAAACTGGATAAACATGGCCTGAGGAGTCATGGGTGCATGGAGAAGAGATAGGATGGAGCCACATCAGGAATAGGATTTTAAAGCCATTAGGAAGGAGCCAGGGCAGAGTGAGAGAGATGATGGAGGAAAGAGAGGCCAGCCAAGCAATACAGGATCCTTGGGCTTACTATGGGAGGGAGGGACTGAGGTATTGTAGAATAGAGTGGAGGGCTGAGTTAGTTCTCATCAGAGGCCAGGGCTCAATTTTCCCTATGAAAAACTCAGATCAGGCTCACAGAGGCAGAGATGAATCAGGCAAAGATGATGCTGCTCTCCTGGACTGAGGAGGAATGCAGGGAATCCCCTCAATGACACAATGAAGTCATTATCTTACATATAGAGAAATTGAGGAACAAAGAAATTAGGAGTCTGACTGCAGAGAGTCTGAATCCTCAAGCCACAGTGCTTCGGCCAATGCCTATTGAGGCACAGGGCCCACCGCAGGTCTCCCCTCGATTGGATCCAGGCCTCCAGAGGTACTTGGTGGCTCCACAGACCTCCTGGTTCTAGCATAACAATGGTGCCTCGGCTCCATCCTCCATCTACCATACCACCATACATTTATTGTCAAAATCCTCTACATTTCACCTGTCTTTCCTCCCATCCAGCATGTCCCTCCCACCCACATATACACAATGGTACTTAGAGCTTGGCCCCTGTGCTCCTGTCCCTATGCACCTTATCCCACGGAGCTTCTGAGAGAGACAACTGGCTCATAGCCATTACCTGCCTTGGTTGGCAGTCAAGGCCTTCTCCCTTCTACCCAGGTCCTAGAAGACCCCAGGTTCTCCCAGGTCCTTGTCTGAGGCCTCTCAACTCTTCAGGAAGCATGCCCTCAACCCCAGCTGCACCTGGAACTTCTTTCAGCAGACACTGGGTAAGCTTTTTGGCTCATTTCCGCCCTGGAGGACACATGGGCTATGCCAGAGACCAACCAGATGCAGTCAGGAACAGTATACTGTGACAATGAAGATGTACACTCTGACGTGGGCTGTGTCAGGAAGGTATGGGGAGAGAAGCCCCCTGGAGGGTGAGAGAAAGCATGGCCAGGGCAGGTGCGAGGGGATACAGCCACAGCACAGAGTAGGAGGAGCACCTGGAAGTGGTGAGTGGGCTGGTGGCTATGGGCTGCAGAGCACCAAGAGTAAAGGCCCACACTGGGTGATGGTAGTGGGTACTCTTCCCTCTTCCTTCCAGAGTTTGTCCTGATCCCTGCGGACCAGGCTGGGCCCTCCTGATCATGGGTAATAAAACAGTGGACAGCCACTGCTGCCCCTCAAAGGAACTATGGGCCTTGGATCAGAAAGCAGGGCTGAAACACCCAGCCAGGGCCATCCCACATCAGTAAGTGATTCCCTGTTCTTTTTAGGCTGAGGGCCAGACCCAATGGCTGTTTGTTCCTACAAGCTAGAGCTCTGGGCCCCTGGTAGCCTGGGATCACCTCCTTCCAGCCAGGACAGGAGTCCCCTGTCCTGGTGTTTTCAGTTGGCTCTTTCCAGGAAAATCCATGTGACTGAGTCATTTCCTAGTCAGCTAACCTCAGCACACCCAAGCTGCCCATCATGGTTTGCCTCCTGGGATAGTATGGGGAGGTATTAAGGCACTGCGAAAGGGTTTGCACAGGGAACCCCCCAATCATGGAATCCTAAATCCATCCCTACCACCACGGCACAAGAAGGCAAGAAAACTGAGGCTGGGGAGCAACGCCAGTCAGGCAAAACAGAAAACATCTCTCCATGCAGCCCAGCACTCTACTGCAATCCACAAACTGGGCCTCCAGCCCTTGTGGAGATGAGCCAGCTGGGGTTCCAAGATGGGAGTCACAGCTCCAGGTCACGTGGTGGGGAGTGGCCAAGATTGAGCAAGGCTACCACCTCCAACTCTGCATTCATCAGAGGCAGATGCTGTGCCACCAGTAGGCTACAGCAGGGGACTGGGTACACCCCTTCTGGGATGTGGCTGTGGGAGAGGCGATGGGTGTATGTTATGATGAGAGAGTTATGAGAGTTGGTGGCCCTGGGGCTGGTAGGAGAGATCCCCAAAGACCTCTTCCAGCCATCCCATAATCCCTGCAACCCCTAACTCATTGTCACCTTTATCACTACTGCTGGGCCCTCAGTTTAAGTGGGGGAGTTGCTCCGAGAAAGAAAGGGGTGCATAACAGGGAGAAGTGGCTTTGAAGCTCAAGGCCAGGGCCCTCTGCAACCTGAGGAATCAGGTCCTCAGTGAGAGTCCAAGGGAGGCTGGCACTTCAGAAAAGTCCTGAGGGAAGCTCATTCCAGAACCATCTGTCCTGCCCACATGAAAAACCTGCATTTGCAACCTTAATTCTAGTGTACTAGCTCCAGAGGGAGGCGGGTATGAGAGCTGAGCACAGGTCCCCAGGCTCCCACCCAGCACCTTGGCCTGGATTCAAGCCTGACACAGAGGGCAATGAGGGGCAACTGCAGGACTGTGGAAAGTTGTAAAGGCTTCTAGTCTAATGATCTCTTCTCCTTTTAATTTTTAATGAGGCCCAATGGCTCTTTCCCAAGAAGGCAGATAAAGGCCGTGGCCCCTTCTGGATGCTTGATGACACTCTTAGCTGGGATGAGGCTAGGAAACAGAGACTCACATATGGAAGATCCATTTTCAGCTCTGGAGGTAGTACTTGGGTAGGCAGGTGGGAGAAATAGGTGGGGGAAGAGCCTCAAGATGGGAAAGACTGTACCCATGGGGTGTCTTTGGCCTGAGTGTGCCATTGCTGAGTCCTGGGGAAGTAGCAAGAAAACACCAAGAACCAAGAAATGAAGTGAAAAACGAGGTCTCATTGTCCCTGATTCAGTCTTAAAAGTTGGCATTCCTGGGCACTCCCCAAAGCCCAACTCTCTCCATGCAGCCCTCTGGTATTGGGAACTTCCTCTTTATCAATAACATCCAAATGTCTGGACTCTGACTTCTGGGTCCATGTCCTACAACTGACTGAGGTCTCCTGGCCCAAACCTCTCTGCCTACCTTAGGCCTCCCCAGTCATCGCAAATGGCCTTGCTGTCTACCCAGCTGCCTGAGCCAGAACTCCAAGTATCAGTGACAACTGACAAGACCATACAATCGACAAGACCCCTAGAGGCCTTATTTTAACTTGGTTTGCTCCTATTTCCTGACCACTCCCTTCTGGCTGTTCATTCTCTTTGTGCATCATGGGTAGTGCTCTTAACACTGTGCCTAGAAATCCAGGCCTTGTCCTCCCTGTCCTCTACACAAAGTGACCACCATAGGTGAGCTCTGAACACAGTGGGCTTTGAGGTGGGACACACATGGTGGGCCTTTCTAGAAGTTTTGCTGTATGGACATAGAGTCTACACATGGTTGGGAGTTAACTACCCTCAGACCCTCCCAAATCAGTCACAACTCACTAGACCAGGGTCTGTGGACATTCGATGAGCAGGACCATAATGGGGTTTGGCCTGAACAGCCTGGCCTTTTGGAGGTGTACCTCTGGGGACCTAGACACAGGAGATGCAGGAGAGGTCCACCTGGAGCTGCTACCACAAAGGCCAGAGGTATTTCTTTATGTGCCTGATGTGGCCTGGAGTGACATGAACCCCCTCCCAGAGACAGATGAGCCGCTCATGGATCTGTCAATGCTCTGGGGTCTCCCAAATCTGGCTGGAGGTTGGGCTCTCTACCTCACCACATCTGTCCAGAAAAGTGCTATTTGGGGCAAGGGGAAACTGTCCCTGAAAATATCAGCAAGGCTAGTCCTCTGCTCAGTTTGAGCTTCAGATACTTCCCCAAGTGATGGTGAGAGGAGAGGAAAAGTTGAAGCACTGCATATCCCTGGGAGAATCCCCCACAAATTTTTCTGGGGCAGGCAAGTTTCCTCTGCAAGGCAATGATAATTACACCCATTATACAGAAGAGGAAGGAGAGGCTCAGGGAGGAGAAACTTTCTTGGGTTATCCAAGGGTCAGTGGCAGGAAGCCCAAGACTGAGACATAAAGAAGCCTAAGTGGCAGGCTCAGCTGGGGAAATTCTGCTTTTGGCCCTCAGGGCTTTCCTGGGACAATCACAAGCCACTTTATCTTTCCTGCCAACACCTGGAGAAGTCTCCCTCTCCAGCTGTCCTGAGCGGGGTGTCCCTTTGCTGGTCTAGCTAAATAATCAGTATTTCCTGGTTTTCTGATCTCTGAGATAGTAGAAAACATTAGGGGAGCAGGAATGGGTATGGGTTCAAATCCAGTCTCTGTCATCATTGACTGTATGGGCCACCAGTACATGGTGACATCATCTCCACCAAAGGGAAGGTGACTTCAGCTGAAATGTCTATGCAGAGGTCCCACGAGATGCGAGGCACTCAGAAGCCAATTTCCTTCCCCTTGTGATAACTGCCTGGGGTGGCCACAAGCCCATTTCCTCCGGTCTGTGGGAAGGACACTCACAGGAAACTCCTTCCAGAGAGTTTTCTCCTGGCCCTGTGGAACGAACCCAAAGGAGAGTCACACTGCCCATCACAGTCCTGCCCCTGCCCTCCCACAGTCCCACTGGAGCCCCTGAGTCAGGGAACTGACTAGACACTATCACTGCCACTTTCCATGCGGTGCAATCTAGGAATGCCTGCCTGTGTCATGGCCTCAGCCCTGATGTCATCTTTCCAGAAGACGTATGCCTGCCCACGAACCTCATCACCAAACTCACAGAAAAGACTTCAATGCCCACAGAGCATGCTGTTGGCATGGACCTCTCCTTGTGGCTCCTGCCTTATCTCCTTTCCTGCTCTCCCAGGGCCTGGGCTGCTGGCCAGACTTCTGCCCAGCTATCATGCCCCTGGCTCTTAAATACCACTGTTCTGGCTTTCAGCCCTTCTTCTTGAATAACCCTCTGTGGCCTTACTGATCACATGCACATGGACCGCCCCAGATCTGCACACATAGCCTCTGAATTGCCAAACCTTTCCATGGGTCCATAGATCCTGCAGACCTGCTCCTTTTTCCTTTGGGTCCCCACCTTAGACACCTGGAGAGTAGTTCTAACTCTCCTTACTTACATCCAAAAGCACCCTTTGGGGAAGGGAGTGAATAGGTTAATCTTGTTTCTCCATCCATAGCACTACAAAGTCCATAAAGGCAGGACCCTATCTGTTTTTCATCATCCTTGTATCACCCTTGCCTTCTGGGACCAAGTAGATCCTCAATAAATATTGAATGAATCAGTCCATTACATCACCAAGTCTTACCAAGATTCTACCTCCTAAATCTCTCTGGAGCCTGCTTTCTCTTCACCATTCCAGCTCTTCAAACTCTCTGCCTCTCTGCACCCTAAATGTTGTCCCCCATCTCACCTTGCCACTCCCTCCAAAACTTGACTCGCCCAACTACTCTACTTGTCCTTTCAGGGTGCGGCGGGGAGGCAGCATCTCCCGGGAAGCACTCTGGTCTCCTTGAACTCCCAAGCTGGGAGAAGTGATTGCTTGAAATTCCTCAGCACTGAACTTCCCCCATCCCAGCCTGGAACACACAATGGGAGTGTCTACAGCTGTCTGCTGCCCCACCAGACTGAGAATCTCCAGGACCAGATGTGAGGGTCAGTGGGAAAGTCCCATCTACCTTCTCTCCAGCACAGGGCCTGGTGCATAGTGGAGAAGTTTGTTGACTAACTGTCAACTCATTTCCTGGAGAAAAGTAACCATCTCAGAGGGCCCACACCAGCTCTCTGCCTCCCTGGCACTAGTTTAGTTGCCAACTATGACCCCCACTTCCCACCATCCAGAACTCCAGGGTTCTGTCTGACACAGACCTCCACTCTGTGTGGCATCCAGCATCCCTGATCTCCTTTTGCTTCCCAAGAGCTCCCTGTAAGGGACCGAGCAGAAGCCTCATAGAAAAGGTGGAGGAAGGGCCAAGGCCCAGACATGCCATAACATGCCATACTGTCACCCCCAGCCTCCCCTCTAGGAAGGAATGTTCCACCAGGTTCAGAATAGCACGGTGGCCTTATGGTGGGCCTCAAATCCTGACAGGAAACCCAATGGAGTCTGGAGGACTAAGGCCTGGCTTTCCTGTGCAAGGGCAGCAACACTCCTGCTGTGCAGTGAAACTGAGTCCTGCAGCCCCAGTACTCAGACCATGAATTCTACCTACTCTTGAGGGCTGTCCATCTGAGCCCAACAGATGTCCTAGCTTTTGTCCTACCCCACCAGTCTAGGCTGAATCAGCCTCTGGGACCCAGAAACATTGCAGCCAATGTGGAGGGCTTCTCTCATATCAGAGTGGCACCTGCAGAGGCATGGGGGCTCACACAAATGACCTCATGTAAAATGTACCCCTACAATACACCTGTAAGTACAGACACATGCAACCACACAGGCACACTGACACTCGGAAAGGTACTATTGGATCCATACCCCTGCAGCCATGAAGTTCACAGCATGGGGTGGCAAACACAAACGTGTGCTGTCTGAGGTGGTGGGGAGACAGATGAAAAAGGTGAAAGAGAAGAAGAGGTATATAAACTCCAAGTTACAAAGTAAATGAGTCCCAGGGATGTAATGTAGAGCAGAGGGAATATAGTCAATAGTATCCTAATACCTTTGTATGGTGTCAGATGACTACTAGACTTAGTGTGGTAATCGTATCATATGGTATATAAGTGTCAAATCACTATGTTGTACACCTGAAAGTGACATAATATTATATGCCAACTATACTTTAATAAAAAAAATTTAAAAACAGACCAAAAAAACCCAACCTCGTGCTGTCCTCTCCAAACTCCATTGTGAAAATCAAACACTTGTCAGACCCTCAAGAGCCTGTGGTTTTTCCAGGAGCAGTTCCTGTTCCACAGAGAGGCCTCTGGAGCTGAAAGTAGGCTGGGGGGCAGGGGACATGTGTGAAATTAAGCCTGGAAGATCTTGATAGAGAGAACATTGTCCCCTGTACCTGGTATGGATCCAGCTACGACCCCGCAACAAGCCCCTGAAGCTCCTGGCGCCTGCCAGGGACTGTAGGTAGGAGTGCAGTACCCACCTTGGGGAGGCAATCTGCCCTGCAGCGGGGGTTGAGGCTCAGAGGGAAGAGTCACTCAGTTAGGTGGTGCTGGAGCCAGGATTCACACTGAGTCCTGACCCACCCCAGCTGAGTGCCTCAACTTACCTCTGCAGTGTGGGGGGGTTGAATATGGCTGCGTAAACTAGGATTGGCTGTCAGATGGGATCTTACGGTAAAGGAATATTCTGCAATCTTGCTGGCTGAACAGACACACACGGTTGTCATTTCCTCTGCTCACAGGGGCTGTAAGGAAGAGGTCCCTGGCTGAGCAGAGCTTGCTGACTGCTCTGGGTTCTAGGCTGGTGCTAAGGTGAACTATAAAGGACTGTGCCATTTGCCTGGAATCTGCCTAGGTGGACAGTGAGGCAGGCCTGCGAGAGTCCTTCTCACGCTCAGTTCTCTCACTGTGGCCAGAGGCACCGGCTCTAGAAGGGAAGGCTGGGATTGGAATGGGCCCCAGGGTGGGCACAGCCAACCTAAAGGCCTCTTGGGGTAACAGGCAGGATGAAGAACATGGGAGTAGGCGCTTGGTTGAATGACTCCCAGGCCCTGTCCTGGCCACTCCGGGCCAACAAGTCCAAACTGTGCCCGGAGGCCCCTCAGAGGGACGTGGCAGCTTCAGCAGGCTGTCAGACTGCCTAGGAAGGGCTGGAGAGCCCACTCAGGAGGCAGCGGGTGGGCTGCTGATTCTTGAAAGGGCTCATCAATGAAAACCCCCTATGGTGACCACCCGGAGGAAAGGCTCACCTTTCCCATGTGTAGCTGATAAGGGCCAGGAGATTCCACAGTTCAGGTAGTTCCCCCGCCCCCCTGGTGTTTTGTGGTCACCATTAATCATTTCCTCTAACTGTGTATATAAAAGCTCTTTTGCCAGTGAGCCCAGTGATCAGAGAGAAAGGCTAAAGTCTTCAGGAGGATGTGGCTACAGAACCTGCTTCTCCTGGGCACTGTGGTCTGCAGCATCTCTGCACCCACCCGCCCACCCAGCCCTGACACCCAGCCCTTTCAACACATGGATGTTATTATCAAGGAGGCCCAGAGCATTCTGAACTGCAGTAATGACACCACTGATGTGATGGTGAGTAAGAGAGGAAGTGCAGGTCATGCCTTGGCCACCTTGCTGGTCCACCTCACGGGCCCAGACTAGCTCTGCCTGTCAGCTCGATAACACCACCTTTTCCTTTTCTATAGAATGAAACTGTAGAAGTCGTCTCTGAAACGTTTGACCCCCAGGTAAGATGCTTGTCTCTGCCTTGGGGATGGCTCCACTTTAGATAGATCCTCATAGGGCTGTGAACTTTCTCTCCATTCAGCTGGCTGCCAAGAGGAGGTATGCTCAGAAGGGCCCTGGCCTCTGCCCTTGTGGCAGTCACCTGAGCTCCTTTATATCTGAGCAGCTATAGACATAGCATTCAAGGGGCCAAGGGTCACCAGGGGACAGGTGGGTAAGCAGTGATTAGTTTATGAGACAGGGGCTGTGGGCTTGGCATACTCACTGTGCCCTGAGACCAAGCCCTGTGGAGATAGGGTGCTGGCTACAGAGGGACACAGAGGGGTTTTAGAAACAAGCCTTGCTTATTCACACAGCAGGTCTGGGCAATGCCCTGCCCCTTCTCCCTGAATGGTTGGGGGATAGTGACTACCTTTCCTAGGGGCTGAGACCCTCTAGTGATGCCAGGCTAAGGGAATGTGGCTATGCTGAAGAAGGGTGGCTTGAGTTGAGTGGTGAAGAGGAATCAGATTCATGCCTGCAGTGGACAGGGGGACAGGGCAATATGTATGACTGGACCTGCCTGAGGCTCATTTGAAATCATTCTGTGCCCCTCCTGGGCCTTAATCTTGGGGAATGGAGATAAGAACAGGAAGAAGTGATGGGGAGGACACTTGGCCACTGCTTACCATGGAATGGATTTTTTCCACAGGAGCCGACATGTGTGCAGACCCGCCTGAAGCTGTACACGCAGGGCTTGCGGGGCAGCCTCACCAGGCTCAAAGGCCCCTTAACCATGATGGCCAACTACTATGAGCAGCAGTGCCCCCGTACCCTGGTGAGTGCCCATGCCTGGGCTCCAAGCAGAAAAGTCTCATCTAGGAATTGGTAGAGAGAGACCTTTGGGTGTGGCTATTCAGGATCCCAAAGGGTTTCTGAGTCAACTGATCTGTAATGATTAGACCCTCCAGAGAGGGAGCAGCCCAGCTCATTTTCAGCTCTAGGAGTTAAGGCATAGAACTCTGAAGCTGGCAGGGCTCCCTAGTGGGAGCTGCTCTGTTCTTGCTCTTGTTGTCATTAATGAGGTCATAGGTGAGGCAAACCCAAGGAAACACAGGGGCTGTGTAAGATACAGAGGAAGTTCCTGGGCACAAGGGCTGCCTCCCAGCAAGACTTTCCCCTGGCCCTTCGAGGGGTTCCTGGATTGCATGGAAGCAGGAAAGGAGGCACATCCGGAATGTAAAAAGGTCCCAAACACTTTTTTCCTGTAAAAAGTGAGTGAAGCCTGTGGCCATAACTCCTACCCTGTCCCTTCTGGGCTTTCAGAGCCAACGGTAGTAGCCAAGTTTCTCTGCCCTGGCCTGGGACCAAAGAGTCAGTGGCCGAACTGCCCAGCAGACCAGCCTCAGGCTGGCACTTTGTCAGGCCCCTGGCCCCAGCTGCCACTGGTAGAGCTGGGCACCCTTTGGATAACACATGGGTGGCAACATGTAACCTGACCCAAGGTCAGCAGTTGAGCCCCAGATGGCCTTCTTGCCTCCGAGTTCCAAGAAGCAGCACATAGTGAGCTAGTGATGCCCCCACATTACCTACTCGTGTTTAGACTCAAATTTTCTTTTTTTTTTTTCTTTTGCTTTAAGGAAACTTCCTGTGCAACCGAGATAATCACCTTGAAGACTTTCAAGAATAACCTGTGTGAATTTCTACTTAACACCCCCTTTGACTGCTGGGAGCAAGTGGAGAAGTGAAGCAGGCCAGTTCCAGAGCTAGCCCTGGGCGCTTACCTCACAGACTGCTGCCCTCCCACCCACAAGGAGCCCAAGGAAACTCAGTGCCTGCCTACGATCTTCACCTTAGAGGGGCCACAGGGTGGACCTGAGCCACAGGAGCCACGAACTTGCTCTGAGCCATGCTGACCCTTACGGGCCTGGAAGAAGGGAGGAGATTTTTACATCGGAAGGGACCAGTGATATTTATTTATATATTTATGTATTTCCGTATTTATTTATTTATTTATTTATTTAAGTTCACACTTCCTATTTATTCCAGATATTTTATCATAATAATAAATTATTACAAGTCTGTTCTTATTTTTGTGTAGTGTTGCAGTTGTTTTCATCATAAGCAAATGCTAGCGGTGCTCTCCTCAGCACAGGGCAGGGAGGGGAGGAAGCAGGGAGGTGGGGGAAGGAGGAAGCAGGGAGGTGTTAGAGGGGCAGTGCTGCTGGAGCAGAGGGGAGGGGAGAGCTGGCCTGGGCACAACATTTTGCATACCCAGATGTGCTTCCCAGAATGCTCAGGGCTCCCACCCCAGAGGGAGGTTTCCAGGTTCACTTAGAAATCCAAGGGACCCAGGCAGCCAGTGGGAAACTTGCTCCAGAGAAGGGGCATCGTCCCTCCCAGGGAGGCCTGGGGTTTGCTGGAGCTTGGCTGGTTGCTGGTTGAGTAGGTACCCCTAAGGTCAGTCAAAGCACCTATGCCCCCTCAAAGACCACACCCAGACTCTCAAGCTCAGGGCTCTGACCACTCCTAAGATGAATCAACAGATGGACTAGCCAGCTGTTCAGGGGGAAAAAAACAAACCACAGGGGTCAGAACTCAGCATATTTACCAAGCATTCCCCCAAATGGGTGATCTTAATCTTAAGAGTCAGAATGTAAATTCATAATTTGTTGGTACATGGCTCAAGTGTGGCATTTTTCTGAGCTGGTTTTGTTTTCACATTAAGTTTTGCATCCATTCATCTCCTAAATTCATAGTCTTTGGGACGAGAGCATAGCAGCTCTCCTCCCTCCCCCTGCTTTGCCTTATTCCTGTACCTGTCCTCCCTCTCCACATATCCCTCCTGGGGACTGTGAAGAAGTGGATACGTCTTCAGGTGTCAGGTAGGCAGTGAGGTAGGGGGAGTCTTTTTCCTAACAGGTAGGCCCTACTGGCTCTCTCTCCACCTCACCTGCTCTCTCTGGACAGCGCCAGTCCTGGCCAAAGACATGCCCCACATGCCGGCCGAAAGGCCAGGACTCTGTGATGTGAGTATGAAATAAAATCTGAGAGACCACATCTGAGTTTCAAAAAAGACAAGAATTCATGAAGAGTGCTGTGGTCATAGAAAATGCATGAAAAGCACATCTCACCTAGCGATAAGGTCCCCTCTATCTTCCACATAAGTTTGTGATGACTCGATAAGAGAGTTAGCGTTTCCTTAGACTCACATATATACGTACCCCCACCCGACAGAAATGCTGCCAAGCCCAGGGCTCGGATCAGATTGGAGCCACTCTTAAGTCATACCATGTACCTGTACATACTCCTGGCTTGTGTGCTCCGGGCCTTGGAGAGCCATTCTGCCCCAATGAAGACAACCAGCGAGTTTCTCTACGACAATCACACTGCGGTCTGTGCTGAGATTCAGCATGAACTTACATGTGACAACATTACATACAAGGTAAGTCTGGATCTCCATCAAACATCACTTGGCTCTCAATGGCCCTTTGTGTTTCTGACCGACTTTTCCTGCTTCCAGGGTTCCTTTGAAAGGCCCCAGAACACCAGTAAGGTAAGCAGGAACTACCACGTGGACGTTTCTGACCACATTTCAAAGGGATCACCCCATTTGGCACCTAGGGCAGAGATGCAAACAAAAGATATTGGAGAGGGAAATCTGGGGAGAAAGCTGAGAGTTTGACTGGGCCTCCAACCCAGTCAACAGATAAAGCAATGGTCAGGTCCTGGGCTTTGCTAAACTCTCTGCTCACCATCCTAGGTCGGCCCTGGGTCTGAAAAGAGACCAGACACACGCTGCACAGCTTGCAGTGCCCGCGCCTCTCCTGTAGGAGAATTAGGGTAGGGCCTGAATGTGAGTCCAGGGCTCCATGTGGCCAAAGTGACTAGGGATGGATGAGGCTAGAGGCCAGCTGGTGCTCTGCTATGCACCACCAACATCCTAGTGCCCTTAACCCTGTTTCAGGAGTCATGCTATGGGAAATTTATAAAGAACTTCATCTCGACCCTGAACAAACTTCTTACAAAATATGACGATAATCACCTGCAAAAGGTCTATAAGAACATGAAGGAACTCCCTCGAATCTGCACAAAACTACAGGTAAGTTGCTGTTTGTTCTTAGGGAAACCTGGGATATCATTTTTCTTGTTAACATAGCCAGAGGCCCAGCAGGGCAAAGAGCATCTTATGGCCCCCACCTGCCACATGTGAAGCCTGTGGTACTACTTTCCAATCCAAAAGAAGCCCACTTACAGACAGGAGCTAGGACTTAGGGGAGTGGGAACTCAGAGGTCGTTCTGAAGGCTTCTGTCATGCCCTCTGCCAAGCCCCCCACACAAGGGTCAGTGTGAAGCAGGTCTGCGATGAGTCAGAGCAGGTCTGGTCATAGACTCAGCCTGGGGAGAGGGAAGTGCCACTCAGTGCTAACCCAGATTGGGCAGCTAGTCCAAGCCGGCTCCAGTTTTTCCTGCCCTTGGAGTCCCTTCTGGGCAATGTGGAGATGAGCAGTGGTTTTGGGGGGCACTTTGTAGGAAAACATGACTGAGGTGCTCCTCTCTCTTTGTCCACTGCTTGCATAGTCAGTCCCCTGTGTGCTCCCACCCTGCTCATCCTCATGTTCCTCTCCTGGGCAGCTGTAGGACCTGCCCACACCCTGCTGGCTTTCTCCCCAGAGCCATGGATGGTCCTCAGACAGCTGGCCTCCAATGCTCTCCCTAAGACAGATGGGGAGGGACTGCTGAGTTACCTCCTAGGTGATGGGAGGGTTACTATGTGACCTTTTTGGCTGGGAGAACAGAGTTTGCTTTTATTTATTTATTTTTTTCTGCCGAGAAGATAAATATATATTTCTTATTTAGCCAACAGAATCACCTATGAACTGTACTACTGAGAAAAGTAATTTCTCACAGTTCAAGGAAGCCTTACAGAATGTGGTCATATCTATAGAAGGATGGAAATCATGTAAAAAGACCTAGGACAGCCTCTGAGACTCTGTCCTCCCATGGGAGCCTGGTGCACATGGTTAGAGCTACAGCAAATGGGACTAAAGGAGCATCAGGAACAACTTACTTCGAGGATGGGTGGGAGTTTGCTGGCCCTTGGTGGACAGACAAGGCTGAAAGTGGGTAATGGACGGGATGTGCCTGAAGAAATATTTCTGTAACTGACACATCAGCACCACTGCCTCAATAAAGCTGGGGTATGGGAATACTGGTGAGTGGGAGTCATGATATTGACCAGTCTCCTTGGGGTCTGGATAGATTGGAAGGGGAAGGGAGGTGGGGTTGATGGCAACATAACCAGGGCTCCAGACCTGGAGGGCCAGGAGTCTCTCAGAAGGAGGGGCCTAGGAGGGTGAGTGGGGAGCCTACCTTATCTGCCCCTGCACTACACCTCCAGTGCTGTGAGGTGTAGTGCAGAGCTCTGCCCCACTTCTCCCTGTGTCCTTCAGATCCTTTCCTAGACTGCCTTGCCCAGCCTCAGTCAGCACCCATCCGTCCCTAGACCCAAAGGTCAAGCCTCAATACTCAAGGTTCTCCCTCCTCTGGTCTTTACTACAGCTCCTGGGGAGCTCTAAGTTTAATTTACCCCATCCCCACATTGAGGGTTTGGTATGACCACAGAAGGGTCAGCTCTGGTTAATGGCTCAGGGGAACTGGTGCCTTCAGGCTCCTCACAGAGGACTGAGCACAGTGGGGGACCTGAACAAGGTAGGGTCTACAAGGGCCAAGGACAGCTCCAAACCCCCAGCTTCTTCTAGACCAGGAAAGAGCTATCTGGCTTCAAAGTAAAGTCCCTCATCTGGCCTGCAAAACCCCTTACAACACACTCTAGTGTCTTCTTAGTCCCTCCCTGACTATTAATTCCTAAGCCCTGGAGCACGAGGCCCTATACATGGTGGATCCACCAGCTACTTGGGCCCTGAAGAGCTGTCAGACCAGGCTACTGAGCTGTGACCCATTATCTTCAATTCTAATTCTAATCAACTGAACAGTTTATTGGAGGTGAGTGGGATTGTTCCACAGTCCAAACAACTTTCTGCTATAGTTTAAACTTCCCAGACCATGAGCTTCTTCACCAAATCAAGAAAGGTAAAAATCTGTTGTTCTGGAATATAACTAGGTATCAAGCTGTAACCACAACTTGGCCCAGGCCAGACCTGCAGTCTGCAACATCTGCCCACTGACAGACCTTGCCAAGCTGTAAAGCCTCAGTCTGTGCTTGCAGACAGTGTACAGACCCACCACAGTCCTACCCATCCCCACCCCTTGCCCTACGATTCCTAGGCCACACCACCTCTAGGCTAGAGGTCAGCAAGTGTGACTGAGCAAAGTTGTCAAATTATCTCAGAACACAGAGGGTGGACCTGTGACTTGGGTTTGGGTTTCAGGGTTAGAATGGGTCCAAGGGTCAAGGGTGGTTTCAGCCCCAAGAAAGTCCCCAGTGCTGTGAGTTCAGTCCCCAACGGCAGTGAGCTCCTGTCCCTTGGGCACACCACACAGGTGCTTAGGGTTCTGAAGACCACTCTTCTGTGACAGGCAGTAGAGTCTGAGGGGTGCATGGCAGGATGGGGTCTCTGAGACCTGCTGGCAAGAAGACCCACCACTTCACTGACCCAGCTTCCTCTTAGCTTGAGGCACCTAACAGTAAAAGGTTGGGGCCTTGCATCTACATCCTTGTCATCTTCCTGCTGTGTTTGGGACAGCAGAGGATGTACAAGCCTAGCCTAGCAGTAGCTTGCTGTGTGACCTTGAACAGGTGCCTCAATCTCTCAGCCAGAGTCCATAAATGTGAGGTAGACTCTAGCCTCTGAGTCCAGACCACAGCTTAAATTCAGGGTCTTTGTCAAGCTTGAGGGCCTCAGGGCATCTGGCACAACTCTAGAGAAACTGAGGTTGACAGAGAGCCTCCAGCAACTCTCCTAGAAAACAGGAAAGTTGAGAAGGTATAGGTGCAAAGGTGGTCATACCACAATGAAAACTGCCTTCATCTCCCTGACAGCCTTAAGCCCTGGCAAGGTCACCAAATAGTTACCCATGAAGAAATCGTGCATTGAAGGTCACTTGGGTTTTCTATGTACCCTAGTTTTCCCTCCAACTAGGCACAGATCTGGATAGTGGTAATGGGGAGCCTGCTGGAGACTGGGACCAGGTGCGAGGGTCTTTTGGGTACAGGTCCAGAGATCCAGGCAGGCCTGAGCTCACAGTTCCCTGGGAAGTAGTGCCAACTACTTCCTCAGGATCTAAGGAGAGGCTGGTACACTGGAAGGTTGGAGCTCTGAGCTGGACACCTAAGCACAAGAGGCATGGCCCTGACTCCCAATTGGCTGAGATTGGCTCTACACACCCCATTTTCCTAGGAAGCCAGGAAATAGGTCCAAATTATATCCCTCCATAGAAAATAACCATGGGCAGGCCTGGGGCAGGCTCAGCTCAACCCTGAGGAACTCTTGATTTTTCTAGGCCCATCTCTAGACCAGGAGGGAGAGTAGGGCTGGGTGGCCTGAGGATACAGCCTCATTTACACATTAAGATTTCTCAGGACAGTAGAATAGTTCCCCCCACTCCCTTCACAGGACCTCCCCAAGGGCCACCTCAACTCTCTATCATCTCTGCCTCCTAGGGGTCCCATTCCTTCTCAGAAATCGATAGGAAGGAGTCAGACATCGAAAGCAGGCATTAAAGCAGCAGTGCAACCCTCTCTCATATGCCAGACCTTGAGAATGGAAACAGTTCCATTGGCAGCCACAGTCTCTGTCAGAGGCCATAATGTGGCCATATGTTTTGACTTAGCATTCACATTCAAGGAGATCACGCTGAGGGAGAGAAGCTTCATCTACAGAAATAGCCAATATTTTAGTCCATGAAATAAAATAATGGACATGAAGCTAACACTGCAACATGACAAGGCACCTATGAAAGGTCCAGAATGGCATCGATACTAGGATATCCTGTGTGAACCAAGGGTTAGAAAGGAATTAGAATGATACCGTGGGTAGTGGGATGGCACATGAGTTTTCTACTGGATTTTCTATCCCGTGATAGCATAAACGTGGCCATGGTTGGAACTGAGGAGAGAGGCTAAGTCCCGAGGTCAATGGGTGTCATCATGTGGTCAGTCCCCTTGCTAATAGAAAAATTTGCATCCTTAGTGTCTCCAGCTAAATGCAGGTCCTCATGATGGCTTGCATTATAACAACTGATCCACCAAATATTGTTTAGCCAAGAGGCTGGTGATTAGCTTACAAAGGGGGCTTCTCCCCTTAAAGCCCAGAGCACTGGTACCCTCTTTCTGGGATAGTATGGACAGCAGAAGAGGCCTGTCTGCTCTTCCTTGTCAGTCAGGACAGCTCTCAGTGTAGGCCTGGAGGTTGCAAGGTGCTATCCAGGCATCCTCAACTAACTTTACATCTGTCCTGTGTCTGGAGCTGGCTGGGAGCTACACATCTGGCCTGTATCACACAGCTCCAAGTGGGCAGGACGGGCCCTGAAAACCAGGTGTGCTATTCCTGAGCCCTTACTCTTCTTGCTTCCTGGCCATCTGCACATGTATGTGTTTGGGAATTCTCAGTTTGTATGATTAGAACTGGAAGGCAGGCTGCATAGACCAGGCACATACTGTGCTAACCTGGGCTTCTGTACAGCTGCTGTTTGTGTTGAAGGAGCATTGGCTGATTGGTCTGGATCCAGCAGCAATTGCGCTAAACCCCTGCATTGTGTTACACAGGCTTCACGAATAACAAATCTGGCATGCAGCTCCCTTCTGGGCCTCAGTTTTTTAATCTGTGAAGTGGAGTTGTTGCAGGAACAAAGATGCCCCAGCCAGAGACCTGCCTGCCCTGACACAAGGAGTTTTAGACAGATGGGAGCCTGCTGCCAGGAGACCTAAGGGGAGAGCAAGGAAAATCAGTCTCTGGTGAGAATGCCCTGATGCCTCTGTTCCTCTGAGGAAAAGGGATGCCAGAATGACCATGGCATCTGGGTCCACAGGGCAGGTAAGAGCAGGGACAGCCCCCAAAACCAGAGCTGAGATGTGAAGGGGCCATCTTGCCTACTGTCAGTGCTGGAAGCTCCCCACCCCAAGTCCCAGAGAGGCCAGGGACTTCCTCAGGACTACAAAGAAGGTGAGCTAGATAGAATCCTCAGGCCTCGCCCCAAAGAAGTCCCCTTCCAGACCCTCAGAAGGGCTGCTGGACACAGACCTTGCCTTCGCAAACAGCTGACCAATTTCCCTCCTGTGAGGAGACCCTGAGCTATGGCTGCCAGGAAAGATGCAACTTCACCAGTTATTTTTCACTGTGGTTTGAGATAAGAGCAATGAAATAGTTTCATGTTGCTGCCACTGATGTTATCTCTGGCCTAGACCTGCTCTTTCAACCTAAGAGATGATTACTTGAAAAACCTTTCTCCTATTTTTCTTTTTTAAACTCAACTTCAAAGGAAGACGAGCATAAACTCCCTGGGTTCTACCCT
Organism: Cynopterus sphinx; assembly: GCA_030015415.1. NCBI lineage: Eukaryota > Metazoa > Chordata > Mammalia > Chiroptera > Pteropodidae > Cynopterus > Cynopterus sphinx. Next base: position 32,897,896 of record CM057387.1, on the reverse strand, counting down.
GAAACATACTTCCAGGGCTCTCATCAAAGTGGAAGGTCAGCATTTCCTTCAAGATTGTGCAGTTCTTCTGGAGGTGGGGAAAAGCCTTTTTTAAATTATGTTCTTTTTAATTGAAAAAACACACAAAACTTAAGTATACATTTCAGTGGATTTTTATAAATAGTTAAACTGATATAACCAGCACCCAGAACAAGATACAGAACATTTTCCAGCACCCCAGAGGCTCTCTGTGCTTTCTCCATCCTAGTCAGTACCCATTCCCCTCAGTGTAGCCACCATTCCAGGGAATCACCATTAAGTTGTTTTACCCATTCTTGAACTTTAAGTGGAACTGTAGACTGTGTTCTTATGTTTGACTTCTTTTGTTCAACACTGTATCTGTGCAATCTTTCTAGTTGTTGCATGTAGTTGTAGCCTGTTATTTTTGTTTCTGTGTACTGTTCCATTGTGTCCCACGACATATTTTCTCATTCTACTGTTGATAAAGCTACTATGAACATCCTTGTACTCATATTTTGGTGAGCATGTATATACATTTCCGTTGGAAATGCTGGAAATTATGTAAAATTACTGGGTCATAAGATAAACAGGATATATATATTTTAGCTTTAGTAAGTGGTGCCAAACACTTTTTCAAGGTAGAGTCTTTCATAAACTTTGTTGTTTGTTTTTATAGACACTGCTTGTCCATCAGACACTAGGTCTCTTCCTCTACTTTCACACGATATAAAGCTGCTTCCCAAATTTCCTCATCGTTATTGGAAATTCTTCTCTATACTGTTTATTCTTACTCAACTGTGCACATTCTGATAAGCCAAATGCTGGAAAACAAAGGTCAAATCCCACTAAGTACGGGCCAAGGTCAGAGCTTGCTCACAGAGCTGTGAGGCCTGTCCTTGGGGACCTTGGCTTGGGCAGGCTGCAGTGAAGTTTTCTCATTGAAAAGAGAAGAAATCAGTCAGTTTATCACTCACCAGTTCCTCATGCTGCCACAGCTGTGTCTCCTTTTTGAGGGAGCTAGTTCAAGAAGGGCCCAGTCTTGCCAGTGCATTATAGAATGCAGCCATTGTCCCAAGTCTCTGGCTCCAGAGGAAACTGATATGCCACCATCCTAGGGGAGAGACCAGGCCGAGGGGCTCAGCGCTGGGTAGTGATCTGGGTTCCTCTTGGGTCCTCAGTCCCCTAGTCAGTCCTACAGCCTTGCCCTGGCCCAGCCTACCTCTCCGATACAGATGACCAACTCAAATGCTCCATGGGTACTCGTCTCTAGACAGACCTCTTCTGCTTCTCTCCCCATGGATTCATGCACCAAATATTTGATTCAACAAATATTCACTGAGTGCTTGCAAAATATCAGGAACTCTGCCAGGTTCAGAGGGGAAACCAACACTGGAGGTGTTTACATTTTAAGAGATTAGTCCGGTTGTGTTCCCTATGGGCTACCTGCTGGCTCAGATTGAACTCCAAGCCCTTTAGTCTGGCCTAAAATGCTACCCTGCCAGTCTCATTCCTTTGCCCCATGCAAGATCCCTTAGTCTCATTGCTCACAGCCCTCTCTCTCCCTCACAGCAGCCCTGGGCCCCAGGAACACAAGCCAGCCACAACTCTCTCACCATCCTTCTGCCCTGTGCCTGGAATGCATTCCAGCCAAGTGGCTGATATCTGTCCCCTTGCAGACCAGTGTCTAGTGGGAGGTAGATACGTCTTCAACTGGGGCATCCTCCTCAACACTTACTCGGGGGCTTGCCTTCCCACGTCTTAGGCCACAGGGGTGCACTGTGATCTGTCCCTCAGGTAACTGTGAGATCTCAGAACTACTGTTCTGTCTTCCAGGTCTGGGGAGGACTCTTTACTGCACAGGTGCTAGCAGTGGCTATGTCCACAGTCTAATGAAAGTGAGTCTCTTCTCTCCTCAGATTAAGAGAGATGCACACAAGCTTTATGAAGTCAGAATGGAAAAGCAGCACAAATTTCCCAAAGTTTAGAAAATGCTCTGTGGAGCAAAGATAAGCACCAGGCTATAAGGTACTTACTGCACAGCCAGGGATGTTATCATTATCCTTATCAACGACATCTGAGAGGTGAACCAACAGGGTGACCTTGGGCCACGCAGGAGTCAGGGGAGCTGGGAACCTAACACCAATACGGCTGCCTGCTCCCTTTCCCACTTAACTTATTTGGGAACTGTCTCAAAGGAAGCAGAAGGGAAGGAAGCCCTGGCAATGTGTCACACTTCCTCCAGCCCAGAACCTGGGGCAGCCCCATGGTCCCCTGGTGGAGGCCCTGGCTCCTGGCTCCTGCCTAGTCCTCTTCTGCCAGTGGGGCTGGATAAGAGTAGAGTCATTTCATGTGCTAGGAGGGCAGGCCAGGGAAACAGCAACCACTGCTGGAGCCATAGCTCCAAGTCAGAAACTACTCTATAACTCAGTCTCCCCTCTCCCCCCACACCCCAGGATATTTGCCTTGACTGACCCCCACAGCTCTCAGGCCTCTTCCTCCACCAGGATCTGAGGCAACTGCTGTGGGCCCCTCCCAGGTCCTCAACTGAAACAGAAGCTCTAGTCCTCCTTAGGGCTGGGGGCAGGGTTGCACTCAGCCCAGATTCACAGAAGGGCTGTGACTCAGTTAGACCCTAAAACCCCCTCCCACCATTCCAACCCCTGAAAATGCATATAAACCAGTGTTAGAACCCAGGTAGAAATCAGAGAAAGGTGCAAGAGCCTCAGGCCATGTCCTTGGGCCACAGTCACAACAAAGGTTCCTGTGCCTATTCAGCTCAAGGATGGAAAGACACAACTTTAGGTCCCATAACCAAACAAAAATACCAGGCATGGCCATGGGCCTGGGTCCCCTAATTACTATGAAACCCCACAGAGTTGGCCAGTCTGAAGGTCTACAAGTCACAGGCTAACACACAGAGTAGTCCCATGACAGTGATGGACAAGCAAAAAGACTCAGCTCAGGGCTTCTGACCATTATAGATGGACAAACACTGACAGAGTTCCTGGCACTGACAGACAACTTCAGCTAGAAATTGTAAAGGACAGAAGACTTTGTCTCTTGGCAGTGACTAAGACATAGCTGCCATTGTAGTCATGGTAAAAGGTGGTAGTTCTGTCCTGAGCTCAGCCACAGTGATTTCTGGAGTTTCTCCTACTTGGTACTGTGATCAGAGGCTTTGAGAGATTCCTTCCAGGGCAATAATTTCCCCTACCCTATGATCTCCATGAAGGGAGCAGGCTGTGGATCTCACTTCCATGGAGCCAGACTCAAGAATCAAGCCTTGTCCCCATTTCCCCTTCCTAGCCTTGTGGTGCAGACAGAGATTAGTATGCAGGATTGCTTGAGGAGGAGAAGGGACAGGGAAGGAGAAATGGAAAAGAAAGAAAAAGGGAAGGAGACATGACTGAACAGAGTAAAAAGCTGGATTCAATGTAGTCACAGCTAAATCTTGGCTGACCCACAGGAGAGTTCTAGACTTGAAAATGGCCCTTTGGAGTTTTCCTAAATTGGTGCAAGGAGGAGGTCAAGCCTTTATTATTTCATGTTGATCAGTAATTAGATGTAGACTATCCCTGGAAAAAGCCATGACTTTAGGTGTGGCAAATATTTTCAGCCAAGGAAATCCCCAAAGAGAGATGCCTACAGAGAGATGTCTCCCAGCAGTACTCCTAAACTGGGTGAATAAGCCCTGACTCCTGAAGGGTGTCCTAGGTTGCACATCATCACATCCACTACAGTCTACTCCTTGAACTGTTTTGATCTACTTCACTAATCACTTCCCACAGGTTCTGGAAGTTCCTCCACGATTCCAGTGCTACATTGTTATATTTTTAACGACTGGCTCTCTGAAGAAGGAAAAAAGGCCAAACCTCTATTTGTAACATTCGTAAATTGTCATGACATTAGGGCTGATTTAAAGCTCCTAATGGTTTGAAAACAAGCAGGCAAGAATTTAACAATGGGCTCTCACAAGCCAGGTTGAGCCAGTTCGAGCAGCAGCACGCCATGGTTCTGATGGGCTTCACTTTCTGGAGGACACGTAGAACAAGAAGGCTAGGTGAGATGATCTACAGCCCCTCCTGTTGTAGACTATCTCAGAGCTGCAATTCATACTCATCTTCTCCTCTTTTATCTATTCCAGATTCCCCCCTACCCTCATTGAACACATATGCTCATCCTGTTGGCTTCTCTGATAGCATGACCCAGCCCCTGAGAGGTCTGTTTCCTGATCCGATTCCATTTTAGTGCAGGGTTGCTGCACCTGCCTCTTTACTGTCAAAATCGGGGGAGTATTAAAGAGGCACCCAAGTGGATCTTACTATGTAGCACTGTGCAGCAATAGTCTTACCTCCTCCAGATGATTAGGCTCAGATGTTCCTGCTAAGATAACTGCCCTTCTTTTCTGCTGGTCTTTGGCCACAAGGAGGTCAAAGTACCCTGGCAACCTTGGGTTATAGTTTATTAATATGCTTGCTGTGACCTCTGGTGGAAGTGTTTCCTCACAGGGAAACAGGATCTCTAAACCCACAGGGTCCAGAGTTGCAGGGATGGGAAGCACAAATTTCCCAAGTGGGTCACTGGTGCTAATGGTAAAAGGAGCCATTCCTGCTTCTATCTCTTGGTTCTCAGACCTTTGTATTATACCTATTGGGACATGGCTCCATATAAGGGCCTTTGACATATTGAGAACTGTGTTCTAGATGACGGCTCCTAAGATGGCACTGCAACTATGTAAAGTACCACTTGTAAAGTACCACTCCTAAAATGGCACTGCAGCTATGCCTTCAACAATCTGTTGCCCAACGCTATTAGGCTGGTAGTTCCTGGATAGTGCAATATGTTATATGACCAGTAGACATGGTTATGAACCCACTCCTCCATATTCTTTGCTGTAAAGTGGATCCTTTGGTTTGACAAGATATTATATGAGATCTCATGCTGATGGATCAAAACTTTTGAAAGCCCTTGGATAGTGGTTTCACTGAGGCCTTGAAGATAGGAAAGGCAACCCCATACCCAGTATGTGTATTTATTTTTGTCAAAATGATTCACTGGCCCTTCCCGGGTGGTAAGCAGGCCAATGTGTCAATTAGCAACCAGGTGAATTGAAAACTGGTTCAGATCTGGGAACCTGGCAAAGGACTTTTAATTGGGATTACTGGACTCATCATCTTAAACTGGTTTTTTTGATGGTAGAGAATACGCAGTATTGATATCAGTGAGCTCAGTCCTGTCAGTCCTGACCAATAGAGGACAGCCACAACTTGACTTATTGATGCTGGTGCCATCTTTCCAATACATTTTTTATTGTTTTGGTATCTTATAGGCCCTTGGGTGGGTTTTCCAGCCTTGCTTAGTATATCTCTCTGCATACCCACTTCCTCCACAATCTGTCACAGCACTTCTGGCACATCACACTATTTTACCATGCTTCTAGGAGCCATTCTAATGGTGCATTTGCACCATCTCCTGGGGTTCTTGCCACAGTTTTAAATACTATATCCTTGGAAAGTGATCCCATATCCATAACCCTTTTTTCCCAAATTTCTTTTCAATCCTCTTGATCCAGAACCCAGTCCTGTGCATATTCTACCACCTACTGTTAGTACTTGTTAGCCAGCTCCTGCATTTGTTTTGAGGTATAGGTCTTTTTCTGCCTTAGCAGGTCCAGCACATTTCTGGCAGGTTATGTTGTGACTTAACCCTAATTACTGGCCTAGTGGACAAAAGTGGAGGTGGGAGTAGATCCTGGGAGAATGAGAGAACATGTCTTGCAGGACAGAGGACTCTGCATAATTTTTAGTTAGGAAAGAGTTGGAGTCCCCAACTCTTGCTAGGAATGAATGGGCCACTTATGTAGGCCCAGAGTGTTCAGGGTAATCTGAAGATTCAAGATTTTCAGGTGCAACAGAGATCCTAGATATGAACCTTAGGATAGAAGACCTGTCTTGATTGGGAGTTTAACCTTCAAATGGAGTTTCATACTTTGACAACTAAGTCCTGCTTATCAGCTTTTTCCTTCTCTTCCACTGCAAAAGATGCGATCTCTTTATACTTAGCGTTCAAATGCCAATTAATCACTATGACCTTTTCATTATCTTTTTTCTGAGTCAGTCAAGCTTAGCAACAGCTACCCAATTCCATTGTCCTTAGAGAAGAGCTGGGTCCTCAATGGCAGCCAGATGGGTAATCCAGTTCCAAAATTTTATCTTGGCACCTCCTTAACAAAAATCACTCCTAGAACCAAACACCATAGATTAGGTGCCCTGGGAAGCAGGCTCTGGGTCAAAGATCAGCATGCAGGACCTTTATTAGGGAGAGCTCCTGGGAAAAGAGAGGTTGGAAGCAGAATTAGGCAGAGATTCATGCAGCACCAACACAGATTCCAGCTGAGCCCGAGGAAATCTTCTGAGATGGTTGGTTCTTCAGAGTTTTACCAAGATAGAGATAGAGCCATGCCTTTATTCCCTCACACTTATCTGTCATTAGAAGTGAGTTCCCCATGAAAGCAGGTGTAACCTTACACAAGGCAAGTTTCTTTAGCAGAGGAACTGTCAGTCCCCAAGAGGACTGACAGCTAAGGCTGTCTTCTGGTAGCCTTCTCAGCTGCTGGTGGAATAAATCCTTCATTCATAACTTGGGGTCTGGGCTGCATATCACAGTATCTACCACACCACCTTCAAAATGCCATGCAGAAAGTCATCCCCTGGGCAAATGAGTGATGAGCCTGATGCTTAGAAATCCCCCTTTAAGATTTTATTGCTTTAGTTTATAAGCCTCTTTTCTACTGGGACATATAAACTCAGGAAAGGGCTCATTCTGCTCTCCTCATTGTAAGTCAAAAACCAATTCCTCAGAACAAACAACTTCAGAGTCCACTTTACCTCCCTAACACTGAGTATTCACTGTGCCTCAGACATCAGATATGAGGGGTATCTATCAGGCAATGAGCAGAATTAGCCCCATCTAGGTTAGGCAGTGGGGCAGTCAGGTATAATTCCTTGGACAGGTAGTTCCAGGGCAGTTTTTAAAGGGAGGGAGCAGGACAGGGGGAAGGAAGAGACAAGGGAGGGAAGAGGGGGAGTAATCATTTGCCAGGTGGCAAATTTCAGGGGAGAATATGCCTTCATTCATTGCAGGAGGCCTGGTGAAAGGCATGACAGGGATGAGCTGATACTGGGGTGAAGGCTGAAGCCAGACGGAAGAATTCTAGGCCCAATAGCTCACAGTTAGGGTGGCTCCATAATTAAAAAATTATTCCCCAAAGAAGAGCATGCAGAAGTATGTCTGGGGAATACCATGGGTCTGAGGTGCTGTTTATGTGGTAGCATGTTAAAAAAAAATGCAGGAACCCTGGCTGGAGGTATAGGCCCTGATTTTGTGCTTAGACCACAAGTTTGAGATATCTAGGGTAACTGAGGAGATACAAAACTAAGTACCAAGGTACCTTCAAACCTAGAAGGCGGGCAGAGAAGGAGGCAGCTGCAGAAGAGGCTGGTAGGAATCGGTCACAGAGGATGGAGCTGAGAGTAGTGACATCATGGAGGCATGGAGCACCAAAAGGTCAGAAAAAAACCTTGATCCTGGAGAAAGCAGTCAGTGCAGGGTGGGGTGGCATATGTTAGCAGGGGCCTTGGGGCAGGTGGGGTTGGGGGAACGATGGTGATGTGTGTGATAGAGGATAGTTTAGAGACTGGGGGCTGGGATCTTTAGATAGGCTGGATATTGAGCAGGATTTACATGAGAGCAGCCCTTGACCTGTGGGTCACTCCAGCCTCCCTTCCCAAAGTTTCCTCAGAACCTTGTTGGAGCAGGATGGACAGGAACAGTGCTCAGGTCCAGGTGCCAGCTCATGCCTGGGTTTCCCCAGGGGGCGGGTCAAACTGGTCCACCCGTCTCTTTTGGCAGTTCTGAGCCCTTTTCCAGCAGGGCTATCTCTACTTATTTTAAGGGCTTTCCAGAGAGCTATAACGCTTCTGTCCCATGGGACTTACAGGAAAACCCCAGCTCTGACCCCCACCCCTTGACTAAGGCCTCCAGAATCTGGGCCAGAGGTTAGGGTGGGGCAAGCCACTGAGTCAGGACAGCCATATCTTGGCTTCTTTAGTTTGTGTCCACTGGTTCTCTACCACCCTCACCCCAAAAGAGGATCCTGGTAAGAGAGGGAAGCTGAAGAGTCACTGAAATGACATCATTTCTTTAATTCTCACCACAATCACGTGAGAGAAAGACCATGACCCTCTGGAGTAACTGCAATTCCAAGAAGAAAGTATTTTTTCCCAGTCACACAGCCAGAGTGGCAGAGATGAGACTTGAATTCATCTCAGAGACTTTCTGCCAGGTGTTCTTCCATTACTCCTCCTGCCACTTGGCATGAACTAGTCAGGGTAAGATACTGAGAGGGATGTCAGGTCTTTGTTATTCAGAATCAGGAGGCTAGCTAGGTACTGGGGCCTCTAAGTGTCTGCCTCATGCTAGCCTTAGGGCACTTAGCTCAGCCTTGCCTGGCCCATCCTGTACCCCAAGGCTGCCTCTCATATCTCATATCTCAGTCTTCCAGAGCCTCACTCTTCCTTGCTCCTCCAGCCCCAAGTTTCCACTGAGACCCTCTTCTCAGATATCCTAGACTCTTTATGATCACCAGGGTAGTGGAGGATTTTACCAAACAGAGAGACTAAAACACAGAAGAACACAGGGGGCTGGGGCAGAGAGCACACAGGTCCAACGCCTTCCCTAAGGCAGGCCCCAAGTGTCCATTAATGGCAAATAAAGACCGTAGCTCCACAGTGTGGACAAGGGTAAGAAACTGGGGGCAGCCCCAGCTCCAGGGCCTGCAGAGGGGATCTCCTCTCCTTGTTCCCACAGGAAACATGTGGTGTTGCCTGGCCAGCCACAGAGGTCTGGGCATCCCCATGGGGCAGCCTCCCCATACACCCTCTGGCCCTCTCCCTACTTGTATCACACTGGCAGTCACGATTCTTATCTCAGAGCCTGGCTTCCTGCTGCTTTTAAAGAGACATATGGCCTACTGGCTGGCTGCCACACTGCCAAGAGGCCCTTGCCCCATCTCCCTTGGTCAGAGGAGGCTCTTGCCTTGCTTACCACCAAGGACAGGCTCTCTCTTCTCCACTCAGCACCTGGGTCACTCTTAGGACTGCCAAGCATCCCAATGACTGGAATGTGAGCTCTTCTGAAAGATGGACAGAGGAACAAACGGACTGATTGATTCATTCAATAAATACTTATTGAGCACCTACTTCTTACTGTGTATCAGGCACTGTCCTGGGCACTGGAGACAAATGGGAAACAAGCAGATTCTCCGTCCTCTTGGTGCTTACATTTTAGTGGGGGAGACAGGCAATAAAGCAGTAAGCAAGCAAACAAAAATTCCTAGATAATGTCAGAGATAAGAGAAATGGAGGCAATAAAACACATGATGGCACTAAGACTTTGGAGTGATCAATGGGAAACTTTCTGAAGAGATGACATTTGGCTGAGACCTGACTGACAAGAAGGAGCTGGATTTGCATTTTTAAAGAACCACTCAGGCTACTATGTCAGCCAGAAGCATCAGCAGGGGATCAGTAGGGAGGTTGTTATAACTGTCCTGCCAGGATGAAGGTCTGAACTGGACAGCAGAGGTAAGGAGAGGGAAACTAGTCAGGAAAGGGGTCACAGGGAAATAGAGGAAAGAGGATGGAACACAGGAGGAAGGCGGGATACAGTGCTCAAGATCCTGCCACGTGGAGGCTCCTTGCCTCATGTTTCCCATGCTTTGCACCTCAGCTGGCCTGGGCTCTTAGACACCTCTGGCAAATGCCCTTGAACAGAACCAGAAGTATCCAGAAGGTATAGGGGACATATGGTGAGAGAGCTCTAGATCTAGCTGGGCTCTGTCCTCACTTTCTGGACCCCCTGACTCTGGTTACATGAGGAACTGAACTTGAGATGCAGCAAGTGTTCTTCTGCCTGATGCTCCTGTACTTGGAACTACCAGAACTTTGAGGGGTGAACGCCATAGCTGCTGTCTGTTGACTGCCTGCCACTCTGCACCTTGACATGACCATGATCCAGCCTGACATCTTAAGGATAATGTAGAATGTTAGTCACCAGAAATCCAAGTTGTCATACTCTCCATCTGCAGCAGCTTCTGACCTCCTGATCATGGGAGAGGGGTATTAGAAGTTAGCAACACAGAGCCAGGAATTGGGTAGTGGCAACAAGAGGAGGAACAGTCAATAGTCAGCAGAGGCTCGCTGCTCACCACCTACTCACACCATTGCTCACCACTGTAAAGAGCACTCCTCTACATTCAGCATCCAAAGGTACCAAAAATACCAGAGCAGGAGGGTTGAGGGGTCAAGGTTAAGGGGCAGAAATAGAGGCAAAGACAGTTGCAGCACAAATGGGAATATCAGGCACTGTGAGAGCATTCAATGTTGGGGCAAAGTGGTCCATTAAGTTACTCTCATCAGCACCCTCAGGGGCTTGGGGAGGAGAGGAGGTGCTGGTTTTGTGATCCATCCAGTGATCTCTCTGGTTAGCTTAACCCACTGCAGTGGGATGTCAAGGGTCAGAGGTATGAGAATTGTGTCATTTTTCAAAAATTGACTGCTCTAGACTCTTAGGAATGAACCCAGGGAAACACTGTCTGATCAGGACAATACCAGGGCTTCCAATCTAGAGGGCCCCAAGGCTTAAATGTTCTGCTTCTGCACAATTTGATAAGCTTTCTTGAGAGACCATGTGGAAATTTAGCATGTGTCTTGAACTATTTCACAGGTCAATGAAGCCTGGGTGTTTCGGATTCATTTGCTAATGCCCACCCTGGCAAGTGCCCATGAGCCAAATCTTCAGAATTTAAACGGAATAAGGATGAGCTCACATATACCAGTCAAATAAGGCAGCCCTAAAATTGAACTTCTGGATGCAAAGATTTTGGTAACATGGACCTGTCAAAGATGTCCCATGCCTACCTGGAGCCTTCACGTGATCAACCAGGATATACCTACATAATAAAACCCTAGAGTTGTTCATACATTTCTGCCTGGAGTAAAGGCTCTGTCTGAGAGTGAGTACTCTTTTAGCAGGTAAGCTCTGGGTCTGTGCAGTCAGCGACCTCAGCATAAGATAGAAGTTTGGGCACTTCTGAGGCAGGTTATCTATTTTCCTGAGCTATCACCATCTCACATGTCCCTGCTTAGCCTATCCCATTGTGGTTACAGCAGGCTCAGGCTATCTCTTAGATGAAGCAATGTAACCACTAAAAACATCTTGCAAGAAAGTCGATCCACCATATGGGCTCCACATAAATCTTACTTGAACATTTCAGAGCTTTCTTAGCAATTACTCTATTATCTTAAGAATGATATGTTTGTTGTTAAAAAACCCAAATACATAAAGTACAAAGCATCCCATATCCAGAGATGGCATTTTGATTAGCATCCATCAGGCACTTCTCTTTCCTCATCCAGAGTCAAGTATATATTTAAACATTTTGTAAAAAAATTTCTTACTATACATATTATAACCTCTTTCACTCATTCAGCAATTGTAAAGTACCACAAGCTAGTAATTTTATTCAGAGTCTAATGATTCAAAGAGCTAAGAGAAAATTGTGACCTACTGTTATATCAGCTAAATATTTTTTGATAATAAAAAGTGTAGCTTGTGGAGAAACTCCTTCTCTTAATCTCTGTTTATTGTTATGGGAGGTCTTGTCTCATGCTCCTATGACACCTGCAGAGTGACTAATATAAGTGGGTGAGCACACAGATGAGAGGCTGCCTGGGCCCTGAGGTGCTACTGATGTAGAAACTCACCATCACATCAGTGTGTCAACAACATGGAGAAGCTTTTGACAAATCGAAAGACTCTTTTAGCAACAGTGAAAGTTTTCTGAAGGGTGAGAAAACCTCCTGGGAGGAGACGTGTTTTGACATCTGATTGGCTCATTATTTCTATAGAAAGGCAATTAGTCAAATTGGCTTGGATGACCCCCAGTTGTTTATACTTCATCCACCTGCATGAGAGAGAAAAAGGGAAAGTGACAATGAGTGCTAGTTATGTGCTAGTGCCAAGTACTTCATATATTATTTAATGCTCACTACAGCCCTGTGAAGTAAATGATATTATGCCATTTTACATGTTCCAAAGTGAACTCCTGATTTCCCTTTCAAACCTGCCTTGTCCCTAGCCTTCTTTATCTCAGGTGATATCAAGTCCTTTCCAGCTACCCAGAGCAAAACTCTTGGAGTCATCACTGACTTTATACTCTCTCATATTCTACATCTAATCCACCAGCAAATCCTGATAGCTCTCCTTTCAAAATATGTCCGAATCCAACATTTCTCATCACCTCCACTGTACCCACAATGATTCAAGCCACTACTATCTCCTGCCTATAATATACCTCAGTGGACACCTAATTGATTTTCCTGTTTCTACCCGTGCCCTGGTCTATAGTCTATTCTCAACTCAGCAGCTAGAGTGATCCTGTTACAATCTAGGTTGTTCAAACTCTATTCAAAACTCTCCAATGACTCTGCATTTTACCAGAGCAAAATGCCATAAATGGCCTACAAGGCTCAATATCATCTACCCCTTCATTTTTCCATCACCTCTCTGACTTCTTCCCCTGTGCCCCACCCTACTCATCCATGCCTCTCCAGCCATGTGGCTCCCTATTGAACACACCAGCCTCAGGGCCTCTGCACTGGCTCTTCTGTCTGAAATAGCCTAACTCCTTTACCACTTACAAGTATTTGCTCAGATGTTATTTTCTGAATGAGATCTGCTTTGTCCACCCCAACAGACTACAGCCTCTTCCACCACCACTCCCAGCACACAAACCCTCCTTATCTTGCTCTATTTTTCTCTATAGCACTGATCACCTCCGAACATGTTATCAGGCTTGTTGTTTATTTTGTGCCTCCTATGCTATGATACACATTTCTGAAAGCAGGAATACTTCTCTGTTTCCTCTACTGATGACTTGCAAGTACATAAACTAGTATCTGGTACAAAGAAGTTGTTCAAGCTATATGTGTTCAATGAATGAATGAATAAATAAACGAACAAATGAATCAACCAACCAACCAATCAACCAACCAATGAACAGGGGCAAAATGAGGTCTGACAACTAGTAGGTTGACAGAGTCAGGAATTGGAGCCCTTGGACTCCAAAGATAATCTATTTCTATTTCTACCAAATGCCTCTCAGAAAGAAAGAGGTAAGGAATCCAAAATCAAACTGACTTAGGGACTTTTGCCTAAATAACAATCTGGGGACACTTTAGGGATTGGGGCCCATTCAAGGCTGGTCCCACCTTTAGCTCCTGTCGCATCTTCACCTAGATTCAATACACAATTGCCAGCCTGAGCAGTGGCCCTGAGTCACCGCAAAAGGCATTGATTGCGGTCAGCACCATTATTTAAGGTGGGGAAATATGAGAAACACTATGAAAAGAATTCTATGAAAGAAGGTTACAGTAATGTCTGGGGCTTGCCCACCTGTGTTATTTATAAAAATCACTTCCCTGTGAACTCAGACTCCTGTTTTTCTGAAGGCAGGGTGGCTACCTCATTCCTACCCAGGTGTACTCTCAATTTCTTCTCTGTATTTTGAACACCATGAATCACCATTTACTGACAAGTCTTCCTCTAACCCTTCCCCAGAGGCAGTGCCTGCTCGTTTGCTATTTCTGCCTCCCCACGTATAACCCACATATAAGCATGGCTCTTCCTAACTTTTCTACCCTGAGAAGAAAGTTTCTAAGCTTGGAGGCTAAGTTATTTCTCAGATCCCTCCTCTGACCCACAGCAGTACCAGGGGCCTGGGTGGGGTTGGGGGGAAGCCTTTGGAGGCTTCCAAACATCTGGGCGATTGACCAACCCTTGGTCCCTCCAGAATCAAGGCAGCACCCAGAACTTCAGAAAAAGAGGGGTTACTTTCAGACAAACAAGCAAACAAACCCCTGTGGCCATAGACTGTTTCTAATAGAAAAAAAGACCAGGAAAAGCCCAGTTACTCCAGCTCCATCCATCCTGTCTGCCTCAAAGGCAGCAGCTCCTGCTTCCCTGTGTTCTTGTCCACCATACACATGACCTGACTAAGAGATCATCACAGAGGCCAAGCCAGAGAAGCTGTAGGCTTCGGGAGGAGGCCTGCTTAGAGGCCAGAGGGGGCCCCAACTCTGGCCCTTTCCATTTGGGCAAATGCCACCAGCTGGCAACTGAAATGCATAACTGTCCCTCATAGCTTTGGAGACCAACTCTCCTCAGCCCTCAGCCTGGCAGTGCTCCACCAACTCCAAGAGCAGGAATGCCCCTTAGAGGTACCTAGTGAGCCCAGCTGCTGGGATGACACAACCTAGGAGTTTGGAAGAAGGGCTAACTAGGTAAAATCTGCACAAAGGGGTGGGCTGCACCTAATTCTGTCTCACTGAGTGAAGCCCGCCCTGAGGATCCAGGTGTGAATGCTACTTAGCTCCATCTTTCCAATGAATGAAAAGCTTTGGGCCCTGCATGGTTTATGAAAGTGCTTTATGAAATACCTCCATTAATATATGCCTTTGGCTTAAAACTTTCTCTTTTCTTAAAATGAAAATGACCCAGAAAGGTTATAGGCTGGGCCCTCACAGTTATTGATATCACAGAGTACAGGGGTCTTAACCTGAGTGTATTTTCTAGGAGCTACACTGGCCACATCCCTTCACTGAGATCTTAAGGGATTTATTGCCCAAACTAAATCTCCTGGGGAGGGCAAAGTACTAAAATCTTGGAGTGGGGCTGTGAGGCTCTGCAAACATGGTAGGTACACCAGGACCCAATTTCGCCATACTACTGATGAGATACCTCAGCATTCAGATCCTCCAGGGCTTCTAACCTGAGGCCTAACCTGAGGAAGCTGGACTACCACACTGGAGTACAACGTCTTGTCAACCTGCCACAGAGCACAAACCAGGAGCTGGGGGCAGGGATCATTTTGGTGACTAATAACCTAATTGTGGAAAATTACAACTTCCTGAGCTGGGTCTATCAGAGGTGGCCACAAAACTCTTTATGATGTGGCCAAAAATTCCTTCTGCCACCACAGCCCTTAAAAATAGGTCAAAGACATCTTCTATGGAACTCTCAAAGAAAGGCTTAGCTCACACCATCTAACTCTATGTCATTCAGTTATAAACGCTAGAGCTTTTGTGAGAGTAGTCCACTATATTCTGGGTCTGAGTCCAGCTTTGGCTCCTGGCTGGTCATCAGTATTCCACTGATTATTTCTCCTCAGTGTACTGAATGGCCAAAGAGAAGGCTGCCTGCTGTTTCCCCCTGGAAACATCTGTTTACAGCCTCTCTGGGGCAGAAGAGTCTTGAGTATCAACCAAAACTTAGAGGCCTGGCCTCATCTCTCAGGTCACCCAAGGCAGGGCAAGAGGTAGACTAGGCACTGGAAGAGACTTCAATTATGTTTTCCCCAACTCTCCAGAGGCCCCAAGCTTATGGCAGGGGCACATAGCTGGCTGCTGCCTGGATCAGACATGCAAAACTCTTTCCCTGAATGCTGGGTATCTCATTAGAAGTGTGGTGTAGGGGCCAGCACCTAGCCTGGCTCTGATGCTGCCTGCACTAACTATGTAACCCTGGGCCATCTCTCTTAGTGAGGCAAGGCCCAGCTTCCACTCTGAGAATGGGGGCAAAATTCTCTGCTGTAGGGATTGCTATGGAAGCCCTAGGGGACAGGACAGCAGATGAAAATGGGCTCTGTAGATCTTTGTGGAGGTGAGTAGGGAGCCCCAGCCTTCTATTTTCTGTGTTCAGGCCTATACAGAGATAGGACCATTCAGCTCTGAGGGTGCCAACCAGTAGGGCTTCAACTCTAGGAGGGCAGGACTCTCAAAGTTTTGTACCTATTCCTCTGCTTCTGTTGTATCTGCTTCTACCAGCAGGAACCCAAACCTCTAGGACTGAAACGGTGATGGGATCTCTAGCATGGCCATTGTAGGTCTGAGTGCTTTCCCTTCTAAGAGGCTTGGGAGAGGATGACCTGGAGAAGACACTCCACCTAAGTGACTGCCATCTAAGATGACGCTTCTCTCAGCTCAGAAACCTCTTCTCATCCCTGACCTAGGTGGAGGTGTATGGCCCTGTACTGATAGGACCCTCGGAACCTCTAGGCAGTCCTTGCTAGGGATAAGAGTCCCTGTGTCAACTTGGCCTACAGTCAGCCTGTGCTGAGTCACAAGAGTCTGCCTGGAACTCAAGGCCAAAAATAATGACTCAGGCAGCCTGGAATCCAGGGAAAACCAGCCCTGGCTTTCCACCTGAGAGTCTGCTCAGCTGGACATGAACTCATCCAGCTAGACAGTGACAACGACATTGGGAAACTGCCAGTCTTTCATAGTGGAGGAGAGCAGAGGGCTGAACCTTGAGCCTGAAAACACCCCTGAAATATTCTTTGAAAACCCCATATCAATTCATCTAAAATTAGCTTTTAGCATCTAAATCACTTCCTGTTAAGGAAACCACAGGTCTGATGCTTCAGCCATCACCTAGGTTGCCTCTAGGGGATGGGGGAAGGTGTATAGGGGTGCTACACACAGAAAACTATAACAATCCAAAAAAGACACAGTAGTCAGGTCCCCATAAGGCTGCTACTATAGGGACCAGGACTAGAGTGAACACACCTGTGTATCCATGTACACATCTCTGCATATGCCCTTGTGTAGGGAGGCCAGAGCCCTCTCCATTGCTGCAGAAAAATTACCACACGCACAGCCCAATCACATCTCTGCCCAGGCCCCTTCCAAGCATGGGACTTATCTAAAGAAGAGGACAGGTGTTTGGCCTGCTTAGAGCCCTACAGTCCTATCTCTACTTCTTGTGGCCCCAGCTACTTAATGCTTAATAGACTGCAAGCAAAATTATCCTAGGGCTTAGTACTTGGTTTTCACTCACTGTTTCAGCCAGCTTTTTGTATGCTAGAACTACTAGGAAGTATCCTTACTAAGGATAATGCCAAAAACCTATAGCAAATATAATTTAACAGTAAAACATTAGAAGAAACACCATTAAATCCAGAAACAGGACAATATCTGTTAACTATGCTACTATTAAATACTGCTGAAGTCTTAGCCAGTGCATTAAGATAAGAATAAAGCTGTAAGGATTGAAAAAAAAGATAAACATGTAATATGTAAATCAGTGATGATGGTGATGATTGTTATTACTGCTTGCTTTATGAAATGCTTTACCTATCTTAACTCATTTAATTTACCTCATGACCTAGGTATTAATACCAAACCCATTTTTACAGATGAATGAACTAAATAATAGAGATGTTGAGGTACTTGTCTAGTAAATAGCACAGCCAGAATTTAAACCCAGGCAGTCTGACTTCAGACTCTGTGCTCTTAGTCACCATACTATACTACTCTTGCTGATATACTCTTGCTGATGTGAGACTCTAAACAGAAAACCTAGAAGATGAATGATGTGGCCAGATATATTAACAAAGAAAAAACCAGAAGCTTTCCCAAATACCACAAAAGTTGGTTCTCTTCTAATTAGTCTATAAATTTTATCCCAATTCTATCAAAATAAAAATCCCTAGAGACCTTCTTATGGATCTTGAGAGATTGATTCCAAAATTCATAAAGAAGAATATTCAAGATCATTTTGAAAAAGAACTATGGTGGAATATTTGCCCTATGTTATAAAGCAACAGGAATTAAAACAGTGTGGTATTGGTACATAAATAAGCAAAAAAATCACTAAGTCAGATGAAGAATTCCAAAAGAGACCCATGCATATTTACAGGATTTATGAAGCAAAATAAAATCTAGATTCAGGGACAGGTGCTAATGCTGACTTGGATTCTTTTCAAGGATGCTTTCATTTTGATTTACTCCTGAGGTAGTTATTAGGATACAAGAATATTGCGAGATGAGGATGCACATAGTGTTGAGGCACCCCATTGCCTTTACTGCTTTTTACAAAGGCACCCCACAAGTTCAATTCTTGGCAGTCTGTATAGAATGAGATGTCCACCAGGTCAGAAGAGCCCAGAAGAGCACCCAATGCCTTTTTCCATCCTGCCCATTTCAGCACCAGAAACAGCCTACGCTACCAAAAAAGCAATAATTCTCTTCAGTAAGCACATCAAACATGCCTAATATGTGTACTCTGAAAATTATTGAACATTATTGTTGTGGGTAATTTGGGCAATCTATCCTTACCTAGACTAAGAGTCTTGTTCATGTTTACTTTGGGTCTTTTAGTAAACAGGCTTGAGACTACAAGTGATGTCTCACATGAAACAGATGACTCAATAAACAGTACTGAGACAATTGTTATTAAATTGGTTATGAATACTTTAGCTTTAAATAAAACTCAACTTGAACTGGCTTAAATGTACTGGCTCATGTAAAAGAAATGTCCAGAGGTAAGCTGGATTTCAGAACAGGATTGATCCAGCAGATAGATCAATGATGGCAGCAAGAACCTAATTTCTTTTGCTCTCTCTTCTTTGCTTTTCACTGCACTAGCTCATCTTTAGACTGGCTTCCTTTGTGGGAATAAGATAATTGTCAGTGACAACTGAGCCAATAGTAAAAAGAAAATCTCTTTCTCAGAAGCTCTCAGCAAATGTTATTTCATGCATCACTGGCCCTAAAGGGTCACTTACCCATATGAACTATTCATGCCTTCTAGTCAGGAGATGGGATGAATTGATTGTTTGAAATCAAGTAGGATCCACTTTAAGGAGTGAGGGTGAGAGCAATCCCATAGAAACCACACAGCTGAGATATTAAGAATACTGTTATCAAGGGAGGATGTAAAAATAAAAGTACTAGGGAGACAATCAACAAAGCTTCCACACAGTTATCATTTACAAGGAAAAATAAAGTTAGATACCTCCTTACTCCATTCACTTAAATAAATTCAGATATTTTAAAGCCTAAAATATCAAGGGTAAACATAATAGAAAAAATACAGGATAATATGTTTCTATCCATAGGAGAGAGGAAGTCAAGTTATTTAAAAAATTGATCATTTTTAAAAAACTGATCATTTTACTCCATCAAAATACAATACTTGGGTATAATAAAATATACTATAAAAGGCAAGTGAGACATTGGGGGAAAACATTTGTAACATCTGTAATAAACAAAGAATTAATATCCAGAGTATAAGTAGTATCAAAAAGTCAACAAGTAAAATCTTAACTTAAGAAAAGTACATGAACAGGTAATTAATAAAAGAAACAAAAATGCTCAATAAACATATAAAAGACATTTAGCATCACTAAGGAACTTGAGAAATACAACAGTAAAAAATTCTGTACACAGCATTTGATAATATTAAGACAATGGTTTCAAAAAGCTGTTGGTGGATGGGTGCTAATGTTAGTGGCTGTTAGTTGGTCCAGCTTTTCTCTACAGATCAAGTTGAGAGACTCTACTAAGTGGAAATGTATATACCCCATGACTAATTTCTTATGTTGTATCTATCCAAGAAAGATTCTTGCTTATGTGCTTAATGAAGCATATATGAGAATATTCATGTAGCCTATTTGTAACAGTGAAATTTGGGAGATAAAATGTTTATCACCCAGAGATGAATAAATAAACTGAAATATGTTCATGCTACAGAATATTGTGCAGAAATTCCAAAATACACATGATCCCTTTGAACCAACATGAAGAGATCTCTAAGAGATGTCACTGACTGATAACTGCAGTGTTAAATACAATAAATACATCATTTATAAAAAAGAGAGATACGCTGAAAAGCCACAAAATAATTCTATTTCCTATAGATATACAGGTTCAGAAAGTAAATTTATAGAGAAAAATCTGGAAATATATACACCTAGGTAAGAACAGTGGTTACTGTGGGAACTGGAAGAGGGGATTGGGATCAGGTGAGTCACCTGAATGGCACTTTATTTAGCTTCATGACTTTATAATCTTAAGACTAAATAATTTCCTTTTTTATAGGCAGAGAAAACTCTATTCTTATAAGATGTTACAAGAAGGAAATATGTTAATGCATCATTTGGGGTAATTAAAAATTATCCAAATTTTTACAAAAATTACTTAAATTTTTATAGTCATTAGGAGTTAGCCAAGCAAAGGCTAAAGTTTTGAGCCTGCTCCCTCTGTAGCGGACCCTGTGGACCAGAGGTGCCTTGACTCCAGATGTCTCTGATCACTTGCCATGTCTCTGCCTAGGTCTTGCTGCTATACTCATGGATCTCCATGGCCCCTGATAGTGGGTACATGGGCCAGCTCTCTCCTGCATGCCCACAAATAGGGGTTGGTGGTAGGCACAAGGTAATGGATAGCCCAGGGGTTGGATAGTAAGGGCTCCTATGTTGAAAAAATTCAAAGACAGGAAGAAAGGCTATAGAAGGTCCAATCTTGGAAGGCAGGTACCAGCATTCAGATAATCTGTGTGCCTCTTTCCATGTCCTCACCTTGCTTCTTAGCAGCACTCCTACCCCACTAAGCTCTCTGCCCAGACTTTGAGAGAATGCTCCCCTTAGCAAACTTTGAGTCCTGGGAAGAAAAGGGGCAGGGCCAGGGTCAGAAGAGTGGTCTGCAATAGTATCAGCATCAGGAAAAGGGGTGAGTAGAAGTCAAAAGAGAATAGATACTGGATAAGGACCAGGGGTAGGGGCAGGGGTCCACAACAGGAACAGAGGTTCTATTCACATCTATGGGTATTGATGGCAGATGAAACCATTACCTACCTCTTTCTCCAACATGGAGCAAAATGTATTTTACTAACAGAAATAATAATCTTAATTCCCACTTCAGCTAACCAAGTAAGAGCGGGAAGAGCCTGCCCACAAGGCCAGGGTAAAGAAAGTCATTGTTTCCACTGGAGAGGTACAAAAGGAGCTCAAGCAGAGGGCTGAGCCCTCCCAAAGCATGGTCCAAAGGCCTAGGCCAAAATGGCTAGAGGTGCTGATGCCACATCTGCAGGAAATGGAATCCTGGGGGTGGTGTGGTAAAGAAAAAAAAAAAACTCTGGTTTTTATAGATCCACTCCCAAGGTTACCCAAAAAGTTCAGACCAAAGTATCACCCTCACCTCCCTCCACCCACTCTACAATGACTTCAGAGTTGTGAGAACCAAAGTGCTCCTTCCCAGGAAAAAAATGGACTTCCTTTGAGGTTAGGGTGTGAAATGACAAAGGCTACAGCATCTCAGGCAGCCTTCCTAATGTTGAGACTCCCTGTCTCTACCTCTAGAGCCTCTACAGAGTCTGAGGTGAAGGTGGGCACTTTATCAATCTCTTAAAAGGAATAGATAAGAAAAGCTTCTATTGCATCCTTTTGGAGCTGAGTCATTTGCCATTTAAATGAGAGTTTCAGAAATGGGTTTATTATTTATGCCAGGCCCAAAGGGGCACAATTTGAAAGAATGGAATTTCTTTGCATAATAACATGAGGTATTAAGATTATTGTGGATAAGGAAAATTACGGAGCAGTTTGAAAAATGCTTCTCTCTATGGGTGTAGAATATCTAGACTGTCAGAATTAATGGCTGATTGAGTGCATGTATGTGTATTGTGTTATATGTGTTTGTCTAATCTAATAGTTATAAGATGGACACAACTGGAATAATAATGAAGCATATCTACTTCAAACAGTGGCAATGAAGAACTTGAACTTGCCTTGGAGTACCTACATCCACAGTCCTGCTGAAAAATGGCAGTATTATTCTAAATCAGCATTTCGTGTGTGTGTGTGTGTGTGTGTGTGTGTGTGTGTGTGTGTGTGTGTGTGTGTGTGTGTACACATATATAATCTACAGATGTCCAATACGGGAGCCAACAGCCACACGAGGCTATTGAGTACTTGAAATATTAAGACAATGGAACATTTTAAATTTTATTTAATTTTAATCAAGTGTTCATATTTAATTAAATAGCCATATATGGCTAGTGGCTATTGTATGGGACAGCACAGTTCTAGGATGAATATGTCCTGTTTATTAAAAGCAGACTTTGCCAGAGTAGGAGAAGATGCATAGTAGAGAGGTTGGTAGCAGAAAACACATGAGAAACAAAGCCTTTATGACATATGAAGCTAGGAGCAAGCACGATGACAGCATAAAACACCTTTGGCATCTCAAATCTTCTTAATTACATGCTACACACACACACACACACACACACACACACACACACACACACCTTGTACAAGTGATGTTTTCAGAAAAGTCCAAGGTGTATTAGTGAAATGAAGTGACATGAAACATGTATTGCTAACTTAAAATGGTAGATCCTAATAGTATTAGGGTAAAATCTTCATCTCCATTCCCATTACTGAGAAACCCCATTTTGGCAAGTAGTCAAAAGACGTATAATAGCGGATATGGTGTTGAGATTGAACTGCCTTGTCTCTCATAGGCTGGAAAAAGGGAGAGGGGAGCACTTCATCAGGCTCTTTAAAGGAATAGATAAGAGAAGGAGTCAGAGTGTTGGTTTGAGGGAGCCTTCAACTTTCTAACCACTAAACTATATGAAGATCTCTTGAGCCCTCTAGGCAGAGTGGTTCTTCAGATAGTGCAAAAAAAAAAAAAACAATCTTAGAAGTTTAGATAGTCAGTGTGCCCAATATTCACTCCTTGCCACCCACACCCAAGGCATGGAGTGATAATATAATCTTCCTTCCATTTGTTATTTCTTAAGACCAACTTTTACAAGCCATAAGACAATGGCATCCATCTTGTATGCCCCCAGGTCAGGATGCAGAATTCCACTTTGGAAAAGCTCTAATATCTCTTCCATATCTGGCATACTAGCTAGGGCCCAGACTGCAGTAGCTACTAGCAAACAAAGTATGTAGTGCTGACCTTGTTATTACTTTGGGGATGGTAGGAA